>JANFAM010000019.1:2903333-4352500 GCA_024362665.1 Prunus padus
TGCAAAGTTGCTAAGTCCATTAAATCCATCAGCAGTAAATCTGGCAAGATCTCTCAGTTCCTCACTTAATGGAACTGAGCTCAATTTCACGACCATCCAAACAAGGGTTAGTGTGTATATTCTAAGACAGTTTCACTGTGTTTAATTAGTAATGTTTGCCAAATAAAAGGAGATTCTCGTAATTGATTTTGAGACATACGAACTGGTTTCGTGTTTTGTTGTCCAGGTTGCACCAACGTTGTTTCTAGCACTTTCAACGATCCCACATATCTCACAGGTTTCTTATATTGGATCAGATGGCCTTTTATTCTCACTTTACAACCATGAGGATCAAACTTTTGCAGTATTCTCCAACACTTCATTTTCTTCAAATTGGTACACTCAACCCGTAAACAGGGACACTGGGAAGTTATATGGCGCAGCAGTTGCTTCAGAATCTTTGTTCACAGTAAATGCCACTTGGTTCCAACAAGCCTTGAATAGCACAAGTGGTTATTCTTGGCTGGGAAGAGGATGGGACAAGGCTCAACATAGCATGTTTTTCAGTACTGTTCCTATGGATGGCAGAGGTGTGATTTCTTTTGGTATTCCAGCAACAGTTGTCGTCGATCATTTCGCGGCTTTAGACTTCCATGGGGGGTACTTTCACTTGGCTACATCAAATGGGGATGTGATTGTGCAAACAAAGATCCCAAAAACCCAATTAGAAATAAGCAACAACACGGTTTCGGTCCAAATGGTGAGGCCAAATGGTAAAGCCACTCTTGGTAAATTCTCATGTAATCATGATGATGATGACAAGTTGGAACCATATATTTATTCATGGAAAATGAAGCATATCAAGTACACGACTTATTGCTCCACCCTCGAGATCATCAGAGTTAAATCGGTATGTGAAACCATAGTTTATGCACCAATTTAGTTTGATCTAACTTGCCTTACATGTTAACTACCATTGATTTATACATATACATATTTCTTCTTTCTTCTTTTCTACAGGTATATGTATTGACTTGTCCCGCCAATGATCTAGTACACCTTACTCACAAATCAGTGGTGTTGCTTGGCCTTTTGTTATTTTTAATTCTTGCATCAGTTTGCATATTCATACTCTTAATCATCAGAGCTGCAAGAAGAGAAATGATCTTATGTGCACGGATCATAAAACAAGAAGGCGCAACTCGTCAAGCAGAGCGCAAGAGTATGAACAAAACTAAAGCCTCCAGCAGAGCAAACCATGATGTGAGGGCTTCATTGGCAGCCATCACTGGTTTGATAGAGTTGTGTCACCAAGATGCCTATCCCGACTCTGAGTTAGCAGTTAACTTGGCACAGATGGATACTTGTACAAAGGACCTCCTAGGCATACTGAATTCTGTTCTTGATATAAGCAAAATTGAAGCTGGGAAAGTGCAGCTTGAAGTAGAAGCATTCAACTTGGCTCAGCTCCTTGAGGATGTAGTTGATATGTTCTACCCTATTGCTATAAAGAAAGGAGTCGATATGGTGCTCGATCCTTGTGATGACTCAATTGCCAAAACATGTAATGTCAGAGGCGACAGAGGGAAACTTAAACAGATAATGTGCAACTTGCTTAGCAATGCAGTGAAGTTTACATCTGAAGGTCATATCACAGTTCGTGCCATGGTTCTGAAAACAAATTATGAGAATGCCATCATCGCTTCTAATCATAATCGTGTGTACAAGTGTTTGTCATGGTTGTTTTACAAGGGGAAAGGAGCTTTCAGTGATTTGGATGCCATTCATACAGCACTAAAGGATCCCAACAGTACAAAGTTTGTCATTGAGGTGGATGATACAGGCGAGGGAATTCCAAAAGACAAGCGAGAATTTGTTTTCGAAAACTTTTTTCAGGTGACAGACAGGGCTACTGGAAAAGAAGGCTCTGGTTTGGGACTTGGTGTTGTTGAATCTTTGGTAAGTAATTCAGAATGAGTTTAACATACTAATACATTACATATATATTAATTTAGTTATTGATCACAATTCAATTTCTGGTCTAGGTACGCCTCATGGGTGGAGAGATAAAAATTCTTGATAAAGAGCTGGGTGAGGGAGGTACTTGCTTCAGCTTTGATGTTTCTCTTCTCACATGTAAACCTGATTCTGGTGACATTGAAGAAGAATCCCCCGTAATCCACAACGGTCGCTCTGCCAATGGATTTCAACCTTTCGGCATACCCCTTTTGGCGCATTCACCAAAACCAGAGGGATCTCATGTGGTGCTCTTTATAGAAGGCGAAGAACGGAGAAAGATTTTGGTGAAGTATATCAGTAGCTTGAACATAAGAGTTTCATATGTAAAGCATGCAAAAAATCTTCTTCCACAACTTGAGATGATAAAGTGCAAGTTAGAAATTTCCTATTTCAATTATTCGGAAAAGTCCCAGCTGGGTTTTCTTGACCAACTAAGCCCCTCTGAGTCAAGAGAAAGTGACGGATCTCAAAGCATCAAGGATGGAGATGACCAAATCCAAATCTTGCAACCCGATAAAAAGACCAACTCCAGAAATTCAACTGCAGGAATTCTACTTATCGTGATTGACACCAATGCTGGTGTTTTCTCTGAGTTATATGCAACTGTGGCTAGCTTCAGGAGAGGCATACACAAGTCAAGATGTAAGGTTGTCTGGCTAGATAACTCACTAAAGCGTAACACGCATCAGATGCAACTAGAAGGACAGAAGCTAGCTCCTCCAAACGATTTTATTTTCTACAAACCATTTCATGGGTCGCGATTATATAAAGTATTAGGACTAATGCCTGAACTTAAAGGATGCAACTTACCAAAGTTAGAAATGAGAAAAGTAGCTCAACAAGTGCAGAAAATGGATCTCAAACTTGCAGGAAATGAAGGAGGAACGTCTTCATCAACTCATGACGACGACTCACTGCAACAAGTGGTCATACATAAAAGAAGTGATGGAGAGGTCTTGTATGGAAAGAAAGTTTTGCTTGTTGAAGATTCAGCAGTACTAGGCATTGTCACTAGTACTCATCTTAAAAAACTTGGAGCAGTTGTGGAAATTTGCCATGATGGCAAAGAGGCCCTTGATCAGATTTGTAGAGCTCTAAGGGATCATAGCAAGGAGGGTCATTCCAAATCTACTCCCTACGACTATATTTTCATGGATTGCGAGGTAATGTGATCAAAATAATTTCTTCATTATATATATATAAATGCAAAAAAGAAGAGAAAAGGAAGGATTATCTCTGTCTTTTGTTTTGTTATTTTAATTTTTCAACAGATGCCAACAATGAACGGATTTGAAGCAACAAGGCTGATAAGGATTGAGGAAAAACAATACGACGTCCGTCTTCCAATTATAGCATTGACATCCCATGCAACCAATGAGGTGAGCGAAACGATTGAAGCAGGGATGGACGTCCATCTAACCAAACCATTGCAAATGGACAGGTTGATTGAAGTCATCAAAGGGATGGAGACCCGACAAATAAAATGACAGATTCAAACTAGTTGTCTTGCAATTTCTGGAATGTAGATGCAACAGATTATGTTCAGTTGGTGTTTTAAATTCTTAATAGTTTATTTGATACGGAGTTTTCAGTTATAATTAGAAACTCCATAAAATTTCAATTTCAAACAGAATCATCCGTTTTAAAGTATAAAACTTGAGTTGTCATAACCTACCCCAACCTAACCCACACATTGACGACACTCAAATATTCATGTTGGAGCTTCAGATGAATTCAAATTGAACCAGTCTTAATCGGGTCATGTCACTATCACAAAACTCTAGCACCTGAATTTTTCCAACAATTTAATTTGGCAATCCAATCAACCTTTTCCCCGGCGTCAATGGTCATACTCATATGCTTAAATCCATCGAAGAAAATTGCAAAATATAAAATATAAACCAAGGAAAATATTGATATGACAGGAATTCAAACAGACGTGTTTAAACTATGCTCATGAATGTGAATATGAAAAACACATCTCATCATTTTGTTCTCATGGCTCAAACAGCTAAATAAGATTAAGACATCAGCAGCTAAAGCAGTTTGGCATGCAAATTTTAGCAGTTTCTTTTCCTTCTAATAGGTTCTACAGCTAAAAATAAGAAGAAGAAAAATGGTGCACTTAACGCCCAAGCTTATCTCTTGAACTTTGCGGTGCTTCCCTCCTCCCTACAGTTCATCCTGAAAACCCAATGCGCAAGAGAATATGATCAGTAAACAGACTAGGATATGGTTAGTTGATTAACAGCACAAGGAAAGAAAACCTACATGTTTCTCAGCCTCGGTTTCGGCACTCTCTTCAGTTGAGTCTGGTTTAGATTCGGAATCAGATTCATCTCCTGCATCTTCGGCGTCAGCATCGTCATCCTCAGCCTGAAAAACACGCTGAATCTGTTAGGGGACCATGGAAAAAAATGAAAGAAATAAATTCTCGGGTGGCAGTTTTGAATGCTTACATCAGAATCAACTGGGTCTTCTTTTGATTCCTGGTAAAAGGATTAAGGTAACACGTTAATAAAGATGAAAAGCACACGATTCCTAATTCTGTAAATACTTTTGTACTACATGAACAACGTCAGAGGCAAAGAGAGGTACCTCCTCCTGCAGCTTCTCCAGCTCCTCGAATGCTGCCTTCTCGGCCTGAAAGTGCATGGAACTCAATCAGACATCTAAAATGAATATACTTTAAAGGCCCTAAGCAAAATGTCTATTAGATGGCATACATCCTTCTGTTTGCCCCATGTTTCCTCAGCCAACTGCTTTGCATACTCCGGCTCATCAGTGATCAAAATGTTGTCAAACAGGGTTCCAGATTTCACCTGGCACATTACACATTTTGCTTAATCAGAATTTGACTAACATGGGATAGGACCAACAATTGCAAACAGAATGTAACAGACGAAATTACCTGCCACAGTTCGATTCCGACGTACTTCAAGTTGGGGTAAACATACAGCTCAGGGTCATCCTTGAATTCTGGGTTGTCAATCAATGGTGCCTTCCACTTTCCCTTGAAGTTGGGGTTCTTGATTTTCTGCATAGTGGTGGAGAAAAATTATGAACGAATGTTCACAAGTTGCATTACAAGCTATCATACAAACCACAATTCCACAAACCTTTGGCTTCCATTCACCCTTGTACTCAGGGTTGGGAATGGTTGGGGCAGTCCATTCACCATCTTCCTCATCATCCCAGTCTTCTGGCTGAAACACCCAGACACGTTAGTGAGAAACAAAAGTACTCTTCCGCATATGTGTAGTATTTTGAAATTCAAAGTTAAATCACTACCTTCTTGGCATCGGGATCGGCTATTTCCTTGGGAATGTCATCATACCCCTACAAATAGACAATAAGAGTCAGTATGGTTGTGCATTTAGTAGGTAAGAAGTATAAAGAAATTGTGACTACCTCTGGCTTCTTATCTTCAGGGTCAGGGATGTATTCTTTGTCTTCCCAATCTTCAGGCTGTCAATATTAAATAGTCAATACTTTTCAACACTTCAGTCATGATTAGTTAATTGAAATCTCAACAATTCATTTATAGGTAATTACTTTCTTGGCCTCGGGATCCTTGATTTTCTTTGCAGGCAGAAGATCCCAATCACTGTAGAGGCTACCAGTTTGTTTCTCGGCATTGTCAATAAGGATGCTGTAGGTAGCATCTGGACGGATGATAAAAGTATAGACATGAGTGAGTTGGTCAGTCTCACAAGGAACATCCTTCTTGATCAAATTATTTGTATTATTGTAGTTAAGAATTGCATGCACTTTCTTGGTGCTGTATCCGCAGATATCTGGCCCAAACATGATACTGCAAACAACAAAAGTTTATATATACCAAATCAGCAATGAGGTAAAGAAATTGAAGCAAAGAAAACAAAATCATCAGACAAATATGGATATCACTAACCTGTATGGGGTATCACCGCCGAATTTCTTCTGATCAACATCACCACTGAGTAGCTTGATGTAGCCACCACCACAGTCAAGCTTCTGCTCATGCTTCACAGAAAATTGAAACACGAGTGTCTTATCCTTGTTGCTGAATTCAGGGAACTCAGCTGATATGGCATAGAACCTATAGTCCTCACTTGTTTGGATACCTGTACCAAGATGTCAAAGTTATTGAAAAAGGTCATCAGGATAGGCATCAAAATATATATATTTTTTTAAATCAAGAAAGGAACACAGTAAAGAATCAGTATTGGTTATAAACGGATACCTTTGTCATTAGCGTCTCCATTCCATTTTCCAGAGGTGTAGTTCCATTCACCAGCCAGGTTCTCATCTTTCTTCCACTCGGAAGTAACCCAACGTTTATCCCATCCGTCTTTAGTATTTTCCAAATAGTTTAAGAAAAATAAATAGAAGGGGAATCAGAATAACAGGACTAGAAAAAGATCAATGAAAACAGTGAAAAGTAAAGAACCAGAGAAGTAGACATTTCACATGTACACTAGAAATAAGCTTGTTTAACTTTTTTGTAAAGTCATTTTGAAAACTAGTTGACCAAGAAATGTTACTAGTAGACACTCCACGTCCATGTCAATTCGACTAAGACAGAGTCAATTCATCATACTATACCAATGCCAAAAATATGTGCGCCTTTCCAGCTCTACTCATCAAATATCAGGTACGATTGCAACATTCGCCAGGTAATTGACAAGTTCAACACCAGAAAGACACAAGCCTCAAGGCAATACATAGCTAGAGCAACACTAGAATATCAATTTTAACAGCATGTACAGGATTTAGCTTTAATCATCTGTTCCAATTCATATAGTATACATGAATTGTAAACACCTTGTGAGACTACACAGTGCAAACAGAGAATGCAACATTCTCGAACAGAAATTGGACTAGAAACCTTAGAAGTATTGATTTTCTCCATCCAATCCCATTTATATTGATTCAGGCAAAACCCTAAACCTCACTATGATTCTGCAAACCCTTCACTGCTGACATTGACTATATGCATATACACATACATAGAAATTGTACAGCCACACATGCACATATACATATACAATACAACCAAACATTTCTATTAGGAACATAACCAAAAAACACAAAGCAAGCTCAAAATTCAACAATATGTCAAAATTCTCACAGATCCATTTCAAATTAGTAAATTCAACTCACACTGACGCATTTAAATAAACATTATCCAAAAAAAACAGATCGAGTCGCAGATTTGTATACAACACCGATCCTCCAGAAATGACATTGGATTCAACTCAATTATCGCACACAAAACCTCTAAAACCCTAAACCAGTGAAAATGCAATCAAACACTGAGCACATATCCATACACCTACAGATACAGAGTGAGAAACAGAAATAGGTGTATAGTTATACCCTCGAAGCGTTCTTCGAAGAAGACCTTGGCGGAGGCGATGGCTAGGAGGGAGAGGATGATCAGGAACAGCAAGCTAGAGTTTGGAACCCTAAACGCCATCGTTTTCACCCACTGAGGTTGCAGAGCTACAGAGTGTGATGGGAGAGCTCGATCTCTGGAGGCTGTTATATAGGTATACTTGCTCGATTTTACCTGCTGTGGTTGAACAGTGGGTTTTAGCTTTGGGTTCCCTCGTTGGATGACGTGGACTAATAATAATCCGCCACATCATCACAGGTTGTCATTGGTGTGAGGTGGCGAGATCTGATTGTGTTTTCCCCGAAGTGTCGACTGTGGCAATTGGATGCGACACGTAGATTGGCGTCGACTGTGAGTTTACGAAACTACCCCTGTAGTACAGAAAGTTGCCAACCCTGATTGTTTTGGGAACTTTGTGTGTAGCCAGTAAGGCATATTTTAGTGACGTTATTATCTTTTTAATTTAATTTTATGGGATTGGCCTCTAGAAACATCCTTAAAAATTAATAGGAGATTATGGTTAGGTTAAGATTAGGTTAAAACTTAAAACCAGGACTAATTCAGATTAAGCTTTTGTGAGGAACAAAGGGCCGGATTTTTTTTTAAAATTCAACTTTTATTAATTGGACCCTTTTTTTGTCTCTTTGGACAAATTCCATTGTCTATCCAATCTTAGTGTACACAACTTGTGAATATCAAAGTCTTAGCCCACCACACTACAATGTTTGAGCATGGATCACAATTCAATGCATAGGTTGTAAGTTTGAACATGTATTTGGATATAAGATATCTCAGTTAGATTAATAAAAGTAAAACGAAAGATATATGGTTAGGTGAGTTGGCAAAATCAAGGTGTTATCCTCTTTGTACCCGAGATTCGAATGATTTGGTAAAGGAACTTTATTATGAAGGAAAAGTAAATTATCTTTTTAAAACTACTCTTGGGCAGCGATTAGTTTAGATATTCCTTAAAAATATTCGCGTTGTGACTTTGCTTAGGACAAACACATAGGAAAAAGCACATAGCTCCATACTAAAAGATAAACATTGGTAGGCTTAAATCTTGATAGTGGGCCGGCACTCATTTGTTTCTGCTGTGCAATTCTGTGGATGCTTAGATTGGAAGCCACTCAAATCAAAACCCCCCATAATCCATTAATTAAACTTCAGGGAAAGGGCCAGACAGCCTCTTTTGACATGATTGGCATTTGTGCTTATCCTGGTTTTCACACAAATGGTGTTTGCTTTTCTTCTCCGTCTTGCTTTCAAAATAAGTGTTTTGAGTCTTTGACAGAACAGATAGAGAAACAGTTTCTGCATTTGAGTATTTGAAGAACATGTTATCAACAGAAATATATTGATCTAGAAATGGCAAAACTCAGTAGGGATATATATGAAATATATTATTTAGTTTATAGTACAATTGGGAATTAGAGCAAAGGCATGTATATATGTAGCTTCTACTTTACATCATGAAACTACTAATTAATTAGAGTGAAGCTCCATTTGACATTTTACTGCTCAAAGCAGTAAATTTATATACCGGAGGTTAAACTGATGGTGGATTTTTACAGCTCCAGATTTCAAAGCCATTTGAAGAGCAGGCCTCCATGAGCTGCAAAGAATGGAGCAAACACCAAGGACTCAACTGCCATGAGCTTGATAAGAATGTTGAGTGAAGGACCAGAAGTGTCCTTGAGGGGATCTCCGATTGTGTCGCCAATCACGGCCGCCTTGTGAGGCTCAGAGCCCTTAGGACCTAGTGATTTAGCATGTTCAGAAGCACCAGCCTGCAGGCACATCAAGGCAATATATCAGAACCAACACAAATCAAAGAGCAGTATCAAATCAAAATTAAAGTTGCAAGAACAAATGCTTGCCTCTATGTATTTCTTTGCATTGTCCCATGCACCACCAGTGTTCGAAGCTGAAATGGCAATCTATGAAAGACAACAAAAGGGAGACACTTAAGGAACACTGGTCAGGAAGACTTTAAGAAATTGAAAACCTAGGGCTAAAGCTTTACCTGCACGCCAGAAACAAGTGAACCAGCTAGGATCCCAGCAAGAGTTTCGACTCCAAAGAAGGTCCCGGCAATGAGTGGCGTAAGCATGACCAAAGCGCCGGGAGGGATCATCTCCTTGAGCGAAGCATCAGTGGAAATCTTGACGCATGTTGCGTAATCTGGCTTTGCTGTTCCTTCCATGAGGCCTGGAATAGTATTGAATTGTCTACGAACCTCTTCGACCATTTTGAGTGCTGCACTTCCCACACTCTTCATTGTCATGGCTGAAAACCAGTATGGAAGCATAGCTCCCACAAGCAAGCCAATGAAGACTTTTGGGGTCAGCACATCAACGGTCTCTATGCCTGCTCTGCTAACATAGGCACCGAACAAAGCAAGAGAAACAAGAGCAGCTGATCCGATAGCAAAACCCTGAAACATGAGGGAAAACATGTTCAATTGAAAGAAGGGATACAAATCATCAAACTCAATACTTAATCTCCTGACTGTTTGTTTTACCTTGCCAATAGCTGCAGTTGTGTTTCCAGCAGCATCTAAAGCATCTGTTCTTTCACGTATCTCGTGGCTCATACCAGCCATTTCTGCAATCCCACCTGCATTGTCACTTATTGGGCCATAAGCATCAATTGCAAGACCTGTGGAGATAGTACTGAGCATTCCCAAAGCAGCCACAGCAATTCCATACATGGCGGCCAAGCTAAAGCTAACGTATATAGCAAACGCAATGGCAAAGACAGGAATGATGACTGATTTGTAACCCAGAGCCAGCCCGAAAATCACATTTGTTGCAGCACCAGTCCTACAAGAATCTGCCACATCCTGCACTGGACTGCAAACCAAACATGGTAGTAATAAGCATCAGAGATTTGATTTACTGGAATATAATTTAGTATGGCATTGAAAATATATGCAGTCATTATGAAGACTAGGAAAGAGTAAAATGAATTAGGAAAATGGCTCACCTGTAAGCATTGCTAGTGTAGTATTCTGTAGTATATCCAATAACAAGACCAGCCCACAAGCCAATTGCTACACAAAAGAAGAGGTACCTGCAGCCCACATGTTATTCAAATAGCAAATGTTAAATGTTATGGGGACACAAATTAAAGATGCCAGGGGAAAAAAACAGAAGTTGGGGATGGAAAGAGGCATACCAGTTCTTGACAGCCTTATTGGTTCCAAAGCTGAAGAGAGTGAATTCTGATGGTAAAGCCACATAAGTGACCGCGGCAATCCCAGCAGTCATTAAAACAGTTGAGATAAGAAGTTGTCGCTTCAAGGACGGTTCGATCTCACTCACTTTCTTGATTTCAAACAGATCAGTTGCAAAAAGGGTTGTTATCAGACAAACCACAATCCCCATTGAGCTTATGATCAATGGATATGACATGGCTGTGTAGTCATGACTGATTCCAAAGGATGATATGGATGCAACAAACAATGCTGCACAAGATGACTCGGCATAAGATCCGAATAGGTCAGATCCCATCCCTGCAATGTCTCCTACATTGTCACCCACATTGTCTGCAATAACCTGAAAAAGAAACACAAAATTTGGGAATGAGTAAAACGAATTAATTCCCTGCACCCAAAATAGTAACTTGATACTAAAATTGTCAAAATCATGCTCTGCAATGGAAAGTTCTAAAAGAAATGAGCAAACAAACAAAGTACAAAAGGGAGATGTAGGAACTTACAGCCGGGTTTCGTGGATCATCTTCAGGGATATTTCGTTCAACTTTCCCGACAAGATCAGCACCAACATCAGCTGCTTTTGTGTATATACCTCCCCCAACTCTTCCAAAGAGTGCCATTGAAGAACCTCCAAGTCCGTAGCCAGTAATTGACTCATACAATCCTTCCCAGTCATCCCCATAATACAGCTTAAATAGATTGATAGTTACATACAGCACCAAAAGGCCATTGGCAGCAAGAAGGAATCCCATCACAGCACCAGAGCGAAAAGCTGTAATGAAAGCCTTCCCAACGCCCCTCCTTGCGTCTAGAGTTGTTCTGGCATTAGCATATGTTGCAATCTTCATCCCAAAAAACCCAGAGAGGACTGAGGTAAGAGCGCCGAGCAAGAAGGCAATAGTAGTAAAGAAGGCATTGGCTAATGCTGGTTTACATATATTGCCTGTGTTATATGTGCAAGGTTCACTTTTGGTACTAAAACCCTTCACTGAACCAAGGAAGAGGAAGATTATGGCACTAAATACACCCACGAAGATGCTAAGGTATCTGTATTGAGTAAACAGAAAAGAGGTCGCCCCTAGGAACAATATACAAATCCAAGTCAGATTTAACTGCACAAAGAACTTGTATCATAGTTTAGTACAAGGAGGATAACAAATACTTTTGAGAGAACAATGAGCCCATGCTAAAATTGTTTTGGAACCATTAACATGTATAAACTAAAAGTAAGGCAACAAAAAAGAAAGAAGAACAAAACATCACACAAAAGACAAAATAAGGAAATTCCCTCTTGAACAATTTTGTCTACTGTTTTTATAAGTTTCTGGAATTATCTCAAGGATCAAACAACAAAAGAGCTTTGAAGTATAGAAATTCATGTCCTCATCCAAAAGAAAAAAAAGGGGCAAGTCCAAGAATGTTTAGGAGTACAGAAAAAATAATAGTAAGTTTACAAGTATAGAAAAAGAAAAGAAACAGAGCAAAAACAAAATCAGAGATAGAAGAATTTGCTGTCACAAAAGAGCAGCAACCATGAAACTTCACTGACATGATTTCTTAAAGAAACTTTTCATAAAAATGGACATGTTAGGATGCATCTTATAGTCGGTGGTATGAACTGGGAAAAAAAAAAGTTAAACAGTTTTAAGAACTAGATCCCCTTAAGCAGAGGATTTAAAACACAAATATCAAAGAACACAGAGAGAGAGAGAGAGAGAGCTCACCAATAGAAATGGCATTTTGAATTTCAGCAACCTTGTTGGTAACCTCAAGACTGTCAACACCCTCTTCTGCTTCTCCAATCAACTTGTCCTTATAGCCATTCCGCTCACCATAGCTACCAGAGACCTTCACCCTTGAGACCAAAAACCACTGAAGCAAAGCAAAAGCAAGCCCAACAAAGGCGGCCAAAGGTATCAAAAGCTGAGTTAGGCCTTCACTTAGCAAACCCATTTCCAAAAACTCCAAACACCAATGGTTTCTCGAAGTTTTTTGAGCATGCACAAATATATATGGCAAAGAAGCAAAGTTGGGTTTTGAACTGGAGCCTCTTGATAATTGGCTAAGCTAGATTTGCATTATCCAAATGATCATAAAATATCTTAGTGGGTTTGCATTGCATGGCCATTGGAGTCTATAAAGCTGGCTGGTTTGAAAGGCAGGTGAGGCTTGGGGCACATTCTTCTTAACCTTGGACTGAGCACAACTGGTTGTTTTGATTAATAGGTAGGGGTTGTGTCAGAGAAGTCTTTATCCCAAAGGACGATAATTATTCTTCTCATTAATGGATAGATAGAGTTGGCCAAATCAGCACCAGCCGCATGGATAAACACAAGCTCGATAATTACTCTGTAAATCACAAAGGAAGGAGGCCTAGAAGTCTTGGGGTGAAGATTTTTTTAGTGAAAGTTAAAATGGCTTTTTATGTACTAGTTTCTGCACCAAAGTTTAATAAAATAACTTTTTTGTCCACAACTTTTATCTTCTTATTATGTTAATGTAAGTTGCACCTTTATTTGATTTGACATCAGAGGAAACATTTAAATTATGTTGATTGGGATTGAAATTATCCCTGGTTTTGCATAAAGAACTCAAAGAAATCAGGTTTTTCTCTCAATTGATGAGGTCAAGAAACTATCCTTGTCTTTCGACCAAAAAAAAAAGAAACTATCCTTGTCATGCTGTGCAGAAATCAAATTTGAACTACTAGTAGAAAATTATAAGTTACCCAATTTCAATCAGTGTTATATGAAAATTCACAGCTGTTTTCTCCGGCGTAGACCTGTAACGATGCAATTTCGTTGGGAGAGGTTTTTTTTTTAATTTTTTAATTTTGAAAATATAAAATTAGTTTCTTTACTTTTGTTTTTTTGGCCAACTTCTTTAATTTAATATATGTAATCAAGTAATATCTTAGCGTTTTTAAATACTTTAATTTGTAAGTACTTGAAGTTCAATGTGAAAATATATTTAAAGCCATTGGATTACTTTAATTAAGGTCTTGAAGGGTTTAATAAATATATTTAAAGACTTTGAAGGGCATTTACAGATGCATCTGTAAATATATTTCCACAAATGACTTAAGTTGCCAAAATTTTGCCGAATAAAACACATACGTATTTTATTCCGTTCCATATTTTACTAACCATGAATGAATGTAAGAGGCTAAGATTATTTCTTACTTGTTCTAACCAAAATGCAAGATATATGTATTTACAAATAGTATAGCCGGGCGGCTATAATAGATTTTTTAAAAAAATTAAGAAATAGTATAGCCGGTCGGCTATACTCGTTTTTACTAAATATTTATAGCCGCACGGCTTTACTGTTTTAACATGTGGCTCCTGCGCTGGGCATATCTATAAATAGTATAGCCGACCGGCTATACTATCTTTTTATTTTTTTTAGGGTTAATGACCTAAATGGTCCCCCGACTATTGCTCCAATATCATTTTGGTCCACCAACTAAAATTTTCATTTGAAACGTCCTTTAACTTTTTATTTTGTACCAACATGGTCCATCCACAAAGTCACATGTATTATTCCTAAATCGAGGACAAAACCGTATTTTTAGGTGAGTATCCTCCTCTAAAAGGGTTATTGATCCTAATGGTCACCCCAACTATCGCTTCCAGATTATCTTTTGGTCCACCAACTAAATTTTTCATTTGAACCGTCCTTCAACTCCTTTTTTTTTGGTATCAAGATGGTCCTACCATCAAAGTCCATCAATTTTATTGTTATTTATTTTTGTATTTATCTCATTTTAAAATTTTTAATTAATATAAACAATAGAGAAAAAAAAATTATCACTTTTTAAGTCCATGTCAGCAAAAAAAAGCCATGTTGGTGGTGAGATTCAATTTTAAAATGAGGTACAAGTTCCTATAATAGTTTCCTTTAATTTTTAATTATTGTTTACTCTTTTAAAAAAAAAATTATTTTATTTTTATATTTATGTGATTTTAATTAATTTAAACAATAGAGAATTTTTTATTATTAATTGTTAGGTCAGTCTCACGAAAAAAAAGGCATGTAGCTGGTGAGATTCAATTTTTTAAAATTTTCTAAGTTTTCTAATTATTTCCTTTAATTTTTAATTATATATTACTATTTTAATTCATAGAGACATTTTTACCCCTAAATTTAACAATAAAATTAAAATTGACAGACTTTAACAGTAGGACAATCTTGATACAAAAAAAGAGAGTTGAAGGATGGTTCAAATGAAAATTTTAGTTGGTGGACCAAAATAGTGAAGCAATAGTTGGGGGACCATTAGGATCAATAACCCTTATTAATTTTTTGTTGGGTAAAAAGTCCAATTTACCCCTTGAAATTCGACCATGTGCCGTCCATGTGATTCAATTTAACATAAAATGTTACGGATGGACCATCTTGGTACAAAATAAAAAGTTTAAGGACGTTTCAAATGAAAATTTTAGTTGGTGGACCAAAATGATAATGGAGCAATAGTTTGGGGACCATTTAGGTCATTAACCCTGTTTTCAAATTTTAAAAATATAAACTTAGTTTCTTTACTTTTGTTTTTTGGCCAACTTATTTAATTTAATATATGTGATTAAGTAACACTTAGTCTTTTTGAATTACTTTAATTAGTAATTATGTGTTCATTATTATTTCTTTAGTGAATATTTAAATATGTTACTGATTCAATTTTGTTGTGCAAAAACAAAAAAATAAATTACTTATTTTCTTTTGGGTGTCTTAATTAAATTTCCCCGGAGCCCAATTCACATCTTCTCTTTTTCTTTTTTTTCTTTTTTTCCTTTCTAATTAAGTGTTATGTATTATCCATATAACCCAAGATTGAGAGTGAAACCTAAATCATAAAGCCCTAGGTCGAGTTACGTGATTATCCAAGCATAATCGAGACCTAAGTGCCCTACAATAGGTTTACAATTAGGATTCGAGGCTTGCGAACGGTTACGGAACAAGTTCGGATAAGTTCGAAAGCTTTGGTTTTTGGTTCGAAACTTGGATTTAGGGTTTGGACACTAAAATTCAATTTTTACAATACTAAAATAATTTTCTAGAATTTTTAAATATTTGTAACTACTTTTGAAATAATTTTAAATTCCACAAAATTATTTAAGATATTTAAATATAATTAATTAGTATTTTTAAAGTAATTTTTATGAAATTAATTAAAATATTTAAATACTAATTCTTCATTAAATAAATCAAAGTAATTAAAACAGAATAGATTCAAAATTATAATATTTTAACAGTGTAGCCGCACGGCTATACTCCAAAATAGAATATTTACAATATTTTATAAGTATAGCCGTGCGGCTATACTCTAAAATTATACTATCTTAACAGTATAGCCGCACGGCTGTACCCAAAAATAGAATATTTTAAAGTATAGCCGCACGGCGGTACCCCAAAATAGAATATTTTAAAGTATAGCCGTTCGGCTATACCCTGTGACTACGGAAACACCTGTCCCGACGAACGTTAAAAGATAGGTCCTGTCTCCAAGAAACATTAGACCTATCCCGACGAAATTTCGTCGGGAGAGGTTTTTTGTTTTTGTTTTTAAATTTTATAAATATAAACTTAGTTTCTTTACTTTTGTTTTTTGGCCAACTTATTTAATTTAATATATGTGATTAAGTAATATCTTAGTCTTTTTGAATTACTTTAATTAGTAATAATGTGTTCATTATTATTTCTTTAGTGAATATTTAAATATGTTACTGATTCAATTTTGTTGTGCAAAAACAAAAAAATAAATTACTTATTTTCTTTTGGGTGTCTTAATTAAATTTCCCCGGAGCCCAATTCCCATCTTCTCTTTTGTTTTTTTTTTTTTTTCTTTCTAATTAAGTGTCATGTGTTATCCATAAAACCCAAGATTGAGAGTGAAACCTAGATCGTAAAGCCCTAGGTCGAGTTACGTGATTATCCAATCATAATCGAGTCCTAAGTGCCCTACAGTAGGTTTACAATTAGGATTCGAGGCTTGTGAACGGTTACGGAACAAGTTCGGATAAGTTCGAAAGCTTTGGTTTTTGGTTTGAAACTTGGATTTAGGGTTTGGACACTAAAATTCAATTTTTACAATACTAAAATAATTTTCTAGAATTTTTAAATATTTGTAACTACTTTTGAAATAATTTTAAATTCCACAAAATTATTTAAGATATTTAAATATAATTAATTAGTATTTTTAAAGTAATTTTTATGAAATTAATTAAAATATTTAAATACTAATTCTTCATTAAATAAATCAAAGTAATTAAAACAGAATAGATTCAAAATTATAATATTTTAACAGTGTAGCCGCACGGCTATACTCCAAAATAGAAAATTTACATTATTTTATAAGTATAGCCGTGCGGCTATACTCTAAAATTATACTATCTTAACAGTATAGCCTCATGGCTGTACCCAAAATAGAATATTTTAAAGTATAGCCGCACGGTTGTACCCTAAAATAGAATATTTTAAAGTATAGCCGTCCGGCTATACCCTGTGACTACGGAAGCACCTGTCCCGACAAACGTTCGTCGGCATAGGTCTGTCCCGGCAAACATTAGACCTATCCCGACGAAATTTCGTCGGGAGAGGTTTTTTGTTTTTGTTTTTAAATTTTAAAAATATAAACTTAGTTTCTTTACTTTTGTTTTTTGGCCAACTTATTTAATTTAATAAATGTGATTAAGTAATATCTTAGTCTTTTTGAATTACTTTAATTAGTAATATTGTGTTCATTATTATTTCTTTAGTGAATATTTAAATATGTTACTGATTCAATTTTGTTGTGCAAAAACAAAAAAATAAATTACTTATTTTCTTTTGGGTGTCTTAATTAAATTTCCCCGGAGCCCAAGAGCCCAAGGCCCAAGTCTTTGATTAATAGAATTATTATTAATGAAAGCCGAATCCAAAACCAAGCCTATAGCCAAGCCCATTAGCCCAACTCTCCAATGTTAACCACACTTAACTAACTATCATAGTGCTTTATTTATAAACACCTATATAGGAGTGGATTTTCGATGTGGGATTTTCACAAAGGACACCTCAAAAAATAGGCCTACAGAGAAATCTAGTAAATCTTTCTTTGCGCACCAACTACGCTATTCTTGTGCCTTTAAAACATATGAAATTTCATCCTTTGGATAAGACCTAATTGATATTCAAGTACCATGTTAGTTTCAACATTTCTTGTAAAAGAAAATCATTTTTGGGGACAATAAACGTAGAAAAACGCCATTACTGGAAGAACAAAGTGTAAGTGGAGGGGGGAAAAATCTTTGATTGTATTCAACAAATCCCGATTATTAAAACAAAATTAGAATTATAATAATGAAAGAAGATTAAAAAAAAACCCACGGATTGTAGGCTTCTTGGAGATTGGTAATGTCACAAAGCACTACATGCATGCATATGAGGATGATGGAAATTGCAAATTCTAAATTTTGTGTGTGCAAAATTTGCGAAGAAAACATGGTACAACAGATTTTCCTTGCAACTTGTTACTTACAAGAGTTTTGGACATTTCAATACCAAACCATTCTCCCAGGAGGATGATCAAACAAAGCTCAATATAAGGATCTGATGGTGAGGCGAGTTGATAATCGTAACCATGTTGAAGTAGGAATCAAGAAAATACAGTTCCCTTCACATAGAATCAAGTGATGCACAATAGAGCTCTAATATGCTATGCTTTCCCCTTTTTATGCATGAAACCTGCCCATAATTTGGAAGATCGATCTTCTCAAAACCGGAAAATGAACACCGAGCGAGAACCATGAGACTTAACTAGGGCTGCAACAAAGCCTGGCTGGCCCAAGAAGGTACAGGTGCCTGAAACGTTACTGGAAGACCAGTAACAGGGTGCTCAAAAGACAAGCTCTCTGCATGAAGTTCATGGCCATCATAAGTTCTCCCTTTCCACTCATACACGCCCTCGTACTTGACATCCCCTCTTATCGAAATTCCAAGATACTGGCAATGCAGGCGGATCTGATGTGTTCGTCCACTCCTAGGACGCGCTCTTACCAAAATCTCATCCTTCTTTACGTCTCCATCTATTACAGCTTTATCTTGAACTACTATAGTATTTGCTTCATCTTTCTTAAATTCAGATGGCTCTTTCAAGCACCCTTGTCCATTTATTGATAGTACTTCAAACGATGTTTCCATGTCTCTAACCATTGATCCACCTGGAAGTGTCCGGCCTACATCTGAAGCAGCATACACTCGCCAGGCCCCGAATTTTGACCGACCATGACCTGATTTAAGGGTGATTCTTTCCCATTTCGGAGCTAAACCAATGCAGTGTGCGATGTATGTTTTCGAAATTTTGTGATCAGTAAATGCCTTCACGAGCTTAGAAGCTACTTTGTGCGACTTGGTTATTACCATAAGTCCACTAGTGTCACGATCAAGCCGATTTGCAAGATGTAGCTCTAGCTGGTCAGTTTGGGCCCCTGCAACTGATAATTTGAACTTTGATCAATGTTAAAGAAAGGAGTAACAAAAATCAACTCTTTCAAAAGCTGATTTTCTGTCCATCATAAGGTTTAGGTACTCAGCATTCCCATAAATAATGAAATAGGCAGCTTGTTCTGAATCTGATTATGCGAATAAACAGAACTTGCTGCCAATTGACTTGGAAAATCTACAACAAAACTAAACCCTGAACAATGATAACTCTTTTAGCAAGTACATAACCAATAAACTCTAGTAGAATGGCAAATGAAAAGAAAGCTCAAAGCACATTTCTAAAATCTAAAATCAACATAACGAGAAAATTTGTGCAACAAACACAGCCAATGAGCCTAAAGCTAGCACAATTGAACACAAAGTCTCATCTATTTAGTAAATACTAATACAGAAACAGAACGGGTAAAGATGATGCCTTTGAGCCTAATAATCTATAGATCAAACTGACAAAAATCCCGCCAAGTCCATTAAACTACATGCAAGCCAGAACTCTGTACAATTTGAACGTCATGCTACATATATTAGCAACAAGCTGACCCAGGGGATCGAAAACAGCCCAACAAAAGAAAATAGAGCTCACCTGACTCGGCCGAGTCACAGAGAAGCTGAGGGACCGATTCCAACACGCTCTCACAGTAAACCCCCTGAGGTTTGTTGACAACAATGAGCCACTGGTCCTCGAAAACGACGTCGTCTCTAGAGAGGGAAAAGAGGCTGGATTTGGAGGAGGCAGACATGGCTCTCGCTAGCTCTATGTGCTTCGAGATGGGTGGCAGAGGTGGGGAGAGGGGCACAGGATAATTCTGTGAGGTTTGGAGGGCGTTTTGGGAACTGGGATTGATGGCGCCGGACTGGACGGACATGGTGATTGAGCTGCGGCTGAGAAAAACGAAGGCTTTGGGGTTGAAGAAGAGAGTGGCCGGTTGGAGGTTGGAGAGAGAGGAGAGGAAGAGGAAGGGCATTTTTAGTTTGCCTAAATACGACATCGTTTTCACGTATAGAGCTATGGTGCTTGAAATTTGGAAGCGATTGAATATTTGTTAGCTAATTATCTTTGTTTTAAAAAGTATAGCCGCGCGGCTATACTTGATAAGTACATTCGAATATTTAAAGAGTTTAAAGAGTATAGCCAAAGTACATTCGAATATTTAAAGAGTATAGCCGAGTATAGCCGAGTATAGCCGCGCGGCTATACTTTTTAAGATAATAACAAATATTCATACATGGTGATTGAGCTGCGGCTGAGAAAAGCGAAGGCTTTGGGGGTGAAGAAGAGAGTGGCGAGAGAGGAGAGGAAGAGGGAAGGGCATCAACAAATGGTACTAGTTTTCCTAAATACGACATCGTTTTCACTTATAATGTCGACAGAGAGAAAAAGAGAAAAATCCGGTAGAATCAAAATGGCGCGAACCTCGTCATCGAAGAAGAAGCAGCGCAAAGACGAAGAGGATCCAAACCCAGAGGTGACGCAGCGCAAGAGGCTCAAAGCCCTCGCCTTCTCCAACAACCTACTCTCAGAGGTCCCTGCTAAGCCCCACGAACCTCTCACCCCCTCAAACACTGTTGTTAAGCACCATGGCAAAGACATTCTCAAGAAATCTCAGCGAAAGAACAGGTTCCTCTTCTCCTTCCCTGGCCTCCTTGCCCCCACTGGAGGCGGTAAGATCGGTCAGCTCAAGGATTTGGGCACCAAGAACCCCGTCTTATACCTCGATTTCCCTCAGGTCTACTATGATCCTTTTCTAATTTTATTTTGGTTGTTTGGTTCAGTGGAAGACTACCGGGATGGAAATACGTTTTTATATCCTCTGCTGGAAAACCGACAAAGTTCTAGGGGTCTTCCTATGCATGACCCGCCTAAGGATTCCTTTTTCTATTGCTGAAGAGCTTGAATAATATTATGGAGACTTTTTCTTTTTTTGGTCTAAAGCTGGAGGATTGGAAGGAATAATATTTAAAGAGTATAGCCGCGCGGCTATACTTTACAAGTATATTCTAATAAAGAGTGTAGCCGGCCGGCTATACTTAATAAATATATAATATTTAAAGAGTATAGCCGAGCGGCTATACTTTATAAGTAAATTTGAATAAAGAGTATAGCCGCGTGGCTATACGTCATAAATATATAATATTTGAAGAGTATAGCCGAGCGGCTATACTTTATAAGTATATTCGAAGTATAGCCGAGCGGCTATACTGTAAAAATATATAATATTTAAAGAGTATAGCCGCTCGGCTATACTGTTTTAAAAAGTAAAGCCGCGCGGCTATACTGTAAATTATTATTATTTTTTCGCCCAAACAAAAAAATCCCTACAAATCAATATCTACTCGAGGAGGTCCAGTTAAAACCCTCAAGAGGAAAATCTGAGTCTCTGTGAAACCCCGAACTCCAACATCAAAGAAACAACTTCAATTCAACCAAAAAACAAGAGAAACAAATTCAAAATTTTTATTTCTCTGCTATATCTTTCTCAATTAGAAACCAGAAAATTAGAGAAGGAAAATGTCATCTTTCATGTTCAGAAAGAGAGCAGGCAGTGGATCCTGGGTGGTTCTCTGCCGAAACCCTGAAGCCAAAACCCAGTTTGTTCCCTCTCTACTATTCTCCACTCTATCTGAACCCCAACCCACCACACTGAATAAACCCTCAAAGCCTCAAAATATATCAAATTCAATTGAAAACCAGAGGATTTTGGATTCTGGGTCTTCCTCATTTTCAATTAAAACCTCAAAAGCCCTGCCCGGGTCTCTACAAAATCACACATTTTCAAGTAATATCTACGTTTCAGGCTCCAAGCCTCTGGCTTTAAGCTCTGCTTCCGGGAAAACAATCACTGGGTCTTATTGCAGTCCCCTGTCTTCAATCTCGTTTGGTTCACAAAGGCATGGTATTTGGCATTTGAGCACAGAAAACAAGGTTTTGGCTTCTGGGTGTGGTGTTTTGGGGCTTCCAATGGTGAAAAGTTTATATTCGTCTCGTGGTGGCCTTGCGCCTTGCAGCTTGGTTTGCTTGTTTGGTACTCAGCCTGCTATGGAGCCGTCGACCTGTGATGGGCTTACAGTTGATCGGATCATTGCTAGTGAGTGGCCAATTATGGATGAGGATGAGAGTGATTGGAAGAGTCACGCCGCCGCAATTGCCCAATCCATTCATCTAATTAAGAAACGTTTGCAGGTACAACTTATAATGAGACCATTCTATTATGTTCTTGTGCTCATTGATCAATGAGGACTCGTACGTATGGAATGTGATTGATTTGTTACTTTTTCCTCTGCAATTTATGGGTTCCATTTGGAAGCATAATTTTGTTGCTTATGTTGAGGATTCAATCATTTCGTTTGGTTGGTACTCTGTTTGTATTGGATTGGAGTGAATTTAAGCTGACTATTTGTTCTGGTAGGAAATTTTAGCTGAGTCTGAAGTATAATCTTGTTACTAAATGCTGAATGGATTTCAGTTTGGGTTTGTATATGACCTACTTGGGCTTAATTTTGAAGTACAAGTTTTCTGTTTATGGTGGCAGTGGAAGAAGTTGGTGGTTAGGTTGGATCTGTTATCAGTGGAGGTGAATAAACCAGACCTTTGGAATGATCCTGTGCATGCAGGGAAGATAAGCCGTGAGCATGGTTCACTTATGGGTAAAATGAAAGAAGTGAAGGCATTTGAGCGGGAATTGCTTGAGCATATAGACATGGTAAAGCTTGCCCGTGAAGAGAATGACGCAGAGCTGGAATCGGTGGGCCCTCAATACTTCTCATAGGCATGTTATCACTCTGTTTCCTGGTTTGTGCCATCTTGAACAATTAGCATCAATTTGATGTTTTATTCACTGGTTATTGTAGATTTAATTTAAGATGTAATCAGCTATGTGAACTGTTGCTTTGAACTATATAATTAGTTTGTCATGTACTCCAAATTATGAAAAATCCATTATTGAATCAATGCCCACATTATATAATTGTAACCATTGCTTAGAATCAATCCATTAACTGCTTTCATTATTGAATTTTGCCATCGGTTAATTTAACACTCTACATTAATGCAAGAAGCATCATTTAAATTGGTCGTATGTTGAACCCTTACTTTAAAGTTGAGTCCCTTAATTTAAATAATAAGGTACTTCAGAACAGCATGCATTGTGTTTTTAGTTATGTGGATTCTCCTTTGCAGGAATCCATGAACGCTTTGCTTAAAATGAGAAGAACTTCAAAGGAGAAGGAGACTGAAGCTTTGTTAGCTGGGGAGCAGGATCCTTGCTCATGTTACATAGAGGTCCGTTTGATATTTGCATCATGTTATTCTGCATCAAAATTTATATTCTTTTTTTTTGTTGGGAAAGATATTGTATTGAACAAATATCATAAAATGTGTACAAAATTTCCTATATTCTTTGAAACGTGTATCAGCGCATAGTTGGTTGGCATTTTGTACTTGTCACGGATGATATAAAGGTGAACACCGTAGTTGTGGTTGTATATATCCTGAGCAAGCCCTTTGAAATTTTTATGCAATGTAGGTTCAAGCAGGAGCTGGGGGTACAGAGAGCAATGACTGGGCAGCAATGGTCATGCAGATGTATAAAATGTGGGCTCAACAACGTGGATATAAAATATCTGTGGTGGATGAAATGCCTGGTGAGATTGCGGGAATCAAGGTTCAAGTTCTTACCATCCTCTAGTCAACTGATCCTTCATATTCGTCAAATGGATCCCATGAGCATATCTGGTAGTAATTTTTACCCAGTAAAGTAGAAGAAATCAGCATATCGCAAGCTTGTGCCAATCCACACTCCCACACAGACTATATTGCAGTAAAGCATGTTAACTCAAGATTGTGCTAGTTTTCTGACTTCAGATCGATCTGTTCTTGCAGCGGGCAACAATTAAAGTTGATGGTGAGTATGCTTTTGGATATGCCAAAGCAGAAGTAGGAGTGCACAGGTTGGTACGAATTTCACCGTTTGACAGCAGTAAGCGCAGGCATACCTCATTTGCTGCTGTTGCTGTGACTCCAATCATGGGTGATTCGTCTGCTCATGTACAAATTAATGAATCTGATCTGCGCATTGAGCGATTTCGTTCTGGGGGACCTGGAGGCCAGCACGCCAATACAACTGATAGTGCTGTGAGGATTGTTCACGTTCCTACAGGAATTACTGCTACTAGTCAAAATGAGAGGTGTTAAACGCACTTGCATGTTCTTGTGCAACTCTTACTCTCTCATTTTTTGCTTTTTATGTTTGGAACTAAGAATTGCCAACTTTCATCCTAATTATGTACAGATCACAACATATGAATAAGGCTTCAGCAATGGCTGTTCTTCAGTCGCGACTAGACCAGCTTGAGATGGCGCGCCAGACTCAGATGAATGCCCAGTATTCACAATCTCTTACTGACATAACCTGGGGCAGCCAGATACGTAGCTACGTGCTCCATGTACGCCCTAGCACTAGCAGCACAAAATTTCCATCCCTATCCTCCATGCCATTGACAACCTAAGCCACACTAACTTTTATTGCTTCTTTTGATGCAGCCATACCGGATGGTGAAAGATCTTCGAACAAACTACGAAGTCTCGGATCCCGATTCTGTCCTTGAGGGAGATCTAGATGGCTTCATCTTGAGTTATTTATCAGCTTCCTTGGATAAAGATGAAGATGACCACTAAAACGAGTTTCATCTTGACTACCCTGCATGTCTTCAGCAAGGCTGAAGCCTGAATCTGTGCTGCATGTCCAGACTTCGAACTTGTGATATATTTCAGTCATTCACCGACGATCCATGCACGGCAACCAGAATTTAGGATGGCATTTGTACATCCGGTGAAAGGATAGGATGGAAATTACTTTATAATAGGGTGATTTTATTTGCACCCCATTTTTTGCTCTTTACACCACATACTAATTTTAAACATGAATAACTTATTTTATTCTTGTATATAATTACCGTTAAGGACAAAAAATATTTAAAATAAAAATAAAAATTGCTCCCTATACCCCACATATATTCTGCAACCCTAGAGCCACTAATTCATGTACCTCCCCCTCAATCCTAGACTTTTGCCCTTTCAGTTCAAAGTGAAGTACAGTTTCATTTCCCAAAACCAAGGAATTAACTTCTTCTCCTGCATTGGAAGCAATAGCATCAAGTTGTGCAAGGATCCATGCTTTAACAAGACTTTCAACAGGAAAACAAAAAACAGGGGTGTAGGACAGTTAAGAATCACCGACCAATAAAATCCTAAAAGGGCTAACTTTCCTTTCCTCCAC
The DNA here is from genome assembly GCA_024362665.1 of Prunus padus. Taxonomy (NCBI): domain Eukaryota; kingdom Viridiplantae; phylum Streptophyta; class Magnoliopsida; order Rosales; family Rosaceae; genus Prunus; species Prunus padus. Next base: position 2,928,682 of record JANFAM010000019.1, read on the forward strand.
TGCTTCAAACTCCATTATCTCCAACTCTACTGCTTCACCTTCACCCACTTCGTCATTTGGGTTTCTGATTTCTTTCTCCCACCGCACTTGTTAAACTGAAATTACACTTCTTCTGCACTGACTAGTCATTTGGGTGAGTAATTTATGCATTGAACTTGCTTTTGTATCATGACCTCACTGAGGTTTTCTATTTCTTTGGAGACGTTTGATTCTTCAAAGAAGTTCAATTTCTCTGCAGTCAATTCTCTTTGCTACAGTCATGTTAGTAGAACTTCGGTAGTCAATTCTTCGAATAGGGTCAATCGTATTAAGGTCTCTGGGTTCCCATTTGAATTGTCGAGCATTTCAGAACTGAATCAAATGAGTGAGGAAACAATCAAATGAATTATTAATTGTCGAGCATTATATGAAAAAGCAGAAGAGATCGAGATCATTAGAGTTTGCGATGCGGTAGGGTTGATATGGAATGAGATTTACAGAGATTAGTTAGGAATGGGGTGTAGTGAGGGTAATTTAGGAAGAAATATGGGGTGTAGTGAGTATTTTTAAATTTAACTAAAATTTAATGGGATGTAAAGAGAATGTGGAGTGTAAAGAGTAAATAAAGTGGTGCAAATAAAATCACCCTTTATAATATTCTTTTTTTGTTGTGAAACTTTATAATATTCTTTGATACCAAAAGTTTTGGTAATAATCTGATTTTGTAATGAAATAATAATGTGCTGATTTTAGTAGTAAAATTTAATATATTGGATATCCACATTTTTTTTCTCCTTTTATCAACGGCTTAAACATTTTACTGAGAGAATGTGGTGAACCCGTTTTCTCCTCTCTTTTTTCTTCAATTTTAAAAAATAATTCCAAATAAGATCCTATAATATTTAAACAAAAACAAAAAATCCTAGCATGGCCCTCATTGTGGGCCTTTGGGCTCAAATTTTTGTGAAGGTCCATAATCAAGCCCATTCTTCTCAGATTCCAAAAAGTAACTAGAAAATCCCTGTCGTTTACAATTAGGGCTTGCAGAGAGAGAGAGAGAGAGAGAGAGAGCGCGCGCGCGCAGAGAGGGATCGGAATTGGAATCGGAGTATTAGGGCTTGCAGCTTTGAGAGTGTCGCGATTGTAGGTTTGCAGGAGAATTGAAGAATGGGTTCTTCTTCGGTGATAACCCCCGAAGATGTGTTAGAGTCTCTGATGAACGATGGTACCATTGATGCTCTCAGGTTAAAGATCATCAATCAGCTCAAAGCCAATGTAATTCTCTCTCTCTCTCTCTCTCTCTCTCTCTCTCTCTCTCTCTGTTTTTATTTTAGTTTTGCCTTTAAAAAAAAATGAAATTAAGAATTTTGGAGCATAATTGTTCGTTTGTTTGTGAATTATAATGGTAATGGTTAATGGGTTTTGCAGGAAGAGCTGAAGAAGACGACCATTAAAATGGCGGAACAGAGCAAAGTTCTCAACACTCCTGGGGCCGAGAAACAAACAAAAAGAGAGCTTTTTGATGCACTAAGGCAGGAGCTTGAAACCCAAGTGCTTGAGAAGGCCTCTAAGTCTGTTTGGGAGTTAATTTTGGACAACAATGGATTGGGAAAGGAAATAAACCATACAGTTGAAAGGGTATTTTGCAAATTGAGTGGCCGCGAACCGCCTCTGTTTCCTCCTCCTGATGCCAATGTCAAGGAAAAAGGAAAAGAGAAAGGCAAAGGGAAAGGCAAAGGCAAGGAAGCAGCAGCAGGTGATTCTCATGAGAAGGAGAAATCAAATTCTGCATCCAAGAAGAGGAGTTTTAGTGAACTAAATGAACAAGGTCAGGGAGAAGACCATCAAGTTGCAGCTAAATCCGATGAACCTCCAGCTGTTGTGCCTGAAGAAGACTCACAAGTTTTGAGGACTTGAATTTTACTGCTTCCTCAAGTCATCTTGTTAGACTAGTTTAGTTTTAGTTTTTTAATCCTGTATTTTTACAACTTGATCATGAGTTCCATTTCCACCCTAGGAGGATGACTAAGGTATGTGTGTTGGTTGAAACTTGAACATGCTTTTTCACCATTTACTTCAGCTTTGCTTCTCTTCTAAGTAGATGTGAGAGTATATGCTTCCACATAGCCATTCTTTAATTACCTGCTCGGTGATTTTGGGTCTTGAAGGTTGTAACACAAATGAACTTCTTTAGTGTATGCCACTTTGTTTATGTATATTTTATTGAATTAGAAGATTTTATTGAATTAGAAGATGAAATCCCTCTTGTTTTTGTTACATTGGGAGGAAACATTTCCTCCTGGGTGCCAAGCGGGGGAAAGGGGAGGGCCACAACCACTGCGAACATGAAATCCTTTGTCCTCTGCAGACAGGGGCTTTAAATTAATGACTTTATAGTTGGTAATTTGGATGAGGATCCTTCCCTCCCCACTTGTGGAATTTTTTTTATTTTTTATTTTTTTTGGTGGATTTGGATTAAATTATATGATCACTGGATGTCAAATTTGTTATACTTGGATTAATATTAGATTAAGCAAGATATTACAAATCCTTAAAAGTCAGAATTGGAGAGATTTTGAGATGAATGCATGTATACCCAAATCTTCATTGTTGGACAGAAGCATTGCCAACGCTGAAGCCTGAATGCTTTGGGAAAAGTTAATTAAAAAGGAAAAATGCTAAGCAAGCACTAACCAACCAAACAAACAGGGGATCAAGACTATCTAATCCCTCTCTACAAGGATATCCACAAAAATAATACTGAACTAACCAAAGGGATGAAACTGAGGCAATATACACTCATCCCAGGTCATTTTTGTGGATGCCAGCGGTTTGCTAAATTATTGAATTCTTCCATCCTTTGATTTTGAGAGAAAGGTGAATGCAGTGAGTTGTTCCCAGCCATGTGTATCTCTGAGTTCTCGGCAGAACCTTGTGGCGGAACCCCCCAGCTGGCTGGTTGAGGTGGTGGTAGCACCCGGCTCTTTGGATGAGGCTGGAGTACATTAACAGATGCAATGGGAACCAAGTTTCCGTTACCAGTCATTTGTTGTCCATAGTTTGTGTACCTTGTAACAGTTCCAACTGCAGAATTCACTTCATCTGGGAATCCAATTAGTGAGTTGGCCTGTGACATGAATTGTTCATCACTAAACTCAACTTGTGACTCAAGCAAAAACTGGTTCTCAATGGTAGCGCGCATTTGAGACTCCAGATTAGCGTGTTCCAACGCTTGCTCATATGCATTAAAGTTCTGGAAGGAAATGGTTGGATTCATTTGGGGTGCTGCAGCAACAGAAAGCAATCCTGGAAGTTGCTCTTGTCCCAAAAACTCTGCAAAGCTGGTCGTTGCTGTGTTTCTTCCTTGATCCCAGTATGGCATATATGGATTTTCAACAGCTTGGTTGCTGTTTACCTCATCTAAAGTCGAAGAAAAATCCATAACTATATCATCACAAGATATTTGGGAAAACTACATTAGTGTATGTGGTGAATGCCTAAGAAAAGCTATATATGGTTGAAAGAAGCAATACAAGTACCGGATATTGGTGAAGTTGAATCCGTGATCCTAAGAGATGGGTTGGCTTGTTCATATCTTTGAATTTGTTGAGTAGGATCCAAACGTGTCTGGACACATGGTGAAAAGGTTAACTGTAAATTGGAGGGGATTTCTGGCCCATGTCTATCATAACTAAAAGAAAATTCTGCAATTCCATCGTTGAACTCGGACTGAAAGTAGGGACATCTTCGACTTGGGAAAGGTTTTTGGCTCAGCTCGGCAAACCGGGTTTCGAATTGTATAAGCTTCTCATAGTGTTTGTCAAGAACACCTGGGGCAAATTGAACATAATGCCTCCTGCAAACAGAACGTTTTGAAAAAGCTACATGAGCTCAAGTGCTTGAACAATTAAGGACAGATGAAAAAGTGAAGATAGGAAATGTAGTGAGCTAAACAAATCTTATTTTGGCGAAGCATTTTGATAAGAGAACCATTGATTCTAAGTTCTGCTGTTTGGTGTAATTCATCAGTACTATAAATATCAAGAAATAATTAGGATAAGAACCTGTGAATGAGAGCTTCACCCTTGGTGAAATCTGATGCCGCATTCCACATGGTATGCTTTCTTGGCAGCGGATTCGATTCCCGGTGGAACGAAGGTGGCTGGCTTAACTGCAAAAACATCACTACATCAACACCTTGAGACCAAAAAAAAAAGCCTCATACTGAAAAAATCTCTATCCAATTAATAGTTATGAAGGTTAGTATGACAAAGGAGCATATATAACCTCAATTTCTAGAATGCCAGGCTGATTTTCTTCAATAACGACTCTCATTGATAAAATATCAGACCACTGCATTTCAATCTTGCTCTTCAAACCTTGATCCAAGATTTCCCACACCAGTTTTCGCTTAGCGTAGTAACATTTTGCCACCAGATCACCTTCATGTTGAGTTACTCTCTGCACATATTGTAATAAAAATCTAATGAACAAAAAGTTTTATTTTTTTTGTCCACTTCAAATCAAGTGTTGTAGATTGTCAAAGTGCCAACCTGCCATGAACCAATTCTGAGTAATGTTGCACCGAAGTTAGAAGCCTTCAGTTTTTCCTTCTCGGACATTAATTGAAACGCATTCTGATTAATTTCGGGTGCTCGAATAATCGTAGTTTTCTGGGGCACAATCATTTCTGTCAAGTCTAGAAAAGACGGTGTCTTCCCAAGATTCAAACCAAGAGGGCGTAAGCTTAGGAGAATTTCAGCCAGTTGAGCCTACAAAGAATGAAGCAACACAAAGTTATTTTAAAAAAAACCATAACAAGTTAAACAAACACAATTAGGAAATAATACTCAGGTACCTATTCAAATGAAGGAAAGATAGAAACAAAAACCTAGAAGAAAGGCCAACGTGTGTGTGTTTTTTTTTGCTGGAAAATAGGCCAATGTGATTAATACGAGGGAAATGATAGAAAAAGAAGGAAAACCTTTCTTTTCTCTCTAGTTTTTTGCTTTTCTAATAATTGCAATTAAAATGAAACAACAACGAAAGAGAAATCAAAATGCCAACTTTTATGAACAAAAACCAACAAGAGCGGAAAAGGTAGAGCCTGCAAATCCCAAAAAGCCCCATGCAAACTCTAAAGCAACCCTCATAGGGATAAGATACCATCTGATCCAAACCCCACAAAACCAATTAAAGTCATAAAATTCAAGATCCATGCATCAGAATCTTGAAAGAACAAAAATAAAGAAAGAAAGAAGAAAGATTGAAACCTTTTCATTAGAATCAATGGGAGTTTGCTTGAGCCTCTTGTTTGCAGCTTCTGAGATATTGTGCTCATAAGCAGAAGAAGCAGAACCAATGTCACACTTTAAAGACTTCGAATTCTGAGACTTCTCAGAAGCAGCAGAACCGTCACTATACCCACCACCGCTATCAAAATCATTGTCCCACCTGAAAATCCCATCAGAACCAATCCCCTGAACCATTATTTTCTTTTTCTTTTTCTGGTTTATTTTTTCCTGTCTTTTCGGCTGAGAAACTGACGAAATTAGCCAAAACCCAGTTGAAGATTAACTGAGTTTGATTCGGTTGAAGTCTCAGATGAGTGTTTATATAATTTGACCGTGGAGGAATTGGAGGAGAGAGAGAGGGAGAGAGAGAAGCGGCGAGAGCAGGGGAAACAGAGCAAAACAGAGCAAGTGACGGGTGTGAATGTGACTTTGGGTGACAATTGCAGGGGCAAAGCTGACTGTGGCTTTGGCCTTATAAAGGTTAAGAGAGGAGAACCCCTTTTGACGCAGGACTGCTGAGGTCATTCTTTTACACGTGGAATCTTTCCTTCTTTTTCATTGGGTCCCACATAAAATAAAAATCTCAATTTTCCATTTTCCATTTCCCATTTTGATTTCTCTATTTTGATTTATTTATTATTTTTAATTTTGTTTATAATATTATTTTAGATGCCTTGTTTTAAGCCAAATACTCGGGTTTGTTAGATTGGTTAGTTGAAAAGAGAGGGAAAAAGAGATTGGATTTGGATTTTATTTTCAGCTGAACTGTTTAGTTGGATAAATTAATTTTTGTTTCTTTCAAACACTGCTGCTTGAAGTTCGCTTTTTCTTTTTCATGTGAAATTATTGACTATTGTCTACACCAAAAAGAGAAGTTTTATTAACTATTTACAAGTGTGAGCTGTGACAAATACTGTTCTTTTTTTTTTTTAGCAAAAGACTTTATTCAACCTCTTCACTCAGTTTCTTTAATGGAATATTCAAAATTAGGCACCAAAAAAATGAAAAACAAACATTGCTTAAGCACAATTAAGCATGAATAGGGCTTAGTCAAGTTGGCTATAACATATGTGCTCTACACTCGGCACTGGAGTTCGAATTCCCCTGTCCATAATTTAGATTAGATTAAAATATAATATCGCTTGTATAAAAAAAATACATTAATTGGTGTTAAATAGTTGGCCATGGACTTTATTACTCAAGGAAATAATGAAGCAACTTGATTAGCATATATAGAGTATGAGTTATGTAGTATGAATAGACAAATTGAATAGACTTATGTAACCGAAAAGAAAATTAGACATATTTGTTATTTTGAACTCTAAAATTCGGGTTTGTTAAGAAAAGGAATCATATATTAAGAGTGCTGCTAAATGAACTCTAAAATTAACTGAGTACACTCTAATATTTTAATCAAAATGTAAAATTAACTAAGTTTACCTTATTTAACTACCAAAAATACATTTAGTATACCCTAATACACTCTATCACACAACACCCTAATACCAATCCTAAACCATGTTTCTCTTTTTACATGAATTCATGCCCCATTTTTCAGCTTTTGGGTTTGCATAAAAAATTTTAATTTCGTAAGCTATTGTGGGAGTAAATTTGCTAGCTCCTTCAATTCAAAGTTTGATTCTTGTAAATCCTTGTGATTTTCTTTATTTATTTCTTATTTTTGGATTGAACTTGTTGCTCTCCAAATATGTTCTATCATCTTTTGAAGTTTTATGGATTCTTTTTCTTTTTTCAAGGTAAAATGAAAGTGTTCCACACTTCTGTTACATAACAAGAACTGCCAATGGTACCAACAAACCCACCTGAATAAAATACCACATGAATCTTATACATCCAACTCTAAGCATCATCAAGAAAGATTCATAACACATCTAAATTCAGATTTTGATGTTGCTTGACTTCATCCAAACAACAATGTCCGAAGAAAAAAATGCATGATTGCGTGTAAGAAGGCGACCAACAATGGAGAGAAACTCTCATGCAATAGGAAAAACACTTTTTGCTATCCTCGACCAATAACGCAATGACACGTAAAATAACTTTTCCACATGTCATTGTGTTATTGGTCAGAGATAGCAAAACAGTGCTATTCCCATTATAAGTAAGTTTTTTTTTGCCAAAGAAGATCCTTCTAACTTATCCTATTCCAATCATGCACATGGAAAGAGAACACTATCAAAACTGATAAAAGGGTAAATCATTTAAAATTGAGAAAGAAGATAGAAGCGCTAGTGTGCTCCTTGTACAACAACATCACTATCCTCGTCTTTATTTTCAATATGTTGCCAGCTATCATCTACAATAAGGGATTTGCGGATTCAAGACAATAATTTTCTATGTTTGATTATGGTTGAATATGGTGAATATGGTGTACTTATTAAAATTAATTATATTTGTTTTACAATTCAATATATCATTTTTTGTCATTTTATATTAAGATAAATTAGTAATTCAATAAATAGTTTAATAGTAGAGTGTAGTCAGTTAATTTTAGGATTCGTTAGCAACACTCTATATTAACTATGTTTATTTAAGATTTCGTATTTGTAGAACTCCAAAAAATGTCTCCCACCTCCCCATCAAAGTCAACCTCTATCATCTAGACATATGAAACAAAAGTCAACCCAATAACAAAACTATATTTATGAGATACTTCCAAAAAAGGAAAAATATAATTGGATTAATAAAGTGAACAAAGAAATGGGCATGAACGGGTTATGAAGTTTATCCTAGTTATTGCTCTAGTTATAAAACTCACTTTTCTTTTCTTTTCTTTTATTTTCTTCCTTTGCTTCTTTTTGAAAGCTATAAAACTCACACTTTAGCAAATTGAACCAACTGGTTTGGATAGAAAATTTCTGATTTTGTGTTTGGGAGAGACTAGTACTTTTAATTTGGAGTAAGAAATTATGTCTATAATTGTTCAACTTATTCAATATCCATACTGGAGTTGCCTAGTACTTCAGGTCTGTGGGGTTTGTCTGGCCATTCCAAGTACCCCAAAATCTACTGCAATAATAGCCTTGTACAAGTGTAAAACAAAGTGTTTAGGAGATTCTTTTTTTAAATCTAATTCCATAAATTCCATGTTTTTAATCAGTTATAGCTCCATGAAAGGCCATTCCAAATTTCTTCATAAGATATTTTCTCTTTCTGTATCAACGGGGGCGCCACAATCTACCAAAATTAATTTGGTTCAAATACCTAATCTTCCTGAAAAACTCACAACTTCTTTGATCAACTATAGTCTGATGCTCAACTCACTGGAGGTTTCTTCTTTCATATTGAAAAACTCATAAATATGGGTAACAAACAATTGTGCTAATGCTTTTACTTGGTTGAATAACAATTGTTCTCAGAATTTATTGTAAGTTATACTAAAAAGAGAATTTATTGTAAATAAACAAAAGAACAAAGAATGAAGAGAGAAAAAAAAAATTGGGAAAGTTAGAGACGGTGTGTTACGAGAGGGAAGAATAAGAAATAAAATCCAGTGTTGATTACTAGTTGTTTAAGATTTTTCCGAATGCATATAAATTTACAATATTTCACAGTAACGACTCGATTTTGTTCATCAGAGGAAGAATGAAATTTTGACCTAAAAAGAAGATGGAAAATTGATGCTGTGAGTTGCTCCAACAGTGTGGCTTGCAAATACCCGTTAGATTTAATGGATGTCCTAGATTCTCTCAAATACGGGTAAATGTACAATCTCTAAATGCAGACGCTCAAAATCCAATTTTTGTGTAGTTGAGCGTGGTTGCGCCCTAATATTATAGTCTATGGAAGAATTGTTGCATATGATTATTGTGAAGGCAAGTCGACGAGATTTGATGCACGTCACTAAATATCTAATTTGGATATTTATATATACAATTAGCCTAATGCAACAATATTTTAGCACACATGACGTATGAAAGAAGAATGGTTTCATATTTAATTAGTGGGGTGATTAACACATGTACTTAAGAGAATATATCGGATGCGGTAGCTAGAGATGATTAACACTTAATCCCACGTCATTATGGGAATTTTATAGTTAATCCCCACGTGTTCAGGTTTTCCTCTCCTTGACCAATTGGATTAAATGAAGCGAAAATTCTACAATGCGTCGATGTATCAATACATCGACGCATTCAACCGTTGGATTTAAAATTTTTGATCTAATGGCTCAAAATAATTTGTGAAGAAAAACCACTAAAATCACTCAAAAACTGGATAACCTGCTATAGTGGGTTTCTTTGCCTCCCACAGGTGAAAGCTGCATACCAATAACAAAGATGAGCTTTCTTCTTCAACCTGGAGGCAAGCTCGGTCCCAGAAACCCACACCAAAAACCATGGCTTCTCTTCCTTAGGTACCAACCACCCACCTAACCAACGACAACTCCATCATCATCGGCAACCATGGCTTCTCCCTCCTCTCTCCCAATCTCACTCAGATCCTCTTCTCTCTCTCGGATCTCTCTGCCTCTTTGGGCTTTAATCTAAGGTATGAAAATCCATGGCTTCTCTTCCTTAGGTGCCAACCACCCACCTAACCAACGACAACCCCATCATCATCGGCAACCATGGCTTCTCCCTCCTCTCTCCCAATCTCACTCGGATCCTCTTCTCTCTCTCGGATCTCTCTGCCTCTTTGGGCTTTAATCTAAGGTATGAAAATCCCTAAGCCTTCGATGTTTGGGTGTTTCTGATTTGGTGTTTTTGACCGGTTTAATTTGTCGGTATTTGATATTTAGACTATTTTTGTTTTGCTGTTGTTGTATTTTTGGTTTTGATGTTATTGTTGCTAGTAAATGAAAGAGAAGCTTTGAAATAAAAAGGGGAGTGAAATAAGAGGGAATGTATTTTACTGTCCTGTTCTTGTGCATTTGAATTGTTACTGATTTTTTCTTTTATTGGCACATGTGATTTTGTGTGTATGAAAATCATGGGTTGCATGAACTATACTAGCTAGATAACTATGGGGGTTTAGTTAATTAATTGTAACATGTGCTACATTTTTGGAACCAAGGATCAATTAACAAGACATTAGTTTTGGGGAGATTCAAAACTAATTAATCTTTCAAAAGAAAAACAAAACTGAGAAGTGGGTTTTGGTCATAATGTAACATTGGAATTTACATATATTGAAAGCAGAGTAATCATAGCTAGGCATCATTGTTTTACATATGCACTTAAAATTTACCTAAGTAATTTTTTTCATCATTGTTTTAATTACTAGCTAGCTTGAAATTTTGGTTTACGCTTAGGTCATCAGAGGATTCTATTGCCCATGTAATGGTTGATGCCAAGTAACTGCGTGCGTATATTACATATTGGCTCCGTGGATGTGCTTAAAATAGGTAAGTAGTGCAATCGCTTCTTGGTTTGCTTTCATTCATTACAAAATATGTACGTTGTGCGACGCTGGCGTCGTTGTAACATGCAAAATATGCATTTGCACGCGTTATAATTAGAAATGCAGCGATGAGTCAGATTTTTACATGTTGAAGTGTGCAATTTCATATAAACCTGGCAATTGCACGTTATAACATGCAAAATCCGACTCACTGTATGCAATTCAATCTAAGTCAGTAAATATCATCTGCCCTTTGTAAATGGTGATCCATCTTTTGTAAATCATTTTTGTTTGTCATGTACAAAACTTATGATTATGAACGAGGCAAGGCCCTCTTTTGTAAGGCCAAATACCATGTAAATCATGTTCTTTATTTTTTACATAATTAGGCGTAATGGAAGTTATGCATAGTTTGGATGCAGAAATAAATTACATAAGCATATCTCCCGTCGAACACATACAAGTGACTTCGTAACACGCAAAAACTGATAGTTTGAGCTATCTAGTTAAAACACATGTAATATCCCGAATTTACAAAATTGATGTTATCTTAATGGCATTGATTAGTGACTATCATTTTTTCTTATTGGCCATCATGAAAATCTTCCTAAAATCATGCTCTATAGCAAGACCTGTGGATTTTGTCTTGCCTTTTATTTTTATGGAAGAACATATATATGTTATATATGCACTACTTAATTATGGTAGTAATTTGGTAGTGCATTGCTCATAAAAGAAGCAAGGGGTATTTTGCTAATAATATATGTATTATAATTTTTTGGGTAAATTGTGGTACACCCTAACTAGGACCCTTGTTGAAATTAACCCCTGAACTAAAAAAATCAGCCAATTTAATACCCATATTAACTAAAATCGCCAATTTAACCCTTTGCCGTTAAGTTTTTTTCGAGTTTCATCCCTTGTCTCGTTCGAGATGATGCTTGAAATATAGCATGGTCCATGGGAGGAATGCGATGGAGCTATGGAAGAGATTCAAGGGTGAGAGATGAGTGATTGGGCCAGCGGGATGGGAAGGAGAGAGAGGGGTGGGTGTGGGTGGCGGCAAGGGTCTAGGGGTGGGTGATGAGTTGGGATTTTTGTTTTTTAATTTTCAGATTTTTGTTATTATTATTGTATTTTAAAGATTTTAATAATAATAATAATAATAAATTTAAATAATAAGTCGCATGAATGACAGTGACTTTTTAAACAGAATAGTGGATGAAATGTGATAAAATCTAACGACGGGGTTGAAATTGGCTATTTGTTTTCTTCAAGGACTAAATTGGCTAATTTTTTAGTTTAGGGGTTAATTTCTACAAGGGTCATAGTTCAAGGGGTAAAACGGCTAAAAGTCCTAATTTTTTCCTTATATATTGTATTACCCTCTAAAACTACCACCTCTTTTCCTTTAAAGGACCCTCAAGCAGAGTGGAGATAGAATGGAGCGATTTTTTAGACCATTGTTGAAGGAGATAATCATTGTCAACTATGGGAGATAAGCCTTGAACTCTCCAATTCTTGATGGGTGGAAGTAAAAGAGTGAGGTCCGAGAAGGAATGGATCCACATTCTTGGTAACTACACACATGATTCCCGTGCTATGTTCTTTATCTATTGATTTTCTTGTTTTGTTCTAGTTACGGGCGGTTTAATAAACATTCTCTACCCATGCATGATTTGCATTACCGCTGCGTAATAGGTTTTAGTTTTGGTGGTAGATTGACTTAGCTTGATCTAATTCTCATTTTGTAAGTATTCATATCAACTCCTAGTAGTTGAAATCTCATTTATTTTATATTTAACCGAAATCTCATTTATTTCGTTACTTAGCACAAACCTCATTAATTTCTCTAATAATGATCTTATTATGTTTTATCATCGAAAAATTGACATAATCTTGTCCATTAGAATCAAAGTTTTCACCTGCATAAGTTTAATAAATTGGGAAGGTCCTGTTTCTAATTGAAACATGCATGTTGGATTGCTTTTTGGATGTTGGGTGCAACCCCGAGTCAAATTTTGCATGTTGAAGCGTGCAATTTCATATAAAACCTGCAATTGCACGTTATAATTAGAAATGCACACAAGGAGTCAAATTTTTGCATGTAAAAGGGTGCAATTTCATATAAACCTGCAATTGCACGCGTTATAACATGCAAAATCGACTCCACCGTGTGCAATTCAACCTAAGTCGATAAATATCATCCGCCCTTTGTAAATGGTGATCCATCTTTTGTAAATCATTTTTGTTTGTCATGTACAAAAGTTATGATTATGAACGAGGAAATGCCATCTTTTGTAAGGCCGAATACCATGTAAATCATGTTCTTTATTTTGTACATAATTAGGCGTAATGGAAGTGATGCATAGTTTGGATGCGGAAATAAATTACATAAGCATATCTCCATTCAACACATACAAGTGACTTCATAATGCGCAAAACAAAAAACTGTAGTTCGAGCTATCTAATTAAAACACATGTAATATCCGAACTTACAAAATTGCTGGTTCATGGATTGCCTTTTTCTAATTCAAGAACCGCTTCATTCACCCTGGATCGTGTCCTACTTAGTTGACCTAGCGTCCACACATGCCGGGCATATTTCCTAAAAAGTTTAAAGCATATCTCAATCCTCGCCGTGGTACGCCTGCTTTTGACATGAAAATACTCCCTTGATTTGTTATGTAATCGATGACCGCACGATCGCTTCCGCCTTGCAATTTTTTCAAAATCAAAATCAAAGTTGGAAATTGTATCAACAATATTGTTGTTACTCACCTCGGTGGATGACATAAGTACATGATGGACTTCACAAACTTTTCAAGTAGGATAAGTTGGATCATCAATAAACTTGTTTTGCGTTGGTGCATTGGATCCCATTGAGCTAGAAACATAATAATTTGACATTGTGATGGAGGGTTGCTAGAACTATAAATCGTTGTTTTACATCCCCTAACGCCAACATTTGCGTTGAGGAGTGAAATGTGCGTATAAATTGTAAGCAGCATTTTTGAGCGCCTTTACTCATGAGCGAGGTCTTTCATACGCCCTGAATGCACGTGTCGTTTACATAGTAAATTATGTGTTCATGTTGTAGTTTACCATTTTAACACATATTTTACATACGAAACGTAACATTTGCGTTCGCGAAGTAAAAGATACGCTTAAATTGTAAAAGGTATTTACGGCCCTTTACTCATGAGCGAGGTCTTTACTCCCTGAACGCTTGAAGTGTTGTTTAAATGGTAAATTATGCGTTCGTATTATAATTTTACTATTTTAACACATATTTTACCTCCCAAATGCAACATTTATGTTTGTGGAGTAAAAGATCACGTTTAAATTGTAAAAGGAGCTTTTGAGGCCATTTACTCATGAGCGGCGGTCTTTACTCTCTAAATGCGGAAGTGTCGTTTAAATGATAAATTATGCGTTCATGTTGTAATTTACCATTTGGGACGCATGTTTTACCTCCCAAACGCAACATTTGCGTTCAGGGAGTAAAAGTGCATTGAAATTGTAAGCGAATTTTGGGCGTCTTTACTCACGAGCGATGTACTTTACTCCTTGAACACATAAGTCTCGTTTAAATGGTAGAATTGTGTGTTCATGTTGTAATTTACCCGCTTTCAGCGCGAGGTTTTACCTCCCAAACGCCCAACATTTGCGTTCGGGAAATAAAATGTACGTTTAAGTGATAAATTACCACTTGAGCGTCTTAATTACCATCTAAGCGATACTCGTGCGTTAAGGAGTAAAGACCCACGTTTGTGAGTAAAGGTCATAGGAAATGTCAAAAATGCCATTTTACCATCTAAACACATGTTTTACCTCCCAATGGCAACATTTGCATTCGGGAGTAAAAAGTGCGTTTAAAAGCGTAAGCGAATTTTTGGGCGCCTTTACTCACGAGCGATGTACTTTACTCCTTGAGCGCGAAGTCTCGTTTAAATGGTAAATTGTGTGTTCGTGTTGTAATTTACCATTTGAGCAGTATGTTTTACCTCCCGGAGCGCATAACATTTGCGTTCGGAAGTAAAATATACGTTTAAATATTAAATTACCACATGAAACGCCTTAATTACCATCTAAGCGATACTCGTGCGTTGAGGAGTAAAGACCCGCGTTTGTGAGTAAAGGTCATAGAAATGTCAAAAATGCCATTTTTACCATCTAAACGCATGTTTTACCTCCCAAAGGCAACATTTGCATTCGGGGAGTAAAAGTGCGTTTAAATTGTATAAGCGAGAATTTTGGCGCCTTTACTCCTGACAGCGGAATTCACTCCTTGAGCAGTAGAAGTCTCGTTTAAATGGTAAATTGTGTGTTCGTGTTGTAATTTACTATTTGACGTATGTTTTACCTCCCGGACGCAACATTTGCGTTGGAAGTAAAATATACGTTTAAATGGTAAATTACCACATGGCCTTAATTACCATCTAAGCGATACTCGTCGCGTTGAGGTAGTAAATACCCACGTTTGTGAGTAAAGGTCATAAAATGTCAAAAATGTCATTTTACCATCTAAACGCATGTTTTATCTCCCCCAAGCGTAACATTTGCGTTCGGGGAGTAAAAGAGCGTTTATATTGTAAAAGCGAAATTTTAGGGTGCCTTTACTCACGAGCGAAGGTCTTTACTCCCCAAATGCAGAAGTCTGGTTTAAATGGTAAATTGTGCGTTCAAGTTGTAATTTACCATTTGAAGGCATGTTTACCTCCTAAAGCGCAACATTTGCGTTCGGTGAGTAAAATGTATGTTTAAATAGTAAATTACCACATGAACGCCTTAATTACTATCTAAGCGATACTCGTGCATTAAGGGAGTAATGGCCCGTTTGTGAGTAAAGGTCATAAAAATGTCAAAAATGTCATTTTACCATTTAAACGCATATTTTACCTCCCAAGCGCAATGTTTTGCGTTCGGGAGTAAAAGTGTGTTTAAATTGTAAAAGCAAATTTTAGATTGCCTTTACTCACGACGAGGTTTTTACTCCATGAGCGCGAAGTCTCATTTAGATTGTAAATTGTGCGTTGAACTCATAATTTACCATTTAAGCGCATGGTTTTACCTCCCAAAGCGCAACATTTGCGTTTGGGTAATAAAAAGTGCGTTTAAATTGTAGAAAGCAAAATTTTGGCGCCTTTACTCACAAACAAGGGTCTTTACTCCCCGAAGACGCGGAAGTCTCATTTAGATAGTAAATTGTGCGTTCAAGTTGTAATTTACCATTTGAATGCGTTTTACCTCCCAAGCGCAACATTTGCGTTCAAGGAGTAAAAAGTGCATTGAAATTGTAAAAGCAAATTTTAGCGTCTTTACTCATGAGCGATGGTCTTTACTCCTGAGCGAAGTGTCGTTTAGATGGTAAATTGTGTGTTCAAGTTATACTTTACGTTTAAACTCATATTTTACCTTCCAAAGTAACATTTGTGTTTGGGGAGTAAAATGTGCGTTTAAATTGTAAGCATTTTGGGTGTCTTTACTCACGAGCGAGGGTCTTTACTCTTTGAACGCAGAAGTGTCGTTTAGATGGTAAATTGTGCGTTAAAGTTATAATTTACCATTTGAACGCATGTTTTACCTCCCAAACGCAACATTTGCGTTAGGTAGAGTAAAAAGTGCATTTAAATGGTAAGCGCATATTTTCCCTCCCAAGCGCAACTTTTTATGGGTTCATGTTGTAATTTACCATTTTAAAGCATATTTCACTCATTCCTTTGATAAGGAATGTCATTCAAGTGGTAATTGAAACATTCATACAGTATTAGTTAACCCCATGTATATAATTACTTGTAATTGCATTTTTAAAAGTAATATAACTCCACAATTTTATGGTTTATAGTTTAGGATTTTTAATTAGACTTGTATAAGAAATCTTGTACAATCGTAGGCGTAAAGCGTGGTAAAACTATATGTGCACACTTTTGTGCATTATGCATCAAACAATTGACATTTTTGTTTCAATTTCAAAGATCTCAACACCAAAAATCAAAAATCCTAATTCATAAATTCATAAAGGCCACTCAAAATAAAATATTTAAATTGAAATCGCAATTCAAATTCAAGTATGTATTTAAATTTAAATCTAAATATATACTACATGACTTGTTTCATTATCACGTTGAAAGATAACGAGTAATGTATATCGTTCATATATATTTGATCAGTCCCCTTCTATTGAGGGATTACTTAAATAAATTTATTTGAGGGACGCCATTTAGGGTATCCTATGAATTTTCTTTCAAAGATCCAAACGAGCTAATTTTTAGGTCTTCATTCATAGATCATCATTGCAAAAATTAGACAAATCGGAAACTGTTTAGACATCCAATTGTGTCCTACAAAATCAATGAAAACGGTGCGGGAAGAAAGTACTAAATTTTCAATAATTTAATTGAGTGGTTAAATGATATCGGATTCAAGTTATATTTTGTAGAGATGATCTTTGAATGAATATCTACAAAATACACGGTTTGGATTAGTGAAATAAAATGCGGAGTGGGCCCTACAAGATTGTCTCTTAAATAACCTCAACGGAAGCTCTCAATATTCTTTGATAAGGAACGTTGTTTAAGTGGTAATTATACTTCATATATATATTTGATAATTGTACTATACTATGTACAAGTCTTCTTATAGTTAACAAGTACTAGAAAAAAATCTAGTTTTTATATTGAACATTTTGGTATTTAACTTTCTCAAATTGAAACGTTAAAACTTATAAATTTGATTTGTAATTTGCATGATGATTGATGATGATTTTAGTATGGCATTAAGTAATGGAAGGTAACATTTTTTACACATGGCACTTAAAATCTCAAGACTGAAATCAAATTTACTAGATTAGTATTAAAAATGACATTTTTAATACTCAAAATAAAGTGAATTAACTTTGATTTGTTCTATTAATTCTTTTGTGATTTGCTTCATCATCATTAATATATTTTTCATAATAAAAATTTCATAAAATAATCATCTTTTTTTCTTCTTGAAAATAACTAAGATGAAAGACTTTTTAAAACCATAAAGTGAAATCTTTTTTTGTTGGACCATAAAGTGAAATCTTATGCATATTGTATTAGCTTGACAAAATAATATTCTTTAATAGACTAAGAAATATTAAAAAGAATAAAACAATACTTATAAAAATAATAATTAAAGAATAGAACAATATAAAACATGGAAAAAAATCACAGTTAAATTTCGCACAGGGCTAACCCTAAAATCAAATTTACTAGATTAGTATTTAAAAATGACTTTTTAATACTCAAAATAAAATGAATTAACTTTGATTTCTTCTATTAATTCTTTTGTGGTTTGCTTCATCATCATTAATATATTTTTCGTAATAAAAATTTCATAAAATAATCATCTTTTCATTTTTTCTTCTTGAAAATAACTAAGATGAAAGACTTTTTAAAACCATAAAGTGAAATCTTTGTTTTTGTTGGACCATAAAGTGAAATCTTATGCATATTGTTTTAGTTTGACAAAAATATTCTTTAATAGACTAAGAAATATTAAAAAGAATCTTTATAATAAAAAAAAATTAAAAAATAGAACAAGATAAAACATGGAAAAAAAATCATTAAGTCCAAACTTTGGTTTAGAAAAAAAGGTTGACAACGTAGATTTAAAACTTTAAAAAAAAAGTTTAAAATTTACGCCTTACAAAAATTAGAATTTTAAAATTTTAAAAGTAACAAATAATAAATAAAGAAAAAGAAAAAAAAATGTGCAACTCTCCCTCCCCCTCTCCCTTCGCCTCTCCCTCCTTTCATTCCCCTTCCTTCCGCATCCCACTCCCCCCTTTGATCTTTCTCTCTTCCCCATCCAATTTTGATCCAACTCTCCAACAACAGTCCCTACTACGATTCCTCCCATCCACCCCAGCCCCGACCCACTCTCTCCGCTTCTCTTTCTCTCTTTCTACACAGCACCAAATGTGCAATTGCATGACTACATGTGCAATTGCATGCACGCGTGAGAAGCTGGATACCTTCTACTCCAGTTTTTCATTTTGTTTTACTTAATAATGGAAATGACATTTATGTCCCTAAAAACTGATGTATCGATACATCAGCGCATTGTAGAAGAACCCTAAATGAAGATCAAAATTTAATCCTTGATTATAGAAAACAAAATCAAAATCATCAAGCAAGTTGACAAAAGAAGACCATTGATGATTGAGTGATGGCTGACGTTGACATTAAAGTTGCTGATGTTCTAATGAAAACCCTAAGTGATTGATGCATCAGCAAAGTTAAGTGGATGGCTTATCCAAGATAATAGCTTCACTTGCCTAATTAGGGAAGAATACTCGATGTGTGCCTAGTGGATGAGCTGGCAATCAAAATCATGATTCTTTTACGTCTATGCAGTAATGAGAGAGAAAAAGTATGTATAGCTATTCTAAACTATTGTACGGATTTCATCTTATCATGCTAAAAAGTGTGTCGTCTCATACATTATAATAACCCATGGACAACCTCGGCTATAAGCCTAGGCGAGATTATTTTTCCCCCTTTGTTTTCCGGTAGTTAGTATATACATGTTAGGGTTTAGTCCAGTTTAAAATCTAACAACTCATCTTAAGGTAAATCTAGCCCACTCAATTTTGAAATTCAAGATCCGTTCACTAATGAGTGATAGTTGATCTCATACTTATTCATTCTCTTCCTCATTAATCTTATTGTCTTCGATAAATGATTTCTCTCATTCCAAAGAAGTAAACATGTCATTATTATACAAAAATTGTATGCCTACACTTAATGCAATTAAGTGCTAGTTGGCATGATTGGAAGCAGAATAAGACTTAAGTTGACTTTGATTAGTGGGTGAGAATGAGATGTAGCTAGACATGATTATGGATATGATATAAGAGCATAAGTGGGCTGCTATGTAATTCTAAAGAGTGAGTGATATACATGTTCATTAATGAGGTCGCATCAAATATTTTTGCTCATCACTTTAACTCAATATGTACTCTCATCACAATTCTCAATACTTGACACTTGTCCATATGAATAATCATAGTTAATTTTTACTTCGTATTTATGGAATCATGATTATGCCTATAAACACCTGTCAAGTGTTGAGAATGATAGTAAATATACGCATTGGGTTGAAATGGTGAGCAAAAATACTTAATACAAAGTTAATCAATCAATAGACACAGTTAATCTATCAACTTCTCAATAAAACTTCTCAATAATGGAAAAGGTTGGAATTTGCAGCCATGTATGGGAATGTTGGATTCTCTCACTGTAAGCCAATGGTTTCTGTCTCAAGACACCATGGGCATGTGACTCCCATCTTACAGATTTCCATTAACTCACAAAAAATAAAGGACAAAACCAAAAAGAAAATAAAGTTGTGCTTGCAAGTTTTACATGATGTGGAATATATATGTGATATAGATTAGATTGCTAAAAGTCCCACCACATGCAATATTGCAAGTTAGGGTCACGGGGTTGGCTGCTGCAAAAGTTTTAGAGTGGATAATGGTGGTTAGGTGCCTACTATTTCCATAAAAAGGAAAAGCAGAAAAAGATTAAGTCACTTTGCTTCAATTTCATAGGGTCTATTTTTATTTGCAAAACATTTCCCCCACTTTTGACTGATTAGAACGCACATGCTTTAATCTTAGAGTTTTTTTTCCTTGCTTTTTTCTTATTTTAAAGGCTTAATCATCGATGTACCCCATGTCCTTTACTGAAAATCCCACTTTATTCCTTACAATTCAAACTGGGTTATTATGCACCCTGTGCTTTAGTTCCCTGTCCCCCGTTCCCCCATTCCGTTAACTTAGTCACTAAGACTGTTAACTTGATGACGTGGCAAGGACTTTTTAGTAATTTTAGCATTTAAAAGTTTTATACTGATGTGGCATAAAATATAAATAAGAAAATGAATTTCTTTAAAAAAAACCACTCTCTCTCTCAGCTAGACGAGCCTAGCCACGATTCGCCTCCCCCACGAGCAGGATCAAACCTTGAAGATGAGATGCTTGCCGATCTGACCGGCTGGGTGGTTGGCAGTGTACTATTCCTCGTCTTCGCGCAACATCAGTACAACAACCATATGAAAGTCTGTCTCTTTATACAGAAATAAAAACACACGAACCCAGCCATCTCTCTCCTTGTCTCTTTGCCATCTACATTTGGTTTGTGCTTGGTTGAGATCTGGAATTTTGGTTCAATTTCTAGGCTTAGTTTTTAGTCTATGAATTTGGGTATAGTTAACTTTTCATGCTTGTTTTGTTTTCAGTCTTCGATGTGTTTGATTTTGGGTTGGACTGTTGATTCTGAATGTGGGTTATGGATAATTTTGTCTAGTTTGATTTGGGTTTGCTGAGTTTCATGGGATGAGACAGGAAGGGATGCTGAGTTTCATGGGGTTTCGATGGCGCCCAAGAGAAAATGGTGGGGTTTCGACTGCGCCCAAGAGAAAATGGTCCAATTTGATGCCTTTCTTTGTGGCCCTTGTGGTCATAGCAGAGATACAAGGGCGGAACCAGGAATTTTTCAACGGGTAGGTTAGCTAAAATTATTAGCTTAAGATCTAATGATCCTTTGTTTTGTACTTAACAATTTCTATAGTTTTTTTTTTTTGGGAAATAAAAGTAATATTAAATCATATAAATCACACTAGTTCATATAGCTTCATTGATTAATTTCTATAAGCTTTAACATATAACAAATACATATTAAATGCAACCAAATAACACATATCGTCAAAATGAAAACATGACCTTTACAGTTTGAGTCCGTTAAAATTTATTGGCATCAATCGAATAAGCTTCCCAAATACAAAATGTAAAAACATAAATAATTAACTTTATCATGCATATTAGTTGTAAACACAAGAACAATGGAATTAGAGCCATATTGTTCGCAAAAGGGTGAATTTCATTTATATTTATAAAATAAAAAATAAAAAACTCTTTTGGAGACAAATCAACAAAAAAAACTAAACTTAAAGAGTTAGGACTAAGGATTTGACCCTTATTATGCGTATTGGTGTTGGGACACTCTTTGACAGTACCTACAAAGGTGAAAGACCTCTAACAATGTATGAAATTCTATAACTTTATGTATTTTATAGTTAACATATTGGGCTATATAGGTATATTTTTTTTTCCCTTAGAAAATCCCCCTAGTCTACAGTCTAGTGGAGCCCACTATGTGGTTCCCGCCCTTGCAGAGATCGCCTTCTTGGGTAAGCTTGACATCGCAAAGAACACAGCTTTAGTCAATTCGTGGGCCGACTTGTTCTCCCTGGCTCTGTTGATTCATGAAATGGTGGTGGAGAGTGATGATTTGGGCTTGCTGAGTTGTGATGAGTGGTTGGACAGAAAGGAAGGGATGCTAAGTTTCATGGGTGAGGAAAAGATCTGGGCCTGAGGTTTGAGTTCCAACTCATCCTTCACCTTATGTATCTCTATATCTCCCTTTCCCCTCCTCCCCTCCGCCATGAATTTGAGTTCCAACTCCATATGAAGCAAACCCAGATATGGGTTTGATTAATTAAAAAGGAGAAACTAAGTTTGATGAATGGAAGGAAAATAAGAATTTTTTTTTTCTGTGTTTGATTAATTGAAGGGGAAGGAAAATATGGTGTGTATGGGTTGATTCAATTGATGGGGGCGGGTGGTTGGGGAGAGGTGGTAGGAGGGTGGAGAGGGGAAGGGGATGGAGGGGCTACTGGATTTTTTTTTTTTTTAAAAACTATTGCATAAATTTTTTATTAACTTTTAAATGCTAAAATTACTAAAAAGCTTTTGCCATGTCATCAAGTTAACAGTCTTAGTGACTAAATTAACGGAATGGGGAACGGGGGACGCAGAACTAAAGCACAGGGTGCATAATGACACAGTTTGAATTTTATGGGGCAAAGTGGGATTTTCAGTAAAGCACAGGGGGCATATCGATAATTAAGCCTATTTTTAATAAGAGCCAAGCACTGGTTTTGATAGTGATGATGGTTGGCGGAGCCGCTCCTAGCCCTGACCTAGATTTTCATCTCTCCTCTTTTATATTATATATAGCATATATAATTTGTAATAAATAACTTATCATTTAAGTTAAAATTCTCTCTAAAATAAATTTGACTTGACTAAATTAGAAATATTTAGTTCTAAATATGTAACTATTGAATACTTAGGTGCTTTATATACCTATTTTTTATTTTGGCCCCCAACTTTACGATTCTAGCTCTGCCTCTTTTCTTGGATTCAATTGGTTTAGGGTCCCCAAGTTCAAACATTCCATTTCATTTTCTTGGTGGTGGAAGTATGACCCATTGTGGACCCTCTCTCTCTCTCTCTCTCTGGTGCTTGGCGTGGTGCTACTTAATCTCGAAGGTTCATGCATGAAATCTTAATGGGGTCCTTCAGAAATGGAAACTTTCTTTGTTTCTTGCAGACTTCCGCTTTTTCAGTTTTGGCATGAGTCAGAGGGGTTTCCCAAGTAGATTTTTTTCTTTGGCTGTGTTTCCCAAATAGGCTAAGGTTGAGCTTTGGTTATTATCGGCAATGATTTTCAGATATTGGTTGATCATGCTATTAAAAGATCTCATCCACATCACTTTTTTGGATTTGTGCAGCCCAGCTGATTAATAGTATGGGCACGCGTGATGACACATCAATGGAAATGTAATCTTTTCATCACATCATGATTGCAATTATGTTTTGTTTGTAAACGATAACAAAGTGTCAAAGATACTAATTAGTGTATGTAAGATCACTTTAGTGGACGTGAGAATCCAAAAGCCTTGCAATACTAGTAATCACAAGAAAATCTGTCACTTATTAGTCAAATAGTTTTGTTATCATACAATTTGATATGTTTTGTTACGAAATATGATTAAGAATCTCAAATACATAATTAAACTAAACTTTATTATTCACTTTCAAAGTACCGAGCCTTTATATTTAGGTGTTGTGTATTCACCTGCATTTCACAACATCTTGACCATTTTAATGATCTAATCATGTAAGATATTATTCATAAAAAAATATAATAACTTAAAAGAATTAAATTTCAATTTAAAATTAAAACACAAGATGAGAATGTCATAAAATCCAAGATTAAAAGAAAAGGACCAGAAAGCTAACTCCCCCTCCCCACCACCACTATCCCTGCCACCCCTACCAACCACAACACTACTCAAGCCGCCATACCACCCTCTCTCTCTCTCTCTCT
Source organism: Prunus padus (assembly GCA_024362665.1). Taxonomy (NCBI): domain Eukaryota; kingdom Viridiplantae; phylum Streptophyta; class Magnoliopsida; order Rosales; family Rosaceae; genus Prunus; species Prunus padus. The sequence goes on from JANFAM010000019.1 coordinate 2,952,530, forward strand.
CTCTCTCTCTCTCTCTCTCTCTATACCCCAACACCATCCAATATTCTGCACAAACAGCACCTATGAATTCAACCTATGGTTTCTCAAATAACCATATATATGTGCAGGAAAAACAAGGAATTTCATCCCATCAATGAATGTGATGATTTGTAAAATGTTTAGTTGACTTCCGCCACCCCCACCCGGCCCCCTCCCAAACTCGTCGGAGCCCTAACCCCTCACCTCTCGCCAATAGGGTGTTGTTTTAAAACCAAACAACCAAAAAATTTAAAACAGTTTTTCTAATTTAAAAAATAATAATTTTAGACACTTGAGTTAATGATGTGTCATGTTTTACACGTTTAGATTATTAGAATGGTTTAAATTGTGCGAAATGCGGAAAAATACACAACATCTGAATGTAGAGGCTCGGATCAATAACTAACATGTCCAACTACCGCACAAAAGGGTTTATGATACAATGTAGAAGTTATTTAGGTTAGATCGATAATTGATACAAATGACATGCATACAATCCAAATACTAAACTAAAATCTTTTAGATGGCATGGGTGGCAAAGTCCAAATCTTGATGATGGGTTTTGATTGAAGGGCGAAAAAGAGGAGGGAGGAGGGAAAGGAGAAGAGAGAGAAAGGGCATCACCACAGCAACAAAGAAAAAAAAAACTATAGTATCTCTTAGTGACAAAGATTGCAGAGAGCTGTAGTGTAGTCTTAATATCCAAAATCACACTCACCAGAAAGACTTTTTTTCTCCAAAACAGTAGACAAGTACTCAAATATGTCACCGACCCACCCTCTCTCTAAATAACTGTCCAATGAGGCAGAGACTCACTTCTTTCTGAACCCAACCCAAGTGTCAATGACAACAAACTCAACAGATCCCAACGGAGAAAAAAAATTGCCTCGTCAAACAGCACTCAGCATACGATGACACACTCCTATCTTGGATTAAAAAATTTGCTAGATATGCAATCAAATCATAAGCACACACAACACCAACCAACCTCAACTGTTTTTTTGGTTCATCCATATCCAGCCCCTCAAAAGAGTATTATAAGAGCTTTAACTTCCATATTTTATAAAAAAGCAGACTAATTCAAAAGCCTTTTCTATCTCATGTTGTCCCACGGTCAGATTGTCAATATTCTGCTGAAGAATAATGTTAAGCTTGTTACAAAATGGGGCAAATGGGTGCTTCAATTTTACAAGAAAATTAGAAAAATATAAGTGAATAATTTAACCAAAAAAACGGTGCATCACCTCATCCAATTGGTTCATCTCAGCTCTAATTTGAGGAATATCGGCATGGCCCTGACTTGGGGGTCACAGCAAACACCGAACCGCATATGTATGGCAATTGAAAGCTCTATCTTGATAGTTATAGTGGGGAAGAAGGCTTATTTTTCTTTGTTCTGGTCATCACTGAAAGCCAAATCGAATATCTGATTGTAGTCATCTACAAAATGAACACCAAGACCTTCTTTTACATTAGGGGCAAGCTCATCAAAATCCCTCCTGTTGGCTGCAGGAAATATGATGGTCTTCACTTCGCCCCTCCTTGCCGCTATAGTTTTCTCCTTAACCTGCAATGTTTGCAAAAATGAACTTTCAATGAGTTCGAGATGCACCACAGTATACTCAAATAGCATATCATCCAACCTGATGAAATTTCCTCGATAAAGAATATAGAAGAAAACAAGTAACTTGAATCAGACTAGATATAGAATCATTTAACGTACCCCGCCAATAGGAAGGATCCTCCCAGTTAGTGTTACTTCCCCTGTCATTGCCAAATCCTTCTTGACAGGCTTCTTCATGGCAAGGGAAAGCATGGATGTGATCATGGTGCAACCAGCACTAGGTCCATCCTTTGGTGTGGCACCTGCAGGAACATGGAGATGAAGCTTGGAATTGGCAAAGAAAGGATTGTCTGGCTCTTTATCGAGCAATATCGATCTGGCCACAGTGTGAGCAATTTGGGTACTTTCTTTCATAACATCCCCAAGTTGACCAGTTACATTAAGGCCTCCTTTTCCCTCTCCTTCCTCAACCTGAGTGGTCTCAATATACAGGGTGGAACCACCCATGGCAGTCCAAGCGAGACCCATAACAACTCCAACTGGAGTCTGATCGTAGAGGCGTTCAGCATGGAAAACAGGTTTGCCAACAAAATCAGCCACGTTTGATTCATCAACCAAGACTTTGTCAACTGTTTTTGTTGCTTCACTTTCCTGAATTTTCTCAGTTTTCTTTGCATCCTGTGAAGACAAATACAACCATTAAATCCTTCAGTTGGTGCGCAAATAAATTCAGAAAGCTGAAATAGATGGAACAGAAATACTGAATTGAAAGTCTCATGAGGCAAAATATAAGCACCAAAAAAGCAATCCTTAACATTGGGTAGAACTCATACATCCTCCATGATAGGCATATATTCATTTAACAAAACTTTTATCTTCCAAAATGAAAAAAGTCTTTGCAAAAATGATAACATTTCTTTTTTCATTTTAAATTAGGTAAAATACAATAAAACTCTTCTTAAACTCTCAGGATGGAGGCCCATAAAGATTGCAAAACCTTGCATGAAGTAAAACAGTTCTTAAGGTTGCACTCAAGTTGACACATTTCTCATAAAGATTGCGTAGTAACCCATTACTCAATAACTTTATAAATTATCAGATACCTTGGAATCCATAGGTTCATCAGCATCAGCAACCTGAACTTCACCAACTGCAGGTTCAACTGGGAGATCCGTCTCTAATGATTCGCTTGCAGTCTGGCTCTCACTAGCAACCACATTTTGATCTAGTTTATCAACATCTTCTACTATGGCTTCATCAGTCTCTGCAACCTGAGTTTCAACAACCGCATATTCATTTGCGGGATCAATCTGACTAGTGGGAGACTCTATTTGGTCAGCAACTTCAGGTTCATCTGATGCTCCTTGTCTAACAAGTTGCAGGGCTATCTGCCAGGCCATAAAAGATAGGTTAAAGCTTGTCATTGTTCAAGGAAGTAATGCAGTATTGTTTAATAAGGTCATAAGTTTGTTCCACGTTGCCACGCAGTAGCTCCCTCTGAATCTAGACATTGGTGACAAACCTTGCGGTAGATCTTTTCTATGTGCTTTTGGAGGTTCCTAACACCTGCTTCTCGGCAATAATTTTCTATGAGAGCAAGAAGAGCTGCATCGGTCACTTCAACCTGAAAACAGATTAAGCATAATTGAAATTAGTACAAATACACACACACACACACGCACTCACAGACAGATATCAGTACCTGTTCAGGTTTGATGCCGCATGCTTCACGCGTGGTCTTCTCCAAATAGTCTCTAGCAATGTGCATTTTTTCATCAGTAATATACCCAGCAATGGAGATGACCTCCATTCTATCCAAGAGAGGATTTGGTATCATCTCCACAACATTTGCTGTACAAACAAACAGAACCTGCAACACGAATTTTAAAGCATGAACAAAAGGAAGAAAGAGAAACCATGCCACAACTTAAATGGACACTTGCATCAAGTACAACACTATGTCTGAGGATAGGACATGTGTCCCAATGTGAGTACCAAGTTGGAGATGATATAACAAAATTGGACACCTAAAGCATTCCCTTCTTTTCCATCTTCTAAAGATTTTAATAATATCTAACCCTCACACACATGCATCAGATGGCTTGGAAATGGCAATTATACTACTGGAAAAAGTAGAACATCAAATGACTTAAAATCACTAAACGAAACTAACCTTTGACAGGTCAATTGGAACATCAAGATAATGGTCTAGAAAATTAGCATTTTGCTCCGGATCAAGAAGCTCCAACAAAGCACTTGCTGGATCACCAGCATGTCCCTTTCCCAACTGCCACAAAACAAGGCAAAGTTCAATATTATGAAACTTGAAGCACTTTTGGTTTATGTGAATATGCATTTTACAAACTACTTTCACTCTAAACTACAAAAAAGAGTCCTACAATATAATGTCTATCAGGGACAATATGAAGCAAGCCAACCAGCCATGTATTACCTTGTCAATCTCATCGATCAGAACTAAAGGGTTAGCTGTTCCCACATTTTTAAGGCATTGTACCATCTTTCCTGGCATAGCACCAATGTAGGTCCGACGATGCCCCTGGATATTTTAAAAGTTATTTTATAAGAAATTGCTCACGACATGCATCTGTTTATCAATATTTTAGTGCACAGAGCTTGCTAAATACCTTTATCTCAGCAACATCAGATAACCCTCCTACAGAGAATCGGTAGAACTTACGGTTCAAGGCCCGTGCAATTGAACGGCCAATGCTGGTTTTGCCCACTCCAGGTGGGCCAGAGAGACAAATGATTTTGCCTGTGATAAATAAGCAGAACATCAATAGTCCGCACTGCTGTCGTGAAAACTAGCACAGCTTTGCAGCATTTCTTACAACCTCAGAAATAAATATAAAATCAGAGCTAAGATTAGTCTATGAGAAACAGGATAGACAATGCAATGAGGTGGTGCCCATAAATTACGGCAGACAATTGTGAAAGAAAACTATATCAACCTTGTGAGATTCCTCGAAGTTTCCCGACAGCAATAAACTCCAATATCCTTTCTTTTACATCAGATAACCCATAGTGATCTTCATCAAGAATCTTTTGAGCCCGAAGAACATCAAAGTTCTCATCACTGCATTTGGGATTTAGATACAATAAGGGAACATTTCTTTAATTAAATAACAGAATAATGTTTAAATATAAAAAGAGGAGTAAGAACATAGTAACTCAACTAGCATTTCTTTTATAGTTGCCTACTAAAAATATTTCTTTTATAGTTTCCTTTTAAAAGCTTCTCATACTAGAACCCATTACCACATTTTAGATTTATTTAAACAATTACGTGTTACAGATATTCCTATTAAGTGTGCCAATGGTGTTAAATTAACGATAATTATTAAAATCTATCAGCATCCTAGCCACAAATATGATGTGAAAATATTGAAATCTCAAAGATCCCTCCAGTTCGATTTGCTAAATTGAGTAGCACAAAAACCTGTAATTTCCCCAGGGAATGGAAGTCAACCAATCTAAGTAATTGCGTGTCACATTAAATTCACTCGAACTGGCCTCCAACAGCTGCAGTTTTGTGAGCTCTTCTTCTATAACTTGCAAAACATGGGGTGGGCATTTTTCCCTGTTTGGTTCAAGTCTCTCCCTGAACTTTGCTGCATCACAGGATCAGAAAAATGATGCAACAATTGCCTTTAGGTATACGATCAATTAATATTTAGAATAATTTATCAATGTTTCTCACATACATGCATACACAGGTTAAAACTGATGATGAAAAAGAACCAACAGCATACAACAATGATGTGCACATGGTTACAAAACTTAACGTTAGACGAACTCATTCTCAGTCCTTAATTGTATGCACCATATGATCAGATCATGCACTACGTCTGCATCATTTTGTCCTACTAAACATCCATTACAATATAAAGGGGTCCTAACATATATTCTTATTTGATTAGATACATGGTCAAGTAACAAGCCTTCGACTTTTGAAAAGCTGGGGACAACAATATTATATATATAGCATGCATGCATGCATATGCACATACAATATCTAGGTTTGTGAGAGGGATAATTTTTTATTTTAACTAACCAGAAAGTGTTGTTTTGTCGTCTGCTTCCAATCCCAGTTCCTGCATCATGTAAAGCCAAGTAAGTTCCAATAATCCCCAAGGGTGAGATAAAGAAATGGATACAAAACCCACCATAAAGAGAACAGATCATTGGTAAATTATCAGACACTGTCATTGAGGGTATGGCATAGAAAATATGTCCGGTGATGGTGGAGACAAATACCTTCTTTATGGCTTTAAGCTGCTCATTCAACAAGTAGCGGCGCTGTTCACCACTTATCTTCTCTTCAATTGCTTTTGCAATAGATTCCTAAGTATGAAAAAGAAGAGAAAAAGAAGAAGAGGAATTAACAAAAGAGAAGAAAAATACGGTGGAGAAACAAGTCAAGTACAAAACAATTGCATATTGGGATGACATACCTGAATCTTGCTGATTTCTATCTCTTTCTTCACTAGTTCCAGTGTGAGCTTTAAACGTTTATAAACCTGACCGAAAATTGCAGAGTTAAGCATTCTCGATATAATAAGATTGAAAATAAAGTCTTATCAGCCATCCCAGTTAAGATTAACCAATGCTTACATCTAGCTCTTCAAGCACTTGCTGGCATTGCAACTTGTTTGCACCAGATATAGCAGCTCCAAAATCTGCTAACCTTGGAAAATTAAAATCACCTATATGCTGCACAAATTTAAAAAAATGAGGGGAAAACCAAGATGAAAGGGCACAAAGATTTCACATATGTTGCGAGAAAAGAAATGTGTCTTGAAGCAAATGAACATGCAAGAACAAAGATGCCATAAAATTCAAATATCATGAGAAGCTGAGCAAACCTGAGTGTATGTTTGAACATGATCTCTCCAAAGGGAACTAGTCTTCAGAACATCTCTTAAAGTAGATATAACCTCAAATGATGTTGCTTTTATTACATCATCATCCTTGTTATAGGGTTTGTCCTGCAATGTAATGTGCAAGCTCATAAAATTCGCCCCCAAAAAAAAAGCTCATAAAAAAAGGGAAAGAAAAATACACTTTATATGTGAAAACTAGAAAGATTAATAATTGAATTGGTAAAATAAAACAAAATGTGGACCTTGAGATGATCAACTTTTACAGTCAGAGGATCCTCATCAACCTGTAGATAAGCCATAAGTTTGCTTAGTTTAGCTAACTTTATCTCAAACAAATACTAATTGGTATTATACATGTATGAGGTGATGACGCAAAAAAATATGCTGAATATGCCTTTAAAAGCATTAATCAAAAGTTCACGCTTACTGATTATTTTTCCTCACCATCTCTGTAATTCGAAGTCGCCTATGACCAATAAGAACTACTTGGTCTCCTTGAATGCTTGAAATCTGAAATACAAAGTTGCAAGTAAAAAAAACTGTTAAAAGCTGAAAGGACATTATGGTTGATGTCTAGTTAATCCACAGAATTAAGGCTTATAAAACTTAGGGGTAAATGAGATACCTGGGCAAGCGTACCGACTTCATGCAGGCGATTAAATAACTCTTTCCCTTTTAAGTCAGATAAGCTTTTATCAGTTTCAGAACCTGAGACCACACTAGGATCAGTCCCCGGCTCATCCTTGAGAAGAAAAGCACCAGCATATGGAGCTTGTCGTTTTCGGCTTTCCTGTAAAGCTGCCAACAATTTAGGATCCTACATGAAAAGCAATACATTAGTTAGTTCAGTAAATCAACATTGTTCTTCTGACCAAAAAAAAAAATCAACATTGTTCTATAACACCTTGCAGTAACATAAATTACAGAATTGACCCAAATAAACCAATTCATAGAAGTGTTAAACAAAAGTCCAATTTGATTTTCAATGTATTCAATAATCTCCTGTACCTTCACATAAATTGGCATGTAGAATCCTGGAAAGAGTGGTCTATGCGGCAACGGCAAAGCTAAAACCTGTTCAGCGGTAATAGGAAAGAAAAAGTTGTTAAAGGATAAATAGGAAAGAACAAATGGTTATCAACATTTCGTTTTACTTCTTGCACATTAAAGCAAACACTTGCATAAGCATGCTTAACAGTTTAAGTATTTTAATCAACCATAATCCCATTTCATAATCAACACAAACACCAACATAAACTGAACTGAGAAATATTAATTTCATAATTACAAAGCACAAGTAACAATAAATTGAACATTTTGCTTTATCTTCATTTTATCATAATCCAAACAGACTACTTTAGCAAAACCAAAAGCACCAAAGCCAACCAACCGTTAGATAATCTTCGGGTCGAGGATTCGTGGGCACAATTGCTGACGAAGACTTCGACTCAGCCTCGCCCTCCGTCCCCGCTTTCTTTGCTTCAACCTCCACCACCTGATCAGACCCGTCGCTCGCGTCCGAGCAAAAAAAGGCTCGGCGAGCCGAATTAGGCCGTGTCGACCCGGTGAGCGAGCCAAGAACTCGGAGTAATGGCGAGGCGAGCTCGGTGGGCCCGGGTCGGAGACCCAAATTAGGGCCCAGGCTGTGCACTGGGGCCCGGAGGCATGATGAGGAAGAAGAGAGAAGCTTCAGCATATGTTAATGGTGAATCGATTGAAACTGTATGAAAATTTTAAAATTAAATTCAGGGTTTGGATCTTTTTGATGCCCTAGCGGAGCAGTTGTTTGTTGTTTCTCTGTTAAAGAAGAACCGCCATTGCGGTAGGACTTAAAAACTGGTTGAACTGCGACGGGTTTTTCGTATGTTTTAGTGTCCTAAAGCCCTTCATAAACCCTTGTTTTTTTCTTTGACGAAATTGCCCCTGCTGTGTGGAAGAACTACATAACGGAGCCCAAAGGCTCATTTGGTGCCAAAACCCAGAATTTTCTCGAGAAACTTCTTCAAAAAGAAAAAAAAAACACTCTCCCGAGAAACAAACAGCGTCGTCGGCTTCTCTGTTCCTCATTTTGCGTCTCCACAAGTTCCACCACACAACCCTACTAGCCAGAGCTCAAAACTTATCTCGAAGGTTCAAACTTTACCGCACTTCTTCGCCAACTGTTTGACTCCGGTGCGGACCCAGAGCTAATACTCAGGTACTTCAGTCAGCTGGTCCCAGAACAATGTCAATGTTACACAAAATCTTGAACTCACTTGTAAATTCTTGCAATACCAAGCAATCGCCAAAATTACTCAAAGATCAGAGCTTTCTTAGATGGGTTTGTTAGAAACAGTGACAAGCATTCGGTTTCTTCAATTTTTCACATGCTTTCAATGTGTAGCAGCAAGCAACCAGTTTTGTGCAAATTCCTTTAAAATTTATATGTTGGTGTTGGCATATGTGAAAAGTTTGAAGATTCGCTTGGGTTTTGAAGCATTTCAGAGAGCTGGTGATTATGGGTCCAAGTTATCAGTTTTGTCTTGTGAAGCCTTTGTTGAGTGCTTTGTTGAAGGAAAATGAAATTGGGTATGTTGAATGCGTGTATAGAGAGATGATTAGGAGGAGCATTGAGCAAGGAAAAGGATGTTGCCAAAGGCTTGGGGAATTTCACCACATGTGGTTACTTATAATACTCTGATTGATGGATCTTGCAAATGGGTGGGTTGGGAAACATGTACAAAGCTGATGCCATTTTGAAGGCGATGGTGACAGATACCATTTGCCCGAATGAGATTACTTTTACTACTTTTATTAATGAGTTCGGTAAAGATGAGAATGTAGCAGCAGCTGTGAAGGTGTTCAAGGCAATAAGGAAGCAGGGTTTGAAACCCAATGCGATTACGTATAATTACTGATCAATGGGTTATGCTGCAATGGGAAAAGCTTGACGAGGTTTGTGGTTTTCTGGATGAAATGCTTGGCTCGGGTTGGAAGCAAATGTTGTTACCTACAATGCACTTATAAGTGGTTTTGTAAGAAGATGATGATAAAGAAAGCTAGAGAGTTGCTCGATGACATTAGAAATCAAGACTTGGGGCCCAATGTTATAACATATAATACGCTAATTGATGTACAATTCAATGTCAGAGAGAGGAGTTTTCCCAGACACTTCGACCTTTAACTGCCGGATTACTGGTTTGTGCAGACAGGGAAACAAGGAAATGGCCATGAAGTTTTTATATGAAATGGAGGTAAAGGGCTGCAAAGCTGATCTCATAACATGAGACGCTCAAAAAGTTCTTGTGCAAAGAAGGGGAGCCAAGAAAGGCAGCGAGACTCTGAAATGAGATGCTTAAAAAGGGTTTGTTTCCAATTCACTTGACATACAATAATCTGATGGGTGGCTACTGCAGGGAAGGAAACCTCAGGGCAGCGTTGAATGTGAGGGCACAGATGGAGAAAAAAGGGAAGCCGGCAAATGGAGTAACATATAATGTGTTGATCAAAGGATATTGTCTGAAGGACAAGCTTGAAGATGTGAATGAGCTTCTTAATGAGATGCTGGAAAAAGGGGATGATCCCAAATCGAACTACTTATGAAATAGTAAAACAGTAAATGATGGGGAAGGGTTTTGTTCCTGATATAGACGGGCTCCTAACCATTGAAATAAGAAACTGCATTTGGTTTCAGTCTCAGCACAAAGGAAGCAGTCTGTGTCCACATCCAAATGTGATGAATGCTTGTGTTGGGTGGACTGGAGCAGAGAGCCTAAACCATCACAAAGTTGTGGGACAATAACTTGCAGTCTTTCAACTACTATTATCTCTGTTTATTAGGTCAAGGAAAACAAATGACTGCTGAAAATGGTAACTTAGCATAGAAAAAACAAAAAAGATAGAACAAGGAAAAGTTGGGTCCTAAATCTACCACTAAACTTTTATCAAGTCGCTTGTGTTTTTCTTAGCTTTTTTTTGTGTTTATTTATAAATTTATACTTTTTTTTGTTTGTTGGGCTTGTGGCCCTCATTTTACCAAGAAAAGAGATTGTGAGAAAGGAAAAAAGAGTGTTGGTATGTAGGAGTATTAACTAGGAAGAAGTCTAGTGTAGTAGTTTGGAGTATTTAATCTTTAGGTTATGGGCTCATGAGTTTAGTATATTATCGTCCCTTTCAATAATGTGAACAAGAAGTTGGAGCGTCTTTGAACTTCTTGGAGTGAGTTTTTTTAAGGATTTGGGTGTTTTGGAATTATGATAAAGTGGTAAGGGTATTTTTGGAAGTTAATACCCCTTAGTTGATCTGATACCTAGTTTTGGAGAAATTTTTAAATGTACCGGGTACACCACGTGGCTGGTGTACCATCCAATAGACCTAGGACATTTGGAATTACTTTCTAATTTATTGCATTATTTTTTATGACACATGGGCGGGCTGCATTGGAAACATTTCACATGTCCTACACCTAGTGGATGGTACACTAGCCACGTGGTGTACCGGGAACACCCAAAAACTACTCCTAATTTTGAGGGATGTGATTACGGATTTTAAGATGGGGCTCACTTATTTTTTCATTCCTGATTGCAAGTAAATGCATGGAAAGTCATGAATGAAAATCATTCTCTTTCCTCTCATACCCATTAGTGATGCGTAAACATGCCCATAGTTTAGAAATCTGGAGTCTGACTTTCATAATACACACGGCTTCGAGATTCTTCCCTTCCTTTCCCTTCCCTTAGGGTTTTTCTTTTTCTTTCGAAAGCGCTTGAAATCCCATGGATTTCCAGAAGAAGAGAATCCAAATAGTGGCCTTCATAGCTGGCATCATCGTCCTCAGTATCACAGGTACATACATATACACAATGTTTGCTTTTACTGTCAATTTTTCTCTTCCCGAGGAAACTGTGTGGAAAGACCGAGAGTTATTAGAATTCGAAAGTTGAAGTTTTTCTTTTACTTTCTACTGGGAAATGAAAATTCTTATTGAATATGTAAAGATCTGTCCTTTTTTAAATTTTATTGGCTCTTAAATCTTCCCATTTGGTTGCAAGCAAAATGCAAGGAATTTAAACCGAAATCCCGAATTTGAAGAACCTAGATCATTTTATCACGCTAAGTTCATTGCGCGCTGAAAGAGTGCAGCTTGGATCTTTACCATAATGCCATAGTTATTATCTTTGAATCCATTATATTGTTTTGAAATGAATCTGTTGAAGGGGGTGGGGCAGTGGATTTCTCTTATAGACCTGAGTTGATAGCTAGAAAGATAAATCACTATTTTGATGTTAATGTTCTGTTATTGTTGAAATATTGCATGCATTCTGGTCGAATGGAGCTATAAATATAATGTTTCTGTGCCTAATATTTTACAGAAGTTCTTATTCGCAGTCTGAGATTTGTACCCATGCTCGGTTTTTTAAAGCATTTTGTGATTTGCTAATATATGTAATGCAATATTCAATTGTTAGTCTTTTTTATTGAGAAAATGTGTATTCATTACTTAATTAGAATAAATTTTGATCCTTTTCGCATATTTTTTTCCCCATAGCTGAAAAATGTCGGCAGCTGGTTGGGGAAAAATATGCATCTCGGAGTGGACAGTTTACATTCTTGAACTGCTTTGATATGAGTTCTGGAACACTAGCTTGTTCTGTGAAAGAGGGAGTGAAGCTCTATGTTAACAACATCAGAGCTTCCAATGTTGAGAAAATAAGGTATAAAGCAATTGAAAGTGCATTGGCTGATGCATTGTCACAGGGGATGCCTGCTAAAGATGCAGCCAAACAAGCACAGAAAGCAGGAGCAAAGGCCGCGAAACTGGCAACTCGGCAAGCCAAGCGGATAATAGGTCCTATTATCTCTTCTGGATGGGACTTTTCTGAAGCTATATACTATGGTGGTGCAGTAACTGAAGGGACTGTTAGGGGCACTGGCACCTTGTTTGGCACCTATGCTGGAGGCTTTCTAGGAGAGCAAAGGCTTGGGAGATTTGGTTATCTTGTGGGAAGTCAATTGGGCAGTTGGGTAGGAGGTAGAATTGGATTGATGGTCTATGATGTGATTAATGGAGTCAATTACTTGCTCCAGTTTGGTCTGCCCGAAAGTAGTGAAGTTCGTGAAACTTCAGCTTATGAAAGTTCTGAAGGTTCTGAAGCTGAAGCCTTTGAAGCTTCCAATACCTATGAGAGCTCTGGAACATATGAGCATTCTGAACTCAGGTGAACGAATTAGGTTCATTCCTTTGTTTCTTTTACTCAAAATTTATTCTGTAGATGCCATATAAGAACTTAGTTTCAGCGACTCATTCAAATTTGTGTATAATTTTAAAGATGGTATTTCCATACAGTTGCATGCATCATTCTTACACTGGAGTTTTCTTTCGAACATCTATAAACGCCACTTTGCTATCACTTCCTTGCATTTTATCTTTAGTTTGTTCTGGATGTTCAGGAAAAAGGGGGAGGGGGCGTTAATTGTTGTCATCATTTGGATCATGTTCCCTAGAAACAGTTGATGAACATGATATACCGACATTGATATTGTGCAGACTTCATGGTAATTTCTTTTTATAGATCTGAGTTTTCAAGGAAAACCACGGCTTGGGTTGCTTGAATGTTGTAGTCTTCTATTGGGAAATGGTTGTGCTGGCCAAATGACTTGTAGGGAGTGCAATAGCTGATAGGCTTCATGATCATTACTTTAGTGAACAAGATCCAAATGCATGGTTTCCTTAACATTGCGTTGTGAGATTACTCGAACAGAGACACAGGTTGATTTTGAAGTTCTGAAATAGAAGGCTTCTCACTCGTCACTGGTTGGTTATGGCAACGCAACTCCTGGGCCTAGGCTTCAACATCTTGTCAACAAGTTATCCTTTAGCTGAGAGTTGGGCAAAAGCCCATATGAATTTTATGGAAAGTGGATCCATATAATAGAATAACATTCTTGGACTGCGATGGGCTAATGTTCATGCATGGGCAGAATTTGAGAAAATATTTGGAAAAACAGAGACGAAAACAAGAAATTTGAGCTCTAGTCTATGTTGTACGGACACGGGTATGGGGACACGAAAATGCGACACAGTGACACGGAAAATTTCAAAAAATTAGGACACGGACATGGTTAGGACACGGCAATGAAAATAATAATAAATCCTAATAAAATTATAATAGTATATATTTATATATTTACATATATTTAAAAATAATAATTCATTCTCAATACTTCAATGTCACATAATTTCATAAAACAAAACAAAGTACTCATATTCATCATCCATACATAATAATTAATACACCATAAAATAAAACATAAATGATTTAAACTCAATTTTTTTCAAGCATCTATGTCTTCATTGTTGTTATTAGATCTAATCCGATATATTACTTCGTGTAACTTTGTTGCAAGATCTACTTAGTATTAGAATTGCTCATCTTTCCCTTAAAAAAATAAAGCATAGTACACATATTCATTACGAACCAAATTTCCAATTAATAAACTAAATTCAAACATACTCAACAACTAAGCAAGAAGACTTCTATTAAATAAAAAAACAAATACAGATACAATACAAAGATGGCCAAAAAAAGAAACACATCAAATAAGGACGAGATTGCATTCATTTTTGTAGTGAATAATATTCCTTTATCATGCTGAATATTGTTTAGGAGGAGAAAAGGGAATGAGTGTGTGCGGCTGCTGAATCCTTTGGGTTTAGAAAAGTTTTTTTTAAATACAGTTTTGACCCTTTTTAAAAAAAATATTTCAAATCTGTCCACCACAGTTTCAAAAATTACATTTTGACCCCTGTTTTTATTTTCAAAATTTCAAATTGGTCGGAACCGTGTCTTGACCATGTCGGAGACGTGTCTTGACCTTGTCCAATCCGTTGACCATGTCCAACGCGTGTCGGAGCCGTGTCGGCGTGTCCAACACTCCGACACTTCAGCATTTTGGAGTGTCCGTGCAACATAGTCTATCGTATCATTTTTATTATTATTGTTTTATATCATGTATAGTCTAAACTTCTGTAAGCAGTGAGGTAAATTCAAACTTATGTGCAAGCGGGCGGGCTCACTGCCTCTTGTTGTTTACCCTGATTAACTTATGCAAACTTGGAAGACTAAGGTTCTGTCAGAGTAACCCAATTTCTCTGAAAGGTGAACACCAATATGCAGAATTAGGGAAATGGACATGGATGCTAAAGCTAGGGGATGACTGACAATCTTCTGGTTATTAAAATGGGACAAGGATTTCATTTCGACACGGAATTAGATTTGAAAGGTATTTGTGAGGCCAAAGGAAAACGACTAGCAAATAAAAAAAAAAAGGGTCATCCCTCTCAGGGCCAGTGCATGGCACATGGAGTCGTGTGGTTTACACACTCCCATTTGCTCAAATGGCCACAGTGATTGATTTTGACTTCATCTTAGCCAACCAAAATGCTACCCTATCTTTGATTTTGATGCTTCTATTCTATTATTAAAAATAATAAAATAAAATAAAAAACTAGAAAGAGGATCACTGCATTTAACTAATGCATGATGGCATAGGGCAGACCTCCAAATACTAACTTTAAAGAAATCAGTTTTTATTTATAATTACAGTGTGAATAGCATTTCTCTTGAAAAAAAATAAAAAATAATTCACATGCAATGCAATAGTCCGAACACATGAATAATACGTCTTAAAATTAACCCAACATATCAACTGAGTGGGATTTGGCAGGCCAGATTTAAGAAAGGAAAAAAAATTAACCATTTTCAGATTTATGACTAGCAAAGTTTCATAATCTCAAGTGAGTGCATTTGTGATTTTATGTTTTGTCAAAAGAGAGAAAAAAAAAAATTTCCAAATGTTGAACCCACCATTCTAAAAGGAGCTTATATCTTCAACGTCGAGTAGTCGCGTTACTGCTGTTGTTGGTATTGAAAGTGGCCAAATTGGCCAGAAAAAGTAGACTTCTTCTATCCATAAAATCAATGTTTCCTGATTTTTCTTCGGACCTAAAGGGACATAAAGACATTATCAAAAACCCACCAAATGACCTATCAATTGTCTACATCTATGCTTCACCACCTCCCCCAGTGGATTATATTTCTTCAGTTGGAAAAAAGAAATGAAGAACAATGCAATCTAAAATTTCTAGGGCTTCCATTGTTGGTGATCAGCTTGGTTTGATTAAGTTTTTGGAGTATAGAGTCCCACGACTTATGGCAATATGGATGGTAATCCTTGAAAGTATTTAATATCTCGATTGATGATGCAAAGCAAAAGGTCAAACATAACATAGATGATGCAAAAACTTAATGAAACAAAAAAAACAAATGAAATTAATTAACTAATTGGAAGAAGTCACGCATGCACTTCCAAATTGTCCTTGCTTATAAGAATATTATATCTTTAGAGGTTAAAAATGAGGTCAAACAAACAGAAACCTCCAAAGGCAAAAAGCATAAAAAATTTGAAAGCTTGCACTACCCAAAAGAATGGTGCATCTTTTTTAAACCATTGAAGTTGAAAGAGAAAAATAAAGCTAAAAAAAGAAAGAAAATAATAATCATAGATAAATATCTTAGCAGGAAGTTGAATTCCAATTAGAAAAGGGTCTCTTTACAGATTGGGATTATAGTGGCCATCCAGTTCATGGAAAGCCAACTACATTTCTGGCCAAAAGGAAAACAGAGAATAATAACATTTACAGTGGAAACTACTAGGCACTTCTTTTTTTAAAATACCACAAGATGTCCCCACACCCGAATGATGAGATTAATTCCAGCTCGAGATTCGGCTTGTCCCTAGCCACAAAGTGCTTCTAATGGGTTTCGAACCATTGTCATTGAGACATCAGGCACTTTGAACTCAGTGTATATGACAACATTTTAGATACATAAAGGTCCAAATGATATTTATATTTTAATTATGTTGAAACATCATAGATTATGTCCTTTTGCACATCTGATGAGCATAGCTGATATGCCAAGTTTCAGCTAAACCCTTGAGAAAGTGCATAATTGGATCATTAATCATTAATCCCCCCAAACTAGTTTTCAATATTGGATGAACAAACCATGAATTTAAATTATTGGTGAAATTTGGGAAAATAAATTCCAAAAATCAATCAGGCTGACAAATTATTATTTTTTAAATGTGAATATTATATTTTGTGGACCCAACTCATTGTTTATGATATAATAGGATAAGACAAGTGGGGTTCACAATAAATTGTCAAGCTAAGCTAGTGTGAAATGAATGATGCTGATAGTAACTTAAGAGGCCAGAACTCAAGAAAATGTTTTAATTTACTCTGTATATCAATCGTATTGTGTGAAAGCATTAGTAAGAGAATCTTTATCCAAATGTACATCAACTTGGAGTACACGGGTTGAAGCCATGGTTATGAGGCTGAGCCATCATGGGGTCAAACGACCCCATGGCAGCCATGGCAATAGGTTTGGAGGCCCTTGTTTGTTGGTGGTGTGACCCCATGAGGTGCACATAAGCTATTCGATAAAAGTCCCAAAGGAGAAGCCACGAAGCCTTGCGTGCAGCAGCGCAGAGGCGAGGCTATCTTTTTTTTTTTTTTTTTTTAAATTTTAAATTTTAAATTTTATAAAATCACCCGAAAAATGACGTTGTGCTGCAGTCTCCTCAACTCGTTTTAATTAGGGGTGGTTGCGGTTCGGTTACCGCAATTTTTCAATGAAACCGCGAACCGACCGACATATTGCGGTATTGTAAAAAAAACAAATCGTGAACCGACAGACATATTGCGGTATACCGCAATTATCGATTTATTGCGGTCGGTATGTCGGTATACCGCTATTATCAATATAGGGAACTTTACAAATTTAATCGGCTAACTCACTAATAAAATCTAATCTTTTACAAACTTTTCTTTTAGGTATATGAGTAAAAAAATATTATCTTTTGCATACTTTTCTCGGCCTAGTTTTGAAACCTTTTAATTTCAAGTATTTTGAACTTTACACATTTAAGAAAATAAACTCACAACTCAAAGAAAGATTTAAACCGAAGCAAATAAAGTTTAAATTTAGCTACAATCCAAAAGAAAAATGCAATGCAAGACATAAAGAACTCAAGGGTTGGTGGAGAGTGGATTTGAAGGACTCTGTTGTGATGTATGATCATCTACAAATAAAACAACACAAGTTTAATAAATATGAACTAAGAAAAGTAAAATAAAATGAGCATATAAAAAAAACATTATAAGAAGCATAATGAACATGAAAATAATAAACCAATTAATAACAAGTTATAACATATTCCATTTCCTTGTAGAATTCAAACTCATCATTAGAGAGAGATAAGATAATTAATTATCATGCTATTAAATATTAAATAAAATAATTATTTATATATAGTTGCGATATACCACGGTATTTGGTAATTCGAAATCGCTAACCGACCGACATATTGTGGTTAAAATGCAGTCGATTTACCGCGAAGTCGGTTTAGATGCAGTTAAAATGCGGTCGATAAATGCGATTTTGCGGTATTTCGGTTAAAAATGTCAGCCCTAGTTTTAATTAGGGGTGGGCACGGTCCGATTTTTACTACAAATCAGAATGGGAACCAACTTATTTAACTGGTTCAATTTGGTTCGGTTTTAGGGAAAAAATTTTTGAATCTGGCCGGTTGGGTTTGTACCGATTTCGATCCGGTTTTCAGTTTTTCCAGTTTTGAACCGGATTATTATTATTATTATTCAAAATATTATTTTTATACAAATTCCAACTAAAATTTTATTTTTTGGGCTTGAAAATTAACAAATAATTCAATTTTATGCAAAGAGTGATGTTTTGAAGTTGGGCTTGAGAAAATATTAGTTATGAGATGAAAAATATAGCATTGGATTTAAATAATTTTGTAAAAAAAATGAAATAATACACAACCGGTTCAGTTCGGTTCGGCCCGATTTGATAAGGTGTGAATCTGGAACGGAAATCCATTGGAATCGGTCCGGTCTGGTTCGATTCCGGTTTGTTGACCTTTTTAATCAACCGGTTTTTTTTGGTTTTTTTTCGATTCAGCTTGGTTCGGTTTTCCGGTTCGGCGGTTTTTATGCCCACCCCTAGTTTTAATGACCTGGTCTCAAAACTATGTCGTTTTGAGCGAGGCTTTAAAATAAAATAAAAAACATCACCCACCCCACCCCTCTTACCCGACTCCACACCCCCAAATCCTTAATTCCCAAATTATTTCACACTCCACACACCCAAATGAATTCCCAGATTATTTCGTA
The DNA here is from genome assembly GCA_024362665.1 of Prunus padus. Lineage (NCBI taxonomy): Eukaryota > Viridiplantae > Streptophyta > Magnoliopsida > Rosales > Rosaceae > Prunus > Prunus padus. Next base: position 2,971,260 of record JANFAM010000019.1, read on the forward strand.
GAATAGTCATCTATATGTTAGACAACCATTATCTGTGTGCTAGCTGTTTTTTGACTTCTTCAACTTAATTTGATAAGGTTGTATTTTGAGTTTCAAATACTTACCGTGTAAATAGGGCTTGATGTAATCTGTTACCTAATGTACTCAATGATGGTATGCTAATTTGATCAAAACTCTTCCCTTTGAAGTTCATTCTTTCAGTATACTTGTTCTTGTTGTTTATTGTAACAGAGATAACAACTTGACTTGGCTAAAAAAATTCCGTCCAAGTGGAAAGTAGATTTTGTGTTTTGATTAGTTGAAAGTGCTATTATTTAATTTTTCAATTTTATTTTCTTCTAAAAAAAGTTTTGGAATTTTTACACTCACTACAAGAAAAAGTCACCTCTTTGTCTCTAACTAAGAATTTGGTGATTGTTGGTAGCATTAGTCACCTTTTTTGGTGACTGTTGGTAGCTTTAGTCACTTTTTTTGAAATTTTTGTGTGACTAAAGGTTTTAGTCACCCCAGCAAAAATAACCAAATGTCATCATCGTTAATTTGTTGGTGACTAAAGCCCTTAGTCACCTTTTTTGGTGACTATTAGTAGCATTAGTCACCTTTTTTTAAATTTTTGTGTGACTAAAGGCTTTAGTCACCCCAGCAAATGTCACCAAATGTCACTAAATAATAGTGACTGTTACCACTTTTTCTTGTAGTGACTACGACCACATGGCCTAAGAATCCTGGATCCGCCACTTGGTTATGAGGTTGTTTTCTTCTTATTTTTTTAAGATATGATTACAATAAGCAAGTGAACAACTAATCGTAGCAACATTCATCAGAGTTCATCGTTGTTTAATTGATAGTACAAACATCGTAATTAGATGGATACTCTTGTCAGTTATCACTAGCTTTTGATCATCTTTTATGTCTGGTTGTAGCTTTTGATCTTCAGTCACTACCTCCCAAATTCCCAATCGCCATAAAAAGGGTGTTGGGGACTCATTTCTCCACTTGTTAAATTTTTTTATTTGGGTCTCATATATTTTGTGCATTGAATGTAAGAAAGGCAGCGATGGCACCATTTTTTCCCATCACTACATCAGAAAATGCTGCAACTAACTACTTTTCCTGCAGAGGTATAACAAGAACCATATATAGCAGTTTTTTTTTTTTGGTCAAAACCATTTTAACTCTGAAACGTATATACTTCGGCATTGGGATCATGGCCTTGATCTCAATCCCAAGACAATCCATGTTTAATTAATGTAGGGTTCACAGAGTTTTCAAGAACTAGTATCAAAACATTGACAAGAGTTTATAGTCTAAGTAGTTAAAAATCTTTGTCCTACACCAACAATTATAAATTACCAACTGGACATGCCTCATTTTTATCAACGACTCACAATAGTACATGCATAAATATGATAAGAAATATAAAGAAGTTAAAGTTCTATCGAAAAATCAATTAGCGTTTGAGGAGTAACTCAATTCCTTATAAATTCTTACAAAATTTCTCAATTTACCAATATAAATGTGAGACATTTCTTCACATTCTCACAAAACAAACATGTTCTATATCTAAGAGCAGCTCCACCGGTGCAGCCCAGGCAGGGGGGGGATGGGTCCCACGGGCCTGAGCCCAAAAACATGTTCCAGCGGCAGATTTGTTACCCGGGCAAGCAGTTGGGCCCATCAGCCTGGGCAGGCCCTCAGGCAAGTCTTGCCTGGCCTGCTGCCCAGGCAAGCTGACGTCATCGCTATTTTTGCTGACGTCAGCAACGTAAAAAAATATTTAAAAAATCTGAAAAAATCCAAAAAATTCAGAAATATTTTTTAATACATACCTATCAATTTTATTATTATTAATTTCATACATTCAACTAAAATTAATCACATGTAAAAAACTAAAATAAAAATAAAAGTGAATAGTAGTTGCCCTTTGCCATGGCAACGGGTGAAAATGCACATTACTATTTGCAAGGGCAGCTACTATTCACATAAATAATAGCTCCCCTAGCTCCCCCCACCCTCCCCCTTGCCATGGCAACCCCCTAACGGGTGGAGTTGCTCTAATGTATATATTGAGAGGCTATATATAAGTTATGAATATTATAATTGTTACGCCAATCAAAGTCCTGGATTACACTATTTGAGGTGGCAATCGAGGTGCGAGATTGGACCCACCCACAATCACAATGCATAAATCAATAATGAACACAACCCCTTCACAACATGGACCCCACAACTGCCCATAAATAACGACCCTCGAAACGGCTGGAGGATGTCACCAAGTTGTGATTTGCTCAAGAATTGAATTTTCAATCCATTTTTCCTTGGTGAGAAGAGCCTTTGATATCATCTCATATCCTCACAGTGTCGACATGTGTTGCCATGGTGATGCTTTGGTACAAAGAGTCTGTGAATTGTATGAGCAAATCTCAAGCCTTGAGAGCCTCAAACCCTCCGAAGATGTCAACATGCTTTTCACCCAACTTGTGCTGACATGCATGCCACCAAGCCCAATTGATGTTTCCAAGTTATGCCAAGGGGTGCAAGAAATAAGGTCAAAGCTTATAAGGCTTTGTGGAGAGGCAGAAGGACTGTTGGAGAACCATTTCTCAACCATCTTAGGCTCATATGAAAACCCTCTTGACCATCTCACCATTTTCCCTTATTACACAAATTACCTCAAGCTTAGCAAACTTGAGTTCACCATCCTTAGCCAACACCTCACTCATGTGCCTAGCAAAATTGCTTTTGTGGGTTCAGGCCCTCTTCCTCTTACCTCAATTGTTTTGGCCTCCAATCACCTCACCGCAACCTCTTTCCACAACTATGACATTGACCTTTCAGCCAATTCCAAGGCTCTTGGCCTGGTCTCATCCGATCCTGACCTATCGAAAAGAATGGTTTTCCACACCACAGATATAATGGATGTCACAAATGCTTTAAAAGACTATGAAGTTGTGTTTTTGGCAGCTCTTGTGGGCATGGACAAGATGGAGAAGCTGAAAATTATCGATCACTTGGCTAAGTACATGGCTCCAGGAGCAACTTTGATGCTAAGGAGTGCACATGGTGCCAGGGCCTTTCTGTATCCAGTGATTGATCCTTGTGATGATCTTGGAGGGTTTGAGGTTCTTTCTGTGTTTCATCCCAGTGATGAAGTCATTAACTCAGTCATGATTGCGCGTAAATACGCATTGCCTGCACAACACTCATCACCAATTGATCCTCAGGGGCTTAATGCTGCTCCCATAATACTGCCCAATAAATGTTCCGGGATTGAAGGCTTCAATCCCCTCAATCATGGGAACATGATGATTGAGGAATTGGGCTTTGAGGAGCAGCTTTCATAAAGCTTGCTTTAATTTGTCTCATCATGCATGCCTTCATCTATGTTGCTTCACATATGCATGGAAATAAGATCCATTTAGTTGGTTTAATTGTTATGTGTTTAATGCATATCTGACCTGTTTATCTACCTACTTATTGTCACATCGCATATGTATTATCGCTTCTCAGATTTTAATAAAATCACTTGGAAATTGGGTCCTTATCTTTGGTTCAATTTTGTAATGTTATGCATAATTCCTTACATGACCATGATTTATACAACCAAGATGTTGATTTGTATAATATCTGTTGCTGCATCTTGCACTGCAAAAAATGAGAACACCCCAATTCAGATTTAAACTTTTGGGTATATAGACGATATCAATTACGATCAACGAGGGCTAATGTGAGTCAATTACAAGATCAATTAGCAGATATGGCTAATTAAGCAGGTTATTAACACATATTAATCCAGAATTTTCGAACCATTAATCTTATATTTATCCTCCTGTTCGTTAATTTTGGTCTAAACACCTCCATAAAATAATATTCCATTGCATAAAACACTACCTTGCACGGTTTTACTTTGACTCTCTACTCCAACCAGGGTTTAGGTTAAGAGGAAGAGGTCCATTGTTGACAGTTTCGAATTGCAAATTTCTTCTTTCATTATTACATATAAATATAATGTGGATAAGTATAGTTGTAGGGTTTTCATCATCAGAATGAGTGGAGGGGATACCACAGGAAAGAAAAGATAGAAAATGACCGAATTGAAAAGGAAAGAATTTTGTTGGGTGATCTGCAGCCATTCTTTTGTAAATGTTCATTAACTAATATTGATATAGATCATCAGGTGAAATACTTGAATTTGCCATTTCCTTTTTGGACAAAAACAAGGTGCTTTTCATTGTTGGATTATCTGGTAGGCTAATCGCAAGTCGTTTAGGAAAACAACAATTGATTGTGGTTTTTGTCTGACTGCTGTGATTTGTTCAAAGAGGTGGTGGATTCTTCATTCATGGCCGGAACTAATTTGTCGATCTGATCAATTTCTTTTCTCCTCCAATATCATCACATCAAATCTGAAAAAGCAAAGATGTCTTGTTCTTGAAGCTCCAATATCAATTTAACATTTGGCCAAATGCATAGATTTTTAAAACCCAGTGACTAGAATAAGGTTCTCCGCAACTACTCATCACTTTTAACTTATATATATGCTCAAGCCTAGACTTATATATAACATCTCTATCTGCAATAAATTACAGAATCCAGTGAGACTAGATGCATAAATTTATCCAATGCTATTAATAAATATATTATTTATTTATTTCAGTTAGATTTGTATCCGTCGATCTTACCATATCTGATGAAGTAATACAAGATGTCAATATCAGAAGAGTGAAAGCTGCATTTATTATAGAAATCTTTGATTGGTGGTGAAAATAAAATAGACTTTGAGTTCTTGTACACCATATTTTTTTGCTACATGCATTGTCTTATTGATTAGCCTGGCGTTGAACCAAAATATTGTTCATTCGGGTACAAGATTTCAGCCATGGAAGGATGGAAAATTAATTATATATAATAGATCTTGGACTAGCTTGTTAATTAGGCTAGACTCGAAGAAATGGAGAGAAAATTGTCACTAGGGGCTAGGGTTTGTGAAGTTAGGTTTTTGGTGTATGCTTATGAGGAGTAAAATATATAGTGTTGACATAAAGGGAGAGATGTCATATATAAAAGCAGTTAAAATAAGGGAGCTTTTAGAGTGCTGAGTGTTGTCATATGCAGATCTGAGTTTTGAATCTCTTCCATCATAGTGTCGACATATTGGCTGCCAAGAGAGCGTGGGTGCAAATCACAAAAAAAGTTCATGAGTTGTATGAGAAAATCAAAGGGCCTTGAGAGTCTCAAAGCCCTCCAAAGATGTCAACATCCTCCTGAGCATTGTTGACAGATGCCACCAAAGCCCGGTTCATGTGAAAGAAGCAATGTGTGCAGCAGAAAGCAATTATTAACTCATATTCGAAGTACTACTCTTTAATAATTTTTTTAGAATAGTAAGTTAATTAATAGAAAATATATGATTAATGTATGAGATATTGATCAGTTCTCACGTGTACAGATTAGTATTGAATTTTTATACGTTAAAAATTACTGGTCTACATCACGGTTCTGAACATGTGCAAGCGATTTCATCACAGCTTACGTCATGGTCAGTTCTGCGCACAGAGTCTCCATTAATGTTAAAAAGTGTTCCAAATTCTTTTATACATTTTTCTTGTGAAATAAAACCCTAATTTCTGTTCTTTTGTGGGCGTAGGGGGAGGGGACTAATTCATTAATATTGTGCACCTACAATATAGTACACACGAAAGTGTACTGCCTTGGACGATTTGTGTTCTGACTTCAATTATCTCTGGTACTTCAGCTTTTTGTCTGGTTCTCCAATAGTCGGTTTATTCTCATGAACAAGTAGCTTCTTAACGATTCTTCTAAAAAGCAAGTTGTTCTGAAAACAAAAATCCAAATGTCTATGGCGTATTTTGCTCACCTAAGGTTACTTAATTGTTCAAGCCTCAACACTAAGTCCAAATATATCTTTGCAATCAAAACTTGAAATGAAAGAGAAAATACATGTCTGGCCCTTGAAGATATCCAAGGAAGTGAAATTGAGGGTTGTGGTGCACATGATATGAAGCAGAGTCGCTTTCGAACAGGACCAGACAACTTGCAGCCTCCAAAACATCAAAATGATTGCCAAAAGGGGGAAGTTAGGCCTATACATCTTTCAATTCCTAAATGAAGTGGCAATGGTATTAATGTTGGTGACTAAAATTACACTAAACCCTAATATCTATCATTAATCTTATGCTAATTGAACCCTAAATCCAAAACCTGTTTGGAGCTTTGGACGTAACACAACACAAATCCAACTACAAAGGGACCGCTGAGTTTTATAGTTTTATCTTGAAAATAAAGTTGGCTCTGGTTAAACATTACAAGTCCAAAACCAACGGGACGGCCCATCTAAGAATAATTTACCTTTCTTCTCTGGACAGTACAAAAAGATTTAAACAAAGTGGGCTTGAGCCGAAGGAAACCATCTACAAAAATGGGCCGATTGATATCATTTTGTAAGTTTCCAAATAAACTATCAAGTTCACGTAAAGATTGGCAAAACACCTAGTTTGGGGCATTTACTCTATCAGCCAAGATTTTGAGTTTGAGTCTTAACATTTGTGTAGTGTGAGTTTAGTATACTATCACATATCTCTCAATAGGAAATTTTCTAAAAATATATATATATTTGGCAACTCCAAGAACAAAAAATATCAAGATTGTGGTTATGCACTGGTGGTAAGAGTAGCCAATCTCCCCCTAAACTTTTGTTCATAAAAAAAATGAGATCATGCAGGAATGGATGACTCTATATAGCCTTTAACATTGCTTAGCTAGAGAACCCAAATTGAAATATCATACATATACGAGCGAAGGAATTCGAGACAGAATGTACACTACAAAGCTAGCATTACGTGCAAGGTTCGATACAAATTAACAAGCATGGATTAAAAACTAGTGGTCAAATCAGTAGAGTCAACCAATTAATCTCTGATATAGCATCACATATCATCAATACTTCCGGTCCCAACCCCGGGGTCGAATAACATGGGAGCTCCAATGCTGCCGCCAACACCCTCCATAAGAGCAAACCTCATGTCCTCAGATGGCTTCCAATGTCGCTTCCTCTGGTTTATGAACCAATTGTTGATCTGCTTTTGGTCTAGTCCAGTTAACTCAGACAGCTGCAACTTCTCCTCTTCCTGTAAACACATGAAACTATGCTTTAATTACATATAAACACAGGATTTGGAAAGGACATGCATTTGAAATGTAGAATTATCACAAGCCCTTATGCTATTTTTAGGCAAACAAGATATTTTACATACATGTTCATGTACATGTGACATGTGAACAATTGAAAGATACTTGTGGATGTATATAAACAGCTTTCCATTTTATGTGAGGTATGGACGAATTACACATTATAGTTTAAGTTTCTTCCAATTTTTCATTTTTTGTTAAGCAACTTGAACTGCCTCAGAACTTTATAGCAAGAACATCTCATAACATAATTACATGGAACTTGTGAGAAACATCAAAACAATTAATAATTAAAAGCAGCGATGATAGAAGCAGCCATGAGATTGATTACCGTAGGATATGGCCACCTATAGTGAGCAGTCCACCAATCCAATAGGGCAGTCCTGGCATCCTTTGGTAGCTTCCCTTTCTTTCTTTTCTTCAAGAACTCCTTCCTCAAACTGCTAAGATAGCCACTGTACTTATGCAACAGCATATCTTTCAGCTCCCGATCACCGGCCAAAAGAGCAGCAGCTGTTTCTTGACTCTCTGCTGCTTCCACCTCCCCACAGCTAAGTTCCTCCTCTGAACTTCCAACCCCTTCATCTGCAAGGTTACTAAAAGTTAGCCAGCAATAATAAATTAAGCATTTAAATGCAATCGAGTCTCATTATTCCCTAATTATACTCGAATGGCTAGTAAATTAATAGATATCCAAATTGGCATGCATGGTTAGCCAAACTCTACTTAAATTACTTCTCAAAGAAATTAATAGTATCAGTTGAAATTAGCAGCCATATAATAAGGTGCAAAAGAGTGTTAGGATGTCTAAACATGCACAGAATAATTCATGCGCATGCAATTACCAATTTTTGTCCAAGTATAACAACAAATTGGGACTGTAAGAACTATGTTGGTCTAGCAAAAGGGCTGAACAATTAAAGGGAGAGTGCTTTTGTTATTTCAGGCCAAAGTTCTTTTTCCGGTAACGTTTTCCATATTAGCAGTTAGGAATACTTTTACTTAAAGGGAGAGTGCTTTGTTATTTCAGGCCAAAAGTTCTTTTTTTTCCGGTAACCTTTTCCAAATTAGCAGTTAGGAATACTTATATAATGTTATTTATAGCAACTAGGGTTTCTCTGTGTAAAATGAGGGAGTTTATCTTCTACCGTTAAAATTAATTTCACTAAGAAATTAAAACAAATAAATAAAAGGAACGTGGATATATCTGTTTCTTTCTAGGGCACGAAAAGCACCATAATGTAGCTCTCATTCCAGGTGCCATGATTCATAAATAAAACAGATGCATGCATGACTGTAAGCAACTTCAGCGCCGAGAACCAGAAAAAGAAACCAAAACCTAGTATGTCCCCCACCATCATTTTCATCAGCAAAAACACCATGACCCATAAATATCAGCAAAACTCGACTTCAAAATAGAAATGAAAGGAAAAAAAAAAAGGAGCAATGGATTCAGAGTGGAAGAAATGTATGCATATACCAGAGTGATAGTCCGAGCTGGTTTTCGGGATTGTGTCTTTACAGAGGTTTCTAAGTTGCGACTGAATGTTGGTCAAGAAGTTGGTTGCTTCATCGAACGGCTTGGATAGCTCCTCCTTGTATCCACGAAGAACCTCACAGTATGATTCCTTGCGGAACAACGACAACATATAATTCAAAAATTATTCATTAAATGTTAAACGTTTTAATGAGTAAAATAATCAATTAACTAAATATCCTGGGACCTTGTCCAAATTGGGTTGGATTGGAACGGCAAACAGTGAGATATCAATCAAATCTTTACCTTTTTCTTTTCTTTTCTTTTTCAAAGACTTATCCGGAACCAAATGGTATGGAACATGAGTGTTAAATACGACAAAAGACTTATCCGAATTATCATATTTAATTATGAAAGTACCATGAACTCGTCAAGTTCTGGATCAGCTCCTATCTCACTGCAAGCGCTCATGCTCATGGGATGGTTCACCCGTCCAATTTCTTCAAGAAGACTTTTCATCTCCGGTGGTGCTCCAACCTGTAAAAAAAAACACAATAATTAAAAACATTTTCCATCTTTTTCTAATTTTAAAAATGTGATATAACAGAAGAACACATCAATACATGTGTTTACGAAAAATAGAAAAATAAAATAAAAAAAGAAGAAAATATACATTCATGCACTTGTATTTATAAATTAATAACCTTTTGGCATTCGAGGTATGCAGCAACTAAATCAGGGAAACGAGGGTGATTGGCTATCTGGGTTTTGATCAGATCAGACATATGATGATCGGATCCAATGCCCTCTGTTTGAAACAAGAGCATGTTATCATCCACTACATGACCCTGATGATGAGGATGGCCATGGAACCCACAACTGGTATTGCTTGTACTTGTAGTCATATTTTCAACTTGATGAACAACATTAACATCAGTCTCTGAGCCTGATAAAACTCCTGGGTTCAGCCTGTAGAAATCTTCCATATTCATACATATATCTTTCTCAAATTCAAGCTCTCAAATCCAAGAAAAAGAAGTAGCTAATTAAGCAATAATAAATCTTTTACAGTAAAAAATGAGCTTGTGAGTGATAGAGAGAGAGAGAGAGAGAGAGAGAGGAAAGGGGTTTAAGCTTGATGGGTACTAGGAGCCAAAGTGGCATTTGTTTTTTTGTTTTGTGGGCTTTCTTTCTCACATGGAAAAGGACCAGACCTTACTTTCTTTTCCAAGGAAACCTGAGGAAAAGCGAAGACACAGAGAGAAAGTGGAGAAGGAACATGAAGAAACTGTTTGTGTTTGGGGTCGCGTGTGAGAGCTAAATGGATTGCACTGTGGATAAAAGGCTGAACTGATATTGGACCAACAAACAAAGGTTTGATTTGAAGTTAGAGAGAAAGAGAGGCGTAGCCCGTATTTATAGAGGTCCACCCGTCACCTTGCTCAGAGCATTGGGACTTTGGAATTGCCTTTAAACTGTGACATGACATTTAGATACGTTTCAAAGTCCTATGGGTTCTAGGACTGCAATGCTGGGGCCCAACAACATCTACGTTGTGCTTTCAGAGACTTTGTTTGTACTTACTCACACCACCCATTTCCTGTTCTTGTTGCTGTTCTTTTCACTGCCATAGGCCCCGGTTGTGGTTAGGAACATGAACCAGATCATTTGAGAATTAAATTGAATTACCCTACTGTCACATTTAATCCCATATGAATGAAGTTTAAAAAACCAGTAACCCAGGTAAAAAATGTCATTAGTCTGAAAATAATTATTGTCTGCATGTTACCATGCTCTCTCACATCAGTGCAAGGTTTGTTTGGTAGCATTTTATTTGGCTCAGTTTTGCTTTTCCTTCTTTGGCCCCAAAGACAGAAGGGAAAATGTATGATAGAAAAAGAAACAAGGATGAGAGATGTGACAGATGAAGAAGAAATGTGATTGCATCAGCGAATACCTAATATTAAAATAAATTGATGACATGGTTTATTTAACTTTTAGTTTTGGGATAAAAATATATAAAAATATATACTCAGTCTAGTTTATTCATTTTCCACTTCCTTAAACATTTCCTCGTATTCAACCTAACTTTCTTTTCTCTTGTTTCTTGGTTGTTAATAAGTGCCAAAGCTTTAACTATTCCGTTTGAATATTCCTCCCAGCAAATTGAGAGTAGCAGATAGTGCATGGTGCATTTGAAGCCAAAAGGAGAGGTGAAGGTTTACACACACCGACTATTTTTGCATTTGTTCAGCTGGGACAAAGATCCCTTTAAGCTTACATTTGTTAGCTGAAGCCAATTATCTAGGGTTTTTATAAACAAACTAACATTTGTTAGCTAAAACCAATTATCTAGGATTTTTATTATTGAGAGTGATCGACTTACGGCGTAGAAGATTGTTAACTGATCATGTATATGAATACAATGATAAAACTTACATACATCAAAAGACAACTTTAGAAATTCATCGTATCTATATTATGTCTTAATCCAACATAATTTTATTGTAATTATCAGTTGATGAAACTTTTTTCTTTTGAAACGCCTTAATGCAGCGTAATTTGATTGATCGTTTGAAACACCTAATTATCCGGATCCAGCAACGAAAAGTTTAAAAGAGGATCTTGGTTTTTTGTGTCTCGCATGATTTTTCTAAATGATTAACCACACAAGGATATTGTCTTCTTTTAATCATCAAGGATTATTTGTCCTCTAATGGCAATGCAAAAGATATGCCAAAAAACAGAAAAAGGAGTTACCAAAGATATCATGGTGCTTCCTGGAAAAAGATCAACTTTAATTGCAAGACATATTAAATTCTCTAAAATCATCTCGTCAAATGAAAAAGAACAGTAAAAGAGTAAAGTAATAATGGATCCTTTTTGGCGGGAAAAAATAGAAATCTATATTTTCAAGAATATAAAAAAAGACACAGTAGAAAAATATAATTAATCAGTGGTATCTGCAAAGTGAGAAAGATTACTCAGGCAAATCGTTGGCTCCATCAATTCAGCCTCTTTTTTTTTTCATTATAATTTACAAAAGTATAATATTCCTTGTCGAATAAAGAACAGACAAAGGGCCCATTAGTGTAGTGATTTGGAATATTTACTCATTCAAGTAAGATCTTGAGTTCGAGTTCTAGCATCCGTGTAATGTGTGTGAGTTTAGTATGTTATCGCCTCTCTCAATAAAAAATGTCCTTAAAACAAAACAAAAACAAAAAAAGAACAGCCAAAGGACACAAATATGTTAATAATTTAGCGGTGAGATAGATATTAAATTAAGGGCCAACATAATAAAAAAGGGGTTTAAACATGCATTCATCATTTATTAGTTTGAAATTAAGTACTAATGCTAGTGATCAAAGATTCTAATCCAGGTGCTGATGAAATTAGAGCATGCTGCTGGCTAGCGGCAACAAATACACAGAGTCCCCACCTTTTTGGATGCAATTATAAGCTTTCATTATCAATCATAAAAAAAAATAAAAAAATGTTAGTGAATCCCATCATCCCAAATTGAGTGAGACTACATGGTAGTATTTGACAGAAATACTTTATAATGGACCAACGCACCCACAAATAGAAGTGCAAATCTCATGGTTTTATACCCATGAATTTATCATAAACTTAAAGATTTGTCATGCGATGGTGTTAGCTTATCAATTACGGAGCATGTGAAACTGAATGATAAGAGGAGATTTATTGTAGCATGTCCTTTGGGTTATTAAATACTTTGGTGGTCCAGAATGACTTCGTACGCTTGGGATAGGAAAAGCAAATTTGTTGTGTGTTTTATGGTAGGATGCATTGAGTTCAAGTGATTTTCTCAATTTGGGTTGGCATCACTACTAGAGACACCGATATTGTTCCCAACTTAACCACATACGAAGCCCAATAAATGTGGAGTTTTATTACAAAAAATATCGGTGTTATTAGTAGTGGAACCATTTATTATAAGTTATAATCTATTTAGTCTAGTTTCCGATGTGGGACTTTTATATTTTCAACACGCTCCCTCACATAAGACGGTCACATGTAGAGCAAAGTCCACATCGGAGTCAACCATTCAAGCCAAACACATGAACACCACGTATTAGGTAAGGGGTAAAGGTAAACATTTAAGCCCACCATGTAAACACCACATATTGAGTAAATGGTAAGGGTAAAGGCTCAATATTTCAAGTATAGTCAATCAACCCGCTCTGATACCAAGTAAAAAAAATATTTGGCTTGAATGAATAATTTCATTAATAACATCGAAATATATACACCAGTATTCCTTGTACAATAAGAAATTCTACTATCTAGGAATACCATCTAAGGTAAGGACCGAATATGAATCAATTACAGATTTATTTCCTATCTAAAATATATTTACTTTTTAACAGTAGCCACGTGAAAATGAATCAGTTTGTTACTATAAAAGATCACAGACATGAAGGGAAAAGGCAGGGAGGGTTAGGTTATAAATTGTGGCAATTTTCCAGGAACAAGCAAAGAAAACCAACAGCTGGCAGCAATTGCAGCTGAATGAATCATAAAAGAAAAATACAAGGAAAATGCTAGGGAGACCAACTTTGTGTACCAACTTATGTATCAACTCTCTAATAGAGTGTGAGACCCATTATATTGGTGGGCTCCACCTCTATTAGAGAGTTGGTATACAAAGTTGGTTTCCCTATCATGACCCAAAATACAATAATGTTCACGAATTTCTGCTAGGCATTGGTTATTGCTTTTCTGGGGAATTGCAAGATTGATTTCTAGCTATTTGAAATGAAAAAAAAGGAAAACTCATAGAGTACATAACTGGTGGTGTTGTTAAGTATAGTCCATCAACTTGTACCTAAAGTTACTGATTGGGACAACTTGCTGCATTAGCTACCAAACAGGCTTACCTGCCCAATCATGAAGAAATATTTCCATGAAATAGAGATAACACTATTTTGTTATTCTGTGCCAATAACGCTATAACACATGTGATACACACTTCCACATGGAATAGTATTATTAATCAGGACTACCCCCTTTGCAACTAAGTTTTTCTCCCAATCTTGGCCCAAAGCAAAGGAGTACACAAATACTTTTTTCAAAGGCTGATTGACCCATTTGATCCTCAAAACAAAATAGCATTAATAGGTGTGAAAGGCTTTATATGATTTTTTTGTTTAGGGAAGGCCCTTGCATGATCACCCTAAGGCCTCGTTTGGTTCATGAAAAGGATTTCATGGGAAATCATTTATCATATCATTTCCCAATAGATGAGAAATGGAATATTCATTTCCCATATTTGGTAATGTTGGGAAAGTAATCCGGGGTACCACTTTATTTCATTTCCCATGTTTAGTTTATGTATGAATGTAAAACAAAGTTTGTTTAATTTTCCAATTATGCTCATACTAAATTAAATAATAAAATAATGCATTTAATGTTATATTGTAATTTTGAATTGTTAATGGGGAAAAAATAGTCATGAAAAGTGTGCATTTAATTCCGGCCCGTTTTCCCAAACTTTCCCATGGGAAGGGAAAATGAAACCTAAAGGGGGAGGAGGGTTACATTTTCTCCCTACTTTCCCATGTGCCAGATAACCATTTCTCATGCCTAGACGTACCAAACATGGGAAATAAATTGATTTTCTATCCCCAAACCTCATTTCCCATGAACCAAACACAAAGCATCTCCAAGGGAAGAGGCAAAAGAGTAGGCAAATCTCATTTGACTTGCCACATCAGCATTTTCATGCTCCAAGGAAAGAGGTAAATGGATAGGCAAAATATACATACTCTCTCCTAGGGGTGGGCACGGTCCGGTTTGATCAGATTTTTACCTCAAATCGGAATTGAAATCGACTTATTTAATCGGTTCTGTTCGGTTCGATTTTAGGGATTTTTTTTTTTTAATATGGCCGGTTCAGTTTGTATCGATTTGGTCCTGGTTTTGATTTTTTCGATTTTGAACCGGATTATTATTATTATTATTCAAAATATTATTTTTATACAAATTCCAACTAAAATTTTATTTTTTGGGCTTGAAAATTAACAAATAATTCAATTTTATGCAAAGAGAGATATTGTGCCTAAAAAAGAGTGATGTTTTGAAGTTGGGCTTGAGAAAATATTAGTTATGAGATGAAAAATATAGCATTGGATTTAAATAATTTTGTAAAAAAAATGAAATAATACACAACCGGTTCCGTTTGGTCTGGTCCGGTTTGATAAGGTGTGAATCAGGAACTGAAATCCGTTGAAACCGATCCGGTCCAGTTCAGTTTCGGTTTGTTGACTTTTTTAGTCAACCAATTTTTTTGGTTTTTTTATTCGGCTTGGTTCGGTTTTCTGGTTCGGCGGTTTTTATGCCCACCCCTACTCTCCAACAAGGCAATAATGCATACTTCAAAGTGAATAGGTATATTGAGCCCAACTTGCATTTTATAATAAAATATCATCTCCACTCTCTCACATACTTTCTATAAAATCTAATAGTAAATGTAAAAGATAAAAACAAATAATATAATAATGGTTTGTAGACTTGCATTGCCTAGTCCCTTTGAGGGACCAACTTTTTTCATGAGACAAATGGGTAAGCAACATGCCACCTATGTTTTATAGTACAATTTTGTCTACTTCATTTGCATACTCCCTTGGAGATGCTCATTAGATTTAGAGGTGGTTTCTTTTTCTCTCCCCCTTTTTTTTTTCTAACAAGGACAATATTTTAAATATTCTAATGTATTGAGAGGGAGTTCGAACTCGGGTGTAATGGAAAGGGCATCTGTATTGGCCAACTAGTCAAACTCACATTCAAAAGTAATATATATTAAAAAATTAAGTATAGTCGCAATGATATAGTGTTTAAATATACAAGAATATTTAAAAAGTATAGCCGTGCGGCTATAGGCCGATATTTTATTTTTTATTTTAATATATAGTATAGCCGGGCGGCTATACTCGGATTTTTTATTTTTTTATTTTAATAAATAATTATAACTGGGCAGCAATACTAGGATTTTTTTAATTTTTTAATTTTAATAAATATTATAGCCGAGCGGCTGTACTTTTTAATATAATATAATATTTAAAATGTATAGCTAGGATTTTTAAAATTTTTAATTTTAACAAATAGTATAGCCGCGTGGCTATACTCGGAATTTTTAATTTTCCGCCCGGCTATACTGGGTTTTTTATATATAAAAAAAATTTGCACTATTTTTGTGTTGCGATAAGAGTAGTGTAATGCATTATCCATTAATATTAGGCCATTACCCAAGTCTCTATTGTCCCATTTTGATTTTGTACTTTTTTAGAGTTCTTACCCGTATAATGAATTTTTCATTTTCCTGTTTAATACTCGTATTATACACTTACGTACATAATATTTCCATTTTTTGTACACTTATTTTAAAAGGTAAACATACAATACATGTATTGTACAAGTATGTACTTATTTTTCTTGTTTAATACATGTATTTTTTTACACATAATACACACAAAATTCATGTATTATACACATAATTTTCACATATTATTAAATAAAAGTAATATATATATATATTAAAACAATTAAAATTTTTATATTAAAATATACTGGCTGAACTTTTTAATTTTAACTTACCAAAATTTTGACGAATAAAACACATACGTATTTTATTCGTATTTTTCTTTTTCCATATTTTACTAAACTATGAAAGAATGTAAGAGGCTAGAATTTTTTTTATTAAATAGTATAGCCATGCGGCTGTACTGTTTAAATATAATACTTCCGTTTTCTATACACATCTTATAAACTCGGTAAAATACACAAGTTTTAAAAAGTAAACTTACAATACATATATTGTACACATCCGTACTTTTATATTCAATAATACGAGGTGTGAATGTGGTTGATTACACGGATTTTCTCGATAGCAGTAATATGAGTTTAAAATCTCTTCTCATTTCTCCACTTTTAACACTTTTTTAAACACCTTTTCACCATATGAGAGAGAGAGAGAGAGAGAGAGAGAGAGAGAGAGAGAGAGATGCATACTACAAACTACACTGCTTAACCATAGTACAATTACAGGTTAGAGTTCCATATAACCGTTGATAAACTGGGCTGGAAGCCCTCAAATCAAAGATCAGAGTCGAGATCAAATTCTGAGCTATTTATCCCAAGATACAACTGCCTAATACTTTACAACAATGATTACATGAAGAAGCGTGGCTTCCCTCCTAACATCCAGCTGCCTTGAGGAAGTTGTCAAATGGACTAGCAGGAGGCAGCCTCATAGCTAACCAGGGATCCTGTGGCAATGCACCTCTCTGAGTCGGCCCAGTCGCACTAATTATCTGCATGAGAATTAATAGACGTTCAACATCAAAATAAGGGGTAGAAAAGAGAGCAAGTTTTAAATGGCAGCTGTTATGAAAAAGTAAGCTATAGATTACACAAATCTCTTGAAAAAAAGTAGGAAAAACCAAACGTCCCAGACGGGACATGTGGTACCTCTCCCGTTCTCCCACAGGCATAACCACAGGTCAATCAACTTTAACAAGAAAAAAAGAGTAGGGCAACCAAATAAGGCTGGACCTTCTCGAGTGCTGTGCGGCCATCTGCAGGAAAGGCCAGAAACGATTTGTCACGGACACTGCTCTGATGATTTTCATGGGCCAACCAGTTTGAGAGCTTCTTCCTTGTCCCTGTTCCAAGTGCTTCACACTGGCTTGCCATGGTGTTGTATGGGAGGGGCGATGTGGAGATAGATGTTCCCGCTACTTGGCCGGCTACCTCAAGTGCCTATATACAATTTTGTTCAGTTTCCGTAAAAAATAAGGTTAACATTTCTTGTTCTGACTATTGTCAAATATTGTTAAGTTTGTGGTGAAGTCATTTTGTACACAAAGATGCTTGTAGACACAGAAATGGAGAACAAGTAAGGTGTGAAAGAAAGTCGTTACCGATTCCATAAGCTGTCCAATGCTGATAACATGGGCAATAGAGGCGGAAGATGGCATTCTGGGAATGAAACGAGAGAGGTCAGCAACAGATGCTTCACTTGTTGCATCCTCCTCCACTGATGAATTTGTTGGAAATTCCTGCAACATGAGGAGAAGTCATTGAAAATACTCATAATTTCAATGCTATAATTGCTATTATTATTATTTTTCTGAATTTGAATGATACACGACTGATCAGATGTGGAAGATCATATGAAAATTCAGCAGTAGCCAGGAAAACTAGACTAAAGAAGTAAAGAGTATACCCCATCAAAGGACAGTGAATCTTTTGAATGGCCAGCCATTTGATTTTGGTCAAAGTCAAGCATTGATTCTGGACCAAACATGAATGCATCATCAGGTGTGAATGACTCTGAAAGTTGGTTCCTCACATCTTCTGCATCCATCTTTAAAAGGAAAAACAAACAAATAAGGAACGTATCTGTTTGTGGGAGAGAGAGAGAGAGAGAGAGAGAGAGAGAGAGAGAGAGAGAGAGAGAGAGAGAGAGAGAGCTGGAAAGAAGAAGACTGAGGTCCATCAGTAGACAATCATACCTCGGTAACGTTTGATAGAAACTGAACTAAGACATCCATTATGACATTGTCGGATTCATATATCTTGTTCCGCAAATCACATAGTAATGATTTAGCCATCTGGTTATCAGTAACAGATCCATATTTACTAACATCTGCATCAGCCTTTACATAAACTTGAAGATCATCACTGATGCCCAAATATGGATCAACCTGAATTTGCACAAGATATAGGAAACTTGTCATAATCTTGATGATCAACGAGCTCGAATGCTTCTATCACTTAAAAGCTAGGAAATTCATACATCAAAAGTTGGAAAGAGATCCTATTGTTGCACATAGTTTTTAAGTAGTAGTAGTATCAGCATTCAGGATTAGGATATACTCACATCATATGGTATTAATGACTTCAACAGATCATTCAGACCAGGAATGTGATAGATCTTAGCCACAAACATCAACATGCCAATTGACAGTACAAGGAGAGATCTTTGACATGCTTGAGGAGACATACCTGCCAAGAGATTAAGAAACTTATTCACAATTTAATTTTTATCAGAATTATTGACTGTTTAAGGAATTATGCTGTACAGACCATTGTTGAGATCAAGGGACGTATTCCTCAGAGACAGCAGAAGTTGAATAACACGAACCATAAGGTTGTCAGTCGGATTCTGCAGAATCGCAAATTTGAGAAATTTCATAAGCATCCACAGAAATACATCCGAGATACATGTGTACATGTACAAAACCACAGAGAAAAGTTGAATACGGAGAAACTATACACAACACAGAATGAAGCAATTTGAACTTTTGAAACAACATCTAAGTCCTAAAAATAAACACTACATCCATAGCACTCAACCATGCCCTCACTGAATTAAAGAATGGCCATGCTCTTCCTAATAGAGGTATAAGGGTGAAAGTGAGAAGCAACAGAGGCATAATTACATCTTTTGCAATTAACTTAAACTAATGGCTGTTTAAGTTACATCTTTTAGTTTAAACTAAAATTCACTTTCAAATGTGAAGGAAAAAAAGAAGAAACTTAAACTAAAATTTCACCTTCAAATGTGAGGAAATAAGCACTAAAATGAAAGAATGAGCAATGGCTTCAATATTTGAAGGCAAATTATCCGAGAGATTGGCTTGTATCCAAAAAGCAGACAGCAAGTGTGCTACTTGATCCTCGCTAAACTTCATGGCATACGGTTCCTGAGCCAATCAGCAAACCAAAAAGTATACTGAGTTAATAAAGCAAGTGAAAAATTACACGCCTGAAATGTTAGCAGTTACGGAAATAATGATCTTACTGGCTCAGATAAGCTGACTAATCCAGCTGTCTTGTCAATAATAGAGCTAATTTTGTAGAAATTAGAGGAGTTCCTGCAGGCACGTCCCTGCTTCCAGTCTTCTTCAGGAGCGTCTCTATCTTTAAAATCATCAG
Source organism: Prunus padus (assembly GCA_024362665.1). NCBI lineage: Eukaryota > Viridiplantae > Streptophyta > Magnoliopsida > Rosales > Rosaceae > Prunus > Prunus padus. Next base: position 2,990,911 of record JANFAM010000019.1, read on the forward strand.
AACAATTATTCCCATGCTTTTCTGCTTTGGACCCATCTTTTTCCCTCCTCAGCTTTTCAAGCCTAGCTGTAATTGAAGCAAAGGTCGATTCTGTATTCGAGTGCCCTCCTCTTGATTGGTATACAAAACCAGATCGTAGAGATGCAGCTTCATGTTGGGGCCGGTTAGAATTTGGAATGAGAAGGATAGAAAATATCTGGTGTGCTCCAACACGCACCTCAACATCTGGATGCACCATTACTTTCAAAAGTTGAACAAGAAAGGACTCGGGAAAAACCTACCCAAAAAAACATTAAAGATGTTTAAATATTCCGTATTCAAAGAGGTTTAGAGCTATATATATATCTATATATATCTATACGTTTACGCTTCCCTTCGGTGCTGAATCCAGATTACGCCTTTAAAATCATTCCCAACACTATATCAGAGCAATTTCCAGGATATAGACATGGGGTAGCAACACACAAAAACCTCTCAAAACAGCAAAATTGTTTACAAACTTCTCACCTGCTGCGAATGTGAAGAGGTCAATGCTAATGAGGTCATGTGAGCAACAATCATTAATGATGCAATGGTTGCCCTGGCAACGACTCCAGATGGCAGCTTCTCGAGAGTTAGAGCCAGCATGTCAAATAGTGGTCCAACATTGCCAATCTATTAAAAAAACCACCACAAGCTTTTAGTAATAATAGAGGCACAGAATGCATCAATTACAAACGCCACAAGTATAGAACTCACCCCTCTGGCAATTTCTAGTAAGCAATCTTCAATGGAATTTTGTAGCATGATGTTAATGTTTGATTCTTGCTCTTCAACTGATTCAGCAGTGGCTCGAAGACTCTTCCTCAAATGCCTACATAGGTCAGAGACAAATCCAATTTCTGCCAGGACTGCTCCAGATCGAATCTGACTAGCCAAAGCACTAGCAACTTGAACGACATAAGATTTGAGTTGTGGATCATGTGAAATGTTTTTATGGTCAAGATGATGGATCACATAGGCTAAAATCAACTGCTGATTCCCTGAAGCCAAAAGTTAGCATTAAAAAATGTGACCACAGTAAAGGGTTTTTCCAAAAGATGACGGATATACTATGTTCTGCAATATTAAATAAGTACCTATTCAATATTGCAGAACGTAGTATATTCAGAATTAAGTGCAAAGATCTGATCAAGAAAAAAAGAAGTGCAAAGAAGATCTAAATACCTGAAGCCTCCATGAAGTATGACATATCAGACAAAACCAGCATGGCCAACCCTTGACAAGGAGCCCAATGGTGCCCAGAATCAAAGTAGACAAACATTGGATCCAACACTCGGCGCATTGTAGTGCTCTCCTTGGCTAATTCAATCATTCTCTGAATACAAATTTGAGCCCAGACTTTTGGTGTCTCTATCTCTTCTCTAAAAAAATGAACCAAAACTGTTACAAAGGGCAAATGGATGAAAAGATAATGCAATTAGCATTATCTAAAATTACAAGTATGGAACTGACAAGCCCTCACTTGTAGACTTTCAATAACTCCTACCTTGTCAGAAGAGAAGGATCCTTCTTCTCTGGTCGTGGCCTCATGATCTTGCAGATAGGGCTAGCATCAGCGCCAACTACACCAACTCTGCCTTCACTTCGAACTACTTCATCCACCCAATTATGATGTGGCTCCTCTCTCTCCTCATCTTCATTATGTGTACCAGGCTCATAGTTATCCAAGGTGACATGTACAATCTGCATTCACAAGAAAAATATTTGCAATGCTCAATATTAATGACTGGACTAGCTAAACAACTGAGACATTTAAATGACCCCAAAAATTCAGATAAACTAACAGTAATTGCATTGAGACATTTTGAAGAATGAAACTGGAAAGAACTAACCTCGTCAAAATCAACAAAAATATATGAAAATTCTGCCATGAATTGCACCTGGCAAGGTAGAAGCTATAAAATTAACATTGTTCCAACTGAAAAATAAAACAGTCCTGAAGAGTTTCAAGCATTCAAATCATAAAACTACCATGGCAGAAAGGCACTGCAAGCTCGATGCTCTCAAGCAGCGCCTTTGATGATCTTCACCACTTTCACGAGCAAGCTTACATACTCTATGAACCAAACTTTCAATGGCATGTGTATAAGTGCCATCTGTCTGTTCAAAGATTGGGTCAATAACCAAGACAAGAGTGGAAAAAAAATCTAATCAAAGTATTTACTTTGTATAGAAAGTAGAACAAATCGTCCACATCTGACTCATCCATTAACAGAATAAGATGTGCCATAAGTAGCATCAACCATTATAAATAGGAATTCATTGTCTGCCTACAGATTTGTGACATTAAAGCATTAATTAGGCAGATCAAATAACTCTCATTCTGCTCAGTGTATGCCAAAAGGTTTTTTCAATAGAAAGTAATTTGTGAATCACCTGACTATAGATGAACCTCGTTAGGGTTTGGCATCCACGTAGGCGCAGAGGATCTTGCTTAGGGTTGTCCAGGAGCTCAGTAACCACATTCAGCAGACTGACTGCAAAATATGCCCTGAAAGATGCAAAAACATATTCAATACAACACAAGAATTTTATGCAAAAATTAATTCCTTTTTAACAACTTTAAAGATACTGCAGTGAAAAAAAAAAGGAATAGAGACATAGAAGAAAATTTTAAGGACACAAAACAACAATAATGAACCGAACTTTCTACTAAAATAGCATATATACAATACCAAAGCATCTCCTAAAATAGCATAAGTTCAATGCATAAGAAATATAAATGGTTCGTTGCCAAATAAAAAAGCACACAACTTCCACCTAAAAGTGGAATTGTGACTTGAATTTGGAGTTTCCCAGCCAATCATACAAAAGCCATACCTAAACAACAGTAGTTTCGTCCAAGAGATTAAACAGATCTTTTCTCCACTATAAATCACTAATAGACTTCTATAACAAATTAAATGGTAAGAAAAGAAAAAGGAAACAGCTAAGACTTACATCTGCTCTTTACACAGGAAAAGCAACTTGTTGTAAGCCTCTGCAACAATATTGATGAATTTAATGTGCTCCAGCCTTAGCTCTTTGTAACACCTATCTTCAAGATATTTCACAATCTGTTGAAAAAACAGGAGCATGGGATAACGACACAAATAAATGGGATTTTTAGCCTCAGCAGTAGGCTATTAAATTATGGCAAGCTAACTTTTACTGAACAAAAAATAAAGAAATAGGGTAAAAAGAGTTCATACCTTTGGGATTCGGAAAGGATTTTTGGCAGCATATTCACATAATTTAACAATTTTCCTTTCATTGGGAGGGCCATCCTGGACAATTGTGGACACTATTAACTTCAGTGTTCCAGCTATTGGTAAGAAAAGCATAAATAGTATAAAAGTTATTCATCTAATAGTAGATTAGTGAATGATTCATTGGGAAGCATGCTGTGTCACTTGCTGCTCATCAAAAAACGTTCACCACTGACCAATTGTTGCTTATTTGACTTCTTGGGTCCAAATCTCTTACACCTTATATCTAGATAGGGTACTTTTCTCTTGCAAACAATCAGCTGTATTATTCTGCTAAATTCTGAATTAAGATAACAATATAACATATTCAGACATGATGTGTCTAATCAATGGTCTTAATTCATCATTTGACAACATAACGTGACAGTCTAACAAGAGAACATTACCATACACACAGGCACATACATCACGTGCTATGGTCACAAATGTACCACTTATTATACAAATGAACCAATGGGAAACTTAGGATGATATCTAGGCTCCATTTTGATATAACAATTAAAACAGAAAGGATGCATAAAGCCTTCAAAGAAAACCCCTTTCTCAAGCATCCAAACCAATTTTCTTATTATCTTCATCAGTTCCTATCTAAAATGGGGGGCGGGGGGATAACATTTCAGAATGAGAAAATAGATAAACAATTGAACGGGAAAGTCTGATTTTTTCTACCAATACCCACGCCAAGGCCACATAAGGAAAGGAAATGAAATTTTCTTTTCCTCCAAGGAGTGCCAGGTAGAATTCCCATTCCCCCATTACATGATAAAGTGGTCAGATGACCAACTACCATCTGTGTCGCACAGATATAGATGGTAAGGTATGCCATTCGCAAGGTGTCTGTGGACATTATGGCTTTGCAAATCAGAGTAAAGATTGTATTATACAGTATACTCACAGGAGACTTTGGAAAGATTTCTGCCAGCAGCTTTTTGTAACGCTTAACAGGTTGTCTAGATCTTGACCTCATAGCAGGGCAGCATATGCACATGCTCTCACACGCCGGGAAAAGTTTTCTGGAGATGATCCCCATTTCCTAAAATGAAATAAAAACTATAAATTGAAATTGGATAATAAATTGCGAAAACCTGCAGAAAAATCTTCCAGTAGGATATGAATCGCACAGTTCAATTAGCACATCAAAATGGGAAATAGTGTAACCCCGAACCAAAATGAAGTACAGAAACAGGAAGTTGACCTTCCCAGCAGAAAATCTCATATCACAATACAGAACAAATGCTTACTGAACATACTTAAACACTACAATATAATATCTTTAAGCACAATGAGAAGACAGAAAAAGAAAAAGCACCTAACAAGAAATACAAAAAAGAGAGAGGTACTTGGAGCAAAAAAAATTCGAAAAATTTCCATAATCTTCTTGTAAAGAAGAAGAAGAACAAGTGAACATACATACACAGCTTTTTTTCCCTGGTCATTTACGCACACCAAAAAAGAAAAGGACGCTAAAAGAAGAAAATTTGAGACTGCATTGATGCAAACATGAACCAAACACACAGAGAAAAATAACAGAATGAAGCCTACAAACACTATCACTAATCCCGAACCAGAACCCACATAAATAAATGTGTAAACTTTTTGTGTTTTGAAAGAAAAAACGAGAAACCCAGAATACAATTAAGGAGAAAACATGGAGAAAACAAGCCAAGAGCTTACCTTGTCCTGTAGAGGCAGATCTGGGGAGAAAACTCAGACGAGGTTTAAACAGCAAGAACAACAAGCATCACAGAAGAGTGGGAGAAAACAGAAGGGAACATGGGACTAAGAAAGTTTATCAAACATAGACATAGAAAAGGCGCGTGGATTGAGACAAGTTAAGAACAACGAGGGAGAGTATGAGCTTCACGTGATGCGTTGTCAGTTTCTCTCTCCTTTTTCTTCTTTCATACTGAAAAAGGGCATTGCTTGTTGGGTGTGTCAGAAGAACTTCGTAGACTACAAAACTATTTTCTTTGAGGGTTATTTTATTTATTTTTTATGGCTACGGTAGGAGGTAGATTTTGTTTTTGAATGCATATTGGACGAATGAAGAAAATATTTTATTTTCAAGCTTTTGGGACTGATGAGGATGCCTTTTTTTGGACTCTTTTTGGATCTAAAGTTCTAAACTTTTGGCTCGTTTACTTATCAGGAATGGAGAAAGTAAGGAATCGGGAATGTAGTAATCGGAGAACTAGTGAATGGGTATGAGAAGAATCATTCCTATTAAGTACATTTCTTAACACATGGAATCAACACATGAATGGGGTTGATTCCCATTGTTATTGTTTACTAATTCTCATGAATCATAACCTAAACTAACTTGATTACTAAAATGCCCTACACATATTAATATATATTTTTACATATTATTGATGTCCTAGTTTATTGGGCATGAACTCATATATCAAGATGAGTTCGTCCTCTTCTTAGAAACTGATTAATGTTTCCATTGTTTGCATAATATATATTGCATGACATGGTGTTTCAGCCTTACCAAAAGCTGCGGATGAATTAGGTAGTGAGAGTTACCAGTGGCCAAATCTTAGGAAGCTACTAGAAACATCCAAACATTCAACACAGCCAAAACAAATCAAAAGAAAGAAAGGACGCCTAATATTCTACTAAAATTCGCCATAAACTTAACAAGTTAACAATGGATATAATCAAATATAATTATTTCTATTTTTGGCTTGAGTTTTTATTTTTCTAGGGTTTGGGGTGTTTTGGAATTATGGTAAAGTGGTAAGGATATTTTTGGAAGGTATTAAGGAAAACAAGTAATGGGAATCACATCGACTACCCCTTAGTTGATCCGATTCTGGTTTTGAGGATCGATTACGGATTTTGTGGTGGAGCCCACATATTTTTCATTCCCGATTGCAAGTAAACGCAGTGAAGTCGGGAATGGAAATCATTCCCTTTCCTCCCATACCCATTACTGATACGTAAACATGCCCTTTATTTTGAACTCAAAATTTTTGTTAAAAAATCGTTTATTTTCTTGTATGCTGTGGATCACCTGACCTCTGTAGGCTGTACACCCCACCCCACCCCCTCCCCTTTTCAAATTTTTGTATGTCTTGCTCCTTATTTTTAGTTAAATTTTAGTTAAAAACACTAAAAAAACTATTTTAGGAGCTCCTTATAAAATTTCAATTCTAACCATATTCCCTAATTTAGGGAATCATAAATGATTTATTTCTTTTTTTAGTTTAGCATAAATGCTCCCCCTTCATATAAAATAATTTTAAAAAAATAGTTAGCATTAAATAAACACTTAAAATAGCATTAAAGTAAAGCAGCATTTAATTATAGGGAGTCATATGAGCCCTTTCTCTCTCCTCAGATTTAGGAGCTCCTAGAGGTCTCTCTATTTTAGGAGTTGGATAGGGAGCATGGTTGGAGGTGGATTTTCTTACTTCCTAAATTTTATCTAATGAGGTGATTTAGGGAGTTTATTGTGGATGCTCTTAGAGCACCTCCACCGCACCTAGCAAAATCAGGCAGGAGGGGGCTCAAGGGCTAGAAACGAGCTCCAGCGCGCGAAGTTCAGCCCGGGCAAGGGGTGTGACCTACCAGTCTGGGCAGGCCCAAAGGCAAAATCAGCCTGAGCTCTTGCCTGAGGACGCCAGGCTGACGTCGGCAACGTAAAAAAAAAATTAAAATTCCAAATAATTCAGAAACATTTTTTTATGCATACTTAGCAATTTTATTATTATTAATCTCATATATATAAATAAAATTAATCCCATGTGGAAATTTCATACATAAAATCTTATCCGAAATTTGATATGAGAATTTTATAATAAACAGTGACACTTGGGAACAGAAAATCTTATCCAAATGAATTGTTTAAGTATAAAAAAAAATAGGAAAAAAAAAATTAAAGTGAATAGTAATTATCCTTGCCCATAGGGGTGGAAACAAAATTGCTATGGCTGCCACTATTTATGTGAATAGTGACAGTCATTGTCTTGCCTTTACCTTGCCCTTGCCCATAGGGATGGAGATGCTCTTATTGTCAATAGAAAAAAAATATAAAAAAATAATCCTGCCAAATCGGATCATTAATGGGTAATTTAAAGGTATCCATGCTTAGTTAATTGAAGTTAGAGAAACCAGAGGAGTTAAGAACATCAATGACAAGTGTGGGGCATTCTTTGAGGTCTCACTCTGGCTTGGGACTCTGGATTTCGTAATGTGGAATTGGAAAGTGATTCAAGTGTTGCTGTAACTCTTCTCAATAGCACCACCATCCCCACGCATACTCTTTTCAGCATCATCAACTGCTGCAAACTCAACATCAACAAGGATTGGAATTGTGCTGTAAACCATATCTATCGTGAGCGGAATTTGGCTGCTGATGCCTTGTCTGCTAGAACCCTTGATACTGACCCTGGGCTTCACCTTTGTAATGGAGTGCCTGATTTTCTGATGGAGATTCTGAATGCTGATGCCATGGGAGTCTCCAGGCGGCGTCTTATTGCTTCCTAGGTGTTTGCTGTGCTTGGGCTTTTAGCCCCCCTGTTACCAAAAAAAAAGAACATCAATGACAAGGATCTAGTCACCAACTTAGCATGAAGTTGCATAAATTCTCTTCATATTGAATTGCCTTGCAATTTTAAAACGTTTCTATATTAAAGAGTAGGAGAGTTAAAGAATTCTTTGATCTAATTTCCTTAATTTCCAATGGTTTTAAACCACCTCAAGCCTCTCCCCATCGGACTATCCCTGAAATCAAATTAGGGCCAAAAAATAGTTTAATTGGAAAAGGGTTGATCGAATTTGATCCACCAATAATAGTTATTTTCACTTTATTAGATAATGTCTCTCACGTCTTATTTACATGAATACGAAGATAGTAGTTCCATACTCTTATTTACATGAATACGAAGATAATAGTTTCATATTTATAATTGTGACTAAATCGAATATGATAAGGTAATTTATGAATTCACCACCAAGTTTCCCATAATCCCAAAGATGGTCACATCCAAGCTTTGTAATTATGTGAGATTATAAAGTAATCTGTATCATTTGCAAATGATCTATCTTATCTTGAATTACAGTATAGCATTCTAAATCACAATCACAATAACGAGTGGTCTAGTTGACCATTTTTCAAAATGATATATAATAAATAAAGATGTTAACGGGGTTTAGTTTGGGATTGCTGTCACTTTTAAAAAAAAGTTGCTTCTGTTGTGCTTTTAAAAATGATTAGTTGTAAAGTAAAGCAGTTCCATGTTTGGTAAACAATATTTTTTAAAGTGATGTTAGTACAAAAAGCAGTGTTAAAATCGTTTGGTAAATTTTAATATAAAATTATTGTAATTATGAATAATTACTAAAATAGACATGATATTGAAAGTGTTATGCAATAATCATGTGGTGGTAGTGGTGGTGGTGGAGTGGAGGGGGTGGTGAAAGAGATGGAGGTGAAGGTGGTGGTGAAAGAAGTAGTGGTGGTGGTGGAGGTAGATGTGGTGGATGAGGTGGTGAAGGAGGTGGTGGTGGCGGAGGATGAGGAGGGGGAGGAGGAGGATGTGGTGGTGGTGGTGGAGGTGGAGGTTGGGAATGTGGTGGTGGATTTGGATGTGGAAGTGGAGGAGGTGTCATTTTTTAAAATGAATGATGGTAATTTGGGAATTAAAAAAATCATTAAAGGCTGATATGTACTCATTTTGAAAGCAACCCAGAGCCAGTTTTTAAAAGCTGCTGTAAAAAAGCCAATGCTTTTAAAATAATCAAAATATTTTATTTTTACCAAACACCTTAATCTGCTTAATTTTAAAGTGAAGCAGGTTTTTAGCAAAAAAAAAAAGCAATCCCAAACGGGGCCTAGTATCGTGGAAAAGAGCTTTGACTTATCGACAATTATTTCAAGTTCGAATTCCCACAACACAAAACAATGATAGAATGTATGAAAAACTCTCATCTCTTTGTAATCGCTTGTATTAAAAAATAAAAAATAAAGATAGTCGAACTACAAAGTAACAAAATTTCAACACATAGCCTAAGCCACAATATACCTTTTTAAAAATTTTATTTTGATTGTTCTGGATTGAATGGTTCGATAGTCATCCTTACTTGTGGTTTACATTTCAGACCAGTAAAAAGTTAAACATGACTGAAATGTTCTAAGAATTTCAAATGTGATGTCCCATACTGTTCATGACGAAGGAGGGGAACCCCAAAAAGGAGTACAAATAAAGTGAAAGAATCCCACGCTTATTAATCAAGTTTGTGGTTTACCATTAGGGGTCCTTGGTTCTTTCTGGGAAAAAAATATTTACCAAGAATCTGTTTAATTATTATTTAATGCAGATGCTGAGACAAAAGGATTAGCTCGACTTTGAAATTATACCTCCATAAACTATGCATTAGCACTTGTAATTTATAACTTAAGTTTCCTTTTGACTTAGATAACATCTAATTGGCAATATATTATTTCTGAACCTTTTTTTTTTATGTGTCTTGGTTTTAGTGGGCGATTAAGGGCTCGTTTGTGAGTGATTATGAAAATTCCAATAATCACTTTAAGTGACTTTATGGAGAAACATATAGGAGGTAATTCTCCCCATAATCACTTAAAATCAATAAAACTGAATTTTTCGGAAGACACGTGGGAGATGCTTATTAAAAGTATTTTGACATATCTAAAATCACTCTCGAACGAGCCAAGTAACCATCGATTGAATTCGAGTCAAAAAATACGTATTTTAAAAGTGCAAAATCTGGAAAGAACCTCACATTGATAGATTGTGACATGAAACAACTGAGTGTACACAGATATAAATATGTCTCAAAAATAATGTAGTCAATGATAGGTAAGGGATGAAGAAACAGGTCATCACTATTAACCTCTGGACCCTCATTTGAATCTGACTGAACAAGAGTACGCTAGGCCCACACCTACCTAAACATGTTCACTCACAAAGCACGTTCCTGCCGCCCAACGCATATTTGAGTTAGGCCATTGAACACCATTGAACAGAGTAGTGAGTTCAAACCCTTGCAGACAACTTTGAACTCCCTTCCAGTATTTTAATTTAATTTAAAATAATTTAAACAATCACTTGTAAAAAAATTTTGATGTCCAATAGGAGAGAAGTAAAAGTCTTCAATGTATTAAAACACTGGGTTTTTTTTTTCAATTGCAAACAATATTTTGTTGTTGTTTAGAATTTTAGTATTTTCTATTCAAACAAAAAAAAATCTAAAAAAAGAAAAGAAAAACATCCCCAAAAAAAGGAAATGTGAAACATTACAAATTGAGTAGGATATTGCCAATTTGCCACCCTCTCATAATTTATCACTATTTATATTAGAGTGCTGCTATTTCCACCCACATGTCCTATTTTCACCCATTATATAGATTTGAAACAACACAATCCTATCTTCCACCCATCTTTATTCATAAAATGCTATTTAATTATTAATTACAGCAAAAAGACTTGAAACTTAAAAAATAAAAAATAAAAACCCAAGCCAAACCCAGCGCAAACTTCCCTCATCGACGACCCACCTCCCATCCTCCTCCAGTCACCGACGTGGGTCACTTGTGGGTTTAACAAGAATCAATGAAATACTTTAATGGCGCGTTTACTAATCCGTAATCAAATTGAGAGGAATTGAAATGAGGCGGAATCAGAATTAGATTTCTGTTGAAGTTGTTTACTAAAACTGTCTGGAATCGGAATAGAATTCCATAAAACTGTTTACTAATTCAGCAGAATCGGAATGTAAACTAGTACGATTACTAAAATGCCCTTATCCCAAATCAAATATTTTATATACTTTTTTAAATAAAATTTGATATAGTATATAATAGTAAGAAAAAATTAAATTGTTTTTTTATTTCATAGACACACTAAAATGATTTTGTTTATTTTTTTTATATAAATTTAAGTATTTCTATTAAGTATTTTTTTTTATAAATGCAAGTATTTCTATTAATAAGTATTTTTTATTATTATAAATGTAAGTATTTCTATTAGTTAATCCTTAACACTAAAATGATTTTGTTTTTATTTATAGGGTTAAGGATAATCTTGGAAATAATAAAAGTAAGTGAGGGCATAAAGGGAAAAAAATTAGCATTCCGATTACGGATGAAATCCGGAATCCAAATACCTTATGTATGTAGGGAATCCAAATCACCCAAATCTTGGAATTCAATTCCATTTTTCGTGTGGGTCCCACGCACTTTTGATTCCTCCCAATTTTAGTAAACACATATATAATCCGTAATCGGATTCGAATTTTCATTCCGATTACGGGTTAGAACGCGCCATAAGATCTTCGAGAAAGACCAAAAAAACTGCAAAAATCAAGCGATCAAATCAGATTATTAACCCATAACCCACGCTGGAATCTCTGGTTGGGGAGGTTGTCTTTTATAATTAGCTTGATTCTGCTTACGTTTTGGTGCTTTTGATCACCGGACGCTATTCCATGAGGTTGTATGTCGCCTACAATTGCACTTATATTTTCGGAATGTTGCTCGCTCTGCAACTTTGCTTTGTCGAATTTCAGCATGTACAGTCTGGCGAGTATATGGTTGCGATGGGCATCTTCTTCTTTATGCATGCACATTCAATTTACTCTTATCAATTAAATGAATTGTATTGTATGTTTCCTCTTCTATTCAGTGTATATGGTGTGAATTAACTTACCCGATTCATTTACTTATTTATTCATTTTCCTTTGGTGGTCTGTGGGGGTGTTGGCAGGTATTTTACTTCTTAGATTGGGTCAAGCAGGCACCTACTGAGTGACAGAAAGATGTTTCAAGCCTTTCTAAGAGCGATCCCACCGCAAGAGGCCCAGGCAGGCAGAGGGGGCCCGTCGCCCAAAAACGTCTTCCACCGCAGCAAGGCCAGCTCGGGCAAGCCCACAGTCAATTCTTGCCTGGGCTCAAGCTCGAAGGCTGCTGACGTCATAATGATGTCAGTGACCAAAAAAAGTTGAAAAAAAAACCAAAAAATTCAGAACTTTTTTTTTTATAAATACATACCCATATTCTTTACTTCTCACACAAAAAAACTCTATATAAATTCATCTCTTCATATCTCATATGAATATTAATTACCCTTGCCCTTGCCTTTTGGGGTGAAGCTACAAAATGCAAGGGCTGCTACTATTCACGTGAATAGTGGCAGCTCTTGCCTCCCCTTAGAGTACTTCCAACAGCAAGGGCTGGGGGGTTTAGGCCCAAAAACAGTTTCCATTAGTAAGGGCTGGCCTGGGCAGGAGGTGGGGGCCATGAGACTGGGCTGGCCCTCAGGCTATTCTTGCCTAGGCTATGTGGCGTGACGTAAAATTAAATTTAAATTTAAAAAAAAAAAAAGTGAATAGTGGCACTTGCCTCCTTAGAATACTTCCAGCAGGAAGGGTGGGGTTTAGGCCCAAAAACAATTTCCAGTGATGAAGGGCTGCCCTGGGCAGGAGGTGGGGGACATGAGATCTGGTGACCTCGAGCTATTCTTGCCTGGGCTATGCGACGTTAGAGACATAAAAAAATAATTAAAAAAAAAAGAAAAATTCCAAAAAATTCAGAAATAGTTTGTAATACATACCTATCAATTTTATTATTATTAATTTCATACATACAACTAAAATTAATCTAATGTAAAAAAAATAAAATAAATAGTAAAAATGAATAGTATTTGCCATTTGCCATGACAACGGGTGGAAACGAACCTTTCTTTTTGCAAAGGCTACCACTATTTGGGTGAATAGTGATCGCCCTTGCCTCCCTAGCCATTTGCCATGGAAAATTGATGGAGTTGCTCTTACCCTTGCCCTGGCCCTTTAGGGTGGAAGTGCTCTAAGGATCACTGTCACCTGCGCAGTAGGCTTTGGTGTTGTTGCTTTGGGAGTCGACACTACATCTGGGTATATCCCTCCATGGTCATCAATGGAGAAAGTTTGTGATGGGTTGAGGTTTTTGTCCTTAGAAGTCATTTTACAAATGAATAAATTTGTCTTTAAAATTTTGAAAATAAGATAAATAAGAAAATAAAATAGGTGTGTGGAAATAATAACACTTTTATATTATTATAAATTTTTAATAATATCTCACAAGTTTTTATAAAAATTGGTAGGCCTGGAGCTGTTTGTTATAATAGCCCAATGGGCTAAGTGACTTTTATCTTTTGTTTGTTTTGGCTTCCTGCCTCGACTTCACCAAAAGAAAATCGGTTCTCCTTCTCCTCTCACACTGCTCGCAAATCCTCTTCGCCGGTTCGACTCGGTCATCCCCAACCTCTTCTCCTTGGTCTCTACCACCGTCGTCTCCGGTCGCGGCTTCTACGAGCTCTAGCATCCCCAAAACTACATGGTATATTCCAGCTCCAGCTCCTGCGTTTGTAGCTGTGGAATTTCTCAGAGACCATTTCAAATTTTCAATGGAGGATTGAGCTGCAGAAGTCTTTACAAATGGGAGCGAGAGTAACTTCAACTGAAAATTTTCCCACCCTGTCCAGCTTGGGGCATTTCCAATGTATCCAAGTATTAATTTGCTCGGTGTTGTAATATATGTGCTTTTTTTTTTAAATGAATTTTTTTTTATCGATTTCTGAAATATGATGTCTAGTAAAATCTCTTTGTTTCAAACAAGGTCTAAAATATCGATAGTATTGGAAATATCGGTAGTCCAAAAATACGGATATTTAGATGGAAATTTTGGGATGTTATCGATATCGATAAAAATTGAATAAAAATCACGGAAATTGTAAGAAAAATTTGGAAATTTTTATTGAAACTTTGTAGGATGTTTATTTAGTCAATTATCTATTAGTTTATCACAAAAAAAATAAGAAGGAAATGCATTGTATGATGGGTTTAACTGATTTAAGTTGACTATATAGTGTGCTGACAAACAATGTGAGTGTAGAAAATATGTAACAATTAATGAAAGAAAATTAAACACACCATAATTATTTATATATAATGATTTACTACAATATTTTACACTTTATACATTACATGATAAGATACATGAGTGACTTAATACCACATAGAATTCATATGAGGTTCAAAATTTTCACTATCTTCATCATCTTTATGTGTAAAGTAAGTGTATTGTGAAGAGTAGTCATCAATTGATAAATCCCCAAAATAGTTTTGCATGTAATTGTTAACATGTCACCCATATGGATCCGAGATTGGTTGTCGTTGTCCATAAGCAAAATCATTTGAAGATTGGGTCTCGGATTTTTCCATGAGCTGAGGTCTAAAATATCGATGGTATTGGAAATATCGGTAGTCCAAAAATACGAAAATTTCGATGGAAATATTTGGATATTAAGGATATTTTAGACTATGGTTTCAGAGAGAGTAGGGGTGTTCTACAGTCTCCCAATTTTTAGCGACATTTTTCGTTTCGCTACTAAAAGACTTCGGTCCTCGTTTGGTTCACGAAACGGATTTGATGGGAAATCACTTTCCATGTTATTTCCCAATGGATGAGAAATGAAATATTCCTTTCTCACGTTTGGTAATGCCGGGAAAGTAACAGGAGATTTCACTTTGTTTCATTTCCCATGTTTGTTTTAAGTAGGAATGGAAAACAAAATTTGCATAATTTTCCAATTATACCCATATTAAATCAAATAAAAAAAGAAAGTATTTAATGATATATTGTAATTCTAAATTGTTAATAGGGACAAAATAGTCATGAAAAATGTGCATTGAATGTTGGCTCATTTTCCCAAACTTTTCCATGATGAAGGAAAACAAAACCCAAGTTGAGAGGAGGGGTTCACTTTCTCCCCTACTTTCTCATGTCTCAGGCAACCATTTTCCATGCTTGGACTTACCTAACATAAGAAAGCAATTGATTTCCCATCCCCTCCTCTCCCATGAACCAAATGGCGGTTAGCGACGGTTTTTTACACTGCTAAAGAATTTTTGCAAAAATGAGACAATATTTTTGTCACTAAATGTTGTAAAACCGCTGCTTACCGTAGCCAAAGCACAAAAACTGCCGCGAAAAACCACACTGCCACATTTTCAATGACAAAAGTGTTTGTTTTCAGGTTAGACGTTGTTTAATTCTCCTAAACTGGTACTGGCAACCAGGTTATAATCAAGTATAATATATATATGTTGTCTGAAAAATAAGGTAGTGAATAATAGGTGGGGCATGAAGAAACAGGTTATCGCCACCATTAACCTCTGGACCTCAATGAATATGACTGAACAAGAGTAGGCTAGGTCCACCCTACCTAAACATGGACGCTCACAAGCACATTCTTACCAACAGTTCCAAGTTCAAAGCATTCAAGTCCAAAAGTAGAGAAGTAAAAGTTGCACTGTACTTTTAACAGCTCAATAAATGGATAGAAAAGTTGTCCATGATATCATTTGAGATTCAAAGGTGCCGTCCGAGCATTTCAAAATTTTACAACTTGAATTTACAGTACATGTGGTGGAGGAGGAGAAGGTAGAAACTTGTTGATATTTGTCATCGCTTGAGGCAGTACTTTGTACGCAGGTTATCAAGCTTCTCAGCATACTCAATCGGAGTTGCCTCATTGTAGAACACTTCATCCCATACCTTAACAAGATCTGTTTGCAAGGTTATTGGGTTAGTATAGGATATGAAACTAACGGAAAATATGAATCATAAACCCCATAACAATGGGCAGGATAACTAATAGATCAGAAAATATGGAAAGGTTCAATGAAGACACAGTGCAAGCATTACCAGTCACTGAGACTGATATACCACATTGACATAGGTATGCTCTACTTAAAAAAACATTTGAAAACCAGGAATTCAATTGTAAGGTTTTGAAAATCTCAAGGAATTTAAAACAGAAGCATGCATACCAGTGTTGTCTGAGGATGAAAGAAACATGACGAGTGTGTCAAATCTTGGAACCCTGGTTAAGTTCTCCAAATAATTGACGGCCAAATCCATTTCTTCACTGCCAAAGAAATAAATCCATTTTATCAAGCTCAACAAGAAAAACATACATATCAGACATAAGCATTACTTACACGAAAAAGGTTGCCAAACACTTGATAATGTCAAGTAGTATGGGAACAGTCAAAGCATTTTTGAATATCTGCGGCATTGCACTTGGAGATATAGCCTGTATATAAATACCACAAAAAATATCATGAAACAAAGTAACAGCATACATGGAAGGTCAGAATGAGTGATGATTTCCTAAGCAAATACCAACTGCATTCACAATCCTTTATGGACATTTGAAATGGTTCAAAAGGAACGGAACAAATGGGGAACTTCATGGATGGCCCCTAGCATGTAGAAGCCAGATAGGCAGACTGACAATGCAATTACTGGTATACTTTTGGCAACCATCCAGAGAGGACAATAGATGAGACCTATAGAATCTTTGCAGTGGTCAACCAAATGGATGACCATCATGCAAAAATAACACATTCATGGTCACCTACTTTGGGATGGCAGAACGAACATATGAATCTTGTATTTTGGCAGACTATATTTTTTAAAGTAAACCACATGAATACTTTCACAGACCTTCAACAGGCTAGTCTGTCGAGCATTATCTCCAGAGAGTCCTCGCCAAGAAACCTCAAATTGATATGCTGAATTTGGTGGTGTGATCTTTTCTGCAGCTACAGCCTTGACTCGGGAAGCAGCTCGAGAAGCAAGCTCTTGTACCGATGCCTTCACCTCTTGCTTCCTAGTTGTGTTATTTCTCTACAAAATTCTCATAATATAGACTAGTTCAAGAGACTAAAAGACACAAATGCAAAATAAACAAATAGAAGTTTAAAGCAAATAAGAAGATAAAGCCATTGATTCCAGATAACATGGTAGGAGCACACAACATATAAGTCTGATAAGAAGCTATAAAGACAAATGCAGTTAATAAGGTTCATAAACAAGTCTATCTTACTTATTCACCAGTTACTAAGAAGAAACGAAAACTCAATGACAACAACAAAAAATCAAGTAAAAGAAGCAACAAAACACTAATTCTTGACACCTTAGTGTGATCTTGAACTGCAGTCATTTCTGTTATTTGAGCACTGCTGGAGACAGGCTGGATACTGTGTCCGTTCACTTTGGTATCCAACTTTCCCACTTTCTGCATTTCTTGTACAGAATTTTTCCGTGCTCCAGATGCCTTCTGAAGAATTGTTTGGGAATTAACAATTCAAATGAGTCAATTTGATATATACATAAATGAACTGGTAGGTGAGCATGATATACACCATCAAAGATGCGTATAAATTTTCTTACTTTCTCATACAAAGATTTGGCATCAGTGTATTGTTTCTTGATTTCTTGGTTCTGAGGCTCCAACCTCAGGGCAAACTCAGCATCTGCAGTTGGCTATATTCGTTACATCAGACGCATCAATTGCAATATCAGAAAAGAAACCATATATGTAATAACATGAGGAAACAATGTCATAGTTTGGCTTTTAACGAACCCTCAATTGATTCTTTAAGTTTTCCAAGTTCTTTTCTAGCCGTTGCACGTCGTGAGTATGCTTTTATATAACGATCATCTAAATTCAAGGCCTCTGTACAGTCATCTTCAGCTTCCTGGAATCTAATAAACAAAATGAAAAAATAAAATATTCTTCAGGTAATAACTTAAAAAGAACCCTGTAAGAGCTTACACGAGCATATATAGTATGCCACACTCCTTTTTGTTTTACCGTTTAAAAGTAAACCAAGAACACAGAGATATGAACACTTTTTGGAATTCTAAAGTTCGAGCTTGCATTTTATATTAGTACATAAATAGACGTAGTTATCTAAATAAATCAACAACAAAAATTTCATACAGTTTATGCAAGCATTCTCTTAAAAACAAAATATAGTGATTGCACTCTTGCCTTTTGATTTTGATATATGCCATTGCTCTATTTGCATAAGCTACTGCAGATGGCGACAAAGCAATGCTTCTTGAATAGCAGTCAATTGCTTCCTTAAACTTCTTCTGCTTAAAATACTCATTACCCTATAAGTTAACAGACAGTAACACAATCAGCATCAACATTGACCCAGTTGTTATGAGCAACCTTAATCAATTAACTTTAAATTTACAACTACAGAATAACACAATCAACTCCTACCAATTCTTTCTCTGAAACAGCATCGGGAAGACTATCTTCCGAAGTGAAACTACTTGACATTGTATTGATTGAATCGAAATTCCTTGAGTAGTCATAATTCCCCGAACTAGTTCCTAAATCTCTAGTCTTCTGAAATGACAACATGCAAAACATATCCAAACATGCAAACATCAGCTGCGTATAAACACAAAACACCAGCAACCGCTAATCACGCATCAAAGTATACAATGCTACACAACACTGAGCAGAGTAACAAAGTTACCAGCTTTTCCTGGTGTGAATCTTGTGGCCTCATTTTTTTGTCCTTGTCCTTGAGAGAAAGCTCCCAGTCCTGCAAGTCACTCAAAAACCCCTGGAAATCCTGGAAACAACGGACGAACAGAAAAAATACAAACCCAGTAGACTAAAATTATTAACTAAATACCTAATAACATATTACAAAAAAGAAAAACCACAAAACATAAGCTTTTCTTTTTCTTTATCTTTTGGTTAAAATCTGAAACTTTTTCACATGTACACATCAAACACATTAACCCCAATCGCGTATTGAAGTCTTTGTTTAATTACAACTCTGAATTCAAATTAAATATCTTTCAATGGGCCAGCAAGTTTTGAATTTCATTTTCTTTTCAGTTTTTCCTAAGCTTTCGCAGCTCCTAAACATATGCTATAGTAAATCACTGAAAAAAATCAGTTTAAGAAGTAGTAGTAAAAGTGAAATACCAGAGCTTGATCGCGACCGTGCTTATTTGGAGCTCTGGCCATGGAGCGCGGGTACCCGATGCTTCTGGAAGAAAGAACGACTGAAAGGGAACGAGGGACTGAGTGTGAGGTTTTTTTATTTTATTTTCTCCGCTCGGGGGGTTTAATTCTAAAGTCACTCAATAAGAACGTGATCAAGTTAGTATTTTATCCTTTATTGCTTCTTTTTAATCAAATTACTTACAATCGAGGAAATCGGAAATTGAGGAGAAAATGAATAGGAATGGAATCAATCAACTATCTCCTTAATCAATTTATATATATATATATATATAATTGGAAAATTTGCATAAATACCACATGAACTATTAGGCATGTGCACCATTATCACCTGAAATTTTAATTTTTATTTTTTACCACCTAGACTTTGTAAAGTGTTGCAATCCACCACCTACATCTAACTCCGTTAAAGTTTCCGTTAAGTTTAAGGGCATTTCTGTCAATTCACTTTAACTAAAAATAATTATTAAAAAAAAAAAAGTTAACCTAGTTGTATTAGACTCCATATCTCTTCTCTCTTCCCTAATTAAAATTAAAAAATAATAATTTCTCTTTTCTCTCTACTCCATATCTCTCTTGCAAAGCTAACCTGCATTGCACTATTCAAAGTCTTATACTTCATTTCAATGAAAGCTCTCATTTTCACACCAAAAAAAAAAAAAGATTCATACTGCAATTACTCTCTCTATCTCCCCTCCACCAACAAATTCAAAAATAATTAACATAAAAAACTAGAATTTGAATTTTGAAATTTCAACATAGGTTTTAGGAATCAATTGCCTTCCTCTTACACACTAGTCTTACTAAATATCCCAAAAAGGTCCTAAAAATATGCAACAGGCAAACAAGTTATTGGAATGCCAAAATTCAAGTACCAAAACACAAGGGCAGTCCTTATAATGGACATGCTTATAATAAACTCCAAGTTAATTACAAAACATAAACATAACAAAGCAGTTAAGTTTTCTATGATCTCCAAATCTTTGTCTTCTTAGCAGGAGCCTTGAATTTAAAATTTTCAGTTGTGTTGGTTGTCACAAAAGAAATGGGTTGTGATTCCACTAACAATCTAGAGTTTGGTTCGCCTCTTGATGCACTTGGTCTTTTACCTACAAATAGATTCAATGAGAGGGCCACATGTTAAGTTATTTGTTAGTGAAAATAATTATAAGTGAAGCAATGATTGTGTTTAGTAACTCACAACTTGTTTTTTCCTTGATTGTGTCCCAATTTCACTACTTTGGTGCTCTTGATATTGGGAAGTTGCCTATTTTAAATCCGTCAATATAAGTCATGATATTTAACTATATTTTGTAAATAGGAATTGTAAAACTTGGTAATAATGCTCCTTATATCTGTAGTGTAGAACGACTAGCATTTAAATTTGTAGGGGGATTTTTTGGATTGGCATTAGGTTGTTCCTGCCACAAGTCAACAAATAAGTCAATAATTATTCACATATATCATGTACTTGCAAATGATATGTTTGCAGACCAACAAAGCTACATACCTGATTGATATTGTTTGCACCGCCTCTTTTACCATACTTTCTCTTGTTGTGGCCTTGCTCCCCACAAATGGAGCTTCTGAGGATTGGACCTTCTGAGCTCTTCACAGTAATCCCTAAGTATGGAATACTGCTCTTGGTAGGAACCCTCAAGCTTCTCATTTACTATTGATCTTGCTCTGTATGCTTTCCACCTTGAGATTTGTGCCATATAATCTTTCCTCACCACAACTTTCATTGTCTTCACATCCATCTTAGGATTAATGGATAAATCATCAGCATATCTCTCAGCTAACCAAGTACTAGTCACACTTGTATTGTTTTCATCGGTTCCACATGTATGATTTGCAACTAATGTTTTAACATGTAAAGGGGAATGTGTAAGATCGTGTCTTGGGGAAGCGAGAACGGTAAGCAATCCCATATCGTTAGGGGAGGGAAAGGTGAAGTGCCTTATATGTGTGGGCACGTATCTTCCTAGCACGAGGTTTTTTGGGAGCTCACTGGCTTCGGATTCCTTGGAACTCCGAAGTTAAGCAAGTTGGGGTTAGAGCAATCTTAGGATGGGTGACCCACTGGGAAGTTGCTCGTGAGTTCCCAGAAACAAAACCTTGAGGGCAAGGCCCAAAGCGGACAATATCGTGCTAGGAAAGTCGGGTCGTGCCAGAATGTTTATCAGACAAGTCATTAGAAGAAGCATATATACACAGACCAAGGGCATGGCTTGGCTTTGCAAACAGCCTTCACCTTATACCAATAATTTATTTTGAACTTATAAAACCTGCAATGATTAACGAAATGCCATTTCACAGCTTCTTTGAATTCATTGACATTTGCAAAAACCATCCCCAAATGAAAATTTATAGTTCTAAGATCAGTTTGTCTTCTGAATTGTTTAAATTTGGGTAATTTCTTCTTCTTCATCCTTCTCCTACTCCTTGAATTTGGTTCTTCATCACTAGATGAGTTCCCATCTAGGCTTTTAAGATCTTTTGAATTGTATTCATCAAACTCTGGCTCTTCTAGTCCAATCTCATTTTGTATGTCCTCCTTGTTAGAACCTTCTACGTTTTGCTCATATATCACGTCATCTTCATTCTGCTCAAATGATACACCAACATCTTCTTCGCTTTGCTCATAATCAGAATCAAATAATTCATCATCAGACTCATTGGTTTCTTCCTCTTCTTGTTCATCATACTCATTGGTTGCTTCCTCTTCTTGTACATCCACATTCACCCAATTAAATTCTAGCACATCTTTTTGAGGAGATTTCTCTGTCTGAAGTGTGTTAATTTGCTGCCTCTCAGTTTCAAATATATTTATTTGCTGCACATAAGGTTCACTAATAGATGCCTCACTCTCTAGAAATCCATAAGAAATTCCTTGAGAAAAATAAATGGTTACAACTCTACTATGGGGCAAGTTATCAAACATATTATTAAACACCTCATCACTTTTAATACAAACCAACTTACTTTCCATACCATTTACTCCCTATGACACTCTATAGTAATATCCAACAGGTTCTTGATATCCCAATTTCCTTGCAAAATCATCAAAATCGAGGGTGACATGTGGTCTCGATTTAAGTTGTCTAACCAAACTACACTACCACCGGAATAGAAGTTATATCCATTACCTATGTCTAGTAGTTGACCACCATGGTGTATTTCAGCAGTCCACAAGGCTGGATCTAAACCCTTTGCATATAGGAAATTCAATAAACAAAAGTTACCACTCTAACAATTCTGCAATTTGACATATATATTCGTTGTAATTTGTAATTATATAATCATAATGTTTAATATGAATAGTTTTACGCATGCAAATACAAAACAGAACCTATAATTTTTTACAACAATCTTCATAAATGAAACAACAACAATTAGGAGCTGCTCCTTTTTGTTGTACGTACTAACAAGGCAATGAGTTTATCAACGATTAGGAGCAGTCCATTGACCATAAAGATTAAAAAAATTCGAGTTTATCAATCATCACACCATCACCACACAATTACCTACAGTTTAAAAGGTATAAATACCCTAATTGTCGAAGCATACCATAATTTGGAGGGTCTCCAACATATCTGAAGTTGCTATTCATCTTTTTTTTTTTTTTTTTCACTTAATGGCTGCAGTGATATGGAGTATGAACTTGCCTTTCACTTTAAGCAATCCACGCCAAGAGAAAAGGAAAATATGGAGTATTCTGCGTTTGTAAAGGAGTAGGGGAAGTCTAATACAACTAGGTTAACTTCTTCTTTTTTATAATTATTTTTAGTTTAAGTGAATTGACAAAAATGCCCTTAAACTTAATGGAAACTTTAACGGAGTTAGATGTAGGCGGTGGATTGCAACACTTTTAATATACAACTCACTTTAAAAAAAAAAAATAATCCTAGTAAACGCAGACATGTCATTGGAATAATTTCACAATACCATTTCTAGCTTTTAAATTTTCTTATTTTATTTACGCTTTTGTATTTTGTTATAAACTCAAACTATTATTTTCCAGTGTGACCTCTTCCATCATACTTTGAAAGAAACAACATTTTGAGAAGAACTTACATGTAACGGAAATGTCATGGCATCCCAAGCCTATCACGTATTGCTATGTCGGAAAGTTAAAACACGGGTGATTGAATCGGTATACCACAACGGTGGCATTCCCAGTATAGGTAAGTTTTTCTCCGACATTTTCTTACTTTGTGTAAACTCAAAATTAAACAACTTGCTGAATTCAAGCTGGCAGTTCTAATATCCTCCTCCCAGACAAAAAGAAGTGGTATACGAGGGAAATTATCCAAGATTCAACTTGTGGTAGCGTGAGACAGTCAAAGCAAGACATGGAAGCTTCGAATTTCTATGAATTAGGCAGTTGTTTATGTATGAGTTGTGTATATAAAAATTCGAATCTCTTCCATCTATATATACAGTACATGTGTATTGCCTTGTCCTGAGGTTCTGCAAAAGTACATATGAGTTGTGTATAAAAAGTACATATGAAATGCTGCAGCATTGTCCCAATGTCCTGAGGTTCTGCAAAAGTCAAATTCACCAAATTAACGGGCAGATAGAGGGGCCGTCTTCTCATGTATTGCCTTGTAGCACTGGAGACTGCACAGAGGGAGCTTCGACTGCGAATCACAGTACTTGTATGGATTTCTACAAAATGGCCCTGCGCACTTCTCACGGGGAGGAGGGTAACTGAAATCCACATAAATACCAAATATAAACTTATCAAGGGCTGCTTCAGAAATAAGCACGATGATATAGAATTGTCCAAGATCCAAGAGAAGCATCACTTAATGAAGCTATAGAAGCCTTGTATAGATTTGGGATAAAAGTTACATTATCATTTAAACTTGAGTATCTAGAGTTTCAAATGCAACTATACCTGCAAGGCTTGGAATCGAATATAGTTGGCAAGCCCATTTCATCGGGGAAAGTGACGACCGATCCTGATGGACCCATCACCCATCGAACGGAATCTGATGGCAGTATGAAAGCATTTGCAGCCCTTTCCTGCAAAAGAAATGAATGTACCATTAATCAAGAATCTATTGCATGATATACAGAGAAAGTGTTCTATTATGCACCATCTCTTACCTGTGTCAGATCTTCTTGCCGTTTCTTTATCTTGTCTTCTCGTTTCTTCCTACTTGAATCTTGGCCCAAAATCTTTCTAATTGCCTCAGCCTAAGACGCAGCCAAATTTGAAAGAAAATGATATATAACTTCCTTCTAACACATATGCATATCACAGGGAAGACAAAAGGAAACTAACAAAAAGACCAGCCAAACCTCAGATTCTCTAGCTGCCTTCTCTACTTGCATCCTACGTCTCTCAGCAGCCTCTGCTTTCTTGAGTTGCTGCTCCAGTGCACAGAGTTTCTCTTTTTGCTCTATCAGTAAACACATAAATACGGTCATGAGAGTTGTTGTAATGTATTCAACAGAAGTTACTTATGATATAAATGCAATTATCACTCACTTCTTGGTGGAGCAGGGGGCAAACCGTTGGGGAACTCAATTGGACTTGCACCTAAGCTGGAAGCGACATCTTTTCCAGTGTTAAGAGCCCTTTGACGAGTAGTGACTGTCATCTCCTTCTTATTATATGAGGATGATTCAACAAACTCCTTTCTCAATTTTTTCCTCTTAGTACTGGGCTCGCCATCAGAGACAGGTTCTTCCTCTTCTTCATAATCAGTATCATCAGATACTCTTCCTCCTCTAGACTTCTTACTCTCCTTGCCTAATCTTGTGATGCCATAACCTCCCAAATCTACACTGAACTGGCCAACACCACTCCCCTTCATTACCGTTGAAATCTTCCTTTCTTTTCTGCTTTTTCTTTCCTCATCCTCATTGTATTCCACACTGTGATCTGAAGTAATCTTAGACGTTTTGAGTTTTTCAAGGTATCGAACTTCCACATCATCATCGTCTCCATCATCAACTGCATCCAGCAAGCGTCTCTTAGGGACCCGTTTGCTCTTGCGAACAGGTTCTTCAGGCATCCCATCCCTTGAGGAATCAGCCTTCCCAACATCAGTGATGCTTTTAGATAAATCCTTCCATGGGACTCTTCGTAACCCATTTCCTTTATCTGAACTAAAGGAACGATTGTCATCTGAGTTTTCCTGCACCATAGACATAGTTAGATGTAGTCTTGATAATCCTTAATATATATGAACTTAAATAATTAAACAACTAAACCCTTTTGTGTAAAAGAAGATAACAGAAAACAGGAAACCAAAACCACAAGGAATGTGATCAGATGAGCGAAAAAGAAGTTAACTAAAAACCAAAGGATTTCCAAGGAAATAGAAGATAAAATGAGAATCTATTTAAGTTATGAATCTATCCATCTTATCTGATTTCCATAAGCTGTAAATGCTGTCTATACTATACGCTACTGTCACTTCAAGATTTGTTACAGAATCAAATTTAGAAAATCTGGAACAAATATGTCAATGCAGACTAAACCTGAAGAATCAACTTCTGACGTGGTCGAGGGGCATCTGAAATATGAGAAGATTTTATAGCAGACGATCCAACAGCAGATGCACCATCAGATGTAGACTTGGCCTGAATTGTGCGTGTAACACCACCTACTTTAAGCTTAACCATTTTCACTTTATTCTCATTCTCTGAGCAATCTGAAACAACTCCAAAAGGACCAACCTTGTTTGAGCCTTTCCAATTAGCAGGGGCAAGGGCACCCTTGTTGGACCTTTGGGAATCAATCTCCCTATGTCTATGGTCATTACTGCCTCGGAAAGAACCATCATTGGAAGCTTCATCAGATTCTCCGGATCCTCCTCCTTCACTTTTATTCATATTCTGGGCAGATTCAGCTTCAATAATGTTACTAAATGAAGCCCTTGTGCTGCATAGGTTCAGATTGATATCCCTCTTTTGAGTAATTGAACCATAATCGTTATTATCATCACTTGACAATTTGCTTACATCTTCTGAAGGAGGCGTTGATGACATGGTATCACGATTATCGAAAGGTAGCGGTGACTCATTCCGAGGACGACGAGATGTGTTACTCCTTTTCTTCCTCACAGCACTGGTTACATCACTGAATCCCAAGCCTCCAAAACCCTCCATCGTAATCACAGGGGTCAAAACAATCCTAGTGCTGCCTTTATTTACCCACAAAGAGAGCTGAGAAAGTCACGAGCAACAAATAAGTAGTCATTGTAAATGTCATGCACTTCATATGTTCATAGCAATGGACACTACGGAAATATTCAATTGACACCATAAATCATGGAAACCAATACATGCACATATATTGTAACAAAAAAAGAAAATTGTAATAGAGCATTTAATAATTATCATCAGAAAGCATATTGGCGCCAAAAAAATAATAATGCTTCCACTGGAAAAACAACCACAAAAATGCAAAAATCAAGGTAGATTATCGAAACCTAGCTCGAGAGACCAGAATTTAAATCAAACTAAACAACAGAAATCAATCTTCCAGAGCTCTCAAAAGAGAAGTATATTGAATTCCCCATTAACGCTCAGAACAAACCCGGACATAAACCACTATTACAACAACCAATCTAAGAAATACCATGCACTAGACCCTTACAAAAAAACCAACCAAAAAATCCGAACTTTACATCCACCACCGGAAAAAGTTCGTTTTTTTCATCTTACGAAATTCACAAACAAAAACCCGATAATTGGGCAAAATCCAAATAACATGACAAAACCACACAACATCACACAATAATTGAGTCAGAATCGAAATACCCAAATGAGAAAATCAAATCAACCCAGCAAAAACTCAACATAAATACCAAATTGAAAGATTTTACCTTTATGGGTAAGCTAGGCAACGAAAATCCTCAGATAACCCTTAGATTATCACCGACAAGATGACCCTGATAAGGTCAGACTTAAAGAATTCGAATTGGGTTTTCTTGAATAGGTGGTGCAAGGTGATTGGAGCACCAGAGGTGGAGAGGAGAACTGAGTTAAAATTAGGGTTTGTTTTGCAGGGGACCAAAGTTTTCACCATTGTTGAAAATTGATTGGTGCTGGGTTTTTGTTGGGATATTACCGCCTTGTCCATTATCCTGTTCTTGCTGCCAAGCTCTCACTCTCTGTCAAGTTTTGGTTGGGTTCGAGACCGTTGGGTTTCGGCTGGTCTTGGGTCAGGGAGTGCGTAGGTTAGTCAATAACGCACCCCTGGTGCATGTTAGTTTGCATTCTGTTTAAGATTTTCTTCTTTCTCTTTTTCCAGCTTAGTTTAGAGTCAAAGTGAACAATGATGAATTCACTTTCACCACACTTGTACAGAAAATAAAAAGAAAATGGCAAATACTGTAGGATACCTTGAATGCTACAAGACATATTTGCTGATTGGAAAGAGCATTATTTGCTCCCCACAATCTCCACATGGTCATAGGACAATGAACAATGAAGGAAGACAAGAACCAAACCAGTTTCCAAAACTTTTGTGAGACAGATACTGACAGAGATTGCTTGCAAAATCATGCTATGAATATCACATTGATTCAAATGCATAGTAAGTTTTTTTTTCCATAGCCCAGTATACTTATTTTTAGATTTTACTGCTTTTTTGTGTTAGGGCGGAGCTAAACTTGTACATATGAGAGGCCAATTAGCATAATTTTTTCAAATATATATAAGATAGGGCACATTGGCAACCTCAAGTCTACACTTAGCTCCACTCCTAATCGAGATCGATTGTGCACTATTGTAGAATTGTGAGCTACGGCTACCCATGCATTTAAATACTCCATTAACGTATGTGAGTTCCACAAAACGGAGAAAAACTTAGTTTCAATCAAGTTAATATTATTTTGCTATTCTCGGTCAATAATTATATATTACGTAGAAATGCTATCATGCATATCATAATGTTAATGATCAATAATAGTAAAATAATGATATTCTCATTTCATATAAGTCTTCCTCCACAAAACGCTTGAACTTAGCATAATTCCTACGTTTTATTTTTAGAAATTTTAAGGTTAAAATGGATATAAATCTTCTTAAAGAATCAGTAATCACAGACCAAACTCTGGTTGAGACGTACGGTTAAAGAGTATGGTCCCACGTTTGGTGGTGACGTGGGACCCACCCAAGGAGTGTGAGAGTGCGAGCGTGTGAGTGAGAGAGGAGAAATGAAATGAGGAAGATAGGGCATCTGATGAGCGACAGGTCAGAGGGCGAAGTATGGTACGTGGATTACGCAACCACCGCCAGTGACAGACAGATGCGTGACAAGATGGGGACGTTAGAGTGACCCCTCTGACTACATATAACAACAATCAATCAGTCAATCACAATGGACCGTGGTGGGGCAACGTGGTAGACAGATCCGACGGTTGACAGCGACCCTGTGGCCTTCTTTCCTTCAGATATCACATACACGACAGTAGCGCGCGATGCGCGGGTGCTCTTTTTGTGCACCCCACGTTATCAAATCAACTTTCTCTTTTATTATTTTTTAATTTCTTTTTGCTTTTTCTTTTAACTTTTTCATTTTAACTTCTTTCAGCGCCCATAATAATTATTATTATAATTATATTTTTTTTAAAAATTGTGGCATACCATCCGTTTCCATAAGAAAATTTGTGGAAATAAAGATTTGAATAAAATAGTAATTATGGTAGTTAATTAATTAATTAATCAGAACAGCAAGTTACCAGTCGATCATCATTTGATACAAAGAATCAACTGATGACATAACATAGAAGTTACAATTTAAACAAAGATAACCTAGCTATGTAAAATTACAAAATTTCTAAAAAGGATTAAGGACTAAGTTATCATCCAATATAGGAGCTTCTAAGATCCACCAGAGCCACTTCCTGGTCCTCCAAGTGACAAGAACACACCAGGAAGATCACTTCTAAGGTTGTTTTCTTTGGCTAAGGATGAAGTCGTTCGAATGACCGAAAATGGTCGAGCCACCTGAGCTTGCCTGAGGCCTAGTCCTGACCCTGGCATGGAATTCTTCATTGGCTGCTCAGATAGCTTCAAGGGTTGCTCCGAGCGGTTTGAGTTTGGATATGGTTGCGCAATGGCAATGGGGATTTGGCTTGTTGAAGATGAAGTGCTTTGAGCAAGAGTTGGCACTCTTGAGATGATCCCAGCTCCCTGGTTAACACATTAAGTTGCACAAATAAGTTTTTTGACATGCTTTGCAAAATTTAAAACATATATGTAATATGTGTAGTAAAATTTTGCGAGCTTACTGGTGCAAACAAGACCCCCCTATATAGCCTTCCATTAACAGTTGCTGTCATTAAGAAACCTGAGTCAAATGCTCCATCAACTTTGCCTTGAACCTCGGCGCCGATCTAAGGAGAAAGAGAACCCAATAAAAAGCTGAATCATAACAAACAGAAGAGTAGCAATTATGTCAAATTGCAAATCAACAAAAGAAGGTGAAGTTTAAGAAATGCATACAAGGTTCTGAACAGGCACTGCCTCATAAGTTTTCTGCTCTACGACTGGATATTGCATAATTGGTCTGCCAATGCTGACATGAGGAAGCTGTTCTCGTTTTTGTTCGGTTTGATGATCTCCTAACAAGTTAAGGTCTGGAGATTTTTGAACAGCATTTCTAAGATCTTTACGGTTACTTAAAGCATTGGGAGATTGGCTATTTCTCGGACTCTGATTTTTTTTCTTAAACAAATTAAAACCTTGAGAACCTGGGGCTGAATCAACAATTCTAGAATTTGGGGTCTGTTCTTGGTCAGAGTGTGATGGTGATGAATGCTGGGAGAGTGATAAAGAATGCTCCTCTTGTTCTGACTCGAGGTCCCATGCTTTTGTACTGGTGGTTCTTCTCCTCTTTGGATGTAAAGTACTATCTACATTTATGTTTAAGGATGTATAATCATTAACAATGATTTCATGTATACCAAAAGGTATGAATACAAACCGTTATACTATATGCTGACCTGATTTGTTTTGGAGAGATCGTTTCGCTTCTGATTCTGGTTCGGCAGTTTCTCTTACTACTACATGGTTCCCCATCAGCATAGTTTTCTGCTTCAAGCATTTACAAAAACACTCCTCTTCATTATAGAAACATAAAGGATGCACTAAAGTACTGCATTGTTACAGTAACTTTTGTACCGTGTTAAAATCTGCTCCTTTAGAGAGCCTTCTCCTCTCTTGGTTCCAATGGCTTCCGAAAATTTTGCACATGGAAATATTGTAACGACCATTGGGATGTTCTGCTCCAAGCTGCAACACCAGCAACTCATTCAGAGGGCGCTCGTCCTCCCCGCACCTACATTTTCAAATCAGAAAATTATGACGGAACCAAACAATATGAACAGGGACCTATGCAAAGTAAGCCAAAAAATTTTGCTGGCTAAATTACCCCCCATAGACAGCAATGTCAGAATCTGTAACAACAGCAGTATGAGAGAATCGCCCTTGTGGCTGTTGGCCACGTATATCAAGTTGGGTCCATGAACAAGTACTCACATCTAGGACCCAAACATCATTGAAGTAATGTTTGTCTCCAACCCCTCCAATGACATATACCTGCATTTTTATATAACAAGATGGAATTGTTCAATTTTCATGCGGTGCCTATATGTTCTATGCCTTTCTACTTTGTACATATTGATAAAATTACTTGCCTTTGTCCCGACACTCACAGCTGCATGACCAGCCCTGGCACCAGGTGAAGATCCTTGAACAGCCAACTGTTGCAAAACAATCACAGAACCTCCATTTCACTTAATTTGTACAAAAACTAGTAAGAAGTATGAACATTTCATATATCATTTAACATTGAAATTTTGACATAATAAAAGCAAAAACCATACCCTTGACCAAGTCAGTGTGTCCATGTCAAACACATCAACCCCGCCATAATACCTATCACCACGGTCTCCACCATACACAAGAAGCTTCTTTCCTATTGCAAGAGAACTATGACTATCTCTAGGAACAGGAATATCACCCTTCACCTCAGGGGAAGTCCATCTCATGGTATTAAGGTCTAGAACATGAAGATCGTTCAAGTAATTTCCTTTACCTTCTCCACTACCCCCAAATACCACTAATTTTTCGTCACCAACAAGCGTGGCAGTGTGGCTTTCACGGGGTGAAGGTGGAGTCCCGGTACATTCTGGTCGTGTCCATTCTTTGGTCACAAGATTCAATATATGAAGATCATTTACCTTCTTAGAGCCATTTGTACCACCAAAAACAATCATCCTGTGCCCTAGAACAACGGCACTATGGCTGTCTCTGGGACCAGGCCCTTGACCAGTTGATGCAAGAGTGTTCCAGACCATTGTTTCAAGATTAAGCATAAGAACATCACTGAAATGCATACCTCCACAACATCCCTAAATTGGAAAAAACAGAAGGATGAGATCAAGATGTAGCAAAGCATCACATTACCGAAAAAGTACATTTTGTAGCCTTCCCTTGTACCATATCATACAGAAATGGAAAACCATAAACAGCAATCTGAGTACAAGTTCAAGGAAGTTTAGCCATCTTTGTTGCACAGCACAAAGATTCAACAGCACAACTACTTATGGTAATCTAATGACACAGAAGATCCAAGAAGTAGGCCTCAAAGAATTCAGATTTTGAAACAGTTGATGCATGAGCTCCAACTTTATTGCTTTAAATTGCTCTAAAAAAATCCAATAAAATGAAAAATTAATACAGGAAAACACAAATTTTACTCCCACAACAACTAAGAAAATAGTTAGAGAACATGGATAATTTCAAAGCACACAGATACTTTTCAAGTTAATTATGAGAAGGAAAACCTAAAAGAAAAAACAAAATAGAAAATAAGAAAAGATAAAAGAGACATAAGGTAATTACTACATCAGGAAAGCAAGAAGGTGACTATGTATCACCTACCACATAACTGTCCTGCTAATAAGAGAAACACAGGAAACAGGGAAAAGCATTCTCAAAAGGATTAAAAGAGGAGAAATAAGGAAACAACAGCAGGCAGTTAAAAAAAGCAAGTTTGTCATCAGCCAAGTATAACCATATTGCAGTAACAAGAAATAAAAACAGTACTTGAGTTCTGACCAAAGTTACCCATACAACATGCATCAACAAAATCAACAGAAACAGAAAAATTAAGAGAAGAGCAACTGCTCAGAGCAAACCATTTCTGCATTATAATCAGATTTGCAAATTTGTAAAATTAATTAATAATATAGACACAGACAGGGAAGTATCAAACAGTTCAAAATTATCAAAAAGAAGGAAAAGATGAACAAAATTTGATTTTCATAGAACAAAATTAGAACATACCCCAAAAACATACAAAACCCCACGAGCATGGCAAGCAGAGTGCCCCCATCTCTCAGAAGGATTTAATCCCATAACCTTTGGATAGAGCCACATTGCCTTCTTCCTTGCAGTTTCACCTGGCGAAGACCCCATTATCTCTCTCTGTCTCTCTCTCTCTCTAGACTTGAGTATGTATTAGTTGAACACAGTGTTTGAAAAGGATGTAAAAATAGAGAGGGGGAGAGAGAAATAATAAAAGGGTCAAAAAGAGGAGGACATGAACAAGGCAAGTGATGTATCAACTATCAGTGTCAATAGACATGAAAAGATGGGCGCTTTCAAGTCCAGAACACTGTGGCAACAAACAACAACAGAAGCTTGTGGTGAAAAAAGAACACTTCTTTTTCCCCTGCTGCATACTAATTACATCTTCTAATCTTCCATTTTGATATTAGTTGAAGCAACAAAAAAGAAACACTAATGACGGAGGATAAGGGTTTTGAGGAATTTCAACAAGTGATGTAAAATCATGGAAATGTGACTGTTACTTTTCTTTTTTGCCATTCAGTAATTGTTTTATCCACAAGTCTCATCCACTTTTCACACTTTGTCCAGCTGAAAATGATGGAGTGTGGGGGCAGTGGGTTATGGGAAATGATGGTGAAG
Organism: Prunus padus; assembly: GCA_024362665.1. Lineage (NCBI taxonomy): Eukaryota > Viridiplantae > Streptophyta > Magnoliopsida > Rosales > Rosaceae > Prunus > Prunus padus. The sequence continues at coordinate 3,024,023 of JANFAM010000019.1, forward strand.
GTGTTTGGGTTATTGAGGTTATCTGGAGAGCATAGGTTATGGAGAAGGGAAGGGAGGAGTTTTGGTTTCTGTTTTTAACACTCACATGGTCTTTTTTTCAACTTTGTTTTCTTTCTTTTGTATAATTTTTTTTCCCAAGTGTGATATGATATGATATTGGGATTGATGGGAGGGGATCTCTCACTCCTCTCTCTCCTCACACATACACATTATACAATTTTCAAGGTGGTTTATTGATGTCCATCTAGAAATGTCTCATCTCAAGGGTCTTTGGGGCAAGTGTGGGTCTTTGTGTTTACGGAAATTCTTTTTTGGTTTTGGGAAATGGGATGCTGTTGGTTTACCTCAAAAAGGTTTGGGTGTTTTCTTGAAAATTGATCTCTATATATATATATATTTGAGAGATGCTTATAACTTTGCTTTGAGCTGCATAGTATTAGTAGCTGTCTGCCTACTACCAATCTATCGTGACTTGAGGTAAACTTTTGACTTTTTCTCAAAACTATCTATTCTTGAAACTCACTGTTTTAATATCTTGTCTAGTCAATTTAATAGTAAAGGAGTGATTTTGAGACAAATAGTAAACTCATATTTGATTTTCAAGTGTAAAATACATGTAGGGTAACTTGCAAATATCCTAACTTTCTTAAAGACTTCTTGTCTTTTATGTAAGCATTATATTCTTCATTTTCAACCTTGAATTGAAATGAGCCTCCTTTCTTGCAAATATCTTAAATTAAAGTCTACCTTTTTCTAAAATAATGAGATTGCTGTTGCTACTAAACCCTACCTACCATAATAATATTGACATCATTTCCGCATGACACAAGTGTGCGTCAAATGTATCGATAACATATCGGTAAATTTCATTAAGGATAATGACATCGGCAACTATCTATAATTCCGTACTTGGTTTACACCTAAAAGTTCTCCTGCAACTCTTTAAGCTGTTTTGGTCTCTGCAAACAAGGATTCACAACTGTTCATAAAAGTAACAATGAAAGTGAACAAAAGAGATAATAATATAGTAACAAATAATGAAGAAATATTATTATTTCCTGTAATTTGATAGCATGAGATGAGATGATAACTCGCGAGAGAGAAAAAGGGTGGGAGCTCTTACCAACGTAATGTCGACAGCAGGAGGAGAGGAAGAGAATCGTAGAATACACGCGACAAACACGGGGACGTGATATTTAGGAGATGGCGGTAGCCAGCCACTGCCGCACTCACTGCGTTGCCTTGCCTTGATTGATTCACGTGACTCACTCTCGTTTGCTTTGTAACTTGAACTCCTTTTTTTTTATATTCTCTTTCAATTATATAGATTTTTAAATAAAATTAATTAATTGTTTGGTGAAGTCAATTATTTAAGAGAAGTGAAATTGAAGTGAAATTGTGAATGACATCTATCTTTTCAAAGTAAATGCATTTACTTTGTTGGTGCTATGTTTTTCCCAATAATTAACTAGACTTTTTCAGATCTGTGATTCGCCTCATTTTGTAATTTGGTGACAAACAGTGTAACAAAGCGTTGTTGTGCGGATTTCTACAGCCTTTGTGCTGATTTTGTTTCAACCCGTTTGTGGTTTTGATCAACTATCTCTTCTAGTTTTTATTTGTAAGAGTCTATGGTGCTTGTTGCATTTGTAGTTTAGCCGCTTAGGCGTGTAGTGTTTTATGCCTGATCTTTCTAGGCTCGTGGTATTCATTATCGTAATTTCTCTAGTCTTGAGCGGCTATTATGAGGTTTGTTCCCCCCAATACTTGAGCAACTTTATGTGCTTACTGCACTTTCACATTTGTATCAACCCTAAATGGGTATCTGTATATGTTTTTGCTTTGGCCTTTTTGGCTCTTGTATTGGCCTTTTGGCTAGCGGCCACTGTGTTTGATCAATGAATGCAATGTATCGCTACTTTTCAAAAAGAAAAAAAAAAACTATTTCACTTCCATGGCATTAAGCTGATTTATTAAATAAAATTTGATTTTAAAATGGCATGCAATCTTCTCTATTTTTGGAGAAAAACTTTCCTACTTCCATTCTTGTTGCATTGTCTCATTATTTCTATATCTCTTATCATATTACTTATTTAAAAAAATGAAGACTTGGGAGAATTCAGTTGGGTGGAGAAATATTGATATCCTTAAGGAACTTGTACTTCAAATTATTATAAACATTTATCATGCACGATTATTCTCTATCTCAATATCTTTCGTATAAAATAGGGGAAATATTTTTTCCCATTATGATACATTGAAGTGGCGTGGCACAAAGTTACATAAGAGTTTGGACATTGAACCTTAAATTATATAGGGAGTTTAATGAGGTGAGGTATATAGTAAAGGGTTCTTGGGAGAAGGGTTGAAGCGTGACGGGTACGTGCTGTTCATATATTCAAAACCCAATGCCCGCCGCAGCAGAGAGCAGATGTTAATATTTAATGTTACAAGTTATAAGTTAATCAAGTTTATGTTATCCGTACGAGAAGAGGAGGAAAGATGCCATAGCGCCATTTGGCACTTTTCTATTGGTTAATGATCAAAATCATTGTTGTACAACAAAGTTGTTTTTGGAGGGAGAGAATTTACAAGATTTATGCAGAGCCCAACCCGATTGCAGCTTTGCCTATAATAATATTGTTATTGTTATTGTTATTGCGGGGGAAAAATAAATACCACAGCTTTTTCTCATCTTTGTTATAGTCAACCTGGAATAAGTTCAAATTATGTGTCTGACCACACCAACAACACCATAAGATTGTGCACCTTATGCTTCTTTAATGGCTTTGCCCCCAAAAAAATTGCTGCTTTAATGGCCTGCCTGTAACTTTTCACCTTCTTTCTGCTTTCATGGCTTCAAAATAAGCTATCTTCATTCTACTACTTCCATTGTTTCACAAATGACTGAGCTTCAGAAAGAATCTGATTCAAATTCACCACAATCTCAGCAAACATGCGAGGACATTCAGCTCAAATCGGAGCATGATCTCCAGGAAAAAGATTTTGAATAAATCAATGCTTTACAAATGTTTCAAAATGTATGTACAAGTTGAGCTCGTTGAAGCTCGTCCATATATATTATATATATGATAGATACAAAGGCGTGTCACGGATCCTACACTATATAGCCCACATACGCCTCTATCAATAGAAAAATGTGGGCGTCCTAAAAGGTATTTGCTATATCTTGCTTCCGATTTTCATCAGACAGCCTTTGCACCAGGGCCTCATAAAGTATAACTGCAGATTATATAAGATGATTAGCAGCAATGTTAAAATCGTTCATTCAGACTTATCAGACATGTAAAAACGTTTGAAGATTAATCGAGTTGAACGCATAAAAAGACAAAACTTACTTCGCTTATTGACACTGAGCATCAAAAGAGAAAAGAGTTCTTTGTTCATCTGTTGGATTCAACAACCAACGACAGAACATCCACGCTGCCCCGACTACTGATAGGAGTGACAGCACGGCTAGAGAACCGAAATGTGAAACATCATTGACAACTATTGCAACTCCCAACATTGTAAACTCTGCCAGGCTAGCAACAGCAACTTCTGTTGTCCCAATAATATTAGCTTTGGATGATGGTATCCCAGTTTGAAGAATCTGTACCGCCACAACATCGTATGACATGTGTCCCAGCCTTGATAATACCTGCATGCAAAAGGTAGCTGTTCATCAGAACTTGAAGAAAATAAAGGATACAATCAAATGTAAGAAAAGCATGGAAAAAAGCCCATCAACTGTGTGTTATGTTTGGTAAACCGAGTATAATGTGGGTGATGCAGGGGCATCCAAATAATTATTTGTATCACATTTCCGCATGCTTTTGAATCCAACATAATGTCATAAGTCCCATTGTCCAATCAAATCACTAATATGATTTTTTGAGCTGCTCAGACCCAACTGTCATCCCAATCACAACCACAGCTGAACCCAATCTTCCAACCCCACATCTTGTTTCTGAACTATCGAGTCCTTTCTTTGTAAGCTTTAGTATTACAGTTCAAGTTTAATCTATTATCTCATATAGGAAAACAAGAAATAGATAAATGATTCTTACAATTAAACACAGGAAGAAAAGAAGGGGGCTCTGCTGGGAGGAAGATCTACTACAATAAACAGCAACAGCTGCGGTGAGAAGTGAAGCCTGAAATATTAACCCAGCTGCACCTGCCTGGTAAAGAAATTCCATGAGATGTAGACACAGAATACAAATTGACAATGGACTGTAACACAATAATGAAGCAGATTAGGCAACCTTCAAAATGCCAAGCCGCCTGACCAGGTATGAAGACACAAATGTTGCTGCAACACCCATAAAAGCACATAGTCCACTAAAACCCCCAATGATAGATGGATTTAAACCTGTAAAACAATGCCACGATATCTTGTAGTTAGAATTGGGTTTCACGAATCACGCCAAAGTATGATCACCAAATCCCCTTGTTTTGCCTATCTTGATAAGCCAAAAGAAACAAGTATACCCAACACCATGGATGTAATAAACTATATGCATTAATCAGTAGGGTCACTGACTACTGACTGTTAGAAAGCCCTCTAATGTGCATAATGTTTACTATTAAATGCATGTTGATGGATACTTTTTGGCCGAGCTATAGCATGCCCTCAGAACCTGGGGCTTGAATTTATTGAAAATGAAGGTATTTCCTGAAAAATGCATATAAAAGGCGAAAAAGTATGACAAATACCACTTTGTGTTAGATATGCTGTCATCAAACTCCCTGGAGTGAGTACAACATTAAAATAAAGCAACACATAGGCTAGGCTTGCAGGAAGAACTGGTTGCTGCATGTATTCCTTCCATCCAAGTCTGATAGCTGCCACACCTTTATCCACTGATTGTCCAGAAAATGGAACCAGTTAGTACAGTTTATCACAAAAAACGGTCGTCAGATTTACTTAATATATAAGATAGAAGCATCAAGCTTACATATATCGTCAGTATCAAGCAGGGGTCCTTCAGTGGATGCTTTACAACAGGTTTGTGAACATTTAGGGCGGTCAAGAACCCCACTAGAAAGCTTGTTGGTTAAGCATGTGAGAACAATCTAACAAATGGAAATTTATAGTCAACAATGAAAGAGACATTTCTTCGAGCACAAAAGTCAAAGAGAGCAAGGACAAGAGAAATTACTGCAAAAGGCAACAACCACACCATTAAACCTCCGGCAAACTTCAAGCATGTTACTGGGTCATACTTAGAGAGAAGAATGCCAAATAGTGATGCTCCAGCAATCTGTAATTAGTAAAAAGTTATAAGACTCGAGCTTTCCTATAAATTTTTTTTTCCCTCAAGAAACACCTAATTATCATCTATCACAACAATTCATTCAGTGGAATTTTATGTAAAATAACTACAATCCTGTATTCAATTTAAGGAGTATTTGGATATTAAATTTCAAATAGAAGGGAAAACATTTCACAATGAACAACATATGAAAAATCCATGGAGATATTGCAAAAGAGAAAAATGATCATAAGATTAGAAAATACCTCACAGAGAAGATCAATTCGATTAAGAATGGCATTTGCTTGTGCAAGCGCAATAGGCCTATTCACTCCTGCCAACTGTTTACACAGCAATTCTAGTTTAGGACAATGACATCTTGGAAGGAAAAACTAGGTGCATGCATGTGTGTGAGTGACCTAATGGAACAATGAAACCTCAAAATAGTAGTACCAGCACCACCCAATCACGCTCCATAGCAACCCCCAATGCTACACCAGATAGCCTCTCTACAGCCCCAGCTAGCACAAGTACAATGAACCAAGGGTGGAGAAGGAGGGGTGACACAGAAGGTGGAACAGAATGTGCATGAATTATCATTGCTGCAGATAACAACTGAGCAGCTGCCTGAGAGAAAGAAAGGTTTAATTCATAAGTTTAGAAGAATTGTCTCATGGACATCTTTGGGTACAATGCAAATTAAACTACTCACCTGGATAATATTAAGACAGTTATACGCAGGTACTCTGGGAAAATGATCCATAAGTGTGCCAACTAAAGGGCCTCCAGCAATTATTGCAAGCTGTTTTAAATGAAATTGAGCTAGTTAGAAAGTATAGTTTCCTTTCCATTTTGTCCTATATACTTAATTTATCTCAATAGCAACCTTACTAAAGAAACCCATGAACGCTACTGGTAGAAGGCTTGGATATATCAATGCAATAGCAGAAGGCCAAGCAAAATTCCAAAGTTGCTCCACTAAATTCCCAGCTAGACAACTAGCATACAAAGCTGAAAAAATATGTCCTTCAGGTCAGAAATCACCTCTAGGATTCAAAATCACTCGCATAAACTATTTTATAATTCAGATGACACATAAAGGACATCTTAGAAAAGATACATCACCATGCTTTACTTGGACTACTAAGGAAGGCTCTTACCATATAATCCCATTGGATGGGCTGGAGTAGCTGCAAGGGTATGCTGCTCCTCTTTTGATAAAACCTAAATAAAGGAAGCAATGGCATAATTAATGTGACAGGACCTAACAGTAATGTAATGCTTAATGGTAATGAAAAAGAAAAAGAAAATGTTCATAGACCAGCATGAAACTTACGGGCAGTGTTGTCAGGAGACTATCTACATAGGTGTCTTCAGTTAGTAAACTCAGAGATTCAGTCTCAATCATATCACAATTAAGATTGACAATTGAGACCGAGCAATCAGGCTCTGCAGCTGATGTTTCCTCCTGGACCTCATTCTCAGTAGCCACATGGCTGAAGTGTAAGTCGGTGTTGGTTATTGAACACCTTGAACTAAAACCATCGAATCTGTTACCCAACCAACAGGAAAAGACAAGGGGTTAATAATCACATTTCCGTAGTTCTGACAAGTCATTACCTGGTTTGAGATTTCATTTCACTTTCCTCCAACTCGTAACTGAGAATTCAAGGTTTTAAGATTTTTTCTTTTTAATAACAATTTTTCCATTGCTTTAAAATCTTATAACTTAACAATTACAAGGGTGCGTATTTATTTATTGTTTACATTACGAACAACCTTAATAGATGCCATTAAGTATAAGTCCCAGTAATATATAACAATCCAAAATTCGAACTTTCTGCACTTCTAGCTTAGCAATCAAACAGAACAAATAAGTCACTAACCCAACACAATCTTATCATAAACTCGATTAAAGCTTTGACTACGAATTGAAGTCCAATTAAAATGAGTAAGAGCACTATACTTAATAGAACGCCAAAAAAAAAAGAGGGACAGAATATTTCCTTCACTTTCTTAGCGAACAAAATGATACAAAACTCAACAAACCAAAAACACACGCTTTACCTACGAGAACCCACAGATAGATGGTTCAAATTCAACCATCGGCGAGAAGCGATGCGATAACGAATTCGAGAGGAAGGTCGTGGCGGCGCCGATGGAAAAGAAGCTTGGCAAGCAGAGAATAAATTGAAGGGCTTGAAGGAGAGAGAATACTGTGAGAGAGGGACGGTGCAACCACAACCCAAAGCCATTGCTTCAGGCTCCGACGCTTCAAACACCAGTTGGGCTCATGCCCACTCATGCAGCCTCCAAAACTAAGCTACCCTTTTGCTCAATCTCTCACTTTGGCTCAGAGAACACAAGCTAATCACAAAAGGGTACCTCTCAAAGTTGGGTTTTTTTGTGTGGTTAATTCTTAAGTTCGTGTTTCAGAAGAGAGGAATTTGGCGCAGATAAATCAAAATCTTTCTAATGCTTTGAGTATACCTCACAGAATTGTAGCCAATCACAAATGGCTCAGACTCCATGAACAATTTTGACTCAAAGTTGGGTTTTTTCGGGCTAAACTTTTCTGGGTATCATGAAAGTTTGAGGATTTTGGTGACAGAAACTCAACATTTTCAATTATTTTTCTTGGACGTATTTTTTGAGGGTTTTAGCTTGGTTTCATGGCCTTATCCATGCCTGGTGTTTCCTGAACTCGCCGGTTAGCGGAGCGGACAGTTCGAAGTGGTCTTCTTATGTCTCTCATCGAGTGGCCCTAAAATCTGACAGGTCAGAGTTTGAGGCTGTGTGAGGTTGGAGGGGATTGTGGGACCACATGATTAACTACGTGGACCAATAATACTATGCCATGCTGTCATATTGATGTTCCAAATTTTCACATTAGGATGCTATCATCTAATGTCATTGTTTATATAGTTTTTTTTAAATATTTTATTATTATTATTATTTTTTAATCATAAACATATATTTAATGTCTTTTATTTTAGGAAAATTACTTAGATCCTTAATTAATTAAACATATCAACTACAAATTAATTAAACAACATTGGAGTTGATATCTAATCAGTACATATGACATATACGATTCTCTTATAATCAAAGCAAGACATTTCTTCACATATAAAATAATAAGTTGTTTAAAGATGAAAAGTTGAACTAGATTTTGTGGAGTTGGAAACTTTTTGCCCTCCGCCATTTCATATTGTTTGGATGTTTGATTGATTAATGTTTTCAAATAGTTCATCATTTCTTCCCTCTAATTATATTTTTAATGTTTATAATTTGAATTATCTAGTGAAAAAAATTCAAATTAAATTGGTTGGTTCTTGGGCCCGAGTATGGCACGAGCACGAGCACGGGCACGGCACGAGCCCGGTCCGGCCCGTTTCAATGTGGACATGGGCTTTGGGCTTGGTCGGGATCAATGATTTTACTAAATGGGCCGGCATGGCACGGCCAGATAAATTAAATTGACCGGCCCGTCACGGCACGAAAATGTTAAAAGCACGAGTTTAAATGGGGCCGGGCCGGGCCCGTTTGACACCTCTACAACGGTGTATGAACCAGAACGAACCGATGTTCATGGTTTTGCGTTCGTTTCCTAATTTAAAAAACCACAGTTAATCGAACCAAACCGAATATGTTAAATCATTTTTTATTTAATAATTATAATATACGTGACCTATTTCTATTGGTTTGATTTTAAGTTCCGTGCTCAAACCTATCTTTTGCCAAAAACTTTTGCACTTAAAAAGATAGGTTTGTACTTAAAAGGGTTGTTTTGTTCTATTGATAATATGTTTTTGAAATTTTGGATGGATGTAAATGGTGAATGATACATATGGTTTAGTTTGAAACTTTGGATGGATGTGAATGATGAATGATGCATATGTTTTAATTTGAAAGGATTGATTGAATGAATGATTTTGAATATGTTGTGATGTGAATGGTGAATAAATTTCAAGCAGGTTTTGAATGAATGTTTGAGTTTGAATGAATTTAGATTCTAAATGTTTTCAAGTCGGTTTTCACCAAACCAAACCGAGGAAACCGGTTAACCGATATGACCGGTTTCCCACCTTATGGTTCGGCGCACGGTTTGAATTTTCTCCAAACCGTGGAGTACGGTTCGGCGCACGATTTGAGCTTAAAACCGAACCAAATCAAACCGAGCCCACCCCTAATTTGGAATATGAAACATAAGCAGGAGTGAGGAGGACCCCGCAAAGCATGCACAGTCCACATAAACCCTGCAAATGGATAAATGATTTGCTAATTGTATTTCCGGAGTCTAACCAAACCCACTTGATCCATTTCATTGTTGAATTATAATTTCAGCTTTTTTTTTTGGCATTACCAACTTTCTTCTTTTTCTTTTTCTTTTTAAAATAAGCGATAATATATCATTGATGAAGAAATAAAAGTACAAAACAACTATGTGCTGAATATAGGTAAATCTTCTCCAGTTACCAAATACAACAACATATTGAATTGATCGGGAGAGAATCAATTCATTGTCCAACTAGTTGTTGTTGGTGAGATCATAGTTTGATTAGGAGTTTTATTTCCTATTCTATTAGGATTTTATTTATTTATCTTTTGTACAAATATCTTGTAATTATGATTTTATTTTATTTCCTTGTATAACCCTACTGGGGTTTATCCACTTGTATTATAAATACCTCTTTTTTCGAGAAAGAAAATAAATTAGAAAATATTTTACCCCATATTGTTTGACTTGGCATCATAGTCGACTTTTCTGGTGACCTTGTGTGTTGTGCCCACTCATGTTCTATTGTGTGCCTTCATTTTTTTAGGGTTTTCTTGTGTTTGTGTTGATGTGTGCCTTTTTTTAGGGTTCTTGTGTTTTACCGTGTCCGTGCCTCTACTGTGTTCGTGCATCTGCCGTGTTTGTGTCTCTGCCATGTTCTTACCTTTGTTGTGTTCTGCTGTGTACTATGCCGTGTTTTTTGTGTTTCCGCTGCAATCATGAGTGATAACTCAATTGTTGGTGTTGTTGCTTATGCTTATGCAAATTTGTATGTTTCTGACTTTATTCCAGGTACAGGCTCCAATACTTGGATAATTGACACTGGTACTACTGATCATATGACTTATAATGCTAAATTATTTCATGAGCTGTCTAGTAAAACCTGTGATGTCACGACTCACGACCCGACTCCCCTAGCAAGATATTGTCCACTGTGGGCCCCGCCCACACGGTTTTGTTTATGGGAACTCACGAGCAATTTCCCAGTGGGTCACCCATCCGAGAATTTCTATAGCCCAAACTCGCTTAACTTCAGAGTTCCTACGGAATCCGAAGCCAGTGAGTTCCCAAAAGGCCTCTTACTAGATAGAGACGTGCCCACACATATAAGGCACTTTACCCTTCCCTCCCCGAGCGATGTGGGATTGCTCACCGTTCTTGCTTCCCAAGACACGGGTCTTACACGTGACCCATACATAACTAGTGTTAATGGTTTGCTCTCTCCAATTACTGGCGATGACACAATCTCTCTCACTCATTCTATGTCTTTGTCCCTTGCGTTACTAGTTTCCAATATCCGTTGTAATTTGTTATCTGTTAGTCAATTACTTGATACACTTAATGCTTCTGCTACTTTCTATCCTACACATTGCTCTTTCTAGGATCTCAAGACTCATGAGACGATTAGGCATGGTAAACGGATAGGGGGGTTATATTATTTGACATTTCCTGCTGCACCAATTCGTGATCGTGTCGTTAATACTGTTCAAAGTTGCAGTGTCAAAGACTAACAACAAATTTGGTTATGGCATCGTCACTTGGAACATCCGTCGTTTGGCTACCTTAAGCGTCTGTTTCCGTCTTTATTTCGCTCTTGTGATGAGTCCAGTTTTAAGTGTGAGACTTGTATTTTGGCCAAGAGCCATCACACTGTTTTTTCTTTAAGTGACAGTAAAGCTACAAAGCCTTTTGATTTAGTGCATTCTGATGTGTGGGGTTCAGCTCGCATTACTTCGAACTGATTCCATTGGTTCGTCGAATTTATTGATGATTGTACCCGACTCACTTGGGTTTTCCTGTTGAAAAATAAAAATGATGTTGTGTCCATCCTTCCAGAGTTTTGTACTATGGTGTCTACTCAGTTTCAGACTCGGGTCAAAGTATTCCGGACTGATAACGGAAGAGAATATATTAATAATACTTTGGCGTGTTTCTTCCTTGCTCAAGGTATTATTCATCAAATGACAACCCCTTTTACCCTCAACAAAATGATGTGTCTGAAAGGAAGAACCGACAATTGCTTGAAGTTGCTCGCTTACTCGTATTGGATATGTATGTTCCCCATCACTTTGGGGGCATGCCGTTCTGTCTGTTGTTTATTTGATTAATCGTACTCCTAGCCGGGTTCTTGATTTCAGGACTCCACATGCTGTGTTTGGTGACCATGTTTCCCCTGTCTCCGTCTCCAACTTGCCCCATAAAGTTTATGGGTGTGTTGCCTATGTTCATGTATACTCTCATCAACGGAGTACGCTTGATCATTGTGCTTTACATTATGTCTTTATTGGTTACTCTTCTACCCAGAAGGGTTATAAGTGTTATCATCCTCATACGCAGAAGGTGCGTGCATATTACTTTAGACGTGACCTTTCATGAAAAAGTGTCATATTATATTTCTTCATCCTCTCCAATTTAGAGGGAGAGGAGGAGTGAATTGGAGAGTCTTGGACTTGGTGGCCAAAATACAGTGTATGAAGATATTGCTCTCAAGAAGGAAACGACTAGTCGCACTGCAGAAAGCGACCTGTTGCCTAGGTCTGGAGATGATGATATTGCTCTTAGTGACGAAACAACCGGTCAAACATCTGGATGCGGCCGGTCGCCTATAGCTGAAGATGAAGAAAATTCCCTCTGTGAATAAACGACCAGTTGCATGTGCCTAAAAATTGTGATAGTGACTCTTGTGATCCATGTGTTGCTGAGTTCGATGCAAGACCCCCCTCTGCCATGCCATTGCTCTAATAAAATTGTGATAGTAAAACAAGTGAGGTAATCTCTGATGATCTATCTATGCCAAGCTATGAGTTGCCCCCACGTACCACTCGTGGAAAACCTAAAATACAATACTCACATGATATTCATGCCAAGTCTAAATATCCCATTAGCCATTATGTGACAACTCATCGTCTATCTAAGTCATATGCATCATATTTGTGTCAATTATCTAGTGTTTGTGTGCCAACTAAGTTGCATGATGCTCTTTCTGACCCTAAGTGGATGGACGCCATGAATGTTGTAATGGAGGCTTTGAACAAGAATGTAACTTGGGATTTAGTTCCTTTGCCATGGGGAAAGAAAGTTGTTGGATGTAGATAGGTGTTTACTTTGAAGCATAAGGCTGATGGTTTTATTGATCGTTACAAGGCTAAATTGGTAGCGAATGGTTATACTCAAACCTATGGAGTGGATTATGTGGAGACCTTTGCTCCAGTAGCAAAACTCAACACTGTGCGTGTGCTCTTGTCCCTGGCTGCTAATCGTGACTAACCCTTGTTGTGGTTTGATGTCAAGAATGCATTTCTACATGGTGACCTCAAGGAAGAAATATACATGGATCTTCTTCTTGGTATTCTTGTGACCTTTAATGAGGGTATTGTGTTTAAACTGTGAAAGTCCTTGTATGGATTGAAGCAGTCTCCTAGGGCGTGGTTTGGAAGGTTTGCGGCGTCTATGAAGAAATTTGGCTATGTACAGAGTAACTCAGACCATACCTTGTTTTTAAAGCGTCACAAAGGTAAATTGACAACTTTAATTATTTATGTTGATGATATGATTGTGACTGTGGATGATTAAGCAGAAATGCAAAGTCTCCAGAAGTATTTGGCTTCGGAGTTTGAGATGAAGTCATTAGGTGATTTGAAGTACTTTCTCGGGATCGAAGTTGCTAGATCTAAACATGGTATTTTTTTGTCCCAAAGAAAGTATGTGTTGGATTTGCTTGCAAAACTGGAATGTTGGATTATAAACCTATTGATACCCCAAGTGAGCAGAATCACAAGTTGGGGTTGTATCCTGATCAAGTCCTTACTGATAAAGAGCGTTATCAATTACTTGTGGGGAAATTGATTTATTTAGCTCATACATGTCCTGATATAGTATATGCAGTAAGTGTCGTGAGTCAGTTTATGCATTCTCCTAGTGAAGATCATATGAGTGCTGTGATGCGTATTTTAAGATATCTAAAAGTGACTCATGACAAGGGATTATTGTTTTCTAAATATGGTCATACATATGTGGAAGGGTATACAGATGCTGATTGGTTAGTTCAATTACTGATAGGCGTTCTACTTCCAGATATTTCACTTTTGTTGGTGATAATCTTGATACTCGGAGAAGTAAGAAACAAAAAGTGGTGGCCCGATCAAGTGCAAAAGCTGAGTGTCGTGGGATGGCTCAATGTGTGTGCGAGTTATTGTGGTTGAGGAGATTGTTGAGAGACCTTAGGTTATCCATGGATTTATATTGTGATAATAAGGTTGTAATTGCGATTGCTCATAACCCTGTGCAACATGATTGTACAAAGCATGTGGAAGTTGATCGACATTTTATTAAATAGAAGTTGGATGATGAGATTATTTCCTTTCCATTCATAAGTTCTAAGTATCAGTTGGCGGATGTTCTTACGAAAGCTATTTCTACCAGTGCATTTATCAACTCGCTTGACAAGTTGGGCATGTGTGACATCTTTGTTCCAACTTGAGGGGGAGTGTTGGCGAGATCCTACTTTGATTAGGAGATTTATTTCCTATTCTATTAGGATTTTATTTATTTATCTTTTGTACAAATCTCTTGTAATTAAGATTTTATTTTATTTCCTTGTATAACCTTACTAGGGTTTACCCACTTGTATTATAAATACTTCTCTTTTGAGAATGAAAATATATTAGAAAATATTTTACCTCATATTGTTTGACTGTTGTTAATCCAAGTGGTACTAATATTGGAAGAGATCTCGAAAATACATATTCCCACCCCAATTGATAAAAAAAAAAAAATCCAAGTCACTTTTGGTTATAAGCACAACTCCTTCTAAAGGAGGAAAGAAAAATTAGGATTTTTACCTTGAAAATTTTCAAGTTTCTTTAAAAAAAAATAATTAGGAGGAGACCAACATTTATATTTAAAATATTAAAAATGATCATTTTTTATCAACTAACTTTTAGTCTAACGGTATTTCAATCTCCAATATTTAAAGAATAAAAACATATTATCAATCACAAAAGTTTGTCAAACCCCCTTATGTTAGTGAAATTTAAGGTAAAAAGTAAATTTTGGTTTGAGATATATTGGTGAGATCAATTCTTGAAGTCTATTTATGATGATGGCTGACTTTTATTTTTGATGCCATATTGGTGAATCTCTATTTCTAGTAACTTGGTGGCCTACCAAGTTGGTCGGTAGTTCACCCTTCCTACATTGGTGCCATATTTATTAGTGATTCTATAATATTTGTACATGGTTTATGAATTCGAATTACAATAGTTCTCCATATATATACAAACGATAATTTAAATTACCCCAAATTATTTTAATTCATAAAAAGGGGAATTTAAACTTGATAACATGCATTTTATTCCATTTGAAAAAAACAAATTAGATGGTACATCTGGTAACATGTGGTACAGAAGAATAAAGCAATAACAAATAAGATTTTCTAGACTGAATAATATTGATTCAAGGATTCATACAGGGGCCTTTTATGATTTTAATCATTTGCAAACCCTTTTATAAAGGGGCTTTATTTTGGCTGGTTTGCTAACCATCCATCTTGGTCTATGAAAGAAGCTGCATTTGTTAAACTTTCCACTTCCTCATCCGATAGCTTCTTCTCCCATGTCACACGTTGGGACAAATCTGCCCCTGGTCCACTACAATTTGCTTCCGAATATGAAATTAAATCCCTGTTCCATAATTTCAAAAATAATTAATTTGAAAATAATGTCTATTTATCATGAAAATAAAAATTATTCCACGAAATTTTCAAAAAATAAAACAACTTACTCGTTGACAGTGTTCCATGCAGCCATCCAGCCCTGTGGGGTAATAATATTTTCTATGTATGTCCCAGAAAACAAAACCCTAGAGTGATTGCCATATGCCCTTCCCAGATTTATAGGGCCTGTTCCAGATATATGGCAATCTTTGAACACAAACCCAGCTGGGTCGTCTGGACCTCCACGACCATTGGCTGTGATATACCCAGGAAACCCTATCACGTCCGTCACTGAAATTATTTGGCATTTCTGCAAACAAATTTATTTGAGTCAATTCAAGAAAACTTTTTATATTAATTAATAAAAAGAAATATGAGAAAAGTTTGAGGAGATTTAACCTCATAAAGTGACTGGCCAGAGCCAAAGATGAAGTCTATGGCACCTTTAATGGTGCATTCATAAAAATAGTGACGGCCTCGGGCATCACTCAATGTGTCTTGCACGCTAAGGAAGCTACACTGATAAAAAGTCTGTTTGTCTCCATCGATTGCAGCTGCAACTGCCCGAGTAGTAGGCCTCCCATTGACATCCGCCGTCAAGTCAATATGGTTGTATGTATTTTGTTGACATAGAATTATGGGAGTTGTGAATATTTAAGACTGAACAAATGACATCATGAACTCTTTGGTTGTGGGGACACCTTGTGGTATTTACTAAAAAAACTAGCTAGTGCGTAAAAGAATGACATTGAGGCTTAGATAGTTTTACCTTGAATATTATATTCTTTGCGATAAAATTATCCGCGTGTGCTATAAATGTAGGACTTGTAACAACATTTCCACCATCCTCGCATATTCAATCACAGGATAGTGATCAAGGTCTCCTTGGAGAATAATATAGGGTTTGTCTTTGGGAACCACAACTTTTTCACTGGGGTAAAAATAGCACAATAGAGAGCTGTGAATTTATAGTATAGGTTAGAAATAAAAAGTTACTTTAAAATAATATATGCTGTATGTATGTATACTTACACGTAGATGCCATGGTTGATTTGAATACGAGTCCACACTGAGTTATTTGATGGGATGGAATCAATGGCTTGCTGGACTGTGGTAAAATTTCCTTGGCCATTCTTATCGACTATGACGGTGGCGCTTACGAGTCACGACGTCGACTTGAAGATTATAGCTCCAAGGATTATAACGTGCTTCCAATGCACCCAACAAAAAGAAGAGAGCCAAGATTATCGATGCTACAAGGGACTGCATATTAGCAATGAGAACCTGAACTATTGTATTCTTAGAATATGAAGATGATGATGAGATTTTTCATCTTATATAGAAGATGAAAATGGTTCAGACCACTTAATCTACACATAAATCTCCTCACTACTACAAAAAATACTTTGCGCGACGAAGTATTTTTGGTCGTGCAAAGTACAATTTCGTCGCGCAAAACTTTGGGCGACAAAATTTTGGTCGCGCAAAATCCGTTGTGCAAAGCTCGTGGAGAAAGGGTTTGCGCGACGAAAAATAATTTTTGTCGCGCAAAACTACTTTGCGCGACAAAGTTATGTTGGTCGCGCAAACCTTTGCGCGACGAAGTAATATTGGTCGCACAAACCTTTGCGCGACGAAGTGTTATTTGTCGCGCAAAACTTTGCGCGACGAAGTATTATTGGTCGCGCAAAACTTTGTGCGACGAAGTGTTGTTGGTCACGCAAAGTTTTGCGCGACGAAATATTTTAAATTTTGTCACGCAAAGTCTTAAAAAAAATTTCCCACTCAAAAAATTTGGCGCCCGCCAAATTTTTAGAGTTTTGCGCGACAAACAAACAATTGTCACAAGAAAGTCTTAAAAAATTTTAAATTTTGTGTTTTAAATTTTTTAATTAAAATAAATTAATTTAGTAGTTTGTGACGAAATATTTTGTATGATTTTTCTAATTATATTAATTTTTTCTTTTAAAATTTAATTTAATTGTATGATTTTATTTTTTTACATTACTTTAATTTAAATTGACATATTCAAAATAAATTGATCAAATTGTCCAATATATATATAATATTCACAATGTACACATAAATTAACAAAGTGCAATAATACAACCCTAAAATTGTTATACCCCAAATCCAACATCAATATATTAAGAAAACTCCAATCCTCACCCAATATATTCAACATCAAACCCCTCACAAACTCAAAACTAACTCCAAAAACACATATTAATGAAAAAAAAATTTAAAATTTGGAGAGAATATATATTTTGGCAAGATTGAGAGTGAGTGTGAGAGAATTAGAGAAGATAGTGAGAGAGTGAGTGAGAGTGAGATATAGTGAAAAGAGAAATGAGAGAGTGAAACATAGTGAAGAGAGAAAAAGAAGAGAGATTAAGTGAAAGGAATGAGTGTAAGAGAAAGGGTAGGATTTGGGGAGAGGAGAGGTAAGAGTAGAGAAAGAAATTGAGAAAATGGAGGAGTTATTTCGGTTTTTAAAACCGTATCACTTTGCGCGACGAAACAAAATATTAGTCGCGCAAACCTTTGCGCGACGAATTGTTGGTCTCATAAAACTTTGCGCGACGAATTTTTGGTTTGTCTCGCAAAGTCTAAAAAAAATTAAAAAAAATTTCCCACGCAAAATTTTTGGGCCCGCCAAATTTTTAGAGTTTTGCGCGACAAACCAAACTTTCGTCGCGCAAGGTCTTGCGCGACGAAATATTTGTCGCCAAAAACTTTGCGCGACGAATTGTTGGTTTGTCGCGCAAAGTCTAAAAAAAATTTAAAAAATTTTCCCACGCTAAATTTTAGAGTTTTGCGCGACAAACCAATAATTCGTCGCGCAAAGTATTGCGCGACGAAATGTTTGTCGCCAAAAACTTTGCGCGACGAATTGTTGGTTTGTCGCGCAAAGTCAAAAATTTTTTTTAAAAAAAATTTTATTTTTGTAAAGACTTTGTGGGACGAATTTAGATCTTCGTCGCGTAAAGTCAAAAATTAAAAAAAAATTTAATTTTTATTTTTGTAAAGACTTTGCAGGACGAATTTAGATCTTCGTCGCGCAAAGTGACTTTGTGCGACGAAATAGTTTCGTCGCGCAAAGTCAAAAATTAAAAAAAAAGTAATTTTTATTTTTGTAAAGACTTTATGGACGAATTTAGATCTTCGTCGCGCCAAAGTGACTTTGTGCAACGAAATAATTTTGTCGCGCAAAAGTTTGTCGCGCAAAGTGAATTTGTGCGACAATGTGTTTTTCGTCGCGCAAAATTTAGTCGTGCAAGATTTTGTGGGACGAATTTTTGAGTTTCGTCGCGCAAAGTGACTTTGTGCGACGAATTGGTTTTCGTCGCGCAAAATTTGGTCGCGCAAGGGTATTTTTTTACTAGTGCCTATTGGAAAGAAAAGATTCATGAACATGTCAACGCGTTATCCACAAATCTTCATTAATTTTACATATATATCTATTAATTTTACATCTTGCCTGATCATATATATATATATATAATAAATAAATAATCATGCCCTTAATTACATCCCAAGAACACGTCAATCTTAAATTTTAACTGAAAAAGCTAGAAAATTATTTTACAAGATTTTTACAAAATAATTACTACTCCCAAGTTCCAAATTCCAAGTTCCAAGTTCCAAGTTCCAACCACGGAGAAATTAAGAAGGAGCAATTTCTGGCGGTGGAAGGGCAGCTCGTGAAGGAGCAATTCTGGCAGTGGAAGGGGATTTTACAAATGTAATTTTTTAGAGTGATTCTCTCAAGATCATGTTAGCGATCCGAAGTTCTTATGTTGATAGGTCCTATGTGGGCCCCGTGGTGGAAGACACTAAGGCGTTGCTAACTCAGGTCACTGGGGTTGGTTTTACCCATATCCGCCGTGTTGCAAATGGAGCAGCTCATCGTTTGGCGCGTTATGCTTCCCACATTGGAACTATTATTACTTGGTTTGAAGAACCGCCAGATCTTCTAGTTGATGTTTTGTATAAGGATTGTAACTTGTAATTTTTTTACGGACATGATCCTAGGGGGGACGGGGGGGCTCTATCAGAGGCAAGGTTCCTTCTCCCGCTTGCAGTTGAGGAGGTACGCTACTTTGCTAGATCGACGACCACTACGCTTCGTTTGGTGTAGAGTACTCGCCTAATCCTTTGGGACATTGTCCGCTTTTTTGTACCTATTACTCTCTTTTCCTCAATAATAAAACACTATAGCCCATTTGTTCCAAAAAAAAAAAAAAATTTATTGTGTAATACGTAGTAATTAATTAACCCAAAATAATGGGATCATAATCAAACTAATTTTTCAATGCCACCCCCTTTTTCTATAACAATTTTCAGTGTAAACTAAAGATCAGCTGAAGGCCATCGAATTTCTTGTAATAGAATACAAGTAGAAAAACTCTAATATCAAGAAGTTCATCGAATTAAACGAAAAGAACCAATGTTGTTGTCACAACAGACTGCATTATGCAAAACTTTATATATATGTATATATATAAAATATTTAATTTATCTGAGCTGGAAGCTGAGATGGAGAGGATGAAATCTACACATTAACATATTGGTGTAAGTTGTAACCCAAAAAAAGAAAAAAAGAAAAGGAAAGCCAATGCATTGACATTTCAAGTCTACTTGTGTTTTTAATCTCTGTATAAAATATTGTAACAGAAAAAAAGAAGGTAAATATGAACAAGGACAGAAATTTTTCAATATAGAAAAGGAATAAATTTATTGCCACATATATATACATATATATATATATATTCTATAAACGGATTCTTGCCTAATATTTTAGATGAGATTGTGCACATATATAATAATATGTGTTGACTTTGGTAGAAAATAAATACATATGATCAAATGACATTAATATTACACAATAAAAGTAACGCCTATTAGGATTGCCACTATCAATTGCAGGATTAGCGGTTTGAAATTTAAGCCATTCCCTACAAATTTTGCAGCATTTTAATAAAGAAATTTATGCACTCAGACTCAGGAATGTTTGTGTAAACTCCCCTAGCCCAATCGCTTGTATTAAAAAAAATAATAATAATGAAATGACTGTTGTTTCTTATGTTTAAGGGTTGGTTAGTTTATGATGCTTCCTCAAAGTCCACTTGCTGCCAACTTTAGTGCCATGTAAGTTTAATTTGTATATTTTTGGTGTAACATGGTTCAACAAAATAGTGAAAAATGACTGTTGTTTATTGTGTTCGGCAACATTCTACCCATTTTCACCATTATTCAATAAAGCGTTAAATACCTTTTTGGTCACTGAGTTTTTAACGAAAATTCAATTTGGTCACTGAGAACTTTTTTTAGCCAAATTAGTCACCGTGTTTCTCAAACTTTACAATTTATAGACATTTCGTTATATTTTTCCCAATATTTTCCCCATTTTATTAAATCCTATTAGCACAATATGTCATAATTTGTTGAGTTATAGGAAGAAGACTGAATGTGTTTTTCTAAAAAAATAAAAATAAAAACTGTACTTAACTGAAGATAACAAAATGTCTATAAATAATAAACATTGGAAAACACGGTAACCAATTTGGCTAAATTTTTTACTATTGACCAAATTGAATTTTCACATAAAACCCAATAACCAAAAAAGTTTTTAATCCTTCAATAAATCCAATTCATTGTTATATAAAGAAATGACTTTAAAAGCCATTCAATTAATTGAATACTTAATACTTTTAAACTCAATAAAAATCATTAAAAGTTTGAATTGAATAGACCCCAAACTATCCTAAAACAACTCATTACTTGGGACAACTCATTGCTTGGGACAGAGAACAACTTTGTGTTAATGATAATTTCATCTATTCCAAAAAGTCTTATTAATAACGGAGATTATACTGTTTTGCTATTTCTGGACAATAATATAAAGATACGTGGAAAACTTATCTATATGTCATTGCGTTATTTGACAGCAAAAAATGTTATTCCCGTTGCATGAAAGCTTCTCTCCAATAAATCAGTGGGAGAGACAGGGTGCTATTTCCGTTGCATGAAAGTTTATCTTCAGTGAGTCAATGGGGGGACGGGGGTACGTGTAAACCCACAAGCTAATCCATTTTGCAGCAACACCAATAAGCGCATAATGTGCATGTGTCTATGTATAGACAGATGGCTTTAGATTTCGGGATTACAAATGTAGAAAAAAAGAGCAGAGTGAAGCCATTGAAGTGAAGCTCTCTCCAACATGAAGACTACTGAGAACCAGAGGCAGAACTCACCAGAGACTGAAAAATGTTGCTCTGAATGCCCTGATACTATGAATTCCAATGTGTCACTTTATGAGGCTGATGGGAAAAGCTTGCTGGAGTTGGAGAACTCTGAGATTGAGATTTTCTATCAGAGGCTCAACGAGTTGCACAACTCATCTGGGCTGAACCTTCTGTGAGTTTTCCTAATTTTTAGAGTTTTGGGCTTCTGGGTTTTTTCTTTTCTGTTTGTGTGTTCAAGTGGGTTTCAGGGGAATTTCATTCTGATTTTAGCTTTTGAAATGTGTTGAAAATCAAGCTATATATTTTTTTTTTGGAAAGAAAAGCAAGCATTTTCTCCTCCAGACCCGCCCAGACCGCCTAGCGCCTAGGCCGATTTTTCGAACACTTTTTTTTTTTTTCATATAAACCATGTTTGGTTTTGAGAAAGTTGTGGGACAAAAGAAAACCAAAGTTAGAATCTTTGAAAAAGACAAGAAAAGTTGGAATCGTTGCTCACAAGAAGCAAAGTTGGAACCTTTGGTCACTCACAAGTTGGAAACTTCAAATTCAGAAATCAGTAGTGCCATTTAATATGTTGGGCATAAAAATTCAGATAATTCTTGTCACATTCAAATTTGGCTTGATTATGCTACTTAAGTATGTTTAAATGATTGATTCAAGCTTCGGTTTACTTATGCATGTGGAATATATAGGAAGCTGATATGATTATAATGCTAATTAGTGGTTTAGATAAAATATCCCATATTCTCACTTGGCGATCTCTTCAGATCGGTTTGCTTCAATGTGAAAATTAATCCGAGTATCTTTCTTTCAATGGGAAGTTTTGATCTCAGACAAACAACACTGGACTTGTCAGAGAAGATACAAACTTCAATGGGAAGCTAGCAGTTATTGGAAGAGAATATCAGAGAATGTAGACGAAAAGATGAAATCGAAGGATACAGAGAATATCCAACTTCTATTTCTGTATTTTGTGAGCACTCACTATCAGAGCTTAATAGCTCACACACACACACACACACACACTTTTCATACCGTAGGAGGAGAGAGAGAGAGATAGACACAATTCTAAATTCAATCTCTACCATCCATTACATACTCTGAGATTATGACACCTGTCCATTTCTAAGTCCTATGAGACTTAGCCCATCGATACATAACTCAGCCTATGAGCTGAGGCCCAACCCATTAAACAAACAACTAAATCAGTTCACTCATTTACACACTAACAGGACTTGCATCTGTTTTACAAAGAAGTTATTGAAAGAGGAGGATTTATTCAGGTTTATTTCTATCACTTGCTCATTCTTACCTATTTCTTTTGTGAAAAAGAAATGAATGATTCCTTATAACCATCCAAAAGGTCTGTCATGTGATCATTTATCTGAATTTCTGAACTTACACATTTGGATAACCTATGTATCACTCTGATGCAAAACAAGGTTTGAATAGCATCTTTAGTATAACCCTTTGTATAAATATCAATTCAAGATAGGATCAAGTGATTTTTCACCTTAAAAATTGAAAGGGGATGAAGTTACAGCCTTACAGGACAAGAGATTACTGAGATTTGTAATGGTTAATTTCCAGGTTACCGCAGATGGGAGCTGGGGTGAAATTGCACTGGCCCTAAAATTAGATGGGGAGAATCTGCAGGATCCTCAACCTCTTTTAAAACTTTATACGCTCTTTCTCTACTAGTATGAACAGCTTTACTATTACAGGGAACCTCGTGTGAAAGCTGCTTCGACTCTAGTTACAGTAGCTAGTCCAACAGCTAGAGATAAAGTTCTAGAGAAGTACATATTTTCAATTGGATTTGCATTTAATTACTTGCCTGGACATAAGAGTTTTTAGGTACTTTATTTTTTTGGTATAAACTACATGTATTAGCTAGATAAAGATGATGCTTAACCTTACTAGGATAAAAATTTCAGGTCATGCTTTCTACAAGATTGGAGATAGCTCAGCAATGGAAGGGAATTGCGGGGACAACTCATCTCAGATACCCAATCTTGAAGATGCTGTTATGAAGAAGAAGATGCCCAAAGAGAATTGTCACCCAACGGTGATAGGTATGTCACTGTTGCTTACTTGGTAGATTAAAGTCAACAAACTAAAACATTGCATGTTGCCATCATACATTTAGTGGTTTTTGAACTCACGAACGAATGGAGTTGGTTTGAAAGGTGGTCCTACTACATCTGCAAATTTGAGTCATAGTGTATTCAACTTACTCAGAACCCCTTTGTGTTGCAGATTTCATTATGTTCCACATCTGTCGAACAAAAGCAGTTCTGCCAGCTGCGCTTAAAGAACAAAAAGATGAAGAAACGTGTCGGTGCTCCACGAGGGGCACACTGTGCTTATCATATCTTCCTCAAGATAGAATGCGAGCGGTTGAAAAGTACTGATTCAGGGAAACTGAAGGGTCAAAATGTCCGATACATGGTAGACAACGCATGGAGGTCTCTCTCTGCAAGTGAGAAACAGGTAGAGTTACTATATGACAACCTTCTTCAACTGATGTCCACCCTACCAACGTTAAAGAGCATTAGCACGTCGTTGAATTACAGGGCCGATGTTATATTTCAAATAACCACGATGTTTTATTTTAAACCAACGTCGTTACAGTGTTTCTAAACAGCGATTGACTGATAAACTAAGCTGTCTATGGGAATAGACACGGTGGTCTTGATGTTATCAGAGACGTGTAGAGTCGTAAACCACGGATGGATTTATATTGTTAATGACACGGTAATATCTAGAACGATGTCAGTTTTGAAAATAAAAGGGTCGTAAAAGTTGATCATAACCTCGTTCTTCCCATATTTACTACCGTTAATACATTATTTTTACGTCGGTAGGGTGCTTAAGTGTCATGACATGGCAACCAATGTCACCTGCCATCTCATTTGTTTTAATTACATATTTTATTCCAAAAAAAGAATTTCACCCAGCAAAAATAAAAATAAAATAAAAAGCCACAATGATTTTTTATTTACGGTTAAACCCTTTGTGATTTAGCGTTAAATACTCCTTCTCCCCCTTTGAAAAACCCTAGAAATTTAGCAGTCCTTCCATTGAAGAATTAAAACTCTCATCCCATCATTCTACACCGCCACAACAACTTGAACAATTTTTTATCACTTGGTTTTTAGTGCTCAAATACTCATATTTTATTATAAATAAATAAAAATAAATTCTGTAGAATTGGTTCCATTAATCATATAACCGAAAAGCTCCCTTAAAAAAAGAAAAGAAAAAACAGTCATTGATTCATATACGAAAAGTTCCCAATGATGCTTGATACTCCTCCAATAGCATTAAGCTTAATTGGATGCACAGAAGTTGCATGGTTAATTGGCTGCACAAAAGCTGAATGGTTTTTTTTTTCTTGTTGGACCATCAATCGCATTCTTTGATAAATAATAGGAGGGACTGTTGATTTCTAGGGTTTTTCAGAAGTGGAAGGAGAAAGAACGGAGGGGATGAGTTAAGCACTAAATCTAAAATCGTTGTGTTTTTTCCTTTCTTTTATATTTTTGTTATTATTTTTGCTAGGTGCAATTCTTTTTTTGAAAAAAAATATGTAATTAAAACAAATGAGATGGCAGATGACATGAGTTGCCATGTCATGTGCCACATGTGTTGGTATTAAAAACTTGGTAAACAAGTTGGTGCCTGTAGTGTTATTGATTGCGATTTTTGTAGTAGTGCAAGTTCCCAAGTTCCAACCGTGGAGAAATTAATACGTAGTAATTAATTAACCCAAAATAATGGGATCATAATCAAACTAATTTTTCAATGCCACCCCCTTTTCTATAACAATTTTCAGTGTAAATTAAAGATCAGCTGAAGTCCATCGAATTTCTTTTGTAATAGAATACAAGTAGAAAAACTCTAATATCAAGAAGTTCATCGAATTAAACGAAGAGAACCAATGTTGTTGACACAACAGACTGCATTATGCAAAACTTTATATATATATATAATATTTTAATTTATCTGAGCTGGAAGCTGAGATTGAGAGGATGAAATCTACACATTAACATATTGGTGTAAGTTGTAACCCAAAAAAAAGAAGAAAAGGAAAGCCAATGCATTGACATTTCAAGTCTACTTGTGTTTTTAATCTCTGTATAAAATATTAATTGTAACAGAAAAAAAGAAGGTAAATATGAGCAAGTACATAAATTTTTCAATATTCAAAAGGAATAAATTTATTGCTTTTTTTTTTCTATAAACGGATTGTTGCCTAATATTTTAGTTGAGATTGTGCACATATATAATAATATGTGTTGACTTTGGTAGAAAATAAATACATATGATCAAATGACATTAATATTACACAGTAATGGTGTGTTTACTAATCATGAATTGAATTCCACATATGGAGAATTCATGCGTTTACTTCACAGGAATTGAAAAGTAAGTGGGTCCCACACGAAATTAGGAATTGAATTCCTGATTTTGGAGGAATTCAATTCTTGAGTGGGAGGTGATATTCTAATTCTTAGAGAACTAACCTATTAGGAATTCATCTTTTTTTACTTATTATATCCTCACACAATTTTCAAAATTCCAAATTTGCCATCTATTTTAACCCAACAATGAGGACATTTAGTAATTAGTACCACTTCTACCCCAATTCTATATAGTTTAGTAAACAGCTTCAATAGGAATCCGGAATCTAACTCCTCTCAATCCATATGGTTTAGTAAACAACTTCAATAGGAATCCAGAATCTAATTTTCAATTCCTCCTAATCCAATTATGGTAAACATGCCATAAAAGTAATGTCTATTAGCATTGCCACTATCAATTGCAGGATTAGCGGTTTGAAATTTAAGCCATTCCTTGCAAATTTTGCAGCATTTTAATAATGAAACCCATGCACTTAGACTCAGAAATGTTTGTGTGTAAATTCCCCTCGCCCAATCGCTTTCATTAGAAAAAAAAAATAGTGAAATGTTGTTGTTTCTTATGTTTAAGGGTTGGTTAGTTTATGATGCTTCCTCCAAGTCCACTTGCTTCCAACTTTAGTGGCATGTAAGTATAATTTGTATATTTTTGGTGTAACATGGTTCAACAAAATAGTGAAAAATGAATGTTGTTTCTTGTGTTCTGCAACATTCTACACCTTTTCACCATTATTCAATAAATGGTTAAATACCTTTTTGGTCATTGAGAACTTTTTTTAGCCAAATTAGTCACCGTGTTTCTCAAACTTTACAATTTATAGACAATTCGTTATATTCTTCCCAATATTTTCCCCAATTTGTTAAATTCTAATAGCACAATATGTTATAATTTGTTGAGTTAGAGGAAGAAGATCGAAAGTGCTTTTTAATAAAAATAAAAATAAAAACTATATTTAACTGAAGATAATAAATGTCTATAAATAATAAACATTGAAAAACACGGTGACCAATTTGGCTAAATTTTTTATTATTGACCAAATTGAATTTTTATGTAAAACCCAATATCCAAAAAAGGTTTTAATCCTTCAATAAATCCAATTCATTGTTATATTTTAAAAAAATGACTTTAAAACCATTCAATTAATTGAATACTTAATACTTTTAAACTCAACAAAAATCATTAAAATTTGAATTGAATAGACCCGAAATTATCCTAAAACAACCCAATACTTGGGACAACTCATTGCCTGGGATAGAGAACACCTTTGTGTCAGTAATAATTTCATCTATTCCAAAAAGTGTTATCTATAATGGGAATAACACTGTTTTTTTATTTTTGGATAATAATATAATGACACGTGAAAAAATTATTCTATGTCTTATTACGTTATTGGTCAGGGACAGCAAAATGTATTATTCCCGTTGTACGAAAACTTCTCTACAGTGATTCAATGTGAGGGACAAAGTGCTATTCCCATTGCATGAATGTTTATCTCCAATGAGGGGATTAGTGAGAACCAGAGGCAGAACTCACCAGAGACTGAGAAATGTTGCTCTGAATGCCCCGATACTATGAATTCCAATGGGTCACTTTCTGAGGCTGATGGGAAAAGCTTGCTGGAGTTGGAGAAGTCTGAGATTTAGATTTTCTATCAGAGGCTCAACAAGTTGCACAACTCATCTGGGCTGAACCTTCTGTGAGTTTTCCTAATTTTTAGAGTTTT
Organism: Prunus padus; assembly: GCA_024362665.1. Taxonomy (NCBI): domain Eukaryota; kingdom Viridiplantae; phylum Streptophyta; class Magnoliopsida; order Rosales; family Rosaceae; genus Prunus; species Prunus padus. The sequence continues at coordinate 3,051,669 of JANFAM010000019.1, forward strand.
GGGCTTCTGGGTTTTTTCTTTTCTGTTTGTGTGTTCAAGTGGGTTTCAGGGGAATTTCGTTCTGATTTTAGCTTTGAAATGTGTTGAAAAGCAAGCTATATATATTTTTTTGGAAAGAAAAGCAAGCATTTTCTCCTCCAGACCCGCCCAGACCGCCTAGCGCCTAGGCCGATTTTTCGAGCACAGTTTTTTTTTTTTTCATCCATGTTTGGTTTTGAGAAAGTTGTGGGAAATTAGAAAACTTAAGTTAGAATCTTTGAAAAAGACAAGAAAAGTTGGAATCTTTGCTCACAAGATGCAAAGTTGGAACCTTTGCTCACTCACAAGTTGGAACCTTCTAATTCAGAAATCAGTAGTGCAATTTAATATGGTGGGCATAAAACTTCAGATAATTCTTGTCACATTCAAATTTGGCTTGGTTATGCTACTTAAGTATGTTTAAATGATTGATTCATGCTTCGGTTTACTTATGCATGTGGAATATATAGGCAGCTGATTTGATTATAATGTTAATTATGGTTTAGATAAATAATCCCATATTCTCACTTGGCGATCTCTTCTGATCGGTTTGTTTCAATGTGAAAATTAATCTGAGTATCTTTCTTTCAATGGGCAGTTTTCATATCAGACAAACAACACTGGACTTGCATCTGTTTTACAAAGAAGTGATTGAAAGAGGAGGATTTATTCAGGTTTATTTCTATCACTTGCTCATTCTTACCTATTTCTTTAGTGAAAAAGAAATGAATGATACCTTACAACCATCCAAAAGGTCTTTCATGTGATCATTTATCTGAATTTCTGAACTTACACATTTGGATAAACTGTGTATCATTCTGATGCAAAACAGGTTTGAAATGAATAGCATCTTTAGTTTAACCCTTTGTATAAATACCAATTCAAGATAGGATCAAGTGGTTTTTCACCTTAAAAATTGAAAGGGGATGAAGTTACAGCCTTACAGGACAAGAGATTACTGAGATTTGTAATGGTTACTTTCCAGGTTACCGCAGATGGGAGCTGGGGTGAAGTTGCACTGGCCCTAAAATTAGATGGGGAGAACCTGCAGGATCCTCAACCTCTTTTAAAACTTTATGCGCTCTTTCTCTACCAGTATGAACAGCATTACTATTACAGGGAGCCAAACTATAATTTGGACCTGAGCGGAATAAAAACTGGAACAAGCTAGTTTTCCAGAGCACCAAGAGTCATAACTGATATGCAAAAACTTGGTCGAAGAAACTGGGCCTTTATACTTCTAAATTATTAATCACGATTGCATGTAAATATTCTCAGAAGAATAGGTATGGCTGGGTTTTGCAAGTTTTCGAGAAAAAAGGAGGAAGACGCAGAAGGTACACTCTGTCGCGTACGCCGAGTATTTTGTTTTGGCTTAATATCACAAAACGTCCCTAAGGTTTACGAAACTATCAGATTGCATCCTTAATGTTTTTTTGTGTCATTCTTGATCCTCGAGGTTAGTATGTGTGATAACGAATGGTTCTTGCCGTTAGGTTCCGTAAAAAACTCCGTTAGTTGGCTGATGTGGCATATATATATATCACAAAACATCCTTAAGGTTCACGCACCTATCACAAATGGTCCCTGCGAATTTTTTTTAAAAATTTAAAATTCATAAATTTTTGGCTTTCTTTTTTAAATTATTTTAAAATATATTTTTTATTTTAAATACACGTGACACTATATTTTTGAAGATGTGGGCTCCACATATATGCCATATCAACAAACTAATGAAGTTTTTAAAAAAGAATTTAAAATTAAAAAAACCATTTATAGAAGGATTTTAACCTTGAGAACCATTTATGAACCCTAAACCCTTGGTTTTTTCATTTTTAAATTTTATGAATTTTAAATTATTTTAAAAAACTCTATTAGTTTGTTAATGTGGCATATATGTGGAGCCCACATCTCCAATAATATAGTGTCATGTGTATTTAAAATACAATATATATTTTTAAATAATTTAAATTTCATAAAATTTAAAAATGAAAACAAAAATTTTATGAATTTTAAATGAAAAAAAAAAAAATTTCGTAGGGAGTATTTGTGATAGGTGCGTGAACCTCATGGATGTTTTGTGATATATATGCCACATCAGCAAACTAACGGAGTTTTTAACGGAACCTAACGGCAGGGACCATTCGTGATCATACATACTAACCTCGATGACCATGAATGACACAAAAAGACATTAAGGATGCAATCTGATAGTTTCGTAAACCTTAGGGACGTTTTGTGATATAAAGCCTTTTGTTTTTTGTTTTTATAAAAAAAATTGCCAATTATAAAAGTTAACAGAGTTAACCTTGATTATGGTTGAATGTGATGAGTATAATGTACTTATTAAAATTGTATTTGTTTTCCAATTCGATATATCAGGGTAAATTAGTAATTCAATAAATACTTTGTAGTAGGATGTACTCAGTTAATTTGAAGATTCATTTAGCAGCACTCTTTTTAATCTCTGTATAAAATATTGTAACAGAAAAAAGGAAGGTAAATATGAGCAAGTACAGAAAATTTTCAATATAGAAAAGGAATAAATTTATTGCCACATATATATATTTTTTTTCTATAAACGGATTCTTGCCTAATATTTTGGATGAGATTGTGCACTTATATAATAATGTGTTGACTTTGGTAGAAAATAAATACATATGATCAAACGACATTAATATTACACAATAAAAGTAACGTCTATTAGCATTGCCACTATCAATTGCAGGATTAGCGGTTTGAAATTTAAGCCATTCCCTGCAAATTTTGCAGCATTTTAATAATGAAACCCATGCACTCAGACTCAGGAATGTTTGTGTGTAAACTCCCCTCGCACAATCGCTTGTATTAAAAAATGACTGTTGTTTCTTGTGTTTAAGGGTTGATTAGTTTATGATACTTCCTCTAAGTCCACTAGCTGCAAACTTTAGTGGCCTGTAAGTATAATTTGTATATTTTTGGTGTAACACGGTTTCAACAAAATAGTGAAAAATGGATGTTGTTTCTTGTGTTCTGCAACATTCTACACTTTTTCACCATTATTTAATAAAGGGTTAAATACCTTTTTGGTCATTGGACTTTTAACGAAAATTTAATTTGGTCACTGAGAGTTTTTTATAGCCAAATTAGTCATCGTGTTTCTCAAACTTTACAATTTATAGACATTTCATTATCTTCTTCCCAAGATTTCCCCCAATTTCTTAAATTGTAATAGCACAATATGCCATAATTTGTTGAGTTAGAGGAAGAATATTGGAGGTGTTTTTCTAAAAAAATAAAAATAAAACTATACTTAAACTGAAAATAACAAATGTCTATAAATAATAAACATTAGAAAATACGGTTATCAATTTAACTAAATTTTTTACGTATTGACGAAATTGAATTTTCATGTAAAACCCAATAATCAAAAAAGTTTTTAATCCTTCAATAAAATCCAATTCATTGTTATATAAAACAAATGACTTTAACAGTGTGTTTACTAATCAGGAATTGGAATTCTCATCAGGAATTGAATTCCACATATGGAGAATTCATGCGTTTACTTTACAACAAGGAATTGAAAAGTAAGTGGGGCCCACATAAAATTAGGAATTGAATTCCTGATTTTGGAGGAATTCAATTATTGGGTGGGAGGTGGTATTCTAATTCCTGGAGAACTAACTCATTAGAAATTCATCTTTTTATCCTCACAAAATTTTCAAAATTTCAAAATTGTCATATACTTTAACCCAACAACGAGGACATTTTAGTAATAAGTACTAAGGGTGGTTGCGGTTCGGTTACCGCAATTTTTTAATGAAACCGCGAACCGACCGACATATTGCAGTATTGTAAAAAAACAAACCGTGAACCGACTGACATATTGCGGTATACCGCAATTATCGGTTTATTGCGGTCGGTATGTCGGTATACGGCTATTATCAATATAGGGAACTTTACAAATTTAATCGACTAACCCACTAATAAAATCTAATCTTTTACAAACTTTTCTTTTAGGCATATGAGTAAAAAAATCTTATTTTCTGCATACTTTTCTCGGCCTAGTTTTGAAACCTTTTAATTTCAAGTACTTTGAACTTTACACATTTAAGAAAATAAACTCACAACTCAAAGAAAGATTTAAACCGAAGCAAATGAAGTTTAAATTTAGCTACAATCCAAAAGAAAAATGCAATACAAGACATAAAGAACTCAAGGGTTGGTGGATAGTGGATTTGAAAGACTCTGTTGTGATGTATGGTCATCTACAAATAAAACAACACAAGTTTAATAAATATGAACTAAGAAAATTAAAATAAAATAAGAATATAAAAAAAAACATTATAAGAAGCATAATGAACACGAAAATAATAAACCAATTAATAAGAAGTTATAACATATTCCATTTCCTTGTAGAATTCAAACTCATCATTAGAGAGAGATAAGATAATTAATTATCATGCTATTAAATATTAAATAAAATAATTATTTATATATAGTTGCGGTATTGCGGTATACCACGGTATTAGGTAATTCGAAACCGCGAACTGACCGACATATTGCGGTTAAAATGCGGTCGGTTTAGATGTAGTTAAAATGCGGTCAGTAAATGCGGTTTTTTCAGTATTTCGGTTAAAAATGCCAGCTCTAATAAGTACCACTCCTACCCAAATTCCATATGGTTTAGTAAACAACGTCAATAGGAGTCCGGAATCTAACTCTGCTCAATCCATATGGTTTAGTAAACAACTTCAATAGGAAGCCGGAATCTAATTCTCCTCAATCCAACTTCTCCTCAATTCAATTCATTCTCAATTCAGTTTTTCCTAATCCAATTTCAAATTAATAAACAAGCCATAAAAGTCATTAAATTAATTGCATACTTCAATACTTTTAAACTCAATAAAAATTATTAAAACTTTGAATTGAATAGACCCCAAACTATCCTAAAGCAACTCACGAAAATCATTGTTGGGGACAACTCATTGATTGAGACATAGAACAGCTTTGTGTCAGTGATAATTTCATCTACCCTAAAAAATCTTATCTAAAAAGGGATAAAACTCTTTTACTATTTCTAGGCAATAATACAGTGATACATAAAAAAGTTATTATATATGTCATTGTGTTATTGATGGAGATAGCAAAAAGTGTTATTACCATTGTATGAAAGTTTATCTCCAGCGACAGTCAATGAGAGGGACGGGTGCTATTTCCGTTGCATGAAAGTTTTTTTCTAGTGAGTCAATGAGGGACGGGGTGCTATTTCCGTTTCATGAAAGTTTTTCCCCAGTGAGTCAGTGTGGGTGGTTGGGGGGACGGGGGTACGTGTAAACCCCACGAGCTAACCCACAAGCTAATCCATTTTGCAGCAACACCAATATGCGCATAATGTGCATGCGTCTATTGACAGATGACTTTAGATTTCGGGATTACAAATGGAGAAAAAAAAGAGCGGAGTGAAGCCATTGAAGTGAAGCTCTCTCTCCAACATGAAGACTACTGAGAACCAGAGGCAGAACTCACCAGAGACTGAGAAATGTAGCTCTGAATGCCCTGATACTATGAATTCCAATGTGTCACTTTCTGAGGCTGATGGGAAAAGCTTGCTGGAGTTGGAGAACTCTGAGATTGAGAGTTTCTATCAGAGGCTCAACAAGATGCACAACTCATCTGGGCTGAACCTTCTGTGAGTTTTCCTAATTTTTAGAGGTTTGGGCTTCTGGGTTTTTTCTTTTCTGTTTGTGTGTTCAAGTGGGTTTCAGGGGAATTTCATTCTGATTTTAGCTTTTGAAATGTGTTGAAAAGCAAGCTAATTTTTTTTTTTGGAGAGAAAAGCAAGCATTTTCTCCTTCAGACCCGCCCAGGCCGCCTATGCCTAGGCCGATTTTTCGAACACTGGTTTTTTTTTCATATATCCCATGTTTGGTTTTGAGAAAGTTTTGGGAAAAAAGAAAACCAAAGTTAGAATCTTTGAAAAAGACAAGAAAAGTTGGAATCTTTGCTCAAAAGAAGCAAAGTTGGAACCTATGCTCACTCACATGTTGGAGCCTTCTAATTCAGAAATCAGTAGTGCCATTTAATATGTTGGGCATAAAACTCCAGATAATTCTTGTCACATTCAAATTTGGCTTGATTTTGCTACTTAAGTATGTTTACATGATTGATTCAAGCTTCGGTTTACTTATGCATGTGGAATATAATAGGCAGCTGATATGATTATAATGCTAATTAGTGGTTTAGATAAAATATCCCATATTCTCACTTGGCGATCTCTTTTGATCGGTTTGTTTCAATGTGAAAATTAATCTGAGTATCTTTCTTTCAATGGGCAGTTTTGATCTCAGACAAACAACACTGGACTTGCATCTGTTTTACAAAGAAGTTATTGAAAGAGGAGGATTTATTCAGGTTTACTTCTATCACTTGCTCATTCTTACCTATTTCTTTTTTCTTACCTATTTCTTTAGTGAAAAGAAATGAATGATACCTTATAACCATCCAAAAGGTCTGTCTTGTGATCATTTATCTGAATTTCTGAACTTACACATTTGGATAAACTATGTATCACTCTGATGCAAAACAGGGTTTGAATAGCATCTGTAGTTTAACCCTTTGTATAAATACCAATTCAAGATATGATCAAGTGGTTTTTCACCTTAAAAATTGAAAGGGGATGAAGTTACAGCCTTACAGGACAAGAGATTACTGAGATTTGCAATGGTTAATTTCCAGGTTACCGCAGATGGGAGCTGGGGTGAAGTTGCACTGGCCCTAAAATTAGATGGGGAGAATCTGCAGGATCCTCAACCTCTTTTAAAACTTTATGCACTCTTTCTCTACCAGTATGAACAGCTTTACTATTACAGGGAACCTCGTGTGAAAGCTGCTTCAACTCTAGGTACAGTAGCTAGTCCAACAGCTAGAGATAAACATTTAGAGAAGTGCATATTTTCAATTGGATTTGCATTTAATTACTTGCCTGGACATAAGAGTTTTTAGGTACTTTATTTTCTTGGTATAAACTGCATGTCTTAGCTAGATAAAGATGATGCTTAAACCTTACTAGGATAAAAATTTCAGCTCATGCTTTCTACAATATTGGGGATAGCTCAGCAATGGAAGGGAATTGCAGGGACAACTCATCTCAGATACCCAATCTTGAAGATGCTGTTATGAAGAAGAAGATGCCCAAAGAGAATTGTCACCCAACGGTGATAGGTATGTCACTGTTGCTTACTTGGTAGATTAAAGTCAACAAACTAAAACATTGCATGTTGCCATCATACATTTAGTGGTTTTTGAACTCACGAACGAATGGAGTTGGCTTGAAAGGTGGTCCTACTACATCTGCAAATTTGTGTCATAGTGTATTCAACTTACTCAGAACCCCTTTGTGTTGCAAATTTCATTAGGTTCTACATCTGCCGAACAAAAGCAGTTCTGCCAGCTGCACTTAAAGAACAAAGAGATGAAGAAACGTGTCGGTGCTCCACGTGGGGCACACAGTGCTTATCATATCTTCCTCAAGATAGAATGCGAGCGGTTGAAAAGTACTGATTCAGGGAAACTGAAGGGTCAAAATGTCCGATACATGGTAGACAACGCATGGAGGTCCCTCACTGCGAGTGAGAAACAGGTAGAGTTACTATATGACAACCTTCTTCAACTGATGTCCAGCCTTTGGATGTTAATATGGTTTATTTGTTTTCCTGGCAGCCATACATTGAGGCAAGTAAGAAGGTAAGGGAAAAAAGAGTGGCTCAAGAAGTGGCTGCTGATGAGGAGAAAATATTGACTTGCCAGTAGACCTCAGAGAATGGGTTGACCGGAGTAAATGATGTGATTTGCTAAGCAAAAGGAACTCAAGAGCTTCAGTTGGGGTGGTTTTTGAAATGAAAGATGCTTTATAATATATGGATGGGAGGGTGGATCTTTTACATGTACTACAATGACAGGTGCTCTGCATTAGCTATGTTATTATGCTAAGTCTTTTTGTATATATTTTGTAAATGTGTTGCTCCCAGAAGAACTAGAATTTTAGCAGCCTTGTAATTTTGATGGTGAGGCAGCTTCAAACAGGATTTGAAAATGTGTCCTCATCCCCCTTCCCTTATTTTTGTAATCAAGAAGCTCTTTGTACTACAATGACAGGTGCTCTGCATTAGCTATGTTATTATGCTAAGTCTTTTTGTATATATTTTGTAAATGTGTTGCTCCCAGAAGAACTAGAATTTTAGCAGCCTTGTAATTTTGATGGTGAGGCAGCTTCAAACAGGATTTGAAAATGTGTCCTCATCCCCCTTCCCTTATTTTTGTAATCAAGAAGCTCTTTGTTGTATCCTCTTAATAGGATTTGCACCAATATGTTTTCTCCAAATTCCAATCATTATCTTCTATACAACATACCCGACTCCTGAGTGAAGATATGATCATAACTTCCAAACGAAAAATCTGATTTTTAAGGTCTTGATATGATTGGATTCAGCACGAAAAAACAGAGAGATGAAAATGAGAATGCTAAAACAAGCAAAAATGCACATAAAAATTTCAATTGTACACCCGCGAACCTGAACTAAACAAAACATTGCCAATGGGTTCTCTGATGAAAATGAGAATGCTAAAACAAACAAAAATGCACATAAAAATTTCAATTCTACACCCGCAAACCTGAACTAAACTAAACATTGCCAACGGGTTCTAGCTCTAGTCCATCGAAAAATGACATTACTGTTTGGTCTTAAGTTCGAATCCTCACGATATCATAGTTATTGGAAAATGACATTGACTCTTTGGTCTTAGGTTCGAATCCCCACGATATCATAGTTATGTGTATGTGAGAAATCCTCCTACTAAAAAAACATTGTCCTGTTTAAATCAAAGATAGAATGCAAACAATGGTCAGAGAACCTACTTTTGTGTCGTCCATTTTAAAACAAGCTACAAACGACATGTCGCCAGTTTAAAAAACGACATGTCGCCAGTTTAAAAAACGACATTATCAGTCTGACTTTTATATTCTGCAATCTGTACCTCAGACTATTTGCCAAGACTGGATAGCATAGCAGAGCCAAGATGAGCACATCCACCACCACCACCACCACCACCACCACCACAAATCTTCCTCATCACATCAAACCAAAAGAAGTCTCAGCAGAGAGCACAGCTTCCACCTCCAAGCTCTCCCAGAAAACAATCTTACACATTCTAAACACAAAATGCACCACTTCTTTACAACATCTCAAGCAAGCCCATGGTGTTGCCCTGAGGTCAGACCACTTTCAAGACCATTATGTGGCAGGGGCGATAGTCAAATGCTATGCAAGTCAACACTTCAGAAACTTTGGGTTTGCTTTGAAGGTCTTTGATTCTGTGTGGAGGCCAAATGTTTTTGTATGGAATGTTGTGATCAAAGGGTGCCTAGAGAACAACGAGGTCCTGAGTTGCATATCATATTATTGTAAGATGGTGGCCATGAATGCTAGGCCTAATAAGTTCACCTATTCTACATTGTTCAAGGCCTGCACATTGGCTCAAGCTGTAGAGGAAGCTCTGCAAATCCATGCACATGTTGTCAAAAATCAGTTTGTTGAAGATGAGCACATAAGAAGTGCTGGAATTCAGATGTATGCATCTTTTGGGCTTGTGGAGGAGGCAAGGAGAATGCTAGATGAGGCTGCTGAATCGAATGATGTGATTTGTTTGAATGCGATGATCGATGGTTACATGAAATGTGGAGATGTAGAAGCAGCTAGAGAATTGTTTGAGAAGCATATGCCAAGTAAAAATATTGGTTCTTGGAATGCAATGGTGAGTGGCCTTGCTAGATGTGGCATGTTGAAAGAGGCAAGGGCATTGTTTGATGGCATGAGTGAAAGGGATGAGATATCTTGGAGTGCTATGGTTGATGGTTACATAAAAGGAGGGTGTCACAAGGAGGCCTTGGAAATTTTCAATGAGATGCAGAAGGAGAACTTAATTAGTCCAAGAAAATTTATTTTGTCAAGTGTGCTAGCTGCATATGCCAATGTGGGAGCACTTGATCAAGGAAAGTGGGTTCATGCTTATATCAAGAAGAACACCATTCAATTGGATGCAGTGCTAGGGGCTGCTTTGCTTGACATGTACGCCAAATGTGGGCGGCTCGACATGGCGTGGGAAGTGTTTGAAAATATCAAACAGAAAGAGATTTCCACATGGAATGCCATGATTGGCGGGCTTGCTATGCACGGTCGAGCAGACGATGCAATCGAGCTCTTCTCCAAGATGCAGAGGAGTAAGTTAGAACCAAATGGCGTTACGTTTCTGAATGTCCTAAATGCTTGTGCTCATTCGGGTTTTGTCGATAAAGGTCTAAACTTCTTTAGTTCTATGAAGAAATTTTATGGTATTGAGCCTGAGGTGGCGCACTATGGGTGTATGGTTGATATGTTTGGAAGGGCAGGGCAATTGGAAGAGGCTGAGCAGCTTATAAATTCAATGCCAATAAAACCCAATGCAGCTGTTTGGGGGGCTTTGTTAGGTGCTTGCAGGATACATGGAAATGTTGAAATGGGAGAGAGAGTTGGAAGGATTTTGCTTGAATTGGAGCCTCAAAATAGCGGCCGTTATGCATTGTTGTCTAACATTTATGCAAAGGCAGGCAGGTGGGATGATGTTGAAAAAGTTAGAATGTTGATGAAGGAAAGGGGGGTCAAGACAAGTCCTGGAATTAGCATGGTTGATATTGGTGGCATGGTTCATGAGTTCAAAGTGGGGGAAGGGTCACACCCACAAATGAAAGAGGTCTATTTGATGCTGGCAACAATCATAGAGAAGCTGCAGATGGAGGGTTACTCACCAAATAGCTCCCAAGTTTTGTTTGACATTGCAGAGGAGGAGAAGGAAACTGCACTGCAATACCACAGCGAAAAGCTTGCGATTGCTTTCAGTGTCCTGAACACGAAACCTGGAACAACCATTCGTGTTACGAAGAACTTAAGAACTTGTGAGGATTGCCATTCTGCCATAAAGATCTTTTCGAAAGTATTCGAGCGCGATATAATTGTGAGGGACCGTATGCGCTATCATCATTTTAGAAATGGAAGATGTTCCTGCAAGGATTTTTGGTGAGGTCTTGAATTTGTAAAGCTTAAAAGTGTCAATGTAAGTGGAGCTGGGAACATACACAAGAGATGGTGTTTGAAAACTCCATCCCCAGCCATGAAGAAGAAACAACAAAGAAAGATGGGCTTTTCATATTGTGTCTGTATCTTTGCATATATCCTAGCAAATACAACACATGAGAACTAAACAAAGATCAAATTCTCTCAGCATGCCTCGTCTTTCTTTCTTAAGATGTTTCAATGGAGATGGAATATATTGAATTCAAGGATTAGAATTTATAGAAGAAATGTCTATGCATAACCATGAGTGCCAGAAATGTAGTGGAAATCACAATTTGATAATTAATGATTGGTTTTTCTTTTTTGAGAAAAAAAAAATTATACTTGGTATTTGATGACATCCAAAATAAATAAATAAAGGCTTGAGATAGAATTTATAATGAGGGGGAGGTTTGAATAAGTGGATAATAAAATTTGAATGTGATCCCATTTCTCCACCACTAAAAACAATTCTGATTTTCCCAGAGCTGACCCTAAAATCACAAAAGAAAAATCGAAATGACAAGAAACCCATACTTACTTGCACAGGCATTCAAGAAACAGTAAGGGCAATTTCGTAAGAGTAAGAAAATATAACGAAGCCCTTTCCCCGCCACTCACAAACAGAATCAGTTGGCTCAGCTCAACTCAACTCCCATGGCCATGAAACTACTATCGCCATCCTCTTCTCTCTCACACACCACTAAGCTCTCATCTTTATATGCTAGCTCAAAAGGACGAAAACCCATTTCAGTCTCAACCTACCTCTTCCAATGGAGGCCAAAGCGGTTCGATTTCTCGAAGAAAATGGTTGTGAAAGCTTGTGTGAAAGTGGAAGAGAAAAATGTGCAAGGATCTTCAGGAATTGAGTGGGGGAAAGTATCTGCTGTGCTGTTTGACATGGATGGAGTGCTCTGCGACAGCGAAGAGCCTTCTAGATTGGCCGGTGTCGATGTTTTCTCAGAGATGGGGGTTGAGGTCACAGTGGAGGACTTTGTGCCATTCATGGGAACTGGTAAAGATTAAAAATTTCTTTTTAGTTTAATGAATTCTTGACCTTGGTGTATATTTTTTAGTCTTTGTTACATGTTTTGAATTGGGCATGGTAAAATTGCGAACAAAACTATAAGATATGTGGTCGTGAATTTTTGTAGTTGCTAGTTGAATCATCTGTATTTGAAATCATGATGATTTTCCCTTTTAACAATATATGTGATGGGCCAGTGTTCTGATTTGATAGTGAGCAGTTTTTTATGAAAAAGTTTTTCTTTCTGCTAATGTTGCTGTTTCGCATCAATGTACTAGGTGAAGCGAACTTCTTAGGAGGTGTTGCTGCAGTTAAGGGGGTAAAGGGATTTGATCCCGAGGCAGCGAAGAAGAGGTTCTTTGAGATATATTTGGATAAGGTTAATGATTTGTGTCATAGTCTTCTATTGTAATTTTATCAATATAATGCAACAAGCGAGACTATATCTTCATATAAAACTAATCTTAGTCATCAAGTTGCGCTAACGGCAATGCTTATTCGATTTCTTGTAGTATGCAAAACCAAATTCTGGAATAGGATTCCCAGGCGCCCTTGAACTCATTACTCAGGTATCAAGGAAACTACTCATAATCAAAACAATATTACCCTGCTACTTCATTTAGTTATTCCTTTAGTATTCTCTGCCGTAAAACAGTGTAAGGGAAAGGGCCTTAAAGTTGCTGTTGCCTCTAGTGCTGATCGAATCAAGGTTAATGCAAATCTAGCTGCTGCTAATTTACCATTGTCAATGTAAGCCCGTCTAGTCATATGGTTTGCTTCTCAAGTTTGTCATATTTTTGTAGGATCATTAATTTTTTACTCCTCTTATTATGTTATCCTTTTATCAGGTTTGATGCTATTGTGTCAGCAGATGCTTTTGAGAAACTGAAACCTGCTCCTGATATCTTCTTGGCTGCATCAAAGATCTTGGATGTGCCCGTTAGCGAGGTACACCAGAAGATTCTGCTATTTTCTTAAAAAGAAGATTTTTCAAGAACAAAATAGGAGAAATTTGAAAAAATAAAGGATGGATAAATACAATAAAGTTCTAACGGTATAAGTAATAAAAGCTTATTTGCTTGGGTGTCTCCCAAAATTTTCCATGAAAGGTTGATTTTGTTAACTTTTACCATAAGCTAAATAATGAGGTCATTCTGCATATTTATTCTGCATTTAATGGTATATGTCATGTTGGTTGTTTCACTTTCCATTTTCATGTTCTTAAGGCGTTATATGTCTGCCTATGTCTTGGCAGTGTATTGTTATTGAAGATGCACTAGCTGGCGTGCAGGCTGCCAAAGCTGCAAAAATGAGGTAAATTTGCAAAAACTTCATATTAAATTACATGAATCAACACGTTGGGTTGGATCTATTATATTTCTTGCATCACCAATTACACTAATCATTTATGTGCCACTAACATTACTTTTAACTTAGAACTAAGGATTATAGTTATGGCAACTGCTAATCTTGTTCTGCTGCCTGTAGATGCATAGCTGTCAAAACTACTTTATCAGAAGAGACTCTGAAGACTGCTGGTCCATCCCTAATTCGAAATGAAATAGGAAATGTTTCACTTGGTGATATTCTCAGCGGTGGCTCTGGTGGCTATAGTATGTAGTTTTGAGAATATGCTGCAAATGTCATTTTGTACCATCAAGAATGTAGAATGTTGAAGCTACACTAGTGGCACTTTTTATGGACTATTATAAGACCAATTTTCTTTCAAGGGGCATCCTCTGTGTTGGAACTCTTTCTGTATTTATTTCTAAATACCCTTTGAATCTGATTGATCTATAGTTTGGATTCAAGTTCCATAAAGATAGTATCTCAAAAGCTTACAACACTGTTGTTCTCCTACCAACTCTTTTACAGGGTAATCTTTTCAATTATATATCTTATGGAACATGAGATCGTATGTTGACATGCCACTGCAGATGGGAAGATCCAGGGACCTCAATTTCCTTATATGTCATCTCGAAACGTGACAGAAAAACTCACAGAAGAAAATAATGGGTTAATGCAGAAAACTGGTGCTTCCAATGGCGGGCTTTTCTCAGATGGAGGGTAAGAAGGGTTCTTTAATTGCAACATTTCAATTGTGTTATATTGATTAATAAACCATTTCTTATTTGGGAGCATGTGTTATTATTTGTATATTTCATTTATATTAATCAATCCTTATTTTGCCCAACAAATCATGCTGGTAGAAACAGTGTAAGACATACTTGCGCAGTTGCATTTACACTTCTATGTGCTATATCCTATGTATTTGGTTTGTGGGTTTACATTACCGTGAGTCCCCCTGAAAGTGTTTCTCATATTGCAATGGTGATATGTCCTCCGAAATGTAGCTTCCTTGTCAACTTCTTTCCCTGAAGTTGTATATGTTTGACAAACATTTGGAAGATTTTTTTACTTAACGATTGTAATATTGAGCAGTGTCACCTATTAACTTGAGAACATTTATCACACAGTTGCATTTTCAAATCAAACAAACAGCATATTGAACCCCCTTAGCTTGAGGCTGCAGAATAATTTTTGGACAGGTTGCAGGGTTCTTCGGCGAGATATTGTGAGATATGGAAGCTTGGGGATTGCTTTGTCTTGTCTTGCCTTCACCATCTCAAACTGGAAGGTATAACTCAATTGAGTAGAACTCTTGGCAAGAGAGAGAGAGAGAGAGAGAGAGAGAGAGAGAGAGAGAGAGAGATCTCCGTGTTGAATTTTACGCATGCAAAAGATGACATCTTACTCCCTTTTTCTTCTTTGTTATTCTAGTTTCTGTAATTTATACATTCTGCTGAGGTTCCTGCACAGGCAATGCAATATGCATCACCTAAAGCTATTTGGAATGTGATATTTGGGATCAACCAGCCATCTCTTAAACAGAAGGAAGGTACTGATGTCACACCTCTGGTTTTGGTACATTCTTTTCCCCCGCTGCAATTTCTTTTTCTTTTTCTGCCTAGTCCTTCTTTATCTTTTGTAATTGTACATTTATTATGAAAAGATAAGTTTACATTGAAACCTAATTTTAATTATCTGTTTAACATGTCTTCATGAATTCTTTCAAATTATATCAAATGAAAACTACAATTTTCTTTACTTCCATTAATTATTTTATAGGTGAATCAAGATTTGAAAGAATCCAACAATTTGTGAACTATATATCGGACCTGGAAACTAGGTAAATATGGATTTTGCTGCCTTTTTTTAATATAATTTGTATTTGTAGCTATTCCTATATCGTTGTTGTTAATTTGCATAATTATATATGTAAAACCTGCTTAAATGAATGATCTTTTACTTTGCAAGAGGAACTGCTCCTATCGTGCCAGAATTTCCAGCAAAACTTGATTGGTTGAATACAGCTCCCATTAAGTTTAGCAGGGTAATTTGTATAAAGCTTAAACTTCTACATGGTTAAACCAAGATTATTGTATAGCTTTAGTTTTGATAAATATGTTTGGCAGGATCTGAAAGGAAAAGTTGTTCTGCTAGATTTTTGGACCTATTGCTGTATAAACTGTATGCATGTCCTGCCAGACCTAGAGTTTCTGGAGAAAAAATACAAAGATATGCCGGTAATCCTTTTTTCATTCTCTTTCTTTCAAATTTTTCTATTTTTCTGACATATCAAATTTATTATTTTACATTCTGATTTTATGAGATTGCTTGTTGTAATTAACAAAGTTGTATAAGCTTCAATTTCTTTTTCCTTCTTAATAGAATACATACTTCTTCCATCAAAAAAATCGATAATGTTTACCTGGCTGAATCATGTGTGTGCCAGTTGGCAGAATTATAAACTATGGCCCCATTAGTTGATGATGATATATTTATTCTCATTCTTGTTCAGTTCACTGTTGTGGGAGTCCATTCTGCAAAGTTTGATAATGAGAAGGATTTAGAAGCCATTCGCAATGCAGTGTTACGCTATGGCATCACTCACCCAGTAAGCTTCATTGTTTGTAAACTTACTTTAGTAGAAATGAATCTCTTATTTTATTTGGGTGTTCTAGTACTCTGGGTAGACTGATTTCTGTGGTATGCTCGACCATATTTCACTCATTCAGCTTACAAAATGCAAGAGTTATTTCAACTATTTACCTGTTTTAGGTTGTCAATGATGGAGATATGTATCTATGGCGAGAGCTAGGTGTCAATTCATGGCCAACATTTGCTTTTGTTGGGCCCAATGGTAGGCTCCTTGCGCAAGTATCCGGTGAAGGTCGCCGCAAGGTATTGATAACCGTTTAAGTATTTGCAAGATACTTACATTTAATTTCATGGATTTCTGCTTAGTAATTGGTCAATGAATAAGACATAAATTTTCTTCTTTTGGAAGGATCTAGATGATTTGGTAGAGGCAGCTCTTCTGTTCTATGGAAGAAAGAAGATGTTGGACAATGCACCAATTCCTTTGAGTTTGGAGAAAGACAATGATCCTCGTTTGGTTACATCTCCGTTAAAGTTTCCTGGAAAGCTTGCAATTGATGTCCTAAACAATAGGCTCTTCATTTCAGACAGTAATCATAACCGCATAGTAGGCTCTCTCTGTCTCTTATGCAGTTTTTATAATTACATTTTTTTGGGGTGGGGGAAGAAGGTTTGGGCAAATACGATGATATATTGATGTTCAGATAATATATTTTTGGAGCTCCTCTACATGGGTTCTCTCCAGTGGAGATCCTAAGTAAAGAAATATATATCATGTCGTGGGTGTGTTCCAACTGTTTCAGTTTCCTATTGATGTTAAGTTTAAGTCCTACCTTCCTGCTAAATTTTTATAGCAGGAAATCAATGTGAACTGGATTGTTATCTAACCATCTTCTTGTGCATGGATTTCAGGTGGTAACCGACCTAGATGGAAATTTTATTGTCCAAGTTGGAAGTACTGGAGAGGAAGGTCTGCGTGATGGTTCATTTGATGATGCCACCTTTAATCGGCCTCAGGTAAGAAAATAAGCTGTCTTTAAGAGCATGTCATCATAACCACGTTATTGGCGTATTCTTTTCATTGATGAATGCATGCATACATTCTGAGGTTTGTCATCTCATATTTCATATTGAATGCTGGCTGTTGCACATAACCTTTGGTCATGTGCTTTACTAGGGACTAGCTTACAACCCGAAGAAAAATCTCCTCTATGTTGCAGATACTGAAAACCATGCTTTGAGGTACGTGGTGGTATTGAAATACCCCTTGTTCATTTGACAAGCATAGTTGGCTCTGTTTCCTACCTATAAAGAGCATATAAGAATTACAAGCATGGAGTCAATAGATAAATTATGCAACAAAATTAGAATAGTAAATAATAACCATCTGGAATCTTCACTACTTTCCTGATACTTGTACTGTAGCGAATGATTATCATTTTCTATTTCTAATTTTGCTTCCCATGCTTGTTCCCCTTCTACAGAACTATATTAAATCAGAATTATTTGACATTTTCTGAATGATTTTGTCATAATCTAGCTTCTGTTATTGTAGGGAGATTGATTTTGTTAATGACACAGTGCGTACCCTTGCTGGGAATGGAACCAAAGGCTCTGATTACCAAGGGGGAGGAAAAGGAAGTACTCAGGCAAGATTAGAGAAACACGAATTTTGATGATGCAAAGCCCTTTTTGGTTGGGATAGTGAATAATATATATTTAAAACATTTAGCTGAATCATAAAATTCTCGGATAAACATATCTGCTTTACTCAAAAGTTTCTAGTTATATTCTGTCAGCTCCTCAACTCTCCATGGGATGCCTGCTTTCATCCAGTCAATGAGAAAGTTTATATTGCCATGGCTGGCCAACATCAAATCTGGGAACACAATACAGATGATGGAGTTACTAGAGCATTTAGTGGTGATGGTTATGAAAGAAACTTGAACGGATCTAGGTAAAGATAACGTGAAGATGCTCAATGATGTAATGAAGATTTATCTGATAGCAGTACTTCCAGACTTGACACGTTTTTTTTTTCTTTGTGATTGGCATAGCTCTTCAAGCACATCGTTTGCACAGCCTTCTGGAATTTCATTATCTCTTGGTAATGTATTGCAATCTTTTCCACAGTTCATGACTTTCAATGTCACATAAGTAATTTTGTATATGGACTTTCACAGATTATAAACTCCTCTTTGGTTATTGTAGATCTCAAGGAGCTATATATTGCTGATAGTGAGAGTAGCTCCATTAGGGCACTTGATCTAAAAACAGGAGGATCGAAATTGCTAGCTGGTGGTGATCCAGTTTTCTCAGACAATTTGTTTAAGGTGATCTAAGCTAATGATTTTTTTTTTCTGGGTACATGATCTTTTTCTAGTACACCTGTTTCTTATAATACTTCTTATGTTAATTATGTACAGTTTGGTGACCATGATGGAATAGGGTCTGAAGTGCTCCTTCAACATCCACTAGGCGTCTTATGTGCACAGAGTGGTCAAATTTATATAGCAGACAGCTATAATCACAAGGTAGTCAGATCATGACTGACAGTAACTATTCTATGATGTGATGTAGGTTGCGCTTTTGAGTTTTGAGTGCATCAATTTGATTTTTATGTAAAGTTCATCTTGAGAAATATTGTGATAGCTTCTACCAGTTTCTGGTCAAGTAGTAACTTATCTCTTTCCGAACTCCAGATAAAGAAGCTAGATCCAGCTAGTAAGAGAGTTAGTACTGTAGCAGGGATTGGAAAAGCTGGCTTCAAGGACGGAACATCTCTAGAAGCTCAGGTTCGGAATTTTGTTGGTTTTTCTTTGACGATTTCTAATGATGCAGGAGTTGTTAAAAGATTACGCAGGTTGCTTTAAAGTGTTTGACTAATCTTATGTGCACCATATATAATTTAGCCTGTATACTCTTCTAGGAAGTTAAATGATCCAAGAAAATAGGGAATAGGTGCAATGTTATCTGTACCTGTTATCAGAATCTAGAAAGGAAAAGAAATGAGAGGGTCAACATATGATTCATTTCTAATAAGCTATCTTCTGGCAGCTTTCAGAGCCATCAGGAATCGTTGAAGCGAAAAATGGTGAAGCCTCTTTTATAATTGCACATAAAATATTCTTGATGTTCTATTCTCTCTCTCTCTCCCTATGATGAAAAATCAGAAAGTGAGATTCAAATATATTCCTTCTTACCAGTAACAAGCTCAGATTCAAAGATTCTTTTTTTCTATTTTACAGGAAGAATTTTCATAGCTGATACAAATAACAGTCTAATCAGATATCTAGACTTAAATAAGGAAGAAGCTGAACTTCTTACATTAGAGCTGAAAGGGGTTCAGCCTCCCACAGCAAAATCAAAATCTTTGAAACGCCTCAGAAGACGATCGTCAGCTGACACGCAGACCATTACGGTTGATGGTGGTTCATCAAATGAGGGCAACCTGTCTATTAAAATATCAGTACCCGAAGGGTATCATTTTTCAAAGGTCACCATCCCTCTCTTCATTTCAATAAACACATACATGTTGCTTCCAATTTAGAAATTCTTCCTTGCTGTGGTTTCTCGTCCTATTGTCAAATATGCTGGTGTTGCATGGCCCTTTCCATATTTGTCATGTGTAGTTTTAAATGCAGGAAGTGTTAGCATGTGCATATACCTTTCTATAATTAGTGTAGTTGTCATGTTAGCATGTGCATGTACCTTTCTATAATTAGTGTAGCTGTCATCATGTGAAAGACCAAAGACCAAACATCATTAGTAGTCATCATTACTTTACCATAATTAGTTGTCATCATGGGTCATCATGGAATCTTGTCATCATGGAACCTTGTTTCATGGAGCCTTGTTTCATGATTAGCATAGAGGAAAGTGGAGTCCTAGGTGGTAGGTGTGTCTTTAATGTAAAGCACCTTCTGTATAAATGAATCAAGAGAAATGGAATGAATTATGTTGGAAGAAATCTGAAAATCGTTTTTGTGTTGTTCTCATTCTCTACACTTCTCACTTGTTCTACCGAAACCAGAAACCTTCCTTATGATACTTTTATGATACTCTGTCGATACTATTTTGACAGGAAGCTCGCAGTAAGTTTAGTGTAGAAACTGAGCCTGAAACTGCAGTTTCCATTGATCCCCTGGATGGATATCTTAGTCCAGAAGGATCAGCAATTCTTCATTTCAAGAGGACCTTCCCCTCAGCTTCGCTGGGGAGAATTAATTGCAAGGTATAACTTATTTTAGCCTGCAAACAAACTGGTTTAATCAGGTCTGTCAAAAAGACATAGATTAATGAACTTTTTCCACAAATGTTTTTTTGTATAACTACTGTTAAACCACATGCTTCTTTTTTACCCCACTGTTAAACCGCATGCGAAGACAGTGTCAGTGATGTTAAATCAACTTGGCTTGTGTTTGCAGGTTTACTATTGCAAGGAAGATGAGGTCTGTTTATACCAATCGTTATTATTTGAAGTACCCTTCCGAGAGGAAAGTCCAGAATCCAACCCAGAAGAAATCACACTTGAATATGTTGTAAAGCCCAAAGCTTCGACAAGCAGCTTACAGCTACCAGTTGCAGGTTGACATTAATATTTTCTACAGGTCTTGTAATATGTCCAACACTATTATTTGTTCACCGTGAAAAAGGGATGCCAAATTATTTGTTACCAAAAAGATTAGCACGGTAATAAATATGCTTCTTCCTACTTCTCTCATTTTAATATTTTGGTTTTGCCCATCAAGCATGAGATCATCCTAATTGTGGCGTGTTTCTGCTTTCATACCATTATCATTGTTGTTAAGAGTTTTGTTCCTAACAAAACAACCGTCCATGTGTGTGGGTCGGCTGTCAGTCATTGATGTATGTGAACGCTAACAAATCAACGGTGGAGAGGCAATTCTAGTTAGCATTTGCTTTGTTGTTAATTGTTATCACTAGTTTAACATTAAACACCATGATTATGGTTCTTGGGACAAGCAAGGGAAGGATTGCTCACCAAGGCACACGCACTCGTGTGCACCTGTCTCCATTTGATCGAATGATGAAAGTGTGATCACACTTATATTAAGCTGATGAGGAGCAGATAGATTAGTGCGCACCTAGAAAATAAACAAATAAATAAAATATTATTAAGATAGAATCAATCTTTGACAAGCTCTTAAGACCTAAATTAATCAAATCATGTGAATGGACCATGTTTGTTTAATTAATTAACTAACCTCTACATAAACATTATGATATTAAGAAATGACAGCATAAAACGTGCTTCTGCCACCAAATTCCATGTTTATCTGCTTTTCCCAAAAGTATTGTCATAATTAGTGCAACCCCACTTGTTCCTCATCCAAAATTAGTGGTTCATGCATGGACCAAACTTGTAATTGTGGAGCCGAAATAAACTAATTTATTAGAAAAATCAAACAGTTTATCATTTCCCAAGGCCAATGTAGTTTCTTTCAATGAACCCAAATGGAGGCTTGACCAGGGTTTGATTCATATTGGAAATGCTGCTGCAGTGCATCAGAGTCAATAAAACCTAACAATTTTTGAAAACATCCTCCATGACAGAAGAAACCAAACCAACCAAGAGATATGTAGTTTGCTTGTCAAGTTCAAACATCCTAAATAATAATTGATCAATGAGAAATAATAATAATAATCAAAGAAAGTAAATGACAAACAATTTATAATAAATTTAAGAAAACCCATGTTAGGGAGCAAGACTGCACCAAAAACTAACCAAGGTTCCTTTGTCTTATGCAGTACTTAGTTCCAAACAAACTATTTCAACTAGTATTTTATTTGGGGGTGAACACCAAAGATAAGGGATAAGTAGGAATATTAAGGAGGATGCATTGAATTATATAGTCAATCAGCAAACCCTAATTCCTCACTAATCAATGATCAAGTGTTCGTTTAATTATATACTAATGTTTTTATTTTATTTGTATACAAACGATATTGGGAGAATTGGGGAATTCGAACGGAGTTCTTCGGTTACAATTATATGTATAGTTATTGTTCCTTGGTCCAGGACTCCAGGTGTTGTGCACTAAATCACATATGTATATTAAATCCTCCTTTCTGGTATTGAAATCTGTCTGACACAAGGAGACAATCTCTCTGGCATGTAATTAGTGGATATCTGATTCTTTCAATTGTTTATCTTCTAATTGGTGAAATCTGGGTCCTCTGTTTTAATTACTCATATAAATTATAATATTAATGGGTTCAAGTTAATCTAATCAATCATACCAGAGGTTGGGTTTAGTTTAGTTGATAAGTTTAAGTGGGAAATAAGCAGAAGCCAGAGGAGATATTAGAGTTGTGGAGGAAACACCAACAGCACAAGGGAAAGAACATCATGTTGAGTTGTGCCATTTTCAAGAGGAATATAATATGGCAGATAAACTGGTCAGGCAATGTGGATCAAACCGGGCCACATCCTACATTCAGAGCTCCGTCCAAAGACGCTGATGAGAAAAAACAAAATAGCGGCCCAGATGATAGAAAGTGCCACCAAAACAACCACATGTGCCTGCCTCTCTCTCTCTCTCTCTCTCTCTCTCTCTCTCTCTCTCTCTCTCTCTCTCTCTCTCTCTCATTTCTATTTGTTGCATCACCCGCTAATCATTGCTTAGCTAAAATACAAATTCCATTGGTCCCCTTGCTCAAACCAATCCATGGAGGCCAGCCCTTTTGTGTTTTCCAATAAATAATTTCCACATCATCAATCTCCACCAAAATTAAACATAAAAGAAATCTTAAGTTATTTATCTAGAGAAAAACTAGTTCACACACATTATAACACTACACCTGACAAGTTAGGATTCGAACCTTAATTTTACCCGATGAAAGTAATTATTTCAAACCACTACATTAGTTGGTCATTTGCATATTTTTTTTAATTTATATTTGAAATTATCTAACATATGTTATGTTATATGTTAACTGCACAAATTATTATGTTAAAGTGAAAAGAATATGATTTATATTTTAATACATTCAAAGTTTCAAACTTACAAACTGAAAAATGAAAGTGGAGATTCAAATGTTATAATAAAATATTCTATAACACATGTTACGTTTTAACTGAAAAATGCATATTACTCATCATGCCGGTAACATGCTCGTATATTTTAATAAAATTTAAACAAAAAACATACCGGCCTTGGAAGACAAGAATCAAGATCACCAGACAGACCCATGTTTTCTTCCTTCCTTTCCGGTGACAAGTTTTCTCAGCACTCATTTTAACTTGGACCGTGGATTCTAGATTTCACTCGATGATTGGTAAATTTTCGAAGTGGCATGTAACAAATTTGGTAAAACAAGTATTAAAATGGAATGTGGCACGTTTGAAATGCTTTCATCCTGCGTTAAGAGACAAGAGGAGGAAAATGTTTCACCTGACTGCCAGGGTGACGTACAACTCAAAACATTAATATCACCAAACACTTCCAGATCCTCTTTGATTCATCATTAGTTGCACCTAATCAGGGTTTTAGCTGCTTTGGTTGACCTAATTATTTCTGCTTTTTTACTAGTTTACAAACAGATAGGATATCTACAAGATATTTTCACAACGGACAAGTCAATGCACACCACAATAAAAGCTACATTGTCTCATAATTAGGCTAGTCACAATTAGTTATCAAACTTATCACAAATATATGTTGTCCTTATCATCTATATGAGAGTCGAACACGAGGCCTCCTCTAATTAAATGAAGACAAATACTATTATACCAAATACTAGTTGATTTAATTTTCATTTATATGTTCTAGTGAATATTAATATATAAATGTTTTAAATTTTATGAATTATATATCGTCCTCAATGTAATGTCGCCTTCATTTAGTAAGAAATTACAAAACCAAGATTGAATAGAAAACACAAAATTAAATGAGCCAACAGGAATTGTCCGATCAATTAAGGTTTACATTTATTTATTTTTCTCAATCACTATACCATGTGCAATGCGAGTCTCTTTTGTTCTTTACTGCTAGTGGTCTATTGTTTTTTTAATCAAAACGTCAATGGTACGCTAAGTCGTTCCAACCTCACAAAACTGCCCGTTTGACAAATTATTTGTTTATATTGTTCTAAATGCAAAAGAAAGAATGAAACCTTACACTTATATTGAAGGGTGATTTTGTTCACACAAAATAAATAAATAAATAAATAAATAAATAAATAAATTTAACATCCAAAAAAGGAAAAATAAAAAATATTATTATATAGCATTCTTCTGAAATACGACTATTACTATTTACTGTAGTAAATTGGCAATATATTATTACTTTATTTATGTCATATCAAAACTATGTGAGGTCTTTGTTATCGATATAATGAAATAGATATTGACAATACCGACAATATATCGAGATGTGATGAATATTTAGGAGCATTTTAAAAAACGGAAGGTACAAATTTGATACGAAGACTTGTATGAAATGAATAGGGTGAGTGGAATTTATTAATCACAATACTTATTAAATAATAAAACTTTGTTTTACAGGCTAATATGAAAGGTAAGTAGTGATGAGTCACGTATGAAATTAGAAAAAAACAAAAACAAAAGCTTGGCTAATCAAAAGAAAAATGAGATATTCTTGATATAATATTTTGATTGATTCATTAAAAAAAATGGAGAATAAAGAAAAGGACAGAAAGCTGGAGGGAAAAAGAAGAGGGGAAGAGCGGCAATAAATGTGATTAAGGAAACGGCGCGTGGTTCCCATGAACTGCTTTTATACTCGCTCTCCCCCCATTTCTTCCTTCAACCCCCCTCTCTCTCTTCTCTCTCCTATCTCTCTCTAAATAACTCCCCATCCAAACAAACCAACAACAAACTGATATAAATCACCACCACCATAGCCATCTTCTCTGCAATTGCTTCACTCTCTTCGATCAGGTATGCATACAATCCTCATATCCTATATTGATTTATATTTTTCGCTCGTGTTCTTGTTTTCATCGTAATAACAATCGTTTTTGTTGTTGTTATTTTTACAGGTTTGTCGATATATTTATCGGTGAATATTGTTGAATTTGACTATCTGCATATTCCGATCACCTTCCATGGCGGCGTCGCTGATCTCAAACCTCGACGGAAGCCTCGACGCTTCGCTGATAGAGTCGTCGCGCAAAAAGCGGAGGAAAATCGGAGACGTCGAATCGGATCGGAATCCGACTGCGAAAACAGGAGCCCGATGGAGATCCGCGACGGAGCAACGGATCTACTCCACGAAGCTCGTGGAGGCGCTCCGTCAAGCTCGCCAGAGATCGTCTCCGGCGGCCAAGGTCTTCGAAGGCGGCAGGGACGTGAAGGAGGCGGCGGACCGAGTTCTGGCAGCGGTGGCCAAGGGCACGACTCGGTGGAGCAGAGCGATTTTAAGAACTCGACTCAGATTGAACCAGAAGCTTCACAAACGTAGAACGGCGAGGGTGACCGGGAATAACCGGTTGAAGAAAGCTGAGGTTAGGGGAGAAGGGAGGAAATTACCGGTTGTGGAGAGAAAAGTTCGGGTTCTGAGCCGGTTAGTTCCCGGTTGCCGGAAGGCGTCGTTGCCGAACCTTCTAGAAGAAACGAGTGATTACATAGCGGCTTTGGAGATGCAGGTGAGAACCATGGCTGCTCTCACCGAGCTTCTCTCCGGTTCGCCGGTTAATCGCGTCGGCTCGAGCCTCAGTTCTTCGAGTTGACGCTGAGAGTCCCCCGCTTCGGCTTATTGTGCCAGGTGTTTTTTTGTTGTAATTTTTATAAATATTTTAATCTTATGAAATTTTGAATTGGTGTATTTTATTGCATACGTAGCCTTTTTCTCTCTTTTTAGCTCCGCTATCGTTTCTTTTTCTTTTATTTTTAAAATAATTTATTATTAAATCGATTGGAGTATGCCACCTAATTTGATTCTCATCGATCAACTAGACTATTAAACACAAATTCTAGTTTTGGCTTTTTCTTTAACGAAAGTTTTAATTTCTTATTCCGGTTCGTGTAACTCAACAGTCATGTTTTTTACCGAGTACTTTTTTTTTAATACAGTCGATATTGAGGGAGTGAGTGCATATTGAACCTCCTCCTCCTCCTCCTCAGCCTCCTCAGGATTAAGGACTCTTAATCAATTGAACTACAAGAAGTCTGTTTCTGTTTTTTACCGAGCCATTTAGTTGGTTGTGTTATTGTCAAACTGTCGACATAAATATGTATTTAATAACGGTAAAATATTACCAACGTAATTTAGTCCAATGAAAAGTGGACAGTGGTCTCAAGTTCGAATCGAACATATCCAACCATTCATTTTCATAAACTACATAAACACAGCAAAAGGGGGATGTGTAGGTGTGTGGTAAGTATTGCGTTTAAGTCTCACCTAAACCAAAGGTTTCTTTTCTAATGCAAAAACAAAAGCCATAAAGGCAAAGTGATTAGTCACGCAAGTGGCGATAAAGACTTATGATACTTACGTTTCAATTCTCTAGTTTGGAGGCAAACAACCTAATATCTATCAACTATCAAATTTTGAGGATGAATCATAGATTTCATGTTCTCAATAAACAAGGGGGATGTCTGGCAAAATCTTTTTAACTAAAGCATGATTTTGACGTTCCAAATTTCTCCTCTCACACTCTTCTTCTACTGACAGCGTATACTATGAGGTAATTCAAGGATGGATGATTAACTAACGAAATTAGGGTCACCCCACTCTTGACTTTAGAATGATTCTGACAATGTACGCCACATTCTGATATTATAGCTAAAGTAGAATCAATTACTCTCTAACTGTTGTGGTCAATTATGTGTCATTTCCCTTGAGGCCCACTAGAAAGATGATGATAGAGGAGATTAGAGACCTTGCAGGCTTATCTCTCTCCTTTTTGCAATGTTACTGTCCCTGATTGCCTTACAAAAATTGGTTCAACTGCTTATCTCATTAACTAACCACAAATCCTCCCCTCCACAAGTGTCTCCACAACACACACACAAAGTAAAAGCTCTTATCAATCTAGTAATTCAGGTGAAACAACAAATTCTAACATGGATAATCTATAATCCGAGTAACTATTGTACACAATTATGTGTGTTTTCTTTTTTGATACGTAAACGAGATATAGACACGCATAATTGTATGCAACTAGCGGTAGAGAATAAAAGCTCCGAGAACGCATCTAGGTACCATGCATTGGTAGTACACTCCCCACTCTCAAGTCAGTCAAGTCAGTCAATAATAAGAAAATATAAGGGCAAACGTGCAGAATTGAAAATGAACTTTGAGAGAGGGGGAGGGGGACTCCCTGGCAGTATTTGGATATTTATGAGATACGAAATCGCGAAGAAGGAGGAGGTGGTCGGAAAAAATTATCCCCACTCCCAAAAAAGAAAATTAATCCTTTGAGAATTGATCAGAGCCAACTTGATTTTGACAAGAAACAGCCGCACAAGATCATGTGCCTTAGGGGACCCTACAATTTGAAGTGCACTGACCCTCGAAAGAGGCCAAAACCCCAAATCCAAAAGGGCTTCCATGTGCGCCTAAAACATCCTTCACATGCCATTTTAAGCAACGGGATATGCGCTTATAACTTCTAAAATCATTCAAAAATATTGCTCCACAAAGCCCACAATATTGACTTGATATTCTGAGAATAAAAACACTATGGTCTAAAACAAGGTTTTGAAGGGCATGCCCTACCACCAAAATGTCACTCTAGGGCATTTCCTTTTCCTCTTTGAGAGCTTAGCAAATGAGCAGTAGCATTAGCAAGACAGTTTGGGCACGGCAATCGGCCACGTGTCGGCTTGTGAGTGGAGACAGATAGGGCAGCAGATGCCTCAGTGGCATGGCATCTCTTTCAAGTTAGTACCAAAAGGGTTTTTGGGAGCCAAATTGGTCGAATCAAGGACCACATATAGTTTGTGTCTTTGTAGGGTTGAATGCCCCTGTCCGTTTAACGAATCACATTTTGAGTGTTTGCTTGCCATTTATTTCTTCATTTCAAACACATAGACCATATGCTCACATGCTTCCATGTGCCTTCTTTTAAGAACCCTTCTTTTTCTTTTCTTTTCTTCACAATTTACTTCTATTATTGTTATTATTTTTTGATTTATTTCTCTAGTTGGGTTATATGAGCATGTCTATACAGTGGAGATTGAAGGGAGAGATATACTTGCCTAGGCTCCGAGCAGTGGCGTAGTCAGGAATTCTCTCAAGGAGGGTCAAAATTAGAACACATAATAATGAATAATGGACTTGAGATATCGCCACAGTTATACCCATGAGGTATATTATTGTAAAAATATCAAACTATTAATAAATATATAAAAATATATGATTTGTCTTAACTCTCAATGGTCCACAAACCTTGGCTTTTAGGAGGCTCAAGATATAATGGCTTCAAACTCGCTTTTCCAATTAAATTGTAACACCTGTTCCACCAAGGCATGCAATGTGTCGTTCTCTAGATGGGTACCTCATTCTGACATGGAGATGAATGTGCCAAATTAGTGGCACTTGCTGCCAACTGATATGTCATGCCCTTCATATTCTTCTGCATTATTGTTCTCATATTCTGTATCCTTCTCAGCTTCTCTCAACAGAGACGTTCAGGTCCTATATTTACTTAAGCCAACAAGTTACATCGACTTTTGGCCTCTGGCTCAGCATTTCACATTGCTGATTTTATCAATTGCAAACAACTTTTTCTAACTTTTGTTTGTATTTTTCAGAAAAAAATCAGTTCGAAAATCAACTACTTCAAAGTTAATCCCATAATTTTCATGCATTACTAAATCAATCGCCGATTCCCCCGTCCTGTGTTAAAGTTTAAACTATTCAAATTCCTTTTGTTTCAATATTATGCCTTGAAGAGGAACCTTCATGTTTTTTAGTACGAAATTTTGAGTCACGCGTGTCAAACATTTCACTACCAAGACATTTTGATTTTTTTTTTTTGGGGTTCATTTCATAGGCCTATATGCCTCCTTGTTTTTGCTCCCACCACCACCACCACCACCAGCATCACATCACATCTTGTCAAACACAACGTTTTCACCTGGTAAATTTGCTGGAAACCCAATTTCAATTTGCACCTCTAGTGAATTTGATTCATATATATTCCTGACAAGAAAAAAAGAACAGAGAAGTGGGATTTGTCAAAACGACAAAAATGAGGGTCGCACAAAACGACAAAAGGGAAGGAAGCACTTTTGAGTTGTCAAAGTCCAACAACCACCCAGTAAAGGAAGGCCCCAACAACATTGGTCACGCAACACCTTGGAGTTGGGCCCAAAACCAAAGGAAGAGGACAAAATGTGTTATGTCAAAAACGAAGGGTCTTTGGGGACCCTGCCCCTTCTACACTGCAGCCACTTTGTCTTGTGGTGCCATCACTTTGTTTTGGGGTGCCATGAAACTTAGATAATTGGGCAACTCGTGGCACATCCTCTCTCTCTCTCTCTCTCTCTCTCTCTCTCTCTCTCTCTCTCTCTCTCTCTCTCTCTCTCTCTCTCTCAGTGATTCCTTGTCTTGTGACAAAGTTTTTGTTTTTTGTTTTCCAAAAGTCGGGAGAACGCATTAAAATAAAATAAGCTACAAAACATTACAGATACACCATTATAAAC
The DNA here is from genome assembly GCA_024362665.1 of Prunus padus. NCBI lineage: Eukaryota > Viridiplantae > Streptophyta > Magnoliopsida > Rosales > Rosaceae > Prunus > Prunus padus. The sequence goes on from JANFAM010000019.1 coordinate 3,081,421, forward strand.
GGTATCACATGCCCAGAAGGTAACAACGACCCACAAAAGAGGTACAACAGTGACTCATACTCAAAGGGTAACAACGATCCACAAATAGGTTATAACCACAACAGAGGAATCCATCGACAGCATCAGTCTGATAAAATATGCCTCCACATAGAGCCTCACAAGGCCAAATACGATCCGGCTTCAAGACAAAGTTGACTATCAAAACATAATCAAAGTTTTTGTTCAAAGCTTTTCTTTTTTGGGACCCCTTTGGTACTAATTATGCTCGCCGCACGTGGCTCCTTGGTGGCGAAAGAAAAGGACCTCTATTGCCGTGCTGTGCTCGGCTGCTGCTTTCATCGAACAAAACCTTCAAAGCCCATCAAATATTATGGATACAACATCAAAGGACCAAGTCCAAGAGGTTTGGCTTCCACTTTGAGTTGAGATCAGCCAGAAGCAAGCCCGAGTAAAAGTTATGTTGCAAATGCAGGGGAAAAAAAAACAAAGAGCTCTTTTTTTCTTCAAACCAATGAACCAATGATGCTTAAAGAAACCAAGGAAGTTGTCCCAATGGATCAATCAACATTCACACAAAGGTTTCGATACTAAAACTGTAAAACATAAGAGACTTGTGCAAAATATCAAAAGAGCTACCTTTGTTTACGTTTTTGGTCTTTCCTCAAAGGCAATTGTGGCATTGGAAATCGTCATGACAACGTTCTCCAATGTCATATCAAATCCACATTTGTGAAAATATAGGAAATCAAACAAAATCAGTCAAAGATTACTTCCAAAAGAAAGATTAAAACCAAAACACGAATATTCTTGAATGAAACTGGCACGGACGCTTCCAGCTTGAACAGAAGCTGTTATATTATATGGTATAGGCAAAATCTCTTTCATGTGTTTCTCAATTTACTGTCATGCTATTCTACAAAGCTGAATATAAATATTAATTAAAAATATAAGTACAAATTGAAATAAATCATCCACTTTAGTCTCCAAACCTATCCGAGCATATTTGGAGAATCCAAACTGTTGATGTCCAAAACTGGAGTCAACTTAAATGGATGAAGTGTCGGGTCTTTAGTAGTGGTTTAGAAGGAATGGACCTTCGGTAAGGAGGACCTTTGGCAGGGAGTTGGGCATGCGGAAGAAGGGACAAAAAGAAGAATCGTCAAGCCTTGGGCACCAGTATGGTACCAGCCGAAGACTCTCCGATGCTTAAGTTAGCAAGTAGTAAATAGTAATTTTGACAAAGTTGCGGTGTGGTAAATTGGAGTTCCCCTTTTTATTTTGGGCACTGTTCCCTTTTATAGGAGAGTAAAAGTGAGAACTTTGCACAAAGTTTCGATGTGAGACTTTGTGCAAATCACTGTGGTAGTGACACGTGTCCAAGACTTAGGTTTTGTCTAGAGCTTTGGTAACCACCTTCAGCAGGGGATCACAGCATCGGAGGAAGGTGTCTTCGGTAGGCTGAGATCATGATGATGTCATCATCAACTTAAGGGTTTTCCTGAAGCGCATTACCTTTGGCAGGTAATGGGTTTGGCATTTTATCAGCGCCTTAGCGCCGAATATGCTTGGTTGATTATGGTACAAACAGTAGTCCCTCGAGTTGCCAATCAAGAAGTGACTTCTGGGTTTAAAATTTGTAAAAACGACCTAATCATACCGAGTTTTTCGACATGGTGGTTGCCCCTAAGTAGTCTCCCAAGTTCGCAAGCTAGGAGGTGCTGCGATAGTGAAGTAACTCTGCAGGACATAGAGATGCACTTGTAGACGTCGTCTTAGAAGGCTTGGGCATGTTCTCTTTCGCAGGGAAGTAGGTGAGCCTGGAAGAATGACTGGAGGTAAAAATAAAAATATATATATATATATTTTTGCCGAAGGCAGATTGGTTGAGGCTGAAAAACCTTCAGCCATGAAACTGCCGAATGGCAGTTGTGACGTCACTTTTTTTTTTCTTTCCCGAATGAAGAGCCTTTGGGGTGTTGGGCTAGCCCACTGTCGAACGAAAAGGGAGACGTTAGCCGAACGGCCAAGGGTCACGTCATCAAGGTCTTGAGGCCATTTGAGCCTCACGTGGAGCTTCTGCATGGTCATTGCCGAACAACAGGGATGATGTCATCGTTGCCCTTCAGCTTGGGCCTTCAGTAAGGTGTGACGTCAGCAAGGTCTTGAGGCCATTTGAGCCTCACTTGGAGCTTCAACATGGTTATTTCCGAACGACAGGGATGATGTCATCGTTGCCTTTCAGCTTGGCCCTTCATCCAATGGTGACATCATCAAGGTCTTGAGGCCTTTTGAGCCTCACTTAGAGCTTCAACATGGTCATTGTCGAACGGAAGGGATGATGTCATCATTGCCCTTCAGCTTAGGCTTTCAACAAAGCATGACGTCATCAAGGTCTTGAGGCCATTTGAGCTTCACTTGGAACTTCGGCATGGTCATTGCCGAATAGCATGGATGATGTCATCGTTGCCCTTCAGCTTAGGCCTTCAGCAAGGCGTGACATCATCAAGTTCTTGAGGCCATTTGAGCCTCACTTGGAGCTTTAACATGGTCATAACCTGGATCTGGGTTTGTGTATGCTTGATGAGGCTCTTGTTTGGCTTTGCTTTGTATTGGTGGATGACCTGCTGGGGTTGTCTAAACCTCATTTGATTAGTAGTGTTGTTTAGTTTCTTTGGTTGTTGGGGGTTCTTAAACCCTAAACCCCCCTCCTCCCCTCTTCTTATTCACCATAATTTGATAAATCGCATCAAAAAAATAACTTTGGATAAACAATTATAAATATATATATATATATACAGTTATTCTCTTATACGAATGTATTAACGTGCGTAACGTGCGGATGCCATTATAAATAGGCAGGAAATCAGGAAGGAGTAGTACAAAATACATGATGTCCGCATGATAATAACGTCCGGATGTCCGCATAAGAGAATTTCTATATATATATAATTCCAATTGTAACCTCTTTGTCTCCTTTAGTCCTTTGCGCCAAAATTGTAAGAGAAAAAAAGGAAAAAGTTTCATCTCTAATTGAGGGTTTAACAATTATAAAATCTTTTTGGACAAAAAAAGAACAATTATAGAATAAGACAGAATGACATGTCGCGAGGACGTATCAAACGGCATGTCGTTTATTCGGGTAGTGCTATGACATCGAGATTCCAGAACAACCTTAGCTAAGTTTGATATTTGCGAAATGCCCCCAATTAATCTCAGCTACAGTTGGCTTGGCTCTCGGAATTGCTCTCTCTCCTTTCCCCAACAGACATTCTCTCTGCTGCCTGAGGTACGTGCGTTGATTCCTGTGTGATGCCAATCATGCCTTTTTCAAATTTTGCTTCTGTTTGGTTCCTCAGAAAATGATAGACAATACAAGGAAAACACCTAGCTTTTTGAAGGTTATAGTTCTCGAATTGTAGTTCTTTTTAATTGGGCGAAATGGGATCACAATACTAGGCAACCCAATCTAGTCCTATCTTATCATGCCTCACTTTTACAATGAGAAAATTTGCGTCCAATTTCTATAATTGCCTCTGTTTTCTTACATTTTCTCGGGTGCCAAGTAAATCATGGAATAGTAAATGTAATTTTTCGAACTGAATTTTGTGAGCGGAATCTGTTCGTAAGTATTCTAGTATTTTCGTTTGTTGATGTTTTATATTTTGGCTGTTTTTGTGTTAAATTCCAGGAAGAAGAAATGAGAACAAATGGACACTTTATTTGAGGTTATATTGATGACAAGGTTGTACCATTTTCAGTGTTTGGATAAGTACTGGTTAGGCAGATGCAGAAGCAAATCTTATAGCTTTTAGGTATGACTTGTTCGTGTAGTACGAAAAGATGGTTTCTTGCTTTAATAGTATTGGTTTAATGGCCATAAACTCTTGAATTGTGTTTGAGATGTCACTTGATCTTAGAAATGGGTTAGCTGACTAAGCTGAGAGTATCGTATAGGTTGTTGTGTGTTTGAATCGAATGTTTATACCTTTGAGATCTTAGAGGCTTAGAGGGCAAGTCCGAGGTTAGGCATGTAATGGATCATCTAGGTTCTGGGGAAAGTGATCTGGATTTTGACTTGGAAAGTGGTGAGACTGAAAGCACCAGTGAAGAAGATGGAAATGAAGGGTCGGGTTCAGATGGTAAATGTTCCAGGAAAACAATGGCTAGGGCAAGGAGTGGGTACTTGTATATTGATGGATCAATAGCAGCTAGTGATGGGCTAAGTGAAGGCAATAATGTATCAAGTATTGGTCAGAATATGGATATGTTAGGTAGTAGTATGGGGCAAATGGCAGAAGGAGGAATGGAGAAGAGAACAGTCGAGAAACAGAAAAAAGTCCCTAAAAAGCATCCCAAGCCACCTCGGCCTCCTACAGGTCCATCATTACATGCCGCCGATATAGAGTTCGTCAAAGAAATTACGAAGCGCTCAAGGTTGCGGCATGCGAGGAGAGAAAGGATGAATGCATTGAAAAAAATGAAATCTGATAAAACATCATCATCGAAGATAAACTTCTTAGCAATGATCGTCACTACTATCTTCTGCTTTGTGATAATCTTCCACGGTAATGCTGTCTCTTCTTGTGGTTATTACTTGTTTTGATATGTTTTTTGTGTTATTTCGTGGACTGACATAAATTGAGGTCTCAATTTTGGACTTAAGCTGAATCAATTCTATTTAGATTTCAACCATGGAAATTTTTTATAGATCTTTATTCATATATTGCTTTAAAAGTTTGAGTGAATCAGCACTATCGATATACTTATGTAACTTTTCTTACCCAAAGAATACTATAATAAGAAATTACTATAGGTTGGTATTAGCACTCTGTTTACTTTTCACAACAATAAGACTATAATTCTCTTCTTCAATAACGTTTTCTCATATAGTTTGTGGTTTCAGAGCAACAAATCTCAGTTTACTCATGTCCTAATATTTCTTTTTGTGGACAATCTTTTTCTGTTCACTTACCGAAGTTGTTGAAATGTCTAGGACTTTAACCGTAAAGTAATACTCATTGCCAGAACATGTCATAAAATATAATACCAGAAAGTAACAATGATATTGCCGAATAGGGAATTAAGGTGATAAACAAGAAAACAGCTTGTTTTGTTTTGTACTTGCGGGATGGTAAGGGCTGGTGGTAGGTTTGTTCCATTACAAAACGAAAGTTCACTTTGTTGGATCCACTTTCTTTTCGTTTGTACTCTTTCATAAGTACGACATAGATTCATGTATATCTATCTTTTTAGATTCATGTATATCTATCTTTGACTTTCAGGAATCTTGGGTGCTCGTGCATGATTTAAGTGTTTGTAAGTCCCACAGTTTTTAATTTAGGAACCCCATCATCTGCGAGTGAAACTCATGGGCTGGCTCTGTGTTTCCCAGGTAAATGTTGTTTTTCCTTTCCAACTTATGATTCTCTTAGTAGCATCGTACGGATTATGTAGATATAGGTAAGGCTATCAGAAATCCTGAGTCAGTTAAATTTTACAACATAGAACATCAACTGGGCGCAACTGATATGTAACTGGTTTACTTTCTAATTAGACACACTAGTGTGGCATATATACCATGATGGAATTTAAGGTGAACCTTTGATAACTAGATCCCTGGTTGTAGAAGAGAATGGGAATTGGACTATATCTCGGCCCATCCCATCGATAGTTGGAAAGGAAAGTGATAATGTATTGAATCATAGTAAGCTCATAACATGGTGGAATTTTGGCTCCTCCTCTCTTGATAGTTTTCAAATGGAGAGGGCTCATAAGATTAGCATATGCTCTTGCCTATCTCTCACGGCAATGTTTTCCCATGCAGTTTGGCCACCGAATGCCATGGGGATTGATTATTGAACCTTCTTTTGAGTTTCAACAATCCCAATCTGTTGTTGGGGAAGCAGTGCTGTTAAAGGACTTTGCGGGAAAAGCAGCCTTGCCATACAATCAATGGGGTCATTTAGGCACCACAGGGAGATGAAAATATCATGCCCCGATCGATTTCTATTATATATGCTGATCAAGTGAAGTTAATTGCTTGCCACCTGTAGAAGGATTTATTTATTTATGTATTTTGTTACATAAATGGCGCACAAGTGGCTTTTCTTAGAATCTTATATGGCAAGGACAAAACGCAATTCTTTAAACAATACGAGATCCTTGAAATTGCGTTGAACAGTTAGCCGTGGAACAAATCGCCGCGAAAAGTCCGGAAACTGGTGCCAGCCGTTGCTAAATCCAAAAAAAGTAATTTAAAACAATAATGTCTATTTTTTGCTGATTAAAGTGTTTCACCCCCTGTTTTACAGTAAACAGAAGCGAGAATTTATTTGCAATTTTCCAACGACTATCTACAATAAAAAAGAAGATATGCTGTCCCATTTCGCAAAATAATTTGTAAAGAAATCATGATCTTAAATGCAATCTGTTCATGTAACAATTTAAGAACCAAATGGCTATTAAAAAGTCAAGAACCAAGTAACCTTTTGCTAATGCAACAAATGGGAAAATAACAAGCTTTTTGCAGAGTTTGTCGGATTGTTTTTCTCTTTAATTGGCAGAAATGGGAAGAAAAAAAATTACTAGCACTATCGATATACTAATGTAACTATAATAAGAAATTACTCTAGTTTCTTACCCAAAGAAGACTATAATAAGAAATTACTATAGTTTGGAATTTGCAACTCTGTTTACAGCAGTTAATGCATTAATTTACTTATTTACCACCAAAAAAAAATAAAACAAAGCCACCCACCACAAACAAAACAGAGAAATTATAGTATAACCAACTATAACCCACTAATCTCGTCATCACAATCTCTGTTCCAAATTTACTTTCTCAGCATCCCTTCCCAATAAAAACGACTCTTCTCAATCTCTTGATGTGTGCTCTTTCTCTAGAGACTAAGGTGGCGTTTGGTAACATTTTCGGAGGTTATTTTCATTTTCAGAAAACAAAAATGAGTCAAAAACACGTTCGGTAGCATGTTTTCATTCTCGTGGAAAACGTTTTCATAAAATGAAAACAAGTTCATGTATACTTGTATAAAACAGAAAAAAGTTGTTTTCATTCTCGTGGAAAACGTTTTCTCGAGAAAACATTACAAAAATGAGTCAAAAACAAGTTCGGTAGCATGTTTTCATTCTCGTGGAAAACGTTTTCATAAAATGAAAACAAGTTCATGCATACTTGTAGAAAACAGAAAAAGTTGTTTTAATTCTCGTGGAAAACGTTTTCTCAAAAACATTCTCTGAAAACGTTACCGAACGGGCCCTAAGCTAACGGTGTTTTAATAATTCCCCATGGCCAATAGCGTCCAAGATACGCTGGCGGAGTTGGAGGTGGAAGTGGAGAGTAAGGACGAAAGACATATGCGGTGTGGGCCATCCCATCGGATGATGTGTCTCGTAGGATCAAGAAGTTGATGGAGGGCCTTCGAGCCGAGTTTGGTGGGCCCGAGATCGAGCCCCACATTCCCCTTGCGGGGTCCATCCGTCTGAAGCCCGATGAAGTGCTCAACAAGTTTGAATCCTTAGAGGATCCTATTCAGGGGTACATTCCTAAAGTTGACACTGTGATTACCAGGAGGTCCTATTACCAGTGTCTTTGCATCCTCTTTCAGCGACCCTATTTCAAGGAGGTCATATCTATTTTCCACTTCTTCTTCTTTCCTTCATTTTATTTTATTTAGTTTTTTTTTGTTGATATTTTATTTTTAGAGTATAAAATAAAAATACTCCCCTCATTTTATTATTCAGAATAGTACTAACATATTTATTGCATGTGTCAAATTTTATTTTCTCGGATGTATCGTGTAACAACCCGGTCCTAATTTAAGGATAAAAGAATAAAATATTGAAAGAAAGGGCGATTTTACCTAGTTAATTTAAAGGGAATTAAAAGTTGACTTTAATATCGGAAAGAGTTTGGTGGAACTGAGGTCAAGGCGTCGGCTCGTCGAAGCGAGTCCGTGGACGTGCGGAACACCCGATTCTGAGCGAACGAACATTTAAAGGTCTATAAATGGTAGGGGCATTTTTGGTAATTTTTAAAAGGGTAAAAATTAGAAAAACCCAGCTGCCAATCGCGTGCAAACCCCTTCGTCTTCAACCTCTCGAACCCTCTCCCTCTCTCACCGATCGAACCGAGGTGGCGGCCGGCCTGACTCCGGCCAAGCCAACCCGCCTGCATCTTTGCCGAAGCCTCCTCGTCCTCCTCGTGTCATCCCCTGTCCTTTGTTTCACCTGGAAACCACCTCGGAAGCTGCTTCTGCAAGCCTCGAAATTCAACCGGGCTTCTCGCCACGATTGCTCTGCCTCGCCACCAAATTGTCGGGTGCAGTGAGTTTTCTTCTCCTTTCTTGAGTTCTAGATGTTTTCAAGGTTGGTTTTACTGCTTTGAGGTGTGGGAATCCAATTGAAAAACCTAGGTTTTCACTGGTTTCGGTTGAATTTCGGCACGATTCCGGCCCGGTTCTTGGCCGGTTTTCAATGCCAAAACACTCCCCTCCACCCACCGATCACTTAGCAGTAAGCCTTGCCCCAAAACTCCAAGTTTTTCCGTCACGAAAAATTGCTCAAACCACCCAACACTGGCCGCGCGTGTGGCGGCGCGTGGGCCAGGTGGTGGCGGTTCTTCGTGCCAAAATGTCTCCCGTAGTCTCCCGAGCGCATAGGTATGCTCGAACGAATTTTTGGAAATCGTTTGAGCGAATAACCAATGTTCTGTTAGGTTTAACTAGGAGTTAACCGTTCGATAAGTTCTAATCGTTGGATCGTGTTGAAACTTGGAAGTTAAGTATTTGGAAATTTTAGAAACCTATAGGAAGTTACGGATCGTCGTTTGGAGGTCGGAAACCTAAGGAACGAGTGAATCAAACCTATTAAGGATTTAATCGCTTATTTAATCCTCGGGGACTTCAAGTTAACTAAAAGGCTTAATTTGAATTCAAGTGGGCCCGGAAACCTTTCTAAACACAATTGAACATTTTAGGCCGGGTCGGATTTTCTATTAAATTATTATGCCGAGCTTTGGTGAAGTAATAAATGGTTTGATTTTTCGTAAATAGGTACTCAAGCTTCAAGGGTTGCGGAAGGCCGCTTCTCAGGTCGGGGCTAGCTCGGACCAACAAAGTTGAGTGGACCTTTGATTTTTATAAATGCTTTCATTACTTGAATGCTTATTTAATGCTTTTGTGGAATTATTGATTTCCAAATATTGTTTATGATTTGCATATTAGAATTTATTTGAAGTTCTTGAATATTCTCTAGAAATTAACTTCCGAGCCTAAGATTGGATTTTTGAATGGAAATGCATGATTATAAGATATGGATTTTAGAATGGCTCAGGAGAAAACTTGTTTTTGAGTTATAAGATTATGAAAGGTTTTCAAACCACTCTAGGTACCACCTATTGATGTTGCCTTCGGATTAATAATGCGCCTACGGAATAAAAATTGATAAAGGTTATTACCCGGTCTACGGACCATTGTTGCCTTTCATTTAAGTCTGCGCGCATGACTCACGCCCACGAGTCTCGGGGACGCTCGGACTACGGAGCGAGGACGCGGCTCGGGCAACTTTGTGTTTTCCGAGTCTAGCGAGGACGCGGCTTAGGTTGACTTGGTGTCTCCTAAGTCTTGCGAGGACGTGGCTCGGACCGACTTTGTGTCACCGAGTCTTACGAGGATTGGAATTGAGTTGAATAATGGAATTGGACGGAAATTATAAGGGTACACCTAGGTGGATTTTAATTAAGTTGATTGAGTAATACCTCGTTTTTGAATAAGAACTTTTATGCTAATGAACTTTATAAATTGGATTTTTAATGCATACTTTAAATTATTGCTCGTTATAGAATTGTTTTCTAATGTTTTAACAGCAGGGCTAACTTGTGTTTCCAATTTTCTAAAAACTACCTTTTTGGTCCACTCACCTTTTTAAATGTTTTCGCCCCACTTCAGTGAGTCGTAGCCAGCACCACCACCGGCCCGTCTTCACCATCACACTACTTCGACCTCGTGTAGGGTCCTTGACCCGAGAAGAACTTTGTATTTAATTATTTTAATAGCTCAATTTGCCCAAACTTTTGTGAGGCTCGAGGCCGTACACTTTAGTTTACGTCGATGTGTGAACTTAACTTGTGCGTCTTGAAGTTTGTGGGAATTAAATTGTGCTTTCGCAGTGTAAAATATTTGGGAACTCAGGCCAATTACGGGGAGACTCTGCGAATTTTCGCAGTAAGTCGAACCTCAAAACTCTTTAAAAACTCAATTTCTTTACAAAAAGGGCAAAATGGTCAAGTGTGTCTAGGCACCCCGAAGAGATGTCGGCCACGGACAGAGGCTTGGCCCGGATTCCAAAGCGGAATTAGGGTCGGGTCCTGTCATATCGTATATTATATAACTGCTGCAGACATTTCAATATCTGGCATCATAAGTTTTTTCCTCATTGTAGAAATGGATTAGTAATTAATGTGTTTTTTCTTCTTTTTTATGGCCCGTTTTTAACACTTTTACTTTTAGTTATTATTTTTCTTCTTCTTTTTAAATTTTTTTTTTAGATGAACAAACATGGGGGAATGAGAAGGATGGAGATAGAGGGAGACAAATTATTAAGTAAATATAATCTTCATACATACTTTCTACTTGGAATGTTGCTAAAAGAATAAACCCTTGGGAGCTGAGGTTTTGGTGTTATTTCATTCTTGTTCTATTTTGGAACTTGGTGGTCTCCTAACAGTCGTTTGTTTATTACCAGTTCAAAATTTTAGATCATCAATTTAACAAGCAATGAGGATCCTTTTGTTTTTTGGTCAATAACAATGAGGATCTTTCTGATGTTGATCTTGGTCTCTTTGAATTGACAATAAATATTACTTTTCTTCTTATTAGTTTTAAATGAAGCATGTATAAATGCCAATATTGGAAAGAAACTGAAGCATTGTTTGGAGATGGACCCCATGTTATGTTAGGACTCAAGATTCTACATTGGAAAAATAGCATATCCTAGAATGGTTTAAGAGCTCATGGGCACCCTTCCCTTATAAGTCGGTTTTTAGGGACAAGCTCTATCTATGGTTCTTAACATCCCATTAAAACTAGTGTTCTTCTTGTTTCATAACTGAAACCCTAATAATTATTTTCATGTCTCCGTTGCAGATGATTTGCCGCATGTGGCCCTCCTTTATGTAAATCTGACAGAAGAAGAGAGGAAAAGAGCTCAAGAGAAAGTTAGTATTTTGGATGTGAGCATTACTGATTTGACCTTCCCAATAGCGAGCATTGCATTGTACAAAACCGACTACCAAGATAAAACTCTCAAATCTTGGGAAAAGATTGCAGAAAAAATCCTACGACCAAGATAATGTTCTTTCCATTTAATATCTATAATGTGATTTGGGCAAATGCAATATGTTCATGTAAGAGCATCTCTAACAGTAGTAGCAAATAGAACTACTTAAATTGAAGTTTGTTGACCTACGTGGCAATTTGAAAAACCATATGTGCTACTTGAATATTTTTTGCTACAACAGACTCTTCAATTCAATTAATGCAATATCATGGAAAATAATAAAAATTATGAAAACATGTGAAAAATGTTTCTCTATTTTATATCGCTTGTATTAAAAAAAAATCAAAAGAATACCAATATATAACTCCTAAGTTCTTCCACCTGGCTACATTTTGCATGCAATTACATTGTTACATACAAAAAGAACAAAGAAAAAAAAATGTGACGATGTCAAAGAAGTTAGAATGAATGATATTTATGATCCCATCAACAAATAATTATATTATCAAATATCCGCTATAAACTTGGTTGGAGAAATCAGAAATCATCTTTTTACCATACGAGTTATTTTCAACACGACATAAAATAATAAAAAAATTACATAGATATTATGTCAAAAAATAGAGAAGTTGCAAACATATGCCAATAAATTTTCTCCACAATTCGTGACTTCTTGTCAATTCCTTCTCTTTTTGGTTGTGTTTAAATATGACATTTATTGTTATATGTCACCATGATTAACCATCTAACAACGTAACACATTTTGATTGGTAAACATCATATTTTGGGTCATTCCATCATTATGTAGGACCTTTTTTTTTATTTTGGTTGAAAATAAAGGAAAACGTGTTTTGTTTTGGGAGCATTTTTGCTCACCACTTTAACCATAGGTGTACCCTCACCACCACCTTCAATGTTTGACACGTGTCCATAGGCATAATCATAGTTAACTTTTGCTTTGTATTTATGGAACCGTGGTTATACCTATGGACACGTGTCAAGTATTGAAGCTGGTGGTGAGGGTACACCTATGGTTAAAGTGGTGAGCAAAAATGCACCCTTTTGTTTTGGGTATGGAAAAAAATATTGATCTCGTGAAAGGTAAGGGTGCAAAGAATTTCCACAATTACTGATGTCGACGAAGGAAAATGTGGTTCATAGTATTGCCAGACTGATCGAGCGCCAACGTTAATGATCTTCGCTCCTCTTAACTAAGGCTAGGTAATTCGCTTTCCTATAAAAAAAGGTGGACCCTAAACAGAAAGTTCTGGTTTAAGGTTTTAGGGCAAATACTTATCTGTGTACGATTTTATTTGACTTGTCTATTACAACTACTAATATCTTGGGGTGTAGATAAAGTTCCTTTTATATGTAAAGTTACGCGTTTTGGAGTGGAGGTAAAAACCAAATCCAAGCGTCGTTGCGTAGAATATGTGAGTGGAAGCGGTGGTCCACATGCTGGGAAATACTTTGATGGTTGCAACATGAAAGGCCAGAGTTCAAATGAAATGTTACAACATGTGATAAGAGCTTTATAATATGCAACCCTTTTTGATGAATGTAGCGGTGGATATGTGCGTGTGTTTGAGGTATTAAAACAAGGAGGTTTTGAAACGATATATGACAGACCGGTTCTGAAAACGCTTCTCGATCATTACGATGCCTTAGCTAGTCATCTTTCCAATTCATGGTTCTTTCTCTTTGACACGCTTGATTACACGTATACACATGACAATAATGTGAAAGTGCATAAAGGATTCGAAAGACAGTTTGAAGGAAAATATAAGAGGAATATTGTCGTAAAGGTAGGACCCCCATACATTATACGACTTGTACATTTTAAGAACCCAATTGATGAACTATATGAGAAGTTGAAAAGAACAAATAGTCAACGTTTTGTGCCTCCTGAAGTTCGATATCTACCGTCAGTTCAAATTGAAGAAATTGGTGAGCTTCCTATTTTGTGTGGTAAGCTAACAGAAGAGTTGGTGAGAAATTTACAAAATATGTAGCATCTTGGGTATGCACTCCGTTACATAACTGCAAAAATATTAATATTTTGTTTAGACTAGTCGGTGAGATAACTATTTAATTTATTTAATTTGTTTTCCGTTTTCATTAATAACTGGATACGCACCTCATTTGGTTGGCAATCCTTTAGCTTTTATTAAGACTTTCTAGTAGTATCTTGATGTAAAACATCATACTTATTGGGAATTAAGCTTATACATTTATTGTTCTATCAAATTATGCAGATATAAAAATAAGAAATAAAATTGCAAACCATAAGAAACAGAGAAATCAAAAATTGAAATGAAAACCATATATCACAATTACAACACCAAAATTCCTAAATTTAAATTTCACATAAATAACACTGCTTCTGCCACTTCCTCTCTACTTACCTCCCCCAGTTACCCCTGACGTCCTAAAAAACCCCAAAAACAAAAATTTCACAGCACTCACGTGACACAAGTCACGTGCTCAACGTTTCAAGCTCAACTACCTACAGCAGAACATCGGCGTCTCCGCCTCCGAAATTCGCCTGCCCTTCTCTGCTTCATGATCGAAAATCACGCGCGTGCGTTCGGACGTGATGCTCACACAGTGCATCCGCAGAAGACGAAGAAGAAGAAGAGCATGGAGACCAAGGCCACGGACTCGAACGCCGTCACCAGAGGCCAAACGACGTCGTCCACGATCGACAGGCTCAGCTCCGGCCACCACCTCAGCAGGCTCCGGGGGCCCACCCCATCGTCGACCGGAATGCTGACGCGGACCGCCACCAGGACATTCTCTCTTGCTCTCAATTGCAGTCTCCAGTGACCCGGCGCTCGCTTGCTCTCTAGTTTCGACCGGGTTTGTATTTGTAAGGAGAGGAAGAGAGGGGGCGGGTTTGTTATATATTAAGGGAGGCGAGGGTAAAATGGTAAATGAAAATAAGTGGGGTCTGTTCATCAACGGCGGAGATTGGGGTTAGGATCAGAGATGTGCGGCACTAGCTGAGGAATTCTTGTTAATAAGACAAAATATGCAATTATTTGAAAAATAGTTTGGAGGGAAAATTAAAAACGACAACAAGATTGAATTCAAATACGTTCAAAAAGTTTTGAAAACCGAAGAGTAGCAGAAAACATTAAAAAAAACAAAAGTTTTAGAAAATAGTGGCTTTCTTCTATTGGCTCATGCAAATAGCAAGTCTGGAATTTGGATACCGCAATTGTTGAACTATTAATTCACTGGAAAATTTGATATAATTAAACTAAAGTTATATATATATGATTTATTCAGAAAACCAAAAAATATTATAAAATATAAAGAGAAATTAAACAAACAACGATGGGTCGTATGTACTAGAAATTAGCCCTAATATCTTTACTTTATAGATGACATTTTCTATTGAGATAAGTGATAATATACTAAATTCACACACACTACACGCATTTAATGCTATGACTCAAACATAATGACAGGACCTCGACCCAAATTCCACTTTGAACCGAGCCGAACCCCGTGGCGTGTTCGACACTGCAAATGCCGGCACAAATGACCTAATTGCCCATCTACTACAGCTTCAAAGAAATTCAAGGTTCGACTTCTATCGAAAAATTCGGCAAAGTCTCCCCGTAAATTGATCACTTCCAAAACTTCACCCGTCAAACAAGTACACACTAAATCAACCAATCACAAGAATCTTCATCAAACATTCAAACAAGCTTAATTTACATCCTAGTGGCAATTCATCGTAGCCACTAACTCGAGTTACAAAGAAAATACGCTTGTTTACAAACGATGTCCTACATTGAGTGAGGAAGGAGCGAGCGGGACTTCTGCCCTGTGGTGGTCTCCTAGTGCACGCCATCGCCCGAGGGCGCAAAACATTTGAAAAGGGTGAGTGGACAAAAAAAAAGTTTTACAAAATAGCGTAAAACCATACTAACCCCTTGTTAAAACATTTAGAAAACAATTAGAGATATAATCGTATTCGAAAGATAAGCATGTATAAAACATATTTATATAAGTTTCTAAATCGAATTCTCATTTAGTAATAGAAACCAATTTAATTCAATAAAAGCAATTAAATTAAGAATTTTCGAAAAGACTTTTCAATTTCCACCTAAGCGCATTCTTTTCCGATTTTCCTTCAATTCCAATATTTAATCGTCAATTCCATATCCTCGTAAGACTCCTATGGACACAAAGTCGGTCCAAGCCACGCCCCGCAAAACTTAGGAGACACATAGTCAACCTAAGCCGCGTCCCCTCACAACTCCTGGGACACTTGGTCACCCGAAGCTTATGCCTCGCTTCCTCACGGTTCGGGCGTCCCGAGACTCGTGGGGAGTATAGTCATGCGCACAGACTTAAACCGAAGGCACAAAGAGGTCCGTAGACCGGTAATCACCAATATCAATATTTATATCATCCGTAAGCAAATATAACCTTTCTCAAGGCAACATTCATTCTCGAGGCAACATCTAGGGTACCAAAGGTGGTTTAAAACCTTTCATAAATCATTCATATATATAAAACAAATCATCACCTTTCCGAGCCATTCAACTCTCACAATATTAAACATAAATATCATTTTCCAATTCAATTCCATGCTCGGAACAATATTCATAACAAATATTTCGAATAAACGACAGATCAATTTCAAGCTTAAACCTCAGAATCATAAAGTTCATTTCAAGAAATCAATATTTGCTCTAATAGAAATCATAAATGAATATTCCAGAAAATCAATTAAATTCTATTATGCCACTTAAAGATATTATTTGGAAATAATTAAATCCATAATAAACTTTTTAATAAAACAGCTTATTGCATAAAACCTGCTTATAAAATAAAAGTCCACTCACTTCCCTGGTCCGTGCTAGCCGAACCTTTCAAGGTACCTCCTCGCTGGTCAATCTGCTACCGGTGCCTGATTAAATCATCATAATATTTTATTAATAAAATTGCTCAATTTGACAATTAAAAGTGGGCCGGGCGCGTGAGAACATGCACTGGCAAATTCCGATAGCTTTAAAAAGCGATAAAATTGGGCGTTCGGAAAACTCCAAAGCGGGAGCTATCCTTCCTCCTACCACAAGTTCTTGGCCTCCCGAACACATTTCTCAACTACGAGAAAGTCAATTTCGGACCCTAAGTGGGTTAAAACCTAAGTTCAAAACTGGCTGAAACTTAACTTCGAAATTTGGTTTACCTATGCTACTTAATCAATCAAAACCTACCCAACAGGCAGCTAGAGCATGAAAAATAGGTGACTATCCATACCTCACATGTCCGATTTGGTTGCCGGAGGACGACGAACGGAGCCGCGGTTTTGGGTCAAAATCGGTGGTTTTCGTGGAAATTCGGCCGAATCCAAGGGTTGCCAACGTCGGGGAAGGTGGGGGATAGGTCGGGACGTGGCGACCGACCTTCCTTGGCCGATCTCGTGGGCCGAGGTGGTGAGGGGTGGTGGTTATGGTGGATGGAGGGTTTGGTGGTAAGCCCACAATATACCCACGAACTCAGACGATTTGCGAGCCCAACGTAATGTAAGATGACCCACTTCCCAATTTCTCTCCCGAAATTAAAAGTTAATTTTAAAACCAATAAAATACTTTGGGGATAAAATTGTCTTTCACTTGAATACTTTAATAATTAAGTATTAATTTAGATTCGGGTTATTACACATAAGACATTGCTTGAGGGAGTAAATACTTCAAATCACTACCCTAATATCTCTACTTTCAGTCACGTACATATGGTACTTGAACTAAGCTCATTAATTATCATATTATTATGTAGAGTAAAATTCATGAGGGGAACAGTGGCGGAAGCCCAACAAGGTTGGCAGTTGGTGGTGTTGGAGGCAGATTCAAAAATCATGATAGATGCTCTTCGGGGAGGAATTATCCACGATATAGAGTCATGGCACAACAACTTATGTTCCTAGCAATTGTAATACGAGTTCAGATCTTCTGTCCATGCTTTTTTGTGTCCCTCTATGTCCATGCCTTAATTTTGTGACACGTGGTATTCCACTTAATCATACTTTAACAAAATTAATGCTTTTATCTTTTAATACAAATAAAATAATTTTAAAAATGCCACGTGTCACAAAATTAAGGCATTGACATAGATGGACACACAAAAGCATGGACAGAAGATATGAACCCATTGTAATACGGCTTCTCATTTGCTTGTCTTCAATTTTTCTTGTGCTTTGTGACAATGAATGGGTTCGCTTGCCTCCGCTTTGCTATCGTGTGTCTCGTACTTCACTTTAATGATTAATTATCCTATTATTGTTTTTGGGAAGAACAAAATATTGTCAATTATCTAAAAACCCGGACCTAGAAAATGTAAATGAATGATAAATTAGTGATTTGGGATAAATGCAGTAATGTGACCTTTATGTAATTTTAATGTATCATAGGTAGACCTGGCAATATCGGAAACGACCCGTTAACACGACACGAATTCGCATGAAAATAATAGTATTTGGGTCTCTCTTATTGGGTCGGGTTGAAAACGGGTGGACCCGTTAGTCACCCGTTAAGCTAACGGGTCGTTAACGGGTCATTCGCGAATCACACGTTAACATGTTAAGAGAAAGGATATTTTTGTAATTGTACATTCTAAAACTAAACCTAAACCTAAGTACTAACTCACTCTCAGCCCAACCGCCCTCACCTCACCTCTCTATCTCGTGACTTCACTCTCTCTCTCTCTCTCTCTCTCTTTGTCTTCTCCACCAAACTCAGAGCCAGCCTCTCTCCCTCTCTTCTTTCTTCTTCTCTCTCTGTCTTTCTCTCCAGACTCAGCAGCCGCCCTCACCTCTCTCTCTCTCTCGCAACTTCACTCTCTCCAGACTCGCGACTTCGCTCTCTCCAGACTCTCTATGTCATCTCTGTCTTCTCTTTCTCTCGCGACATACGAAGATCTAAGAGAAACACAATGGGTATGATTATTTAGTTTTGGTCTTCTCTGTCTTTATTTTAATTTTAGTTTTGGGTATGATTATTTAGCATCCCTTCCCAATAAAAACGACTCTTCTCAATCTCTTGATAGGTGCTCTTTCTCTAGAGACTTTTAATAATTCTCCATGGCCAATAGCATCCAAGATACGCTCGCCGAGTTGGAGGTGGGAGTGGAGAGTAAGGACGAAAGACAAACGTATGCGGTGTGGGCAATCCCATCGGATGACGTGTCTCGTAGGATCAAGAAGTTGATGGAGGGCCTTCGAGCCGAGTTTGGTGGGCCCGAGATCGAGCCCTACATTTCCCTTGCGGGGTCCATCAGTCTGACGCCCGATGAAGTGCTCAATAAGTTTGAATCCTTAGAGGATCCTATTCAGGGTTACGTTCTTAAAGTTGACGCTGTGATTACCAGGAGGTCCTATTACCAGTGTCTTTACATCCTCTTTCAGTGACCCTAGTTCAAGGAGGTCCTATCTATTTTCCACTTCTTCTTCTTTCCTTCATTTTATTTTATTTAGTTTCTTTTGTTGATATTTTATTTTTAGAGTATAAAATAAAAATACTCCCCTCATTTTATTATTCAGAATAGTACTAACATATTCATTGCATGTGTCAAATTTTATTTTCTCAGATGTATAAGATATTATATAACTTCTGTGGACATTTCAATATCTGAAATCGTAAGTTTTTTTCCTCATTGTAGAAATGGATTAGTAATTAATGTGTTTGTTCTTCTTTTTTATGGCCCGTTTTTAACACTTTCACTTTTAGTTATTATTTTTCTTCTTCTTTTTTAATTTTTTTAAATGAACAAACATGGGGAAATGAGAAGGATGGAGATAGAGGGAGACAAATTATTAAGTAAATATAATCTTTATACATACTTTCTACTTGGAATGTTGCTAAAAGAATAAACCCTTGGGAGCTGAGGTTTTGGTGTTATTTCATTCTTGTTCTATTTTGGAACTTGGTGGTCTCCTAACAGTCGTTTGTTTATTACCAGTTCAAAATTTTAGATCATCAATTTAACAAGCAATGAGGATCTTTTTTTTTTGGTCAATAGCAATGAGGATCTTACTGATGTTGACAACAAATATTACTTTTCTTCTTATTAGTTTTAAATGAAGCATATATAAATGCTAATACTGGAAAGAAACTGAAGCATGGTTTGGAGATGGACCCATGTTATGTTAGGACTCAAGATATTCTACATTGGAAAAATAGCATATCCTAGATTGGTTTAAGAGCTCATGGACACCCTTCCCTTAAAAGCCGGTTTTTAGGGGCAAGTTCTACTTATAGGTTCTTAACATCCCATTAGAACTAGTGTTCTTCTTGTTTCATAACTGAAACCCTAATAATTATTTTCATGTCTCCGTTGCAGATGATTTGCCGCATGTGGCCCTCCTCTATTGAAATCTGACAGAAGAAGAGAGGAAAAGAGCTCAAGAGAAAGTTAGTATTATGGATGAGAGCATTACTGATTTGACCTTCCCAATAGCGAGTATTGCATTGTACAAAACCGACTACCAAGATAAAACTCTCAAATCTTGGGAAAAGATTGCAGAAAAAATCCTACGACCAGGATAATGTTCTTTCCATTTAATATCTATAATGTGATTTGGGCAATGATATATATATATATTCATGACAACCTTAATTAAATTAGTTCAATGAAGCCTGAGCATTAGGTTACATCAACCACAAATTTAAATTCGTTTATATCTCTTTTTTTAATTTGATTTACAAAATGTATATTTCCTGATGGTTTAGTAGTAAAACCAATTGGTTTACAATGCATTTGGATGAGGAAATTTAAAAGTACAAAGGAATTCCTAAATGACGGAAATTAATGTAGAATTTGTAAAGTTTTTTGTTTGGGTGACGGATTTAAAATGCGGAATTTAACCTTTATTTGTAAAGTTATCTTTTTAAAAAACTCAAACTCTCTTGGAATTTTAGAAATAATGACGTTTAGAGAAAATTTAACGTTGGGATTTATGATCTCTAAATGCAATATGTTCATGTAAGAGCATCTCCAACAGTAGTAGCAAATAAAACTCCTCAAATTGAAGTTTGTTGACTTACGTGGCAATTTGAAAAATCATATTTGCTACTTGAATATTTTTTGCTACAACAGATACATCAATTCAATTAATGCAATATCATGAAAAATATGAAAACACGTGAAAAAATGTCTCTCTAGTTTAGACTATCGCTTGTATTAAAAAAATCAAAAGAATACCAATATAACTCCTAAGTTCTTCAACCTGGCTACTTTTTGCATGCAATTACATTGTTACATACAAAAAGAACAAAGAAAAAAAAAGTGACGATGTCAAAGAAGTTAGAATGAATGATATTTATGATCCCATCAACAAATAATTATATTATCAAATATCCGCAATAAACTTGGCTGGAGAAATCAGAAATCATATTTTTACCATACGAGCTATTTTCAACACGACATAAAATAACAAAAATTACATAGATATTATGTCATAAAATAGAGAAGTTGCAAACATATGCCAATAAATTTTGAGTGCTGCTAAACGAACCCTAAAATTAACTAAGTACACCCTACTACCAAACTATTTATTAAATTACTAATTTACCCTAATATAAAATGACCAAAAAGGATATATTGAATTGTATACTCCAATATGTACACCCTCTTTAAGACTTGACACATGTCCATTGTTATAACCATGGTTAATTCTTTAATTTTAATCTTTTAAAGTATTTTAAACCAAAAAATAAAATAAAAAGAGAAAAAAAGCTCTCTCTCCTTCCCGACCCACCCCACTCTGAGACGAGTTGAAATATGCTGTCCCAAAATTCCTAAACTACCAAATCTCCCTATATTAGATTGAAAACCCACATTTCTCTTGAAAGATTAAAGACAATATATTTAATTAAGAATTAAAATCTTTGTTTTACTGCTTGAGCTTTTGAATCCATGCCTTCAAACAAGTTGACTTAATTTTTGACAAACAACACGGAATCAAGGAGAATTATATTGTGCTGAATATTAACAAACCACAGAATCCAAGTTGATTTTTGTATGCATAAAACTTAAACAATCAATACACAAACCAATTCGTGTTGAAATATTGGAAACCCACACCCAAATAATTCTCCGCTGCGAGGTTGAAGCTAAGAGAGATGGGTGGCATATTTTACTTTCACTGCGAGGTTGGAGGCGAGGAGAGTCTGAGACTGCCATGGTTGAGGGAAAAGAAGCGTTCAAAATGCCTATTGATATTTTACATTATTTTCTATACGAGTTATCAGTGTTTGTGTATTGTTAGAGGTGGAGAGACGTGTCAAAATTTTAGATAAGGGATAGGGAATTTGGGGACAACAGATCTCAACTCCCCTGAGACCCTATTCTCTACGCCACCTCCCTCAACAACCCTAGTCACCATTTCTCCTTCAACTTCAACGACAACTCATTAAAACCCAATTCTCAAATGCAACAATCTAATCCCAATCCCAATTCAGATGTTTCCAAAAAACCCCATGGTGGTCGTGGTGGAGAACTGTAATTCCGGGTGGTGTTGGTCGCACAGGAGAGAGAGAAAAAAAGAAGAAGAAGAAGCAGGAAAGGGAGAGGGGGAGAGTTTTGTTAAAATATTTTTATTTTTTATTTTTTTACTTTATTTTTTTATTTTAAATACTTTAAAAGATTAAAAATTAAAGAGGGTGTATCATGAGTATTTTTGGTAGTTAAATAGGGTGTACTTAGTTAATTTTACATTAATTTAAATATTAGGGTGTATTTAGATTATAGGGTGTACTCAATTAATTTTAGGGTTCGTTTAGCAGCACTCTAAATTTTCTCCACAATTCGTGACTTCTTGTCAATTTCTTCTTATTTTTCTTCTCTTTTTGGTTGTGTTTAAATACGACATTTATTGTTACATGTCACCATGATTACCATCTAACAACGTAACACATTTTGATTGGTAAACATCATATTTTGGGTCATTTCCATCATAATGTAGGACCTTTTTTTTTATTTTGGTTGAAAATAAAGGAAAACGTGTTTTGTTTTGGGTATGGAAAAAAATATTTGATCTCGTGAAAGGTAAGGGTGCAAAGAATTTCCACAATTACTGATGTCGACGAAGGAAAATGTGGTTCATAGTATTGCCAGACTGATCGAGTCCCAAAGTTAATGATCTTCGCTCCTCTTAACTAAGGCTAGGTAATTCGCTTTCCTATAAAAAAAGGTGGATCCTAAACAGAAAGTTCTGGTTTAGAGTTTTAGGGCAAATGCTTATCTGTGTACGATTTTATTTGACTTGTCTATTACAACTACTAATATCTTTTACTCTTTTGATATTTTAACTCCTTATTCTTCATATGAGATGGATAGCCTCGTCGATATTTAACTTAAAACTTTTCTTAAACTTATGCATTTTACCTTCGTTACTTAAATTCAAACCATATGATGGTGCGCAAAACAATGGTCATTTATGCCTAGTTGTTTAGCAAGTCTTTAAATTAAAATATAGTATACTAACCCCATAAGAGAAGAACAAAATGTTGAGATAAAAACCACCTTTTACCTTAGACATTTTCTAAATAAATGGATTCTCAAATCTTCAAGCATGAGAATATAATAGAACATGTGCTGCAAATTGCAATTCATTTGCGATAAAAATAATACACGATGTAGACATCAAAATGATAGGATGCTGGGCACCTATGGTAAACGACATAAAAGAGCACTCCTTTCTCTTTTGTTTTACCGCTAGAGTACAATTAACTCTTCATTCTCTCACTACTACAAAAAAAACACTTTGCGCGACGAAATAAGTTTGTCGCGCAAAGTACAATTTCGTCGCGCAAAATTTGCGCTACAAAATTTTGGTCGTGCATAATCCGTCGTGCAAAGCTCGTGAAGAAAGGGTTTGCGCGACAAAGATTAGGTTTCGTCGCGCATAACTACTTTGCGCGATGAACTCGCGCAAAGTTACTTTGAGCGACGAATACTATCGTCACTCAAAGCTACTTTATGCGACGAAGTATTATTGGTCGCACAAACATTTGCGCGATGAAGTCTTGTTGGTCGCGCAAACCTTTGTGCGACGAAGTGTTATTGGTCGCGCAAACCTTTACGCAACGAAGTGTTGTTGGTAGCTCAAACCTTTGAGCGACGAAGTATTGTTGGTCGCGCAAAGTTTTGCGCGATGAAATATTTCAAATTTTTTAATTTTTGTGTTTTAAAAATTTTTAATTAAAATAAATTAATTTAGTAGTTTGCGCGACGAAATATTTTGTCGTGCATGGTTTTTGACTTTTTTTAAAAATTATTTCTCGAATTATATTAATTTTTTATTTTTAAATTTTATTTTATTTTATGATTTTATTTTTTTAATTACTTTAATTTAAATTGACATATTCAAAATAAAATTACATATGAAAAATAGTGATCAAATTACCCAATATATATATAATATTCAAAATGTACACATAAATTAACAAAGTGCAATAATAAAATCCTAAAATTGTTATACCCTAATACAACCCTAAAATTTTTATACCCCAAATCCAACCCAAACTCCAATCCTCACCCTATACTCAACCTCAAACCCCTCACAAACTCAAAACTAACTCCAAAAATACATATTAATGAAAAAAAATTTAAAATTTGGAGAGAATATACATTTTGGCAAGACTGAGAGTGACCTGAGAGTGTGAGAGAATTAGAGAAGATAGTGAGAGAGAGATGAGAGAGTGAGTGAGAGTGAGAGATAGTGAAAAGAGAGATGAGAGAGTGAGTGAGAGTGAAGAGAGAGATGAGAGATTAAGTGTGAGAGAAAAGGTCGGATTTGGGGAGAGGGAAAGAGAGAGGAGAGGTAAGAGTAGAGAAAGACATTGAGAAAATGGTGGAGTTATTTTGGTTTTAAAAACCGTATCACTTTGCGCGACGAAACGAAATATTGGTCGCGCAAAACTTTGCCCGACGAATTCTTGGTCGCCCAAACCTTTGCATGATGAATCGAAATATTGGTCGCGCAACGTCTTAAATTTTTTTTTTTAAATTCCCACGTCCCATTTTTTGAAGCCCACAAAATTTTTAGAGTTTTGCGACGAAATGTTGGTCGCCCAAAACTTTGCGCGACGAAAATATTGGTCGCGCAAAGTGTTAAATTTTTTTAAAAAACTCATGTGTCCCATTTTTGGAGCCCGCCAAATTTTTAGAGTTTTGCGCAATGAAAATATTGGTCGCGCAAAGTCTTAAACAAAAATAAAATAATTTTTATGAATAATAAAAAATAAAATTATTTTATTTTACGATTTAAAATATAAATAAGGTTTAGGCGACCAAATGTGTTTTCGTCTCACAAAGAAAATAATAAAAATAAAGAAATAATTTAGTTTAACAATATAAAATATAAAAATAAGTAAATAAGGGTTAGGCGACGAAATATTGATATTCGTTGTGCAAAGTTTTCAAAAATAATAAAAACTTATGAAAACAACTATATCTTAAATTTTATAATGTATAATTAAATAAAAAATAAATTGGTTTGCCCGACGCATGTTTACATTATGACGTCGTGCTATTGGTTTTTGCACAACGACCCCATTGTTATATTTTTTAAAAAATTATTATTATAAAGTTTACTGAAAATGTGACTTTACTTCATTCAAATTCAATTTTTTTACATAAAACCCACAATAATATATTTTTCTAACAAAAACCCAATCCTAACTACAATAATAACTTAAAGCTACTAATAAATATATATACTATTCAATTTCTTAAGTGTTATACGTACAAAATAAATAAATTTAAAGCTACTTAATTATATATATATATATATATATACACACCATTCAACGATCCAACCGTCAAACTTGTTTGTATATACTTCGAGATCGTATACCCCAAAAATCGCAAAAACAAACATTCAGAGATTTAGTAACGAGACAAAACTTTTCGACGGTTATAAACAAAAAATCACGACTTAACGGTTATTTTAACTCCGATTTTGAAGATTTTTTACAGCTACACTCATTGACCCTATATGAATACAATGAATAAATTTGATCTTCAATTTAAAATATTTTACACTAGTGGATACCACAAAATCTTATGTTATATTTAACGAAAGTATAATAAACTCTTAATTGTTAGTGAATATATTGTTTTGATGGCATACGCATTATACAAAACTAGTTTCAACGATCCAACCGTCAAACTTGTTTGTATATACTTCGAGATCGTATACCCCAAAAATCGGAAAAAACAAACATTCAGAGATCTAGTAGCCGAACAAAACTTTACGGTTATAAATGAAAAATCACGATTTAACGGTTATTTTAACTCCAATTTTGATATTTTTTACAGCTACACTCCTTGACCCTATATGAATACAATGACTGAATTTGATCTTCACTTTAAAATATTTACACTAGTGGATACCACAAAATCTTATGTTATATTTAACGAAAGTATAAATAAACTCTTAATTGTTAGTGAATATATTGTTTTGATGGCATACGCATTCTACGAAACTAGTTTCAACGATCCAACCGTCAAACTTGTTTGTTTATACTTCGAGATCGTATACGCCAAAAATCGGAAAAATAAACATTCAGAGATCAAGTAATGGGACAAAACTTTTCGACGCTTATAAACGAAAAATCACGATTTAACTGTTATTTCAACTTCGATTTTGATGATTTTTTACAGCTACACTCCTTGACCCTATATGAATACAATGAACTAATTCGAAATATTTAGATTACGTCATGCAAAGATTTTAAAAAATAATTTTTTATTTTTATTTATTTTTGTAAAGACTTTGCGCGACGAAAAACAATTCGTCGGGCAAGACTTTGTGCAACGAAGTTAGGGTTTCGTCGCGAAAAGGTTCGTCGCGCAAAGCTACTTTGTGCGACGAAGTTTTGATTTTCGTAGCGCAAAGTTTGGTCGCGCAAGGTTTTTTTACTAGTGTCTACTGTTTCAAAGGGCAAATCTTAGACATAAAAATAACCAGTATAAGGGTCGTAAGTAAAACCAATATCCTTATGTCTCTCCTCGCGTTGTGGGCACTCATAATTCAAGTGTTCTTCTTTCTTCCCACAGATTGTACAATCCTTGATAAGCGCACGTCCACTGCTTAGGCCACAACTAGCACAACTTGAGTCTCTAAAGAGGCAGCCACATACAAGACATGCAACCACACAACTCTTGCCAACAATTGCGTTCTTTGGGACTCGATACCTATAAGAGCATAGTTGCATATGGTGCTTATCCACCTTTAAACAATACTTACATTCACTTGTGTGCAATTTGTAGATTCATTGTTAAATACAACGAAAGCAATAAAAATAATCATTTAAAAAAAAACAATGAATGAATGAAGATGATAAAATCCAAAAATCAGTATTGTGAGAACATTACATTGAATAACAACAAATACATAGATATTATGTCATACGAGAAAAAAAATTGAATGCATATATGTAAATAGAGAAGCTGCAGGCACATTTTTTTTCCTTTTTCTGTTGTCCCTAAAATCAAAAGCTTACCATAACTTTCTCCATCATTTGATTTTTCATCCTCTGATTCTTCATCCTCTGATTTCCAATCCTCTGGTTTCCAATCCATTGATTTCCAATCCATTGATTCTTCAAACTTGTTCCCTGTTTTCATGCAATTACATTGTTAAATACAAAAGAAAAAAAGAAGAAAAAAAGGTGATAATGTCAAAGAAGTTAGAAGCAATGACATCTATGATCCCATCAACAAATAACTATATTATTAAATATCGGTTCTACATCATACAAACACCAAAATAACTTGGCTGGGGAAATTATCTTTTAACATACGAGCTGTTTTCAACATGACATAGATTAACAACGAATATATATATATTATGTCATAAATAGAGAACCTGCAAACATATTTTTCTTTCATACCAATAGAATTAGGAAGGTGGAGGTTAGACTATCCCTTGTATTCACACAAAAAATAAAAAGAAAATAACAAAAGCATACCAGTTATCATAGAAGGGCCCTCATAAAAAAAAGCAAGAAGTTCTTCTTCCGTTGGTTCTGTGGTCTCTGGTTCTTCATCCATACTATCTGTTTGCAAGCAATTACATTGTTAATTAATACAAGAAAGGGGGCGGGGAAGGGTGATGATGTCAAAAAAGTTAGAAGGAATGACATCTATGATCCCATCAACAAATAACTATATTATTAAATATCGGCTATCGATGGATATAAGCTCCTCTTGTTCCCGTAACATTTGTCTACAATATCGGGGACATGTTAAAGGTAATATTAATCTGTGCAATTAATTGTTCCTAATTTCTATACCAACACCTGGATTTAGTACTAAGAGCATCCACAATCATGCTCTCTATTTTTTAGTTAAAATTTAGCTAAAAACACTAGAAAGCTATTTTAGGAGCTCTCTATAAAATTTCAACTCCAATCATACTCCCTAGTTTAAAGAGTCATAAATGTTTTTAATGTTTTTTAATTCAATTTTTGAATAAAGTGTAGACACAAAAACAACAATAAAAAATAGTTGGTTTTAAATAAATGCTTAAAATAATATTAAATAAAGAAGCATTTAATTATAGGAAGTCACTAGGAGTCCTTTCTCTCTCCTCAGATTTAGGAGCTCCTAGAGGTCTCCCTATTTTAGGAGCTAAATAGGGAGCATGCTTGTAGATGAGTTTTTTCAATTCCTCCCTAAATTTTAGCTAAAGAGATGATTTAAGGAGTCTATTGTGGATGCTCTAAGTCATTATCATATCTGAATAAGTGCAGATTTACTCAAATGGTTTATATGAGTCCACTTTGCATCAAGTTATCAACTCCTCCACAAAAAACCGAGTCTGTGTGGCATATTTCTATGAGGTATGAAGATGCACACACCAAAATAACTGGCTGGAAAAATCATCTTCAAAAACCAATTCACAATTTTGGTATAATATATATATATATATACACACTCTAATTACACCAACAAAAATAATATAAAAACAACACCTAATTTTTTCCAAACCATAAAACCCAAGCAAATTTCATGTAATCTTCCTTACAAACCCTAAAAACAAAAATCAAGAGCATACATAAGCACAAGGACATAAGGTAAAAAGATAATTTTTGATAGAGAAAAGAAAGTAGTGGCATAAAATTTCAAGCTCAAGTAATTAAATTGCAGATGGTCTTGGTCACCATTGAATTAAAAGAAAAAGGAAAAGAATACATACCGATTATTGGTGTATCGCAGTTGAGCTTGAGGGGTACCATAGCTGGCGAGAAAAGGTCCTTTCCGCCACCGTCCTTATCCAGCACCTCCAACGGGGAATCCAATTTTAGGCACTCCAAAGATGAGACGTTGTCCATGGCTGTGTATAGCTTTGGTGTTTGGCTTTGCGGTTGTGAGAGAAAAAAGGACTGGCGGTTTGGGTTTGGGTTTGGGTTTAGGGTGAATTGTGAGAGAAAGAAAGAACGGCGTTTCTTACCTGTTATATAGGCGGTTTGGCTTTAATCAATATCATTTTTTCCATATTATTCAATATTATTTTTTCCATTTCAGTCTTGATTGAATAATAAATTATCATTAAAAACTAATAGAACCCAATACACGCATCTTTAATAAACAAATGCTGCGGACATTTCAATATCTTGAATCGTAAGTTTTTTCCTCATTGTAGAAATGGATTAATGTGTTTTTTCTTCTTTTTTATGGCCCGTTTTTAACACTTTCGCTTTTAGTTATTAGTTTTCTTCTTTTGTTTTAGATGAACAAACATGGGGGAAATGAGAAGGATGGAGATAGAGGGAGATAAATTATTAAGTAAATATAATCTTTATACATACTTTCTACTTGGAATGTTGCTAAAAGAATAAACCTTTGGAAGCTGAGGTTTTGGTGTTATTTCATTCTTGTTCTATTTTGGAACTTGGTGGTCTCCTAACAGTCGTTTGTTTATTACTAGTTCAAAATTTTAGATCAATTTAACAAGCAATGAGGCTCTATTTTTTTTTTTGGTCAATAGCAATGAGGATCTTTCTGATGTTGATCTTGGTCTCTTTGAATTGACAACAAATATTACTTTTCTTCTTATTAGTTTTTACTGAAGCATATATAAATGCTAATACTGGAAAGAAACTGAAGCATGGTTTGGAGATGGACCCCATGTTATGTTAGGACTCAAGATCCCACTTTGGAAAAATAGCATATCCTAGAGTGGTTTAAGAGCTCATGGGCACCCTTCTTTTAGAAGCCAATTTTTAGGGACAAGTTCTACCTATGGGTTCTTAACATCCCATTAAAACTAGTGTTCTTCTTGTTCATAACTGAAACCCTAATAATTATTTCATGTCTCCGTTGCAGATGAGTTGCCGCATGTGGCCCTCTTTTATGGAAATCTGACAGAAGAAGAGAGGAAAAGAGCTCAAGAGAAAGTTAGTATTCTGCATGAAACCATTATTGATTTGACCTTCCCAATAGCTAGCATTGCATTGTACAAAACCGACTACCAAGATAAAACTCTCAAATCTTGGGAAAAGATTGCAGAAAAAATCCTACGACCAAGATAATGTTCTTTCCATGTAATATCTATAACTTAAAACTTTTCTTAAACTTATGCATTTTACCTTCGTTAATTAAATTCAAACCATATGATGGTGCACATAACAATGGTCATTTATGCCTAGTTGTTTAGCAAGTCTTTAAATTAAAATACAGTAAACTAACCCCATAAGAGAAGAACAAAATGTTGAGATAAAAACCACCTTTTACCTTAGACATTTTCTAAATAAATGGATTCTCAAATCTTCAAGCATGAGAATATAATAGAACATGTGCTGCAAATTGCAATTCATTTGCGATAAAAATAATACATGATGTAGACATCAAAATGGTAGGATGCTGGGCACCTATGGTAAACGACATAAAAGAGCACTCCTTTCTCTTTTGCTTTACCTCTAGAGTACAATTAAGTCTTCATTCTCTACTGTTTCAAAGGGCAAATCTTAGACATAAAAATAACCAGTATACGGGTCGTAATTAAAACCAGAATGTTTCTCCTCGCGTTTCGGACACTCATAATTCAGGTGTTCTCCTTTCTTCCCGCAGATTGTACAATCCTTGAGAAGTGCACGTCCTTTGTTTAGGCCACAATCAGCACAACTTGAGTCTCTAAAGAGGCAGCCACATACATGACATACAACCACAC
Organism: Prunus padus; assembly: GCA_024362665.1. Taxonomy (NCBI): domain Eukaryota; kingdom Viridiplantae; phylum Streptophyta; class Magnoliopsida; order Rosales; family Rosaceae; genus Prunus; species Prunus padus. The sequence continues at coordinate 3,111,914 of JANFAM010000019.1, forward strand.
AACTCTTGCCAACAATTGCGTTCTTTGGGACTCGATACCTATAAGAGCATAGTTGCGTAGGGTGCTTATCCACCTTTAAACAATACTTACATTCACCTGTATGTAATTTATAGATCCATTGTTAAATACAACGAAAGCAATAAAAATAATCATTTTAAACATTTAAAAAGAAAAAGACAATGAATGAATGAAGATGATAAAACCCAAAAATCAGTATTGTGAGAACATTACATTGAATAACAACAAATACATATATGTTATGTCATACGAGAAAAAAATTGAATACATATATGTAAATAGAGAAGCTGCATGCACATTTTTTTTCTTTTTCTGTTGTCCCTAAAATCAAAAGCTTACCATAACTTTCTCCATCCTTTGATTTTTCATCCTCTGATTCTTCCACCTCTGATTCCCAATCCTCTGATTCTTCATCCTCTGATTTCCAATCCTCTGGTTTCCAATCCATTGATTTCCAATCCATTGATTCTTCAAACTTGTTCCCTGTTTCCATGCAATTACATTGTTAAATACAAAAGTAAACAAAGAAAAAAAAAGGTGATAATGTCAAAGAAGTTAGAAGCAATGACATCTATGATCCCATCAACAAATAATTATATTATTAAATATCGGTTCTACATCATGCAAACACCAAAATAACTTTGCTGGGGAAATTATCTTTTAACATACGAGCTGAGGTTAGACTATCCCTTGTATTCACACAAAAAATAAAAATAAAATAACAAAAGCATACCGGTTAGCATAGAAGGGCCCTCATAAAAAAAAGCAAGAAGTTCTTCTTCCGTTGGTTCTGTGGTTTCTGGTTCTTCAGCCATACTATCTGTTTGCAAGCAATTACATTGTTAAATACAAGAAAGGGGGCAGGGGGAAGAGTGATGATGTCAAAAAAGTTAGAATGAATGACATCTATGATCCCATCAACAAATAACTATATTATTAAATATCGGCTATCGATGATATAAGCTCCTCTTTTTCCCGCAACATTTGTCTACAATATCGGAGACATGTTAAAGGTAATATTAATCTGTGCAATTAATTGTTCCTAATTTCTATACCAACACCTGGATTTAGTACTAAGTCATTATCATATCTGAATAAGTGCAGATTTACTCGAATGGTTTATATGAGTCCACTTTGCATCAAGTTTTCAACTCCTCCACAAAATACCGAGTCTGTGTGGCATATTTCTATGAGGTATGAAGATGCACACACCAAAATAACTTGGCTGGAAAAATCATCTTCAAAAACCAATTCACAATTTTGGTATAATATAAATATACACACACTCTAATTACACCAACAAAAATAATATAAAAACAACACTTGATTTTTTCCAAACCACAAAGCCCAAGCAAATTTCATGCAATCTTCCTTACAAACCCTAAAAACAAAAATCAAGAGCATACAGGAGCACAAGGACATAAGGTACAAAGATTATTTTTGATAGAGAAAAGAAAGTAGTGGCATAAAATTTAAAGCCCAAGTAATTAAATTGCAGATGGTCTTGGTCACCATTGAATTAAAAGAAAAAGGAAAAGAATACATACCGATTATTGGCATATCGCTGTTGAGCTTGAGGGGTACCATAGATGGCGAGAAAAGGTCCTTTTCGCCGCCGTCCTTATTGAGCACCTCCGACTGGGAATCCAATTTCAGGCACTCCAAAGATGAGACATTGTCCATGGCTGTGTATAGCTTTGGTGTTTGGCTTTGAGGTTGTGAGAGAAAAAAGGACTGGCGGTTTGGGTTTGGGTTTAGGGTGAATTGTGAGAGAAAGAAAGAAAGGCGTTTCTTACCTGTTATATAGGCGGTTTGGCTTTTATCAATATTAATAAATATTATTTTTTCCATTTCAGTATTGATTGAATAATAAATTATCATTAAAAACTAATAGAACCCAATACACGCATCTTTAATAAACAATACATTAATTTCTAGTTTTGATTTTCCATTTCGTTTGGGATTTTCGTTTTCTCAACTAGGGCAGGAATCTTCTTTGGTGATTTTGAGTCTCAAATAAAGGAAATTAACTTTTCTTTTTCTTTTCAAGTTTGCGCTAATTGATATTTCATTGAGCCGGACTTCCGACATTGTACCACTTTGTGACTCAAAACGACAAAAAGTATGACAAACAAAAAAACCCAACAGAAAAGAGCACTTCTTTTTCTTTTTCTTTTCTTGTATGCAGTCCATCTAGGGCCACAAATAGAAGGGGTCGAATTAGATATTGCAGGAGATTTTTTCCTGATTGAATAATAAATTATCATTAAAAACTAATAGACCCCAATGCAGGACGTCTTTAATAAGAAGGGAATTAATTTCTAGTTTTTATTTTCTGATTGCGTTTGGGATTTTTGTTTCCTCATCAACTAGAGCCTAGCGTTTTAGTAATCTTTTGTTGTTTTTACTAACAAAAGGGTAAGCTTTGTATTGATTTCTTGAGGTTCAAGCATGGAAAGTTTTAGTTCACAGAGTAAGATTATTTTACTTTCCTAAAAGAACAACTCAACTCTTATAAAAGAATGGATGCCATTGTTCTCAAACTTACAAAACAACTTATTTTTATTTTTCATCAACAAATTAGTGATTGTAGCCGAGTTGAACTTTTGCTTTGCATTATGTCTGAGGCATACTTGGAGTTGGAGAAAACCAGCCAAGAGTTGAAGGTTTGTGTCATTATCACTATTCTTTTTTCTATCATACGTACTTTTTTATAGCTAAATCTATTATACGTACTTGCGGGTCCATATGTCATGAACCCAAATTCTATGTGCCCTCCCTGTCCCTTACCTATGTTTTTGTCATCTAACCATCTAGTTAACCAACTAATAACTCTGTTAACTCATATAAGAAAATTAATAAAATATATTATTTCCTATCCCTTCACTTTCCCAGCCCATCAACTTAGTACCGTCGTCAAGCAAAGCTTGGACCTCCTCATCAATCGAATTTTGTCTGTAAAGCCATTGAAGCTGAATTTTTCTTTCAAAACTTGGACCTATTATTGGGGTTAAACTTTGAACCATGGCTTGTTCGATTTTGTGCTCTCCTTTGGTTGTTGTTCTAATTGCTGTATCTGTTTGCCGTGGCTTTTCAATGAAGCTTCAGTTATTGACAAGAAGAAAAAAAAACCGCAAATAGTATATATGTATATATGCACTTGGCTGAGTTGAATCTAAATATATATACATGTAGGCATATTATCATTCTTTTTCTCTTATCTATTTGTACCTAATAAATTTCAAATTTTTATCAGGAAGAGGGATGGGGCACAACAAACATCGCTTATATCTCTAATGAAGGCTATGGAAAAATATATGTTGCTGTCGATTCGAGGACTACATCTGGTACGAGAAAAGGATTTATAATGGATGATGATGCATACAAATATTTACATATGGAGGGTTGCAATGTATTTGCAGCTAGGGCGGGAAATACCAACAATTGCAAGGAAATATTAGCACGTGTGGAGCAACACGTTAGTGATCATCATGGGAAAATAGATGGCATCCGTGAAGCATCAAAGACAGCCCATGAGGTTATTAAAAGTTGGGAAAAAGAAAATATAAAGAAATTTGAGGGGTCTTTTCTTATGGCCGGATGGAGGATTGGATTTAGTGGTGTAGATAAAGTTCTTTATGTATGTAAAGTTATGCGTTTTGGAGTGGAGGTAAAAACCAAAACCAAATCCAAGCGTTGCGTAGGATTTGTGCGTGGAAGCGGTGGTTCACATGCTGGGAAATACTTGAATGGTTGCAATATGAAAGTCAATTCAAATGAATTGTCACAACATGTGATAAGGGCTTTATTGTATGCAACTCTTTTTGATGAATGCAGCGGTGGATATGTGCGTGTGTTTAATGTATTAAAACAGGGAGGTTTTGAAACGGTATATGACCAACCGGTTCTGAGAGCACTTCTCGATCATTACGATGTCTTGGCTAGTCATCTTTCCAATTCATTGTTATTTCTCTTTGACACGCTTGATTACAAGTATACACATGACAATAATGTGAAAGTGCATGAAGGATTCCAAAGACGGTTTAAAGACGAATATATGGGGAATGTTGTCATAAAGAAAGAAACAACATTTACATCAAAAAAGAAGAAGAAAGAAACAACATACATTGTACGACTCGTACATTTTGAGAACCCAATTGATGAACTATATGAGAAGCTGAAAAGAAAAAATAGTCAACGTTTTGTGCCTCCTGAAGTTCGAAATCTACCATCGGTTCAAATTGAAGAAATTGGTGAGGTTACTATTTTGTGTGGTAAGCTAACAAAGGAGTTGGTGAGAAATTTACAAGACATGTAGCATCTTGGGTATGCACTCCTTTAAATAACTGCAAGAATGTGAATGTTTTGTTTAGACTAATCAGTGAGATAACTATTTAATTTGTTTTCCTTTTTCATCAATAACTGGATATGCACCTCAGTTGGTTGGGAACCCTTATTAAGACTTTCTAGTAGTATGTTCATGTAACATCATACTTATTGGGAATTAAGTTTATACATTTATTGTTCTTAAAGTATAAAAGCTTATTTAAAAAAATTATATTGGACCAAGCAGAATAACTTCATAGACCCATATATATCAGGTTGGGTTACGGGTTCCATCATGGGGTGTAAAGTATCAATTTGTATTTCCACCTTGGATTCTACCTCTTGTGAAAAGTTGTAGCTGATAGAGGGAATTCTGTGAGCATAGTTGTCTTACAGCCAGATAGCCAATCCATATATCCTTGTAAGAACTAAGAAGCCCAACTTCTATCAAATTATGCAGATATAAAAATAAGAAATAAAATTGCCCAGAAACAGAGAAACCAAAAAAAATTGACATTAAAAACCTTCTATCACAAATTACAACACCAAAATTGCTAAATTTAAATTTCACATAAATAACACTGCTTCTGCCACTTCCTATCTACTTACCTCCCCCAGTTACACCTGACGTGCTAAAAAACCCAAAAAACAAAAATTTCACAGCACTCACGTGACACAAGTCACCTGCTCAACGTTTCAACTACCTACAGCAGAACATCGGCGTCTCCGCCTCCGAAATTCGCCTGCCCTTCTCTGCTCATGATCGAAAATCACGCGCGTGCGTTCGGACGTGATGCTCACACAGTGCATCCGCAGAAGACGAAGAAGAAGAAGAGCATGGAGACCAAGGCCACGGACTCGAACGCCGTCACCAGAGGCCAAACGACGTCGTCCACGATCGACAGGCTCAGCTCCGGCCACCACCTCAGCAGGCTCCGCGGGGCCCACCCCATCGTCGACCGGAATGCTGACGCGGACCGCCACCAGGACATTCTCTCTTGCTCTCAATTGCAGTCTCCAGTGACCCGGCGCTCGCTTTCTCTGGGTTTGTATTTGTAAGGAGAGGGAGAGAGGGGGCGGGTTTGTTATATATTAAGGGAGGCGAGGGTAAAATGGTAAATGAAAATAAGTGGCGTCTGTTGATCGACGGCGGAGATTGGGGTTAGGATCAAAGATGTGCGGCACTAGCTGAGGAATTCTTGTTAATAAGACAAAATATGCAATTATTTGAAAAATAGTTTGGAGGGAAAATTAAAAACGACAACAAGATTGAATTCAAAAAGTTTTGAAAACCGAAGAGTAGCAGAAAACATTAAAAAACAAAAGTTTTGGAAAATAGTGGCTTTCTTCTATTGGCTCATGCAAATAGCAAGTCTGGAATATATATATATGATTTATTCAGAAAACCAACAAATATTATAAAATATAGAGAGAAATTAAACAGACAACGATGCGTCGGTAATTACTAGAAATTAGCCATAATATCTTTATTTTATAGAGGACATTTTCTATTAAGATGGGCGATAATATAATAAATTTACATACACTACACGAATGCTAGGTCTTGAACCTAGAACATTGTCTGAGAGAGTAAATACTTTAAACCACTACCCTAATATCTATACTTTCAGTCACATACATATGGTACTTGAGCTAAGCTCATTAATAGCTATATCATATTATTAGGGTGCTATTAAACGAACCCTAAAATTAACTGAGTACACCATATAATCTAAGTACACCCTAATAATTAAATCAAAATGTAAAATTAACTAAATACACCTTATTTAACTACCAAAATTACCCCTAATACACCATAATGTCACACAACACCTTAATACTAAGTACACTTTATTTTACATGAATTGGTCGTCTTCATCAAATCTGTTTCCTGTCAACTCATTTTTCCTTCATCAAATCTAAACCATATGGGAGTCACACACTCACTAAACTAAATTCATGAGTACTTGGGAAGGCTGGATCATTATTTGATCAAGGAACTTAAAGCCCGACGTTCTCCATTGGTGTGACGTTTGATGTACGATCACTTTATTCCTTTAATGGTCTGGTGTTGAGTGGAGTTTGTTTTTAGTTGATGTTGTTTTCATTATTAGTCTTGGTTTTGGTTGCAGCTGATCAGAGGTGGGTTTTGGTTGCATGTCTTGATCCCTTTTTGTGTTCTTTTCATTTTTGTCTTTAGGCTCACGGCCAGAAAACCATGCCTCACTATTTGCAGATTCATTTGATGAAATCCTTCCACCTGATTTCCCAGTAGAACGAGGGGTTTCAGCATTCGAACTCCACCTGAGCGTTATTAATATATCTGCAACAATATTCCATACAGACCTGCCAGTTCTCTTGACAATGACATTCCCACTTGTTGTAGTAACCTCTTATTTTTCTGCCGGGGGGGTGTTCTAAGCCACATTTCATCTGAAGGCCCCTTGGTTCCAAAACCTCCAGATGAATGCCTTGAGTCATTCTCCTACTTCTGCAAGTCTTCAGATCCATTTTGACTTGAATTCCTTTGCCCATACTTCTCATCTCCATGCACCAATTTTGCTTCGGAAACTGTATTCACATTTTTGAATTTTAGAAGTTGAGACTTCATATCCACTGCCTGATTCTTGGAGCAAAGCCAATGTGACGACCCTGACCTAAAAATAAAGGAAAATAAAATAAATAATTGAGTTAATTAATTGGAGAAATTAAAAGGGAATTAAAATGAATTAAATATGAATTAATGGAATTAAATTGGAATTTAATATTAAAGGGGCATTTTGGTCAACGATATTTTTGGGACGGAATTTGGTGAAACGAGTTGCGCCATTGCGTCCAGCTCGTCGAAACGAGTCCGTTGACAGGCGGAACATTTCAATTCAAGTTACGGAGGTTTCGGAGGACGTAAGCGTCATTTCAAAATTTGTGAGAAATATGATAAAGCCACGTGGGCCAATCAGATCTCTCCTTTTCTCTCTCTCTCTCTCTCTCCGGTCTTCTCTCTCGCGTGCGATAACACGTAGCGCCGGTTCAGAATCACCGGCGCCGCCACAAACCACCACCGGCCACGAGACCGGTGCCAAAACATCCGCCACTTCACCCTCTACCTAACCCACCCTATCTCCGACGTCGACAACCAGCGCAGCCGCCGTTGGAAGGAGAAAACTGGCCGGTTAACCCTCGATTTTCAGTCTTTCGATTTGGCGTTTCCTGCAACGAAATCTGTCGATTCAGGTGAGCTTCTTTCTTCCCTTGATCCCCTCTTACTATTTTGTTGGGCGGTGACAGTTAATTCTGAGTTTCTGGGGTTCGATCTAGAACTAGGTTTTGGACAGAATTTGGGGTGAGATCCTGGCAGGTTGCCGGCCGGTTCTTGACCGGTTCAGGCCGATTTCGAACTCACCTCGAGGTCCTGATCCTAGTGGTAGGTGGTTTGCCCCTTGATCCGATGATTTTGTGTTGCCCGGAATTGCTCACCACACCCATCACCCACGGTGGCGCGTGTGGCGGCGCGTGGTGGTGGTTCTGAGTTCCTAATTGATCCTTGTGTCGCTACGAACGCGTGCGTGTGCGCGGATTCTGATTCGGGCGTCGTTTGACTGTCGAACTCATGTACGCCTATTGCCCGTTTCGTGGGTTCGGACCGTTGGATCGAATCCGAATTCACGTATGTGGTTCCCCGTATTTCTAGGATCGTGTAGGATTTGACGGATCGTGATTCGGAGTCCCGGATACTCCGGATCGGTGACTTGAAGTTAGAATTAAACCGTAATCGTGCGATCGTGCGATCGTGAGCAATCCGACCGTTCGATCGAGACCAAACTTTTAGGACACGTTGTTTAGGTTGTGTTGAACCTATAGGAACTTTCGGATGTAAGTTTGGAGGTAATGGGACCCACGGGCCCGGTTTGACCTATTCGGGTCGGTTTGACCAAGTTTGACCAGGTTTGACCGAGGCTTTCCCGAGGTCGCCTTGCAGTGTAGTTGACTTTGTTGGACTTCTAGGAATGTCCTGATTCTTTTGGAGGTCGTGGGCTCCGCGGGCCCGGGTTGACCGAAACGGGGTGTTTGACCGCCGGTTGACCGTGAGTCTTCCGGGGCGGTCCCACTGGTTTTAAGAGGTAGTTTGACCTTGGTATCCTTCGTAGGACGTACGTGCACGTTAAGTGGGGTTTTGTTAGGGTTTGAGTTTACGGTTCTCGTTCGGTTCGATACTAATCCAATCATCGTATCTATCGCTTTAGGTACTCTGTTTCTACTACGCAGCAGGCGGGATCCTTTTGGGTCATGCAGCGTAGGACCAACGGTGAGTGGACTTTGTTTTCAACTGAGCATGATTTGAATGAATTGCATGAACTGCATAAATGAGATTTAATAATTGTTTTAAATCTTGAATGTTAAGTCTTGGTTTGACTTTGGTTTAATTAGATTTAAAAGGGTCTGCATTTGAGTTTAATGCATGATTTGGGTTGCTGGGTTTTATGTGGGGGCCACGATGGCTATATTTTATTATTATTTATACCTTTGAGTATTGAGCAGGACGTAGTGACGTCTGTGGATTTTGGCATCGGATTTCTGATCACTCATTGGGCTATTTTGACCTTGGGGTCATTATATATTAATATATGTTTATATATATTTTGGGTATGAGATACAGACGTTTGGGGTCGTCCGGATATTATATTTAAAAGGGTTGTTATATTATATTTTAATTATATAATTGAACATTTGGACGTTAGTATAGTCCGTTTGATGACGTATTCGGTTTTGGCATGTAAACCTTATGAAGTATAATTACTTATACTTTGATTATATATATGTATATATTTATACATATATATTTACTTTGAATGAATACTTTGGGATAATGGGAATGGATTATACGTATATTTATATATATATATATATATGTATATGGGATTGGGCTTGAGGCTTTGTATTTTAAAGGATCATAATTTTTATGTATATATATAGATATATATATATATATATACACATATGTATATTTTGGATTATACGTTTGGTTTAACGGTATGTGTTTACAAACGAGTTCTTTATATTTTAATTATATAAATTTGGGTTGGAATGCCCTGTGTCGGGCCGTGAGGTCCCTTATGTAACTATTTTGATATATTTATATATTAGGTTTCTCTTACCATTTGTCGTTTCTTTACTTGAAACTTTAATACGTTTGACGTTGATTGAATGTATATTTGATTATGGTTTTAATTGAATATATGATTTCAATGCTTATGACTACTTTGGATATATATATGTTAGTCATTGGGTTTTGGACACTTGCGTCTGATGTTGGTGTTTTGGGTTGGGTACATAGTGTTTGGTTGTGTATATATATATATGTATATATACGGTGATCGCGTGGCGATTGATATGTGTGCATTTAGCACCTGTATTGTACCTCCCCTGTTACGAGCATCGATGGTCGCATGGCGTGATATGATACGATTACTTGGTTTTGGTATGATACGATCCGGTGCATACCTTAACGGGTGTAATCAGACCCTTGATTGGGTAGTCTCGCGTATGACAGATTTATTTCGGAGTTATGGTTGGTAAGTTTTTACCATATAGTCCTGTGAGTTTAGTCCCACTTTGGACGGCTCAACCCTGGGCCGGTGTCTCGATGAGACTGCACGGTGTCCAGTCAAATGATCCCCTGTTGGATTGTTTTCCCTGGTACTTGTGTTTGTATTATGGTTATACTATACCTTTACGCGTGTGTTAGTACATTCGTATTCATATTTCTTTTAGTAAGGATCGTTCCTCGCTTGTCGTGCTTGTGAGCACGTGGTTGTGATAGTGGGGAAGTTTGGAAAGTCATTTACCTGTTGTGGTTGCAGCACTTGATTGAATTTTAGTAATTGATAGGTTTTACTTATAGAATTGTAAATCCTGATTTTATATATGTTTATATATATGGTTTGAACTACATTTGAGTTCTGTATTATTGTCGATTTTGGTTTTCTCGGCGTGAGTGAGATCTTTGACATTTTAAATGTTGTTTTGGTATTTGAGGATTTTATTATATTCTCATGCTTACTTTCTTCAAGTTATTTCAGTTATACTTACATATGTATATGGGTTCATGTTTTGGGAGGTTATGCCTCGGGAAAAGTAAAAGGTTAGTTTATTGGGAAAAATGGGTTTTAAACTGGAAATGTTTTCTCGTACTTTGAGATAGTACGGTTTTCAAATCAATCAAGTATATAAACGGTTTCATATGCATGTTTAACATGGTTTTAAAAGGTGGGGTTACTACTTTGATTTAAGTATGTAAAACTAGGGGTGGGCATCCGGACCGGACCGAAAGAAAAAATCGATTGACCAAAAAGTCAACAATGCTATATTTTTAATTCTTAAAGTTTAGCTGACGGTTTGCTATCTAAATCATATTTTTTACATATTTTGTAAAATCTAATGCTATATTTTTAATTTTATAATTAATATTTTTCCAAGTCAACTTCAATTTGACCGGATAAATAGTACCGATTCCGATGTGAGCTTGAAACCGAACCGGACCGCGCCCACCCTATGTAAAACCTTGTTTTTGTCCACTCACACTCTTTCTGCTTTGCGCCCCAGACCGTAGTAGTCGCCGTTCTTGTTCATCGTGCGCTTCTCTTCTCGAGCTTCGTTGAAAGGGTAGGATTGTCATCCTTGAAGCCTAAACTTTGTAATATGTTATTTCTATTCCGCTGTTGAATTTGTACTCTTAGTTGCTCTGTATCACCTCTAGGGTTGTTTTAGTTTGGCCGGATGTCTGTTATGTATATGTTGTATGCATGCTGGCACTTGGGTTGTTATCTATTGCTTGTTTGATAGGTTGAAGTTTGGGCTAGTCCTTGTTTTAGGGAGACTCTGTCCGTTTTTCTAAGTCTTGGCCCATTGTAGGTTAAATCTCGAGAAGAGGGTAACTGTTTTAGGATGTGGGCTCGACATGGGTTGGTGTTGGGCTGTCGGCAGGATTCGGCGCGAGTTACGTGGTGGAATTCAGGTCGGGTTCGTCAGCCAAAGTACTTTGCCCATCCTTCTCGCCCCCATATACTAATGTTGGTTCAGAAACTATCTCATCCTGGTTTTCATAAGTTAGAATTTTTATCACAAATCTATTTGGAATCAAACTCTAAAATTCTAATTTGATTAGGGTTGAATATGTTCAATAGGGTGTACTTATTAAAATTACTTATGTTTCACAATTCAATAAATCATTTTTGTCATTTTATATTTGGGCAAATTAGTAATTCAATAAATAGTTTGGTAGTAGGGTGTACTCAATTAATTTTAGGGTTCGTTTAACAGCACCCTATTATTATGTAGAGTAAAATTCATGAGGAGAATAGTGGCGGAAGTCCAACAAGGTTGGCAGTTGGTGGTGTTGGAGGCAAATTCAAAAATCATGATAGATGCTCTTCGAGGAGGAACCAATCTTTATGTAAGGAGGTTAGAAGGAATTATCCACGATATAGAGTCATGGCACAACAACTTAAGTCGGTTTGTTACTCTTATGTTCCTAGCCATTGTAATACGGCTTCTCATTTGCTTGTCTACAATTTTTTTCGGCCAGATTAGTAACTTGTGGTATTGCATCGTAATCGTAAGATGAATGGGTTCGCTTGCCTCCGCCTGCTATCCCGTGTCTCGTACGTCACTTTAATGATTAATTATCCGATTATCGTTTTTGGGAAGAACAAAATATTGTCAAATATCTAAAAACCCAGACCTAGAAAATGTAAATGAATGATAAATTAGTGATTTGGGATAAATGCAGTAATGTAAACTTTATGTAATTTTAATGTATCATAGGGTTCATAAAATATTAATATTGAGACTTTATAAAACTTGTCAATGCTTGTTCCCTTATGCAATTCATGGGTGAGGATATTTTAGCTATTGTTTTTTTAGGACGTATTTTAGCTATTGTTAACTAATCATAATTTATACTAATGGAGTGTTAGTTGGATTGATGCATGCATGTGTGCTCCCAAGTATTTCAAAATGGGATGCTAAATTTACTTTATGTGAAGGAATTATGTTTGCAGGGTGTTATGAGTAGGTTTTGGATGGGTTGTATAAGATATGTTGGGTTGGAAAAGTTAGTCATAGCCAAAAACCGACCTTGCAAGTAGGGGTGGGCATCGGACCGGAAAACCGTAACACCGAGCTGCAATGTATGGAAAATATCGGAAAATATCAGTTGACTAAAAAAGTCCACAAATCGCACCGAACCAGATTGGATCAATTTCTATTCTTGTTTCACACTTTACCAAACCAAACCGAACCGGTTGTGTTTTTTTTCTTCCCAAAACTATTTAAATCCAATGCTACATTTTTAATCTCATAACTAATATTTCCCCAAGTCCAACTTCAAAACATCAATCTTTTCTAGGTCCAATATCTCTTTTTGCATGAAATTAAATCGTTTGTAAATTTTTAAGCCTAAAAAATAAAATTTTAGCTGGAATTTGTATAAAAAATAATAATTTGAAATATAAAAATAAATAATTTGGTCCAAAATTGGAATTTGGAAATCAAACTAGCTAGTTTCATAATTTTTTTTCACTGGACGAACCAAACCTTGCCCACCCCTACTTGCAAATAGTCTTGAGTTCAAGCTCCTATGGTAACTATATGTGAGTTCCCTTCTCCAATTTCCTAACTTTAGCAACAACAAAAAAGAAGAAATAAAATCATCTTTAATATTTAAGTGTTTTTAGTATATGGTCAAGTTTTGAAAAATTTCAAACGCTTTTTTAAAGATAAAGTTACAATTTGAAATTGAGCTAAAATCAAGCATCCACATAAAAGAACTTGTCAATCACGAAATTCAAAAAATCCAATTACATCAACTACTTGATTATTGTACACATTATCCCTTCAATTCAAGGACTCACAATCTTATTTCAGATTCGCATTAATATCACACTATTCAATCCAAATTGACATATTCTCCTCCAAAAATTCATTTATTTGATATGAGTTAGATTTATTTATTTTTCTAGTTTGGTAAAGAAATGAGAAAAGCTATCCCAAAAGAAAAAAAGAAAAAAATTAATTATGTCATATGTTAGATTTCGTAGACTATACGCTATGGAACGGGCGGCTGAGATTTGCCAAATTTAAATTGCAAGTTCTCATATCTTAGGTGAGCCGTAGATTGTGTTATTGAATATTATAGATTTGAAGATAGAATGTATTTGCGTCGTAAGATATACGAACATACGATCCCGGCCAAACCCCAAACCCGCCTTTTATTTTATATTCCCCCACCCCGAAATCTGATTCCATTTCTGCGCTGTGGTTTTCTTTGAGTAATATCATCGGACACTTTCCGAGCGCTATTTCACAGACCCGAAAGCGAACCAAAACCTAAATCAGAAGACAATGTCTCTGCGCCCGGGCACACGCACCGACGTGCGCAAGAAATCGTATAAGACTGGAGTGGATGCAGACCAGGCTCGGAGGAGAAGGGAGGACAATTTGGTGGAGATCAGGAAGAACAAGCGCGAGGACAATTTGCTCAAGAAGAGAAGGGAAGGCTTGCCTCCGTCCCAGCAGCAACTGCTTGATGGCACCCAAACCGCCGTCGTTTTCGAGAAGAGGGTACTACTTCGTTTTATTTTATTTTTATATCTTCTTGGTATTACGTTGTGGTTTGTGCTTTTTGAGCTTAGTGTCTTAGGGACTTTGAATCGTTTTGGTTGTGGGGTTTGGGTGATTTTTTGGTTTGAATTGTTGTGGGATTAGTTTGTATGGATGTGATTGGTTGCTGAGAAAGTGAAGGAAAGGGAACTGAATTAAAAATGAGAATTACCGTTTTATAAGAAATTGATTATAAGGGATGCTGAATCGGTAGTTTGCTTAAGTCAACTGATAATTTTATGTTTATTCAATAAGTAAGTTGTACAGCTTGCTTCTTTATTCAAGAAGTAAGTTGTATAGTTTGCTTCTTTTTTGTTCAAGTCCTGGGGGCAAAGGAGAATGTCCATGTATGAGATCTGTTTAGAAAGTTGACTCTTTATGTTTTCTGTTCTTGCAATTTGATCTTATATTAAAAGGTTTGGTCATTAATTGATGTTGGTGTTGTTTAACAGTTGGAAAGTATTCCCTCAATGGTGCAAGGAGTATGGTCTGATGATCCTGCTTTGCAATTGGAGGCTACCACTCAGTTTAGGAAGCTATTATCAATTGGTTTGGGAGCAGCTCCAATGCTTGAAGTTCATTTCCTATTCCTATTTTGTGAAATATTCATGTGATGTTCTTGACCCTCTTTTTGTTTTTTTGTTTTTTTGTTTTTGTGTAGAACGCAGCCCTCCAATTGATGAGGTTATAAAAGCAGGTGCTGTCCCTCGGTTTGTGGAGTTTCTTGGAAGACATGATATGCCCCAATTGCAAGTACGGAATATTTTTGAAGTTTGTTGTTAAAATTAAATTATCCCTTAAAGGTGTAATCAAACACCGAGGTTGACTTTCATCTTTATGTGCAGTTTGAAGCTGCATGGGCTTTGACCAATGTTGCATCTGGAACATCAGATCATACACGAGTTGTTATTGAACATGGTGCAGTCCCCATGTTTGTGCAGCTTCTTAGCTCTGGCAGTGATGATGTCAGAGAGCAGGTTGTCTCTCACTACCTTTCACACTTTTCATCAACTTGAGGGCATTGCCTTTGGATTTGGAATTTCCAAATACACTTCGAGTGATGCATATCTGAAAAACTTTCCAGTTTCAATATGATATATAAGTTATTAATAAGTTTCAGAAATTTGACTTCAGAACATGGGGAAAAAGTCTTTGGGCTTTCTGAATAATTCTAAGTTATGCATGTTTGAAAATCTTTCCAATTTCAATATGATATGTAAGTTAGTAATAAGTTTCAGAAAGTATTCTGCTCATTATTTTGGTATATATGCTTCTTTACGTTCTAAGTTTTACTGGTTCTACAACTCATAGTTGCTCTTCCTTTTGACTGCCAGAAATTTCCAATTGTTTGATTGTACTGGATGACAATCCTTGCTTTCTTGATTCTTGAACAGGCAGTATGGGCTCTAGGAAATGTTGCTGGCGACTCTCCTAGTTGCAGGGATCTTGTTCTTGGACAAGGTGCACTAATGCCATTGCTAGCTCAATTAAATGAACATTCCAAGTTATCCATGCTGAGGAATGCTACATGGACTTTATCAAACTTTTGTCGTGGCAAGCCAGCAACACCATTTGATCAGGTTCGTGGGGATTTCGAGAGTTTTTTTCTTAAAACCTTAATAATATATGTTAAATGTCAGTTGGTATCCCTTCCTAATTTAATTTTGGTCAATGCCTTGCGTGACTGTGCTAAGTACCCTGCCTGCTGGCTTATCTGCATGTTTTTTGTTTCAGGTGAAGCCTGCGTTACCAATTCTTCGACAACTTATTTACTTAAATGATGAAGAAGTCTTGACAGACGCTTGCTGGGCCCTATCGTATCTCTCAGATGGTCCAAATGACAAAATTCAGGCTGTGATTGAAGCAGGCGTCTGCCAGCGACTTGTGGAGCTTCTGATGTAAGTTTCTGTACTCTCTCCAAACTATTCACATGTGGCAGTGGCCTTCACTGGTCCATATTATCTTTGCTTAGTTGTTTAGGATACTCACCTTCAGTGATTTTTTATTCACTACAATTTGTTTATGCCAGTCATCCATCACCTACGGTTCTTATACCTGCTCTTCGGACAGTGGGAAACATTGTTACTGGTGATGATTCCCAGACTCAGGTATTAACACTAATTTTTATTTACCCTTTAGAGCCCAATGTCATCCGAATCTGCTTTTTCTGCGGGACAGCAGTTCTATGTTTTTTATTTTTATTTTTTTATAATGCCTTGATTTTCATCGCTATATATAGCAACAAAGTGACCTCTGTATATGTTTCAGTTTGTTATTGATAACCAAGTGCTCCCTCGCCTCCATCAAATTCTCACACAAAATCACAAAAAGAGCATCAAGAAAGAAGCTTGTTGGACAATTTCAAATATCACAGCCGGAAATAAAAATCAAATACAGGTATAAATTCAGTTAAATTGCATTTAGATTTCTGGATTTAAATTCGACTACATAGTTTAAATTATTTGCATCAAATGTTAAAAGAAAAACAAGAAAAGAAAGTTGTGATACTCACTTGTCATGAATTGAGAAAAGCATTTATAAGAGCATAAATTTCTTGAGCATTTGAAGTTCATCATGTTCCAAATAAATGTATTTAACGTGTGGATTTTATTAATATAAAAATCACTACTTCTCTTGTTAGACAGTATAGACTAAGAAGTCAAATTCAAATATTTTCTTCTAAAGGTACCAAAGTACCAATCGTAGCGCAACACAAGTAAATTTTGCACCAATCTGTTTTCTTATCTCATGCATTTTGTTAATGCATGGCACCCACCAAATCCACTGTACTGCTTCTTCATGTTCAGGGTGGGTGTCTGGTGTTTCATAACCATCTCTACAAGTAAGATGACTGTGATATAACTGGATGGTTTTATTTGTACTCTTTTATTTAGTGGGGATTGTTGGGTAAGAGCCCCACAGTCACTATACATTATACATAGCCTAGTTGTCAGAAGGAAGGGAGGTTTTTGTTTATTAGTTATTTTATTAACACTTATATTTTGTTTTGACTTATATTGTTTCTTACCAGTTATATAATTACTTGGCAAAGAAAATGCTTATAAATGTTCTATGGATGTTTTGAATGGTCCCTGTAAATGTATTGGAATATGTTTTCTTAATCCCTTTTGCTTGTAGGAAGTTTCCTTGATCTTGTTTCTTGCCTTGTCCCGCAATTAATTTGATCTGGGAGGATGTTACTTGATAACAGTTCTTACATTTTTTGTCTATTAAATTCCATTTAACAGGCTGTGATTGAAGCTGATATAATCCTCCCGCTTGTGCAACTTCTCCAACATGCAGAATTTGACATAAAAAAGGAGGCTGCATGGGCCATCTCAAATGCCACTTCCGGAGGATCTCATGACCAGATTCAGTATGCTCTACCTTTACCACTGGATTAGTTTTTCCGCCTTCATTTGTCCACTTGCATACATGGACAGATAAATATGTACACCCATATGGAATATGCCATACAACCTAATTCTATTTCAAATTTTACTTCCAACTCTCTATCACAGGATTGATTCCACAATATTTGGGGTCCTACCTCGTTGAGAGAGTTGAAAGAAAGTTGGGAAAAGTGTTGGGTTGTGCAACATTTTCCAGCCAGATAATAAATGGAAATACATGGTGTTACTTAGCTTTATCAGCTTTTGAGTGGATGTTCTTCCCCTTAATCTCTTTCTTTGGATTGACTCCTCTGTTATCAACTATCAAGTACTAAGCACTGAGAATCCTTTTTTTTTTTTTTTTTCCTAAAACAAAAGGAAACTTGAAATCAATATTTTGGCTGCCATTCAAATGTTGATAAATACTTGATAGTGATGACCTTCTGGTATATATTTTTACAATGGCAAAGACAAAATACTCAAGTATGTTCTTTACTTCAGTTTCTTTTACCAGATTGATTATGTGATAGTGTTCATACTATATTTTCCGATATTTTACATGCATGATTAATGTTCTTGCAGACACCTGGCTTCCAGAGGTTGTATTAATCCGCTCTGTGATCTTCTAATCTGCCAAGATCCAAGGATTGTAACTGTGTGCCTTGAAGGTCTTGAGAACATTCTGAAGGTGGGTGAGGCAGACAAAGAAATGGGAATGAATGACGGGATCAATCTTTATGCACAACTGGTCGATGAATGTGAAGGTTTGGATAAGATTGAGAATCTGCAGACACATGATAACAATGAGATTTATGAGAAGGCTGTGAAGATGTTGGAGAGATATTGGGCCGAGGAAGAAGAAGAAGGACAGAACATTCAGGAGAATGGGGATGGAAATCAGCATGATTTTACTTTTGGAGCAAACCAGCCCAACCCTCCCCCTGGTGGCTTCAAATTTGGATAGGATTCTGTTTTTCTAGCAGTGTAGGTTTCTTTACCTCCTTTTGATGAATTTCCAAACCACATTTTGATTTTCCCTCACTGCCAAGGGCCAGGATTTTTGGTTTGGCACGTAGTCTTGTCTATGTAATTTGATAGATGTGCGCAAGCGGCTGTTTTCCATTATTATTTTGCATTTCCATACTTCTAATAGGAAAAAAATTGTCACTCTTTGTGTTTCCCTGGAAGTGGAGCAAAAATAATGGCTTCTGTTCTGAGCATATGTTTGTTTTTTTACTTTTATAATTTTTTGATTGATGATATTTGTTGTGTTGAGAAAAATTATTGAATTCTATGTTAACCCATGAAACATTCGGGTTTGGCTTGGGTTGCCCGCATTGATCTGGCCTGTGCTCCATTTGCAACAAAATCTCATAATTTGTTTCACTAGTAAATTTACACTATAAATTAACGTATAATCTTGATATATTCATCATCTCTCGTGTAAAGATGACAAAATTCAAATGTAATATATATAATAACTCAAATATTTTATTTATTTATTTGATATTAATCAAAGATATATTGTAAAATTTGAGCCCGGGTTAAATTTGGGTTAAGTTCAAGCGGGCAGCGCCTTGACCCAGCCCAACTCAAACTTTTGCGGGTTAAATATGGGTTTGCTGCTCCATCCTTACTGTGTGTGAAGTAAAAACTTGCTACTTCACGTTCAAGCTGACCTGCCGAAGAAGAGACCTTTCAACAATGGAACCCAATATCAACAGCAAAGACCAAGAACAGAGAGAAGAAGAAGAAGACCAATATGGGGTTCTTCTGTACTACAATTACACCCAAATTCCAGACCTCGACGGGCTCTTCACCTTCTACCACTCCAACTGCAACTCCCTCTCTCTCCTCGGCCGCGTTCGACTCTCTCCGCTTGGCGTCAACGTCACCGTACGTTCTCTCTCATTTGTAACATAACGCTCCCCAGTTTTATGAGATGGGTTTTTCATAATTTCAAGCAAAAACTAAAAATTATTTTATATGCCTCATTTCGTGTGGATTTTCATTCTGGGCGTTTTGTAATTGATAGTTTGGGCTTTGGTTTTAGGTTGGTGGGAAGTTGTCTGCACTGAAGAAGCACATTGCTGTGGTTGAGTCGAATAGTTTGTTCCAAGGAACCGACTTCAAGCTTGCGGCTTGTGGTCGCCCATCGAATGACAAGGTTGCAGAAGAATGCGGGTTCACTTCTCTATCAATTCGCATTGTCAAGGTGATTGCTTGCCGTTAAATTTTCTAGTATGCCAAGGTGGTTGTTTCATTTTTTTCAAGGATTTGGCTTTGATTTGGAGTGTGCATTTATCTTTGGTGTTGAGATTTTGAATTAAAGTTGAGCACTATGCTTATTACCATTTTATTGATTTATATATATGTCTAGTATTTACTTCTTTTTATCTTGAACTCAGGAATTGGTTACTCTTAGCTCTAATCCCCTGCTAAAATCACCAGAGATTTCAGATGCTGGAAAGCATCTCTCTGCAGCCGAGTTTCATTCCATGCTACAGAGCGCTGGTTAGTGACTCCCCTGTCTGGGTTTCGCCATTTTATTCGTGGGCTGATCTGGTTGTTGGACGTGTGAAGAGAAAATTGAAAACTTACAGGTATAATGGTATTCAATAATTGGTGTATGTTTTTTTTTTCAGGAAAACTAGACAAAGAGAGCACTGAGCGCGATAGGGAACTTGTTCTGTTGGATGCAAGGAATTTGTACGAGACAAGAATTGGGAAGTTCCATACACCAGATGTGGAAACTTTGGATCCAGGCATTAGGCAGTATAGTGATCTGCCCTCATGGATTGATGATAACTCTGATCAGTTGCAAGGGAAAAATGTTCTCATGTGAGTGGTTATATCTTGTATATAAGTTGCCACTCGACCATATCTTACTTACAAATCAGTTTCTGCTGTTAGATTCTCAGAGAAAATCTTCCAAGGCAACTAATTTTATTTATGTTTTCTTGTCGCATAATTGGTCAGTTTTCAATAGGCATGACTACATCCATTAAATTTATGCGCCGTTTCATTTCATATTTTGGTCCTGTTACAGGTATTGTACTGGAGGAATCAGGTGCGAAATGGCATCAGCCTATATTAGGTCAAAAGGTGCTGGATATGAGAACGTATTTCAGGTGCGCTCTTGTAAAGAAGAAGCCTTTTGTTTTTATAGAGTAAGATTAATGCTTCTTGATGATGATCGTGACGACCTCTCATGCTATATGAATTTATTTTCAGTTATTTGGTGGAATACAGCGTTATTTGGAACAGTTTCCAGATGGTGGTTTTTTCAAAGGAAAGAACTTTGTTTTTGATCACCGGTATGATTCTTTAGGTGCTGAATGCCTCCTGTGGTCATAGTTGGTATTCTATTTGATTCTCCGATTTGGATTGCCAAATAGATGCATGTGAAAAAAAGCCCTTGAATTTGTACCCACACCCTGTGCCCTATTTCTGTTTTGCTTGTCAAGTATATCTATATCTATATGTTTATGAATGTTAATACTAGGTAGACATTATCATTGAGTATTTTGGTGATAGATATTCAAAATAAAAAAGTTGGAATACCTATTCTCATTGTGACTGTAGGATTTCAGTTGGGAGTTCAGATGCAAATATTTTAGGAACTTGTCTTCTCTGTGGCGTGTCATTTGATGATTATTCTTCACGCCTCCGTTGCAGTTATTGTAGAATGCTTGTCATAGTTTGTGATAGTTGCCAGGTATGCTTTCTAACTTAGTTGTATCATTACTAATTGAATGATTGACTGTTTTGAAATGCAATTTCATTATGTTAGTGAGCTAGTTCAAGCTTCCCTGCGAATTTGGTCACCAGTCTTTGGGTTCGTATATTATATTAGGGTGGATCAAGAAGATTTTTGCTTTTGTTTTATTAAAAATCCTGCCTTTAAAATGGTATATCCTTTCATGTATTTGTATCATTGTTACTGAATTTTTGAATTTGTCTCAGCAGAGGAAGGGCTCTGTATATGTCTGTGAGCTTTGCCAGAATCATCACAAGGGTGTTGAGTTGGTTTCTTCCTCTGAAAATGGAAGATCAATACCACAACAAATTGAGCGTGAAACTGCCTCTTCAGATACTAAGCCCTCGCCTCAGCTGCCTTGGAGACAGGGTAAGGTCTGTAATCTTAATCTCATTGAACAACCGTGCTTTCAAATGTACCGACACATCTTGCATTTGCAATTGGATCCTGAAGTATTAGACGTTCCTCCTTTTCTTTGTTTTGTTCCTAATGTTTTAATAACTGTTGTCCACAGCCATTGGGTCTCCTCCAAGAAGACTCAGAATCTTGTGCTTGCATGGGTTTCGACAGAATGCCTCAAGTTTTAAAGGAAGAACGGCATCATTAGCCAAGAAAATAAAAAACATTGCTGAGCTTGTGTTTGTGGACGCACCTCATGAATTACCATTCATATACCAACCCTCAACTGTCACAGAGTCGCATACATCACCGCCTTCATCACTACTACAACGAAGTCCTCCACCACCGCCTTCGGAGCATTGCAGGAAAAAGTTTGCGTGGTTCGTAGCACCTGATTTCAGAGGAAAGAGTGAGAGTGAAAGCAACAACCCGGACAAGGAGTGGAAAATGGGAGATGGTCCATTTGATCCTCTGCAGTATCAGCAGCAAACAGCTGGGTTTGAAGAATCATTGGCATACATCAAAACTGTGTATGCTCAGGAGGGCCCCTTTGATGGACTGTTAGGATTTTCTCAGGGAGCAGCAATGGCAGCTGCATTAGTTTATGCTCAACAAACCCAAAGGACACTATTACAAGCTGGTGAAATGGAGTTTAGATTTGTGATTTTGTGCTCTGGCTTTGGCCTTATGAAGTTAATTGAGTTTGAGGAGGAGAAATTTCAGATGTTGAAATGCCCTTCGCTTCACATATTTGGCAGTGACCATGGAAAAGACAGGCAGATTGCAAATCAAGCAAGCAGGAAACTTGCCTCCTTATTTGATGAGGGTTGCTCTGTCACCATTGAACACGACTCTGGTCATATCATTCCCACTCGTCCTCCTTACGTTGATCTGGTCAAGGACTTTCTCGGCCGCTTTCTTTAATTTTTGGGCGTATTTAGGCTTCCTTTGTTTTTTTCAAAACAATATTCTAACTACTCTGATGTATTATTATGTATGGCAATCCAACTCTTGTAGATGGGCACACTATTCTCGGCTAGACGATATTCTAACTATTCACTCACCGTTGGATTTAAATTCAATGGCCAATAGATTTTCTTAAAAAGAGTACAAAAGTAAGTAGCCGTTTGATTTAAATCCAATAATGGGTGACCACAAAATCCTTGAACCATAGGTCCAAGAGATCATGACTCTCTAATATATTATGTATGGCAATCCGACTTTCGCGGATGGGCACATTATTCTCGGCCAATATGAATTATGCGAACTTATTTGGGACTTTCTGTTACTGTTGTTTGCGGGTTGGATCTTGTGAGCCCATTGATATTTGTTTAAATTTATTTTATGTTGGCCGTATTTTGAATCATGATATGATAAATTTGATTTCCTTTTACCAAAAAACAGTAAAACAGGTCAAAAATGAAGGCATCTTGTTTTGGATTTGTTTGTTGCAAGTCAAAGTCAGTGTCCAGTACCGACTGACAGTAAGTAACAATTTAAAAAATAAAAAAGCAAATTTCAAATAATTAACTTTGAAAAAAAAAAACAATAAATCGGGAAGCGTGCTTACGCGTTAAGCCCATCAGCATGACGCGGCTTCACCGTCAAACATTGCAAGCCTTAACAAAGAAAAACCAACCAGTCTCTAGATAGATTCTCTACCCTCTTCCACCTCCCAGCTCCAAGTTTGTCAGCCAATCAGCAGTCACCACCTCACCACTGACCAGTCAACCCCACAACCATGGTTGAGTTATTAGCTACCAAGCTCACTTAATTACCAAAAATTACAAGAGAGCTGCTTAATTAGATTTTTAGATACTAAACAATGCGTACGGAAAGCTGACGCGTGTCCCCGCGAACAACGCGTTTTCTTCCTTCCTTTATTTGTCCACCGCCCTATATAAATCCATCGTCTTCTTCCTCATCGCTCATCTTGACCACCACCAAGCCCCTCTGCTTGCTTACTTAACGTACAAGCCTCAAGTCTTCCAAGTCTTCCAAGTCAGTCAACACCACACTCAGACCTGTACGGCTCTCCCAGAACAAACAACCCACCCACTCTTCTCATTTCATCGCCTCAAAATCCATTTCAATTTTGAAAACCAGAAAATGATTTGAACTTTGATTTGACGATAACCCAGTAACCCGATATCCTGATAACCCGACCCGGTTTAGATAAGGGAAGACGAAAGGTTCTATCTTGCTAGACTGAGTTTTTACTTTTGCTGGTTTTGATGGCGTCGTCGGAGAACGTTGCGAGCATCATGGAGCCGTGGGCCTTCAGGCCCAACACCTTGCCCGACTCGTGGATCTCCGAGACCTTCTCGCGCGACACCAAAACCCTCACCAGGGCCCTCCAGAAGTCTCTCTCCAATAACCCAGAATCGCTAGATTCTTCCTCTGATATGTTCATGCCGTTTCTTAACAGCATCCTCCAGCCCGAAACGGCGCCCACCCCTACTGTTTCGGGGCTGTCCGGCTCGGAGGATCCCGATACGAGCGCAGCACCGCCGAAACGCCAGCAGCGAAACGCGATCCCGGTTTCCGGTGCGGGTGGTGGCAAGGTTTCGAAACGCAAGTCTCGCGCTGCGAAACGGTCCCAGACGACTTTCATCACGGCGGACCCGAGCAACTTCCGCCAGATGGTGCAACAGGTGACTGGCGTTAGATTCGGTAACGGGCAAGTCCCCTTGGCGTCGATTCTGAAGCCGGAGCCTCAGAGACCTGGTAGCCGGTTATCAGGGATTGGCTTCTGCATGCCGACCCTCGATACGTCGGCGTTTCTCCTAGAGCATCACAATCAGCAGCAGCAGCAGCAGCAGCTGGTAGTGCCCACGACGGTGACGGGGGCTGGGCTCAACACGACATTGACGGGGCTGGGCCCAGCGTCGTTTGGGCAGACGAGTATTGGTGATGACGTGGCCTCGGCAGGTGGCGTTGCGTCTGGGGGATTAGGTTTCGACTCGTTCTCGAGCTTTCCGACTTTAGAGTCGTGGAAGGTCATGTGAGATCCATTTGACTTGACGAACCATCACACGACACGTGGCGGTGATGGTGGTGTATGTGCTGACGTACGTGTCTATACGACTTAATATTAATATGTATTTTTTTTTTAAAATTTTAAAATTTGGTTATTAGTTTTTCTGTTTTTGTTCCCCTTATATGATTTCATTTAGGAACTGAACAATGATGATGTATGGACTTTTGTTATTAGTTCAGCTTAATGAATTAGAGTTTTTTGTATGCTAATTTGTGGCATTGTTTATTTACTTTTCTGCCCTTTTAACTAAAAATATCTGATTTTTGAGTTAAGCTAGTCAGTCAAGCAAAAGGAAACTTAAAATGAGCTTGACTTGACCTCATAAGATAAGTAATGACTTCTTAGGTCTTTAATTAATAATCTAATATGAATGACTAACTAGAAACTTGAAGGCATGCACTACAAACATAATTAATTTAAAAGTGATATTCTTTGGCAATTTTTAAAATTTGTTTTTATAGAAACTTTGACAATTAAGATAAAATTATACCGTAAAGCATCTTCTCATTGACATTATCTTAGCTTGTCCCTCTACTTACATCCTAAAGGCCTTTCTTCTAGTAAGTTTCATTGTTTTTTTATCGATATTCTAAAGTACGGATGGATGATCGAATTCGGATGCAAGAGAGCGGACACATTACCTCGATCAACTTCAGGTGCAAGAGGGCAGACAGACACTTTACCTCGATCAACTTCAGGTGCAAGAGGGCAGACACATTACCTTGATTAGCTCGCCCAACTCACATATGCTATATTGTTTGTCATTTTATTTTGGTTTCAAGAATTCTATAATAATGACCCTCACTATAGAATGATACATTTTCGTTTGAATCAACTTTTAAAAAGGCCCAATAGTAAAGGAACAAAAAGGCCCAAAAAATAGGGTAGTAAAAAGCACACAAGAAAGCCCAAAGGAACAGTAGCCCAAAAAGAGAAAATTGTGAAACAAGGGTGTTTTGGTAATTTGGATTATGGCTAAACCCCTATGGACGTGGAGACTGTCCCTGTAAGTCTTAAACCCCATATAGAGAGAAGTCTAAACTGAAGTACCAGAATTGCCATCTTCAAACAAACAAAAACTTTACCAGCTTCAGGTATTGTAGAATGAAAGGTTTGGGCGAAAGCAAAAATGAAGATCGTTTTAGGAAGACTTCTGCAGAGAACGTCACTCAGACAGGTACCTTACCTCCCACTTTCAATACTCTTCTCAAACGGTTGTGTTTTATTTTTAATTTGTTTTCTTATTTGCACACGTTTGCTTGATGCTTAATCTGTTCTTTGATTTTTCAAGCTGAATTATCAAGTGGGTAGTTCTCAAATGGTCCATAGGATTCCAAATTGTGAAAATGATGACAATGAAGTCCAAATTGTTGTTGGATTTTGATGATAATAGGTTTAGTTAGGAGGCAGATATTAATCCATTGTCTATTATGAGTGAGAGGCCACTCTGTCTTTTTTCATATCAATTGTCCTCCAAGCAGCGTCACACATTCTCTGTCTAGCTGCTGTAAATTCGTAACAACCATGACATTTCTGTGCACTCCAGGTCCTGACAGGGTCGATGCCGAAAGAAGTTAAACACATTGAATCCTTGCTAAACAACTTTCCCCATGGGAGGTGTAATGGAGAGCCACAATAATGAGAGAGCCTCATCCATTTGATGTGCCCTTGTAAAAATAAGCGTACAATACAGATAGAAGAAGGAATTCGCTCGACCATTCATGTCATTCAAAAGCAAAGAGCTCGCTAAATGTTGTTATTAAAGGCAGGGCCTTTTCCTGCAGATACCTGACTTGGGTTTTTTTAGCTAACTTAGTTCTTGTGTATCAAAATTTTCAGTCTTTATAATTGTTCCCATTTTGTTCTATTGCTATTTTTATTTTGGCCACAGAACAAGTTTTGCTTTTAAATGCAAGTATATTATTTCCAAATAGATCTATCTATATCTCTATGCCCCACTTGTATTTCGAGAGCAAATTGGACTTTTTTCTCTAAACGATAAAACAAAGTGGATTAGTTAGTTAAGCAGCTTCTTCTTTATGGTTATAAATGGATGGAATTTACGACTACGTGGCCCATAGCAGACCTAAAAAATTATTTATGTCCCATGCCAGGCCTAAAACTTATTTATGGCCCATATCTATTTTTGCCGACAAAATTTTATAGTGAGAGCCTTATGTATGACCCTCACTATAGAATGACTTTTTTGACCAGTGGACTTGTTCAATTCAAGTGCATTTACATGGTTTGGTTTGGATGTTCAAAGTTAGGGGGGTTACGGTTAACCATTGATGAAATAGGTTGAAGCTATGAATCTATGGCATTATTCATAGAAAACTTGTTGCATTTACAGGATGATTATGAGTGCTAATTTGTATTGTTATGCAATGGTTATATATAATCAATTCATATAAAACTTTTTCTTCCCTATGCTCTTGGGTTATTTCAACTCCGTACCTACAAAAAGTTCGACGACGATCGATGATTTTAACACCTCTTTTTTAGTTATGTATTCTATAACTTTTTAAAAATATTCAATTTGGTACAATCGTTCTAACCTTATCAAACAATCCTTGAATCTATATATATAAAGCAAAAGGCGGAGAATGGTAAAACATTCAAAATATTAGAAAATGTCCTTGGTTAATGCAAACATTAAGAATTGAATTTATTAATTAAATGAGGATAATATGGTAAATTCACACTTGTTCGTATTAAAAAAATTGAAATTAAAAGAAAAATTATATAATGGATCATATTTTTATGGAACACAACTACTCATGATCTTTTTTAATTCTAAAATAAATTTATTTATTTTTTAAAAAGCCTCTTACGGACGCGGAAGCGAGTGTAGAGAGGCTGGTGATGATAACATGAGCTTGGTGTGATTTCTAATTCATGTGCTTCATGTAATTTATAATAGGGTTCATGGATCCAACGTGACTGATTGGATTATTCAAATATCAACCAAGTAGTAAAATACTGTCATGTTCTATCCTAATCAAATTTGCTCGTTAAAAGAGTTGTAATGCCAATAACAGTTTTTTTTTTTGTATTTTTAAATGAGATTGATGACCGGTGAGAATTGCCTCAACCCCTTGTGCTACAATATATATAGTACATACATCTGAAAATTACCATGCTCATTTTTATTATATATATATGGACTCCTTTAATGTTTTAAGTGAGAAATTGGTTGGATGGGCTAAATTGAAGTATGAAGGGGACACATATAAATCAATATGGTTGCAAACTAGCATATACTGAAAATTTATTAGGAGATGCGCGTCATTTTCTGTCCTTCTCCTTCTCCCGACACCCGACAGTTCATGTATATATATATATATATATATAATATACGCTCAAGCGTGTTTTAATTATTATTATTTAGTTGTGTTATATAAAAATATGATTTATTATATGATTTTAATTTTTTAAATATAAAAAAGTGAATTTACAATATTATCTTCATTTAATTAATAATTTAAATTCTTAATGTTTACATTAAGCAAAACATTTTCTTTCATCATTCTATGTCTTATGATTTATATATATAGATAGATATTTGGTAAAACAATTCACGTATATTTCAATCCCCATAAATAGGTCACCTTTCCCAACTACACCCCACGTGGAGCTGTTTTATTGGTTGCCGCTTAACCCTCCCCTCCCCTCCTTAATTTCGCCATAACTCCTCCCCAACTGTGTCATGAATGTATGCTTCATAGTTATTCAATACCCCTCCTCTACACCAAAATTACAAAGTGCCCATGCTTTTGCCCAAAAACTCGTGTGAAATGAGAATATCACTATTTTGATATTCCCATTTAATTACATACTTATACGTTGAAAAATTATCACAAATGTTAATATGCCATGCCCGACTAAAATATCAAAACAGTGTTATCCTCATTTCTCACAAATGTTTCTTCTACTTTTGGGATAAATTAGCTTGGCTTTAACTAGCCCACATGAATATTAGATAATCCTGAACGATGACACTCATCATAAGTTTCCCTCCATCATGAGTTCATAATCCAATTTTCAAATTATTTATTCGTTATGAAACTCTCATACTAACTAAATGGCACATTTTGCAATTTTTTGGGAGATAGAAGGGCAAATTTTGAATGGCTTATTGGGGATTTAGAGAATATACAAGGGCAAAGTGTTGACTTCACACCTATATGAATCCCCACCATTTTCAACTCAAACAACCAACCTCACATTCTCATTTTCTTCAGCATTTCTTAAAACCCAAGAAAGCTCTACAGAGTAAAAGAAACTCAAAAAGGAAGCAAGAAGATCAAAATGTCTCTTGTGACAGCAGAGATCAAGAGCAAAGCTGATGAGTTCTACCAAGGAGATGAGCTCTGCCAAGAAAAGTCAAAGCATTTGCTCACAGAGATCAGCCTGCCCAATGGCCTTTTGCCCTTGAAAGACATGGAGGAATGTGGCTATGTGAAGGAGACTGGGTTTGTGTGGCTCAAGCAGAAGAAGAGCACAACCCACAAGTTTGACAAGATTGGGAAGCTGGTCACTTATGCCCCTGAAGTCACAGCCTATGTTGAGAAGGGCAAGATCAAGAAGCTCACTGGGGTCAAGACCAAGGAGCTCTTGGTTTGGGTGACGCTCAGTGACATTTACGTTGATGATCCACCAACTGGGAAAATCACTTTCAAGGCAACTTCTGGGCTTTATAGGACTTTCCCTGTGTCAGCTTTTGAGATTGAGGAAGCTGCAAGTGCAAACAAGGATGTCAAGGAGAAGGAGGAGGTGAAGGAAGCCAAGGGAGCTGTGGAAGTCTAAGAAGAGGCTTTAAAATGTCAAGATGACTGCAAGATCTTTGTCCTTGTTTGTTGATTCTTGCTTATTGTCATTTTGATGTGTTCTGATGCTTTCCAGTCCTTGTACTAGTACTACTTGAAAATGAAATAAAATTAGAGTTTTTATAAACATATTACTTGCTCTACCAGTTTTTTTTTTTCTTTCTAAATTTAGTTTAGATTATGATGTTTTTAGTGCTGGTTTTGACCAATATCAGCAGACCAGACAGTGGGGATGCAAATGTTGTTGTTACGAGAGCTTCCCCTGTTTATCCAAATGATCTCCTACGGTGGAAAAGACAACAAATTGTTTTTCTTTTTCAATAATTTGTTCTAAGAGTGTTCGTCTTGAAATGGTCCATCTCCTGGCAGAAAATAACAACAAAAACATTGCTCTGATAAAAAAAAAAACTTCACCTCTAACCTTTCTGAATCAACCCAACAATGAAAGGTGTTATGCTTATTTGCAGGTTCTATTTCATTTTCAAGTTTGGTGTTTGGATGGGCCGAAATAGAAATAAAGGGTGCATAAATAGAAGCCTAATGAAGGTCCAATTTTGATGGGCAGAAGACATTTTTTGAACTATAGTTCATTTTTCACCATTGCATATCTAACTACCTGCTGCTTAATAAGATAATCTAGCTTGCATCAGAAAGTAGACATCTTGAAGTATTTCCTTATGGTTAGCAATTATCTTTTTGACATTCAAATTAATAGCCACAGCCATGAAAATGAAAGCCTTCTCAAGTAGATTTCTTGCAAGGTTTGGATTTTGGACCAAAACCAGAAGCTGTGAGAAGGATAAAGGATGATGCACTTTCCTCTTGGATTTTTACTTTTAGCCAGATTAGATTGTGCGCATTCAACCAACCTTGAACAACACAATCACCCGCATCCAATGCCATTCAAGTTCAATCAATTCAAGGGCATTCAAGTACCATACCAAAAAGAAAGTTGCAATGGAAGAAAATATCCATAATATCCCGATATTTCCATCGAAATTTCCGTATTTTTGGACTACCGATATTTCCGATACCATCAATATTTTAGATTTCCATAGACCAGAATATCGATAATATTGACGACATGGACCGAAATATCGATAATATCCCGATATTTCCATCGAAATTTCCATATTTTTGGACTACCGATATTTCCGATATCATCGATATTTCCGATATCATCGATATTTTATTCCTTGACTTGACACTTGCCACGAAGAGTCTACTAAATTCAGAAGTTCAAGATTGCTTCTTGATTACAAGGGCTAATTTTTTGTTTTTGAGGAAAAATGATCACTAGAAAATACAAATGATTAGGCACGAGACTGGGGAAACTTGAAGGAAACCATTTCATTTGCACCAGTAATCACAGATGTAAAGCCTGCCAAAAATACACAATCAGCCAATAAATAGTTAAAGCTCCAATAACAAATATATTAAAGAAATAAGGAAATATTTTTGACTGTGCACACATAGTCATAGTCATTAATATCTTTATCATCATTTAACATTGAAACTGCACAGATGGAGTAGTTTTCAGCTGGCAGGTGGAACTGCAACTCTTAACTCTTATTCATTTATGAACAATGTTTTTCAGATGATTACATATGAACAACTTTCTGCGCCCTCTCTATTTATTGATCTTTAGGTAAGGGCCACAAGTTACCTAAAATGAGGATCAATATTTTAAGCAGAATGGGAATGGGGATGTGATACATCACTTAGCCCGAAACATGGAATGATGCTTGAGCCAACTTTCATCCACTTTTATGGAAGTCAAGCTTTTAAATATCATATATCATTTTCCTTTCGAAAATGAATAGCAAATTTTTGAGTTTTGGACATGACATAATTTGGACACCAAACAGATAAAACCAGCATCCCATTTTATTTAAATTTTTGTTCACTTCATTCATATTTTACATGCAGGTAAAAGTTTTTAGGAAGATACTACAATACTGTGCATCTCATCTCATGTAAAAGCGTTAAGGAAAAAGAAGAGAAACTAATAGGTTCTAAAGCATTTTCCAAGTTTATGTGTCGGAAAATGGTAAAACTTTAATACTTTAATACTTTAATACTTCAATGTCAAAAAACCTTGAACATGGCAAAGAAAAACCCTGATGTCAAAGTAGATAGATAGAAGTTCATACCCGAGAAGCCATAACCCATTTGCCACCAATCCAATCCTGATGAAGCCTCAACTCAGAGTGCTGAAATTCAATTTCCTCATAGGTTCCCCTGAAGTAGACTGTGTACCTTGAGCCCCTAAGAATCTTTCAGATCACACCAACCCACCATCCATCATTGTACAAAGCATCAACCTCTTGAAGCAAACTCAAATGATCAACAACAGTTTCGGGTGGACAAGGTCGTATGTGCAGCGTATCAATCTCTTCTCTCAAAAATGCTGAATCATCTTCAGTCCTCAAGCTCTGGTATTCAATAAGAAACTTGTCCTCCCCCACGGCTTCCACTATACTTGCAGCAAACCAAGCACCATTAAAACCCTCTTCGTCACTGCTAACCTCAACTGGCGTTTCCTTGGTAAATATCTCATGAGTTGACACTTTCTGCAATTTAGAAATCTCACCTTGTCAAATGTGAACGGAAGATAAATGAGATAAAAATAACCAACAGTAAAAAGAAAAGAATGTGCCCAGAAAAAGATGAAGGGCTGACAGACCAAAATGGGTATACAAAAAGCACCAAGGACAGAAAATTTATCATTTTGTATGCTCTTTAGACTCATATCATCCAAATAAATATGTTAGAGTTTCAAATTTTAAAACCTCTAGGCAACATTGGCCCTTGTGAGGCGTCATTGGTCATTTTATAAAGGTGAACCTCTAATGCTTGATTTTTGATGTAGGAGACTGGACCTCAAAATCTTAAGGGTGCTAGTTGTCTTATTTCTCAGTGTATTATATTGTGATCCCAATGCAAGAAATCCCTTGCAATCTTTTCACCCAAATTGCAGTTGATCAAACTAAAGCCAAAGGAGCACAACAATTCCTACTTATTTTAGCCTACATGCATACACTTTCCTTGTTGATCTAATTTTTACTTTTTACAAATAGATCGGTAAGAAATTTAAATAAATCATATTCACTCAACTCAAGCTGCAGGCAATTAAGGAAAAAAGGTCCTCGGTCATTCTCTAACGAATAAAAGGAAACATTTTTTGGGCCATTTTCCTACAAACCAAACAAGCCTAGAAAAACCTTTCGAAAAAAGAAAAAACCGAACTATAAGAACTGAAAAGTTTGAAATTTTTTCTTACCTCTCCTTCTTCTTCTTCTTCTTTCAGGGAAAGCTCCAAATTCTTGACGGCAGATCGGCGGTTGATGTTTGGATCGTGTTTGTTTCTGCGTCTCGGAGGCATTGTGGTGTTTTGGGTTAGTGCTTGGCTAGTTTGTGGCCAGTCAGTGTTTTAGTTGTGGTCTTTCACTTCAACTATGTACTTTGAGCAGTATTTATTCTGTCGACGTGTCAATACTTTATGGGACAAACATGGCGGGATTGAAGAGAACGAGACCATTTAGGCATTTACCAAGAACTGCCACTTGGGTTTTTCAACAAAGTTCAAACCTTTTAGCTTTCTCTCCATCTTAATGAGTTTGGCAAAATTAAAGCCTCTAACTTTAGCTGCAAAATCCACTTTGAATCACAAACCCATGTCCAAAACAACCATAAATTTGTCAATTTTAGAGACCCATTTGCCCAAATGCCAAAATCTCAAGCAATTCAATCCCATACTCTCTCAGATGATCCTCACTGGCTTCATCAGGGACGCATATGCTGCAAGTAGAATTCTCAAGTTCTCCACCGACGCTCCCTTCATTCACGTTGATTTGTCCCTGAGAATTTTCAATCTAATTGAGGACGCAAATGGGTTCATTTGGAACACTATGATGAGAGCTTATATACAGCGAAACTGCCCTCAAAAGGCTTTAAGTTTATACAAACTGATGTTGGATGAGAATGCGGATCCTGATAATTACACTTACCCACTTTTGGTTCAAGCGTGCGCTATCCGGGTATCCGAGTTTGAAGGAAAACAGATACATAATCACATTTTCAAGACGGGTTTTGATTCAGATGTTTATGTTCAGAACACATTGATCAATATGTATGCTGTTTGTGAGAATATGAGTGATGCCCGGAACTTGTTTGATGAAATTCCTGTTTTAAATCCAGTGTCTTGGAATTCGATTTTGGCAGGGTATGTTAGGGCTGGGGATGTGGAGAAGGCAAAGCTTATATATGATCAGATGCCTGAGAGGAACACAATTGCTTCGAATTCTATGATTGTGTTGTTTGGTAGGACAGGTTGTGTAACTGAGGCTTGTCGGTTGTTTAATGAAATGTCCCAGAAGGATATGGTTTCATGGAGCGCGCTGATTTCTTGTTATGAGCAAAATGAGATGTATGAGGAGGCTTTAGCTCTGTTTCTGAGAATGGTTGCTAATGGAGTTATGGTGGATGAGGTTGTGGTGGTCACTGTTCTTTCTGCATGTGCACACTTATCAATTGTCCAGACAGGGAAATTGGTCCATGGGTTAGTTGTGAAAATTGGAATTGAAGCTTATGTTAATCTTCAAAATGCGTTTATTCACATGTATTCAAGTTGTGGGGAAATAATGGCTGCCCAAAAACTGTTCAATGCTGCCTACCACTTGGATCAGATATCTTGGAACTCAATGATATCAGGGTGCTTGAAATGTGGTTTAGTCGAAAACGCTAGGACATTATTTGATTCCATGCCCGAGAAGGATATCGTGTCGTGGAGTGCAATGATATCAGGTTATGCTCAACATGACCGCTTCTCAGATACTTTGGCATTGTTTCAGGAGATGCAGCTTCTTGGAATTAGGCCTGATGAGACGACTTTGGTGAGTGTTGTCTCAGCTTGCACTCATTTGGCTGCCCTTGATCTAGGCCAGTGGATTCATGCCTATATAAGGAAAAATGGCCTTAAGATTAATGTTTTTTTGGGAACAACCCTTATCAACATGTATATGAAATGTGGGTGTGTGGAAAACGCATTGGAGGTTTTCCAGGGGACTGCAGAAAAGGGTGTTTCTACTTGGAATGCTCTAATTCTTGGGTTGGCAATGAACGGGTTGGTGGAGAAGTCACTTGAAATGTTTTCAGAGATGAAGAAATGTGGCGTGGCACCAAATGAGATAACCTTTATTGGAGTTCTTGGGGCTTGTCGACACATGGGCTTAGTCGATGAGGGGCGTCGCCATTTTGATTCCATCGTCCAGGAACACAAGATAGAACCCAACGTTAAGCATTACGGATGCATGGTTGATCTTCTGGGGCGTGCTGGTATGCTCAAGGAGGCAGAGGAACTCATTGAAAGTATGCCTATGACACCAGATGTTGCTACTTGGGGTGCCTTACTAGGGGCCTGTAAGAAACACGGGGACCACGATATGGGAGAAAGGATAGGAAGAAAGCTCATTGAGCTTGATCCTGACCATGATGGGTTCCACGTCTTGTTGTCAAATATATACGCTTCAAAAGGTAATTGGGACGATGTTCATGGGATTAGGGAAATAATGGTGCAACATGGGGTGGTAAAGATGCCAGGTTGTAGCATGATTGAAGCAAATGGAATAGTTCATGAGTTTTTAGCAGGAGATAAGAAACATCCTCAAATAGAGGAGATTGAGAAGAAGCTAGATGAAATGGCTAAGAAACTGAAGATGGAAGGTTATGCACCAGATACAAGTGAGGTTTCATTTGACATTGATGAAGAAGAGAAGGAGACTGCTCTTTTCAGACATAGTGAGAAACTCGCTATTGCCTTTGGGCTTATCAGCACCAGTCCCCCAACACCAATAAGAATTATAAAGAACTTACGAATATGTAATGATTGTCACATGGCAGCAAAGTTCATCTCAAAAGCTTTTGGTCGCGACATTGTGCTGAGGGATCGGCACCGGTTTCACCACTTTAAGCAAGGATCTTGTTCTTGCAAGGATTATTGGTAGCAGACTAGAATTACATGACCAATTTGGTAAGAACATTATTCACCTTGTTAATGTTGGTTAACTTCTCCAGTTCTACCAAAAACTGGAAAGGCATGGTGTGGCAACAACATGATGCTTTTGCAATCAAGCAAAGTGCATTGACAACGCCAAATGGATCGTGGGGTTGAAGATCACTGCAGCAGTTACTACCTCTGAGAGGTGAAGGAAGGCAGTGAAGTTTATTATGTGGGCCAGAAGGATAAATTCGGAGTTCGAGAAACCAGTGGTGGACATCTCTAATGGAATGATCTGAACTGTACAAAAAGTCACATGTTTCTCTCTCTTTCATGGTCACTGGTTCTGAAGCTGAAGACTCTCTCTGTAATGGTTTGAAATATTATAGCTTCCCACCATATAATGATATGAGCAACAATTACATTAAGAAACTTGTGAGCCATAAGGAATCTCTTACTCCAGTGAGCTTGGATGCTGTTTTGTTACAATTTAGAATTTTATTTGGGAGAGAGCTTAATCAGGTACAGTGAGATGACAACGCAATTCATTTAATTCGATGTTGTTTAGCTGTTTCTTTGTTGTTTCAGATTTATTGCTGCATGTTAATTCATTTCTTCTCGGATAATATTGCAGGTTGGAAGAGCTGTTAACAAAGAACTCTTGATTCTCTGGAAAGCAGGATTTTCCCAAGATTGTTTCGTACATGTTGGCTTATAATAAACAAAACTAATCCTCTTTACCAGGCTGCCCAGTATCATATTCGTTTACAAAAATCCGAGGACACACTGTTTCTATCAGTAAGGTGTTTCAGCTTCTGTTCAAGTTCCATCATCTAGGTCGTACATAGAGCAATCTAAATTATTTATGTGCTCTGCCTCTTTCATATGCCAAATCAGAACTTCCAAAACTCCATATACCAACTTTATATGAGAACCCACCTTATCTCTTACAACAAAACTGGAAACCTGGTTTCTTACCTCAATCCAACTCCTTCCCGCCTCGTTCTTATTCCCCATACCTCTCATCAACTTCCTCATATTTGCGAATTCCCCCCATTCACCTTCAGGTGCATAAATATTTGACAACATCACATATGTGCCCACCATATTTGGCCACAAATCTAACATCCTCTGAGCAGCCACTTTGCCTAGATGTGGAAGCCCATGTGCTTTACAAGCTCCAAGAAGTGCACCCCAAACAGACTCATCCGGCTTAAATGGCATACTCTCGATTAATTCATAAGCCTCCTCAACTTGTCCAGCACGGCCTAGCAAATCCACTACACACCCATAAATGTCCTGATCTGGAGTAACCTTATAGTCATTTATCATTGATTTGAAATACGTTAAGCCTTCATCAACGAGTCCGGCATGGCTGCAAGCACTCAGAACTGCCATGAACACTATTTGATCAGGTCTTATACCTGATTTCACCATCTCATCAAACAATTCAACAGCCTCTTTTCCATATCCATGAGCCCCGTATCCGATCATCATGGAAGTCCAAGAGAATAAATTTCTATGAGACATTTGACTGAAAATTTTGTGTGCGTCAGTTATGCTTCCACACTTGGCATACATGTCAACAAGGGCATTAGCCAATGCCAAATTCTTATTAAGGCCTTCCCGAATAATTCTGCCATGAACTTGTTCACCATAGTTTAGAACTGCTAAGTTAGCACATGCTGATATGACACTGCAAAATGTGAAGCTATTTGGACTAAAGCCTTCTGAATCCATATGCGAAAATATAAGTAGGGACTCTTTAGAATCAAATCTTTCGTATCCGGAAATTAAGGTGTTCCATGTGATCAAATCTCTTTGAGGCATTTCATGGAAGTACTGATTTGCCTCTGATAAACAACCAAACCTGCAATACATGTCCAGTATCGAATTCATGATAGGAAGATTGAACTCGAATCCGTGTTTAATCACTGCTGAATGTATTTGCTTGCCAAAAGTAAGCGCCCCGATTGAAGCACACGCTCTAATCGCAATTGAAAAGCTAAATGGGTTCAGTTCTGCTTCCTCCTGTTTGCCAACACATTCAAATATTTCACGTACATTGCATTAAGTTTACACTGATCCGAAGACTGAATTCTACATATGCTGTAACAAGATATTTACATTTTACCTATAGAATTCTTCGAAAAACCAATTCGTTTAAGGAAATGTGTAGGGATGAATCAGAGCCACTTACCAGCAACATTTGGCGGAAAACTTGAAGCCCGCCATAGCCATCACCTCTGTGAGTGAAGCCAGTGATCAAAGTAGTCCATGACACATCATTTTTTTCATGAATATCATTAAAGACCATGCATGCATCGTCCATGCTAGCACAACAAGTAGCATACATGTCCATGAGTGCATTTTCCACATAAATGGATCCCTGCATGCCTTGCTTGATAGCCGCCCCATGAACCAATGCACCACACGAAAGAGCTTTCATGCCTTTACACGCCTTCAGCACACTAGAAAAAGTAAAAGCATTTGGGTCCATTTCATTCCTCACCATCTCACAGAACAGATCCCATGCATGGCTGTGGTGACTGCAAGACGTGTACCCAGCAATCATAGCAGTCCATGCAACCACGTCTCTGTCCGGCATTTCATCGAACAGCTTACGTGCTTCTTTGATTAATCCCCTTTCAAAACATGATTTAATTAAATTTGTAGCTAAAATATTGGGTCTTTTTGGTAAAAATGATGGGTTTGAATGGGTGGTAAAGTTCAGGGTCCACTGAAGTGAGTTTCTGATTATGGGTGGTATGAGTTGGAAATGAGATCTGGATAGTGATTTTTGTGTGCTCATTTGTGTTGCACTTCAACATGACTTCAACATGATCAAAGTCTTTAAACTCCTATTTATGGTGTTCCAAAGTTTGCAATTTGGTTCATCTATTGAATTGAGGGACTCTTGGCTAAGGCAGTGAGCCCGTCCCATTGCACTCAAAATTAAGTCCTTAATTAATTTAAGATAATTTAAACTGTCGCTTGTAAAATAATTTTTTTAAAAACTCTTAAATCAATGGATTCTATTCTACCAAAAATATTAAAAAGAAAATCAGTGGGTTCATATTTCCAGGACATGCCCATTACACAAAATTCTTCGATATGGGCTAAAAGCCCAAAATGTTTTGTTTAATAAGTAGCCTTGTGCTGGCCACGCGGCCCATTCAATTATTCATATTTTACTATTATTTTATGTTGGAAATTAGACCTTTTTTCCTTTTTAAATTGACGGTTTCTTTTTCTACTATTCCTAGTTAGATATCAACCAACCTCCTCGCCTCTATATTAGGCACACTCGTCGACTGGTGCTGCCACCGAGTGTACACACATATAGTATAGCATACGAGGGTCTCTCACGAAACCTTGAAAATATCACTTTATCTGACTACTTTCCCGCACTTTCTCGGCCACCAAACATCCCAGTCATGTTCCTACTGAACCAAATTCGTTTGGTTTCTTAGGAAAATTGCTCTCATTACCCTCTGATCATAAAGGTAGCATCTTTCTCGTTCCCTCAAATTTCCTCAGCAGCCAAACATGGGTTTATGTGTTTTTTTTTTACAATTATTTTTTTGCTTTCGAAAATGCTGTTTGTTTGGTTGTCTCTTAACTCTTGCACTGTGCTGGAATATTTGTCACTGTTTCTTCGAGTTCTTGTCTACTTGAGCAACCGTAGGTGCATACTAATCTCTTTTTAGTTTATGGTTTGGTGCAGAACTTAGAGACTTTGGGCTTTCCTGGTTACGAGTATGGATTTTCTCTGTTTTATTTATTTTTCTCCCTTCAGTAGTCTCAATTTATTGTCCTAGGTATAAAGGTTGCAACTTTTTTTTATGTAATATTCTTACATCCATGCAATTATCAGTAGGTGAATTTTGCAAGTTTTTTGTGCTAGAAAGTGAGGTGGAATTTTGACTAGTACTTTGGAGAGCCTTGACTTTACATTAGCATGTGGAATCGCCGGAAACAGTGAATTATGTGGAAAGTGAATCAGTCTGGAAGTATCATAAACTAGAACCTGTTTGCTTTGTTTGTCACTTTCTTTATCAGTTGACTGAGTTAGGTTTCTTGTTCATTCGCATGTGATATATCTCCCAAGCTGATTTTGTTAATAATTTATGAGAGAAAAGAGTGCATTCAATAATCTGGATATTGTTTTTTCCTAAAAATAAATTTGCCTCATAAAGGTTATTGTTCTAACTAACATGTGAGATAACGGTAGCATTGTAACCTACTCTCTATGTCACGCTCGTGTGCGCGTGCGCATTTACATCGTGTATATGGCTTATCAATTCTTAAGTTGTTAAGATCTATTCTTAAATTGCAAGATAATGGAATTATAAAATCTGTCATAAAAGTTGCGGGTTTGTGTAACGACATTGTTAAGACCGTCTCTTAGATAAAAGAATCAGGGTATCATCTTTATATGCTTGAGAATCTTACTGAATATCTTGACTCACTGTGGTGTCAACTTGAGTTGCATTGCTATCATATACTTTTAGATTCTGGGTGTCACTCTGATTTTGTGATAAGTTAGCTTTCCTACATTGGCATAGATTACCATCTTTTCTTGTAACTCGAATATGGTTATTGTGTATGGCGTATTTTGATATGCTTATGGTAACTATTAGTGAAACATCTCCTAAATATATATTAATCTTTCCTCTTGTGGTTGAACTATGTCTTATGTACATAACAACCAGTAAAGGGAGAGCATTACTGTAGCAGAGAGGCAGACAGCTGGCCATGGCAGACTTAGAAAATTTGCTCCTTGAGGCAGCGGGAAGAACCAATTCAACCGAGAAAAAACGGCAGGGACTTCCGCCTAGGAAGCAACATGTAGGTTCCTATTCTGATGACGGAAGTGACTCCAGGGATGAAGACTCTGATTATGATCGTAGTTATGCAAGCAGGAAGCCCTCTCAAGTTCCTCTGAAGAAGAGGCTTGAACCTGAAAGGAGCAGTGATGAAGAAACCGATTATGGCGATGGTTCTGATCATGAGGGTGAAAACAGTGATGACTCTGAAGTTGGCCCTGATCTATACAAGAATGAAGCTGACCGAAAATGGCTTGCAGAGTTGAGTGAACTTGAAAGAGAGATGATTTTGACAGATCGAGCAGAAAAGAAAGATGGTAAGGATTTTATGGAGAAATTGAGATCAAAGAGAGGCAATGCAAGATCTTCCCAATCAAGGAAAGAGACTTGTCCTCTTCCATTGTCTCGTGGTGTACGCTCATCAGCTAGGACTGCTGACAAGTCCGCTGCTATGGATGATGCATTGAATCAATTACGAGCAAAACGTCTGAAGCAACAAGACTCGAAGGCACACGATAAGTTGAGGGACGCATCAAGAGCAAGTGAGGATAGCCAGGGTACTGCACCAATCAAGAGCAAGTGGAGTCTGAGTAACTCCAGTCAAATTGAGAATGCAAGTGGGTTACACGGTGAAGATGAAGCATCAAGTGCGGATGGTGAATTGCTTGACAGCGATGAAGACGTGTCAGAGCCACCGACATTTCAGGAGATAAAGGAAATTACCATCCCAAGGTCAAAACTTGCAAAATGGTTTATGGAACCATTTTTTGAGGAGTTAATTGCGGATTGCTTTGTTAGGGTTGGAATTGGGAGATCATCAAGTGGTCCTGTCTACAGGCTTTGCATGGTTCAGAATGTGGATGCCACGAATCCTGACCGGCAGTACAAGCTAGAGGGTAAAGTCACACATAAATATTTGAATTGTGTTTGGGGCAGTGAAAGTTCTGCTGCCAAGTGGCAAATGGCGATGGTCTCAGATTCTGCTCCGCAGGAGGAGGAGTTTAAACAGTGGTTTAAGGAAGTAGAGCGTGTTGCTGGCCGAATGCCAAGCAAAAAAGAGGTATTAGAAAAGAGGGAGATGCTTCAAAAATCGAATACATATGTTTACTCAGCAACCACTGTGAAGCAAATGCTGCAGGAGAAAAAGTATGCCTCATCAAGGCCAGTAAATATTGCAGTTGAGAAGGATAAATTGAGGAGGCAGTTGGAAATTGCAGAAAGTAAGGATGATGAGGTGGAAGTTGAGAGGATCAAGACAAGGCTCCAGGAATTGGAAGCATCCAGGCAACAGGGGAAAGATACCAAGGCTATTAGATTAGCCGAGATGAACAGGAAGAACAGGGTTGAGAATTTTAAAAATGCTTCAGAATTGAAACGAGTGAATATGAATCTGAAAGCTGGGGAGGCTGGTTATGATCCATTCTCAAGAAGATGGACTAGGTCGAGAAATTACTATGTTGCAAGGCCTGAAGGAGGAGGTGATGAAGCTGCTGAGGCAACAGAAGGAACTGCAGGTGTAGCCAGTAACGAGTACAACGCAACAGCAACAGGAAAGAGTGGCACGGAAGCAACAGAGGCAGCGCTGGAAGCTGCAGCTGGTGCAGGGAAGTTGGTTGATACAAGTGCTCCTGTGGACAAAGGGACAGAGTCAAATATGCTCCACAATTTCGACCTGCCAATCTCGTTGGCTCCACTTCAGAAGCTTGGTGGACCTCAGGGCGCTCAGATTGCATACATGATGAGGAAACAAAAGATAGAAGCAACAGTTGGGTGCCGAGTGCGGGACGATGGGAAGAAGCATGCTTCGACACTGTCTGTTAATGACTATATCAGAAGAAGAGGGCTTCTCAACTAGATGCTCCACCCTAGTATCCGTTTAAGTATGGTTTGTAAGCTCTGCTTCTTTAGTTGGGTGAAGCCGCTCTTATGGGTTTGACTTGTTATCGTTCGTCTAAATTTATATGCACCTTTCTGGGACTATGTTTTTTCCCCAACTTCCAAGGAACTTTCAGTCCATTTACTCCAAGTCTATCATGTTGCATTATCCGGTTTGTTGTTACTAATGCAAATATTATGCTCAGTATTTAGTGGAAAAATGCCAATGGTCCTAGCTCAATGGTAA
Organism: Prunus padus; assembly: GCA_024362665.1. Classification (NCBI taxonomy): domain Eukaryota; kingdom Viridiplantae; phylum Streptophyta; class Magnoliopsida; order Rosales; family Rosaceae; genus Prunus; species Prunus padus. Next base: position 3,154,287 of record JANFAM010000019.1, read on the forward strand.
GAGTTTTTTACTACATATCAGTAGTCTCAAGTTCAGACCTCAATCAAATAACACCTACCCCCTCCCCCTTCCAAACTCTGACAAATAAAAATAGTGGAAAAAGGCAATTTAATGAGCCTTAGGACCTTAACTAACTGAACAAAAAATTCAATAACCTGGTAATATAAAAAATGATATATATATATATATATAATCCCCTTCTATTGATGGACACCTTTTAGGGTGCTTTACGAATTTGTTTTCAATGATCCAAACCATCATTTTTTTAAGTAACAAATCGGAAACCGTTTTGACATCCAATTGTGTCCTAATGATATCGGATTCAAGTAATTTTTGTCAAGATAATCTTTGAATGAATATCTACAACATAAATTATTTGAATTAGTAAAAAACAATACATAATGTGCCCTACAAGGATTTCCCTCAAATCTCATTAATGGCCAAAACCAAACTCTTACTCTGTTAATACAATACAATTCAATTATCCATTATTCGGTGTTGGGTACAAGTAGAAATGTCAATGATCAATAACCAAAGGGCATTCTGTAAAAGATACATGGAGAAATGTAGCATGTAGTAATTGTTACAAGTACATACAGATGACGAAGATTACCTTTACTGTGGTACCCTTAGTATTCCCTCCATACCTAAGTCATTTTAGATGCTCATTCCGATCAACTCAACTGATTAATCGGATGGCAAAACAAATACATCAGAATATAAGAAACGAACACTGTATAATGCACTTTGAAGTCGACGACTGTTCTCTATCCACTTTTTTGTACCCTATCCTAAACTTGTTGCTGTACAGTACAAAGGCCAAATAATTGCCCTTGAAAGAATGAGTCTCATTATATTAGAATCTGAGACTTAGCAGCGCCTCTGGAGCATTTTTTCCGGCCGCTCTTGCTAAGTGCACAAACACAGATCTCAAGAAGTTCATAATCTTCATCCCAGAATAACAAGGCCGCCTTCTCTGGATTCTCCAACAGCATTTTAGTTGTAAGGAACCCGGCAATGGTCCATGTTTGGTAAAGTCGTGACTGCTTTCCAATAAACTTCCCCGTTCTGGTATCATAGTATTCTGGCCAGCGGTCTGATCGAAGCCTCTTCTCAGCCAAAGCAGCTGCTTTTTGAGCTAGTTCAATTCTGCCCATCTTGAGGCACGCCAATGTGAACTGAAATAGGATAGCAAAAGTGAGGGAAAAGCTAAATTTGAATACGTATTTAAAGAAGAAAGGAGGCATGCTGAAGCTACCTTCCCTACCTAACTTCTTCACTGGACCCAAACTAAATAAATTTTGATAATTTCCAATCCCATAATATACAATGGTAGTATCATGACATCTAATTTCACAAAAATGAGAATTCCTCAAAATATTTATACTGATAGCCAGGCAAGGCTTACCTGCCACAGGAGTGTTGGCCAAGAACCACCATTATGATATGACCAAGGGCTGTAAGAGTTAAGACAAGCATATTTCAGGGCTCAAAAACAAATTTGATGGTACTACAAGACAATTAGCAGATATAAATGTGCAGGCAACTCACGTATTCTTTGGGTCACTGCCAGTGATTATACGCCACTCTTCAAATTCCAAGGCAGGATAGCATATCTTAAGTGGCATATGACCCACCAGATCATCCCATTTGGCCTCTATCAAATTCAGTACAGAGTCATTTTGCTTTGGAGTACCCAAAGATGAAATAATGGACCAAAGATTTCCAAGAGTGAAAAACCTAAAGTCCATGTGAGCTGGTTGTAGATTGCCAATTAAATACCCGCCTTCCTCTGGAATCCAGTCCATTAACCATAAAGGAATTTGTTCAGGGTAGATATTGAACTTGTTGGTGGCCTCTGTGGAGTACTCTTCGGTCTTATATCGATATATCTCATTTATCTTTTTCATATCCACCCAGTAATATTCTCTGATGTGGAATGACAACGCACTGAGTCTGTTGTTGATTGCCCTTACCAAATTCTTGGATCCATCATTTAGAGCAAGCATCTCACGAGAGCACCGCAGAGCTGAGTAAAATAAGGCCTGAAGAATCATATTTGGCATAAATGATATTAGCCTAACGTGATACATAATTTGACTTGAATAGGATGCACTAAAACCAATAACACATTGCTGTAATAAGGATAGAATGACCATATAAAAACTGGTAGATATCATACAAAAGGGCATGAACAGGACACAGTCCAATATTCTAGGAAAAAAATCATAGTTTTAAAAAATTTCAGGATTTATGTTCAAAAAGGAAACCACCAACATCATTAATTTGGACTTTTAAGTTATAACCTGTTCCAAGTCCTTTTTTACAATCTCTAAAAGGGCACTACGTGTGACATCCAATTGACCCTATTGGCTTCACAACCAGCCACATATTTTCATTTCGCCAACATTAAGTCATAAATCAATCCGAATACAATTATGGTAATAAAATCAAACGAAGTAGCTTCTTATTGTAGACAAAGAACATAAATTGAAAAATTCTTTAACATCTAATAAGCATCCTCAAGGACTATTCAAAGCAGCTTCAAAACTCACTTGGATCTCAAGGGGATGACCATGGATACCCATGCGCCGGTCTATCATGCAGGAGCCATCTGTGACTAAAAGAGAAGGAAACATATCAAACCCATCGGTTAAACACAAGTTCAGGATCATTTTCAAGCCTGTTTGAACATCCACCCTTTCCTGTAATGCAAAGTCACCAGTTATCTTTCCATAAGCCCTCAATAGAATAATCCACCATAATCCTGTCAGAGAATTCACGCAAACAACAAGTCATTAGTCAATAGATGCCATAACAGAGGAATTCATTAAAAACAGATTCCTTCTAAGAAAATCCACAAGATGCACAGTATGAGCATCCAATAACACCCGGATGGCAACAGCAGCAGACTTTGTGCAGCATCCTATAAAAGAATTACATTTTTTATTGGCACAACCAATATAGTTCTGATACACTTACCAGAATCCACAGGTGCAACACGGCCAATAGCTGATTCACCAAAATCTGGATCTAAAACTTCTTCATACTTATTCCCATCGAGAGGCACAGTTCTAACTTTAAAACTTGCAGGCATCAGTCCCTGCCCTGGGCTATAGCAATCAACAGTTTTCTCCCAACTCTAAGATGAAAGAAACATATAATTAGAAATTGACAAACCTGAACCATTAATTCAACGTACACTAGCAAACAGTGTGGTCCACATAAACATTTAGTGAAGTTATCTATAACATCAATAACTTGAAGGGGAACCATTTTTGTTAAAATAATAGCAGTTGATATGTATTACCACAGAAGAATATAAAGCTTCCCCAAAATCAACGGAATATATGTTTTGGAAAGAAAAAATGAATTATGTCAATCCTTGAAATCCAAAGTTAGCAATGTCTAAATGAAATAGAACGGAAATTTTGAATATTTGACAACTTGTTAATTGATAAACCAAAGATAAGTGAAGTTTCAAACTTCCCATTCATGGTTAATCATTATCATTTATTAAAAATGTGAAAACATGTATAATCAATGCTCGGGAGGAAGGAGTTACGATAAGTGGATGTGAATGGTTACCTGCAATTGCAATGTATGAAGGAGGAAGTTCTTCACGATCTCTCCTTCTCCCTTAAGCAAGAAAGCAAGCGCTGACGGAACAAAATCACGGATAAAGACCTGATCATAATTCAATGGTTGCTTGTCACCCGGATCATTTGCTGCAACAGTCCCCACAGGATTCCCACAATACGTCACAACCGAATCCCTCAACAGCTTCCATGCCTCCTTCTCAATATCCGAATACTCTCTCTCGGCATTCACAACCTTAGCTTCATCCAAACCTTCCTGATTACATAAATTCTGTTTTTCATCAGTAACTTCTATCCTCGACTCTTCCTCTCCCACAACATTCTCATCCTTATCAATTATTTCCACTGCCACAGGCTTCACATTTATACCACTCTGAACATATATTCTCTCAAAATTGTTCTCATTCACACGGGTCTCAATCGACGTCGAAAGGTTTCGAAAGTTGGACGCAAGGCTAGCAATCACAGAAACACCCCTACTAGTTGTGCCAACACTATAAGACCTAGATATAACCCCAGATTGGCCAAAACTCCAACTGGGAACCTGAGAAGCTTTGAGTGCATCATCAAAAACGTATCCAGAGCCCGAAACACGAAAAGGATTGGTGTGATATTGGCAGTTCTGCTCAAAATTGACGCAAAAATTGGACGAATTTCCATTCTTTGCTAAACCATGGTAGCATTTTGCAGGTGGGAACCCGAAAAGCGCCAAGTTTCGACAACTAGTTAGGAATCTACAAGTGGGTTTCATTGTCCAGTGACAAAACAAACTCAGGGAATTCATAACAAAGAATAAGAAACTGATTGATCAGCAATTTCAAATCTTTAAAAGACGTATTATAACAATATGCATATATATACAGCTACCCTGCTCCTTTGGATATTAAGATACAGATAACAGCGTTGGGATTTTCTTCAAACTTACAGAGAGGGAAGCCGCTCATCAGAGGAAGAGAGATTGTGGCAAAAGAAATGGTGTCTGAAAATTTTAGGTAAGAGATTGGTTTCAGATTAAATAGAGAAGTTAGCTTTTATACATACGCGGTGGCGCGTTGGAGACAGCAGAGAAAGAAAGGGCTCGCTTGGCAAAGAAAATGAATTCTTTAGATATTTTTAGATATAAATGATATTTTGAAGCAAATTAAGAAAAATATAAAAATTATATTAGACACTTTTATGTAATTTACCAACAAAAAAAAGGAAAATTAATATACTTTTTTACTAAAAATATAGATATCATATTAATTGCTTGAGTTGAGCATAGATTGAGCTTTTGAAATTCTATTTATGACAATTTATAAGTAGATTTGCTTTTCTTTGGCAGAAATTAAGTAGGTGCTTAGCAGATGATAAAGAAAAACTACCACCTCCAGTTGGTGAACTAATGAGTGCCTCAATGACAGGGATTCGAAACTGTTAAAAGCACTTTGTGGCATAAAAAATAGAAAATTTACTAACAGAAAAGTAGAACTATGTAGATGTAGAGATGTTTGATCGTTCCTCCAGAAGCATCAAGAATGGCGGCTTCTCCACGTTATACGGTTACTCTCTAATTAACTTTATTGAAATAGGGCCTTGGGCAAGTCTTAGTTAAGATTTTTATTTTAATTGTATGCAAAAATATAACTATTTTCTATTTTATCATGGTATTTACTAATTTCCGTTATGGCCGTTTAATTAGTGGACGTAAGGCTTTGGAGCCATATTATATTGGATTTGCAGGTGAGGGATAGTGTTGGTGACGTGTCCATGGATTGGTATCCACTACTTTTCAATGTGCGTTTGAGAGCAACCCAAATCTCAACACCACGCAATGCAAGAGATTTATAGCTCAAGTGATTAAGAATATTTGTTTCTACATTCGAAGTCTTAAGTAGCTTTGGTTTCCTTTTCTCCTAATATTACTTGTACTAAAAATAATAATAAAAATCTCATGCACCACTACTAATGGACATTCAAGAATTCTATAGTGAGGGCCTTATATATGGTCCTTAGGTGATACCTTATTCCTTAACTGTTGGATCAAATTAGTTAGTATGATTTAACAGTTAAGAGATAAAACCTCACCTAAAAGTCATATATAGGGTACGGCTCTCACTATAGGCTCATTTTAGAAATTCTGGGCCAATATTCAAAACCAAAAGCTCTATCAAATGGGTTTGGAGACATGGCCCATTTTTTGTTGGCCTGCCTTTGTATTGGGCCTCAAAGTCATATTTTCCATCTGTGTTTTTGGGCACAGTCAGGTAAAGTAGTTGGTTAATGATATGAATGATAAGGCTGTGGTGGATATAAGCAACAAAATCCAAGAAAATGAAAGGAGGAGGATAGGGAAAGATGGCAAGGTTGGTGGTGGTGCAGCAGCAGCAGCAGCAGAGACAACCTTCACTCTCTCCTCTCCCTTCTTTTCTCTCTGACTTCAATGGCACCAGACTACACTTTCAACTCCAGGTTCTGCTTTCTGTGTCTGTCTTTGACAAATTTTGTTCTACTTTCTGTTCTAAGTTCCACAATGTTGAGAATCTCAATGGACTGAGTTACATAATAAATGGATGGTTTGCTTTTATTTGATGATGATTTTATAACTTGGCAATTCTTTTATGCCCTATTAGCTTTGAAGATATCCTTCTCAGTTATTGGATACAAGTCATGTAGTTCTTAACATGAATTTACCATTTGCAGTATAGGAGAAAGGTATCACAGCCAAAACAAGCATTACATGTTACAGCTTCAAATGCAAAGAAGACTCTTACAGTGGGTGGCATCCAATCCATTGGCGTGTTCTTGTCAAAACTTTTCATCAAAGACGGTCTTCAGGTACTTACCATTTACTTAAATTTTCTTCTTTTTTCCTTCTGCATATTTGTCTTCTGGCTTTTGTTCTAGTTTTCCATTTCTTGTGTCTCTGGCACTTGACTTTGAACTTACTTTGGCAGCTGAGTTTGCTTAGCAGACCAGGAACACCCATCACAGAGCAATTTTCAGGTGAATCAAATAAGGATTGTGCTGGTTTTTCTTCAAAGGTATGCTAGAAAGTTGTCCTCTATGGCACACATTTGTGAATTTGACATGAAAATTCCACAAATTTAACTTCCATAATATTGTCTACTTACTATATATTGCTAATATATAATCAGACTAAAGATTTTGCAGTTCCTAGGAGGAATGCAATGGCCTTAATCTTGTCAGCTTACATCTTCTCTGGAGTCAGTTTTCAGAGTGTTGCATTTGCTCAACAATCTGTTATTGGGTTAAGGGAATACATAGATGGTTTTGATGGGTATTCATTCAAGTACCCTTCGAACTGGATCCAAGTCCGAGGTGCTGGAGCAGACATATTCTTTAGAGACCCTTATGTTCTTGATGAAAATATCTCTGTGGAGTTTTCCTCTCCTTCATCCTCCAACTACAAGAGCGTGGAAGATCTTGGTCCGCCTCAAGAAGCCGGAAAGAAAGTACTTAAGCAGTACCTGACGGAGTTCATGTCTACAAGACTTGGCGTGAGGCGTGAATCGAAAATTCTTTCCACATCTTCAAGAATTGCTGATGATGGGAAGCTTTATTATCAAGTCGAGGTGAGGTGATTGGTTGTGATGTTTGTAAATGTCTGTTCTATTCTATGCCTTTTAATGCACTAATTAGATCAGCCATGATCTGCCTCATCAGTGGACATAATTGTGGGGTTGAAGAACTCTAGGCTTCCTTTGGTTTGGTAGAAAGTATATGATTAATAAGAAAACTATGCACGCCAAATAATTCTGTGAAAGAAGCATTTCTCACTTTGATAGTAAGTTCTTTGCCTGCATTATTTGAGTACTTTATTCATTATGTGTTTTGAAATGTGTTTTCTAGGTAAACATAAAATCATATGCAAACAACAACGAGCTGGCTGTTATGCCGAAAGACCGATTAGTTCGCATGGAATGGGACAGGCGGTACCTTTCTGTTCTAGGAGTTGAAAACAACCAGTTATACGAGTTGAGATTGCAAACACCAGAAAATGTGTTTGTGGAAGAAGAAAGTGATCTTCGCCGGGTTATGGAGTCCTTCAGAGTGAACAAGATTGCTGCTTAGATACCATCAGATTGACAAAATTTTGTAATCCGAGGTTTCCTTTTCCCTGTCATCCTTTCTCTTGGGATGCCAATTTTCTGTTCTGGTTCTGCAAAACGTTGATTGTTTTATTTGATGCATGCCCTCAGTTGTAAGATTTTTCTTTGTTAGTATGTTATGTTGTCTACATTTGAGAAATTTCTCTAATTGAATGATGTGCCGAATTCCAATTTTTCAAAACCAGTGTGGATGAATATGATAATCAAAACCAATAACATGAGGCAATCCAAATGTGATAATACTGAAAATTCTAACACCATCTCAAATAAACAATGTTTTATTTTCTTTTTGTTCAGTCATTTTGTAATTTTCAGTACAGGGGACAAAATCTTTATATATGAATTACACCTAAATTAAAGGAACTCTCAAGACCAAGATGCTATGTTACAAAAAACAAATTTACAAATGACGCATTGCAGTACATGATGACAATTAATCTCATTCCAAACAACTTCACACATTAAAACTCATATTTATGACCTGACATCAAATTCCCCTGCTCGAGTGAGAGCTCGAAAACCCTTGTAAGGCGGTTTTGGTAGATTTTTCAAATCCAGTTTATCTATTTGCAAGCCAGAGAGAGCAACACCCATGATCCTAAAACCCACTTGAAATGTGGGAAACACATGAAGGCGCTCTAATCCTGTCTCAAGCACTAATGTTCCAGACATTGCAGGGGCTTTGTCTTTGGGAATCCGCCCAATTGACCACGAGCAAGTCTACAAAAAACAATAAGCTTTCATTATATTAAAACCAAAATCCAACCAGGAGAATTATGTTACTTTTTCGGAAACTGCAGATATTGCAATCAGAAAGCATGACAGAAGTGAAGAATATTATTTGTCTTTAGAAAAGAAAAACAGAAGACATTCACTACGATTTCATCTAGGTATTACAACTCATAATCAAACTTCAAGGGCACTTGTCATGCCAAGGATGAGTTATATCACAATTCTGGGTTGTTAGTACCTTATTAGCAAGAATGTTCACTGTTCCATAATTTGACGTCAGATCAGCTGATAAAATGCATGGAGGCAGTTGAAATTGCACAGTTATTGAATCAATTGTCTTTCCAGGATCATTTCGTATTCCAACCAACACACTCACACGACATGTCCCGGCATCTGAAGTTAGCTGGGGCTTTACGTAGATTGGAGAGCTCTTCAACTTTCTAACCCTGCATAAAGAAGTGTAATTATTTAGAAAATAAAACAAGGCCAGAGATACTGAAATACTGCACACTTTATTAAGTAGTCTTAGTATCTTCCCCGAAACTCATCCATATCGCCCATATAGATATTGAGCACCACCATAGTAATTAACTATATTACCCTTAACAAGCTACAGTACTGTCCAAAACTTAAATAAAATTTAATAACCTCAGTGTCCCTTTAACACCACACACCTGTAGCTCATCAGTTTAAACTGTCCATCAGGAGGCACAAATGACAGAATTTGTTGGGATTCCCAAGGGCGAAATCGAACACATGGATGGAATCTTACATCATCAAGAATAGAAGGGTTTGCAAATGAAAGAGTCAAATCAGGAACACCTGAGAGATGGGAGTTCACTTGCACTTCACCATATATCTCGCATTTCACCAGGACCCCATCCCTGAGCAGCACGCACACAACTTTAAGTACAAAACCAGGAGATATAAATTTTAATCAAAAGCATTGAATTATAACTACCAAATCTTCATACAATAATCATCACCATCCATAAATTATAACATGTCTTATAAAATTATAAATTAAATTGCAACCATTATATTCAAATAGATTATTCTCCTCTTCAAACTTCAGATAAGGCACTACTATTCTCATTCAAGCTATTCAAAAAGATTGCAGAAGCAAAAGGGTGAACAAAATTCTGCATTCACTTGAAGAGGCCATGTGATGCATATAGTTTGAAAAATGAAAAGAATATCCCAAGCTCCTTATCTGTCTGTATTGTAAAGAGTCACCAATGACGAACAGGGAGCATAGTCATTGATGCATGGAATATTTTCTTTAATCCATACCACAGGTAACAATATCAAAATGTTATTACCAGAGAGAAAAAAGAAAAGAACGGAGATATCTTATCAAAGCATTAAAAAAAGATTGACCTGTTTACAATTGCATCCATTTCTTCAACAAGATCAACATAAACTTCATTGTTAGCATATTTCGGGTCTGCTGTTCTCCATGGAATGCAAGATGATGTTGCACCTGGAAGTGTGTCACTCATGTTGGAACTGTTGCCTGTCACAACACTCAACATCTTGTTAACTATATTTGGTGGAGCAATCATCTCTCTCAAAATATTAGGTTCTGTAGTGAGAGGGAAGCCATTGTCAATCATCTCATCCAGAAGCTGCACATGATTTTGGTCAATTTAATAAGCAAAACTCAATATAGAAAACACTAGATTGTTGTAAGCTGTTGACACAACAATCACAGACTTAGAGGGTAAAATTTGTCCACACAACAGACATGCATTCTAGGAGAAATTAAGACACTAGATGACAGTAATGCATTCACTTATGAAATCAAAATAAGCAGAATAAGTATAATTAAGACACTTGCCTCATATGCGATGACAAAGTTATCTTTTATCAAGTCTTCATTCAAGCCACCAAGATAATCTGAAAGGACATCAGCTACCCTGCAAAGGAACTATAAGTCAAATGATTAAAGGTCAATCTTGTTTAATGCATACATAATGACATCATAAATGCAAACTACATTCAGCATTGATATTCACCTCAATGGCCATCAAAGGCGGCATTTCAACTTGGGTACATGCTAAAAACGTTATCCCCTCGCGAAGAATTTGGAAAATATAATGGGTTGGTGAAGCAATCACTGGTTGCAGCTAATAACAAAACCACAAATATTATAATGAGGAGCATGAAATAACGAAGCTGATAATGTGGCAACCAAAAAAATTAAGAATGAAGCTATAAAATATACAATTTGGGAACCCAAAAAAAAAAAAAAGCCAGATTGCCTTAGGTACCTTGGGGAAATCACCTTGAGAAATGGTATGTTCCCAGAACCACGCACATATGGAACGGTCCACACGCTGCCCAGTAAGCTGTTTCTCCAGCATTACCTCACTGTGAAATCCCAAAAGTTAGCATAAAGTGAAATCTTTTTTGTCCTACTAAAATTCGTCAATTAAATTTGGAGATCAAATGGGAAATCTCTAAAAGAGAAAATTCAATGTCCAAATAAAAGCAATACAATTCAACTGGGTTTAACGTGATTAACAAAAGAACCAAAAAAAAGTAATTAGCTAGGATATAATACAATTCAAAGATTTGGCCACTTACCCAGAATCTGATAGCAGAAATATGCACTGCAACATCTCTCTGTTTTCGTCAAGGTGGTAAATTTAAAGAGAGTGTGGCTAATGGAGATGAATATAATCGCAGATTAGCTCATTAGCATATCTCTCTCTGAATCCAAAGAAACAGAAGAAAAAGATACCTGCTTTAACCTCTTCAACAGCAGAACTCAACTTCTTCGCATCCTTCTTGTTGGATTGAGATTCTGTGATTGCTGGGCTACTGGGTTTTTTACCGTCAACCAAAATTGTAGAACGAAAGAAAGGCCCAAACTTTACTCCGAAACCTAACCCAACTGAAAAGCCCAATCCAACTCTTTGCTGTTTCGGAGCAATGGGCATTGCCACTTTAAGGCGCGAAAGTGTTGGCCCCGTACGGCGTCGTTTTGAACTGAGTTTTTCAGTGGCTGAATGAGGGGATGTGGAGTCGCTGGAGTGTGGATATAAACAAATCAAAAAAGAGTGGTGGTGGTGGGTCATACCCTCTTATCCTCACTGAATGTTCGAAGGAGAGAACGCCAAGAGAAGAAGAAGACGACGACATGAATATTTCAAGAATTTCAGTGAAACCAAAAGAGAGAAAGAGAGAAGAAGAAGGTTGGCCTTGTGGTGGACATAGAATTCTAGTAATAGAAGAGAGGCATGGCACGGTTGGTGGCTGTGCAACCGCAGCAGAGACACCCTTCTTTCTCTCTCCTCCCTCCTTCCTCTCTCTCTGACTTCAATGGCACCAGACTACTTCACTCCCAACTCCAGGTCCTCTCTCTCTCTCTCTCTCCCCCCCGGAGAAATGCTTATTTTTAATCGGTAGAACTAGCTTTCGTTTGTTCAGTCAATTTAACCCATTTGTAGGAAACTGTTTGATTTTACATGCATTAATTTCTTAGTTGGCGCCAATCTATTGATTGTTGCAGTGTAAAAGAAGGGTGCCACAGCCAAAAGTAGCATTGCAAGTTACAGCATCAAGTGCAAAGAAGATTCTTATAATGGGGGGCACCCGATTCATTGGTGTGTTCTTGTCAAGACTCCTTGTCAAAGAGGGTCATCAGGTATTGTCATTCTCTTTCAAGTTTCGAACTTTTCCTTTTTTTAATCATTTTCCCATTATGATTTTGCGTTTATTTTATTTTTTCAAGTTATTTTGTACCAATGTACTTGTAAACTGTTTTGTCCTTGAACAATGTTTTCGATGCGTTGATAAGTTATAACATCAAGTTTTTATCTTGGCAGGTGACTCTGTTTACCAGAGGAAAAGCACCAATCACTCAACAGTTGCCAGGTGAATCCGATAAGGACTACACAGATTTTGCTTCAAAGGTATTGTACTAGTGTCACTAAGGATTTAAAGTCCTTTACTTTAACTTGGAATGCTTTCCCAGATCTCCATTTTCTAATAACCATGTTCGGCTAGATTTTGCACTTGAAAGGAGACAGAAAAGACTATGAATTTGTGAAATCCAGTCTTTCAGCTGAAGGCTTTGACGTTGTTTATGATATAAATGGTGCGCATAGTCTTTACCTCTAGCCTCTGTACTTAAATTTTTGCACAGAATAAAGTTTTTGTTTACTATACTTATGCTTCCGCCCAATAATCTGTACTTCTCTTGGAAATTTTTAGGACGAGAGGCGGAGGAAGTTGTGCCGATACTGGAGGGACTACCAAAGTTAGAACAGTAAGAACAGCCGACTCATGGATTTGCTTATCTAATTAGTAAAACAACTTAATTATTTCACCTTTATTTCTTGATGGTTCTCCAGTATAGTCATCTTGTCCTGGTTACGGTTTTAAATTGGGACTCGTTGAAGTAGGAGTCAACTCTAATTAGCAAACATGTTATGCTTTGTGTGTAATATTGGCTTCTGGGTAGAAGAAACAAGACTATCATAAGAGATCTTATCAAAATATTCTAGAGTATGGAAGATTTGGAAATTCTACAATCTCTCCGTCATAAAGTCAAGCACCCTTTACTGTGGCTTACCATTTTACTATCTCCTGAAGGAAAATAAGCCTGGTAAATATGTTTAAATTGAGGAGAAGCCAGCTGATATAATCAGGTGTACAGAAGATCAATGGTAATGCCGTAGTGAGAGATGTAATTGTGAGTCAAAATGTTACTAAAGAATCAATCATGACCTGGAACAATCAACTTTTATAGTGCAGATTAATGATTATGGTTTGTTTGACTACATAGTTCTAAAACTTAACCAAACACTAGCGTGGTAGAAATCATGTTTTGATGCGAAAATATATAAACGTGCAGTTATTTTCTCTTTTATATAATGCCAAATTTGGAAGATCTAAGAATTCCACTAATTCTCAGGTACATATACTGCTCGTCAGCTGGTGTCTATCTCAAATCTGATCAATTACCTCACTTTGAGGTACGTTTGATGTTATAAATGGCTTACTTTTTCATGTTTTGGGAAGTCGGATCTTTGTTTAAAGTGATGATTAATGTAGGCTCAAGCATGAAACCTTGAAGGCATAAGCTAATTGGTATCAAAGAGCATGCAAACAAGGCTTTGTTTTCTGGATACAACTGTGAATTGTAATTTGATCGTTGTCAAAGGCAGAGATTGAAGAATAGCCTTCCCAATATGACAAAATTATAAATAACAAGGTTCTAAAACTTTTAACATGATTTGAACAGATAAAAATCAAGTTTGGAAGTAATTAAGGCCAATCTAAACTTTACCTACCTGAATTTGGCATGTCAGAAGATGCAAGCATGCTTTTCTCATTGTTGAGCTCGATCTCTTCTTAGCCGACATTTGTAGTTTTCAGTAGTACTCTTGTAGTGTGATTCAAATTTCAAATCAATCTTATCATGGCAGTGTGGAAATTCAAGCTTAATTAGTTGCTCTAGAGTATTGATGATGTCCTTCCTAACTTGTTTTCCTCTATACTACTTTTTTCTCGTCCCCATTTCATTTATTTGTCTCTCCATAATTCTTAACTTGACGGGGCCTGGTGATAGACCGATGCAGTTGATCCAAAGAGCAGGCACAAGGGAAAGCTTGAGACAGAGAGCTTGCTCGAATCAAAGGGTGTTAACTGGACTTCTATAAGGCCAGTCTACATCTATGGACCATTGAACTACAACCCTGTAGAAGAGTGGTTCTTCCACCGGTTGAAAGCTGGCCGCCCAATCCCAGTTCCAAACGCAGGGATACAAATAACACAACTTGGTCATGTTAAGGTTAGTGACGTGCCAGTCTTAATGTACTTTTAGATATATACATATTGTAATTGCAGCATGAGGGAAAGTTTTTAATGTAATTTTGTTTGCAGGATTTAGCGACAGCCTTCATTAAGGTTCTTGGGAATGAAAGGGCAAGCAGGGAAGTATTCAACATCTCTGGAGAAAAGTATGTCACCTTTGATGGATTAGCAAAAGCATGTGCAAAGGTAATGCCTGTCGATAAGTTTGTAGATGGACAAAAGATTTGTGATGTTCTCAAACTAAAGTCATATGATTTTGCTTCTGTTAGGCTGGTGGTTTTCCTGAGCCTGAGATCGTTCACTACAACCCTAAAGAGTTTGATTTCGGCAAGAAGAAGGCATTTCCATTCCGTGACCAGGTGAATATGGTTGCGGAGCATGCATGGCTCGAAAAAAAAAAACCAAATAGTTCACAACTTGAATAAGGTGGAACCTTATCTAACCAAGTTTGATTGATTATGTTGTTTATTTGTTGCAGCATTTCTTTGCATCGATTGACAAAGCAAAGAGCGTGCTTGGCTGGAAACCTGAATTTGACCTGGTGGAAGGTCTTGCAGACTCCTACAACCTAGACTTTGGGAGAGGGACATTCAGGAAAGAAGCTGATTTCTCAACAGATGACATCATTCTTGGAAAGAGTTTGGTTCTCCAAAGCTAATTGCTAAGCCTCTTCCTCTGTTTTGCTCCCTTGATTTGTATCCCTCCATTTTCATCAGTCAGGATCAAGAGACTTGTTACTTCTCAAATCTATGGTGCTATAATTTTCCAAATTATTTTTTCTTCAAGTCAAATCCCCTTGAGCCAATTAGCAACCATCTTTCTTCGGAGGTTGGGATTTAGTCCAATGTCCAAACATTATCTTGAACATTTCAGTGCCAAGTCCAGAGACTATCTAGAAATGTTAGTGCAAAAGTCCAACATATTATTCTAAAATAAACTGCGTGACTAGCCCTCTGAGTTGTTTCAATGGATTGGGTTGGCGTATGGCAATGAAATATATCTAATAAACGTAAAAACTATCAACAATCGGAGATGCTACAATGAGGAGTTCAAAGTGAGGAGGCTATTTGAGGAGGTCAATCCCACCATCAAAACATTTAAAATGTTCAAGTCCCATAATTTCTTTACATTTGTTGATGGTGAGATTGAGCTCCTCAAATAGTCTCCTCACTTTAAACTCATCATTATAGCCTCCACGATGAACGATCAAAGAAAAGAAAGATAAACAAAACAATTCCAAGCAATCACTCAGATTCAACCACATTGCTCTTTCTGGGGCACATTTGAATATTGGTTGCCTCTCAGAAACAGCTTTGTGCCAATTTTGGTGTGACAAAGTGAGTAACCAAATACTATTTTCTCTATCAGTTGATAAGAAGAATAAATTGAAATTCATAATCTCAAGTGCGGTTATTAACAACTTGAACTACAAGTTTTTGCATATGAGTACATCCTTACTTTAAAGTTAGAATTTTTTGCTTAATTTAATTGGAAATCTATTCTAGGAATGAGAAAATCACCTAATATATCAAATCAATTGAACTTATTATTCACAGCTAAAGAAGGAGAAAGTTCTTATACTAAATTTAAAAAAAAGCCAAAAGGAGAGTAGCTACAAATGGCTCAAAATCATAATCCCAAGAATGTTGACCGTTAAATCAGAGATCCAAAATTTAAGGAATCGGTCATCTAAGAATATGTAACCGAATATTCTTTAAAAAAAATAGCAATTTTTTAGTCACTTTTCTCAACTTTTGCTATTTTAGTGCCAAGTAGGTTAGACAATTGAGTCAAATAGTTCACACTCCATAAAAACATTATCTTAAACATATTTACTACAAAAATCCAATATATTATCCAAAAGATCTGGTCGGTTAGCGTTATCCTATGAAGTAATGGGGCCCCTCATCCTAATTTAATTTAAATTGGCCCCACCAATTTAATTCCGTGTGCTAATTACTCAAACGCGTCTTATTTTGGACCAACTAACAAAACTAGAAAAAAGAGAAAAAAATTAAAAATAATAAAAATAAAAAGAGGGGTGCCTGGTTGCTTCTAGGAGGGTCTACCTTTATGCCAATTGGCGCAACTCTGTTCTCTAAGTCGGATGCTGCCACATTTCACTCCCCTTGCAATCGCGGGACACGTAAGAGATCCAATGGACCCTACTGCACTAGAATATCCCAAAAGTGACCGGTGGTTTGGGTAAAACTTGGTTTTAACGTGGTGAGCTGTGATTGGCGGGCCCCGCGTTAGGAATTTGAGGCAACAGGGAGCATGCCACGTTTCAGTGAATTTTTCCAAGTGGCGAAGAGCCGGTGACTTTTCGTGTGAGGAGATTAGAGCTTGGTCTTCTTCGTTTGGTTGGCACAGCAACCAACTTCTGGCGGTGGTGGTAGAGCAATTGTAAACATACGTATTTTTTAATTTCTATTACCATTTTACCCCTACTTTTTTGTATGCACCGATAAAACTTTTGTCCTTTTTTTCAATTAGAAATATCTTTTCACGTTCAAACTAAACAAATAAAGTCTTCACACCAAAAAAAAAATCATTAATTTCCGTATTAAAGTGGAATTTATATATAATTTACTTTATAATAAATTTGCCCATATTTTAAAAGATTACATGGGTTATAATCTTCTAGATTATGGTATCTATTTATGGGAAAAATGATTGACTAAGGCATTTTACTATATTATTATGAGATATTAGTTATATTATATATTGAATGTGATCCCTAAATTTCCTAATATTATTTTTTAAATAAGCTCCGCGAGTCACCAACCACCACATGAAATGAAAGCAGCCTCAACAATTTCGTATGTATTGCACGTGTAATAATAATGAAAAAATACAAGGTTAAAATCGTCTATGAAAATCAAAATGGCGGACATAGAGGATCAACAGTTTGTTATTTAATTTGCAGGCGAGCCGATGTCATGCATGGTCGAATCCAATGCCATAAACTTGTCTAGTGTCTTATCTATAACGGTCGGCATCGAATTTGATATTGATATTAAATTAGTAACGCCTTCAATTCAAAGATTTTACGAGGAAGATTCTTTCATCCTTGAATATTAATATTTATGTTAATGACTAATGCGCCCCTAATGAAAAAAAGTGACACTCCAAAGACCAATCTTCCTCCATAAGCTTCCATTTTTAACCCTAATTAATCCTTTTACCGACCCCATAATTTCCTCATCCCAATATGAATTAAAAAACTAAAAAAATTACTCACCCCAAATCCTATATAAACTCCCCACCCCACTTCCCAACTTCATCAACCAAAACTTCAACTTCAAAACCTTCTTAAGCAAACACAAGCGCTTTTCTTCTAAGCACTTCCTCAAACCCTTAAACCTTTCTCTTTCCCTACCTAGCTTCAAATCTTTGTTCAAAACCCAGTTCAGCTCAACCACCATGACTCCAAATATCACCACCGCTACCACCATGGTTGCCGCCACCAAGCCAGCCAGTGGGCCCCGCAGGGCTTACGTCACCTTCTTGGCCGGCACCGGTGATTATGTGAAGGGTGTGGTTGGCTTGGCCAAGGGGCTAAGAAAAGTGAAGAGCAAGTACCCTCTGGTTGTGGCCATCTTGCCAGATGTCCCCGAAGAGCACCGTCAGATCCTGGTCTCCCAAGGCTGCATAGTGAAGGAGATCGAGCCTGTGTACCCTCCTGCCAACCAGACCCAGTTCGCCATGGCCTACTACGTCATCAACTACTCCAAGCTTCGCATTTGGGAGGTAACGTATTTTCCATTTCTGCGTTTGCATGCTTTCTACACGTCTCTTTATTTTAAGGGTACTATTGTAATTTTTTTTTTTTTTATAGAGTGACTTCTAAACTAATCCAATGTGTGTGAACTGATTAGAGCACACTGCCTTGGTCAACTGATTTAACTCGATAGAATTACTGTAGTAATTGGATTATTAATTTTTAATGCGTATCTAAGTTTTGTATTGAATTTTTGCAGTTTGTGGAGTACAGCAAGATGATCTACTTGGACGGTGATATCCAAGTTTTTCAGAACATTGACCACCTGTTTGACTACCCAGATGGCTCCTTCTATGCTGTGATGGACTGCTTCTGTGAGAAAACTTGGAGTTCCAGACCACAATACAAGATTGGGTACTGCCAGCAATGCCCTGACAAGGTCCAGTGGGCCCCAGAGCTGGGCCCAAGGCCTCCTCTCTACTTCAACGCTGGCATGTTTGTGTATGAGCCCAGCTTGCCCGTTTACCATGACCTCCTCAGAACCCTCCAAGTTTCTCCCACCACCTCTTTTGCTGAGCAGGTAAATATTGGACCGACACCAAAAAAAAGCTCTCAATTGGGTTTTATTTATGTAATCTGACATGAAATTTGGTGCAATTTTGGCAGGACTTTCTGAACGTGTTTTTCAGGGACAAGTACAAGCCCATCCCTTCAAACTACAACCTTGTTTTGGCCATGCTCTGGCGTCACCCTGAGAACATTCAGCTTGACCAAGTCAAAGTGGTCCACTATTGTGCTGATGTGAGTACTAATCACATCTTTAATCACAAATTAATCACATAACAGATTAAGATCTTAGTCACTAATTAGATTTTTGCAATCTAATTGCTTTTGTTTAGGGTTCTAAGCCATGGAGGTATACTGGGAAAGAGGAGAACATGGAGAGGGAGGACATTAAGATGTTGGTAAAGAAATGGTGGGATATTTATGATGATGAGTCATTGGACTTCAAGAACATTGTGGCTGCAGCCGAGGTTGGAAATGGCGCAGACCAAGTGGACCTGCAGGCATTCAAGGCGGCTCTGTCGAAGGCAGGCGTTGTCAATTTCATCACCGCCCCATCTGCTGCTTAAATGGCTCCTGCTGTTTCTCAAAGAGAATGAAGTCTATATAGTATTGATTTTTTTCTTGTCTCCCTAGGATTATTTAACTTGGGAGGCATTTTTTTTAAGTATGTTTTAGGAGTGTGAGGACCTTTATTTTTGTGGTCTAACTAGGATCTTTTGTGTCCTCTGTTCTTTTGTTTGATTTCAATTGTCAAGTTGGTGAACATATAGTTCTTAATTTATTTTCAAGGGCCAAGTAAACCTTCAACAACAAGCCAACACAACCATCTACTTTAACCAACAACTAAAACTTATGAAGTTGCACTAGAGCAATATATCGGAGCAATATATCGGTTCACGGTGATTGAAGTGTCCAGCTTTAAAAGTACAGATTCTTGAATCTTATTAATAATCAGTGAATCAACAGAGATACCTAATGAACATCTTAATGCCAACTCATTTGCTTGAAGCAATGCTGAATTGTTCTCGTACTGTCTCTTCTGTGACAAGAGATGTGCTGCTTGGATTTGGGGCCTTACCTCCTTGTAAAATCTAACACACGCATCAAACTCCTCTTTCAACTTAGCTGCAGTGGCATTGTGGCTTAGCTCTCTGAAAGTCTCAAGGTTTTGGTCAGCTTGCTTCCCTGCTAGCTCTATAGAAATCAGTGAGAGTTTAGGCAGGTCAACTGAGGTGGTGCATGCGACAGTTTGTAAATTTGTCACACATTTTTTTGGGTTTTGGGTTTTGGAGCAAATCTTGGTCAGGGTCTTGTTAGAGACTGCAAAAGAATCTATGAAAAAAGAAGCAACAATCACAATAGCACAACAGATTGCGGTGCTAGATGAAACCATTTTTTTTCCTGTGGCCTTCTAATGGGATTGCCTTCTGGGTTTTGAATTATGGTGAGATTAGTAACTTAAATACTGATAGCTTAGGCTCAGGTTAATGAATCATTTATATAAGAATATGCAGTTTCACTTGGTTCTTAATTAAATCCAACAAAACTGACATATTAATTTGGAGTTGCAATGCCAGATAAACTTTAAGATTGGTTGATTTGGGTTGGGCTTGAACTTCATATTTGTTTATTGGACTGCACTTTTTTTGTATGCCGTTCCTAAGCTTAACCCAAATGATATGTCGTTTACAACAAGGAGATTCGAACGACATCTTTGTGTTTGCTATAATTTGTCTTGACCTGTACTCTCCTTTCAATAATGTACTGATTTATTTGATATTTTGCCAAAAATGTAGCTCTCTCAAGTACTTTACTTTTAGTCCCTCATCTTCAAAAATTGTTATGATGGTGCTTCAACTATGTCTTAACTTTCAGAACTCATCCTTTCTGTTAGCTCCATCAACTTTTCCTTAAAAAATAAGTCTATATTTGTCTTTTCATGTGCTGGATTCTTAATAAGTACAACCCAACCCCAACAACCACCTATCTCTTCCTCTCTCTCCTCTAGCCACCCTTCACCGACCTAACCCCACATATCTGCTGCCGATCCACCACCATAGACCCACTTCGACCTCGACCCATTCTCTCCTCTCATTGTCTTCCTTTCTATGTTCGTCAACCCCCTCCTCCTCCCAACCTTTTTCATCGATTGGTTTTCCTCTCAATCACTTGAACAATCTAAACAAAACCCAGAAGGATCATTGGGGGAGAGAGAAAGAGAGAGAGAGAGAGTTGTCATTGGGCTTCGGTAGAATGAGGTGGTGACTAGGTAAAAGTCTTATTTGTCCTCAAAATTTTATATGAATTTTCCAATTTTCCCTTAATTTTGACATAAAATTTAACAAAATTGAAGGAATGACGAGTGGTGCAACGCAATATCTAAATGAAGGATGACCATAACAATTTTTGGGGTTGAGGAACGAAAAGTAAAGTGGGGTTTTATTTGAGGGACTATTGCTACAATTGTGCTTGTTATTTGAGGGACTATGACTATTGCTCCAAAGTATTAATAGCCCAAATTGCCAAAGCTGGTTAGTTCAGTACAGTTTATTAAGGCAGTTTGTTGGTTCCTTACACTCGAATTCGAATCTCCCTTCCCATAGATGATAGTAATTCAAAATATCACATTGTATATCTACTTTGCTCTTCATTCCTTATACATCTAGTTTTGACTTTGTTCATGCATACGTACAAGGAAAAGAATTATATACTTGCCTAAATTGAAAGCTTTCAATCCATGCAATGTACCACAAAATTATCTTTTATAATTTGGGATTTAATGCTAAAAATCAAAGAATAACTCTCTTAGATTTGTATATAAAATAAAACACTTGGATGCAAATTTAAGTAAAATCTGGTATATATAGCAAGTCTTTTCATATAAGCGAAATGTAGCGAATCCAACAAATCGGATTCTGATTCCGCGTTATAATTGCATGAGATACAATTGAACAATCTCTATGAAGAAAAATCAAAAGGGTTTAAGCTTAAGACAATGTTTTTCCTATAAATACACTACACATGTATCACTTTCCAATCACAAAACCCTACTTGAAGCCTTGAACAAAGATCAAAACAATGGCTTCCCCTAACTATTATAAGTCTCATTCATCCCCACGTGTTCTTCCAATGCTATTGGTTCTCTTCTTCCTCGTGATCAATATCACCCCGTCTTTGGCTCAAGACACCCAACAACTGATCGACCATATTTGCAGGCAGATGGAGGAGTTTGGGTTTTGCAGCCAAACTTTCAAAGAGTACTTGAAATCTCCAAACGCTGATATTCTTGCCCCCTCACCCAAATAACCATAGAGCGCACGACATACAAATTACAATGCCACCAAGACACACGATTTCATTAGGCAGTTGCTTGGCAACACAAACGACCCTGCACTCAAAAATGCCCTCACAGAATGTGAGAATGGTTTCCGTGTGGCGATGGAGTCGTTTGACTCGACTGTGCTGTCATTTTTCCAGAAGGATTACGACAGTGTGCAGAGGTATGAGACTGTGAACCCGCTGAAAGAGATACATAGGCAGATGAGAATTCTCATTGCCATGGCTGTGTGGTCACTGGCAATGAACTTGTTGGTCACTGAATGATGAAGAGCACCAGCACCACTTGATTTATTAAATCTTGTTTCTTTGTTTTTTGGGTACGTAGTTTTGGGAAAATCAAGATTTAATAAATCAAGTACCAACACATTATTTGTCACAGAATTAATATATCACATATGTATGCAATAAGTTGGTGTGGTCTTTTATAAAAATGGAAAGCAATATTATTCTACAACTTAATTTTACTAGTAATACTTAATTTATACCAATTTATCTCTTTAGCTCCTACCTATATGTTGCTAGGCCAAAATTTCTCAATTCATGTACATGTGTGCATAAACCAACAACAAAATTAATCCATGGTTCAAAACACAATTGACCCAACGTTAGAAAATGCTCTCATACACCCAGAGCTGAAGGCAGCTGTGAACAGTCATTGATGTAAAACATACTAAAACTTCAAATTATTCACATAAAACATGGAGCCATTCTTGAATTGAATCAGAATGCTCATAGAATGAACACTGAAGTCGAACTAACCATGCAAAAACTATCTCATGAGTCACACGAATGGAAGATAATGTTGATCAAAAGATGTACATCTAGAGAAAATAGATCAAGCAACAACTACATAAGAGACAAGTGGCTCCAGAGGCATATCATCGGGCTAACAAGGCAACGCGATCCTTCTGTATTGCCTGTGTCAGGTTCATATCAAAAAGCTCGCATCGTATAGGCATCTCCATCTCATAGAAGGGGTTCTTCAAGACATAATCTGTGTACAATTCATAGATATGTTTCAAGAGACCTTCCATGTGCTGTGTCCCAGGCTCACAGACAACAAAGAACTTTGTCCCTGCAACAGAGATATTATCCTTATTAAAAAAAAGCACTAGTTTTGCAATCTAAGACATTCATGAAATTTCACTTCCAAGAATTAATTGAACTATTATAGGAACAAAAGGGAAAATGCATCCTACACCCTAAGAATGTTTCAATTCAAAAGGGAAAAAGGCCAAGCCTAAAATAACAGAGACTTAGTTGCTCGGTAAAAATGAACAGCGAAACTGTCAACACTGAAACACACATTAACTTTGTGCTTAGTAAATTTTGGACCAGGCAGACAGATCTGAGTCCACATCCAGGATATTAAACCACCTCATTCGCCTTAAGTACAGCAGTTGTCAAGATGTTGTATACCTTGTATCATTTGAGTCACTTTTTTGCTTAGGAAGAAAAACCAAAGAGTGATATGGTATCCTAGAAGAAAGTAAAGAACTTAGAAAATTCAATATTTACTACAAGAACATGACGCAAGGAAGAGGGCATTGCTAGATATGAGGACTAGATGGAGAAAATAAAATTCTCATACTTTCTTTTACCAGAACAAGAGAATCTAGTTCTATGGAAATTGATAATATCACCCTCAATCATGAAGAGGGAAACTCTAGTTGCTTAGCCCGTCTTCAATGCAGAACCCCAAGATAGATGTTGCCTAAAACTTACACCAAATGGCTTACAAGTTACAAAAACACCATTGTTAGTTGTTCCAGACATAAACACATCAACTCACTCAATGAAAATCTTTGGCATTCACCTCACTTCCAAAACTCTCGTTGTGTAGCCCATCTTCCAAAATACAGAACCACATAACATATGCTGCCTAGACCTTACACCAAATGGCTTACAAGAACACCACCATTAGTTATGTGAGACGATAAACACGTCAACTCAATCTTTAGCATTCACCTCACTTATGAATTAATCCGCCCCCCCGGCCATGTCACAAGTGAGACTTAATTTAAACTTACACGCAGTAGATCGCCAGATTATTTCTTTAGCTCCTACTATACAAATTTAAGTTCACCAAATTAAAAAGCCGCATAATGGTGTCAATCCGACGAAAGTCCTCCGAACCTCACTCTATTTACAATTTACAAAATCAAAATGATCGATACAATCTAAGTCCTATCTGACATGTTACAATAACTGTCAACACCAGATCATACAAATCAACTATATCTAAGAGAGAATTCGCAATTTTAGTTGCAAATTGGTTGTTAACTCAAATCTTGGCAGCTTTACCAAATTTGGTCAATGTGTTTGAAACCCACTAAAATACATCACAGAGTTTGGAAACAGAAAAGGTTCAATTTTGAAATGTACCAGTGAGTGATTGGAAGCAATGAAGATCGAAAGTGTCTGCTTGGAGAAGCTCGATGCCGAAACAACCCGATATCGGTGACAGCTGCTGAGAAATGGCGTGCATAGAGTGCCACAAGCTTGCAACCCTCAAGCTATCATTAGTGTCCATCCGTCCCGAAGACCCATAATCCTAATTTGTTTCCAGAAAAAGCGAAAAAGCCCATCAAAATTCGTTACCTTTCGTGTTTGATTGCTGAGAAAACGGAGGAAAATAGATGAGAAATTGAAGTTCCGATTACCATAGTTTTGGATTTCTTTTACCTTGTAGAAGATCAATCCACCTGATTTGTTGATGATGTAGAGGCTGTAAATTGCTGCCATTTCCAGGGGTATTTCGGAATCCAATAGAAATATATGAACCAAAATAGAAGAACGGAGAAGAAGATGCCTACTTGATCGAACAGACAGGAAATCAAAACCTTTAGCCCAGATTCAGATACACAACCCGAATAAACGGGACCTACCCGAAATACGGTCCGGAATCTCGAGCCCAGCTGGTTTGAGAGTCCCGTAATTTACTTGTCTGATGTTTAGCGCGAAGATGCAGGTTCGAGTCCTCTCGAGCCAAATCTAATTGTTTTGTACATTTTTTAAGGTGCTTTCATTTGCTTTATTTGTTTTTTTGTAAATACCACGAAGTGTCCCTATATCTGAAAGGTGAGATTAATCCCCGCTCGGGGTGCGGCTGTCTCCTAGCCACAAGGTGCTTCCAACGGTTTCGAACCCCGCTATCAAGACTAGGTAGCTCCAATTTGGAGGCTGTCGAACTACACCATACCTTATAGTTTGCTTTATTTATTTCTTCTATAATCTTTTTTATTGCTTTTTTCATTTCTATCTAGATTTTTATATGGATGATTTCATGCTGAAAAAAGACAAAACTGCAACATACAATGCTCGTATTGTACACTATGTATGTATTTTTCATGTTTAATACACTTGTTTTTTTATACAAAATTTTCAATAATACACACAAATGACACATATTATTGAATAAAAATAACATAAATTACAAGATTAAATAAATTATATTAAAATATGATGTAGTGGCTGAACTTTTTAGTTGTAATTTTTCAAAATGTTGCCGAATAAAACACCTACGTATTTTATTCATATTTTTCATGTTCCTTATTTTACTAATATTTTTTTCACGCACAATAAAAATTGCACGGTCCATTTTGAGGTAAGTGACATTTTCTCCAAGTAAATATTGCCATTATGTTTAAGATTAATATACTTCCAAAATTATGAAGTTAGAATTTTGGTGTTTTGACTTCATAGGAAAATAGTAGACGTCTATACCAGCTTGTGGTATTTTTGAATAATTTTTCGGAACTCATAAGTATTTTTAGTGAAATTTGAAGTTGAAAAATAGGAAAAGAAAATAGATGTGACACATAGCATTTTCTGATTGGTTGGAACACATCACAATGCCACATGTCAACATCTGATTGGTTGGAAGACTTTGACTCATAAGAAAACTAAAGTATATAGTATTATACCGTACGCACGTTTAATCTAAGCAATTGATATGATTCTATATCAGATATGGACCGTAGATCAAATCAAAGACTTTTGACTTGATCTAGGCCTCTGGAAGGGTTGTTGGGAATGCATCTGGACCATCCATCTTGAAGTTATCATGTACCTTCCTACACATGATCCAAAACTCATATTTTAATATGGGCATTCGAATTAAATATTCGAATCGATCCAAGCCGTCGGGGATTTCTATAAATCCCCCCCTCATTTTCATTCTTCTTCACACCAAAATTTCAGATTTCCTCTTCCCTCTCTTGCTCTCATTCTTCTCCATTAGAGTTACTATTCCGACATTCTTCGTAGTTAATATTCACCCAGATACTATTCATCATAGCATTATTCATCCAAAATGTACTATTCACTTACGTACGTAGTGTAAGCCCTTTACTATTAATTCCGGAAGTCACTATTCATGAGGACCATATTCGCGGACATGTACTAGCTCGAGGAGGTACATATCAAAAGATGGTGAACAATGCATATGCATTGGAGTAAGACTACCTTTTGAATCAGAAGAAGAATGTCTAGAAAGGGAGGTTCGAATATCGAAAAGCCTTTTTAATTAATTACTTCCAAGAGTTGTAATTCCCTTTTCGATATTCCAATCTCCCTTTCTAAACATTCTTCTAAAAATAATGAATAGTAACAATTTATTTTCTTAAGTTTTTTTCATCCGATCCGGCTCGATGTCCACCCCTAGTTCATCACCATATCTCTAGTCTACCTCGTCACTATTCCTCATTCCATCCCATCCCACCGCCATTCCTCCGCTCGTTCGTGGCCACATCGCACTTTCCTAACACTTATATTAATGTTGCTGGCAGAATTTTAAAAAAAAAACTATTTTGTTGATTTCCACTTGGACTCTTCATTTGCAGCCACGTGTCTAATTTTAACTGGATGAGGTGTAATAGAAAGCACCAAGTCCGCAAGCCTCCGAGATGTGACTGGTAACAGGCCACGCCTCCTCCTCCAAACTCACCCACCCAGTGAAAGCTTTATGGCGCATTTACTAACCAAGAATCGGAATGAGAATTAATCCGATTCCGACATTACGGATTATACATGTGTTTACTAAAATTGGGAGGAATCAAAAGTGCGTGGGACCCACACGAAAAATGAAATTGAATTCCAAGATTTGAGTGATTTGGATTCCCTACATTCATAAGGTATTTGAATTCGGATTTCATCCATAATCGGAATGCTAATTTTTTCCCTTTATGCCCTTACTTACTTTCATTATTTCCAAGATTATCCTTAACCCTATAAATAAAAACAAAATCATTTTAATGTTAATGATTAACTAATAGAAATACTTACATTTATAATAATAATAAATACTTATTAATAGAAATACTTGCATTTATAAAAATAAAAAAATACTTAATAGAAATACTTAAATTTATAAATAAATAAAAACAAAATCATTTTAGTGTGTCTATGAAATGAAAAAACAATTTAATTTTTCTTACTATTATATACTATATCAAATTTTATTAAAAAAGTATATAAAATATTTGATTTGGGACAAGGGCATTTTAGTAATCATACTAGTTTATATTCCGATTCTTTGAATTAAGAAATGTGTTTATTAATTCTATTCCGATTCCACAATTTTAGTAAACAACTTCAACAGAATCTAATTCGATTCCGCATCATTTCAATTCCTCCTCAATTCAATTCCTCTCAATTTGATTACGGATTAGTAAACGTGCCATTATATTAATGTTGCTGGCAGAATTTTTTTAAAATTATTTTGTTGATTTCCACTTGGACTCTTCATTTGCAGCCACGTGTCTAATTTTAACTGGATGAGGTGTAATAGAAAGCACCAAGTCCGCAAGCCTCCGAGATGTGACTGGTAACAGGCCACGCCTCCTCCCTCCAAACTCACCCACCCAGCGAAAGCTTTAATTTAAAGACTCCACCATGTTCATGTCGACCCTCACAACGCTCTCTCTCTCCGATCCGATCCCTGCTCGTCTGCCTTCGACAGCAATCAACAATGGGTGTGAAGCTCAACTCCGGACCAACGATCGAGATCAACGGCCTCAAATTCACCTACCCAGGGATCAACGGCCATCCTCCACCGGGCTCCAAGCCTCTGATCGAGGACTTCAACCTCACCCTCAACGCTGGCGATCGGTGCCTCCTCGTCGGATCCAACGGCGCCGGCAAAACCACGATCTTGAAGATCTTGGGAGGCAAGCACATGGTCGAGCCCCACATGGTTCGCGTGCTCGGAAGGTCGGCGTTTCACGACACCGCCTTGACCGGCTCCGGCGACCTCTCCTATCTCGGCGGAGAGTGGAGGCGAGATGTGGCTTTTGCCGGTTTTGATGTCCCGATACAGATGGACGTTTCGGCCGATAAGTTGATCAATGGCGTATCGGGGGTCGACCCACAAAGGAGAGCAGAGCTAATAAAGGTTCTGGATATTGATCTTTCATGGAGGCTGCACAAGGTCTCCGATGGTCAGAGAAGACGAGTACAGATCTGCATGGGCCTGCTCAAGCCATACAAGGTACTTCATTGCCATGTGTTGGGTGTTTTGTTTGTGGTTTTTTTAATGCTCACCAAGTGTTTGATAATTTGTTGTTGAAATGAAATAGGTTCTTCTGCTTGATGAGATAACTGTGGACCTTGATGTGCTAGCAAGAGCTGACCTTCTCAAGTTTCTGAGAAAGGAATGTGAAGAGAGAGGCGCCACAATCATTTATGCTACACATATATTTGATGGGTTGGAGGATTGGCCTTCACATATTGCTTATGTATCTAATGGAAAGTTGCAGCTAGCTCTGCCCATGGATAGAGTTAAGGGGATGTACAAGTTGTCACTCATGGTTAGTCAAAAGGCAGCTTCAATTTCTAATTGTTTGGTTCAATTTACAGAGATTGGATTGGGTTTGATTTGCAGAGAACAGTTGAGAGTTGGCTGAGGAAGGAACGTGATGAAGAAAGGAAGAGAAGAAAAGAGAGAAAGGCAAAGGGCCTTCCTGAGTTTGAGCAACAAAATGAGGGAAGTGGCGGCGATGTTCGTGCCGTGAATAATGGCTGGGCAGCCGGACGCTTGAATTCCACCATTGCCGGAGAAGAGAACTTTGTCTTCAGCTCAAACAGAGTTCTCAGGCAATAGTAGATATACTTTGCCACTCAAAATATTGGCAATATTTGCTTACACTTGATCTGATTTTCCCATAGTTATGGGACTTTGAAACCTTTGTATTTCAATCTATTTGTACCGTGTATTCAATTTTAGTGTGCATTTCAATCTATTTGTATTCTTTATGTAACCAAAAATGCCATGAGTTTGGCTTCTCTCCATGTAAAACAATCATTATTTATGGATAAAACCACACCATTTTACAGCCACCAAGAAACACAAAGAATAACAATGAAATAATTAAACCAGACTAATAAGGGATACTAATAATAATAATGAATTAGCAGCAGCTAGCTGCTTCTTTAATTTGATGTGTCACGCCGCGATTGGATAAGAAGCTTCCATAGCAATTCTACAGAGTCCTTCCTTGGCAAGAACGTCTCTCTGCAACCTCATGTATCCCCTCTCCCCCCAACCTTCTCCCCAAGAATTCTTGATCAGCCAATACTTAACCCCATCATCACTTGTACCGTATCCAACAATAGTCACAGCATAGGTTAAGTCTGTACCACATGGTCCACCGTACACACCGCCTGAATATTGCTGGAATTCGACAGCATTGGCATCGATGGCAACGAAACCGGCTGGTGGGCAACAGCCTTCAACAGAGCATTTTCGTCATTTTCGGGCACATTCTCGAAGTCGGTTATGGTTATGGCACCAGATGCATCAGTCTTGTTGTAATTATCAGCCTTGCAACTGCCTCCATCTACACCCTGGTAGTGTAATCAGCTTCACATGCCAGGCTCCTGTTGAGCTCGATCGTGTATTGGAAGGCATAACCAAAGTCACCACCACGGCAACCATCATTGTCCAGACCGACGTCACAATCAACAAGCTCTTGCTCCGATAGCGAAACTAAGTTCCCTGTTTTGAGTTTGTTAAGGCCTTCTACGGCTGCCACTGCTGCGAACGCCCAGCCACACCCTATAACATCGTCATCATAATATATTAATATTAAGACAACAAACGTGCATAATTTATCAAAACCATGTTTAAATTCACAGTTTGACGGTAACGCTTGCTTAATCTTGCATGCTTACCGCATTCCCCTTGGTTCTTAACAGAAGTCACAGCCCCCATTGAACTAAAGTTGACATCAGATGGCAAGTTAGTGACATTTTCATATCGAAAATGATCATTTGGAGCTACTTTCCCAGACTTGGAGATGATCGCTGGACCATGAAGTTGGCGACTAGAAAATGCTTGGGAGGAGAAAAAGGCCAAAATGAGGACAAGAGATGATGCCAAGCAGAGGGATTGGCCTTGGTTTGTGCTGAGCAGAAGAGCCATGATGATGATGAAGACGTATTTTTCGGAATGCAGAGGGTATTTTCAGTGCAGTTTGAAATAAATGAATTGATTCAATCGATAGTCAGAGCCTGGTTTTCAGTCTTATCCATTTTACCAAGGTCAGGTCACAATAAACTTAGCGTGTCCTTCAATTAGGGTTTTGAATTATACGAAAAAAAAACTTCCTCTAAATTTAATTAGCGTGTCCTTTTTATTGCAAATCATATTTTTATCTGGTATTCAATTCTAGTGTGTGTACAATCCATATATATCTGAAGAGAAATTAACAAAATTATCATTTACCGTCAATGTGTGTATTTTTCCCTGACTTGAAAAATTACAGATGCAATCCTAGGCAGCCACATAGAAAATCCGACGGAACCAAATAAAAATGAGGAATTAATGTGATCGATCCTTAAAAAAACGATTCACACTGCACATAAGTCTTGTTCGCTGTGTATGCAAAGCGTATGAATCGTGTTACATGGAAGTTCTACTCGTTCGTGTGGGATCTAATGACAGCATAAGTAATATATCATGGAAATTTACTGCCACTGGTTTGTGGTATTTGTGTAGTTTACTGATGTGTTATTGTACGAAAGGGTCAAGTATTTTGTCTCATGATGAAAGATAAAAACACCAATCATTCTAAGATGACAAAGAAATGGTAACGATTCAGTATCGATTCACTGATTAGAACTCTAAACACAAAGAATGGAAGGAATGGAAGGGAGACTGTAAAAATCTTGAATTATTTAAATCTACAGGGCCAAACGGCATCAATCAATTTGTAGTAATTATCTAAACAAAATACATTCTTAGAATAGTAACACTCTAAGAAATTCATAAACAGAAGAAAATGACATTCCACTTTGACACATTCAAAACAAGAGGCTGCTGAAGTTTTTGTCATCGTTTTAAGCCTGCAACCAAAGTGAATACAAGCAAGCAAACATGAGTTTCAAAACCATCAAAGACATTTTTACTGCAATGAAGCAACAAGTGAGACCCACCTTGTTTGCTATATTGTTGGAGAGCCAGTCAAGACCCTCATAGAGCCCTTCCCCAGAGGTGGCACATGTACTTTGGATGTACCTGAATCAATAACACAGACTGTATCAGATTTAATCAACATTTAATTGCTTTTTATGTAAGAGAGCGAGAGAGAGTAATCATAGAAATGATGACGGGAGTATTTAAGTAAAATACCAGTGGCGTTGACGAAGAGAATGGAGACCAAGTTTGTCAGTGATCTCAGCAGCATTCATTGCATTCGGAAGATCTTGCTTGTTAGCGAATACAAGTAGCACTGCATCCCTCAACTCATCCTACAGATTCAAGGACTGACATAATCATATACATGAAAAACATGCTTTTAAAAGTCACATGATGGATTTCAAATGACCTTTCATATATTTTCAACAATCTTGGTGAAGGTCTTATACGTTTTCCACCAATATAGCATGGTTTTATCTTAAAATAAGATCCTTAACTCTTTCTCAGAAACTGCTTTCCAAAACAATCTTACTACACTTCGCATACAGATATATAACGTGTTTCTAATTACTATATTAAAAAATCTCTCAAGGGCCAAAAAACTAACAAAGCCTTTAAAAGTTTCGGTACCTCATTCAACATCCTATGCAGCTCATCCCTAGCCTCAACAACACGATCACGATCATTGCTATCAACCACGAAAATCAGCCCTTGTGTATTTTGGAAGTAGTGTCTCCATAAAGGTCGAATCTGAAGGGCAACACAAATATATAATGCACATGTAAGAGGCCATGATATTCATGATCAATGGTCGGTCAAAATCACTAAAGTATATAATTAAGTGCATAGACAATCACACATGTAGACCATTTCCAGAAAAAATGATATGCACAATTGAATATTCAACAAGTGCAAGACAACAGATTTAACATGTGCTTAAAGTATAGAAAATGTATGCCAAAACATGGAAAGCATTTCCAATATATCAAGGAAAAACTTTATATAAATAAATAAAAAAGTTGGCATAAGTAAATGTAGCTTATGATTATGTTATGTGCTGATGGAGAACAACTAATCAGCACAAGACCGTCAATAAGCACGAGCAAGAAGAAGATCAAACACATGATTAAATCATTAAAGTATAAAAGATGTCAGCAACAACAAGGGTAGCATTCCCTATATGATAAGGAAAAGCTAAAAAGACAAGTTGGCACAAGTAAATGTAGCTTATGATTATGTTATGTGATGATGGAGAACTAATCAGCACAAGACCGTCATTAAGCACATAAATCCATAAAATGGATAACCATAGTAGAAGTATCTCATACTGTCATCCTAATACCAAAACATCTAATTAGCATAAGACCTCTACAAGAAAAATATCACCAACAACTGCATCTACACAACTCAGTTTGCCTAAAGGCAATGTGAAATTTTCACCACAGCGTGGATAGCCTTTCCCGACATTTATTGTGGAAAAACTTGAAAGACAAGGTGGCAACAATACATGTAGCTTATGAATTTGTTGTGTGCTAATGGAGCAATATCTAATCAGCACAAGACCGTCCATAAGCACTTAGGAAAAAAAACTGACACTAACACTAACATTTACAAAACAATACACATGTGTATAAATCGTAAATAACCATTATCGCTTACATATTTAATATCCATAAAAGAAAATATCATTCGGAGACTTATGTTTGATCTACAAGTGTATCCATATAGTCCTAATTGAGATATATAATACATTCAAAATGTGTCAAATCTTTTACACCATATAAAATTTAGATCGCTTGTTAATGATTCCACAAACCTTGTCCTGACCCCCAACATCCCAAACTGTAAAGCTAATGTTCTTATATTCCACAGTTTCAACATTGAATCCTGATACAATTGTAAACAGATGTATGTAACTTGTTAAAACCTAAAAACGGTACACTACTCATGTTAAATAAAAATGATATTACAACATGATAATAATATTGCAAATGATACCAATTGTTGGAATGGTGGTCACGATCTCTCCGAGCTTAAGCTTGTACAAGATGGTAGTTTTACCAGCAGCATCGAGACCCACCATAAGAATTCGCATTTCTTTTTTAGCAAAAAGACGACTGAACAACTTGGTGAAAGACAACCCCATTTTGAAAAGCTGAATTCAGAATTCAATAGTCAGATACAAGTTCATCTATCATTAAGTCACAAATCCAAATATATCAAAAACAAATAGACACACAAATCCTTTGCGTTGGATATGGGCATGTTTTCCAGATCGTGTGACCAAAATCCTTTCTTTTTCTTTTTCTATGGGCTTATTGGCTTTTCATCAAATACTTTAATACAAATTTCTCAGTTCGAACAAAGAGCATTCAGAACAACCCAAACAAGCACGACAATAATAGATCTAACACCAAATGTAAAAGCTACCTATCAAATTCAAAATAAAAACAAAATCTCGACCTGAAATTTCACAAAAGGAAAAAAGTGAAAGCCAAATAGATGATTCACATCAAAACCCAAAAACAGATCTTGATTGAAAAACGAGAAAACGCAGACTAATCATAAGCCAAAATAACGCTAACCCAAACCAAAAGTACACTAACCTATAAACCAAATTTAATATGCCCTACTAATCTACATAAAAATGTATAGGCAGATGTTATTAGAGAGGGCGAGAGAAAGAGACGGACCTTAGAGGGGGCAGATCTGAGAAGCTGCCCTAGAGAGAGAAGAAGATGGGCGATGAGAAATGGGCTCCAGTATTGGAGACTATTTGGGCATTTAAATATGTTGTAGATAACGATCTTTCTAACGACGTTTGGTGCCCGTGAAGGATTTGAGCAACGTTATTCGGACCTGAGGTGCCGTTAGGGTTCGAGTGAAATGTAGTTAGTGGGCATAAAAAGCGGGTGCGTTTTCTTTCACTTTAACCATGGTGTAGCGCCACCATTCACGTCTTGTGGCACGTATCCATATGTATTACCATGGTTCCATAAATACAAAGCAAAAGTTAACTATGGTTAGGCATATGGACACGTGTCAAACATTAGGGATGGTGGTGAGGGTACACTTATGGTTAAAGTGGTGAGCAAAAATGCTCCCTAAAAACCGCCGAACCGGAAAATCAAATCAAGCTGAATTGAAAAAAACTGAAAAAATCGGTTGACTAAAAAATCAACAAACCGGAATCGAACCGGACCGGACCGATTTCAACGGATTTTGATTTTAGATTCACACTTTATCAAATCGGACCGGATCGAATCAAACCGGTTGTGTATTATTTCATTTTTTTTACAAAATTATTTAAATCCAATACTATATTTTTCATCTTATAACTAATATTTTCTCAAGTTCAACTTCAAAACATCACTCTTTTTTAGGCACAATATCTCTCTTTGCATAAAATTGAATTATTTGTTAATTTTCAAGCCCAAAAAATAAAATTTTAGTTGGAATTTTTATAAAAATAATATTTTGAATAATAATAATAATAATTCGGTTCAAAACAGGAAAAATCGAAAATCGGACCGGAATCGATACAAACCGAACCGCCCGGATTCAAAATTTTTTTTTTCCTAAAATCGGATTGAACCGAACCGATTAAATAAGTCAGTTCCGATTCCAATTTGAGGCAAAAACCGGACCGAACCACCGTGTCCACCCCTAAGTTATATTGTGTGACAAGGTGTAGAGTTGGGGGTGTGTATGCTCCAATGTGGTCCAATAGTTTATCTAATTGTTGATTTGCCTCTAAAAGGCCTATTTTACCTAAAATACGGAATAAGTACGTTTTTAATGCCTCTCTTAGAGAAGGAATGGTGGAAATGAGGTGAGTTTTACTGGTTTGTACGTACAATCACTAGTTTGTAAAATATAAGGTTTAGGTAGCTTTAAAAGATTAACTACACACGTTGTTGTGTGGTAAACTTTACCAGTTTGTAGGTACAAATGACTGATTTGTAAAATATATCGAGTACGTCATTTATAATGTACCTAGCTTGCTTATGAGAAATTTACAAGACTCGTGGTACAATCTGCCTAGCTTTAATAAGAAATTTGTGAGACACATAACAAGCTGTAATAAAAAAATTACGAGACTCGTTTTTTTTATTTGGAACAAGACTCATTGTTATGTAGTACATTTCACTGTTATGTAGTACGTTTCACGTAGGGTTTAAAGCATGAGGTCTATTTCTACTTGGCAAATTGCAAAATTATTTCACCATTATATGTATTCAATTCTGATCTTTGTGTCTCATCTTCCATGCATTAGGCAGTAGCTATGGCAGTTTGTTTGAGTTTGAAAGAGAACATATGGCTGCTAATGTGCGTTTGGTTAATGACAAATATATAGCAATTGGGAGGCAGGGGATTGCGGATGATGATCAATCAAAACTGAAACATGAGAACAAAACAAAAGAAGTAAAAGAAAGAAACTTCCCATTACAAAATCACATTACAGTTGGACAAACACAAATATGACATGAAATTTGGAGTCATTTTTGCTAGAAGAAAATTCCAAATGCAGCTCAAAGGAAAGCAACAAAAGCATGACTGGTCCTTGTTGGCCAAGCTAATAAAAATAACATATTTCTGGGAGGTTCATGAAGTGACCTCAGATAGAAAACGAAATTGCAGCATAGATTCAATGCAACAGGGAAGTTTGCCTTTGCTGTTGTTCTGTTTGCCCTCTCTATCATCCCATAACATCACCGTCGCTTTTCGAATGCACTTGCAGGTGCAGTTCCAAGTCGTTTCTCTCATACTCCTTGGCATGATCTGCCTGTGTTGTGTCTGTTTCTTTTGTTGGCTTCTCAACCTCCGTCTCCTTGTTCTTCCCCCACAGAACAAGATAGAGCCCGCAAACGATCAAAATCGACCCTATGGCACTAAGTCAAGCACAATATGAACCAACAGATTAATTAGCAGAATTAAGCAGGTGTTTAAACATAATTAAGATAAGAACTTGGGGATGAGTAAACTGTATATACGTACGTTCCAAGGTATAATTTCTCCTCAAGCAGGGCCCAACTTGAAATGGCGACAATAATGAGGAGCAAGGGGCTGAAAACCGACACGTAAAGAGGGCCTTTTCTCTGAATACTCCAGGAAGAGAGGAAGAAAGCTAGTGCAGAACCCAGAATTCCCTGAGATTAGCATCATGATCATGATTTAGTATGAAACTAATTAAAAGCTTAACAACTCATGATTAAGTTTATTATGTTATAGGACAAACTAGGCATGCAAGCTAATCAGAATATATATTAAAATTGTGTACATCATAATCATGCATTCAATCCTCTGTTTAGTAAGAAAATCCTAGTTAAAATGCTGTTAATTAACCGATTAATTTAGCCAAGTGAAGAGCACATACACAATAGAGGGATGAAATAAGCCACATGGGATTTTTCAATGACCAAGCAGAAACTTTGTGATCAGCAATCACAGCAATGATCCCACACTCAAAGCTGGCCATCAAACACATCAATGTGGTACTTGTATAAGGAGCTGGAAAATTCTCCCCCACTTTTGCCTGAAATTTAAAATATATATATTTGTAACAATATTATTCTGCACAACAAAACTTAGAACAGTAAAATGGGTAAACTTACTTGGATTATGAACCAGAATGCCCAGCCTAAGGTGCTTATGATTACAAAAAGGGGGCCCACAAAGGAACTTCCATTGGAGCTGGAATTTGCTTGCTCACCCATTCTTTGAGCATATGTCCAGTGAATTTTGGACTCACCTAAGCCAATGATGTGTCCATGGTAAAATGAAAGCAGCATGGCTCCAGACACACACACAACTGTTCCCATCACCTTTGATAATCCTGGTTTGCTCTTTATTTTTGCTGATTCTTGTCTGCATAATTAAGTTCATCAGACAATCATAACACAAATTAATTAATTAATTAACATGTTGATTAGTACAACACATTACCTGAAAATGAGTGCAAGGATAAATGTCATTGCTGGAAGTGTATTGGTCAATGCGCATGCAATGGTTGGGGTCGAAGTCTTCAAACCAACAAAATAGAAAACCTGATTTGCAGTTGCCCTGCATTTTGAATTCATCTTTGTTGCTTAGCATTGATGGACTTAATTAAGAACTTAATTAGAAGTTAATCAAAACACTTACCCAGTTAAAGAGCATAGAAAAGTCTGGAAAAGAATAGGCATTGTGATCCTGGGTCTTGTTTTCCTATCAGAAAAAAAAACATCTTATAAACTTGAAATAGATTTATTTATTTATTTTTATTTTAATGCATGCCATGAGAGTAGGCTAGGACCTAGCTAGCTATGGCCTAGAGCTAAGCAAAGAAGAAGAAAAAGACAAATGATGAAAGATGACATGGCAACCATGCAAAGCTGGTGTGGCTTTGACTTATGCCACCCGTCAGTGGCACGTTAAATTAAGCCCAAATACAGACAGACTGATAAAAAGTTGACACAATTATCATGCATGGCCTTCTGCGTTTATCGCGTGCTTCAATGCCAATTCAGATCTAATTCAATTCTGCATCAGAGTTTTTTGAGTCTCCGGATTTTCCAAGATCAAACTTTTAATTAACTGCACACTCTCAGACTTCAAAATACTCTAAAAACCCACTTTAACTTTTTGAAGAATGAAAGGAAAAACAGTTTCTATTTGATCAAAATAATCTAATTGAGATGAAGAGCCAAAAAAAGGAAAGAGAAACATTCTATTCTCTGTTCTTTTCAGTGACCAACAAAACCCAAATTAAACAATTACTTGTTTATACTATCAAAACTCACTTTCGGTATAAAATAATAAGAAACAAACAGGGAAAAGCTTGTTGTATACATTGAAAATCTTGAAAACTCATTTGACTCAAATAAACTAAACAAGTCAGAGACAAAAATACATGAAACTTGACACATGCATAGCAAACCTAGCAAGCTAATGTGACTGGATGATATAAAACTCAAATCTATGAGAATTTCCTGACATGCATGAGCAGATAGGGTTGTAATTTTTACCATTCCATCCAGTATGCAAAGGGGGCAATGGAAAGGGTGGCGAAAACTTGGCGATAAGCAACAAGAACAAGAGGGTTCATGTCAGATTCGATAGCAAGCTTTGAAATGATGTTCATTCCTGCATAACTCATTTGGACGAGCACCATGGCCAAGAATGGCAAGTAATCACCATAGCCAGCCATTGATATTTTGTTTTTCTGTTTTCTGATCTCAAGTTCTAATTTGAAAACTATATATACACAAAGGGCAAGTGGTTAGAGAGAGAGAGAGAGAGAGAGAGAGAGAGAGAGAGATTTCGGAGAATGAGAAATGTGCAGGGTATATATATTGAGTTAGCTAGCTAGCTGGGAAAATGAGCAAAACAGAAAGTAGAAGAGAGTTTTGCGTGGAAATAAGAGAAAGAAGCCGTTGAAGATTGATTTCTTGTAACACTTGGGCTTATGCATGGCTACACGGTCTAAATGAGGTTGCCACTACCACATAAAGACGCTTTCAGTTTGTCTTTTGAGCAATTATTAGGTAAACGTCAGCCAAGCTGATGAGGTTGGTAGTAGGCGTAGCCAATTAAAAGTAACGCATTAAAATCTTTTCTAATGCAAACAATTTCATTCTCCTTTTCACCCGAAAGTTCTCGAAATACTATATTCGATTCTCTCTTTCTCAATATCGTTTATATTTACCATTTCATCTAGGCTCACATTTAGAAGGAACTCTCTTCTTAATATTCAGTGAATGCTTGGGTTTAGTTTGTACCTTTGGATCTATCACCAATCCTGGAAATCACATAAAAGTTATCAATGCATTCACATTGTACTCAACCGCAAAGAGTGCACGTATTGAATTTACTTTAAAGGGCAAACCCTACATTAATATATGGATCTAACCAACTTCCAAATATCATACTAGCTTTAGCTAAATCTCAAAGTGTACACGATAATTTCCATTCATATTTAGGTCCTCATCACTCATTATATAATATAAGAGTCCTCGCCAATTGAACATGAATATCACATCATGGATATCCAAGCTTAAGAGATCACTTATTAATTCTTTACAAAGAAGTATATAACCATTAATTGTACTAATGTAATATCTCCTAATCAATCGGAGACGAACCTTTACTTTTATTTTGTGGGAAGAGGGATTCAAACTTAGGATAAAACTTGCGAGATGTGATATAATCAGGCGAATCGACCCAACTATCCTGAATGAATTTGGACGTCGGCCCTAATGAGAAATATGTTGGGCTCATATACGAGTTAGGTTCATAAAAATACATGAGCCATAACTAAATAGGCCCAACATTGACCTTTAGTAAGTGAGGTAGTGCTAAAATTGCGGAGGTTTGATAATTGATTTTAGCGGCTTAGATTTGAAATTGTATCAACACCCGCTTCACCTCTGTGTTGACCCAGTGTGACTTGTAAAACTCAAAAAATAAAAACCTCATCCGAGAAGGAACAATAGTTGCAGACAATTTCTAATCATCCAGAAGAAATAAAATTTGGCAATTTGGATTTAGAAGAGCGAAAAAGAAAAAACCCATTTGCATCTTGTTTACAGGAACAGAGGAAAATGGAGGAGAGGAGAAAAAGCAGAGGTGAATTAGTATAACAATGTACAAAGATATGAAAGGCTCAGGCATAACAAAGGGAGAAGATGAGGAGGAAGACGCTGAATCTTTGCTTGAGAGTGGAAGAACTCAGAGGAAAGATAAAGGAGTTGTTGGGGAGGGCAGTTTTGGTCTTTTATTTTTATTAAACAGTATAGCCGTGCGGCTATACTATGTTTTACCTAATTTTTTAAAAAGAAAACAGTATAGCCATGCGGCTATAATCCCTTTTTTGTAATTTCCAAAAGTAAATAGAATAGCCGCTCGGCTATACAATGTTTTTCGTAATTTTTTAAAAGAAATAGTATAGCCGTGCGGCCACACTATGTTTTTCCATAATTTTTTAAAAAGAAAGAGTATAGCCGTGCGGCTATCCTCTGTTTTTTCTAATTATAAATAAATAGTATAGCCGTCCGGCTATACTATGTTTTTCCTAAAATTTTAAAAGAAATAGTATAGCCGTGCGGCTATATTATGTTTTTCCATAATTTTTTAAAAGAAATTGTATAGCCTTGCTGCTGTACTTTGTTTTCTCGAATTTTTCAAAAAGTAAAGATGCAATATTCGTATTGAGCATGTACGTACGTATTATTTGAATTTAATACACATATTTTTTTACAAAATTTTTCAGTAATACACACAAAATTAACGTATCATACATATATTATTGAATACAAATATTATACAGTGGCCGAACTTTTAAATTGTAATTTGCCCAAATTTTGATGAATAAAATACGTACTTGTATAGCCGCACGGCTATACCAAATTAATATCTATAAAGTATAACTAATGCAACTAGGAGGGTCCTTTTATTTATTTATTTTATTACAAAGTATAGCCGTACGGCTATACTATGTTTTTCCTACTTTTTTATTATAAAGAAATAGTATAGCCGTGCGGCTATACTTTGTTTTTCATAATTTTTAAAAATAAATCATATAGCCGCACGGCTATACTATGTTTTTCCTAATTTTTAAAAGAAATAGTATAGCCGTGCGGATATACTCTGTTTTTCTAACTTTTTAAAATAAATAGTATAGCCGTGCGGCTATACTATGTTTTTCATAATTTTGTAAAAGAAATTGTATAGCCTTGCGGCTGTACTCTGTTTTCTCGAATTTAAAAAAGTAAAGATGCAATATTCATATTGAGCATGTACGTACATATTTTTTGTATTTAATACACATATTTTTTTACAAAATTTTCAATAATACACACAAAATTAACGTATCATACATATATTATTGAATACAAATATTATACAGTGACCAAACTTTTAAGTTGTAATTTGCCCAAATTTTAACAAATAAAATACATATTCGTATAGCCACGTGGCTACTCCAAATTAATATCTATAAAGTATAACTAATGCAACTTGGAGGGTCCTTTTTTCTTTTTCTTTTTTATTAAAAAGTATAGCCGTTCGGCTATACTATATTTTTCCATAATTTTTTTAAAAGAAAGAGTATAGCCGTGCGGCTATACGCTGTTTAGTCCTAATGTTTTAAAATAAATAGTATAGCCGTGCGGCTACACTATGTTTTTCCATAATTTTTTTAAAAGAAAGAGTATAGCCGTTCGGCTGAACTCTGTTTTCTCTAATTTTTAAAAAAGTAAAGATGCAATATTCGTATTGAGCATGTACGTGCGTATTTTTTTAAATTTAATACACATTTTTTTACAAAATGTTCAATAATATACACAAAATTAACGTATTATACATAAATTATTGAATACAAATATTATATAGTGGCCAAACTTTTAAGTTGTAATTTGCCCAAATTTTGACGAATAAAATACTTATTCCTATAGCTGTGCGGCTATACCAAATTAATATCTATAAAGTATAAATATGCAACTAGGAGGGTTGTTTTATCTTTTTTTTTAATTACACAGTATAACCGTGCGGCAATACTATGTTTTTTCCTAATTTTTTATAAAGAAAATGTATAGCCGTGCGGCTATACTATGTTTTACCTAATTTTTTAAAAAGAAAACAGTTTAGTGGTGCGGCTATACGCTGTTTTTTGTAATTTCTAAAAATCAATAGAATAGCCGTGCGGCTATACTATATTTTTTCCTAATTTTTTTAAAAGAAATAGTATAGCCGTGCCGATATACTCTGTTTTTTTTTCCTAATTTTTAAAAATAAATAGTATGGCCATTCGGCTATACTATGTTTTTCCCTAGCGGCTATACTATGTTTTTCCATAATTTTTTAAATGAAATAGTATAGCCTTGACGCTGTAGTTTGTTTTCTCGAATTTTTAAAAAAGTAAAGATGCAATATTCGTGTTGAGCATGTACGTACGTATTTTTTGTATTTAATACACATATTTTTTACAAAATTTTCAATTATACACACAAAATTAACGTATTATACATATATTATTGAATACAAATATTATACAGTGGCCGAACTTTTAAGTTGTAATTTGCCCAAATTTTGACAAATAAAATACATGTTCGTATAGCCGCGCGGCTATCCCAAATTAATATCTATAGACTATAAGTCTATAACTAATGCAAATGTTATTTTGGTCTCTAACCAATGCTTTGGTATAAGAGCTAGGAGGCGCGAAACCTAAAATTATTGGGCGACCAAACTTTTGGTCGCTGTTTTGGTTCATCTTCGTCTCCATTTTTATATTCCCTCCTAAAATTTGGTAATAACGAAGCGTCGCTAAAGTTTTTTGGCGACCAATACTTTTAGTAATACGACGATGTTTTAATATAATACTGGTCGTTGCAGAGGGACGACAAAAAAATCTGGTCGTTGAATATCGACATTAATTG
This sequence comes from Prunus padus, assembly GCA_024362665.1. Classification (NCBI taxonomy): domain Eukaryota; kingdom Viridiplantae; phylum Streptophyta; class Magnoliopsida; order Rosales; family Rosaceae; genus Prunus; species Prunus padus. Next base: position 3,197,021 of record JANFAM010000019.1, read on the forward strand.
TCCAAAAAGCCTCTTTTAGGGTTAGTTTGCTTCATTAGTTAGTTTGTTAGGAGGAATAATCTTTTCAGTTATTAAGTTTATCTACACAGACAGACTCGGTTAAAACAAACATGTGCTAGTCACTATTAATTAGGGTTAGTTTGCTTCATTATCATTAGTTAGTTTGTTAGGAGGAATAACCGTTTCAGTTATTAAGTTTACGTAGACAGGCTTTGTATTTATAAAAGGCTCATTGTAATGATTTATTCATAATGAGAAAAGCAGAATTTTCAATCCTCTTTCTTTAGGCTTCTTCTCCACTCTCGAGTCTCTCATCTCAAGACTTATTGAGGAGTTGGATAAAAATGGTGTATGTGCAGGGGCTGGGTTGGGCTGACCAGTCAGTGGCTCTGATATTAACACTCTCCGGAGCCGTGCTCTTGATCATTCTCTCATCCTCAGTCGATGGCCAACTTTGTCCAACGAGGCCCGTCCGCATCTTCAACTTCGGCGACTCCAACTCGGACACGGGTGGACTCGTCGCCGGACTCGGCTACTCCGTCAATCCCCCCAACGGCCGTACCTTCTTCAGCAGATCCACCGGTCGCCTCTCCGATGGACGCCTCGTCATTGACTTCCTCTGTAAGTGGATCCCACCCTCACCCCCTCCCTTTATACTTGTTTAGGATCATATGATTAGGAACCGGTTCGAGGGGGTGTGTTTTGGCTGGCTCTGGTGCGACCAAAGGACGGCGTTGAGTCAAAATAAGTTACATTACATGATGAGGCGACGTCGTTTGACCCGAAATAAAGTTACAAAATTATGTGATGACACGACGTCGTCAACCTAAAAGTCTTAATGTTTACTTGTTTAAACTAATGTTCTTTTGATGACTATGTTGGTTGGTTCTTCTGCTCGTGCAATATTTATATATATGCATGTGAAAATTTGATTGATTCTATTCAATCCAAACTTTGGGAAGCTGCATGATATAACTTGACATATCTCATAATAATATAACTTGACATATTGCAGCAAAAGGACTTGAGTCAATATTTAATCTTACACCAGTGGTTAATCTAAATTGGATCTTGTCCAAGAATAAAATTCTAGTGTTCTAATAACTTATAAGGTAAGTTTTTAAGTTTTTCTGCCCGACAATCTGTCGATACGGGTATGGGCTTGTATCGTTTGTGATCTTTAATCTGTATCACAGATTCACAGCATGTGAATATGCAGTTTAATAAACTGCATACTACAAACAGAGACTAGTCATCCTTGTGGTCTTATGATAGACAGAGAGAGGAGCATGCATTAAAAAATGAAAACTAAGATAATGTTGTTTTCTTGTGCAGGCCAGAGTCTGAATGTGAGTCTATTGAGCCCTTTCCTGGACTCTTTGGCAGGCTCCAGTTTCTCAAATGGGGCAAACTTTGCCGTTGCCTCGTCCTCTACCATCCCGAAGCGTATGCCTTTTTCTTTGAGTATTCAAGTCATGCAGTTCATCTACTTCAAGGCTACTGCAGGTAGATTTGGAATTTGAATTTTCTTGCTGCTTTGATTGGATATTGAGTTATTTGGCTGAGTACACTGCTGAATTTGAACATAGATATTGAGCTTGTGTTGCGAAGATGTTCTTGTGAAAACCAGCTGACTGAATGATACTGCTCAATGTATGTTTAGGTTCAAAACATTTGATAAATGATGACGGTTTCCGGAAAGCACTTTACATGATCGATATCGGACAAAATGACCTTTCCGATTCATTCGTTAAAAACCTTTCATACGCTCAAGTAACAGAGAGAATTCCTTCAGTTATTGAAGAAATCAAGAGTGCCGTTAAGGTGAGTTCGGCGTCTATACAAAAGATCATAAAAAGAGCAGGCAGAGTAAAGAAACTATGACAGAAATCCTTAGCAAAATTGATTTGTTATCACTTTATATCAACGCTGAAATTCCTACTGCATCAATTGTAGGCTTTATACGATCAAGGTGGAAGGAACTTTTGGATACACAACACTGGGCCATTGGGTTGTCTCCCTCAAAAACTTTCATTAGTTGAGAAGAAAGATTTGGATCCATATGGATGTCTTTCGAGTTACAATGCGGCTGCAAAAGTGTTCAATGAAGCATTGCTCAATTTGTGCAACCAGATGAGATCTGAATTGAAGGATGCTGTGATAGTTTATGTGGATATATATGCCATCAAGTATGATCTCATTGCCAACTCTACCAAATACGGTAAGCCTAAGCCCTACTTACACAAATGCAAGTGAGTAGCTTGCTGGTTATTAAGTTCAACCTAGTTTATGGCAGTACAACTAATTTGGATGAATGTGTTACAATGTAGGTTTCTCTAGGCCGCTAATGGCATGTTGTGGCAACGGTGGTCCTCCGTACAACTACCATGTCGGGTTGACCTGTGGTCATCCTGGCTCTCAGGTTTGCGACGAAGGATCCCCATTTGTGAGCTGGGATGGAATTCATTACACCGAAGCCGCAAACACCATCGTGGCCTCAAAGATACTTTCGACGAATTATTCCACACCACGCATTCCATTTGATTTCTTTTGTTGCAGTTAGTCAGTGTTTGAAAATCAGTAGCAGTGCAAGGTCAAGGCAAGAAATTAGAGCGGTTTACTTCCACTTCTCCTTGTACAGGAATGTCCAAAAAGCAAATTACAGTTTTAGGAACTGTATCATGTTGTTGTAAAACATTCTCTTAAGCCTCAATTTGTATTATAAAATTTTGGCATATGTTTGGGCCTTTCAAATGAAGTAAAACAACAAACTATGAAATAAAATATTTTTTCTAGACGCTCGTCTTTAAAAGAAGAAAACAAAAATGTCAAATCCGAGATTTCTTTAAATTTTAGTAGAATTTCTTTTTTTGACCAGAAAACAAGATAAAAAAAGTCTTTTGACGTCAATTGTGGATGGGTAACTTAGGGCATGTTTGGTAACGTTTTCGGACAATGTTTTCTAAGAATATTTTTCGAAGAATAAAAACAAGAAAACAAATTTGCATTTTCAGGATTCGAGAATGCTTATGATAGATAATTGGAAAACGTATTTAGAAAATAAAAAAAGTGAAAACGTGTTTGGTAGTACAATTTGAGAATAATAATATTTGAGCTATAATTCAAGTGTATTTTTGCTAACGTTGGTTAAAAAAAATTACTACAACAATAAGAAAATTCTAATGTGAAAAAACCTAGAATTGTTATCTTTCTTGATTAAAAATAAAAATAAAAGAAAAAAACAAGAATTATCTTTAATAATAAGTGAAAATGATAAATAAAAAAGTTGAATTTTGTTGGTTAATTGATACAGTGAGGAAGTATGCATCTAAGAATAATTATTTATCCATACAAATTATATTATTTTCAAAATAAATACAGATTATCCCTCAACCCATCCCACCCCAAAATCCGCGCGTCAAGAGCATGTTGTGTGAGAGTAAACTTATGAAAAGAAAGTAAAACTTTGGACAAGCTAAAGAGTAAGGTGTTGCAAAGCAAACGTGACCCAATTGATTAGATAGCCAAATAAAAATCATGGCCTCCTCCCTCCACCAATAATATTATGATTGATCAAACAGAGAAGCAAACATGATATCTCTTAGGGCTAGTTTGGCATTATTGTGCTGTGAAAATAATCGTTGTCAGATTTGTTGTGAGAGAAATCAGCTATGAGAGAAAGCAGTTTGGTGTTTAGTAAACTTTTTGTTAAAAGTGTTGTTGGTATTAATTGCCGTACAATCAGAAAATAATTAATTCCTGCATAATCAGAAAATGAAAGCACCTCATTAGCTCCTTTCCTTTATAGCTTTCTCTCATAGCAATATTTAACAATAAGTGATTTTCTCATAGTTTACCAAACGGGCTGGACTTCCCAATTTTTTTTAAAAATCACTTATCACCCCAAATAAGCAATGTCAAACGGGCACTTAGTCGATCCCACTCCAAGTATACTAATATTGTTTTTTTTTTAAAGTATTTTTTAAAATTCATGGATCCCCGTACCTGCCCCCGATTTTCTTCTGAAATCTTCACTTGTTAGTGGCTGGGACTCAACCCAACGGGGATTTTTTGCCATCCTTAAGACCACTGGTATGCAAGTGAAGGGCATTTCTATTGGACTATACTGCCTGGTTTAATTATACACCTTTTGTTTGGATAATTAAATAAAATTTGAGAGATGAAGACTGTGTAAGTTCTTTCTTGTCTTTGTATCTTAAATACTAACCTTGATCCGACATGCTTGCTTGAATTGTGTATGAAAGCCTTGAATTGTATAGAAGCCTTCTTCGCCTATGCAGTTCTTGTATCTCTTTCTCTGAATGGGGTGAGATTGCTTTTGAGAGTTAGTTTTACTGCTAGGGAAGGGACTGCTATTTATATGCATTAAGTTCAGGTATTTTGCCCATCGAAGAATACCTGATCCTATCCTGATTGCATCAGAATTAAGTGTTTCAATCCATATGTGATTAGGAATTCTCAAGGTTCTAGTTTTCCAATTAATATTGCACTTTAACTAGAACTGCAGATCTGCTCTAATCCTACTTCTTGACTAACACCAAAGCTGCAAACCTCATGTGATTAGAAGACCATCTATATGTGGATTAAGACGATGCAATGTCTTACAGTCTCCCACTTGGTCAAATAATCACAACAGTCCATGATGCAATCACTTTAAGGCCTTGTGAAACAAGATAGAGCAATTCCTACTAAGCCACTGTCAATAATGAAAAACATCAGTGAATTATCGAAATTACTTAAACAAAATCATTTCAAGATTCCTATAATTACAACTGAAATCCTTCAAAACCACATAAGGCTTCGATCAAGATTGAAACCAGAAATCTACATGACTGAACCATCTGTGCAAAACAAGTCATGTGTCATTCATTGTCCCCTTAATGACTACTAAGGTCTAGTTGCAAAACTGCATAAATGTCATGAATATACTGTACTATAGCAGCTACCTTATTTGCTAGCTTTTACTGCCTCATATGTATATTCAAGTATGAAATATATAAACAAACAAACTAATTAATAAAATAAAACATAACAGCACTTTATAAATCCTCAAACTTCTTGATCATCCATCGAAACTTCTACAAAACAAAACCATAATAATTAATCCTATCAAGACTGACATGCTCCCACTGATCTAGCCACTCCGATCCTCCATTAAACCCATATTCTGAACATGCCTATGAAAAGCTTCTTTCGGTAGTCCTTTAGTAAGAGGATCTGCAACCATGTCATTTGTGCTGATGTGATCCAATGATGTGTAGCCATCTCTTATCTTTTCTTTTACTGTAAGAAATTTTACATCTAGAATCCTTGAGGCCTTTGTTCTTTTGTTTCCTTTTGCAAACAAGACTGCTGCACTATTATCATTCCACAGCTGCACAGGTTCATTTATAGACTTTACTACACTTAGGCTTGTGATAAAATTCTTCAACCACATTGCCTGCGCAGTAGCCTCATAACAAGCCAAGAATTCTGCCAACATTGTAGATGCCACTGTGAGAGGTTGCTTTATACTTCTCCAAGATACAGCAGCACCTGCAAATGTAAACACATATCCTGATGTTGACCTGAGATCATCCTTACAACCTGCAAAATCTGCGTCTGTAAATCCTTCTAATTTCAAACTGTCACCTCTTTTAAATACCAGCTTGTAATCCATAGTCCTTTTCAAATATCTTAATACCCTTTTGCCTGCAACCCAATGCGCCTGTCCAGGATTAGATTGAAACCTCCCTAATACACTAATAGGAAAAGCAATGTCAGGTCTGGTGCATACTTGTGCATACATCAGACTTCCCACCAAAGAGGCATAAGGTTTGTCACTCATTTCAGCCCTCTCTTGCTCAGTTCTTGGTGCTTGTTCTCTGCTCAGTTTATCTCCTTTTGAAATAGGCATGTCGGTTCCACCACATCCATGCATATTAAACCTTTGCAATACCTTTTCTATATAGTTCTTCTGTGATAAACCAAGAGTTCCTTTCTCTCGATTTCTGCTGATTTCAATTCCCAAAACATAGGTTGCTTCACCAAGATCTGTCATCTCAAAATGCTTGGACAAGAACTCCTTGCAGTTGTGTAACATTGACAAATCTGTGCATGCTAATAAGATATCATCCACATATAGCACTAATATGATGAAATTTCTCCCACTCATCTTCATGTAAATGCATTCATCCAGTGCATTCTCTGTAAAGCCATATTGCTTAACAACTTCATCAAACTTAATGTACCATTATCTCGAGGCTTGCTTAAGGCCATAAATGGATTTACACAGTTTGCACACAAGATTTTCACCTTTTTCTTGAATGAAACCCTCAGGTTGTTTCATATATATTTCTTCCTCCAAATTTCCATTCAAGAATGCTGTTTTTACATCCATTTGATGTAGGTGTAGATCGAAATGGGCTACTAGTGCCATAATGACCCTAAATGAGTCCTTTGTCGAAACCGTGAATATGTTTCATTGTAATCTATCCCTTCTTCTTGTGTGTATCCTTTGGCAACAAGTCTTGCCTTATACCTATCAATTTGCCCTTTAGAATTTCTCTTAGTCTTGAAAACCCACTTGCAGCCTATAGGCTTACAACCTTGTGGCTGATTAACTAGTTTCCATACACCATTCTTCTTCATAGAACTCAATTCTGATTTCATAGCTCCCCACCAATTTTCACTCTTTTCACTGGACATGGCTTGCTTATAGTTTATAGGATCTTCAATTGCATTTACATCATGCTCAGATTCATGTAAATAGACATAGTAATCATCTGGTAATGCTCTTTTCCTTGGTCTTTGAGATCTTCTTAATTCTATGTCCATTTGATTATTTGTTTGTTCTGCAGGCAGATTCATATTTGTGTTTTCTGGTGGTAAATCCTGCATTTCTTGATTTTCCTGCTCAAGTATGAGTTGATCTTCAACAAAACCATCTTCTGGTACAGATTGCGTGCCACTCAAGTCAAAACTGGGCAGTGTAAGAATTCTGCTATCTATATTAGAACTCACTGTTTCTGCACTTTCTGTCACTACTTCATCAAAATCAAAATTTTCTTCTTCTGTTACCTCAGTTTCAGACTCAATAAATACTGCTCTTTGTGTTTCAACGAATCTGGTTGTGTTTTGAGGGCAGTAGAACCTGTAGCCTTTAGTTCTTTCTGGATAACCAATAAAAAATCCACTGGTTGTTCTTGAATCCAACTTTTTCTCCATAGGATTATATAGTTTTGCCTCTGCCTTACAACCCCAAACTTTTAAGTGACTTAGGCTTGGTTTTCTTTTCACCCAGACTTCATAAGGAATGGCATTCACACTTTTAGTAGGCACCCGATTCAAAATGTAGTTTGCGGTTTTTAAAGCTTCTCCCCAAAGAAAGATTGGCAATTTGGCACAACACATCATGCTCCTCATCATATCCTTTAGAGTTCTGTTCCTTCTTTCTGCAATTCCGTTCTGTTGTGGAGTACCTGGATTAGTGTATTGTGCAACAATCCCTTCTAGTTGCAAGAATTTAGCAAAGCTCCCAGGATTTCTGCTAGTTTCATCAAACCTTCCATAAAACTCCCCTCCTCTGTCAGATCTTACCACCTTAATCTTTAAGTCCATTTGATTTTCAACCTCAGCTTTATAGATTTTAAACATGTCCAAAGCACTTGATTTCTCTTTGATAAGGTAAACATATCCATATCTAGAGTAGTCGTCTGTAAAAGTTATAAAATAATTGAAACCTTCATGAGTTGGAGTTGGAAAAGGTCCACAGATGTCTGTGTGTATTAGTTCCAGTACCCCTTTGCTTCCAATTGCTCCTTTCTTCCTTAGATTGGTTAATTTTCCTTTCACACATTCAATGCATATATCTTCTGTGTTATGATTCAATGGTGGTATGACTAATTCTTTGCATAAGATTTTAATTCTTTCCTTCGAAATGTGACCAAGTCTTTTATGCCATAAAGTATATGAAGCTTCTTTGTTGGTTTGAGATTCAACAGAATTGATTTCCATAGTTGTATTGCAATTTAATCGAAACATGCCATCAACAATACTTGCTTTTCCAACTAATTCTTTATTTCTGAAAATTGAGCAACCAAAATCATCAAAGTTCAATATGAACTTTGACTTTACAAGCCTAGCAACTGAGATGAGGTTTTTCCTTATAGTAGGAACATAGACCACATCCTCTAATTCCAAAATAAAACCAAAATCTAATTCAATCCTAACTACTCCAATGAAATCAACTTGAACTTTTTCTCCATTGCCTACGAACACCTTCACTTCATCCTTGCTTGGCAGCCTCTTCCTTATGAACCCCTGCAAAGAATTAGTCACATGAATAGATGCTCCACTATCCAACCACCATGAATCACAAGAAAAATCAACTAAATTTGATTCAAAACAAACAAGAATCGATCGGTGTTACCTTTAGCCTTTTGTTTGTCCAACCACTTCTTGTACCTTCTACATTCTTTCTTCATATGCCCATTCTTCTTGCAAAAGAAGCATTTGATACCAGCTGGCTTGAGAGCATTCGAACTGTCCTTTTCTTTCTGCTTGCTGGTTTCAATGTTTTTGTTCCATTTGTGTTGCTTTTCTTGAACCAAATTTACCACCTTGGTTCCCCTTTCTCTTATCATATTGTCCTCAATTTCGACACTTATGGTGATGAGGTCATTAAGTGTCCAACTTTCTTTCTGAGCTATATATGTATTTTGAAGAGATTTGAATTCCTTAGGCAGTGAGTTCAATGCAAAGTGCACCATCATATCCTCATCTACTGTCATGTTCAGCTCTTGTAGTTTTGCTCCAATATCGATCATGTTCATGATGTGAGCCCTTACACAACCCTGTCCATCATACTTCATATCAGTTAGCTTATTGAGTAGTGAACTTTTGGCAGACTTCTCAGAGACTTTGAACCTTTGAGCAATAAACTCATAATACTCCTTTGCACTTTCAGTTTTTGGAATGCTACCCTTAACAGAAGATGACATGGACCTCTGCATGATTAACATAGTCATTCTATTTGCCTTTTCCCACTTGACATATCGAGCCTTAATTTCTGCGAAGCATCGGTGGCAGGTGCTTGAAGAGGAGTTTCCTTGAGAACATAGTCATAATCCAATAATCCCGGAGATATAGCCGGATCTTGTTTCCACTTGGAGTAATTTGTTCCAGTCAATGTTTCGATGGAATGATAGCTTGAGGTATTCACTGTAAATCATAATTTAAATAAATAAAACTGTCCCCTAAACTGTATTCAAACATTATTAATTAATATCTTTGGATCATGAATCAAACATGTTTCCAAAACACTGGATTATTATGGTTTAACATAACGCATACGCACAGAAAACTTCAATCTTTGGATCAAAGCTTTCTTGTTTGGTTGTGTGAAACCTTTTATCCATGTTTTTCCACCACGATTAACATCAATTCATACTCTTCCTGTCTTTGGATCGAGAAGAATATAAAAGGCTATGAACTGTAATGCAAATTTTGATCAATCTATTGATTTAAATCGTACACTGCTGTGATTTAGGCTGCTATGGCTCGCCTAACTTATGCAGCTGCAATTTTAACCTTTGATCAATAGCCCTTCAAGCATGATCGAGTATGATACCTTATACTCTAGATCATACCTTAACATATAAGATATGCAATTTGTTAATCTACATGCTATAATGACTTATTGATCAGAAAAATTATGCAGATTTTAAAACAAAGATAGGTGAAGATTTATAAATCGGCAAAAGCAGTTTTAGATTTAAGAACAAGACCTAGTGCTCGATACCACATGTAAGTTCTTTCTTGTCTTTGTATCTTAAATACTAACCTTGATCCGACATGCTTGCTTGAATTGTGTATGAAAGCCTTGAATTGTATAGAAGCCTTCTTCGCCTATGCGATTCTTGTATCTCTTTCTCTGAATGGGGTGAGATTGCTTTTGAGAGTTAGTTTCTTTGCTAGGAAGGGACTGCTATTTATATGCATTAAGTTCAGGTATTTTGCCCATCGAAGAATACCTGATCCTATCCTGATTGCATCAGAATTAAGTGTTTCAATCCATATGTGATTAGGAATTCTCAAGGTTCTAGTTTTCCAATTAATATTGCACTTTAACTAGAACTGCAGATCTGCTCTAATCCTACTTCTTGACTAACACCAAAGCTGCAAACCTCATGTGATTAGAAGACCATCTATATGTGGATTAAGACGATGCAATGTCTTACAGACTGCATAAATAAATCAAAAGATAGATGAATTTTGTGTAGAAGTAGAAGTGATCTTTAAATCGTCAGGAACACGATGCTCCTCTGTCATGCCTTCCATAGATCCGAGGGTACGTACCTTCTTCTCTTATTCTTATTCTTCTTTTTTTGTCAAATTTACAAGAAAGAATCCCAAATTTCTAGCCTAATTTGAAACCCTAATTGAAAACCCTTGTTCAATTGCTTTGATCCTTTGCATTGTATTTTGCAGCAAATGATGTGCAAGAATCTTGCTTGGGATAAGATGAAAGGTCTTCATTTACTTTTGTCAGCCAGAGTTCCTGTTCATCGGGTAAAAATGTCTGATCTTTTGCTATCGTTTCTTATCCTAACCTATGAGTTATTCCACAAGTTTGAATGATATGGCCCGTCAATATGATTCCAGTCTCATACCAAGGCTTATGTCATTACGAGATGATGTTATAATATTTACATCTCAAGGAATCTTTTCTCATAAAAACTTATGCTTCCTTTTGCTTGAAACCTCATCAAAGTATTGCTTTTCTCATCCAACTGATTTGTCAAGCTATTTGTATTGAATTTCTGATTTGAGTGCACAACTTTTTGATTTCAGGCATTAAGAATATTGGAAGGTCCATATGACATCATCTGCACTGGGCATCATATATGAATGGGATTTGCACAAAATACAGAATCACGAGGGTGATTAGATTATAAGTGTTGCTAAACGAACCCTAAAATTAACTAAGTACACCCTATGATCTAAGTATACCCTAATATTTAAATTAAAATGTAGAATTAACTAAGTACACCCTATTTAACTACTAAAATACCCCTAATACACCCTTGATACACCCTAATACACCACACCATCAAATTTGTCGAATTACATCCCATGGCTTCTTGCTCTGAAACTGTGAATGCACTGGAGGTGCCACCACGGGAGGAATTGCTGCCTTTAGCTCATAGTCGTAGCACCAACGGCCATAATTTAGACTATATAAGTGACTATCATGATCCCCACCGAGATCTGTCAAAGAGTTGGAAGGTTTCGGACTTCCAGCAATACTACTTGACATTGGATAACCAGAATAACGAGGATGGAAGTCTTCAGAGGAACCCACAATAGAAATCAACCGTGAAAGTTGGTGCTTATATCCAACAGAAGACAAAACCTCCTGATTACAACCCAACTGATTCTCATCCTGGTTACCAACCCAATTATCAGTCGAACCAAAGCTTTCTGGCAGTTGCTGATCTTGATTTCCATTTCTAATGTCCCCAATTCCAGTTGATGAGTGAGAGAAATACATATGAGGTGCATGATGGGCTTTACCTAAAGGTTCTATACTCGCTTCGCCATTGGAAGGGGAAGATTTTGAGCATCATGTGAAATTGCAAGACCTTGAAATCTGGAGGTATAGCAAGATCTTTTGCATCCCCATAAGACGATATTCTAAAACGGTCATCTTCCGAGAACATTGGTGGGGATGCCACCTTCACACCATTTTCATGTGGTCCATTCACACATTGACACGGTATCTGAACATGTGTTACTTCACCAAAGTCTCCAAAGCATATGTCGAAATCAAACCATGATGGGCAAGAAGTAGAGTTTTTCACTTTCCTTTAATAAAGGTTGAATATGGTGAGTAGAGTGTACTTATTAAAAGTACATTTGTTTCACAATTTAATAAATTCTTTTTGGTCATTTTGTATTAGGATAAATTAGTAATTCAATAAATAATTTGGTAGTAGAGTGTACTCAGTTAATTTTAGGGTTCGTTTAGCAGCACTCTTAGATTATTTGTTTGATGTTAGAAAGGTTTAGACCTTGTTAGGGCTTAGTGAAACAAGAACCGAGGTGATGATTATATAAGGAATATGAGCCTTCTGTCCTCTGTCCTTTACAATTAATATACAGTTCAAGGGGTTTTTTTTTTTCCTGACATTTATTATTCTCTTCATAAACTGTATATTAATGGTAAAGACTCAGTCAAGAGCATGCTGGGTTAGTAACTTAGAGTAACTTTATGAAAAAAAGAAAATTTAGGATTAGCTAAAGGGTAAGGGTGTTGCAAGACCAGTTGATTAGATAGCCAAATAAAAGTCATGGCTTCCTCCACCAATAATATTCTGATTGATCAAATAGGGATACAAACATGATATATATCTCTCTCAGTCGAGTTTGATCCTCCTCCACGTACACTATATAGTAGTTTAAAATATTGACATTTTCAAAAAAGATAAGAAAGAATCGTGGAGTTTGATCCCCCTCCACTTACACTATATATTTCTCTCAGTAGTTTGATACTTCATCGATATGTACGGTCACGATACGCTCCCGATACGGCACCGATCCTAGTGGTGCTTGTCGAATTCATCATGTCTTTAGAGAAAATAATTATGTTGCTGATATGCTTGCTTTCATTGGGGTCACCAAACCTTTGGGTCTCTCCATATTTGGGATGCTGTTCCTGCTTCTGTGAATTAGTTAATTTTTAAGGATATGTGTAGGGTGTGTTTACTCAGACTTATTGTTTCTTAGTGTTTTTGTTGGGTGTTTGCCCTCTACTTTACCAAAAAAAAAAAAAAAGCAAAAATATTTTGAAAATTTGGAGGTGATGTTGAAAGTTATTGAATATTTGGGGTTAAACTTAAAATTTAGAATTTTAAAGACCCAGCCTTTGTCAAGAGGCTAGGTAAGAAGAAGAATCAGAATCATTGCCGCTCAAGCAATCGCCGTCGCCACCAGCAATCACTATCTCCGCTCAAATTCATTTGGTTGCAGCTCAAGGTTTTCTTCTTCTTATTCTTTTAATAAGATGTTGGTGGCAATATTGGGGGAGAATCGTTGCCGCTCAAGCAATCGCCGTCGCCACTAGCAATCACTGTCTCCGCTCAGATTCATTTGGTTGCAGCTCAAGGTTTTCTTCTTCTTATTCTTTTAATAAGATGTTGGTGGCAATATTGGGGGGATCCCGAGCCTCTGCATTTAGGCTTCCCGCATTTACCTGCATTTTGACTAATCTAAGCCACTCAAACGATCTGCTTGTGCTCTCTTCTTCTTCTTTCTGCTTTTTTCATTTGATAGCTTGAACAGAATACTGAACAGAAAATGATATGCCCTGTATATTGATTGTTTTTGAGATGTAGGAACTTGAAGAACTGATAGGCTGTGAAATTTATATGCGCCCAAAGGTTAGTCTTCTTTGATGGTTGTATCGTATACATTTGTTTATTCTGGTCTTCCCAGAATGAGTTTGATGTGTGTTTTGCTTTCAATTGAATAGAATGACCTGGTTGTCGCCATCGGGGGTTCAGATCGAGAATTGAAGCTAGTGAGGCAGATTGTGTCCGCCTGCATTGTACGCACAGTGCCTCATGGTGTCAAGGGATTGAGAGATTATCTTAAGATGTTGTTGGGTATTAAAAAGCTGAGTTTATGATGAATATAATGTGTTACATTCTTGGGTTGGGCTCATACCTTAGAATATTTTCCTTTTCAATTATTGTAAAGGCAGTGAATTAACTTATGGCGCCGCTTATGGCTGAGCGTTCGTCAACACGAGTCACGAGTCACGACCTCGAATCGAGCTGAGTTTTTAATTTCATTATTTTTACTTGAATCGGCTGTGAACTTGTTTTATCAAATTCACTCTTTTTATTAACGTTGTCAGTTGATCAAATTTATGATATGAGGCAGTCAACGTAGAATGACTGTCGTCAAATTTCCTTTTAGTCGTAAGTTCGTAACTAACAACTGCCTCTGATTTTGGCTTAGAGTGTACCCTTTGGTTGATATATTTAGGGAAGGAATCATGGAGCCAATTATATATAGTCCTTGCTCTTTTAACAGTAACTCTATGCTGTGAAGGGTGACTTTAATCAATTAAAGTGATTAAGAGTAGTTATTTCTGCACTTAGAGATATTGTGTCCGAATCATCCCTCTTCCGATGTCTCTCAAGTCAACTTGTGTTCCTACTTCTCTAACCTCTCACATGTTATCGGTTTTACATGGATCCCACAACATCATGAAATCCATCTTATGAGATTTATAAGCTAAGTAGAGAAGATCACTCTCAAACCATATATAGAAAAGATGTATCTTCTAAGTGGGACCTATTGTAGGTTGTGATGTCTTCAAACTTGGTCCGGTGTTTGATGTGAATTAATTAAGGGCCTTTTGATAACCATTTCATTTTTAGTTTTTAGTTTTTAGTTTTCATTTTCATTTTCACTTTTTTTGAAAACTACAACAGAAAACATGTTTGGTAATAGATTTCGTTTTCAGTTTTCAAAAAAGTGAAATATAGTTTTCAAAATCACCCTTATTATTGAAACAACTTGAAAGTGTTTTCATTTTTTTGTGCTCTGATTTCATTCATTAATTTTACATCACAACACATAAAATGCACTCAAGTTATCAAAATTTGGTATTTGGGACCTCTCGACTTGGACTCGTTCTCTCGATTCTTGCGTTTGGTCACGGACCCAATCCAAAAAATACTACAAACTCTTTGTAACATGCACTTTCATTCTATGATCCCAAATGCACAATTGGACCCCAAAAACTTCCATTTCCAAGTTTCACATAAAACTGAATATTGAAATCAGTTACCAAACATTTTATGTTCACTTTTCACTTTTCACTTTTTTTAAAAAATTAAAATTAATTACCAAATAAGTTTTCAGTTTTTCAGTTTTTAAAACTTGAAAATTGAAAATAGAAACTTGAAAATTGAAAACTAAAAACTAAAAATTGAAATGATTATCAAACGGCCTAAGTATGTTCATTTTCGAAGGTTGAATGGATCAAACTTGGTGGTTTAATTTGCTGATGTCATGATATAACATCACTCAATTAATCTCTTTCTTTCATCAATTTCACGCTTGTAGTAGTGGTTAAAACTACCCCTAATAGTTTATTTATAACCCAAGAAGATATTTTCTGGTAGAATAATAATTTCACAGAGGACAGACCATTGAGACAGTGAAAGATTTTAGCAAACCACATCGAAACAACTTAGTAATATTTACAGAATCTTAATTAGTGGTGCTTAATTTCTTAATGCATGTATTACAATATATAAGATACATACATGCTATTAATTTCCAAGCTACAAAGAAAGCCTTAGGTCTAAACCATTACCTCCTTTGTCTTCTTTCTTATCATCTTCTTCTGTTTTAGAGGGACCTGCTTCTCCATGATGACCAGAGCTCTTATCATCCTCAAGGAAGTCTTCTGGTTGAAATGCTGGGTTCCAAGCCCCAGCATCAGCAGCCTTGTCTTCTTCTACCATCTTCTTCTCATCTTTTTTATCCTTTGACTCATTGCTTGAGTTGCCCTTCAAAAGTTCACGCACCTCCCTTGTACTTCTAATCAGAGCAAAGAATTTCTCAATCTTTTCCTCTTCATCCTCTTCTTCACTTTCTATCTTCCTTTTCTTTCTTTCTCCTTCCATGCTTCTTCACTTCTTAGTTTTTGTGTGTGTGAGAGAGAGAGAGAGAGAGAGAGAGAGAGAGAGAGAGAGAGAGGAGGGGAGATATCAGGTATGGTATGGGCTAGTATAGTTTTGTTTTTTCCTTAAGATTACATCTGAACATGGTCTTTGTCTATGGAGTAGTGCCCATTACTTAATGTGGGAGTGAGTGTATGTGGGTTGAGAGAGAGAGAGAAGCAATGGACATCATTTTGTATTCTTCTGCACTGCTTCTATTATTTCTTTAACTGGTTTTGTGTGTGAGAGAAAGAGAAAGAGAGAGAGAGAGAATAGCTTTGCTTATGAACTTGAAAGCGGGTTGCTTGACTCTTTATAAGTCGCGGCCGCGTAATTTTTTAACAAGAAAGACTAGAGTCATTGATTAGACGATTACACATTGACAAGAATGCCCATTGCAAACTCTGCATATTTCGACTCCCACAAGATTCCAATAGTGTAAGTAACCAGTGGTACAAAGGTCAATTCACGTTATTGGGTGCGTATGCCAGAAAAATTGTATGCGTCATCCCCATAAGGTAGGTTCCACCAACTACGTGGTGACCAAAGCATTATGATGTGATGATACGGCATCTTGCTGGCCTTTGATTCCTTATATTATGGGGTCATATCATGAATCATGATGTAGTCTTTTTTGTTTTTTTACCCCAACAAGCTATCTTTTCAATGTTAGAAGAGATTATAAGTTTGAATCTCTCCTTCCCATCGATTGAAAAGGAAAAGCTATCATACGCTTATAGAGAAGCGAATCAATCAAGCACTCTTAGCTTCCTTGGAACATAAATTGTTGACTCAATATCGTATACTAAATTTAGGTTTAGTTCCCTAAACCCTATACTAAGTCGTTAATGATTATTTGATTTAGTGACACTTGGTTTCGGACAACAATCGATAATTTGCTAAAAGATCAATGATTGAAACATACTGTGTCGCAATGTGAAGCACCTCAGAAGCCATCTTGCACCATTGCTCACCACAGAATTTTCTGGATGGAATTATGGAAACACAAAGCTATAAAGCGAAGCAGTAACACAACCCACATGGAAAATAATCATGAATTACATGATAAGGTAAGAGAAAGGGCTCCGAGAAAATAACTTTAACAGAAATCTTAATTTGCTAGTCCTCTGCCCAGCGAACCCCATGTTTTGCCCACAGATAGTATGCTCCAACTGGACCTCTGCCCCCAAACTCATACAGCTCCGGAGCTATATTTTTCTTGTCTATCTCATTCAGAATTGGAGTTAGAATATTCCATGCAGCTGCGAGCTCATCGCTTCTTAGAAACAGATGGTTGTCTCCATCAATGACATCAAGAAGGAGATGTTCATACGAATCAGGCACCTCCACATTGTACCTGCCATAGTAACACCAACAAGCACTTTTAAGTCAAACAAACATTGTACAAATACCAATCGTATTGGAGTAAAACTGGAAATGCTATGCTAGAGTGCTTACTTATCCTTATAAAGCAAATTCAGCTCCGGAGAATCCAACTGCAACCCCAATCCTGGAATCTTATTGTTAACTCTGACTAGGATGGCTTCATCGGGTGTGTCACGCAGAATCAGCTCGTTGGTAGCAAGGTCGATGTTGTGCCCCAAACGTGCACGATAAATGTTTCCTGGGACATGATGAAACTGTATGCGTATCTCCACTCTGCATTGTACAATATTGTAACTCAGTAAGAAAATTCCAAGTTGTTAAGCTAGATTCTGGCTTGAATGTTTGACAAATATAATGAATTTTCCCCCACAAAGTAGTACTAAAATGTATGTAACCTGTGTTGGATGAGTCCCATGCCAGCTTTGATCAGGAATGGCACACCATCCCAGCGTGCATTGTCAACATACAATGCAGCAGCGAAGTATGTGGGGGTCAGGCTGTTCATATATGCATCAACCTTATATCCAGTACTCCCTTTATATTGGCCAAGTACAACATCGCTAGGCTCCAATTTCCGGACTGATCTCAGAAGTTTGGCCTGAAAATAAGCTTGTCATAAGACAAACTATAGGCACTAAATAGGAGTATAACATGCAACCGTACCTTTTCATTTCGTATATCTTCCCCATCTAGACTTATTGGTGGTTCCATGGCAAGCAATGCTATAGTTTGAAGTATATGACTGTGTACTATGTCACGAATGATTCCGTAACCATCAAAGTACCTTCACAAAAGGAAAAGAAAATAAGTAATGACAGTTCTTTCTTAGGTTTTACCGTATGTGTGTACTCTAAAAGCAAGCATAGAGCCATCAGGATTACCTTCCCGCTTGGACACCCAAGTCTTCTGATAAAACGACCTGCAACACAACTTAAGTGTTTTACGTAAAATATATATATATATATATAAAGGAAATGTGAGATTCATTAGATGAAAAAAGAATAAAAATAAAGAGAAGTTACCTGTACATTGCGTATATATGTACGGCTCCACAGTGGCTCAAATACTAGATTAGAAAATCTTAAAACCGTGAGATTTTCAATAAGGTTCCTTCCTAGAAGATGATCAATCCTGAAATAAGAGACTGTGTCAATATACAAATTGATGATGTCAATCTTCTGTTTGATATGTGTAGAAAGTATAAACAGGAGACCTGTATATTTGTTTCTCTTCAAACTTAGACAGCAGAGACTGCGTCAACCGATGAGATGATAATACATCAAAGCCAAAAGGTTTCTCAATGATTACACGATTCCAGCCCTTCAGGGTTTGGGCATTATCAGCGACAGAACATGCAACATTTATAAGTGCTTCTTGTGGCACAGAAAGGTAAAATATCCTGTTTGCTTCAGATTTTCCCTGAGGTAGGTTAGCTGTAACAGAATCAATTATCAAAAGCATCCCGCTAGTAATTTTGAAAGCCAAATAAGAGCTACTTAAGACAGGAACTATTTTCTTAATGTCTGTGCTTTCATTTTACCTCAAACTGCTTCATCAGCACATTGAGTTTTGACATCCCTTCTCTGTTGTCATAACCTCCATTGATGTAGTGTGTTCTACTAAGGAAAACATCCATTTTGTCTCCACAGTTTTCTCTGAGAGGTATTTGTATGTCCACTGGTTAACTTAAGATTCAGACATCTCTAGGATCTTTGCAAACAGATGCTATTAAATACGGAAAAAAAAAACAGAAGAAAGAAACTAGAAGACATATCATGGAATTTTAAGTGACAAAAGAAGCATACTGATGGTCAACACGACAAGTCAAAGTTGAAGCGATCATGGATCTCAGATCTTCATCTGTCATATTCTTTCTTGAATAACCAAAGATACCTACATTCTGCAGTCAAAAAGTAAAACACTGAAAGAAGGAAACATTTTTTTACTCAATGATTATGAAATGTAGAACAATTTGTGTAACTTAATTCTTGGCCAAACAGGATCTTCATTGTACATGCTAATGCTGTCCAGTTTTGCTTTTTTATGCTTGGACCATATTAATCATGGATTGATGATCGCATCACAACAAAAATATCAAAGTCATCCTACCTCAGGAAGAAAGCCACTGTAATACAGCGCAAAAAGCGCTGGAAAAATCTTTCTCCTGGCCAGCTCACCAGTTGCTCCTATGACCGCAATGCAGAGTGACGGTTCTACACCATACTCAACGAGAAACTTGGCGGAATGCGTTTGTGGCATGGAAGGAGGTTCCGCTAAAGTAGTGGGCACTGTTACAGAAGCATGTGGTTGGGAACTTGGCAAAGAACTTTCTTCAAGGTCTGAAGTTATTTTCGAAGTTTGATCATTGGAATCTGTAGATACACCATCTAGAATATGTACAGACTTTACCATGAAAAATTAGAGAGCAGTAATTGAAAAACACCCTCTCTCTCTTTTTTTATTACTAACCATCAACCAATTTTAGAGTTGATGTGATATACCTTCATGTGATAAAGTCGAACCAGATTGATCTGTTGAGTGATCTTCAACTTGATTTTTAATACTCTCATACTCATTTGTAGGTCCAAGTTTTCTCTGATGCTGTTGACGGTGTAAGTTCTCAAGTATCCATTGTTTTAAGCCACAAAATTTTCGGCACAAATGGAGAGGTCCTCCATGAAGAACAACTCGTCCACCGGACCCAGAACGGAAGTAGTTTGCTGGAGCCTACAAACAACCCAAAAAAAGAAAGAATTTTTCCTTAATTTCATATGTTATGGGGAAAAAGTCCAGTATAGTACAGATGACAACTAGCCAGGATGGAGCTGATAAAGCTAGAAAAATATGCCCCCATCCCTGGTCCCTGCCCATTCTCACTTGTGGGATGAGCTTGGATGTGCTAGAAATAGTCAATTACACTGAATGTAGCAATTAAACACCAATACACACTTTTTTATTGGTAATGAAAATGATACACAATTTCATCTCACCCCTAAATCCCTCTTTTCAATTTATGATTCCCTCTAGAATCCAATGCGACAAAAAATGAGAGAAAGAGGAAGACGGTTAAAAATGTCATAACCTCAAAGCCTGAAGTACAAACCATCTTGGCCTTACTTTGGATTTTAGGAGTTTAGTACAAGTTAACTAACAAGACCTCACTCATGGTGCATAGACTCAAAATCTCATCACCTCACATCTATAATTAATTAGAACCCATTTACAAAAGTCCTCCTTTTCCCCTATCTCAGTTATAGCTTCAGCTTGGTTGTCCAAAAAACACAAGACAAAGCAAAAGAAAAACAAATTTGATCATTTCCATTTTTCCTTTTTCAGTCTAAAAGATCCAAAATTTCCACTGCTTCTCACTCATTTTCCCAGAAACCAAACACCCCATTTCACCAAATACTACACTAAACAGTATGCACAACACATAAAGAGAAAAGGACAAATGAATATACATATTTGATAGTTGAGAACTTGAGAGAGCTCACCCCAAAAGAGAACTGGTAAGCGCTGGAGCAGAGATAGCTTGGCCTTGAAACTGAAGGTGGTACAGATACAGCTGAAAATGACATCGACATCCTTTTGATCTGTTTACGAGCTCAGGTTCTACATTCTTTTGATGTTCTGTGACTGTGTGCTCTCATAGAAGAATACAGAGGACGATTGCAACCAAAGGTTTGTGGTTTTGGGTGCACCCGATAAAACCAATTTAATTCAGTTAAAAACCCATTCTTAGCACTAATAATATAAATAAACCCTATACCACTTAATTTCGATAAACAAACCCAAAAAAAATCCAAAAAATGAATTTAATGCCCTATTGAATTTAATTTTAATTATTAAATTACTTTAATGTCCAATTAAGTGTTTTGAGTTTTTAATGAGGTTTTGGGATTGAGCTTGTTTTAAGAAAATCATGGTAGTTTTGTAATTATAGGAAGTTTGAAGTCTTTTTATTATATTGTAAATGAATTTTGAGTGTGTTTCTAAAGTTCATTTCTTATAGGATTTTTTTATAATTTAAACCCCAATATTAGGTATAATAGTGAATCTCCCATAAAACTATTAGTGTCGCTTGCAGACATTGCGCTCGGCTTCTACTTCGACCCACTAAATTTAGTACCACGTTTATTTCATATAATCCTATTCTTAGATGGGATTTTTATCATAATACCGCCCACCAAAACACCTCCTTAGGAAGGCTTAACTAAACCCATGTAAAAATGGGCTTAACTAGTCTCATACTCACCAATATATAAGAGGAATAAATTATATTGTAACAATAATAACATATATTACTATTATTATTATATACACATATTTATATATTATATTATACTTACATACACATATACTATAATGTACATATATACACGTATATATGTATATATGTATATATCTATACACTTATATACATATATAATATATATAATATACATATACATATATACATGTATATTATTATTATAATATACTCCATATACACATATACATATTAATATTATAATAATAGTATACGTGTATATATGTAACATATATTATATATTATAATACATATATATACGTATATATACATACACATATACATTATACATGTATAATATATATTATAATATATATAATATACATATACATATACACATGTATATTATTATTATAATATACCCATATACACTTTAACATATTAATATTATAATAATAGTATACGTGTATATATGTAACATATATTATATATTATAATGTATATATACGTATATATACATACACATATACATTATACATGTATAATATATATAATATACATATACATATATACATGTATATTATTATTATAATATACCCATATACACATATACGTATTAATATTATAATAATAGTATATGTGTATATATGTAATAAATATTATATATTATAATACATACATACATATATATACATATGTGTATATATATTATACCCATGTATGTATTATAATATACATATACACACATATATACACATATACATTATACATGTATAATATATATATATATTATATTTACACGTATATATATATGTGTGTATATGTATTATAGCCATGTATATATTATAAAATACATATATACACATATATATATATATATGTATATTATTATTACAACATACCCTTATATATTATATATATATATATTATAATATACATATATATATATGTATATGTATATGTATTATACCCATGTATATATTATAATATATATATATACACATATATATATATACATATATATATGTTTGTATTATTTATAATATACATGTATTCATGTACTTACACATATATGTTATATTTTATATATTTATATATACTTACATATATATATATATATATTATATATACATATTATAAAATACATATATACACTTACATAATATATGTATTTATACATATTTACATATGTATAGATATTTTTGAAAAATAAAAAATTTAGTCCTACCTGCGTGATACACCAAACGTGAGTGATAAGATTTATCCAACTTAGACTGTGCCAAGCCTGCCAAGACTTCTAAGCCACATCCGTGCATCAAGCCCACCAGAAGACGATATTTGTCCGCTGGGACGCCCTCACGATTTTGTTTATTTAACTCACGAGCAACTTCCTCAAGTAGTCACCCATCCCTGGGATTGCTTTAAGCCACAACTGCTTAACTTCGAGTTCCCACAACTCCGGCCGCGAGCCTCCCAAAAAGCGCCTCGTACTATTCTGGAGGGCAGACATGAGCATATAGCGACATCACTCCCTCTCCGTTGGCCGATAATGTGATCTCACAATCCACCCTTGCAGCCCTGACGCCCTGCAGACACTCGCATCTACACTGACAGAATGGCTCGATACCAAATTGTCACATCCTGCATCGCTTCCGTCAGAAGACGATATTTGTCGCTACTGGGCCCTCACGATTGTTTCTGAACTCACGAAGAACTTCCTAAAGAGGCCACCCATCCCGGATCGCTCTAAGCCACAACTCGCTAACTTCTGAGTTCCCACAACTCGGCTCTGAGCTCCCAAAAGGCCTCGTACTATTCGGAGGCATGTACATATACAGACATCACCCCCTCTCCGCTACTGATGCGTGGGATCTCACAATAGCTCTCACGATTTTGTTTTTAACTCACGAGCAACTTCCCAAGAGGCCACCCATCCCTGGGACGCTTCTGCCCACAACCCGCTTAACTTCTGAGCTCCCACAACTCAGGCCGTGAGCTCCAAAAGGCCTCTTACTATTCGTGGGAGTGCAGACGTATTATATGCACATCACCCCTCTCCGCTGGGCCGATGTGGGATCTCACACTAAGATACCCATGCCAAGACAACATGTATACCAAACGAGCCCTTATTGACTTCATGAGGTTAATATAACGTCTGATAACTTTTCATGGGTTAAAACCAGAAATGATTGGGCGAGGTGAGAAAATGGACGGTTGTGATGGGATGAGAGAATGTTATTTAAACTTACAATCTTTAGATTTTGATCTGTACTACGTTATTATTGCGTCTATTGTCGGGTACGTCATTCTTGTCATTTCTTTAAAACCAGGGGCTTTGTCGGTTTGTTCTTATCCAAAAACAAAAAAAACAAAATAAGGGATTTGTCATTGGCTTGGTATAAAACCTTGTTTGGTTATTTGGCTTGGATGTTGGTAAGGGTGGGCATCTGGACCGGAAAATTGAAACACCGAATTGGACTTAGAGAAAAAAAGGGAAAAAAAATTGGTTGACCAAAAAAGTCAACAAATCGGATCGAAACTAGACTGAACCGGTTGTTTTTTTATATAGATTTTTTAAATTCAATGCTATATTTTTAATGTTATAATTAATATTTTTCCAAGTTCAACTTTAAAATATTTCCTATTGTATGAATTGGATCATTTGTTAATTTTCAAACCCAAAAATAACTTATTTATTATCATTTGTATTTTTTTAAAATACTTTTTTAAAAAAATAAAAATAAAAAACGATTAGAATTGGACCTTCCGATTTTCAAAAAATCATTAAAACCGGATCGAACCGAACTTGTGGAATAGTGCCGATTTCGATTCCAGTGTGAGGTGAGAACCGGACCAGACCAAGCCCACCCCTAGATGTAGGTATTTGTAAATCTATGTAGCCCATTTGTACCCTACACTTTCTCGGAGCTTTTATAATGAGGGGATCAATCCAATCATTCAATCATTAAAAAAATTCAAGTTCAATCTTTTCTATCTCTTGTTGGATAGTGGAATTGAATCATTCCCACAAACTCGTCACCCACAACCCCTCAGTATGGAGGAACGGAATGCTTGTATGCAACGGGGATAACATTATTTTACTATTCTTGGCCAATCACGCTATGTCACGTGTGATAACTTTTTCACTTTGCATAACATGATTGGCCGATGATGGCAAAATAGTATTATCCCAATTTCATATAAGTTTTTCTGCTCATGGTGGCATTTCCGTTCTCTTGACTGCTATCATTCGTTCTCTAATTCCTTACAATGGACCTATTGACCAAGGGTATGTTGGAATGTGGCAAGCAAAGAAAAAAACACCAACCATTGATTTTAATCACCCAATATTTAAACTTTGCATAAAACATGCCCTACATTAGTTCTTGTATAGATATTCTCATGCATGAAATAAGTTTCCACAATAAACTCTTACAATCATCTTTCATACATTCGTCACATAATTAGTCATTGTGATATATGAAATATTCATTCATGTAGGTGATGCATTTATTGCATTAAACAAATTTTTTTTTTTCCAAAAAGGGAAGTGCTTAATACAGTAACGATGAACGTAGTTTTGTGTAATCTGTAACAAATCCACATGTTGTGATCATATCAAAACTCAATGGAAAAGAAGGAATCTTTGGCTAAATTTTCTTTGGTAGGACCAAAACTCAAGCACAAACAATAAACAATAAACGACAAATCATTGGATAAAAAACAGAGAGAACCAAAGAAAAGAAAAAGAAAGTTCCTCACCTAAATTGAATGTACAGTTGCCAGCTCCCATAAAGAATGTATGCGCATATGTGGTGCATGCTATTCATCCAAAGTTCCTCATTACCCAATATTTTATTTCAATTAACAATTATAAATCATCCATAAATCATGAATTATGAATATATACTCTGTTTTTTGTTTTTTGATAGTGACCCCTCCACTAACACGTTCCTTGCATAACCTCCTCCCCTTCTCTCTCTCTCTCTCTCTCTCTCTCTCTTTCTCTCTCTCATAATCAATCCTCTTGGAATCTTTACCAGTTGTAAATAAATAATCTTTAAGCAGATAAGACTGGTGGTTGAGGCTTGTGAAGATTACAGGCAAGAAAGGCTCTTCTTTTTTCTTTTGATATAATTTACAGAATCGTGCATGTTTTAATTCCAAGGCTTTGTTTTTCAAGGTAGATTTCTGGGTCTTTGACTTATATCATCATCTGGGTGCCTCATCAGTTTGATTCCGATTTGCATTTTGGTTTTACTTTTTTGGGTTCGGATGGCTTTGTTTAAATCCAGTGTTTCATTTGTGTGGTTTGTCTTGGGTGGGAGCTAAATGATTTTGGAGGGTCTTATACAATCTGATTTCGGTTTTTGTTTGATCTTCATGCAGTGCAGGATACTGAGCTTTCATTTTATATCCAATTCAAAAAATTTATTGTTTATCAGTTACTTTAGTTTCTGTCTTCATAGAGAGCCATTTTCTCTTGTTTGTGACTGCTGCTAACTCTGAGATTCTGGCCATGGGGATTTCTCAATTTTGCATTTGATGTGGTTTTTCGAATCAAAAATTGTTTTTTATTTAAAAATTGGTGTATGCAGTCTCACCCATAAAGACGCTCATCTTAAACAAATGAAAACAAATGGGCTTCAGCCCTTTGATTGGCCTGACTGAACTTGATCGGTTCATCAAGTATTAAAATTGTAATTGCTAGACAGTTGCTAATTGTTTGTAGTATAACTGTTTCAACAGTATCCATTCATTATTCATATATTGTTTAGCTGTTATATTATTATTAACTGCTACTGTACTACGAGCATGATTTCAAGGAAGAACATTGATATAATGAATCAGCTTTCAGATTTTAAAGTAACCAATGAGTTTCATAGATAAAAACTTTCAGTGGTGTGAGTTCTTTCAATGATATAAAATGAAACCCATTTGTTAATTTACTTAATGTAAACTCAGCAGGAGCTAGACCTAGACAGGTTGCTGATTGTAGACCTAGACTTCTTTACTCTGTATGTACTTGTGTTTATGTCTCCGGTTGTGTGATGCAGGTACTTAGATATTACTTCCGATTTGATGCTATAACACATTCCTCAATTACATATTAATAGCTTATAAATGGGGTCTGAAGGGCCTTCAACAGTAACAATTCATGTGACTGGTTTTAAGAAATTCCACGGAGTTTCAGAGAATCCAACTGAGGCTATTGTCAGTAATCTCAGAGAGTATGTGAAGAAGAAGGGTTCACCAAAGGGTCTGGTTCTTGGAGGTTGCAGCATTCTTGAGACTGCAGGACAAGGAGCAGTTGTTCCCCTATACCAGACATTGCGATCTGCTATCGGCGAGCAGAATTCTTCAAATTCCAGTAGAGTTATTTGGGTGAGTTGTTCTCATGTCTGGTCCATCGCTTCTCCTCAGTTTCTAAGCTGGATCACACTTTATTTCAAGTTCCTATCTTCCTGTACTTGGCTAGTCTGCTAAGCATATATAACTAGCTAGTAGACTTTAAAGACTCCTACATATCTAAGAATATCAGCATGGTTTGGGTTCAAAACTTGGGACTCAAATTCATTTCTCATTTTTCCTTTAAACAAAGTTATTTTGATTTGTTCATATAGGAACTGGAAACAGCTCAAAGAATTTATAGGAATTTGATTTCATGATTGGTTCTTTTCCATCTGGTTTATCTATTATGTGAAAGAAAAAGTTTGACATAAAACTTTAGAAAATAGTCGTTATCAACATCATCTATAGAGAAAAAGGTTGTGCACATATATTAAAGAATTTACTAGAACTTTCCATCACATCTGTTCAAGAGCATTTCAGCGCTACGATTGTAGTACTTGCGCAGATGTATTCATGTGTCATATGTCTTACCCTTTCTTA
Source organism: Prunus padus (assembly GCA_024362665.1). Lineage (NCBI taxonomy): Eukaryota > Viridiplantae > Streptophyta > Magnoliopsida > Rosales > Rosaceae > Prunus > Prunus padus. Next base: position 3,224,291 of record JANFAM010000019.1, read on the forward strand.
ATTTTAACCGTAATTATGTAGGTACACTTTGGTGTTAATAGTGGTGCAACAAGGTTTGCTATTGAGCATCAAGCTGTCAATGAAGCTACTTTTCGTTGCCCTGATGAGATGGGATGGAAGCCTCAGGTTAGATAGAACTTCTAGGGGTTGTCTCTGGTGAACTGGGATTTTATTTGACATCAGCTTCGAAGTTCTTCAGATTTTGTTAACTTTTATCATATGTTTTGCAGAAAGTCCCCATTATTCCTTCAGATGGTGGAATTTCACATATACGAGAGGTAGGCTGGGTGGCCATGATTTTTCATTATATGCTTCCTAAAGATTTCAAGTATTTTCTCTTGCACCTCATAAATCATTATAATTTTTTTATGATTACTTGAAGAATACCTGCTTGAAGGACTGAAGTTGTCTTGAAAAATAGGTTAACTTTATAACTTAAATTTCTTTCCTCCATGATGGTTACATAACAGTTTATTTAGAGATCGTATTTTGTATTTGGGTATGACTGGTAAATTAATGCATGACTACAATGGTTCCTCATTTTCCTCAATCTTGAAACTATTTCTTCTTCTGATTGTGTGCAGACTTCTCTACCTGTTGAGGACATAACAAAGGCCTTGGCAAAGAAGGGTTTCGAGGTGATGACCTCAGACGATGCAGGCCGCTTTGTATGCAACTATGTCTACTACCATTCCCTTCGGTTCGCAGAGCAAAATGGGATCAAATCGCTCTTTGTTCATGTGCCTCTGTTCTTGACCATAGATGAGGACACCCAAATGCAATTTGCTGCTTCCTTGTTAGAGGTGCTCACTTCATTAAATTAGCAGTCCATCATCATCCAACCACATCTGTATGCCAAAGAGCTTGATCGAAAAGCTAGTATGAAGTCGCCGCGTTTATTAAGGTGGATCAACACGTCATAAATGGAAATGCTTGAATAATCCGAAAGTGTAATCAAAGGGAAAGTGTAATCAAAGGAAAGTGTATGGAAAGAACATTCTTAATTATGACGTATTTTTCATAAGTGTTTTCCAGCAGGTTTCGGTAACTTGCCGAAATTTTTCAATCCAGTTTGTGAATGACATCCCAGTTTGCTCATGGAGCTTGCTAATACTTGTACTAAGTGCAGCTCCTTCCGTGTGATCTTATTGGGTTAAAAGAAAAAGTGCATAAGGTGAAGAAACCGAAATCAAATGAGTAAATTTGCCATATACAAAAAAACAGGGGAGAATCCAAAACAGAGCAAGAAAGTCAAAAGAAAAGAAGAGTGGGAGAAAAACTTTCCAGTGGAGATAAGGTATAATGCACAATGAATGACTAACAAGCAGCTACTGTTTTCATAGTAACGGCAATTACTCAGGCACTCTGAGGTTGCATCTAGAATTGCCAAAAGTTAGTGCTTTCTCTATTGAGAGATGCATGTGATGTGGTCCTTTGTGACCTATTTTGCTACGTGTTATAATGGTGTTCTATGGTCCCCCATTAGATAGACCAATCCAAAAAAAACTTGCATATTACAGTAGTGTATACTGTTTAAGTATGTCTTTCTCTTTGTTTGATTTCTCGAAATTTTTAGAAATGACTTTAAAAGTTTTTGAAAGTTTTTGAATGTCTTTCTCTGTCATTTTATTTTCTTGCTCAAGTCTTTCCAGCCTGGTATCTAACTGTATGGTCTTCTCTCCTCCTCTTTCTCTCTAGTGTTGAAGATGTTGGCTCCTTTAGGTCAGCTGGTGTGCGCCATCCACGTAGTTTGATTTGATGGTATAAGTGTCTGAGATTGATTAGATGGACATCTCATTCATCCTCCTTGTAATTCTTTTGTCATTAATAAATCTGGTTTATTGTAAGAATTTTAATAGCCTTAGTTTGAGGTTGTATTATGTTCAACCCAGTTTCACCATAAGTCCAATGGTTCACTGTAAAATACTGGAGGCTTTTGCCTACCCACCCCCAGGCATGATGCAGACAGATGAATTATGACCATAAAGTTCTTGTGTGATTGTGGATGTACCTTTTTCTGGTATGTTTATTACTGATAGTTTGTCTGTCTCACCCTTTTCTTTTGGCATTCACATGAATTGCTTCGTAACGTTGGCAAAATAGGATTGCAACTCCTAATATCCAAAATTTATTCATATAGGATTGTGACGGAAGTTACGCTTTTGGCCTCTAAATTATTTGGCTGTCATGATTCTGTTCCTCTTTCCTTAATAAGCTCTGGTTGTTATTTCTGGTATAATAATTTTGTTTTAAAATTATGATTTCGTCTGCATTATGCAGGGTATGTTCTGTGAAGGCTTGAAAGATTTGACAAAGTATGGGAAGCAAATTACAACCTATTAATTGTTCTATTGAGGGGATGTTCAGAGGGAGATTACACGGTATAATCCACTTCAAAGAAGGAATTTTGAACAATGACATCACCTGGGAAGTTGCTAGCATGTCAGCAGAAAAAAAAAAAAAAAAAGGATCATCACTTTTACCTTTGCAAGGGGCCCGAGTAATAATAGTGATAATTTGGATGAGACTTTGATTATATGTTATTGTAATGTATATATACACATAAGGGTTATTAAAAATGAGGTTTTTTTTTAATTTTTGCGCATCTCAAAACCACTTAATTCTGTGCAAGGAGAAGAGTTCAATATTCTGCAGACTTTTAACGGCCGTCTTTCAAGCTGCGGATAATACATTGTTTTTGCGACAATTAGCGACGGTCTTTTCTGCTGCTAAATCTTTTAACACAAAAGGAGCCCTTCAACCGTTACGAAAGGTACGAAAACCGTCGCAAAAAAATTAAAAAGGTTGCAACAAGGTTTTACTGTCACATTTGCACTGAGAAATGTATTTTCCTTTCTGTTTTTGAGGTAGACGTTTATTTTACTGGCCCTAAAATACTATGAGCAATTTAATAAGTCATGTAAAAGCCACAACAAACTTGATTGCACCAATGCAAACCAACACTACAATAATTGAATAACAAGCAACAATTGCTAAGTTAAGAAGCCATAATGAAAAGCCAAATGTGTTTGGAGTAAACTCCATATTATGTGAATCATAGTTTTGATGTTTACTAAATTGATTACTGAACACAAGTTGGATTTAAACGAGATTGAAAAAGCACTGGATTGAAGTACAAACCCAATTTCTAGCTTATCTACAAGCTCTTGGATATTAAGAACAAAACATAAAAATAAAGCATTCTACACCGTATATACTATATATAAGAGACTCTTGGACTTCTTAATTACTTGTAATTTCGTTTAGAATAGCTATATTTCTATTATATGTATCTAAATTTTCTTATCATTACAATAGTTGATATTGGTTAACACCTTTCATTATCATTCTGTGGCAACATTTCTGGAGTGCCTCCCAACAAGCAGAAAACTGGTGGAATTGTAAGGGTCTGCACTGTTCCATATGCACTCCAGCAAATTGGATTTGACACAAATTTTCCCTGGGCAGGAAGCAGTTCCACTTCAGAGAGAGTGAGATTTGTGCATGGCATGGAATCGCTGCAAGCAAAATGCATAGGTGGGCTTCTCACATCGTATGTACCTTTTATGTTTGAGTACAAAATATCTGATATGTGAACTGCAGAGGTTTGGTTAGGGCATTTCTTGGTGAGGCAATAGTACTGATCTAACAAAATCGGGTTACGAACGGTGTCCATGTGAATGTTTTGGAATGTTACTCTTGACACAGACCCTGATCCACCTTGCCATGTTTTAATTCGAACCCCATTGTCAGAGTGCTTGATGATTGAGTCTGTAACTGTAATGTTCGAAACACATGCTCGAGAATTGCGAGTTCCAAGACTTCCAATGCTACATGGGAAGAAAGAGGATTGGTTGAGTAAATCTTGGAGAATAATGGAACTTTAGAAACCATCCATATGAGCTTTGAGGCAGTGGATGTACCTTATTCCATGACTTGGACCACAAGTAATATTCCTAATCTCCACATTATAACAACCTGCTCCAATTGATACGCAGTCATCACCTACATGAAGCATCAATAACCAAAGCGCAAGCTAAGCTTTTGAGAGATTGCACAATGGACAAAAAATTGGAAGCTTCTGTTGTGTAATTACCATTGGAGATGAGTGAACTATATAGTTTCACATTGTTTGTGTTCTCTATGTGAATTCCATCTGTATTGGGACTCAGAGCAGGTGCTTTTATGGTAAGTGACTCTACGTGGACGTTTTGACAGTTATCGAACCGGAAATGAAACTGGGGGCTGTTCTTAACTTTGAGTCCTTTCACTATCAGATTAGAGCTCGTGAAAAATCTTATGGCCTGAAACATAAAATCGATCTGTAAACAATATTTCAACCAAAGTTGACCAATGTTTACTTCACAAATAGGTAGTTCTGATTTTTTTTTTTACTGTGACTTACAACTGGGCTATCACAAGGGCCAGGCTGTGTTGTTCCAGGAATCCCCTGTTCCATTACATATATATAAAAAAAAATTGTGAGAAATTGGCTAAGAGTAATAAAATAAAACCAATGCTTCTGTGAAAGAATGACAAAGATGCTTACTTTGTGTGGCTTGCAAGGAAGGTTCCACCATTTCTCTCCTCTCCCATCTATTACACCAGTACCTTGCATTGACATTTCATTGATTCTGTAGAAAACAAGCCATTGTCTCTTGCTGTTATTTCTTGGCCATGAATCAGGTCCATCTGGTGGCATTAGTATCCCATCAATCTTCTCCATCAACCAGCCAAAGAACACATTAGATTTCGGTAAGACCAAAAAGTTGCCAAATTTATCTCTCTCTCAAAAGAATTTTAATAAAGTTCCTGCCTTTAAGAGGAGAGCTAGATTACCTGCATTTTGAGGCCAGATTTACATGGCCCTGTGAATATTGTAGACTGTATCATAAAGGAATAACCTTTAGGAACAAGAACTTCTGAATCTTCAGTTTGACAAGCAGTGTCCCAAGCCATCTTGAATGCTTGTGTGTCATCAGTAACACCATCCCCAATGGCACCATAAGATCTTACATTGAAAATAGTGATAGCATTGTAGCTTGGGCTAACAGCCTCTGGTGCCGGAGAAGGCAGCAATGAAATTTGAGATATCAGATGCAAACCCTTATCATGTTTAGTGTCAGTACTTTGAAGGCTGCCGTGTATCGGAGGAAAGAAGAAACAAAAAGAGAAGAAGAAAGTTTGAATAACAAGAACCCAAGAAAATATCATGTTCAGCATTTGCTTTCACTTAGGTGCATGTGGAGCAAATGGAATGAAATAAATTTTGGCTACTTATAGAAATAAAGTGCTTCTATTGTCCTAGAGTTTATAGCCAAATTCATGCCGTTGAATTTCAAATATTGCAACTGGCAACTGGGATTTTGACAAACAAATTGTCAGTGTCCTCAGCTAGGCATTGTAGGGTCCAAATAGAACTGTAGAAGCAAGGCACCCACGATCTTAGGAAATTGAAGGCACCATAAGAGTTAAGCTGTATACAGTATATGTGACCACTTTGAGCACCAAAACAACTTGCGAGAGATAACACTACAAGTCTACAATTTTTGGGATCAGAGGCTATTGCTTTGCTGCAGCAGAGTGATAAGTTGGAGTCTAAGTAAGTCATTTTCATACTTAGACATTTTTAGTGGGAAGCTACTTTTAGTGGGAAGCTACTTTTGTAGGTCGGTCTACGCCTAACACCATTCAATAATGCATGCTGTGAAACCGACCAGTTCCATTTGGAGAGAATAAAAAAAAAGGTGGGTGGATTAAAGAGATTTTTAAGTGGTATAACATTTGAATGGTTGGACAGGAAAAATTGTTGCTTTAGGATCTTTAAATGAATCCCATTTTGGTTTTTCCATGATTATATTCACTCATTTCATCTTATTCCAATGGCAGTTTGTTGTGAAACGAGAAGTTGTATAGCATGAGTCATGACAAGGGATTTGTAGCTCAAGTGCTTAAGGGCAATTATTCTTGCATTCAAGGTCCTAGGTTCGATTCTTCCCTCCCCAATATTGTTTGTATATAAATAAAAAAAATCTCATTTTGGTTTTTCCATGATTATATTCACCTATTTCATCAAATTCCATTGGCAGTTTATTGTTGAACGAGAAGTTGTATAGCCTGACAAGGGGCTTCTCAAGTGGTTAAGCGCAATTTCCTCTATACGCGAGGTCCTATGTTCGATTCCTCTTCCTTAATATCGTTTGTAAAAAATAATAAAAAAATAATAAATAAAAGTTGTATAGCATGATGCGAAGGCCTGAAAAAAGAAACGCAATTATATTAGCCATTTTTGGAAGGTTGTGTTGTTCCCAACATACGTATAGCTTGCAGCCAAGCATTATAGATGATGGGATTTAAAGTCTTGAAGAAGACATAAAGTAAATATTATTTCTTTTGGAATTATAATGAGGTCAGCAAAAAGCAAACTTCATGCTTTGAAGAAACTCAATCCACTGACCAAGCAAACCAACCAATAGTACTTCGACCCAAAAAAAACTAACCAATAGTAGCTTCTGGCTGGTGAGCAGTGGTGGATTCAGGAATTTTCATTCCGGGAGTGAAAGTGGAAAAGGGTAAAAAAAATTTCTATACAAAATAGACAAATCGAAATGAAACGATAATATTCTAATTCATAATTAATAGATAAAACCATACAAAATACTTATGTTCATTATCAAAGAGAACTGCATCAACCTCAAAAAATAGACACATACTGCAATAAATCAGAAACATCTCTAAGAATGTGATAATAAACCAAAAAATTAGAGCAATCCTCTTTGCCTCCCAAGGCATCTCGTCCAATTCAATGTAAGAGCCGGCATATATTAGCACAATCCTGCTCATTTTAGGGAATTTACGTCATTTTTTAGGTTCATCGTTGTTTTGATTTTCAGCTTTATCTACATTTTTTTTGGGCTCTAGCTCTCAAACTTTGGACCCTTATGAGTACTGTCTTAGGGGGAGCTTATTCAAGCAAATATTTCTTCAATATGTAAGAGTTAGGTTATTCTTGTAAAACTCTTTGTGGATTGAACATTTAAGGCTTTACCTAGATTGACCTTAGGTTCCTTCATGCATTCATATTATACATGAAAATTGTTAAATGTAAAAATATTGGCTAAGTATGAACAATGGTTTTTCGGAATAATAATTTTCTCAAGATAATTTTTGGCGGCTTTTATTCCTTACACACCAAATAAGAAAACTTGATTTTATGGGATTTTAGTATGAAGTATATATTGAGTTAATGAGCCATAATTTTTAGCCTAAAACGTATTTTGCACTAAAACTGATTTTTCATATTTTGATTTGGTGGGAATTTGATTTTCTAGTATTTTTATTTGAATCCAAATGGGGGGTACTTCCTTATTTACATTGTAAACTAAAGTAAATGGAGTAATATAAAAATAAATGAAAGTAAAAGGACAAAGACATTTACTTAAATGCTGAAAATGGAAATAAGGTAATCTTGCGCTCGCGCTTGCATGCTATGTTGCGCCCTCTAAAGCATTTCATCAAGCAGTTTGTGGGCAATTCCAATTGTGGATTCCGGGCTTGCAGGGGTCAATTGACCCCTCTTGCCCCTATATGGATTCGCCCCTGCTGGCAAGGAATAAAATATCGATGATATCGGAAATATCGGTAGTCCAAAAATGCGGAAATTTCGATGGAAATATCGGGATATTATCGATATTTCGGTCCATGTCGTCAATATTATCGATATTTTGGTTCATGGATATTTAAAATATCGATGATATCGGAAATATCGGTAGTCCAAAAATACGGAAATTTCGTGGAAATATCGAGGATATTATGGATATTTTATTCCTTGCATGCTGGTGAGGTCCTTTTTATCTCCTTGAAGCAGACACTTCTTTATGTCAACATTCTCTCTTGACTGTCTGAATTAGGGTCACTTTGTTTAGACAATTATAACATTTTCAGTCCTCAAAATGTTAAGGTAAATGAGGCACATCTTTAAGTGTATAAAAAATTAAAAAATTTTAAAAAAACAGCAATGAAATAAGTAAAAGAACAGGTCCAGAGCTTTGCAGAAACTCCAAGAATTTTGATTGGGTAATATGCCGAAAACCACCCTAAACTATTACGCTAGTTGAAATGTCCACCCAGAATTTTTTTATCTGCCAATTTAGCCATTGTATTTTTTTTTATCGCCAATTTACCCACCGTCAGTTTTTATCCAATTCCATCCAAATCTCTGTTAAAAAAGTCACATCAAGCACATGAGTCCCACATTTTATTATTTTTTAAAATTTAAATTGATAAAAATATTAAAACCCAAAAAATTAAAAACTAAAAAACTCTCTCTCTCTCTCTCTCTCTCTCTCTCTCTCTCTCTCTCTCTCTCTCTCTCTCTCTCTCTCTCTCTCTCTCTCCTCTCTCTGCTTTTGGGCTATAACCCAACCCACCTCTGTTCTCTTTCCCTCTAAATCTCCTTGATTTCATCGGAGACCCAATCTGATTCAACAACTTAAAAGGAGTCCTGGCATCAAAATCAGCAAAACCATGAAGCAGAGCATGCGATTTCGGGCTCTTCTTTGCCAAATTCGGAATGGGTATTGCTTCTTCAAGGCCCTCCATAAGTTCCCAAGCATTGATAACCTTTGGATCTTCACGGGAAGGCGAAGCCTTCATGGCCCTCTTGCTCTCTGGAGCGCAATCTTTGATGGGTCGCTCATTTTCCAAATTCAGAACCCCATAAGTGCTTGAAGTGAGAGAGACCACGTTCTTGCTCAAGCCAACAAGCCCGTCCAAAGCAACTTTCCTCACGTACGAATATGGATCTTTCATAAACCCTAGAAATAGAGTGAATAACAAATGAGGCTGTACACCGAACCTCTTGGCGTTTCTGAGAAGCCATGGCCGTACGGAAAGAGATGGACTGAAACAGAGCGAGGCGAATAAACGGTCGTCCAATTCTTCAATGCCGAGAGTTAGGACTCAGTTGCCCTCCGCGATAGAAGCGAGTGCGTCGAGAGATTTGGTGACGACGCGGTGGAATCGGTGGAAATGAGCGAGTGGGAACAGACCGAGTTGAAGATGACATCTAAGAGGTGGGGGCATCACAAGGCCATGTCAGTGAGGAGCTTGAGAGGCCATGTCCGGTATGGTGCGGTGTGAAACCGGTTGGAATCGGTTATGGTCCAGTTTTTTGAGTTTTTTGGTCAACCGGTTTTTTTCTCCCGGTCCGATTCGGTGTTCCAGTTTTCCGGTCCGGATGCCCACCCCTAATTCTGGATCAGTTCAGTTTAGAAAAGTTTTTGTTTTCCTAATAATTAAAAAAGGAAAAGGTTTGCTCTATATCTTTTTCCAGTTTTCTTTGTTCTATATAACATTCATTTTCCTAAGTACAACTCCCTTGCAATGAACACTTTAGGACATTGCAGGATCAGATTTCCTCTAGAGCTATGACCAAATTAACCTTGGCAGCATCGTCAACACTGCTTATTAGAATCCTTTTGAAGAACAAATTTATATTTAGGAAGTGATCACCCATCAAACAGGACCTCAGTGGCAGCGTGACACGTGTTTCTATGATCCCGTCAGCCTTCCAGCAAAATGGGGGGTCCAAGTCCAACTCACCATCTCCCTGAGCAGCAGGGTGCAGTTGAACCTGAGAAAGTGTGATGTTTGTACATGGAACTGAGTCACTGCAAGCAAGATGCATAGGTGGGTTTTGCACATTGAATGTGCCATATATGTTTGTGTATGAAACATCAGAAATCATGAGGGCAGCAGTTTGATTGGGGCAGTGGTCTTTGAGACAATAGTACTGGTTGATGATAATTGGGTTTTTGACTTTGTTCATTTCTATGTTTTTGAAGGTTATTTTGGACACAGCTCCAGATCCACCTTGCCATGTTTTGATCCTAAGGCCATTATCAGATTGCGTAATCGCTGAGTCTCTCACTGGTTTTTCATTCAAATGCACGCATGCAATCGCTTTTCATTTTCTCCAAAAGTCGAATTTCCAGTTGTGATTATGCCTTACGTTGGGGGTATGATCACAGCCACTTCCTCTCTGCCGTTTTATTAATTGATACATTTAAGCATTAATTATAAAAATCTCATTTAAGTATTAATTAATTAACATTAGTAAAGAAAAAGCTATCTCACTGAAGTACAGGGGAGAATCCACCATTTTTCTCCTCTTCCATCGATAAGACCACCTCCTTGCATTGTCAATTTGTCATGCCATGGATTCCATAGAAGTCCAGCCAATCTGATTTACTATTTCTTGATGACCATTTATTGGGTCCATTAGGAGCCACAATCCTCCCATCAAGCTTCACATTTCAGACAAGAATTCCATCAGTTTTATGCTATATATCTATGCAAACTTCTTTTTTTGGCTTTTGAATTAGTAACTTAACATAATGTCACATAATTACCTGAAACACTAGGTAAGATTTACAAGGCCCCTTGAATAGGACACTTTGTGTAAGGAAGGAATATTTATCAGGAACAAGCAAAACTACAGAGGATTTTTCGGCCTGGCACACAGCGTCCCAAGCCTTATTGAATGCTTGTGTGTCATCAGTGACACCGTCCCCAAACGTTGAAACGCCCGTACACTGAAGACCTTGGCATTAAAATAAACTGCAGTCTAACTCGGATTTAACAGTTTCCAATCTCTATCAATCAGTTGGTTAATACTTTAATTAGGAACGTAAACAATTGCAGTCTCAACCATGCAGTCATGTTATAGGCTAAGACTTCATGAAAGACTATGACAGAATTTACAGAGTAGCTAAGAAAGAAAAGAACAAAAAGGGTAAGGACAAAACCAAAATTCTGTGCTCACAAACACGTGATGCTAATAGGCATATTTTTGTCATCATTAATAATTATTGTATAACTTATATATTCACAAAACTAAATAAAGATGTCGTATAATAATATCATCCAATAAGAAATTCTTGGAGCTAAAATTTGCAATGAGTTCTGAAATGGGCCGGCAAATTAAAGTAATAAGAAGACCAAAGACCCACTTTTCTCATTAGAAACGCATTTTAAAGTTATTGAGTAATGCTACATGAATCACTTTCAAAGTTACTTTAAAATGGTTAAAAGATAAATGAGTAATGTTACATGAATAACTTTTGTTGACCACATCATTAATAAATGTGGAACATTCCGTCTCTACACTTCTATTAGACATGTGGTCCAAATGATTTTATTGGAGATACTATTTTTCGTAACCCAAATTTTAAAAACATGATCTATCAACATGATGTTGTAACATTTTGGGGTAACCCTTCATTAAACATGGAACTTGTGGAGTGGAAATTGTGTCCCTAGTGCCAAAAGCTTTCCAACAAAATGGATCCAAATGAGCCCCTACCAAGTCTATATGCCCGAAAGGGTGAGATTTTGGCATGGCGTCGAGTCGCTGCAAGCAAGATGCATAGGAGGCTTTCTACTGTCATATGTGCCCTTAATGTTTGAGAACTGAACAGTATTTATTATTAGTGCTGAAGTTTGGTTAGGGCATATTTTGCTGAGGCAGTAAAACTGGTCTATACAAATAGGATTTAGAACTGTGTTCATGTGGATGTCCTTGAAGGTTACTTTAGATACACCGCCAGAGCCACCTTGCCATGTTTTGATCCGAACGCCGTTGTCGGAATTCTTGATGGTTGAGTCACTCACTGTGATGTTTGTAACACAGGCTTTTGAGTTGCCTTTACCAAGACTACCTATGCTGCAAAGATAAGAAAAAGATAGGAAAAATTTTAAGAAAGAAAATACCAGTTATCAAATATGTCAAGCTTTTCTATGTAAATATAAAAAACACGATGTTGAGAGTATCCCATGTTCATCGGAGTAAGGTTTCACGAGTTTCTTTATTCATTATTAAGTATTGATTTTGAGTTAAATGCTCTAATTTTCGATATGTACTTTATCTCATGCCCGGACCACACATCATGTATCTGATTTTGTTGTGCGGAAGCGACAACAAACTGTGAGTGAAAATAAAAACAACTGGCATAAGATAAAAGGAACAAAACAACACCAACAAGAACACCAAGATTTATACTGGTTCAGCAATGCATACATCCAGTTTGGAGACGATGGAGTATTCCACTATAATCAATGAGAAAATACAATAGTGTTGAAAACCCAAGCCCAAATATACCCAAACTCACACACTCAAGAATATAAAGGGAATAAAAATTGAGTACAATATGAAGAATAAAAAAAAATCACCAACGGCAACCACAATTCTTGTGCTGCACAACTCTGATTTTTTTTCTTCTCCCTCACTTCTCTCACTGACTCTCTGCTCTCTCACTTCACCTCTGCCCACAGCTTCTAATTATAGGCAAGAGTCACATGCAACAAAGACAAAACAATCACATGCATGCAGACACAAACCCACAAGCCAATAGAAGCCAACTCTGTCTTTGCTTCCTCACGTGCAAAGCCACCAAAAGTCACCGAAAGTCATTTGTAATTATGTGCCAAAAGTCAACAATCTCCACCTTGGCACAAAATGTACCAAACTCTTATAGTAATACTCCCAATAGTCGTCTCCCAATCCCCCACGGGGCAATCAACAAATTTTACAAATGCCAATCAAGTCTAAGCAGTGCTTAAACTTGAGCAACGAAACTGGCTTTGTCAACATATCCGCAGGATTGTCGGCGGTCCCAATCTTCTGAAGAAGAATACCTCCTTCATCAATGATTTCATGAATAAAATGGAACCTCACGTCAATGTGTTTCGTACGTGCATGATGAACTTGATTCTTTACTAAATAAATAGCACTATGACTGTCGCAATGAACATCCACATGGTCATGTTGAACCCCCAAGTCATCAAGCAACCCTTGAAGTCAGATGGCTTCCTTAATAGCTGCTGTTACCGCCATGTATTCTGCCTCAGTAGTCGACAAAGCAACTGTAGATTGCAAAGTCGATCTCCAACTCACTGGACCTCTAGCAAGAGTGAATACAAAACCTGTAGTGGAACTACACTTGTCCAAATTAGCTGCGTAATCAGAATCCACATATCCAATAGCACATTGACCAGCAACATTATCTTGCTGAAACAATAAACCAACGTCCACAGTACCCAGAATATACCGTAGAATCCATTTCACAGCTTGCCAATGCCCTTTTCCTAGATTATGCATATATCTACTAACAATACTAACAGCTTGTGAAATATCAGGCCTAGTACACACCATATCATACATCAAACTACCAACAACACTTGCATATGGAATTGTAGCCATGTAATGACTCTCCTCATCAGTGTTAAGAGACATAGAAGCACTAAGTTTGAAATGACGGGCAAGAGGTGTACTAACCGGTTTTGAATTTTCATTCATCCCGAAACGATGTAGTACCTTCTTCAAATATTGCTTCTGACACAGACTAATCTTTCCCTTCGCTCTATCTCTTTCAATTTCCATTCCCAGTATCTTCTGAGCTTCTCCCAAATCCTTCATCTCAAATTCATTACTCAGTTGAGTCTTCAACCTTTCAATCTCCACTTTGCTCTTACATGCTATAAGCATATCATCAACATATAAAAGTAGATACATGAAGGTTCCATCTTGTAGCTTGCGAAAGTATACACAATGATTATAGTGACTTCTTGTGTACTTCTGCCCGATCATAAACCGATCAAATCGCTTGTACCATTGTCTTGGAGACTGCTTCAAGCCATGCAATGATTTTCGCAATTTGCAAACCAAATTTTCCTTGCTAGTAACTTTAAAACCTTCTGGCTGAGACATATAAATCTCTTACTCCAAATCACCATGTAAGAACGCCGTCTTGACATCAAGTTGAGCCAACTCAAGGTCAATCTGCATAGCCAAAGCCAACAAAATACGAATAGAAGAATGTTTTACTACAAGAGAGAATACCTCATTGTAGTCAATGCCTTCCTTCTGAGCATAGCCTTTAGCTACCAATCTTGCTTTGAATCTTACATTGTCTTTTCCCAGAGATTCCATCTTCTTGGCATACACCCTTTTACAACCAATTGCTTTCTTCCCCTTTGGTAACTGAACCAGCTTCCAAGTTTCATTTTTATGAAGATATTTCATCTCCTCATCCATAGATTTCTTCCACTCCATGCTCTCTGAACTCCTAATAGCTTCTTTGTAGGCGGATGGATTATCATCTTCAATAACGGGAAGTGCATATGCCACAATATCAGTAAACCGAGCAGGCTTTCGAATTTGATTTCTCGGTCTCATGGTTGCAATAGAATCTTGTTGTTGTGGAGGCTATTGGGTAGGTGCCTCCTCTTCATTATCCTCATCCTCAGAATCAACTGTAGGACTAGTGTCTGTAACATCAAACCTCACTGGAACAATTGGAGTATTTAGTAACTCCACCTGCTTTGAACTACTCATGGTCTTGGTTTCTTCAGTTCCAACTTGCTTTCCCTGACATGATAGTAAGCAGGACAACCAAATATGTGTAAATACTAGTAATCAGTACAAGGTGTACCAGACCATACCTCCATGGGTGTTTTGCCCTCGTTCGCAGCAGCATGCAACCGATTAATGAGATGGCTTGCATAAATAATCGCCTCAGCCCAAAACGCCTTGCCTAAACCAGCATTAGACAACATACACCGGACTTTCTCAAGCAAAGTATAGTTCATGCGCTCTGCCACCCCATTCTGTTGCGATGTCTCCATAACCGTGAAGTGCCTCACAATACCCTCATCTTGACAAACTTTCAAGAAAGGATCATACTTATACTCACCACCATTGTCTGGTCTGAGAGTCTTGATCTTTCGACCGCTTTGTGTTTCAATCATCTTTTTCCACTTCAGGAATATCTTCAAGACTTCATATTTACACTTCATGGTGTACACCCATAATCTTCTAGAGAAGTCATCAACAAATGAGACAAAATAATGGCTACCTCCCCAAGATGCATTCTTGGAAGGTCCCCAAACATCAGTGTGAACATAATCTAGAATGCCTTTAGTGTGGTGAATAACAGTGCCAAATTTCACTCTAGTTTGCTTACCCAACACACAGTGTTCACAGAATTCCAATTTGCATGCTTTCGCACCTTTCAATAAGCCTTGCTTCACCAATCCTTGCAACTATTTTTCACCAGCATGCCCAAGACGCATATGCCATAACCTCGTAGTGTCTGAGCTATCTGCGTCAGCAGCTTTGGTGACAGCTGCTCCACCTATAACTGTACTCCCCTGCAAGAAATACAAGTTATTTTGTCTTGTACCTTTCATCACCACCAGTGCCCCGTACACAGCTTTAAGAACTCCACCCTCTATGGTGATCTTAAGACCCTTGGATTCCAATACGCCCAATGAGATAAGATTCTTCCTTATATCCGGTACATACCGAACATCACTCAATTCTCTGAATGTTCCATCATGCATCTTCAAGCAGATTTTGCCTATCCCTTGTGTTTTGCAGGCATTATTATTGCCTATCAAAACAACTCCACCATCCAACTCCTGGAAGCTAAAAAACCATTCCCGAATGGGAAACATATGATAGCTGCAACCTGAATCCAAAATCCACTCCTTGGAGTGACTATCAGCAGATGAACTAGCCAAAGCAAACTCAAAATCATCATCTCCAGATTTTACAACATTTACTTCATAACCCATTTTCTCATTCTCTTTGTTCTTCAATTTGGGGCAATCTTTCTTCCAATGACCCTTTTGGAGACAAAAGGCACATTCATCTAGCAGGAAACTTTCCTCGTGACTTTGAACGAGATTTTCCCCGCTTCCCAGATTTTCTTTCATCAATTCGACCCCTTGCAACGAGTGCCTCAGTTTGTGAATTGTGAGTCTTATGTTCCTTCTTACGACACTCATGATTCATCAATGCCGCAGACACCTCATCAAGTTTCACCTCGGATTTTCCATACAACAAAGTAGTTGTCAAATGATCATAATCATTAGGCAGTGAATTGAACAAACATAGTGCTTTATCCTCGTCAAGAATTTCCAAATCAAGGTTTGCTAAATCAGCAAGTATTTTATTATAATCATTGAGGTGTTCGTGCATAGAAATACCTGGACGATATTGAAATCAAAAGAGTCGATTCTTCAAGAAGAGCCGATTTTCTGCGCTCTTAGTCATATACTTCTCCTTCAATTTCTTCCATAACTCCTTAGCAGAAATTTCCTTCATATATGGGTATTTCAACTCCTTATCAAGGAACGATCGAATAGAGCCACAAGCACGAAGATTAAGTCTCTTCCACTGCTTATCATCAATTTCTTCAGGTTTATCCTCAAGAACCATATCCAACTCTTGTTGATACAACACATCCATAACTTCACATTGCTACATACCAAAATTATTAGAGCCATTGAATTTATCAACCTCTAACCTTGTAGTAGCGATTAGATGTCTATTGGATGTAGGTGCCGACGAAGACGACTCATTCTCCTTGTCTTTATCTACAGCCATTTACTCGGACTGTAGCAGTTCACTGTTCACTGTAGCACAGACACTATTCACAGACTGTTCACAACACTGTAGCTCCTACAAATTTTCACTCCCCTTAAAAAAAAAAAAACCCCAGTCGAAAACTGGAGCTTTGATACCACTTGTTGTGCGGAAGCGACAACCAACTGTGAGTGAAAATAAAAACAACAACTGACATGAGATAAAATGAACAAAACAACACCAAGATTTATACTGGTTCGGCAATGCCTACATCCAGTTTGGAGACGACGGAGTATTTGTAACAACCCAATCCTAAATTAAGATAAAATTAATAAAATATTAAAGAGAAAGATGATTTTACTCCCGGAATATTTTAATAGGTTTAAAATTGAGTTTTTGTTCAGAAAATAATTTGATGAAACAGATCGCACCGTTGCGTCCGGCTCGTCAAAACGAGTTCATAGACTTGCAGCACGCCCGATGCCGAGCTCGAATGAACCCGTAAAGGTCTAAAAACGGTAAGGGCAATTTTTTAATTTTGGAAAAAATGAAAAATGAAAACAGAAAACACGCTGGCCAATTGGCCAGCGCGTGCTAAACCCTCAACCCAGTCTTCTTCTTCACACGACCCCAAACCCTTGTCGTTCGAACCAGCGGCGGCCAGCGCCGTTCTGGCCAAAACCACCCCTCCCAACTACCTCTAAACTTTGCCCCTCACCTCCCTCGACTCCTCCCAGCCATCGATTCAGGGCCAAAAATACCTCAAGCCGCCTCTGCGAACACGAAATCGAGCCGAAGCTTCTCGCAGTCGATTTCTCCGATCCAGCCACCAAACCAGTTGCCCAAGGTCAGTTTTCTCACCTATTCTTCGAGTTCTACATGTTTTTAAACTTGATTTTGATCGATTTGAGGAATTTGAGCGGTTTTGAGGAGTTAGGGTTTAGCGTCGGATTTTTCGAATTTTGGCCGGTTCTCGCGGCCAATCACCTCCCCTCGCCGCCCTTAGTCGATTGGTTTATAGTTTGAGGGTTGATTCAAGAATTTTCCATCGCTGGAAAATTCTCTCAAGCCAGCCAACCTGCAGGCCCGTGGGCAGGGTGGTGGCGGTCCAATTTCGTGCTAAAATGTCCCCGTAACCTCCCGAGCTCGTGGGTATGCTCGGATGAATTTTTGGAAATCGTTTGAGTGTAAAACCGATTTTCGCAGTTAAGTTAACTAGGGTTCAATACATTCGAACCGTTGGATGGTAACGAAACTTCTAGGATGTGTCTTTGGGATGTTTAGAAGCCTATAGGAATTTTAGATCGTTAATCGGAGGTCAGGAACCTCGCGAATGACAGGATCGAACCAAATTAAAGTTTTAATCGTATATTTAATTCTTGGGCTTACCCGACAATTCCAACGGTTAGAACTAAGTAAGAAGGGCCTAGAAACTCATTGGGTTATTTCACTGACACTTTTAAGTCTGGGGGTCGGGGTTTTATTTAAATATACGGGCCGAGCTATTTTAATTAATTAATTGTTTTAATTGTTTAAATAGGTACTCAAGCTCCGTCAAATTTGCAAGAAGAACCCTCGAAGGGTCAAGCTAGGTCGGACGCCCAGTGAGTGGACTTTTATTTATAAATGAATTTTGGCATGAAATGATTTATTTAATATTCTTATGGAATTATTTATTTATTTCTGAATATTATTTATGAATTGCGTAATGGAATTTAATGGAATTTCTTGAATGTTCGATATGATTTGACTTCCGAGCCTATTATTGAATTTTAGAATGAGTTTCATGAATATGGTTTATGGATTTTGGAATGGCTCGAGGAAAGGTGTACGTTTTAATTATGTGTTTTATAAACGGTTTTAAAACCACCCTAGGTACCCTAGAAATGTTGCCTTCGGAAAGGTTATGCCGCTTACGGAATATATATGGATATTGGTGATTACCCTATCTCATAGATAGTTGCCTTTGGTATAAGTTTGTGCGCGTATGACTTCACGCCCCATGAGTCTCGGGGATGCCCGAACCGTGAGGAGCGAAGACGCGGCTTGGGTAAACTCCATGTTTTCCTGAGTTTTGCGAGGATGCAGCTCGGTTGACTTTGTGTCACCGAGTCTTGTGAGGAAATGGAATTGACGGGAAAAGAAGAAGGGTACACCTAGGTGGGAAAATTTAGGAAGTTTGATTTGAAGCTGCTTTCCTTATGGAATGAGAATTTCTCTGGGCGTGAAATTATATGAATATGTATATACGCATGTGTTGTTTTATTGTACGAATATAGAATTGATAGAATTGTTTTCTAAATGTTTTAACAGTGGGGTTAGTATGTTGTTATACTATTTTATAAAACTTTCTTTTTGTCCACTCACATTTTCAATTGTTTTGCACCCCCAGGTAGTAGAATTGTACCTGAGCACCACCACCGACCTTCTTCACCACTACCGTCTTCCATGACCGTTGTGTAGGGTCCTTGACCCAAAGAAACCTTGTTTGTAAATTAAATTAGTTTAGTAACTCTGAATTGCCCAAAACTTATTGTAAGGCATGAGGCCGTACAATTCACTTTTGTTGGTGTGTGAAACTTATCTCGTGTGTGCTGGATGTTTGGGAATATAAAATTTGTGTTTATTGCAGGTGTGAATTTTGGGAATTGAGCCATTTACAGGGGAGACTCTGTCGAATTTTCGGCAGAAGTCAAACCTTCAAAAATGTTTTCTTTTGAATTTGTTTAAAAGAGGGCAAATTGGTCAAGTGTGCCTGACACCAAACAGGTGTCGGACACTAACAGGGTTGGGCTCGAATTCCAAAGCCGAATTAGGGTCGGGTCCTATCAGTATTTCACTATAATCAATGAGAAAATACAATAGTGTTTAACACTTAGAAAACCCAAGCCCCAAATATACCCAAGCTCAAGGAATAAAATATCGATGATATCGAAAATATCGGTATTCCAAAAATACGGAAATTTCGATGGAAATATCGGGATATTATCGATATTTCAGTCCATGTCGTCAGTATTATCGATATTTTGGTTCATGGATATCTAAAATATCGATGGTATCGGAAATATCGGTAGTCCAAAAATACGGAAATTTCGTGGAAATATCGAGGATATTATGGATATTTTATTCCTTGAGCTCACACACTCAAGAATATAGAGGGAATACAATTTGAGTACAATTTGAAGAATAAAAAAACCACCAACAGCAGCCTATGTTGCACGGGCACTCCGTCGAGCCGCCGTGTCGGACACTTGGACACCTGGACATTCTTCAGACACACCTCAAACACTCGTATCCAAAGGTCAACGCCGTGTCCACAGTCAAGACACGGTCAACTCATAGTCAAGACACAGCTTGAAAAAAATGGAAAAAATTTATGTATTGCAAAGAAGGCGTTGTGCACTTGGGGAAGAAGATAACGCCTACTTTGAATCGGATTCTTAAAAGAAAGAGAGGAAGAGAAGAAGAAGGAAAAATGTGTGTGTGTGTGTGTGTGTGTGAGAGAGAGAGAGAGAGTTGTCAATGTGATGTGTTTTTTATGTTTTGTCAGGTGCATTGCTCAACAAAAGTAATGTTTTTATGTTATTGAATATGCAATTTATATATATATATATATATAAGTATATACTATTATAATTTTAGTATTATTTTAATTGCCGTGTTACAGCAGTAATACGTGTCACCAGTTTTTGAGATTTTCCGTGTCAACGTGTCGCCGTGTCGCGTTTTCGTATCCCCGTATCCTTGTCCGTGCAACATAGACGGCAGCCACAATTCTTCTACTGCACAACTCTAATTTTTTTTTCTTCTCCCTCACTTCTCTCATTGACTCTCTGCACTCTCACTTCACCTCTGCCCACAGCTTCTAATTATAGGCAAGAGTCACATGCAACAAAGACAAAACAATCACATGCATGCAGACACAAACCCACAAGCCAATAGAAACCAACTTTGTCTTTACTTCCTCACATGCAAAGCCACCAAAAGTCATTTGTAATTATGTGCCAAAAGTCAACAATCTCCACATTATAGCAACCATTCCCGATTGAGACGCAATCATCGCCTGCATGAAATAAAGGTAGAGAAGAATGAGCTAGCTCTTCAGATAATTAATTGTATATTTTGATATAAGATATATTATGTATGAAAGTGAAAATGTGAGCTCAATAAGTTATATAAATATTACCAGTGGAAATGGCTGAATGATGTATTTTGACATTTGTGTTCTCTATGTGAATGCCATCTGTTTTGGGACTGTCACCAGGTGCTTTTATGCTAAGCCTTTCTACATTCACATGTTGGCAGCTACCAAAACGAAGATGAACCTTGGGGCTGTTCTCAAGTCTAAGTCCTTGTATATTCAAATCTGACCCTTTTGAGAACCTTATGATCTGCATGCATTATATACATTAATCAAAACATCATAATTAGGCATGGTTGCTTCAATTATTGATTTTAATTAATAGGGTTCTAATTAAATTATGAGGACCTAGATGATCACTTACAGATGGGCTGTCACAAGGACCATTTCCTCCCTGTTCCAATATTTGTCACACAAGTAATTTTCATCAATACACAAACACATAATTATCTAAATAAATAAATAAAATTTTCACTTAATTAGTACTAATTACCTTGTGTGGCTTGCAGGGGAGGTCCCACCATTTCTCCCCTCTCCCATTTATTGGACCATTTCCTTGCATTAGCATTCCACGGACTCCTTTGAAGAGCAGCCAGTCTTGCTTGGTAGTGTTTGGGGGCCATTCTTTGGGTCCATCCGGAGGCATAAGAGTTCCATCAATCTGATCTCATCCATTGAATTAATATGAAATTATGAGCGCACACACATATATTTTTACATTTAAATAACTTGTAACATGAAACAAAAAATAACTGAAATTAAGAAAAGTTAACATAAAATAAAAATGAACAAAAATAAATTTTGGAAATGGATAGAAATGTAAGTATTTGTACGCCAAATTCTTTATTTTTTTACCAAGTATGTGGGTACTATCTTTGCAGTTAATAGATAATGAATTTTTTGGGCTAACTTGTTTACAGGCAGAAGAACCAAAGAATGCTACTAGCCAAACTTTCATTAGGAGCTTATATATGCACAGAGCAAGGTATATATGCATAATAGTCTCAGATTTTTATTCTTTCATAATAATAGTAAGTGATTGTACATGTCTTCTTATTGAAGGGAATTGTAGGATAAGGGTAAAATAAGAAAGAGAAAGCTTTATTGGTGCATGAAATATGAGATTGCTCATTTCTAGAACAAAGTCTAGCTCTCTTCACTTTGTAGAAGCCAAGTTCCTACCTTTGACATCGAATAAAATAAACAGAAATTGGATTCTGGTCATTGGGGTCTTATATTAGAACAAATTACTCAAAGTCAAACAGAAGCAAAACAGAGAAGACAAAACATAATCCTGAAACAAAAAGACTGTAGAAACTCTCGGCAGATGAAAGTAAAGATGGCTCACGTGAGAATAAACTACTCTACTACCCTTTTGTGAAGTAAAGTTATCCTACACCTGTTTCATAGTAATTCAATATAATAAGAGGCAGTGGCGGAGTCAGGAATTTATGTGTTGGGGGGCCAACACATATAAACCAAACAAGACATTAAAAAATTCCAAATTTTCAACCTTAACAATGTTTGGAAAAATAAAAGGCAGAAAATAATTGTTTATTCAATTAGGTATCAAAATAACACTTGTCGTTCTTTCATATCTCAAAAACCATCTATGATTGAGTCAATGCAAACTTTTATGCAATTTCTCTTTCGATGTACATAATCAAAGAGTCTGTGAGAAATTCGTCTTCCATCTTGTTACGAAGCCTAGTTTTTACTGTACGCATAGCAGAAAATAATCGCTCTGCAGTTGCTGTAGAAACAGGAAGAGTAAGCACAAGCACAACCACTCTATAAACAAGTGGATATGTCGTTGATCTTCTAGTCGTTACCATCCATTGAGATAGATCAGAAATTGTTGACAAGTTTTCGAACTCTGGAAGTCGAACGACGTCACTCTCAAAATGTTGAATAAAAAATAAAATCCCAATCCTTTTTTATTTGGGTAAAAGTCTACTTCCTATTTGATAAATGATATTTTTTGAAACTTTATTTGATTGGCTGCTTTTATTTTTTTATTAATATATTGATGGACATTATATTTCACTTTTAAGAAACCAAAGCTATTATTAAGTTGAAAAACTTAATGGAAAAACTTGGCGTGTGGGTCTAGAAAAGTTCACAACCTTTGATCAAGTGGTGATTATTATATATACTTAATTTGAAAAGAGAAACACATCTTTTCTTTATTGTGAGGGGGCCACAAGCCAAATTAATATATATAATTTTTAAAATATGTAGAAATAAAGGACCAAATATCAAATATTGTCAAACTTTTTGGGGGGCCCAGGCCCCTTCAGGCCCTCATATAGTTCCGCCACTGATAAGAGGAGTAGATAATGATATTTTAAACCTGTAAATAATGAGAAATTTTTTGGTGTGACCGTATATTGTGGGCCGCCCACGTCTCACTCCCATCCTGAATTCAAACAACCTCCTTAATTTCTTCTCATGTTCTTCAAAAACAAGATTAGGTGCTACATGAAGTTGACAAAGCTCTTCTTAATTCCCTAGAATTTTTCTCTTCCTTGGTTTCAACTTGGCTATACCAAGGAAACAACATGTTATAGACCTATTTTGGTGAAGGAAACTATAATCCCTTCTTGCACTATTGAATGGTGAATGAATCTTTAGCAAACGATGTGTAAATTAAATTTCATATCACATTTTAAGGAAACCCAAATTTGAATTCCAAGGAAGATATCACATTTTGGCCAGATTTTAAGGGAGGGCAATGGATCTCTAAAATTTGGACAGGAATTAATGAACATGGTTTAAAAACCATGTCCATATAGTAATGCTTTGGTTCTTAGGGCATGTTCACTAATCATGAATCGGAATAAACACGAATTGGAGTATTCAGGAGTCGGGTTAAGTAGGAATCGGAGTCAAACATTCCAATTAAGTTGTTTACTAACATTTATTATTGTTAAGAATTGGAATAAAAAATAGTTTGATTACCAAAATGCCATTGCAAAACAAATTCAAATTGTTCAACTACTTACACAATTTTTCAAATGATAAATTTTTTTGCTTTAAACCAAAAAAAAAATACATAGAACAAAAGACAAAAGTTCCCTTTTGTTGTTGTTGAAGTTCTCTAATATAATAATAA
Organism: Prunus padus; assembly: GCA_024362665.1. Lineage (NCBI taxonomy): Eukaryota > Viridiplantae > Streptophyta > Magnoliopsida > Rosales > Rosaceae > Prunus > Prunus padus. Next base: position 3,247,976 of record JANFAM010000019.1, read on the forward strand.
ACCTTTTTTTATATATAGTAATAATAAATCCAATTTAATAGATGTAAAAATAATCATGTTTTATAAGTTTAATTATTACTTCCTAGTATATATATGTAGAATTATGTTAAATATATTTATGTTTAAAGAAAATGGCATCAACTTTTTTATTTTTTAGTTTTTTGCTGTTTTCACAAAATATATAAGGGCAATTTGGGTAGAAAAATGTCAATTCCGATTCATCCAGGTCCAATACCACATCCCCATCCGGAATGTCATTGCCCCTATATTACATGTGGGTCATGCATCACTTTTTATTTCTAACATGCAAATAAACAAAGGAGTGGTCAGAAATGAAAATGACTCCCACTCCTCTCATTCCCTTTCCAGGTAACTAAACATGTCCTCTCTGCATGACTTTTGTTTTGCTCAAGCACAACTCACCCACTCTCACCAAAAGCAGAGATGGAAGATATTGATAGAGTAAAAATGCACACAAGTCAACAGGCAAAGAAGATCCACTGTTAACATCAAGTTCAAGAGTGAACAACATGTAGCCTCGAGGTAGCAAACTCTTCCTTCTGGGATGCACCATGAATTCATGGTCCTTATTTTTAAATATTTCTATGGACTCTTCTTCTCTAAATAGTATTTGGCATTGGTGCCCCTTGACTAATCGTATTCTGCTGATTGTTCTTGGGATATGAAGATGTCTACGTCATTTATTTAATAGTAAATATGACTTTTTCCCTTCAGACTAATTATGTCTTACCTACAATTCATCATTTTTATTTATCTATAAATAAAACTCAATTTATATAAGTTAAACCCGAATACTAGGATCCAACTCATCAAGTTACCTAATTAAGCTTAAAATAAAGTGCTTAATTAGGAGTACCCTAACGTGCTTATTTTTTCATATTCCAACTCATCAAGTACCCTTTTTTATTTTTAAAAATAACGTGCCTATTTTTTCATAAATAATGTACCTATTTTTCATAAAATAATGTGCCTAAATTTTTCATAAAATAATATGCCTAATTTTAGGTTATTAAAAATAGCGTACCTAGTCTATAAGTGAAGAGCACCATCCGCAATATATATTTCCTTTAGTGATGTGATTATTTAGAGTATGTGTATATATACATAATTAGAGGATATTATTAGGTAAAATTTCCCTTTACACCAGCTAGAGGAAGTTTTAACTAATTTGGATTGTAACTCATTATTCCCTTGCTTAAAATTAAGGATTTGAAACAATTTTAAGCAATTAAAGAGTAATTTAATAGCATAACTGGTAAATAAATCAAATTACATAACACACATTTTATCCTATATAGCATCTAATTTTAAAATCGAGTTTTTCTTAAAGGTTTTATTATTGGCGGGTTATGTTATAGTCTAGAGTTTTTGAATTGTAAGGGCGTATATTAATGTGACCCTTTATTTAATTTGCGTAAGTACTCATTTAATCTTATAGAGGAACTGATCCAAACCTTTTTAATTTGTGTCTGCATAGTCTCATACCACTATTGCATTACAACAGGCCGCGAAAGTTCATGATTTTCTGGTCCTGATGAGACACAAGTTAATCCATTACAATACGACTATATGTTTCTTTATCCATTCCAACTTGGGATGACTATGCATTGTTTTCGGTTCCAACATTATTTATTTATTTATTCTATGAGTATTTATTTATATTTTATTATTAAAAAGTTTATAAAATAGATCAATCTATGGCCCGCATCTTGGCCCAAAATATTGAAGCTGAACTGTTGATCCGTCAGGGCCCAAAATATTGGCCTTGGTCTAGGCTTCTTGGGTGATTGAAACTTGGTTGCGGCCTGAACTGCTGAGCCCAATACGGCGGCCATGTGTAATCTTGAAGAAGCCTCATTAAATGAGCGAGACCTTTTATAGTGAGGGGGGTTATATTGAGGGGTTCATTTTAGCCGTTGAATAATAACGTTTTCATTAACCGGACGTCAGCGAAGAACCCCCAATTATAAGCTGTCATTATAGAGAGATCATAGAATGATATTGTAGTACGGTCACGGGATATAGATTATATATGTTTGTGTTACAGCTTGTATGCATCATAATTAGGCATGCTTGCTTAAATTATTGATCTTTAATTAATAAGGTTCTAATGAAATTACCTAGATGTAGATGATCACTTACATATGCGCGGATCTAGCCCTTTAGCAGATAATACACACCAACTCAAATTATTGACCTCATCTAAAATTCTTCCTTATGGGATGCACCATGAATTCATGATGATAACCGTGCTATTGTTTTCCCCCTTTTTTTCTAAATATTTGTAATGGACTGTTCTTCTCTAAATATTTTTTGGCATTCCCATTCCAAAAGTTGAGAGTATAAGCTGTCAGACAATTCAGACAAAACAAGCAGCTTGCCATCCATGTGAGTGAAAAAATGAAATTTATAGCACAAGACACAACACGTTCTCTTTAGTAGAAGAATTACATGAAGGAAATGTTTTAGTCAATACTATAAAACACAAGCTACAAGCCTACAACCCCCCTTGATGACAACCACATCTCATCATACAACTTTACTAGTAACATGTTACATGTCAATTAGATCAAACGAAGGAAATCAGGAACTAGATAAGGATCTGTATCAGTAGCACGCGCAATGGATAAATGGCGTCCGAAAGACATAGAGGACTTATCCCCAGTCCACAAAAGGAAGCAGCGGATATCCACCCTCTGGAGGGGGCATTAGAGATGGAGGTAGATTGCCCCATGACATTCCCTTGCTATCTCTGACCACCACATCTGTGAATCAAAATGAAGAAATAAAGTCTGTTAAAAACAAAAACGAAGACAGCAATGGTCACCTACCAACTGTCTCAAGTCTAAAGCAACATATCATTTGAAGTTACCTGGCAAAGAGCTGCCCCCAACTAACTGGTTCTCCTGAAAAGTTGAAGACTGATTATTATCAATCAAACCTGTCACCACATTCCAACTCTTGAATTAGATACTGAAAACATATTTAATTCCTTCTCCGCTCACAGTAAGAAAAAAACACAAGGGGCATTGTTTTCAATTTCAGGTTATCTTTACCTGGTGCCCCTTGAGTAACCATATTCTGCTGATTGTTCTTGGGATGAAGATATCTACAAGAATCTCCATATGGGCAAAATCCCTACAATCCATGCCAAAGAAAAATAAATTGACAATAAACAAGAAACCAAAACATATAAATCCAAAGCCAAAATCAATTCAAAACCAAGTATCAAAGCAAACTCTGCCTCCAACACATTATTCAACAGAGTCAACACCTGACTAAATTAATTGGGGTGATTAAAGAAAAAATCAAAATCTGGCTCCAACCCGTTTTAGTAGAAGTAGTGAAATCACTTGGGTAATCAATGAAAATGCGATCAGGATAAAGCTTTCTGAGAAAGAAATACCGTTTTGACAAAGCGGTTGCAAACCCCTTTTGTCAAGCTCCCCGTATAAGCATGGCTGGGATCTGCAATCAACGGCAAACAGAGTTGTGATTATACATAGAAATGCATAGAGGGATGCTTGGTAGCTGAGAAAGCAAAGGAAAATGACTGAAAGAAAAGCTCAAAAGCAGAAGATAATGGTTTGTATTTATGTACCTTTGAAGGAGTCGTACCATTGAGCTTTGGCTCTGAGGTGTTGGGGACTTTGAAGATGGCGTCGCCTCGCAGATGAGGTGTCTTGGAATTCCTTGTCACAGTATTCGCAGTAATACTTCCCCAACGGCATTGCAACTCTCTCTCTCTCTCTCTCTCTCTCTCTCTCTCTCTCTCTCTCTCGAATTCGAGGTTCGTAACCATTTATAGGTTTTGGGCCTTTCGGCTGACAGACGAAATTTCTTTTTGGTCCACAGAGTTCTTCAGTTTTTACCGTCAACTGTGATCGGTGGATTCAGTAAACCTTTCTTTTTTCCTTAGAAGAAATCCTGCTTGCTTTAAATGGTAGAGAAAAAAAACACAAAATTAATATGAAACATTGAAGCTTTGTTTGTATTTCCGAGTTTAATTGGTGACCCAGAAAAAAAAAAAAAAAAAAGGTTCAGTTAAATTGGTAGTTTTTTTCTACAAACGATACTAGAGGGGGGAAGTTGATTTTTCTTCCTGGATGTAAAAGCTTCGTTGGCATTACCCACTTGGATGACTTATATAAGCCTTCCTGACACAAATTCCTGCTCATCACTTGGATGGAATCAAGAAGACCAATACCCGAATTAGAAGGTTTAGTGTTGAGAGAGATCCATCAGTTTGACAGAGCTCTCTAAAAATAGCATAGGCTGAGGTTGACACAAATGATTTCAACTTAGAATCCATGAGAATTGCTTTTTTCCTAGTACAATGAGAGGAAAGTGGCCTTCAATAAACCATCTGCCAAACAACTAGATTACATTGGAAATACGAAACCAGAGAACATTGGTCTGTCTTGTAGAAATACAAATACAGAGAAACATTTAGATAAATGCTGATGTTTGTCTTCTATGCGATGTTACAATCTGGGGATACAGGGATAAGGCCATCATCATGATTCAATAGAATACATCTAAATCTGCTATTACAAAACAAGGACATACATTGAGGTACGTTAAATATAATGGAGACAAATAACAGGCCAGTAGAACACATAGCTTCCATACGGGACCACACTTGTAGGTTTCTCACATTTCACAAACTAATCAGAAGCCAGGAACGGGACTTGCTTTCTCGCATGCTCTGGGATCAATTTCATCAAAATCTCCACAGGCACCGCCTTTAATTCTGATCGATAGCATCAAGAGTAAGAACTTTGGTACAAAGCTTAGAGGAAGAAAAAAAGAAATTATGTCTCAGAACAACATCATACCATGAGATTTAAAGTTAAATAAAGGTGGAAGGAAACGTCCATTCGGCAGGCGGGTGTTCAGGTCACGAAGCTCGTCAAAAAAGGGGTGGGTCAAGGCATCCAGCTGCGTTAGATACAGAAACATGATTGAAAATTTAACAAAATTAAGATAATGTGAATAAAAAAATTTGGCTGATATTTATATTACTAGCACACACAATGAAATTTTCTTAATGGAGTTTTTTAAAAGAAAAATGTGGACATTAAAAAAAATCCTGTACTCACAGCTGTGCATCGCAAGTTAGGAGAGTATTGCAGCAGTCTTGAAACCAGATCAACAGCTTCTGGAGGCATACGCTTGTGGAATATCTAAGGAAATAACAGATATAAATATGCTGTCTGGTTTAAGAAATATAAAATGATACATTAATATCTTCCTTCATAATACCTTGTGCCACGGGTGAGCTTTGATTTGAGGGAACTTGAACTCCGTATAGTTAGGATTCATGCATTTGATTTCCTCCCTTGTTGGAGTGCCCAAAACCTACCAAGAGAACAGGCAAGAAGTGAATCACCAACATGAGAAAATTTTGAAGTTCAAGATGCCATATTTTCACCAAGTACAAAGAGTAATGCATGTCCAACACAAGCATCTAAACAATCCTTTTATCCCTATTCATTGACATCTAAGATTAAATGAGATGCAACTTATACTGAACTGATAAAGATGTTAAAATTACCTTGATAATCTCAACAAGCTGGTCAACTCCACTCTCACCAGGAAACAGAGGCTGATGCAATAAAAAATTCCTTTCTATTAGAATTGTACAAAACGTATAGTTCAGAAAATGCAATAGAGCAAACCACGTACCTGTCCAAGCAATAGCTCAGCAAGAACACATCCAACAGACCAGACATCAATAGCTGTAGTATACTCAGTTGCTCCAAATATGAGTTCTGGTGCTCTATAGTATCTAGAGCAGATATAGGATATATTTGGCTCTCCTTTTACCTGCTCAATAATAACACAGGATAAGAATATATGCCAATCCAACAGAAGCAAAAGCAAAGATGAGTATAATTGGAAGAAAAGGACAGCAAAAAAAAAACAAAGCATACCAAAACTTTAGCACTTCCAAAGTCACACAATTTTACTTGGTGGGTATGCGGATTCACCTGCACAAAATATGAACGAAATTCAAACCTTTACTGTTTTATTTACTCAATAACCACTTGCACCCCTCCAGAGAGAGAGAGAGAGAGAGAATGGTTAACCACATATTATTAGGCATATAGGGATAAGAGAATCAAAGTACATACCAAAAGATTTTGAGGCTTAATGTCCCGATGACACACTCCAATGCAGCGATGAATGTAGGATAGCGCCCTAAAGATCTGCCAAATATAGATGAAATGAGGAAAATCTCAGCTACTGAAACATAAATCCTCAAGGGCAGGGAACAAATAACATGCTTTGAGGCACAATTCTGAGACCCAATTAGCTTAAGCCTTGGACTCATGGAGTAAGACCTTAAGTCTAACAGTTCAGTTCTTAATCTATATTTAAAGTATACGACATGCTCAATTGATGTAAAATTGTCTTCTAAAAAAATGTTACTTTTGCAACAAAAACAAACTTCACCATATTCTTCAAATGCAACTTGCATCAAGGAAAAAAAAAAGGCACACACGAAATTCTTTCATTGACATCATACCTGATATGTGTAGAGTTTAACATATATCAGAGGCATCCGTTGGTTCAACTTGTTATAGTGTTTAATTACACGATGAACCGTTTCAGGAACATACTCAAGTACCAGGTTAAGATAAAGTTCATCCTTTTCAGTCGTTGAAAAGAAGCAATGCTTCAAAGAAACAACATTTGGGTGGTCAAGAAGACGCATGGTTTGCAGCTCACGGTTCTTGTACCTCTTGTCTTGCAGAACCTTCTTTATGGCCACAGTTTCACCAGTCTCTAAGCACTTTGCCTGTACACATAAAAAGTTAGAATTCAACACCATGAAAACTGCTACTGAAGGGCTCTTACTCAACATTTTCAACAGTGAATTGTAAAGTAAAAGACTAGACTCTTACTTGGAACACAACTCCAAATGATCCATGCCCGACGACACGCTCAGCCATGTAACTAATTGTCTAATATTACAAAAGATACAACATTCCATTAGAGGGAATTTGCAATTAAATAAACTGGGGAAAGAAAATATCAGTCGTCTACATCAACTGGAGACTAATGTGCACATGAGAAACAATAAACCTGCTTTGGCTGGCCATTTCTACCACCAATAGTTGTCACGATTATATGGCCTGTCTCTGTTCCGTTACCATCAACGACTGTGGCTTCCATTTCCTGCATCAGTGAGGCAGACCATGACTATTTAATAGCAGACACTTAATAATCCAAAAAATAAAACTGCAAGGAGAAAAGACTATTATAAACACTTAACCAATGGCTTACGTACTTTGTCATCCCTAATTTTCATGTCATTCATCTCCTCTGGCAACTTATCCACGCCAACAGCATGACCACCGGGTTCTCTCAGACCTGAAGTAGGTGCTACACCCACTGAAGCCATTCGTAACAAACCTTTTCTGCTCTCTTTATTGTTTTTCCCTGATAAAACCAACCATCAACCTACTGCAATCAATCATGCAGTGAGAATTTAAATTTCGACTATGAAACTGCAACATGTACAATCTGAATAACATTTCTTTACCCATTATCCACAGTTCATACTAAGAGCTATGTAAAGTTTGATTAAATATAAAAGGCAAGAACTTTGTAGCCGATCAACTCAGCTTAGCTGAAAATTACTCATTTACCAGAAATTTTAGATAAATATATATAGGAAGAAATCAAAATTTGTAAACCAAAGGCCACAACGGAAATTCTATGTACAGCACAAAAAAGAACAATAAATGAACCCCACAAATGAGATTAAGCAAATAAAAGGCAAGTCTTTGACCTTTATTACATACCCATAAACATAGTAACATGAAACCCGAGATCCAAGTCCAACAATTAAAGCCAAACAATACAACCCAAAATTCACACAAGAAAAACCAATGAACTAACTGAATATCCAGTCATAATCATTGTCTCTCCCTACCACCAAAATATATATATATATAAATATATATTGAGAAAAGGGGGGTTCAGACACTTAATCCTCAATACCAAAACAAGCCGATCCAAATGCCCGAAACAAAACCAACAAAAACCACCAAATATATCACAGAAAAACCCAAAAAGGAAAGAAAAAAAAGGACCTTTATAGGAGAAGATACTCAGAGGAAGAAAATTGTACCGATGAAGCACAAATAGGCGAAGCTCAAGGAGGGATCATCAGAAAAACTAAGCTCGTCTTGTAGAATCAGAGGCGTAGATCCATGATCAGAGAGGATCTAGGTCTGTTTCCTCTTTTGGATTTGTGTGTTTGTGTGTTTTGTTTATTTTGCTTTTTTTGTGTGGTGGTGCTGTGATGCGCTGGGAACAGTCAAAGAAGGACCCTTTCTTATTGGCTCAATATTTTTCAAGTTATTAATAATTTTTTTAAATTAAATATTAATACAATTTTTTAAAATAAGAAATAAAAATTTCATAAATAAGAAGCCTGTGGCTTGCTTTTTTGACCATTCCAACTTACTTTTATATTTCCTCTCTTTTAGTTTTCTTTTTTAATACATGTGATAAATAATTGAACATAAGACTTCAGCTGCGTGGATAAATACTCGTAATTACCTCGTACAAAAATGTTAAAAAGCTCTTCGCTCCCTCCTGTTTTTTTCATACCAATGATAGTTTAAATTAATATAATCTAGGGAGACTCCAACTTAACGCAGAACTTTTGAGGACATTTTCTATTAAAAAGGGTGATAATATATTAAATTCACACACACAACACGGATATTAGAATTCGAACCCATGACCTTATCTGAGTGAAACATACTTCAAACCACTACACTATTGAATCCTTTGGGAACTCCCGCAGAACTTTAAAAAGGCAGGAAAGTAACAAATTGTAAAAGCTATTGATTTTGGCACCTTTTGCATAAGAGCACCCACATTTGCACAAGCTGGATTTGCTTCCCATTAATCTATTACTTTTTTGCAGAACAGAAAGAAATAAAACATAAAAAGGTCCAAATCCCAGACAAATTCTACCAAATTTTTTTATCAGACAAACCTAACGCCGGATAATGTCTTTTTTGGGTTGGCATATCTGTCTTTTTGTGGAGGGTGCCCTTGTTGTCAAGGAGGAGCGCCCAGAGTGAAAATCCAACATGCGAATATGCCACAACACCTTTTGCCGCTAAAAGAAGAGGCCTAAGCCTGACCTTAAGCCTATCTCATGAATTGATAACCAAAATTTCCAACTTTCAGACCAACAACGTGTCTGAATCTGAAACAAAGACACTAATTGGATGCCTAATAGTCAAACTTAATGAACAAATCAAGACTAATAAGATTGTGTCGTGCTGTCATATTAACTCCTTATCCTAATCCTTCAACAATTTGACCCACAATAATGACACATTTAAATACTTCAGTATGTGAAAATCTCTCAGTTTTAAACATTTTTTGTTCCTTTAAATATTCAGAAAACATGTACAAAGCTTCGGACTTCAAGTCTTACTTCTGGCTGCAAGAGACATGCACAAAAGCTTCCGAATTCAAGTCTTTCTTCCGGCTGCGAGCGTCAGCGACGGCTTTAGGCCTCGTGTACGGCATGTAGGCCGACACCGTTTGAAGTCAATGTTCCTTGGCATTAGGCACCACTCTGAGCTGAGAATTGGGGTGCTCGGCCGAGGGGTATTATGAGATCCTTCATAAGCTCGTACTGTTCTGCACTTATCTGGGTGTTCTCCAGCACCTATTTAGCCAACACCAAAATCGCAAGTACAGCTTAAGGTTTTTGTTTAAAAAAGCCCCTGACTATCCAGTATATAAAATTCAAAATTCGAAATTTGGTGTGTTAATTACTGGACAACATGATCATCGGCATTAACATCATTATTAATTTATCATTAGTCTATGCATCCTTACATTTACCAGATAAGAAAATCTAAGACAGCTTACCTCCATCTTGTTATCATTGTATGTAAAACAAATAAGTTAATGATAAAGAAAATACTGTTCACACACCTTGTGAAACAGTATCCTTCTATTTGTCATGTGAGGAGTGAGTGCAGGGATCCTACACACAGAGAGACCCTCAAGGAAAAGAAGAACAATCACTTGCCACTGTTTCATTCTGAATGCTGGTATCGCATCAATAAAGGACATCGTATTCAACATGCGGCCCTGTACAGAAACCTCTCAGTGACAGCTTCCAAAAAATAAATAATTAAATTATATATGTTCATAACAGAATCATGATTTACTAAACAACGAATTATCTTTATACAAAATTAAAAATAAGTTATCATAATCATGTCACACTGAAATCACAGGTGTGAAAACAACCAACATGGTAATCATTGTGCACATGTCAATGCGTTATGATAACCCTGGTTTATCTCACATCAAGAGCCACCGTAAATAAGGGAAAGCATGATACTAACACATTTTCAATTGCGGGTTATAAAAAGGATACTAATAGAATTCTATACAACAGATCAGCATCTTTTATATTTGACTAGAAGGGACAAACTAATGAAAGTCTGTTCATATGATATTTCATCACAATGTAAACAAAACACAAAAGGATTCAAAATCAATACCATTCCTTGCTCTAAACTAGATATTGGTGTTGGAAGCCTGAGTTCGGAAACAACTCCTGGTAGAGCCCGAGCAAAAGATTCGTCCAGAGTTTTCTTGATTTCAGAAGAGCGACCACCAGCCAAGACAATCTTAGGGGGATATTCTCTCCCATTAACTGAGAGAAATTCTTCATGAAAACTTTCATCCCTGCCGTATATATACGCTAATGTAGATGATGTTATGCATGTAAAGAGTGAATTCCACATTGTTGCAAAAGGTGATAACTGAAAAATATGAAAGGTTGCATATTATCAGAGAAATAGCCTGACAATGATATTAAATCAACCCACCCCCCCTCTAGAAGTAAAAAGAAATGCACTCTTACGGTTAAGCTGAAACCCTCTGGTGGAGCATCAAACCATGAATCCTCAGGGTCAAACAAATCCGAACAAGGAATTCCAGGCTTTCTTGGCCACAGAGGAGCTTGTTCTGGTTCAAGCATATCAACATCCTCAGTAGGCTCTTCTTCATCCACACCATCTGGACGTGGCAATATAATAATTCCAGCTCCTGAAACTGATATTTGAAAGGATACATAGAAAAACACTATTACATATCAAATTATCAAATTCAACAAGCGTAATTTATTACCCATTAAATACACTTAAACCACCATACAATGACATACCAGCACCACTGACATCAGATTCTCCAGATGCAACGGCTTCTGCTGCCTGGCTCAATGCCATGGCACAGGCTTCTGCTGATTCCAAAATCTCTTTTTCTTGCAAGTCCAAACTCCCTAAATCACCAGCATCTTGCACTTCTCTAACCTCACAAATATTTTTACTCTTCGTGCTGTCAATGTTCTCATCAAACCAGGTATTAGAGCAACCAACTTTATTTTCCAATGAAGGTTTGTGCATACTGCTATATGCATCAGAGTATTCCATTATCTGTTCCATCTCTCTCACCTCACAAAGGTTTCTGCTCCCAGTGCTATCAATCGCCTCGTCAGCCCAAGTAACAGAGCGATTAAGTTTCTTTGACCCTGAAGGTTTAAGAGAGGATCTTAGCATGGCCTCACTTGATTGCTCAGCCTTCTCAACAATGAACTCCTCTTTTTCTTCTTTAGTGCTTCCATTCAAAACAGTTTGTGAAGCATCCGAGGTCGAAGGCACCTCTCGAATGCAAACATCATCTTTCTTGACATTCTTATTTTTCCTCCCTTTTGATTGTCTGGATTTCTTTACAGAATCATTCTTGTTAAGACCTTCTTTTCCTTTTGATTCTTTAAACTTGGTTTCAAAATCAGCCTCCCCTACACTTGGCGGGATTTTTGACACACTATATTCATCACTAGTGATTATAGTACTCATGAAATCCATCTCATTAAAAATTTTATCTATCCCACTGCTCATCTTCACATCTTTACCTTTGGACCCTACAATATAACATTCCTGAATCACTTTAACGAAAAACAACAACCATGAAATTCTTGCAACCCGAGCAAGCACTAGATTAGACTCTTCAACATACATACAATTCAATTTTAGTAATAAGAATAACAGAAGTTAGCAAAAACAACAGACCCCATATAAATATTTCAAGCCCACATACCTTCTTTGATCTTTTTGGAACCCAATGGCTTGGATATCCTCTCTTTCTGTGGAATATAGCCTTCAATAGCATTAGATGGACCAACGGAGCCCAAATCCCCTATATGTGTTTCACTCTTTTCTTCAATCTTCAACCTAGAAATCCCCAAGTCCCCAATACCCGTTTCAGCCTTCTCTTCAATCTTCAACTTAGATATCCCCAAATCCCCAATCTCCCCCAAACCCACTTCACCTTTATCAAAACCTACATCCCCAAAAGCCCTCAAGATCCTTTCAACCTTGCCAAAATCCAAGACATCGCACCTCTCCTCGCTCAAACTCTGAGCAAAAGCCTTGCTTTCTATAACACAGCGTGAGGAGCAATACATGTAGGTCTCATGGAGGTCGTAGACCTTGTGCTCCTTGAGCGAAATGCGATAGTGACCCTTGCGGGGACGAGAAGATTCAAAAGGCAAGGCATTGGAGCAGAGAGGGTATCCACAGAGGTTGGCTATGGTGCGCTCTGTTACGACGTCGTTGTAGTCGGAGCGAGAGATAATAGAGCCAGCCAAGAAGAGGTGGTCTTGGGTCTTGATGCCTTCGAGGAGAGCGAGTTGTAGCTTGTACACTGTATCTTTCACTGAAATCCGTGGTTGCTGTTGCTCTGGTTGGCTCTTTCCCATTCCACAGAGAAAGGGGCTTGCAGATAGTAATTAGGGTTTTCAGAGATTTGGGTTTAAGGTTTTGGAACTCTGAGGAATTTGGAGCTCTCTCCCTCTTTCGATTAGCTAACTAATATTGTTCGAGTCCGTGGCTTTTATACTATTTGGTCAAACCAGGAGTGGTCAAACCGCTGGCATTATTTGGATAAACAATTAAAAATTATCCAAACCTTTTATCATGGTAAATTTATGGAAACATTTTCATAAATTATCATTTTATTTTCCTACATAGTACATGTAATTATTTTATTGATGGTGCATGGTTGGAGTTTAACATTATTATGCCCAATTGGCCAAGACAATGACTCAATTCTTGTCCAATTGGGTAAGAGAGTGAACCCGTCCCTAATTCTCCCTTAGTTTTCATCTCTACTTTCTTTCCTTACTTCTTGCGAAAGACAACTTCGACATTCGAAGCTTTGATATTCTTGCAGGAGAATGGTGCATAATAGACCAACAAGGTGTTAATTGGATTGGTTCAGGCCTTTGGTGTGCTCCCAATTCAAACTCGCATGATACGGGGTGTGTGAAGTTTCCTACCTCCCCTTCCTAAATTTGGCCAAAAAAGAAGAAGAAAGATAATGGTACATAATAGAAAATAATTAGGTTGGAATTAAATCTTTTATTAAGTTTAGTCATGTAGAGTAGTGTTCTCTTGATCACCTAGTGATCAAGGAATCCGTGGTCACCTAGTGACCAAGAAATCCGTGGCCACCCACCTTTGGATTTAAATCCAAATGCCCATCTACTTTTGCACTCTTTTTAAGAAACTCTATTGAACCGTTGGATTTAAATCCAACGATGGGTGACCACGGATCCTTAGTTACTAGGTGACCAAGAGATCACTACTCTAGTCATGTATATGATATATAGAAATTTATAGGTTAAAGTTTTGGTGTATATAAACTATAAATTTAACGATCCTTTCCTTGGGGAAGAAACAAAAGAAGGAAAAATATGATATTACCAATATTTTTCATTTGAAGCATGAACATTCTTGAAATGGTGGTTTGGGATGAATTTTTATCATATCATGTAAAAAATTTAGTGGATAGAAAAAGAGAAATAACCTTTAAGTATTACGATTAAAATGTTAAATATATCTCAACAATATCCAAACATCTGACCAAGAAAATAAAAAACAACAAAAAAATCGAACAAGTTTTGTAAGCATGGTGCACTTATCACACCGCCTCTGTCCTCTGGCTAAACAATCACAGACTGGTGGGGGGAAAAAAATGAAATTATAACAAAGCAGGGAAATTGCTTACAACAAAGTAAAGAAAATGATATCACATACAAAAATTTAATGCGTGTTTCTTCCCAACATGAAGACGGCAAGATAAAGATTATACGACTACTAAAGTACATCTCCTTTGAATATTGCATCCTGCGATGAAGTAACGAATTGCCCAAAAATCTTGCATGGTAACCACCCATTTCTTCAACTCAACCAGCCTCTCACTCTAGGGCAGGGGATGATCCCATGGCTGAATTCAAATTATTCACCATATTGAACAAAGGCTCCACTACTTTACAGATGAGGTATGCAATTAGCTTAATAAATATCCTGCAACATCGTAATCAGTTTCGTTTAGCAGTTCGGATAATTTTCTTCGAACCTCCAATCATCAAATAAATGCGAAAATTTAATGGGAGCGCATTACCTCTATACTACGGATTTTGCTGGACTTGTCGGTGTACTTGAATTATCCAATCAACATAACCATTGGTTCCCCCCATCTGGTCCTCAACCAGATTAGCAAGTACAAGATGACCTTCTCGGGGCTGCTCACCTTGTCTTACAAGATGGCACAGCTGATAATAAGAAGCATCACTTTCTCTAAATTTCTTAAGTATCCTCATTAGCTTCTTTGACATTTCATTATCGCGCTCACAAAGGGTAACCTGATCGCAGCCAAAAATAATTGAAGTCCAAAAAAAATTAAAATGGAAGATCTCTTATATAAATTTAAACATCCATCAAAAGTTGAAAAACAAGACTACGCAGAAAGTAATGCACATGGAGGTTGAAAGATAATCATACTCTTTGCCACCCCCACCTCTCCTTTTGGACCTCTCATAATACTCTTTCAATTTTTTAACTTTGTCTTTAAGGGAATTTGTCATACCTTTGATAACTCTGCTGCAAAGTCGGTCCCAAGTAAATTCTTAGCTATATCAGGTGGAAGAACTCTACCAAACCATAGAACATGGCGAAACCCATCATCAAATATGTAAAGGCCTCTGGAATCTAAGCTCTCAGCAACTAGTGGTAACCTATTCTCTATGCTTTTGAAGTCATCAGCCTCAGCAGATGCCTGCAAATACAAGAAGCAGAAACAAATTTAATGATTGATAAATGACATCACTCAACTCAAGTTAATGGAATCTTATTACCTTCAAAAGATACTCATCGAGCCGTATCAAACTAGGATATAGGAGCTTCAACAGTTTTTTAACTGGTAGAGTCATCATTGTGTGGCCTGCTGCACAACGTTCATCAAGTGACACGTCTGCATACCCTCCACGAAGAGGTGCTGATTTACAAAGTGCTAATCCATACAAAGGCAAGAACTTCAGAGACTCTGGGTATATCATCTTCCCTCCCAAGCGGTGTTGTACAGCATAGAGATTTCTAAATTCTTTGAGGGCTTTAACAATTCTTAGCTGCAAAGAGTTCCGAGCATCTTCCAACTTATGGGACAAAGTTTTTTCAATTGCTGCGCATTATTTCTGAAAAACTTGAGAAAATCGAGATTCACAATATATGCAACACCACTAGAATAGAGTTTCAGCTACCTACCTAGCCTGGAAAGCAAGGTGACAATGGCACCTGTATCAGCCTGGCGGTACATCTCTCCCAGATCTGTAACCACCGGTGCTGCAGCCGTATGTACTCTAATACGCCTTTCTCCACAGGATGCAGTGTATCTTTAAAATGTTAAAGACACTTCACAAATTGATAACCTTCACAATACCATTGTGGAATTGCCCCCAAAGCAACTTAAACTAGACAGTCATATATCCAGATCGAGTATAATGAATGAAACAATATCATTAAGTAACCTCAAAAAAGAACTTCGGTTCAGAAGAAGAATATCAGAAGGGGATGATTTTATAATGGAAATTTAACGAGATACCAAGAGTCATAACAAAAGTAGTATTCACAACTGACATTGACCGCATGATATGTGAATAATCAAAAGATAAACAAGCACCATACAGGCATGTCTATGTATAGTTAAAACTGAAGGATACAGCAAAGCAACTTGGAAATATACTGTCTGAATAGTTAGTAACGTCTCTTCAAGAGATAACTGCATCGCAAACGCTTTATCACAATCTACTGCTGGAAGTGCTAGTAAGTCGGTGGACCTTAGCATAAAGTTCCCATGATAAGATGTAAAGCGGACTCCTAAAAGTATAAACAAGTAACAAAATATTAGCATATTTTCCAACAGGCATATAACATATGTATGTGAGCCCAATTGAGATTGTTCTGGGGAATCATTAATAGCAGACCTTTTCCACATCTTATGCGCATGACTGCTTCCCAGGCAGTTTCCCTAGTAAGGTCTCTGGCTAACTCATGTCTCAACTTCTCTCCATGAATTGTGGATTGAAAATTTGGGTAATAATACAACTGACCCCCGGTATATTTTGCCAGAGTACCTACATTTGGAAGACCAATAGCAGTTATATAGTATACAACTTCTATGCACTAATGACTGAAAACTTTTTCTGCATAGCACATGAAGATCATGGGAGAGCACATTAAACACAATAAGCATCACACCCTGGTATGGGCCTAGCATTAGCTGCAGGATAAAGTTTCAAATATGCAAATTCAGATCCTTTCTTCAAAAATATTAACTATGATGAAAGAGACATAACATTTTTGGCGAAAAACAGTTAATGCAACAAATATGAGAAAACCAGGATCTTCTACTGATATTCCTCTTCCAACGTCATCTTGATCTTTGGTTCTATGATAGTGAAAACAGAACAAGATAAAATCACCCATATGTACCTAATGAGGCTATATCAGTGTACTTGTCACTGAAGGTATATACATCTACCCCTATCTGGAACTTGGTAAATTCTGCAGCCATCTGCTTGTAGAAAGGATCCTCTGGTAGTCTCAATGGATGCTCTTTATCAGTTCCATAGACACGAAGATCATCTCCACGCAACTTCAAGCGGCCAACACCGAGAGATGGCAATGTATTCTGAAAAATTAACAATTTTCCCCCAAGTTGGCTCTGCACAAGCACACATGTGTGCAGAAGTTAATGCAGGGTAAATGAACAACCAAACTCTTAGAAATGCATAAAGAAGTAACTTAATAGCAAATTACTAGAGAAATACAAAAATTAACACACTACTCTATAATTGATTGAATATTTTAGCCAAAGGCAATGTTCAAAATGCCACGTGCGAGAAAGCTAACAGACCATAAGCATAAGTGAGGCTTTCAGGGCTGGGCCAAAAGCAGACTCCATATTAACGTTGTCTTGAAACATGGACGGCAAGCTATCAAGGAAAGTCTCCACAACACTTCTTGATTCAGATAAATTGACAAGAAGATCATCTGGCAATGGAACAAATACGTCATCCAGATCCGAGACCACCATCATTTGAGGCTGAGTCAGAGAAGACTGCATGTGAAACCCACAGGAACTCAGCATATACGTTGGGAGTTGGATGAAACAGGAAATAATACCCTAGACAATAGGCAGTAACAGAAAGCACATACCTTCATATTATAAAAATGTATTGTGCTGTCAAAAGTTGCAAACCCGATTTGTGTTCTGGGGTAGCCAGGAAGCTCATCTAAACATGACCGTATAGTTTGGGCCACAACCTGCAAAGAGGTAATCAATAAATTTCAACAATTCCAACAGAGAGGTAGACAGGCCTTGAGTAGTAATTAATCAAAGAGATAATAAAAATACCATAAATGGAAAGACAGAACCGACCATTGAGATTCATACTGTGAAAGTCCTTACATGAAATACTTGAGTACTAGTTGCATGCAAACACTATTCTATTAGTGTCATGTACGAAAACACGCCCAAAGCTAGGCATCTGAACCAGCCTACTTTATAAAATAAACCCACACAACTTAAAATATATATATTGTTTGTTAACAAGTACGTCGTTTCTTCCTAATCCGAAATCAAAGGACCGGTGTCATCATACTCTTTGGGGCAACCAAGAACAATATACACAAGCAATACTGGATATCTATGAACCAAACCAGACACAATAGTCCCCAAGGTTCTTTAGTTGTATATTAGTAATATTTCATAAAACAAACAGCTTGTCATAATGCGAAGTTGTGTTTCTGTAAAAGTATTAGAAAAAGTGTATACCTCAATCATACCACTTCTGACTGCTGATATGGAAACATCAATGAGGAAAAAATACAGTGGCGGCATAGGAGGCCGCACCATATATTCAGTTGGAGCAACAAATTCCACGCTACCCTGTGTAAGCTCGGGTCGCTGATCCAAATCAATTCTTCTGCCAGTGGCATCCAAATGAGCAAAGTAATCACCAGGAACTGAACAAGAAAGTAAATACAATTTATCACTTTATGATAGTTACTTCCAAAAACCATACAGCGCAATGCAGTGATTAAATTTAGTAAACAAAAACAAGCAGTATCCAGCAAGAAAACTTGACCCTGCATTCAGGTAGACCATCTTTAACAAAAATATCATGATGAATGGACAACAGCTTTGGTGAATGAATATAATAACTTTATTTTGGACTACAGAGCAAGCAGAAGTATTCCATACATGTTGCAGGATACATTGCACAAATACCTATTTAGGAAGTACAATGGACAACAATGAGTAAAATGGAAGGCAAACTCAGCTGCTTAATGTTACCTAACATAGGAACGCATGAAGTTGAACTTAGATGCATATTGTGTCAACATTTCATCCTTCCACAGATGGTACATTTGTTTACAAAAAATAAGTTTAATTTATTCTTTGATGGAAAAAAGAGGAGCTAGTCCATTTACCATCATTAAGTAGAGCACAGATGTTGCAACGCCACTTTCTTCCAGCATCTGTAAATGTTACATACGGATTCACATATGTCCGACATCTTCTACAGCGAATAATCCCGGCAGAACCGAAATTAACAATTGGAACTTCCTCCTAAGGAGAGAACAAGAAACAAAATAATTACAGTGAACCCAATTTTAAGCAAATTTGATCATTCTGAGTATAGATGCACTAACCCCATCAGGTGGTTCAGCAAGTGGGCAAACAACCGCTCCCAAAGGTAAATGCCACCTTGAAGACAAAGACTGAGAACTTGGTAATGCACTCGTTGTAAGCCGTAGAAATCTAGGATGGCAATTCATGGGGTATATCTGAGCAAGTGATTTTGGCTCCACATCACCACTCAAAGGCCTCGGCATAGCTTTAGGGTCAAGTCCAGGTTCAATTGTTCCGGGAACAGACCCAATAGATAGTGAGCTGAAGTCTTCCGTCAAGGCTTGGACAGCGCCAATGGGAGGTCCAGAGCCAGGATGTTGCATGTGGTCTCTTGACTGGTGACCTAGTGGAGCTGCACCTGGAGGATGTGGAGCATAACCTCCTTGGTGAGCAGCAAAAGGGGAAGATACCGCTTGTGGAGCAGCTGCATAGTTTCCTGGATGAGTAAGAAATGGAGACTGGACGGATGGGGCTTGTGAATCTGCACTAGACTGCTTACGGGCAAATCCAGGAAAAGATGCCTGAACATTTGGTGGGGGAGCTGGGAATGACGAATCTGATGGAGACTGAAAAACATTCACACTTGGTGATGCAGAATTTATGCTTTGAGGTGGAGCTCCCATTGGCACCGAAGGTATCTGCTGCTGCAGTCGTTGAAATGGTGCTTGACCTGCAGGAGATTGAAATGGCAGTTGGCCTACAGGTGGACCACGTGGAGGGGCTGCTTGTGCTGTTAAAGGATATTGTGGTGTTGGGAAACGGGACAAAGGTCCAACGGTTGGTGGGACGCTTGATGTTGGCGGAGGAGGCACAGATGGATCATTAAACCTAGCTGGCGGGGTAGGCCTAAAAGGAGAGGTTTGTGGTCCAACTGCAGACCCAGACGACGAGAAAGGCGCATTAGTGTGTGGAGCAACTGGTGGAGTAGGTCTAAATGTAGAGGCATCTGATCCAACCACTGGCCCATATGATGAAAATGGTGTCTGTTGAGTGACAGGTGGAGGAGGTCTAAAACCAGAGGCCTCCTGTCCAACCACGGGACCTGAAGATGAAAACGGCATCATAGTCTGAGGAGCAGCAGCAAAAGGTGCAGTGGCAGGTCTTGTAGTAAAATTCGGACGACCATGATTTTCAGTCCCCATAACTTTTGTTACAATCACCTGCTATTTCAGTAGTAGCAATGCTCTCATGACCTATACCTGCTACTACACGCAAGAGAAGAGGTTTGATATACCATCCAAGTAGGATTAAATGTACTCACAGCATTGGGGTATGGAAACATATAAACACAAAGAGAAGGACATTCAAATTTTTTTTTCAATGGAGAGCAAAACAATGGTGAGTGAGATTCAAGCACATCAAACATAACAAAGAAGTACCAATGGAATAAGCAAATAATGTATTTGAGAATAGATCAAGACCCTCTATGTCAACACTAAAGCTAGTCTAGTCTCAGAAAATTCATAAAGGAGCCCAAGAAAGAATGTCGTCTTGAATTCATCATCTTAAATTTCACATATTTGACTAGGCCCAAGCACCATTAACATTTCATTTAAGATTCCACTAACAAAGATCAGTAACCACCCAATTCTAACTCTTAACCCCTAAGGTTAACTCTCACATGATCACAGCATAAACAATGCATGACGGATCATGAGATACTATTAGTAATTACCCTATAACCAATTATGAAAACCAAACACGCACCAATGTGTAATCAATTAAGCTCACAACAAAATATTAACATTATGATTTCTAATACTAGGAATCATAATCCCATAATCCTAAAAACTGAAATTACAACAAAAGACGCGTAATTGACGTGCAATACACACACAAAGTAGCAGATCTTAATCATCAACTATCGAAATAAGCACTATTCAAATCCCAAATTTGTAAAAATTATCTACGTGGATCAGAGAGGATAAGAAAACGCAGATGAACAATAGAGCCAAATTTGTGAAAAGTACGGAAATCGTACATAAAACCCAAAGGTAATACGAAAGTGAAAGAGACCCAACTGGGATTGGTAGTTGAATCTCAGAATTTTGCAAATACCCACAGCAGGAAAAAGTGAATTCTATTGATGCACCAACAAGAGGGACTTGTTGAATTAATCGTAGAGGCACATCGAGATTCAGAGTGAGAGAGAGAGGGAGAGGAAGAGGAAGCTTACCTTTGCTAGAGAGAGATTGACACAATCAAGGAGACGAGAGAGAGAGAGAGAGAGAGAGAGAGAGTGTGACTGGTTAATATTTTTCGTCGACCTCAACGACGTCGTCCTTTTCTCGTATGATTAGTATTCGAATTGGGCTGGGCCCAATCCGATCTTGACTATTAGGGCCGAAAGTTGTTGGGTTGGGCCAGTCTTCCTTTTCTCTTTTTCTTTTCTTTTTTTCTTTATTTTTACAATTCTAAATAAAATGAAGTTTTCATTTAATAAGTTTCTGAAAAATGAATTATCAGCTTTAATTTTTATAATATGAATGAATTATTCATATACAAGTAGAAATGCAAAATGACTTCTGATAATTTGTATTATTTATTTCTTCGAATAAACAAAATTTGTTTTACACTCAAATTTACTCGTCGTGAAATTTTTGATTTTAGAGGTAATATATATATATATATATATATATATATATATATATATATATATTAAGAAATCGATTTTATCCCTTAAATAAATAGAATTGTTAGTAGCATTCTAAAATAGTTATTATAAGTATCGCATTTCTATTTTTCCTTTTATTTTTGGCAAACGAGTATGTAAGTATTGCTGAGGTTGGCAAAAAAAAATTGTAAGTATTGCTGAGGTGGCAATTATTTTGTCCAACTCAAAATATAATAGAAAGTAAACGTCAGGTCAAGTGGCTTCCTTTGCTTCATAGCTCCATCTTCATCCGTCTCTCTGTTTCTATCTCTCTATTATTAGTAGTTTCTTTCTCAATCTTCTTAATCTTCACCAGATTGATGCTCTTAAAACCTCTCCCTTCGATCCAAATTTTTCCTTCAAATATTCACAAATCAGCTTTACTTTTCTGTTTTGGAATCAGTTTCAGAGACCAAATTGACAGAGAAATGCTCCATTGAATTCTTCACCAGAAGCTGGTAAAGTTTAAATTTCAACGAATTTATTCAACTGGGTTGTGCTTTTTTCTTTCAAAGTTTGAAAATTTATTGACCAAGATCCTGGCTTTAGCTTCATCAATCCCATGATTGTGTTTGAATTCTGCATCGAAAGCTAGTCACTGTGGAATTCAATCAGTTTCTCCATACGGATCTTGTTGGTTTTTTCAGATTCTGAAATTTTGAGCTGAAAAATTTAGCAACTTGGCAATGATTTTGTTAATTCGTATTTGGTATCAGCTCAGGTATGACGTATCAAAATATCAGGAGCTTCATTTGCGATAAATGAGAAATTAGTTCGGAAGCAATTTGCCAATTTGTTCGATCTCTCGGAAAGTAAGTGTTTCAGGGAATTTATTTTATTATTTCAATGCTTTTATTTATTGGTTTTTGATGATTAGAAGTTAATTCATATTGATCTTGTTGACTGCTGCAGATGGGGATACTCTGTTTTTGTGCGTTTGTGTGTCTGATACTCTGTTTCATTCCTGAGAGTTTGTAGAAAACAAATCTAAGTATAAGTTTTTTTAACTTAGGTGATGACATAAGGCCCATAAGTACAATCTTGAATGTCAAGATTAACTGCTGTTTAGGACAAAGAAGATCTAAGTTTTATAAGTTTTAGTGGATCTGAAAAGGGTGGTAAATAATGTATTATTTCTGATTGCTCTTTGAGCTTAAATTTCAATGGAGATTATAAATTTTGATGCTAAGTTTCGTAGAGTGAGTAATTTTTGAATTTTACCTTGCGCATCATGTTGTGTACCATTTGTATTATTTGATACTTTACGGCACAAAGCTAAATCAAGCAAAGTTTTCAGGTCAACTTTTCACTATATGGAAAGCGTGGCACGAACTGATAAACATTTGTTATTTCTCACAGTTTATGCTGATCAGCATACTCAACTGGCTGAATTTCCAAAATCCTACTATCCATATCTGAAGTGTCTTCAATGGCTGAGCATAGAAAAGGTAATGTCAAACCTGCAAATGGGAAGGCATCAGGAACCACCACAGGGAACACCAATTCATATGCCATTGATCTCAATAACTTCAGCAAGCGGTTAAAGCTGTTATATTCACATTGGAGTGAACATAATAGTGATTTATGGGGTGAATCAGATGCACTTGCTATAGCGACTCCTCCAACTTCTGAGGATCTGCGGTACCTGAAATCCTCAGCACTGAATATCTGGTTGCTCGGTTATGAGTTCCCAGAGACTATCATGGTTTTCACAAAGAAGCAGATCCATGTGTTGTGTAGCCAGAAAAAGGCCTCTCTTCTTGATGTTGTGATAAAGCCTGCAAAAGAGGCTGTTGGTGTCGAAGTTGTTATGCATGTGAAACTCAAAAGCCAGGATGGAATGGGACTAATGGATAGCATATTTCGAGCTGTAAATGCCCAATCGAGCTCTGATACTCCTGTTGTTGGACACATAGCAAGAGAGGCTCCTGAAGGGAAGCTTTTGGAGACTTGGACTGAGAAGTTGAAGAATGCTAATTTTGAGTTAAGTGATGTGACTAATGGATTCTCAGACTTGTTTGCTGTCAAAGACCAGATTGAGCTCACAAATGTGAAGAAAGCTGCATTCTTGACTTCATCAGTGATGAGGAGTTTTGTGGTACCTAAGCTTGAGAAGGTCATTGATGAGGAAAAGAAAGTTTCCCATTCTTCATTGATGGATGACACAGAAAAGGCCATATTGGAACCTGCAAGAATTAAGGTGAAGTTGAAGGCAGAGAATGTAGATATTTGTTATCCTCCAATTTTTCAAAGTGGAGGAGAATTTGATCTGAAACCCAGTGCTTCAAGCAACGATGAGAAACTTTGTTATGACTCTACTAGTGTGATTATATGTGCTGTTGGATCACGGTACAACAGCTACTGCTCAAATGTTGCTCGAACCTTTCTGATTGATGCAAATTCTACGCAGAGCAAGGCTTATGAGGTTCTTCTCAAAGCTCAAGAAGCTGCAATTAGTAATTTAAAATCTGGGAATAAGTTAAGTGCTGCATACCAAGCTGCACTCTCAGTAGTTGAAAAGGAGGCTCCAGAGCTGGCTGCAAACTTGACTAAAACTGCTGGAACCGGAATTGGCCTTGAGTTTCGTGAGTCAGGACTTAATCTTAATGCCAAGAATGATCGAATTTTGAGGCCGGGCATGGTTTTCAATGTTTCTCTTGGTTTTCAAAACTTGCAGGCACAGACAAAAGACCCGAAGACCCAGATATTTTCACTCTTATTAGCAGATACAGTTCTTGTTGGTAAAGCGACCCCAGAAGTATTAACTCATTCAAGCTCTAAAGCTGTAAAGGATGTAGCATACTCATTCAATGACGATGATGATGATGAAGTAGAAGAGCGGGCAAAACCTAGAGCCGAAAGTAAAGGTGCTGGGAGGAGTGCCATGAGTAAGGCCACACTTAGGTCAGACAACCATGAAATGTCAAAAGAAGAGCTGCGTAGGCAGCACCAAGCTGAACTTGCCCGCCAAAAGAATGAAGAAACTGCTAGGAGGCTTGCGGGTGGGGGTTCTGCATCAATGGATAGTCGTGGCGCTGGGAAGACAATTGGTGATCTGATTGCGTATAAGAATGTCAATGATTTGCCTCCTCCAAGAGAGTTGATGATTCAAGTTGACCAGAAGAATGAAGCCATCCTCTTGCCCATTTATGGAAACATGGTCCCTTTTCACGTAGCAACTGTGAAGAGTGTTTCCAGCCAGCAGGACAGTAACCGGAATTGCTATATCCGTATCATCTTTAATGTACCTGGCACCCCATTTAGTCCTCATGATGCAAACTCCTTGAAGTTTCAAGGGTCAATTTATTTAAAGGAAGTTTCATTTCGTTCTAAGGATCCAAGGCATATAAGCGAAGTAGTACAGCTAATTAAGACCCTTCGCCGGCAGGTTGCCTCAAGGGAGTCTGAAAGAGCTGAAAGAGCAACTTTAGTTACGCAAGAGAAGCTGCAAATTGCAGGAGCCAAATTCAAGCCAAAAAGATTGCCTGATCTATGGATTCGTCCCCTTTTTGGTGGTCGCGGAAGAAAGCTCACTGGATCTCTTGAAGCCCACGCAAATGGGTTCCGGTATTCTACTTCAAGGCCTGATGAACGTGTGGATGTTATGTTTAGCAATATCAAACATGCATTTTTCCAGCCAGCTGAGAAGGAAATGATTACCCTGCTGCACTTTCATCTGCACAATCATATTATGGTAGGAAACAAAAAGACCAAGGACGTGCAATTTTATGCGGAGGTGATGGATGTAGTTCAGACACTGGGAGGTGGAAAGAGGTCTGCATATGATCCTGATGAGATTGAGGAAGAGCAGCGTGAGAGAGAACGAAAGAACAAAATTAATATGGAGTTCCAGAACTTTGTGAACCGAGTAAATGATTCATGGGGGCAGCCCCCATTCAAATCGCTTGACCTTGAGTTTGATCAGCCCCTTAGAGAGCTTGGCTTCCATGGAGTACCTCATAAAGCCTCAGCTTTCATTGTCCCAACTTCAAGCTGTCTCGTTGAGCTGATAGAGACACCATTTGTGGTAATTACTCTAAGTGAGATTGAAATAGTAAACCTTGAGAGAGTTGGTCTTGGGCAAAAGAACTTTGATTTGACTATTGTTTTCAAGGACTTCAAGCGAGATGTATTTAGAATTGATTCCATTCCCTCAACATCACTAGATGGCATTAAGGAGTGGTTAGACACAACTGATCTCAAGTATTATGAAAGTAGGTTGAATCTCAACTGGCGTCCTATACTGAAAACCATCACTGACGACCCTGAGAAGTTCATAGAGGATGGTGGATGGGAATTCTTAAATATGGAAGTTAGTGATTCAGATTCCGACAATTCTCAAGAGTCTGACCATGGATATGTGCCTTCAGATGTACAGTCGGATTCAGGTTCGGAGGATGAGAATGATGACAGCGAGTCATTGGTGGAGTCCGAGGATGATGATGATGAAGAGTCGGGAGAAGACTCAGAAGAGGAAGAAGGAAAGACATGGGAAGAGTTGGAGAGGGAAGCAAGTTATGCGGACAGGGAAAAAGGGAATGACTCAGACAGCGAAGAGGAGAGGGCAAGAAGGAAGGTTAAGGCTTTTGGAAAGGCTCGGGCACCTCCTGAGAAGAGAAATCTTGGTGGCAGCCTTCCCAAGAGGCCAAAATTTAGGTGACAGTTGTCTGCTTTTATCGTCTGTTTCCTTAACTTATGCAGCAGCTTGAGCAACAGAATTAGATTTGAGTTGTATAACTCCAGTATTAGGGGTGTTCTATTTTGAAGATGTTTAGCAAGAAGAGTAATGAGTTAACAAAAAGAAAAAATTCAAAATGGTTTTTTTTTTTAATCTCTGTTCCTTCTGCGTGTTAAAACAAACTTTTTTTTTCTTGGAAGATGTTTGGAAAGAACAAAATTAAAGGGTTTTACATATATCCTTTTATCATACCTTGGTTTCACTCACTGATGTTGGTTGCTATATGATTCCTCTGGTGAATTTGTTGGTTGGTAATGTGATACATGCGGGTGAAGATGCGCTGAGTAAACTTGGGTTTGTCTCTCAATGGGATCATTTATTTACAAGCAAAACTTCCTGTCTTCAGCATAATCTATTTAGTCCAAAATGAAAAAGAGCACACTTGATCTATCTCAACTTTACCGCATTCGGTTGCTACTACTAGGAGGGGCTGGAGACTTCCCAAAAGCTTTCATCTTCCTTCTCTCCCTCTCCTCCTCACTGTCTGACTTGTTCCCTTTCTCCCTGTCTGCATTGCTTGCTTCCTTCCTTCACCAACTCTTCCCATGTCTTCCGCTGAGTCTTCCTCTGAAAGAGTGACCCTGAATCAGATGGTTCCAAATTCAAGAGTTGGCATCATGATAAACATTAAAGATGATTCTGATTAAACATTTCCCATTGCTGTCATGTTGACTGAACTGGAAACTATTTCTTCTTATGGTGGCAACATGAAGAGGGATCATACTCCCATATTGTGGGCAACAGAAGAGCTTCATTCTTCGGGTCAATACGAAAATCATCATCACAACTCTCTGAGTTAAAAGCCCTTCTCGCAGAAATTAAATTCAATTAAATTACTAAAGTTAAATTCAGTAGTTGTTACAAGGGATCACAAGCGCATAAAAGACTCCTATTGCGTTCTTGCTTGCCCGCCAAGTTTCTATGCACAAAATATAATGTTTACTAACACGCTGGTGAAATATAATTTTACAATTAGACAGAAACACTGTTTAACATCAATCTAAAAAGAAATTTATTAAACTATTAATCACTCCGTATCTTTGGATCAATATAACAACTGTAAGCATTTCGGCAAAAACAAATATATTTTTTTCTTCCTTTTTTGCAAATCAAATACTTCTAACTGCGGAATTACAATAGCAAAATGAGGCAAGCGAAAATATAAACAAACACAAACCATAAAAAGGACGATAAAGCTTTTACTTCCAGCAAGGATGCTAATCATGCTACCAATTTACAAGCAAAAGGTCAAGTCTTGTCTGCAACATAATCTAGTTAGGAAGACCAAAATGACGAGGAAATTCCTTAAAAACAAACTAGTAGAAAACAAAAGTTCCAAGCTAGGTCAGGCAACCACTTAAACATAATGGCTAAGACAAACAAACAATCGCATAATCTATCTCAACTTGGTCCGCTTTGGGATGCTACTACTTGGAGGGGCTCGAGACTTCCCAAAAGCCTTCATCTTCCTTCTCTTCCTATCCTCCTCACTGTCTGACTCGTTCCCTTTCTCCCTATCTGCATTGCTAGCTTCTCTCTCCAACTCTTCCCATGTCTTCCCCAACTCTTCCTCTTCCTCTGCTGCTGAATCTTCCTCCGACTCATCCTCCGACTCCACAAGCGATTCACTATCAGAAGGATCATCCTCCGATTCCGATTCAGTTTCCACATCAGATGGTTCGTAACCCTTGTCTGACTCCACTGAGTGATCAGACTCTGAATCAGATGCTTCCAAATTCAAAAATTCCCAGCCTCCATCATCAATGAAGCTCTGTGGGTCATCAGTAATTGTCTTCAGAATCTGTCGCCAGTTCAGATTCAGCCTGCTCTCATAATACTTGAGGTCTGTCGTGTCTAGCCATTCCTTGATACCATCAAGCGCGGTGGAAGGGATCGAGTCAATCCGAAGAACGTCCCGTTTGAAATCCTTGAATACAATTGTCATGTCAAAATTCTTCTGTCCAAGCCCAACTCTTTCCAGATTCACAATTTCAATCTCACTTAGACTGACGACAAGGAAAGGAGTTTCTATCAGTTCAACCAAGCAGGTTGAAGTAGGAACAATAAACGCTGAGGATTTATAAGGTACACCATGGAAACCAAGCTCTCTCAGAGGTTGATCAAACTCAAGGTCAAGGCCATTAAACTGCGGCTGCCCCCAAAGATCATTCACCCGATTCACAAAGCTCTGAAAATTCATGTTGATTTTGTTCTTCCTATCCCTCTCCCGTTGCTCTTCTTCAATCTCATCTGGGTCATAGGCAGACCTCTTTCCACCTCCCAAGGTCTGAACTACATCCATCACCTCAACATAGAACTGCACGTCTTTGGTTTTCTTGGTGCCCACCATAATGTGATTATGCAGATGAAAGTGGAGCAGAGTGATCATCTCATTCTCTGCTGGCTGGAAAAAAGCATGCTTAATATTTGCAAACATTACGTCCACACGCTCATCTTGCCTGGTGGTAGAATAACGAAACCCGTTCGCATGAGCTTCAAGAGTACCAGGAATCTTTCTTCCACGGCCACCAAAAACAGGTCGAATCCAAAGGTCAGACAATCTTATTGGCTTAAATCTGTTACCAGCTAGTTGGAGTTTCTCCTGAGTAACCAGCGTTGCCCTCTCAGCTCTCTCAGACTCCCTGGCCACAACTTGCCTTCGCAGGTTTTTAATCACTTGTACCACTTCACTTATGTGCCTTGGGTCCTTGGAGCGAAATGAAACTTCCTTTAAATACGTAGACCCGAGGTTCTTCAATGAGTTTGCATCATGAGGACTGAAAGGAGTCCCGGGTACATTAAAGATGATTCTGATATAACAATTCCGATTGGTGTCCTGTTGGCTGGAAACTGTCCTTATAGTGGCAACATGAAAAGGGATCATACTCCCATAAATAGGCAACAGAACAGCTTCGTTCTTCTGGTCAATCTGAATCATCAGATCTCTTGGAGGAGGGAGATCATTTACATTCTTGTAGGCAACTAAATCCGTTAAAGCCCTCGCTGCAGAACGATTGTCGCCTGACCCAGATCCAGCACCAGCAAGTCTACGAGCAGTTTCTTCATTTTTCTGACGAGCAAGTTCTGCCTGATGCTGCCTGCGGAGTTCCTCCTTTGAAATATCATGATTGTCTGACCTCAGTGTTGTCTTAGACATCAACGCCTCCGTCCCATTAGCCTCACCTTTCACTTTTTTAGGTTTTTCTTCTTCATCATCTTCATTAAAGGAGTATGCCACATCCTTAACAGCCTTAGAACTTTTAATTGTCACCACCTCCGGCTTGTCATTGTTGATCACCACAGTGTCCGCTAGCAACAAAGAGAAGTTCTGGTTCTTTAGATTACTGCGACCACTCTGCAAGTTCTGAAAACCGAGCGACACATTAAACACCATGCCTGCTTTAACCACCCGTTCATTCTTTGCATTAATATTCAACCCAGACTCACGGAACTCAAGTCCAATACCTGTCCCAGCCGATTTTGTCAGATTAGATAAAAATTCAGGAAATTCAGGAGCCTCCTTCTCCACCACAGAAATGGCTGCTTGATAAGCAGCACTGACTTTTTTCCCAGGCTTCAACTCGCTAATGGCTGCGTCATGTGCCTTGAGAAGAACTGCATATGCCTTGCTCTGATATGAAGTAGCATCAATCAAAAAAGACCTGGCAACATTTGAGCAGTAACTCTTGTAGCGGGACCCAACTGCACATATGATCACGCTAGCAGAATCATAATAAAGCGACTCATCATTGCTAGCAGCACTGGGTCTGAGATCAAACTGTCCTCCACTCTGAAAAATCGGAGGGTAACAGATGTCAACATTCTCAGCCTTGAGCTTTGCTCCAGCTTTAGAGGGTTCCAGTATAGCTTTCTCTGTTTCATCCATCAAAGAAGAATGGGTGACTTTCTTCTCCTCATCAATAACAGTCTCAAGCTTTGGAACCACGATATTATTCATGACATTAGTAGTCAAGAAAGCAGCTCTCTTGACATTCACAAGCTCATCATTGTCCTTAACAGCAAACAATTCGGACAACCCATTTGTTACATCACCTAGCTGAAAATTTGCACTATTCAGCTTCTCAGACCATGATTCCAAGAGATTTCCCTCAGGGACCTCCCTTGCTATGTGTCCAACAACAGCAGTGTCATGGTCATCAGCCTTCGATTGAGCACGAATGGCATGGAAAATTGCATCCACCAAACCACTGCCATCATCACCCTTTACCTTCACATGCATCACAACATCTACACCCACAGCCTCCTTGGCAGGCTTTTTTACAACTTCTAGCAAAGACACCTTCTTCTGGCTGCACAAGAAATGAATCTGCTTCTTCATGAAAACCATGATCGTCTCCGGAAACTCGTAACCTAACAGCCAAATATTCAATGCTGAAGATTTAAGGTACCGCAAGTCCTCTGATGCTGGTGGTGTTGCTATTGCAAGAACATCAGAAGAACCCCACAAATCAGATCGATGTTCATTCCAGTGAGAATAAAGTAACTTCAATCTCTCACTGAATTTTTTCACATCAATGGAATAGGCACTTCCTGTTCCAGTGCTGGTCTTTCCATTAGGGGGTTGGCTATTTCCATTTCGATGATCAGCCATTAAGAACAATTTCTACACAAGACAAAGAGCCAACTAATCACTTTCAGCCAATTAAATTTCAACCAAAAAAAAATCACACTTTCTCAATATTCAGAAATAAACTCAAATATTTTAGCGACAAAAGCCCTAAAAAGCCAAATGGTAAATTAGGGTTTCGCGTAAGTTCGCATTCTATGGCCATCGCCAGTCTTAGAAAATCTGGCAAAACCCAGAGCATCATTGTTATCGTCCCACTTTAATTTTCCATTCATAAATCTGCAACTCGATGACCAAATTAGGTTTTCCTATTTCCTTCCCCACACATAAAAAAACTGCGAAACCCACTCAATTCATGTTTGAGCAGCGAAAAAGGAACAAAAAACTCACCTTTCTGAAACTTCAGAGATAGCCTTCTGCGAACTTCTGCGGTCTCGTAATGTCAATTAGGGTTCTGGTTTCGGACCCTAGGGCTTGGCGGCGACAAGTCCCCGATAAAATTAACCGAAAAGCAAATATATAGAGAGACAGAGTGAGAAAGAAAACTTAGGGTTTCAGAACCAAGCATGAGAGAGAGAGAGGGATTTAAACGGGTTTGCTTCGGATAATAAAAACGAAGAAAATGAAAAAACTAGAGAAGAGAGGTTTTTGAACCAGAGAGTGTGTGAGTGTGAAAGATATATGATTTTCGAGGGCTCTCGAAGAGGGAGCTGAAGGAAACTGATTTTTCTGTTGTGACGAAAAAGGACTGCAGATTAAGCCTTATGACTTCTCTTGTAGGCTGTTTTGTGTGGTCATTGAGATTTCTTAGAGGGGTGTTTTGGGAGATTTGGTTCTGTTCTGTCAGGACCAGGGGTTTTGAGCATGACGGCGTCGTTTCTTTGAGAGGGAAACAGGACCAGGTGCTTGGTAGCTCTTGGCCCCGCGACGTCGTTTCGCTTAAGCGGTGGCGGGAAAGAGATTGGGCTGTGTTGAAAATAAGGCGGGAAATCATGATTTGATGAGCGGTGAACCGTCTGATTCTCTGATTTTTCCCAGTTTAAGTTTAATTCTGAAATGCACTTTTATTTTTAATTGTAGCAACAACAAAAAAATACAGTTAAAACAAGAAAGATAAAAATAATTACTATCTTCTTGTTACAATTTTGACATAAACTTTTAAGTTTGAATACATGTTCAATATTACTTACAATTGATCAAATAAGTAATCACTTTTGAGTGTTCCTATTGGTCATAGCAATGCCCCAAACATTTGTGTTTGGGAACAAAGCTTAGTAGTCCTATTAAACAAACAAAACAAAAAAGAAATTCTTAATTGGGCTTGTAAACATAACTCGATCTAGCCCATAGCTTTGTATTGTGGTTTTACAAGGAGAAAGAGATATATATGTTTGTAAGTAATGTGGGATTCGATTATGGAATACTGTCCTCCTTTTTTAATTTTCGAGAAGATGATCAAATTCGGATGCAATGAGACGGGCGTGAAGCACTTTAGAATCTTTTATATTTCAACCAATACAATATTTAAACAGTGTGCATGAATGAGTCCAATCCAATATGTTGTATTTTCCTGAGACTGAACTCATCAATTGGCTTGGTCCAATCCAAACTCACTTAATCGGTTCATGTTTGTGATGCATGTGAAGAATTTTCAATTGGGTCACAATCATTAGGACCAGGCTCGTGGCATTGAAATTGAAATCTGATAAGAATGTGTCCCTCAAAAGAGAAGAAGGGTTAACATCTAAATCTAATGCCATGGCTGGCTTTGTCATACTTGCTTGGTCGCTTACCAACTTCTTTTTATTAAATATTATTTGTTTTGTTTTCTTGGTTGCTTGACTTAGTCATTACCTATGAACAGAAAGGGAGGCCTGCAATGCAATGCCATTGGCGTAGTCAGGATATAAATATTTTATTTGCGTTTGTTCATTTCAACAAGATATCAGTTAATTGAAGCATTGGTCAAACACCAAATCTAGTTATTTTATGGTTTTTAATTCAGGTAATGTTAGATTTATCGCATTTTTATACCATATTGTGTATCACGTCTTTAATAGAGTGTCTCATTATATTGGTGAAACCTATACATTAGAGAGATAGTCTGTGAAGTGATTTGAAAATGTGATAAGCGTAAGCATTTTCCTTTTAATTCTCACTAAGTTTGTTTCTTTTTGCTAATCTTTGTGCTAAATATGAGTGTAAACAAGAAGCCATTACTGACCAAGAGAAACTACATAAGAAAAACCCCAGTGAGAAACATATAATTGAGATTAAACAAAGTCAAAAACATGCTAATTCATACAATATTATAAAACGATTGAAAAAGTAACAGAAAATGTAAATAAATAATAAACTATATTAGAACTTTGTCATCGAGTGCTTGGCCTCAAACATTCCTTATATGGTACACTATTATTTGTGATTTGCAAATGGTGCTTGGGAAGTTTCCAAATCATCCTCTTCATTGCCAGTTGACATCTTTCAAACAAATAAATAAAAAGATTAACATTGAAAGTTCAAACCATGCAGATTTAAAATGGAACTGTTCAAACTGAGACATCTTCAAGTTTGTGCTCTGCAGCTAGATATAGCTACACAAGCTTGACCAAATCCATACTTCACCTTTCTTCTTAATTAAACTATAAATATGCAATTAAGATCAGCTATTTCCATCATCTCCATATCTCTCCACAGCTCATCACTTCATCTTTTTTCATATAATTTGCTCTTTCAATACAATATTCATTTGATCTAAATTAGTTGTTGAAAATGACTGCCGCAATGTTAAGAATGTGTTTGATCTTCTTTTTGGCCATGTCTATGGTGGTCTTCATGGCATCAGCAGCTCCAAAAGTCGGTTTCTATCAACGGAGTTGTCCTTCTGCAGAGGCAATTGTGAGAAAAGCTGTGAACAAAGCCGTGGCAAAGAATCCAGGCATAGCTGCTGGCCTGATTAGAATGCATTTCCATGATTGCTTTGTTAGGGTAAGCTTCATTCACATGCATGAATAATATTCTACATTTTATCGTATATAATTAAGTACATTAGAACTAATTAATCACACCTAACATGTGTTCTTTCTTATTTCAGGGTTGTGATGCCTCTATCCTACTTGATTCAACTCCTGGACAACCATCCGAAAAAGAAAATCCAGCAAACAATCCGAGCTTGAGAGGCTTTGAAGTGATCGATGAGGCCAAGGCCGAGATTGAAGCTAAATGCCCCAAAACTGTGTCATGTGCTGACATCCTTGCATTTGCTGCTCGTGACAGTGCACTAAAAATTGGTGGGATAAATTATGCTGTGCCTTCAGGGCGGCGAGACGGAAGAGTTTCCCTCAAAGATGAGCCTACACAGAACCTCCCGGACCTTCCTTCAACGCCAAGCAACTTGAGGAGAATTTCGCCCGAAAAGGCCTTAGCTTGGATGAAATGGTCACATTATCCGGGGCACATTCTATTGGTGTGTCACATTGTTCTTCCTTCTCCGGTCGCTTGTATACCTTCAATGCCACTCATCCACAAGACCCTTCAATGGATCCCATTTTTGCTAGGAACTTGAAAAAGATGTGCCCTAGATCATCAAACAATGATCGAGTTACCGTGCCACTTGATGTTCTTACACCAAATAGGCTTGACAACAAGTACTATACTGATTTGAAGAACCATCATGGCCTGCTTACATCAGATCAAACTCTTCTTACCAGCCGTTGGACGGCCGGGATTGTGAGGAACAATGCCAGATTTGGTGAAGCTTGGGCTATTAAGTTTGCTGCAGCCATGGTGAAAATGGGCTCCATTGATGTCCTCACAGGAAGGCACGGTGAGATCAGGAAGAACTGCAAGGTTGTGAACTAGAACATATATATAGGGATTTATTGGCTCCATGATCAAATTGGAGTTTTGTTTTGTTGGTCACACACACATAATTGTATGAAATTGATTAATTAAACGTGTTTATTAGTAAGCTTTTTGTGTTTATAAATCAATCTTGCAAGAACACATATATTTTTAATAAATACTCCAATCGCAAAACTATGCATTAAGTTTGAATTTTCAACCATGTGGCAATCAACATCTTCATATAAATAATTAAATAAACCCATTTATGAAAACAACAGTGTCCAATTCAATTCAAACAAGTGAATTAATACTATGTGTAACCAAAATCATTATACTAAATGTAACATCCCTGACCCAATTTCACTATTCAATCCCAATTGTTTAGTCAAATAAATAATTTTGGCGAAATTACAATTTTGCCACTGGGATTAAGGGTATTTTAGGCACTTTAAATTTCCAAACGGAATTTGGGGAATTGAGTTGCGCCGTTGCGTCGGCTCGTCGAAACGAGTTCGTGGATATCTTGGTACAGCGAATTCGGTTGTAACGATCGATAAGCGATTAGAAAAAAAAAAAAAAAAAAAAAAAAAAAAAAAGAAATTGTCAGATTACTGTAGCGGCTACAGTGAGCCCAGTGTAACATCGGAGTGATAGGTTAATTCCTGAGACACGTTGCCCAGGTGTACTTTTACGGTGAAGTATCGGATGTCCAATGACGTTACTTTGACTTCTTGACCTTGTCGGAGTCATGGGGATGTCTTTGAAAAATTTGTTTAGGTTTTCTGTTGAAAAAGTAAGAACTGTGTTTGCTGACATCGAATGACAAGTTGTAGAGTGAAAGGAAGTTGTGTAGTCGAAGTGTGATTTATGAAGTTAAGGGTCAAGTGCAATTTCACTCTTTTCCAAATTGGTTGCGGAATTTCGAGGACGAAATTCTTATAAGGGGTAGGTTGTAACATCCCTGACCCAATTTCACTATTCAATCCCAATTGTTTAGTCAAATAAATAATTTTGGCGAAATTACAATTTTGCCACCTGGATTAAGGGTATTTTAGGCACTTTAAATTTCCAAAGCGGAATTTGGGAATTGAGTTGCGCCGTTGCGTCATTTCGTCGAAACGAGTTCGTGGATATGCAGACATGAATTCGGGTTGTAACGATCGATAAGCGATTAGAAAAAAAAAAAAAAAAAAAAAAAAAAAAAAAAAGAAATTGTCAGATTACTGTAGCGGCTACAGTAGCGCTACAGTAAAAACGCCACAGTAGCCGGATTTCTTCTTCTTCCCGATTCTTTCTTCTTCCTCCCTCATTTTTCTTCCTCTCTTCGGGCCAATCTTTGCGTACGATTTCTCCCTCCACCGAACTCCGTTTTAGGTGATTCCAGGTGCTAAATCTTCGTCTCTTCCTCCTCTACAAAGCCTGCCCATTACCCCAGCTCAGAAACCCAAGGATTTTAAACTGGAGCGACTAAAAGTTCGATGGTTACCGAACTTTCCGACGAAGTTTTCAGCGACTCCGGCAACCATTTCCGTCGAGTGAGGTATGAAACTTCATCTACTCTTCATACTCTATCCATTTATGTATGTATTGTAGATTGGTTTCAAGCCTAGGTTGTTCGATTTAGAAATCCATTTTAGGCCGGTTTTTGAGTTGAATTTCCGCCACTTGCCCGCCAAACTAGGTGTTGCCATAGTTGAATAAAATGCTCCACGTGTTGAGTTGCACCTATACCTGAAGTATTGACCCTTGGTTTGGAGTTTTTCCGGTCACCGGAATTACTATGCACACCCAATTCGGCGAGTTTCGGGGCAATCGTTGTGGTGGTGCATTGTGTCCTAAAATGTTCCCTATGTCGTCCCGAGCATGTAGGTATGCTCGATTCCAATTTGGTTGTCGTTTGACGGCCGAACGAATTTACGCCTATTATGCGTTATCCGGTTCGATATGTTCGGGCCGTTGGATCGGTCCCATTTCCAAGTATGTTGTTCCCCGTACCTCTAGGATCGTCTAGGAACAAACGGATCAAGAATCGGAGTCCCGGATACTCCGAATCATTAACCCTAGGGTTAGGTAACCCGGTCGTGCGACTGGCGCAGTTTCGACCGCTCGATCGAGACCAAACTGTCAGGACGTGTTTAGTAAACCTTGTTGAACATTTAGGAATGTTCGGATCGAAATCGGAGGTCGTGGGCCGGAGGCCCGCTGACCTATTCGGGAAGTTTGACCAATCGGTTGACCGTGAGTCTTCCGAGGTGGTCCCACCTGTTGAATAGCGTAGTTTGACTCTAGAAATTCCCCGGTAGTTGTGCACGCTTACTTTGAGACCCGAGAACTAGTGTCTCGAGTTAAACTTTGTTGTTGGGCACGCGTATTAATTAAACCGCTTATTCCCTCAAATAGGTACTCTTGCTTGACGTTCTAAGGAAAAGCTCTCTAAGGATTGAGCAGCGTGGACTTGTTGTGAGTGGACTTTTGTTTTGAACAATCATTACTTCAAATATTGAACTTTGATGCATAAATGATTTATCTTGATTATTGGGATTTAAAATATTGTTTAAGTCTTGGATTTGATTTCGATGGAATTATCGAAATTTATGCATATAAAACTAGTCACTTTGACTAAGGGGTTTTAATGATATATTTTTTAAGTTTATTATTAACTTAATAGTGAACCCTAGTACATCTATACACACACCCCACCACTCTTCATATTAAGTTTTAAAAAAACACAACTCCTCTAGCCAAATTACTCTTCTCTTTCAATCCAAGAAACCTACTAGTATACTACACTGTATTTATAAGTTTGATGAGTGTTTAATTCCATTATTACATTGAAAATTCTTTCATGTCTTTGTTTTGGGAATAAATAAAGGTATATTGAAGAAAATGTTTCTCAATTTGATGTTTCTCTTTGTTTTGGAATGGGAAAAGTTGTTTTATTTGATTAATCTTTAGCTTCTGTGAGAAAGCCAAAAAAGGGATTAAAAGCCTGTCTATAAATGTTTTGTTGTTCATGTAATCTCTATTTAGAGTAGATTGAGGCGCAGAAGAGAAATGATTTTATTTTCGTAGTTCTTTCAACTCATTTTTTGTTAACTGAGAAAAGTCAATTACAGTGCTTTTTAGTTAGTGTGAAATGGAAGCTTTCTAAACTTGAGTAGACATTTGTTCCTTAATTATTTGGAGGATAATTTTCCATTAGCGGTTTTAATAAAGAAAAACTTAATATTGGGAATTTTGAGTTTGATTATATC
The DNA here is from genome assembly GCA_024362665.1 of Prunus padus. Taxonomy (NCBI): domain Eukaryota; kingdom Viridiplantae; phylum Streptophyta; class Magnoliopsida; order Rosales; family Rosaceae; genus Prunus; species Prunus padus. Next base: position 3,286,174 of record JANFAM010000019.1, read on the forward strand.
TTACTCTTGTTCTCATGAATCAAGGAATGAATGAATATGTACACTTATACTCTTTTTATTTTTGATTTAAAGAACCTCTATTTTGATGTGAAGAAAACTTAGGGTTCATCAGGGTGTGAGGTGTGAGGTTGATGAGTTTTTTAATTTTTTTTTGTTGGTGTGTATTTATTTAAGTGTAGTTTGGGAAGACAGTGGGGTTTTCTTAGAAATTGTAAAAATTTGAATTAAAAGTTGGGGTGAACGAAGACAAGTGCGGGGTTTAAATAGAAAAAAAAGCAACTCATCACCTGCTTTCCCTAATTGCTTTTTCTCACAACAATTATTCAAAATAAGTGATTTCATTATTTTTTACCAAACATGTTGGGCTTTCAAAAATTTCAAAATATTCACTTATAGCCCCAAATAAGTAATGCCAAACTAGCGAAGTGAGCCTTTGTGCCTCTTCTTCATTTCTAGGGCTGCTACAATAGCTCCTATGTTGTCTCAGTTGCAACATATTAAGAAGATAAAGTCTCATATATGTAAACTTGAAATTTAGAGTTACAAAAACTTAAAACACACCATCACATTTATCAACCATAACATAAACTAGTACAAAGTGTGGCAGCCAAGTGAGAACCCTAGCTCGGTAGCTACATCTTCTGCTAGCATTACAAGAGCTGATCATCAACCCAGCACGTTGTTCTAGACGCAACACTGAACACCCCCACAAACCAGAAAAACACACTAATTAAGACTAAACCAAACACAAATTAGACCTAATGAAAGACTTCAAACAGACCACTAAAACCAGATACAAGTAGCAGACCCTGGTGCAGCTAGCCAAACTGGTCTCTGCTGGGTCATGGTGATGGTGTAACTGGGACTGAGCCACCAGCAATAGGAACAGCAGGGATAGTGGGGAGGACTGGGACTGGAACACAGCCTCCAGGGAGAGTGCAGAAGCCTGATGGCCCAAAACTCACCCCAGTAACAAACCCTGGAGGGCCTGGGAAGATGCCTCCTGCAGCTCCTCCATAGAAGTTCTGAGGCTCATCAACGCCCTCCCCATTCTCATCATGGCTCTTGATCCTCCTTCCTCCCTCAACATCCAATGCAGCAACCACTAGGATAGTGGTCAGGATCAGCACCACCCTACTCACTCTCTCCATGCCTCGAAAGATTAAAAGACCTTTTGCTGCTTTAAGCGCTCTCTCTCTCTCTCTCTCTCTCTCCATGCCTCGAAAGATTAAAAGACCTTTTGCTGCTTTAAGCGCTCTCTCTCTCTCTCTCTCTCTCTCTCTCTCTCTGCAGTTTTGAGTCACACTCTAAATTTTGTTACAGGGGTGAAGGAACACCATGGCAAACCCAGCCTTCTTATAGTGCAAAAGATTTCCTTTTCAGGATGCTTGCCTTGCTAAATGCAGTGGTTTAACTTATGGGACTTTAATTAATTCAAGGTCATTTTGGAAAATTCAAGTGACTGATATATAACCATGGTAAAAATGACACTAACTAAACAGTTTTCAGTGAAAGTTTAATAGGTGTAGGTGGGGAGATGCCAACTGAACTGATGACCATCCCTCCTCCATCCTTCCCTCTAGTACAAACTTTTTACAATGTGGGATTTTATGGCATTGGTGTAGAATTTATGGTGGCCCTACCTAACACAAACTGAGATGGGTAAGAGCCCTTAAATATCACCTTTCCTGTTTAATCTACTGACCTGCTTTAATTCATAAACCTACCACACTGAAAACCCTGATAGCTTCCTTTTTATATCTCTTACAGAAAACAGATGTGACTTGGCAGAATAGGGAAAATTTTTATATTCAATTTCACAGAATTCATATCCTTTAACGAGTTGGGTTGGAGTTGGACCAACAAATTAGTTTAGTTACTTTAGTATAATGATTTTGGTTACACATAGTATTAATTCACTTGTTTGAATTGAATTGGACACTGTTGTTTTCATCAATGGGTTTATTTAATTATTTATATGAAGATGTTGATTGCCACATGGTTGAAAATTCAAACTTAATGCATAGTTTTGCGATTGGAGTATTTATTAAAAAATATATGTGTTCTTGCAAGATTGATTTATAAACACAAAAAGCTTACTAATAAACACGTTTAATTAATCAATTTCATACAATTATGTGTGTGTGACCAACAAAACAAAACTCCAATTTGATCATGGAGCCAATAAATCCCTATATATATGTTCTAGTTCACAACCTTGCAGTTCTTCCTGATCTCACCGTGCCTTCCTGTGAGGACATCAATGGAGCCCATTTTCACCATGGCTGCAGCAAACTTAATAGCCCAAGCTTCACCAAATCTGGCATTGTTCCTCACAATCCCGGCCGTCCAACGGCTGGTAAGAAGAGTTTGATCTGATGTAAGCAGGCCATGATGGTTCTTCAAATCAGTATAGTACTTGTTGTCAAGCCTATTTGGTGTAAGAACATCAAGTGGCACGGTAACTCGATCATTGTTTGATGATCTAGGGCACATCTTTTTCAAGTTCCTAGCAAAAATGGGATCCATTGAAGGGTCTTGTGGATGAGTGGCATTGAAGGTATACAAGCGACCGGAGAAGGAAGAACAATGTGACACACCAATAGAATGTGCCCCGGATAATGTGACCATTTCATCCAAGCTAAGGCCTTTTCGGGCGAAATTCTCCTCAAGTTGCTTGGCGTTGAAGGAAGGTCCGGGGAGGTTCTGTGTAGGCTCATCTTTGAGGGAAACTCTTCCGTCTCGCCGCCCTGAAGGCACAGCATAATTTATCCCACCAATTTTTAGTGCACTGTCACGAGCAGCAAATGCAAGGATGTCAGCACATGACACAGTTTTGGGGCATTTAGCTTCAATCTCGGCCTTGGCCTCATCGATCACTTCAAAGCCTCTCAAGCTCGGATTGTTTGCTGGATTTTCTTTTTCGGATGGTTGTCCAGGAGTTGAATCAAGTAGGATAGAGGCATCACAACCCTGAAATAAGAAAGAACACATGTTAGGTGTGATTAATTAGTTCTAATGTACTTAATTATATACGATAAAATGTAGAATATTATTCATGCATGTGAATGAAGCTTACCCTAACAAAGCAATCATGGAAATGCATTCTAATCAGGCCAGCAGCTATGCCTGGATTCTTTGCCACGGCTTTGTTCACAGCTTTTCTCACAATTGCCTCTGCAGAAGGACAACTCCATTGATAGAAACCGACTTTTGGAGCTGCTGATGCCATGAAGACCACCATAGACATGGCCAAAAAGAAGATCAAACACATTCTTAACATTGCGGCAGTCATTTTCAACAACTAATTTAGATCAAATGAATATTGTATTGAAAGAGCAAATTATATGAAAAAAGATGAAGTGATGAGCTGTGGAGAGATATGGAGATGATGGAAATAGCTGATCTTAATTGCATATTTATAGTTTAATTAAGAAGAAAGGTGAAGTATGGATTTGGTCAAGCTTGTGTAGCTATATCTAGCTGCAGAGCACAAACTTGAAGATGTCTCAGTTTGAACAGTCCCATTTTAAATCTGCATGGTTTGAACTTTCAATGTTAATCTTTTTATTTATTTGTTTGAAAGATGTCAACTGGCAATGAAGAGGATGATTTGGAAACTTCCCAAGCACCATTTGCAAATCACAAATAATAGTGTACCATATAAGGAATGTTTGAGGCCAAGCACTCGATGACAAAGTTCTAATATAGTTTATTATTTATTTACATTTTCTGTTACTTTTTCAATCGTTTTATAATATTGTATGAATTAGCATGTTTTTGACTTTGTTTAATCTCAATTATATGTTTCTCACTGGGGTTTTTCTTATGTAGTTTCTCTTGGTCAGTAATGGCTTCTTGTTTACACTCATATTTAGCACAAAGATTAGCAAAAAGAAACAAACTTAGTGAGAATTAAAAGGAAAATGCTATGCTTATCACATTTTCAAATCACTTTGTGTACTATCTCTCTAATAGAGGTAGAGCCCACCAATATAATGAGAGACACCTCTATTAAAGACGTGATACACAATACGGTATAAAAATGCGATAAATCTAACATTACCTGAATTAAAAACCATAAAATAACTAGATTTGGTGTTTGACCAATGCTTCAATTAACTGATATCTTGTTGAAATGAACAAACGCAAATAAAATATTTATATCCTGACTACGCCAATGGCATTGCATTGCAGGCCTCCCTTTCTGTTCATAGGTAATGACTAAGTCAAGCAACCAAGAAAACAAAACAAATAATATTTAATAAAAAGAAGTTGGTAAGCGACCAAGCAAGTATGACAAAGCCAGCCATGGCATTAGATTTAGATGTTAACCCTTCTTCTCTTTTGAGGGACACATTCTTATCAGATTTCAATTTCAATGCCACGAGCCTGGTCCTAATAATTGTGACCCAATTGAAAATTCTTCACATGCATCACAAACATGAACCGGTTAAGTGAGTTTGGATTGGACCAAGCCAATTGATGAGTGCAGTCTTGGGAAAATACAACATATTGGATTGGACTCATTCATGCACACTGCTTAAATATTGTATTGGTTGAAATATAAAAGATTCTAAAGTGCTTTACGACCGTCCCATTGCATCCGAATTTGATCATCCTTCTCGGACATTAAAAAAGGGGACAGTATTCCATAGTCGAATCCCACATTGCTTACAAACATATATATCTCTTTCTCCTTGTAAAACCACAATACAAAGCCATGGGCTAGATCGAGTTATGTTTACAAGCCCAATTAAGAATTTCTTTTTTTGTTTTGTTTGTTTAATAGGACTACTAAGCTTTGTTCCCAAACACAAATGTTTGGGGCATTGCTATGACCAATAGGAACACTCAAAAGTGATTACTTATTTGATCAATTGTAAGTAATATTGAACATGTATTCAAACTTAAAAGTTTATGTCAAAATTGTAACAAGAAGATAGTAATTATTTTTTATCTTTCTTGTTTTAACTGTATTTTTTTGTTGTTGCTACAATTAAAAATAAAAGTGCATTTCAGAATTAAACTTAAACTGGGAAAAATCGGAGAATCAGACGGTTCACCGCTCATCAAATCATGATTTCCCGCCTTATTTTCAACACAGCCCCAATCTCTTTCCCGCCACCGCAGAAGAAATAATCCCCCTCCTGCCATTGATATTCTGAATCTAGGTGAGACTTATTTGATTGGTGTTGTTTTTCCTTTTTTTCATTGGTGAAAGAAATAAGTTTCTTCATAAGAACTGGAAACCAAAACAGCTAGAGCCTAGAGGAGGGGTTGGGTTGTACTTTGTGAATCTACAGATTTTTATTTAGAATTTTTGGTGTTGTTTTTCCTTTTTTTTTTCTTTGGTAAAAGAAATTGGTTTTTTCCTTTGATCTTTGATCATAAGGGTATAGGTTATATAGCATTATATGTTCATTAAAGTCAAACATGCGGGGATAGCTCAGTTGGGAGAGCGTCAGACTGAAGATCTGAAGGTCGCGTGTTCGATCCACGCTCACCGCAGAATCCTGACTTTTTTGTAACGCCCTCAAACGGCAGTCTTTGGTGTCGTATTAAACTGAGAATGTGATGTGAGAGCGGCATGAAACACAACAAAATCACTATTTCTATTTTTTTCTTCTTCAAAAAGACAAAATAAAAACCAGTATTTAATTTTCTTTGTGAAAGCAAATGCAGGAACGAATTAATTAAAAGGAATGTATAGGAAGAGAAGTGGAGAGAAATCACATTTAATGGGAAGCATTTTTGCTCACCACTTTGACCTAATGTGTATCTATCGTCATTCTTAATATTTGACACGTGTTCATAAACATAACCATGGTTCCATAAATACAAAGCAAAAGTTATCTATGATTATAGGCACGTATCAAGTGTTGAGAAAGTAGTGATTATACATCTCGGTTAAAGTGGTGAGCAAAAATGCTTCCCAATTAAAGATTGCTCTTTTTTTTTGGGTGACATCATGCATACTAAGATTCAAGAACCAACTCAAATTAGACCAACCATAACCCCAACAACCAACTTAACATTTGCCATCTTCTTGTAAATCGCAGGGGGGTTTGGGGATGGGTTAGGTGGAGACCATTTGCATTTGCATGATGTGTAAGCAACGTGGACTCCAATACTTGGTGAATAATGAGACAACCCTAACCCATGACCTTGATCTTATTAGTTTTAAAATGTAATTAGGTTTATTATTTATGCCTTCTTTTGTGATTAGATGTGTGTTTTGTTGATTCTTACGCAACTAAGCTATGTCATACCGCACCTTGAAGGCTACAATATTAAACCTAATTACCCACCTAGGTTAAAAGCAAAGTAACTTTTACATTTGATTATCACTCGGGTACTGTTAATTGCGCATCTAATAATCAAATTAAAAGCAAGTCCTCAATTATGTTGATGGGTTACTTTGTTTTGTTAACTTCTTTCTCTAATGTTGAAAGATATATCAAATTCGAATCCCTTTTCGTTGATAAAAAGAAAGAAAGCTCCCAACATGTAAAATGTCACTTATTAATTTGTTTGGCAATTGAATTTGATACAAAGTATAAAGTATAAACATGAGCAATCATGCAGCATGCAAGGAGTGTCATGAAATTTACATAATTTTTAATGATCGGCATGTGTGTTTTCGTTCAAAAACAATTGAGCTCAAATTCACATCCCGGACCCGGAGTTGGTGAACCCCCAAATAACCCCACCAACCCCATGCATTGTGCACATACAATATATTAATTCATCGAATTAAAAAAAGATTATGAACCAACTCTCTAAATTAGGTGTAAAACCAAAAAGAGGCTGCAAATACAAACTTCCATCAGTAAAGGATGAAAACCAAAAATCAGACGGTCTGTCGCTTTAGTCTACTGACTCCCGTCAATCCCAGCCGTCAATCCATACTCATCCAACGGCCACCATCTTCATTCTCATACGTCATAACTAAAAACAAATATTAACCGTCAATTCCCACAGATGAAAAAATTATAATGAAAAATAAGTAATATATTTGTCAATGTGACAATTTGCCAATTTGTCATTGTATATGTAAAGCCACCAGACCCTCCTCCGTCTATAAATAAAGCCCCGGAGTCTGTGTCAGTGTGGCAAACGTTCGAGCTTTGGGCACAGGGACACTGTGAACACGCAAAGCTCAGCCTCAGGACTCAGATATTCGCTTAATAAGTAAGCATAAGAGTAAGAGCCAAAACAATTCCATGCAAGGCTTTTACTTTTCTTGTTTTTCATTTGTATTTTTGCTCTAATGCTGCAATTCATTTGGCTTTGTATTCAGCTTGAATTGCCTGTTTTCTGAATTGTTTTTTAACTTTCAAAGCTGGGTTATTTTTTCTTTGAGATTCAGTTTATGGGTTTTTCTTATTATTGTTGTTGGGTGCTCTTATGTTATGTGTTCAATTGTGTTTGTGATGAAGTCTCTGTTTCAAGTTTAAGTTGAAATGAGCAAAGTTAGTATGCGAGTTTAATAATTTTCCTGAGTGCTCAGTTTTGAACTAGGCAGTTTGGCAATTTTAGTCTGAAGTTATATTTCTTTGTTTTATTTGTAATGAGGACATTTAAATGGATCTTAATATATTCATATAAGATAAATGAGTCAAAAGTTCATGTCTTTGGCACCTAATTTTGTGACTGGTTGAGAGTGGATGGTGGTGATAGCTCTGTCTGACTTCGCATTCTTGTTTCTTTGCTTGAAAGTCTTATGATTTAGTTTAATTGGTTTTCCTAGTTTTGCACCAAACTCAATTACTTGCTTTCTTTTTTTCTTTTTGTGGACAAATTTTACTTACTTACATTACTATTATTATTATCGCTTGAACTGGAAGAGTGGTACTTTCCAGCGCTCTAGATCTGAGTCCAGATTTTTTATAATTTCTATAATTTCTGGTTAACAGGACTGATTCTCTTCCTGTTAGAGTTTATTAGCTTTTTTTCTTTAATGGGTGTGTGATAGAAGCTTGTCTGATGACCTTTTCTTTAGTATAGTTACTTTGGAGGAAAATTTTATGAAAACTCTCTTCCCATACTTTTAATAAAGATTATTCATTTACTATTGCATCTCTATGTCACTTAGCTATTGCTGACTTATATGCTGAGGTACTTACTAACTCTAATATCGGTTCGTTTTCAGCTTGTAAAAATGGACACTTTCCTATTTACTTCTGAGTCTGTGAATGAGGGACACCCTGATAAGCTCTGTGATCAGATTTCTGATGCAGTGCTTGATGCCTGCCTTGAACAAGATCCTGAAAGCAAAGTTGCCTGTGAGACTTGCACCAAGACCAACATGGTCATGGTCTTTGGAGAGATTACAACCGAAGCCAAAGTGGACTATGAGAAAATTGTACGTGACACCTGCCGTACAATTGGATTTGTTTCAGATCATGTTGGCCTTGATGCTGACAACTGCAAGGTCTTGGTTAACATTGAGCAACAGAGCCCGGATATCGCTCAGGGTGTCCATGGCCACCTCACCAAGAGGCCTGAGGAAATTGGTGCAGGAGACCAGGGTCACATGTTTGGTTATGCCACTGATGAGACCACTGAGCTTATGCCTCTAAGCCATGTCCTTGCTACCAAGCTTGGTGCCCGTCTCACCGAAGTTCGCAAGAATGGGACCTTGCCATGGTTGAGACCTGATGGCAAAACACAAGTCACTGTTGAATACTACAATGACCACGGTGCTATGGTTCCTATCCGTGTCCACACTGTTCTTATTTCTACTCAGCATGATGAAACTGTTACTAATGACGAAATTGCTACTGACCTCAAAGAACATGTCATTAAGCCTGTTGTTCCTGAAAAGTACTTAGATGAGAAGACTATTTTCCATCTTAACCCATCAGGTCGGTTTGTCATCGGTGGTCCTCACGGTGATGCAGGTCTCACTGGACGCAAAATCATCATTGACACCTATGGTGGTTGGGGAGCCCATGGTGGTGGTGCCTTCTCTGGCAAGGACCCTACCAAGGTAGACAGGAGTGGTGCCTACATTGTTAGGCAGGCTGCTAAGAGCATTGTTGCCAGTGGTCTTGCTCGCAGGTGCATAGTGCAGGTCTCATATGCCATCGGTGTTTCTGAGCCACTATCAGTGTTTGTTGACAGTTATGGCACAGGAAAGATTCCGGACAAGGAGATTCTAAAAATAGTGAAGGAGAGCTTTGATTTCAGGCCTGGAATGATTGCCATCAACCTGGATCTCAAGAGGAGCAGGTATTTGAAAACAGCTGCTTATGGACACTTCGGTAGAGATGACCCTGACTTTTCATGGGAAGTGGTGAAGCCCTTGAAGTGGGAAAAGCCCCAAGAGTAAAATATGTGCTTCCCTCTCTGCTTGCAGCTGGTCAATAATCTGCTTTCGAAGTCAGAAGTCTCGCTTTTGCTTGCTTGTCATTGTGTTTCCCTCATTTTTTTTTCTTTTCAAATATTTCAATTTGGCATTTTGGATCGCATTAAAGAAGATGTATTGAATTTTGAGTCTTAGTGGATGAAAACATGTAAAAAAGCTAATTTCTGTACTAGATTGCTGTGCGCAAGAAAGGATCAGCTGCAAAGCAACATCAATGTATGGATACATTTGTTTGGTAAACAGCGAAGTTATGATTATTGATCCAAGCGTTTTCTTAAAATTTTAATTTCCTGTTCCTCCGTTAATTTGGTTCAGAGCCTAGAAATATTCCATCCAAATGGCTGAGAGGAAAAGAGAAACATAATTTATCTAACATTACAAACTTACAACTTAAAACATATATTGTAGGAGGCTATAAACAGATGGCTACCTAGCTATGCAGTACATATGACATTTTCCTCATCTATGGTAAGAGGGGGTTTCACCTCCTCTGGAAGTTCAACCGTCCTATGCAGAACGCGAAAATGGATGCGAAAGCAATGGGAAAAGCAATGAGAACCACTGCAACCAGAGCCAACTGATCATGGTGAAACCCAAAGTAATCCTTTAAGAAGGCAGACACTGTTTTGTTTTCCCCAAATACTATAACCTCCTTGTTTATGTCTCCATATTGTGAAGTAAGCAAACCATGCATTGACCAAGATGTTGGAGTCAGGTAATACAACCAAATCCACCATTTAGGAATTTGCTGCAAGAACAACAACAGATCCCAGGTCAAATTTTCTATATGTTACTTACTATGTAAATGCTTTGTTTCAAAAATCTTGACTATTCGCTTTTGGAAGAGAATGAGTAGGCTTACCGGTCTAGGAATCAGAAAACCGGCAAACAGATTGTATAATGTGTAGAACACCGACGATAGAATTGCAGCTATCATGAAGTTTGGCGTCAATGACACAAGCATCAATCCCATGTAGTTGTAGTACATTAATGAACAAAACACAGCATAGAAGTACCAGAAAACCTTATATGCTGATCCATAATATCCAATCATGGGATATGTGATGATGAGAAATATGACTGCCTGGATAAATAGATAGGGGACTTCTACTCCCACCTACGAGGATATCAATGATTAGTGTAAGTAACAAACTATCAAAATTTGAGAGGTTTATTGAAATGAAGTTTGTTGTCAGTTTAAAGTCATGGCTAAATACTACTAAGAAAATTGTACCTGTGCAAGTGAAAAAGCCCATGGAGAGTACATCCCTGCAAATTTCTCCCTATACATAACAGTTCTCTCTGTTGCAACATATTGCAGAACTGTTGCGCAGTTATTTATGCCCAAGAAGATGACGCCAGTGTACATTGAACCGAGTATGTTAAATAAGTTTTGCTGGTTGGTTCTGAAAGACAGAAAAGGAAAATTACATGATATGAGGACTTACATATTAGATATGAGTGAAGCTCCTATACCAGTGGCAAAAATAACATGATATGAGGGCTTACATATGCTGTCCTTGGTTCCAAAATAATGCCCCAAAAATTATGGATGATACAACCGTATGCATGATGCGCATCAAGTTGTATGGAGGACTCCTCCAATAAGACAAGTTCTGCTTCCATAGACAAGATTTGAATTGTCTCCATCCATTTTGGGAAAAGCGGGTAGCAAAATGCAGATCTCTTGAACCAGGAGGTGGGGTGCTCAACTGTCTTACAAGCTCTATATTGTTCCTGCAAATGGGATAGTAGGGAATGAGTGACATTGCAACTGCTTGTCATAATTAGACCATTAACTGCTCCTGCTATTCTAGAAAGATGGGATCAAGCAGATGGATCACATCTTCTGCCAAAGCTAGTTTATGATCCTCATAAGTGATATAGGTTCCTCTGCATTGCCATTATGTTTTAAACAATAAACTGTTTTTGGACATTACTCAACACCAGGACTCTTAATTTCGGTAACTGTACTCACTCATGCAAAGAAGATTTTCTGTATATTTGGGCAAAATCAACACCAAGTTCAGCTTCAGCTGATGTAGAAGTGACCTCAAGCATCCATGTTGCTGGATTGTAGTTATCTCTAATTTTATGAACCCCAGGAATACTCTGCAAGAAAATTCATAATGAAAAGATTAAGAACATAAACTTTGAAAAACTTTATATTACTTAAGCAACTAGAACTTCTGAAATCAGAGCTATTGCAGACTAACCTGAAAATATTCTATAACCCTACTTGAGTGCTGGCCCAATGGTCCAGAGTAGATTATATGTCCTCCAGTTTTCAAAAGAATTAGCTACATTCAAAGAAGAAATTACTAACAAACAATAGCTTTTTGGTTTGACAATTGAATTCTAATGTCAAAGTTTTATCTGTAAACATCCTATTTGTTTTACCTCATCAAATGCCTCAAATATATCGATATTTGGTTGGTGGATGGTGCATACAATTGTTCTTCCTGTATTAGCTACATTCTTCACTGCTCGCATGACTATTGCAGCAGCTCTTGCATCCAAACTAGTTGTAGGTTCATCCATGAAGATTATGGAGGGGTTTGAAACAAGCTCCACAGCAATTGTAAGCCGCTTACGCTGCTCAGTTGATAGACCACTAACACCAGGTATGCCAACCAAGGCATCTTTTATCCCATCAAGCTCAATGGTCTCAAGGACTTCATTCACAAACTCCTGTTAGAAATCCCACAGCAACTTTAAACGAAAGTATCTCACTAATCAATTCAAAGCCAAACATTGATTGGATATCTTTACATATAGGTCTTACAGCTTTTGTTTTTGAGTCGATCTGAGACGCTAGACGCAGCCAAGCTGAAAAGATCAGAGATTCTTCTACAGTGATTTGTGGAGAATGTACGTCCGTCTGCTCACAGTAACCCAATATCCTAGCAAATGTTTCTTGAACCTTGGGATACCCACCAATCTTTATGTCTCCTTCAGTGTATCCACTTGTCTTTCTGCCTGCAACAACATCAAGAAGAGTTGTTTTCCCAGCTCCACTGACACCCATCAATGCTGTGAGAACACCAGGCCTAAATGCTCCTGTAACGTCACTCAGAAGCTGGAGTTTTTTATGATTAAATCCGCGTTCCCTGGTTTCCTGGAACACAAATACAAGAAAGAAGGAGATTAACATCAAGTGATGTGAAAAGCTTTTGATCCTGCAACCACCAGAACCTTAAGGAAAAGAACACTTAATATGCACGGTTACCAAAGGAATAACATAGTATTGCACATCTTGGAACACCAGTGTCAAGGGAGTAAAAGGTAAGACCATCCTGCCTGATAATTGAGAAGAAAAAGGCAACTGTAAAAATGCTACAGAATTTAATGCGACAAATAAAAAGAAAGAAAAAGAGAAGCACGAGTTTACGAAACCTTTATTGGTGGTTTTAGGAGGATGATTTGCCAACTTTTCTTCTGCACTGGCATCACTGTTAGCTCTGTGAATTTCGGAGAGCTTTTCATGTGAAATGATAACATGAGATGATCCCGGAGCTGAGTGTGAATAAAAATGGGAGGATGAATCAATGTGTTTCAAGTCAAGTACCACTTCTTGAATTTAAAATAGGATAATATAAAAAATCAGCTTACACTTCAAGAAACTTAATGATAAGGTGTATCCGATGCTGAAAACTATTGAAAACCCAAATAAGGCACCAAGTGATACCCAGTATAGATATCCATCAAAGTTTAGGCCACGGCTTCCAAGTACTTCTCTCCCAATAGTAGTGTTTGTGGATAGCATCTACAGATAAAAAGCAAAAAGCATCTATTTTCTCTGAGTAGTATGATTATTTTTGTAAATGCCATAGAATAAGACCAAATCTTTTCTAGTTCTCAGTTGCCTTAAATTAGGGGAACTAACAATAATGAAATGATATGCTCACCTTTTGCCATCTTGGAGAAAGAAACTCATTTACAGAGAGGCCTATCTCTCCATATGTCAAGGGGGAAACCCAGAAACCCCACTCTAACCAAGCAGGCATGGAAGCTACAAGCAACAACATAACTAATTAATTTATTTTCAGTTTTGTTTTTAAATTGACTGGAGAAGGAGGGAAAATAATCTTACGTTTTTGGATAACAAATCCACTAAATAGAAAGAGAAACAGTATTGCAAAACTACCAGCTGTCATAGTGGCAACCATATTCTGAAAGAATGAGGCCAGGAAGCGAAACATTGATAGTGATGTTAAGTGAACGGCAAAAAGAAGCAAGAACTGGCAGAAGAACCTATAACAAAATCACAGATGATGATGATGAAGGTTCAGAGTCACAAACATCAGAATATGAAATTTCTTGTGGTAAAAGAAAACCTTTAACTTGAACTCACCTCTGGGCCTCAGGGCTGTATCCAATGACATAATAAGTAAGAGAAGTCCAAACCAGAGCTTCCACAAATGAAACAGGAACTTTTAATAGTGTTGCAGGAACTGCATAAGCCCAAGCTGGGTAGAAACACAGGTCTCTCTGTTTGTAGAAAACTTCTAGTCTTTGAAGCGTCATCGACATCTCGGGAATTCCATCAACGAGAAGTATGGTGAGAGCAAAGAACAAGGCACCCATGTAGTTGTTACCATGAAGAACATCAACATCCATTCGAGTCCTCAAAAATACAGTCATCGTAATAAATGCAATGATGATAAGCTGCAGTGAAAATGTCTTAGCATGTTTCAGAATCCCCAAGTCCTTAGACATAGTGTAACAAAAGTGTTTACCACCAAAACAATGATGAATTTAAGAAGTGTAAATGCAAAGCACAAATGATGACCTGAACTGTTTTGAACACATAGATAAAATAATTCCTCCTCATTAGAAGAAGTTCTCTTGATGCACAAGCTCTAAAGAGTTCCCATTTAGAAAGAGAATACACACTAAAGGAAAGAGCATTCTCATGGTTTTGGGGGTCATCGTCTGTCTTTATGAGATCTTCATCTAGCTTCTTCCCAAAAGAAGATGCCTTGAATTTTTTTGAGAACATATCAACGGATACATAGTGGTGAGGTTCCGCATGGTACCAATAGTGTGATTGATCATTTTTAGAGATTACCTGCAGAACCAAGATGTTAACTGTGGCTTTAATTTGAAGAAATGAAAGCATGGAAAGAAGCATCATAAGCTGCAATTCACTTGCCTCTTGAATGAAATCAGCAACCCCTTTCCTCTCAGGGCACTTAAACCCACAATCCTCAAAAAATTCCAAGACATGATCCCGCGGACCATGATAAACAATCTTCCCTTCTGACATTAAAATAAGGTCATCAAAGAGATCAAAGGTCTCCGGTGCAGGCTGAAGAAGAGAAACTAGTAAAGTAGCATCTATTATATGCACCAGCTGCTGAAGACAAGCAACAATCTGGAATGCAGTGGAACTGTCTAAGCCATTTGTTATTTCATCCATGAACAAAGCTTTTGTGGGACCAATGATCATCTCCGCTGCAAGTTTTAATTGACACCGGTAAGGTAGGTCAAAGCTGATGCTGGACGGTAGTAATCTCAGTAAAACCAATGAATGTTATGGATGTGAGCACATTGCATAACCTTCTAAAACTATCAGTGTTTCTATTTGCATTACCTGTTGTCAGTCTCTTCTTTTGACCACCAGAGATACCTCTTATCATGGCATCTCCAACCAGAGTGTCAGCACATATATCAAGTCCAAGGATCTGCAAAACCATGGAAAATATCATAACACGCCAAGAAGCATTTGTGTGGATTATAGGAAAGAAGATAAGGAGAATGACCTTCAATATGTAGTCTGTCTGAAGGGTTCTTTTCAGTCCTTGAACAGAAATTGCCTGTCATAAGTTTGACCAATGTCATAATCAACAATAGGGTGCATAACCTTGATGAAGAACACAAACTGCAAGATACCAATGATCTCGTAAACATGGAATGAATATATCAGTAAAGCTTGAAGTACCTTCATATAGGTATCTACATCTGGATCTGGAATAATTCCTGCTTCCTTCTCCCTTTTACTCACTTCCAGCATAATATCTTTGTAGGCAGAAAACATATAATCACTGTCCTTCATCATTAGGTTGTATGCAACCAAATCACAATATCTTAAACTCAACAAAACCTACCAGCTCGGCTTCCAATACCCTGACAGCGGGCTGAAAAATCAAGTGTTTCCCTCACAGTCATCTCAGGAATGTGCACGTCGAGTTGGCTTATATAGGCTGAAGTTTTCTGGGGGACAAACTCCCCCAGTTTGTGTCCATTATAAGTAACTTCGCCTGACATCTATTAGAGAAAAAGTCAGACAAAACAAGCAACTATGAAGTAGGAAAACAAAGATTTGCATCACAAGTCACAGCTTCACACTATTAATGGTTGTTTTTGGACCTCAACAGGATCATCACTCATTAAAAAGATACTCATGTATAAAGATATTCAAGAAAACCTCGAGGGATTTGTCCAGATTCCCTGATAATGCCTTTAAAAGGGTGGTCTTCCCACATCCTGGGGGGCCAAGCAGTAAAGTTAACCTGCAACAGAACCAATTAGTACCAAGACGAGAAATCCACCAAGATATTTAGTTCATATGCATCAAAGACCAACAACCATTATAATGAACTTGGCTTAGGTAAATTTAGTAGACTGAAGGATGCTAGCCTACCTTCCAGGCTTTATTGTACCACTAAAGTCTTTAATAATGCTTATCTTGGCCTCGCGAGACTTTGAACCGGGAAACTTGGCAAAAACCTGTACAGAAATGTTAAATAAATTCTGGTTGAACATATAAATAAAACCTATAAGCTACCATATTTGAAAGTGCCAAAAAAATATATATTCATATCCAAATTATATTTAAATTGTTGTACTGTAATAATAGGTTTGACTTTGTGAATGTTTAAGTTATAAAACTACTCTTGGTCATGATGTGTACTTACAGAAAGCATGCTTTTGACAGAATTCCATAGAGTTGGGAGGGGCTTTCCATGAACAACCTCACACACTGCTTCCACACAGATATTCTTATACCTCACCTCTATAGTGGGCAATTTTACGCCAACCCTACAAGTACAGTTCAGTATGAACCCAAACAAGATATTAGTTAATTACCACATGCTTGGACAGTAACTGATATGAGTATAAACATTGAAAGAAGGGAAAGAGAAACAGCAGCGTGTCAGAAAATTGGAAAACGAATTAATAACAACATCCATTTCATAGTAAGTAAAAACTAACAAATAGCAACATCCTTGTCTTAAATTGAAGGTTTGCCTAAGCATCAACTCCATTTGAATTTATAATAATTATATATTTATGTTCCTACATGTACATATATGGTCACGAGGCAAAAGAGAAGAAAAGGCTTACCTGTCAATCCTATTTCTAATTTTACGTAAGAGACGAAGGTTGTCATTCTCAATGTGTTTGATGAGCTTCTCTATGAACAGATGCCGTTCCAGAGCTCGAAGCTTGGTAACATCAACCACTCGCTTTCCTTCACCATCAGTCTCATTTTCATCCTCATCCTTATCAAACAAAGATGATTTCAACCGTTCAAATGTTGGCAATCTCTCAATGGCTGCCCACTGCTCAGCGTATTGAGCATCAGCGTCATCTTTGGCAGAACTCAATACTGAATTGCCTCGGAAACTGGAGGAGCGACTCTGAAATGATAACCTAAGGCTTCTTCCAAACTCTTCCAACTCAATTCTAAGTGACTCTATCTCATCTCTGCCAACCATCTGAGCCATAGTCGTTAAGTTAGAGAGAACCTTGAAGAAAAACTAAGTGGAAGTACATGTAAATATGCAAGATTAATTATTGATATATACTACGACTATGAAGATTTGATGGAGTAAGCTGCCGCGTCATTCTTATTCTTGGTATCCAAGGAAATTGAAAATGCTGTCTGTGAGAAAACGTGTTACTTTAGGCAAACAAATCACAAACAACACATTTTGTAGTAAATGTCACGTATCAAACCACAGATGCTGACACAATATATCCGGCAAAGTAAGCATTCTATGATGTAGTACTGCAGGGATCAAACTTGCCATATCTCAAAAGTAGGTATTCCTCCGTTGGATATCCACTAGGTCGAAGTCAATGTAATAAAAATATTGAGCGAGTCTTAACAGAGAAGAATACTTGAGAAATTAGGATTATAAAGGAAGAATAGGTCATACAATAGAAATTACTTAATTATATCACTACCCTTGTTGCGCAAGAAATAAAAAAAACAGGAAACTTACTTAATTATATCATATAGAAATTTGACCAAAACAAAGATAAGTTAATTTAGAAACTTTGTCTTTCTCGGCAAAATATTTAAATATGCATGATAACCATGATGTTGACTTATGAGCCCGTCCTGTGTGTCATTGTCTTTGTTGCTTATTTTCCATTTTGGTAATGTTGGGTCTCTGGATCATGAATTGCCATTCACAAAAATGCCATGTTCTTATGTGGAAAAATTTGCAGTAAAACTCTCTGTTAAGTAGACCCCTTTTCGAGTATCAGTAACCAACGAAAAGATAAACCCCAGAAACCATCAATTAAACCCTACTGATTAAGTTAAACATACTCCCCCACGGCATAATTTATACCTTAAAATCATCAGACCGCAGATAAGCTCGTGATCAGTGTTTTAATGCGCAAACAAGAGCCTGCCCTGCAACCAAACATGTATGTAGATGTCAACCAACATAAGGGTCAAGAAGATTTCTAAATCTGAGAGATGTAGTGTAGTGTAGGCACAACACTCACCTGACTAGAGCAAAACAACTTCTTGGGCTTTCTGAAAAGTAAAAACAATTACTGATAATGCATCTAGTAACCATATCAATGGAAATTAAAGCCAGAAAACAACCAAGACAATGGAAATTATATCAAATACCATCTGTCCAAAACAACCACGTGCGCATGTACCTATTTTCACCTTGGCCTTTCATGGCCCTTAGAATGAAAGAAAGGGTGTTAAATCATGGAAGAATCTGTGTCCCCTTAACCTGGGCAGGCTGTAAAACCTACTTGGATACGCATATAGCCTAGTACTGATTGGATGGTTTGTTTGGGTTCAATCCAAAGCAACCTGCGAAGCACAGTGAGATGTCCATTTTCTTGGTGCCACAGAAAAGCTCATACATAGCTATAATTGTTGAAGGCAACATCAGACATGTTTTTCCTTTCTTTTCTTTATCGCTTTTCCTTGGTGCTCTCTTAGTCTATTTTGCACTACCTTATGTCCTATGAACAGGCTGTGCCTTATATCCAAAATTGTCCAATTCAATTTGGTTCGTCTAAAGTAGTAGTCTGAACCATGTTAATGGAGATGAACTTGTGTCCATGCCAGAAGCTGATTCAACCAACATTCATCTAGTTGACTTCATTAGAGTCGGTTCTTTTATTATTTTCCGAGCTTGTCGTGGCTGCAGCGTTCTTAACGCAATTATGAAAACAAATTGTTTTTATCTAACTGAAAAAAGGGAGCATTTCATCCAACAAATTTGAAGAGCAATCATTCTGTACATAGCCCCCATTGTCTTGGGTTTTTCACAAACACCACCACTTTGATACACAAACAATATATCTCTCCATCTACAAGAAAGAAACAAAAGGAAAAAGGAAGGGAGAACAAAAAAAGGAATACAAGGATCATCGCTCTCCCCCATCAACCTCCTCTGCCCTAATAGCATCAGATCAGACAGACACCCAAGAATTTGGGAGTTTAAAAAAAATTAAGAATTACCCTCACTTTTTATATTTCTGAGATTCTCAACTGAACCACTGGCTTAATTAAGTCCGCTGATAGCCTTTGCTTTCTGATCTTGAACCCGGATAATCACTTCGATCAGTATCTGAATTTTCCCTCTGGGAATCAATGTCCATGCTACTTGCTTCAGTTCTTCGATGTCTTCGATCCTGAACATCAAGAAGAAAACTTATGTTCAAAAGACAGCTGAAAATCATCAAATCAAATGTCCAGCCATTGGCTGACCAGTAAATGTCAATCAGCCGGGATCCTACGAGGACCAACACCAAAATGGATTAGAGCATGGGAACACAAAAGGTAGTTGTAGAGAAAGGGATTTGGATAGAAAATTGAGCAATTAAAATGCATCAGATAATCAATTGATTAAATCTTTTGCATGGACAAATATTTTGTTAATTTGAATCAAAGTTTGAATAATTTATTCCAAGCAAGACAGTACTAGAGTCTCATTCACTTAAAAAAGGTAACACAAATTCAAGAGACAGCTAATGGGGTCTAGAATACAGATGTAACAAGGACAAAGTAAGAGAAAATGTGGTTAGTTCGAAACAGAATCAGATATTTCATCCTGGGCTTCAGAAGCAAACCAGATCAAAAGTATTGCAGGTTCATTATCTTTCTTCAGACATAAAAATCAAATTGCAATCCATTTGAAATTGTGTTTCAGAGATAGAATGAGAATCTAACCTCTCTTGGTATAGGATATTCCTCGGACTCGAGCATACGGACAACTTGGCCCATCTTGGGTCTTTTTTCAGAATCTGGATCAACACACCTCAAAGCAGTCAAGAGGGCTCGTTTTAGGGCTCTTGTTGATGGTCTCACCTCAATGTTTGGGTCTACGACTTCTTCAGATTTTCTGCTTCCAACCATCATTTTTAGCCAATCGACCAGATTTACCTGTGGGCATTAAAATTTTAAACTAAATGTCAAACAAAACTCCACAAAGTTGCAAATTATAACTTTATTGCCATTTCTGTCTGCATAGTATCTTCTACAAAATAGAGATAAAGAAATTAACGCAACGAACATGTGTACAGTTGCAATATTATAACTTTATTTCCATTTCAGTCTGTATATCCTCTACATAATTCTGCACTCCTAAGTGGATTTAGACTGTAAATTGTCCAATGGTAACTGTGTACCATACACTATTGAATATATTTTTTTAAGAGGTATTCACTACTTAATACAGATAATAAATCCAACTTGCATCAAGTACCTTTATGGTTCTATGTTGACAAGAATCTGGTATTTTAGGATGGTTAGACAAGCTTCTTTGCTATCATTTATTATAACTTGTGCATACCTCATGTGCAGGGCGACCGTAGTCCACAGGGTCTCTTCCAGTAATTGCTTCCAAGAGCAAAACTCCAAAGCTATACACATCACTCTTTTCATTCAAAAGTCCGGAATTGGCATATTCAGGGGCCACATATCTGAAATGTGTTTTGGGAAGCAGGGACAAGAGAAGTAATTAATCCTCTAGCATCAATTAATCTATTTATTCTGAGCATCTAAAACTGAAAGAAACAACATTGGTCATGGGCCAAAAAGGATCATGCTCAAGAAAGAATACTAACCCAAAGGTTCCCATAACGCGAGTTGTCACATGACTTGTCCCTGCACCCAGCAGCTTGGCCAGGCCAAAATCGGATACCTTAGCATTGAAGTCTTCATCAATCAATATGTTACTAGATTTAATGTCCCGGTGTACCACTTTCGGTTCAATGGCCTCGTGCAAATAGGCAAGACTGTGACAAGTATATCACATTAAATGAGAACTAGAAAACCTGCAAGAACAATTTGAACATGATTTGACTTACGCTTTTGCAGTTCCAAGGAGAACTTTTATGCGGGCTTCCCAAGTGAGATATCCATGCTGACGCATTGCTCCATGAAGCCACTGCTCCAAGTTTCCATTGTTGACATACTCATAGACCAAAATCCTGAAATTTTGAAATGCAAATGAGACCAACTATTGTAGTTCAGGTGTTACTTCAACAGCAGTAGGCTATCATATGCTCAATACTTGCAGGAAGTTGGTGCTGTGTGGGTTATTCCAAAGGGTTGCTTTGAGTTGTTTTCCATTAAGTTTGATGCTTTAGGAAGGGCGAAGAAAGCTAAGATTCTTTGGGGTTGCTTGATGCAGGCGATGATTTGGAATATTTGGCTGGAGCGTAACAGAAGGATCTTTGAGGAGTACAAGGGAGTGGGGGTGGTGGAGTTGTGGGATAGAGTGGAGTTTTGGGCTGCTCTTTGGGCGTCGGCTACTCCAGATTTCAAAGATTTTCCCTACTCTATCATTATGCGCAATTTGCTAGCTGTAGTGAATTGATGTGTGTGTGGTTCTTGCTTGTTTGTTTTGTGTTTGCTTTGTTTTGTCTCTGTTGTTTGTTTGCAGGGCTGAGTTCGTTTTTGTTTCTTTTGTTTTGTGGCTTTCGCCTGTGTTGGTGGATTTCTTATCCACTCTTCTGTTCCCTCTTTTTCTGGTTTTATATAGTTTCTACTTAAAAAAATAATAATATGCTCAATACTGAGAGATCAATCCACCTCTGAGATCAATTAGTTATTTAATCAGATTTAATAAACTTTAAAAGAAAATGGTACCTATGAGTCCCTTCGACGCAGTATCCCAGTAGACGAACCAAATTCTTGTGGCGCACATGGCCAATTGCTTCAACTTCCACCCTAAATTCTTTTTCTGCTTGGCCTCTAAAGACGTTATAACAGTTCAAGTTCAGACAAATTCATGGAAACAAGAATGATGAATGGACAAACCATAATAGAGTCAGGATATTAGCAAACTCACAGGTTGTTTAGGATCTTTTTAACTGCCACTGGAGTCCCATTGATGAGATTTCCCCTGTAAACAACTCCATATCCGCCCTCACCAAGAACATTTTCCTTTGAAAACCGGTTTGTTGCAAGCTCAAGGTCCCTCAATGTAAACCAGTGGCCCCAACCCAAGTGCGAGAATTCAGGCAGGCCAACTAGAGGAGATGGGGCGGTTATTGGATACGATGAAGAAGCCTTATACACTGTAGCAGTGCTGGAACTCCCTTCTTCTCCAGATTGGTAGAGGCCACCGTCGTTTTCTAATTGATTAAATGAACCTGACTGACTGCTATTCTCTCCATTCTTCGATTTTCCCATACCCAAATGGAGCATGATCTTATCTGATTCTTTGTCACTGGATTTGTCGTGAATGGTGAGAAGAATTCCATCACGAGGAGCAAATTCACTTGCAGATACTTGCTCCACTCGAACTTCTTTAATTTCTTTTGACACAGTTGGGATTTGACTAAGGGGAATCTTGTCCCTAGCTTTCCTTGATTTCTTACGTGAAGTAAGGCACATTGATAGCACAGAGAGGATAATTATGATAAATAATGCAACAGCTATTCCAATTACTTCCCAGACCTTCAGATTAAAGAAGGCTTCCTTGGATAACTCTGCTTTGAGATCGGAGGCCATTCTATCAGATACCAAAAACCCTACACATAGCAGAATCTCACATTAAGATTGCTGCTGATTCATCATTTATATTACTATCAAAATCTTTTCTTTCAAATCCATTGCATCAACTAGAGATGATAAAAATTACAACCTAGTACTTTTCACCAATTCCACACAAAAAAGAAAACTGAAAAAAGAAAAACTAACAATAAAGGAGAAAACTTGTCAGAGCCACATAAACCAAATAAGAAAGATGGTGGGCTTAAGCACAACCGTCAAATTATGGTAATTGTGTTGTGGGGGTGAGAATGTGAAATTAGAGGAATGTTGATAATCGAAAAGAGAAATTCATTCTCTTACCTCTGTGTGATGAAACTCAAAAGAGCAACCTTGAAATGCCAGATCTTTGAAACCCCTTCAACATTCCTTGTCCTAAGACAAACAATTAAACACACAATTCCAGATCTCTGGCCAGGAAAAACCCAGAAACATATATCAACAAAGAAAGCCCCTTTAAGAAACCCAAATGAGCCCACTGCTCAAAACTAAAATTAAAAGTTAAAAATCAAATATATAGCCAATAAAACTGGAATTCCTATATGGGTTTTCTCTGTGGGGCAAATGTGTGTCTGAATCTAAGTTGGGATGGAGCTTTCTGGCACCAGCACTGAGCATCTCAAAAACCCAAACCCAAAAATAACAAGAAAGATCCTGTACCTGTGCAAAATGGTAGAGGGACATGGAAAAAACTGATATTTGTGAGTGGTGGGGATATAAGAAGAAGGGATGGAGTTATCAGTGGTAGGTGGTGAGTTTGGAGTCTTCAGACTGAGATGCCTTCAAAAACATAACACATACAGTAAAAGAAAAGCATGGAATTCTGCGATGTAAAGGTCTTGAGATTTTCCTGATTTGATATGAACATGACTGATTGATTACCAGTAATTTACTTTAATATCTCTCTCTTTTTTTTCCATTATTGTGTATTTATTTATTAGAATTGATTGCTGTATCTGTGTGCTTGCTTCTGTTGTGAGTTGAGTTGGGTGTGTGAATCTTAGATGTCACTGTAGTCACTGTTTTCTGCTTTTTTGTTACATCTGTTGCCATTTTTCAATATTAAAAGGAAAAAAAATAAAATATTTACTTTTTCTCAGATTACATTTCTCGAATCTCAACCGTTACTCGGTCAAGTCAAACACCTCCCTCTGAGTTCATAGGTTACAAGTTATTTATAAATGCAACCAACTGTTAGTGTCGGATGTGCAATGCAAGTATGAGCAATTAATGAAAATTTGGAATGTAAATGCCATCTGTCACCGGTTGTCTTCAGCCTTATCAAAAACACCAGTTGTTTTTTTTTTATCAACTTAACGGAGATTGCTTGCTTCTTGCTCTGTTTCTACTTTGCAATGGTTTCTAATCCTCCACCAAAATATACTTCTGTTCATAACTACCATTTAAAAATTTGAGTTCTTGTAAAAAAGATTATAAATCTTGGGTTTGATTTAGATGAATATTTTTCTAATATATATATGTTAGCGATGACATGCTCTTAACTACTTAAATTACGCATGATTGTCAAATTATTTACGAATTCCTACCGTACTATGAACTAAAGGGGTGGGTCACGGGACAACAAGGCATGTGGTGCCACCACAAGGAAATTCGGCTCACCATAAATACTGAAATAAGAAACAAATATGAAATCTACATTTTTTTTTAAAAAAAAAAACAGTATAAAAACTATTGAAATGTGGCATGCTACATACAGGGATTATTTTTTTTCCTTTTGGTTTGTCAATGCTATAGGGAATTAGTTGTTATGCACAAGCAGTAGAATACTATTATTTTAAAAAATAAAAAAAACCGCTGGCAATTTGGTATCTGGCATAAGCTGTCCACTTCTTGGTAGTTTTCCTGCAAACTTGATCTCAGTTTTATATTTAAACAAATAAAAATAAAAAATTTGGGACCACTGGTTTCTTTTAGTTTTCTTGTAACATGGTCTCTTAGTACAAATTGACCATTAGGTAAGTACATTAGGGCTTGAGACTTTGTGTTATATATCCATATTAATATACATTTGATCGTCGGATTACTCAAGTAGCCTATCCTCTTCATGCGAAGCAGTGAAAACGAACCTCGACCCTATAGCCACCCACAAATCGCCCATCAAATCAAACTTTTCTTTGATTTTGGTTAATTTGCAAGTCATTATACCCCATAGCCCTACACATAGCTACCGAAGTTATGTCCATGTCCAGTCATATAAACATAGAAGTAGATCGATTGGTGCCTTTTTATTTTGGTGTTGGAAATATCAGGCGTTAGGAAACCGTCCATCAAATTAAAGAGGCTTGAGCTACCGATGTGTACAAGCTATTAACAACAACCAAAACATTTTCAATGTCGACACTATCGACCCTGTATTGAACAATTGTTTGGCTTGTATAATTGTACGTGGATGTTAAGTGCCTGCATGGTTTTGTCTGAAACGTGCATGCATTGAAATTATATATATTTTGGATTTTATTTTATTGGTTACTTTTCCGTGTAGGCATGTAACACATGACATGGATTGGACCTAAATAATTAAAGCTAAGCAAACCCCATCTGCCATCCTTTACTAGGTTTCCCTTTCTGATGAATCTGATCCCTTGTTTGACATGCCAAACCCTTATGCTAAAAATGACCATCATCACCACAGCATTAGCGTAACGCTTCCATGCAATGATCTGTTGAGTCTGTTGACATTGAATTGGGTCGGTACTAATGGGTAGAAAAAATAATTAAGTCATGTTTATGATTTAGCTGTGTGTGCCATTAATATTAAGGGAGGTCTTGCATATGTGAGTTATACCCGAATTTGATTCTCCTTTCCGAACATTAGAGTAGTTTAGAATATTACTTTGTCAAAAAAAAAAAAAAGTAAGAAATGTCTTTTGACAAACAACAACAACAAAACTTGTTTCAAGGAGGATCAGACTTGCAAAGATAACATTTGCTTCGTAAAAAAAGTTTTGAATGTTAATGAAATAGTAAAATTATACTCATATATATACCAGCATATCTAAGTTAGTACAATGCAGTGTTTAATCATGATTTATCCCATAAATTTCCCTACCGTTAAAACATAATTGTAAGAAATTGATTGCATGCAATGTAAGCGACGTCCGTTGATGGATCAGAATGCATGTGACATAATGTTTTTAATTTTGGTTAAAATTATGTCTCTTCATTTAGCCACGCAACCCGTGACTCTTGTGTTGAAAAGACTACTGCAATTGAGTTCGATAGGATCCCGATGATTGTGAATTTGATATTTCTTTTGTGTCCTATGATTACGAAATTGTTCAGTACTATATGTATATATGTCCACATTCATTGAGTGACATGTTTAGACAACCATTTCATTCAACTAAATAGGTTTATATAGTTGAAACTTGAAACATATAAGTTGTTGACTTTACACAATTTTTATTTTTCGGTAGAAACTGGGGAGTTGAATTTTAGGTTTTTTCTAATATTGAAATGAAAAATACTATTAAATCGATATCTAGTTGATACCCAATTTTATATTACGCTATAGATTCGTTTCTTTTTTTAAGATTGGAAAGGAGGCTTTTTTTAGATGTGAAATACATAAAAGCACAATCAAAGTTTAAGATTTTACCTGGTCACATCTGGTTTTTGTAACATGTGAGACTCTCAATCATGATGATTCGGAAGAATAATGAAAGAAAATTGAGTGAATGATTAATACATTGGCTAATTACTGCGGCAATGCAAATAATTCTTGGCATGACATTGACAATGTGACATTGCCAATTCCATACGGTGAATGAGGGGAACCCATGCAGATTGCAGAGATTTGGGGGAATGTGGACCAAATCCCTAGCTAGCACGACTTTTGAGCCTACCGAAAGGCCTTCGTAAATTCCAAATTTTCGAGTTTTCTAAGCATGCTACCTATCATAGGAATTGTTGTATGCGTCACCGTCTATATTATATAACAATAAAACAAAATGTATATATGTAACATTATCCTTTTGGATAGATTATCCCTTTTTATTTTCAAAACAAAAACAAAAGGATTTTTTTCCCCAAACTATTGCAAAATAGTGTTCATCTTTCCAACCACAGCAGAAAGTATATATGCAACTACTATAACATTAATTAAAGGGTTAGTTATAGTTTAGTATCATGTGATTACACCCTTAAAATATGTTAGTTTATACCTTCTCAACTTTTATAATAACATATCTATTCTTTTAAACTTGTTACAATGTGGTTCCACAGTTAGAGTTCTCTCTCTCTCTCTCTGCGCTCCCCTGTGAGCACCACCTACAAGCTCCAACCCCCAAACTCATCCCACAACCATCCTCCACCACAGTCCTCAACCACCCAGGCGCCCGGGTCCGATTTTCTTTTCCCCCATGACCACCGCCCTCCAACCCCCAACGAACCCGAGAATCCCAACCCAGAACCACCCAGACCCCTCTCCCTCTTTTCCTTTGTTGTTAAGAGACCACCCCACATACCCCTCCCCCATTCTGTTTTTCACCCACAAACCCTCAACCCTAAACCCACCCACAGATGCAAAACAATGTTCGAATTTTTTTATTTTTCCAATTTGTTGGGTTTTTGAATTTGTAGTGAGAGAGAGAGGTAGATGGGTAGAGAGCGCAAAAAAGAGAGAGATGCTGACCGTCAGATCTCGCCAGCAAGAGAGGGTGGTCGGTGAGCTGGGGTTCTGGGTTCGTTGCATGCTGAGGTTTTGGGTTCTTTTAGGGGTGGGAGAAGAAAATCGCAAGAGGGAAGGATAATTTTTTTCTCCTTCTATGCAACTTTTTTCCATATTTTTTAAAACATCAATTTAAAATTAACAAAGAAGTGAAAAATGTGGGACTCATAGTGCCACGTAGACAACTAACATAAATAAATGACGGAAAACCTACACATTGTAACAAATTTAAAAGATAAGGTATATTATTGTAAAAATTGAGAAGATAGGGACTAACATGTCTTAAAAGTGTAATTACATGATATTAAACTGTAATTAATCCTTAAATAAATACACTTGAACTATAGAGGGAGAGGGACACGAAAAGACCTTAGGAGGTGAAAAAGAGAGGAATAAACTAAAAAGACAGATAATAGCAAAAAAAACTAAAAAACTAAAAAGACAGATACAGGGAACTGCAAAAGAAATATTGATTACAATTCCTCATCAACTGAAAATGAAAGAGCCATATATAGGGTGGCTAGTCTACATAATCCATAAACTTTGAAAAAGAAACCCTAACAAACATTGATTTGAAAGATATCAGTTAATCATCATAATTATGTAAAGTACTAAAAAATAAATAGTTAGACATCTCGTGCTCTACCCACGCCATATTGTTTTAATAATAAGCTAACTTGCAAATTAATTAGGATTATTGATTGTTAATTATTGATTATTGTATATTTTTTTTGTGATAGGCCGCGTAGACTTGGGTGTAAGCTGGTACCACGTGTTGAAATTCTTAGAACTTGGATGTGTGTATATTGTCTAATTCGATCACACTTTTCACAACATCCATATGGTATATATGGTTGCTTATGTGACTTAAACAAGGACAGTAGTGGTTAATGCATTATCCAAAATCCACAAGATATTGGTTAGGTGATTGTGTTGTGTCTATAATTGTCCCTTCGAAGTGATTTGAGTTTTGATTATAAAGCTTTAAATTTCCCCTTTTTAAACTTATTGGTGGAATATCAATATTAATTATGCTCCAAACAAATTAAGATTGATTAAAAATAGATTTGATGGAAAGAGCAAAAGGGTGTGTTAAAGAATATAAAGTCCCACATTGGAAATTTGACAAAAATAAATATAATATGAATAATTTCACTACTAATATCACCAAGATATTTTGTGATAAAACCTCACATCTACTGGACTTTATAAGTAGCTAAGTTAGAGATAATATCGGTGTTCCTATAGTTGTGGGCCGCTAACTTATCCCTGTGAAATTTAACAGGGTAAGCCATCAAAATCGAGCAATATATATATGTGCATGCATGATATAACATATAAGAAAATCATTCAACACCGTTGAAAAGAAGAATTTATAAGAACATATAACCCAACAAATAGAAATGGCCAAAAAAGAACCAAACAAATTAGTGAACAAGTTGTGGTGGTTTCATTATTGGTTGTGGAGATTAAATGGCATGTAACCACTGAAAAAGATTATATATAAAAACTAGACACAATCCAGGGGTAAATTTGGGTTTTTCAAAATTTACGACTTGTTTGGTGGGCCAAATTGGACCACACTTCTTAAGTTTTTGTCATTTTTTGTGGGCTTAAGTTTGACTCAGACTGAACACGGCCTCTCGGATTAAGTCCAAGCCCGGACTCTGGAACCGAAACGACGAACACGAGGGCGAGGGCGAGGGCGAGGGTGAGGGCGAGCGTCTTCTTCTACGTCGATTTTGGGCTTCGCCTTCTTCTCGTCTTCTCTGTTGAACGGCTCGTGGCTTCGATTCTGCCCTAGGTACGTTTCTGTGGCTTCTCTTCTCTAGATCTTACAAGGATGACAATTTATTTTCTTTGGTATTATATGATGCGTTTGAGTGATTTTAGTCTTGATTTTGAGTTGAACTTGATATATTTAGTGCTGATTCGAGCTTTATTATCGGGATTTTTTTTCTTCTGAACTTGATTTAGGATATTATCTGATAATGCAATAATCCTAAATCAAGGTCAGAAGAAATATGAAGCTCCTCACAAAACCAAAGTCACCGTTGTGTTGTTGTGGGTAGGGGCAACTGGGGCAGTGTGGCTGCCAACCCAAGCTCATTGCCTCTAACACCCTCAGGCTCTCTTCTTTTCATGGCATTTCTCTTTTATCATTTGTTTTCTACATTTCCATTTTCTTTTTAGATGCATTTTGGTTTATCCATTAAATTCTGTGTTTGGATTTGGTTGCTGTTGAGAAACTGAATAAATTCCTAAAGAATGTTGTTTTCATTGGGCATAAGATTGCTGGAATGACAGTTTTGGCGCATTATGCTGTGTAATAGCACTAAATTTTGTTCCCTGAGACTGAGAGTTTGTTTGTTTTTTCTGAATTTTGTTTTGGTGCATTATGGTAATAGGCTTCTGAGTTTTGTTTTCTGAGAGTATATCTTCCCAAAGCTTATGGAACCAAACAGAGTCAGTCTATGACATTCACTTCTCAGTTCGTTATTTTGTTCCTTTCTTTTAAATGCACTACTTATACCATTTATTACTATCGTTTAAATTTTCATTTTCTTTCACTTCCATGGTGTTAACCTTTTTGCATTTATTTAATCACAGTAGAATGAATTTTAGCTTGATGGTATTGAATTTAATATGAATTGGCTTCTTCAAGAATTACTAATTGTTGATCGGTTTGAAAATTTTACTTGTGATCTTGTTTGCTAATTAATTTGCCTGTACTTGAAACATGTTTGTTGTGAAAGGTACGTATTGCACAGATTGTATAGAAACAGTTTTCTCTTGACACGACTCTATTTTCGAATATATGCGGGGCTTTTCAAACAGTGTGTCCTCTTTATCTCTTCTCAATCTGTAATATTCGTTAATCAATTGCTGCAGGTGTAAATGTGTATAAATTTAACTCTCAAGTACCCTTAATTGGGATATGTGAATGTATACCAGTTTTCTAATCTGATTTGTGGGGGTCTTGCTTTGTTTCTCAATAGTATGCAATATACAGTTTGTTGTTAATTTACAAGCATTGGCATTTGGAATTTCTTTCTTTTTCTTCTATGAACTACCCAAATATGATTAAAATATCTGGTGTCGGATCTTCTGCCGACACCTTAGAACATCATGTTACACATAGTCAAACCCTACATTATTGTTCTTTGTTTATGATTTTGTGCATTGATCTAACTAGATTCCGACATTTCACATTTTGGATTAGCAGTATGATTTGTGTTTCTTTGTTTATGATTTTTATTTGATATTAATTATATCGTTCATTTGTTGTACAGCTTGATGATAATTCACTAAATTATTCTTTTATCTTGCAGTTTGTGGTGCATGCAACTACGCTTTCCATTGCATCTTAAAATGGGTAAATTCACTTCTCAGGCATTTGCCCCATGTGTCGCAGGAAGTGGCATTCAAAGGTTGAGTAAAAACATTGGAATCACTCTTCAAGTGCAGGGGTTGCAAATGCAGGCTTGCAAGCAATTGTTATACTATTACTGGTTGATATAAAGTGAACAGCTCCTCCCCTCTGTATATCCATTGAGGAGCTCCATCTCAAGGTTTCAATTTGAAATCGTTTATTGTGTTCCGTCCATAAACCACATTTATGTTTATTCGGTCTGATAAGCGATCCTCAGAGAGAGGCGAATTTAAAGTAGTAGCTTGTACTCAGGGTTAGATTGATTTCTTTTGTTCTCAGTCAGGGTTAGAAAATTAGTAGCAGTGCATTCTCAAGGCTTGAACTCAACTTGTAGCGGTCGGTTTATTTCCACTTCTCCTTGTACCGGAATGCCCAAATAGCAAATTACAGTTTTAGGAAGTGTATCATGTTGTTGTAAAACATTTTCTTAAGCCTCAATTTTGTATTATAAAATTTGGGCATCCCCTATAATCTTTTGTTACTGTGTTTGGGCCTTCCAAATAAAGTAAAACAACAAACTCTGAAACAATATATTTTTCTAGACGCTCGTCTAAAAAAAAAGGAATAAGTTAAAGTTATTATTTAATCCAAAATTTCCTTAAAATTTTGGCAGAATTTCTTTTATTGACAAAAAAGAAAAAGTCTTTAGACTTCAATTGTGATTTCATGAAAAGTCTTTAGTCTTTCCAGTATTAAAAAGTCTTCTCCTTATAATATTTATCACTTTCTACACACCATTTTCTTCACTTTCAAGAGAAATTTTTATTTCCCATCTTATGGCATCCTCCGTTGAAGCCGGAGTTCCATGGTCAACCATTGAAGATGTTTTGTTGTGTGAGTCTTGGGTCCACGTTAGTCATTGTCCGATCACGGCAATGAGATGAAGTTCTCTCATATGTGGAAAAAATCCATGCCAAATTTTTTGAAAGATCCGGTCGATTAAATGCGGAAATGGCATTGGCTAGTAGGTGGAAGCTTTTGAATAAAGAGTTGGGCAAATGGAGAGATGTGTTGGCAAAAGCGATGGACAACCATCGAAGCGGCCAAAATCTTAGCGATGAGATATATTATTTGTAATTTCCGTTTTATTAGATTTAATGTCCTCATTTTTTTAATGCTTCTTGCATTTCTAATACTTTTTTTGAATGTATGTTGCAACCCTAATATAAAAATTAATGTTTCTTGCAATTCTAATAGTTTTTTGAAATGTATGTTGCAACTCTAATTTTTTTTTTTTAAAAATGTTTCTTGCATTTCCATAATATTTGTAATGTTTCTTGCATTTCCCCTATTTTTTTTTAATGTTTCTTGTATTTGCATTTTTTATTTTACTTGGGCCTTGCATAACTTGCATTTCCATTTTTTTTATATAAATATTTCTTGATTTCCATTCTATTTTTTTAAATAGATTATGCAAGCACAAATGTGGTTTGGTGCTATTGGGCAAGGGAAAAAAACTTTCAACCATGAGCAATGTTGGGAGGTGGTGAAGAATTGTAAAAGATTCCAAATTATTCACACGGGCCCTGCCGTCGTGTTGAACGAGACGCCGCTCCATGATTCAACGGCATCGGATTCACCTATGGAATCCCCGATGAGTGAAGACTCACCAATTGAAAAGGACCCGAGGCCTATTGGCAGAAAAGCGGCGAAGGTGAAGGCGAAGAGAGGGAGTAATGATACATCTAAATTTTTGGAGGAAATTGCAAGGCAAAGTGCCTTGAGAATTGACATAGACTTGAAAACCCAACAAGACGAGAGGGCAATTCAAGTAGAATATGCAAAAGAAAGAGAGTATGCACGCAAAGAAAGGATTGAGAAGAAGGACCGAGAAACCATGGCCATGGATACAACCCATATGTCCCCTGAAACAAAACAATATTGGAAGCTAGAACGAAGGGATGTTATGAGAAGAAGACTTTTACGTGACCAAGACGATGGACCTAGCAACACGGATTGGTTAAATAATGAAACCCATTAAGTTAGTTTGCTTTTCTATTTTAATGTTTTGTTTTAAAAAATAGTTGTAATTCATGTATTGTATTTAATTAGTAGTAATTTTTAATTACTTGTATTGGTTTTATTTGAGTTATTAAAGAAAACATTCAATAAAACTTCTTTTTATTCAAAATATTCCATACATAAAACAAAACATAATTAACACTAAAAAAACCACAACCAAAGCATAACTAAAAATAAAACATAACCTAAACATAATTAAAATTAAAACTTCTTAACTTCACTTCATTCACCCTCATTGCCATTCACCGCCCATAAATGCTCCATCAAGTCAACTTGACGTCGTTCGTGAATATAAGACGATTGCATCACCGTATATCGATCAATCATACGGGTCATGAAACGGCCGTCCCTAACCAACGGCTCAGGCTCCAATGGTTCTCCACTTTGTCCCACGGGCCTTTCATAAACTCTTATCAATGCCGTGTTCATGGGATCCGGTTCGTACACCTCTACAACATTGTAATCATACTCATCCTCCACAATCATGTTATGAAGGATGATGCAAGTCATCATTATGCTCCTCAGCACCTCCTCATCAAGCATGCGCGCCGCACCCCTAATAATAAGCCACCGGGCTTGGAGGATACCAAAACACCTCTCCACATCTTTTCTGTAACCTTCTTGATAGGCAGCAAATAACTTTTGCTTATGGGATCGGTGATGTGGAATTGATTTCACAAATGTAGTCCACCTCGGGTAGATGCCATCTGCAAGATAATACGGGTCCTGGTAGACGGTATTGTTGATTTCATAGGTGATTTTTGGGGCTTCACCGGTCACAACATCGTTGAACACCGGTGATTGACCCAGCATGTTCAAGTCGTTTTGAGATCCGGCAACTCCGAAGAAACATGCCAAACCCATGTATCAAATCCAGCAACGGCTTCAAGGATGATACTTTTTTGCCATTTTCGATTCCCATAGTCTCCTTGCCAAGCAGTTGGGCAATTTTTCCATTGCCAGTGCATGCAGTCGATGCTACCAATCATTCCTGGAAATCCTCGAGCTTTGGCTTTTTGTAAAACCCGGTGGAGGTCCATGGGCGTAGGTTTGCGCAGGTACTCCTCGGTGTACAGAGTTTCGACTGCATCACAAAATCTTACCAAGCTCTCCAACGTCGTGGACTTCCCCATCCGGGCAATCTCATCCACCTGATCAGCAGATGCACCATACGCCAACATTCGTATAACAGCTGTAAGCTTTTGCTCGGGAAGAAGTCCCACATCCCCAGCAGCATCACACTTTTGAACAAAGTATTCATCATAATTGCAAATAGCATGCATGATTTTATTGAACAAATGGGGTTGCATTCTACATCGCCTTCGAAAATCAACATCAAAATACAGAGAAGTTGGGATAAAATAATCTTCCATAAGATTCTTACCCCGAGAATGCCTATGTCTGTCCACATTCGGGCCACGACCGACTTGTGAACCACAGTGGCTCTGGTTTTCATCATCATGCATTGCCACTGCTATGACAATTTGCTGATCTAGTTCTCTCTGCGCCTTTTTGCCTGTAGCTCTTCTACGCCTTCTTTCTCTAGTTTCTCGCTCTTGCCTCTCCAAGATCTCGTCAATGTCTGACATTGAGAATGGAGTATGAATTATAAAATATGAGAAATGAAAATATAGAGAAGAGCCTCTGGTTTGAGAATGGTGTGAGAGGTATGAGCTGAGCCTCTAGTTTTATAGAAAAATTTAGGCAGATAGAGATGATATGTGGCGCGATTTTAGAGGGTGAAAATCTTATCTGAAACTTGAAATTCAGATGAAATTTTTTTGAAATTTGGAATTTAGATGAAATTTATCTGAAATTTGAAATTCAGATGAAATTTATCTGAAATTTGAAATTCAGATGAAATTTTTTTGAAATTTGGAATTCATATGAAATTTATCTGAAATTTGAAACCAAAAATCTTATCCACAAATTTTATCCGATTATGAGATATGAATTTTTTAATAAATTTTGACACGTACGAACCCAAAAATCTTATCCGAAAATATTATCCAAATTAATTGTTTAGGTTACCAAAAAAAAAAAAGAATAGTAGTTGCCCTTTGCCATGGCAACGGGTGGAAATGCACATTACAATTTGCAAGGGCAGCTACTATTCATGTGAATAGTAGCCCCCTAGCTCCCCCCCCTCCCCCCTTGCCATGGCAACAAGAAATGGGTGGAGTTGCTCTAATGGTCCCTCCGTAAATGGGGGGATACTCTGACAGCGCTCACAGAAACTCTAACGACGTCGTTCGACTTTTGTGTGTGTTTAGGGTTTTAAAAAAAAAGGGACAACCACGACGATGAGCCACCAGCGATGAATAAATTCGAATTCAAATCCAGACGGCCCCCCTTGTCAACTTCGGCAACCATTTACAGTGTTTTTATTGATGTGGGAGCTAGCTTAAAAATGCGGGTTCAGAAATACTGCACTGGTATCGCAATCTCCTCAAATTCTCAAATTGCTCGGTTGGTATGCACGGCTCGGCTAAATTGAGAAGGCCCGAAGGGTGTTTGATCAAATGCCCGAAGGGTGTTTCACGGAACAGAACCAGTGAATTTTTCTTGGCTTCAATTTTCATTTTTTGAAGTTAAACCCGTCAAATTATTTATAGTGTATCAAAATGTTACAATGCTTTTTTTTTTTTTTTTTGGTCAAGATAATTCATTCCATAAAGATGAAAGGGATTACACGGTTAGAAAATGCAAAAATAAAAACCAGCCCAACACTGATAGGTGCAAGGCTTCAGCCCAACAGAAATAAAAAGAAGCCACATAAAGGAAAATCCTAAAAAAAACAAACATCTAGCCCAATACAAACACAAAGGAAGAACCCTAAATCTGAGAAGCTACAGCCGCCACTTCCAACTTGTCACGTCGCCGTCGCAAATCCACAGTTGCCAGAGATGGGTAACCAATAACCAGACAGACCATTGCTTAGAACGGAGAATGGTGGTGGACAAACCACCCACGCCAAAAGTGCTACCATAATCCTAGAAGCAAGTACAAAGAGCATGTTTGAAGCATCCTCATCAATGGAGCCAAGGAGCAGTGGCTAGTGGTTGAGATCTCAGGTCGGGACACAGTCGGAGGGAATGTGTGGAGGACACCAAAACAGAGAAGGGGCAAGGGATGTAGAGGTGAGAAGTGTAGATTGAAGAACAACATTTCTAGGTGGGGGAGAAAGAGGAGAGTGGAAGTGCATATATGGGTTTTCCAAATTTGGGCATAATTTAGAGAAATTTAAGGTGAGGGTGAAGAGAAAAAAGTAGAGAAAGTCAATTATAGGGAAAGGGGAATAGGAGAACTTGAGGGAGATGTAATGGATAGATGGGGGCGTTTGGAGACACAAGGAGTTAGAGATGAGGGAGATCAAAGGGATGGGAAGGAGTGAGATAAGAGATTCAGAGAGATAAGGAGTAAAAACAAACAAACAGAAAAGTAACATAAACTCTCACAGAGGAGAGAGAAGACTCTCACAAAGGGGAGAGAGAGAGAGAGAGAGAGAGAGAGAGAGAAATAAGAGGAGGAAGTGGGAAGGAGGAGAGGAGAGGGGAGGAGGAACTAAGGCCTCTTCCACCAGTGTGGCGCTAAAAGTGTTTTCAAACGAGGGGCCAGGGTTAGAGAGAAAAAATCTTAATCTTGGTTGAGGCTTGGTTCAAAATGTTACAATGTAATTATATTAAATTTCAATTTCATTGTATTCACGCAATTTAGATCTTCACCATCAATCTCACTTGGCTAAGAAAGATTGGTAATTTATGATGTAAATTTTGGAGAAATCATCACTGCCCTGCTTTGCCTGCCTTCTTCATCCTCCTCCTCATTGTCATCGATGTCGGTCCAGTCCAAGAGTTTGATCCGTTCCGTTGTTAGAAGATTTGAATGAGAAAAAATCAGAGTTTTCGGGGGAAACGTAGTGCCTTTAGCATCGGAGTTGAAGAAGGCTCGAAGCGGCTTAGCTTCTCTAAGAGCAATCATTTGTAAAAGAAACACTTGTCTAAAATATCGATGGTATCGGAAACATCGGTAGTCCAAAAACACGGAAATTTCGATGGAAATATCGGGATGTTATCGATATCAATAAAAATTGAATAAAAACCAAGGAAATTGTAAGAAAAACCTGGAAATTTTAATTGAAACTTTGGAGAATGTTTATTTAGTCAATTAGCTATTTGTTTATCACAAAAAATTGGAAGAAAATGCATTGCATGATGGGTTTAACTAATTTAAGTTGATTATATAGCGAGCTGACAAACATTGTGAGTGTAGAAAATATGTAATAATTAATGAAAAAAGATTAAACACACCATAATCATTTATATATAATGATTTACTACAATATTTTACACTTTATATATTGTATGGTAAGATACATGAGTGACTTAGTACCACATAGAGTTCCTATGAGGTTCAAAATTTTCACTATCTTCATCATCTCTATGTATTATGAAGAGTAGTCATCAAACGATAAGTGATTTTTGGGGCTTTTCACAGGAAGCACAGACGTGTTGGGAAAACACCGGTTTTCCCCTCGTCACGGCATAACTCGATGGCAGAAATAAATAAACAAACCAACAAGCCCAAAATGACAATGCGTAAATACATGAGGGAACACACCAAGAATTTACGAGGTTCGGCAAATAACCTGCCTACGTCCCCGGACAGTATTGTCAGTTTTCCACTATGAGAATAATAATCGTAAAAATACATATTGAGTTAAATCAACATAACCAAATATAACACTCAATAGTTTTATACCCAAACTCGAGTCCCTTGTACACCCACTCACAGTATTTCCCAAAACTCACTGTTACTCCCCAAGAGATATACCCTCCCTTGACCCTTTGATGTACCTAGTTAACTCCCAGCTGAAACATCCTCCTGGAGTTCGTGGGATTGCTTGCTTGCATCTCATATTCAACCCACTCGCCCTCTCTACCGCGCTCTCTCTCTGGTGCCTTTCCTTGGTGTGGCTGAAACACACAAGCACACACCATTATGCCTTTGGTGCGACACCTCTGCACACACCCTATTCTCTTTGCCAAGCCTCCTTATTAAATAGGAAAAGCAAAGACAAATAATGCAAAGCATTATTCAATCACCAATGCATGCAGACAAGCACCAAACCCACCAGCTTTGAAAAAAACAGCTGCACCTTTTGACTCTTCTCCTTTGGTGGCTCACATGCACACACTTTGCATGCCCTATTCACACACATGCACAACTACTCACCCACATGTGCACAGCCACCCTCTCCACCAATGAGGGATTTCCAACAAGACGAAGGCTAAAAACTTGGAAGAGGAGATTGGTAGATTGCAGAAGAGTTCTGAAGAAAGAAATGAGCAGCTTGAGGCTTCAACATCTACTGCTCAGAAGGTCCCACTCACATCCCAGTTCTTGATTATGTGTAATATTTCATTAGCTTTTTAATATTTTGGCCAACTGTTTAAATAATGATCTTTTCTTTTGGGTTGATACTCACACGACTTAAGACATGATTAACTAATTCTGGTTTGCTAGTATGCCAAGATATGGTGGTAAGCTAGGAAAGTGAGGAGTGCTAGTTAGAATGTAGAATTATTGGCGGTCCACCCTCCTAACAGAAACAGTTTAAACTTTTGGGAACTCAAGTAAACAACTAAACATATTGTTAATTCTTCCACATAAGTTTCAAGATTAAACTTTGTGCAACCTTTGTTACCTCACATTATGGAGTTGCCAAAATTAAGGTTTCTTAACTATTTTCCCCATAAAAGTTTTGAGCCATGGTAATTTATATGGAGTGACAAATTCCGAATGACAAACAAATGGGATTCAAGTTTGCTTCCACATAACCATCTACTTCCCCCTAACACTTTTTTTTCTTCTCCTTATTCTTCCTTGTATGTATAAAGTCCTAATAGGCACATCTTCAGTGTTTAAGTACTTGTAAAGGAGTTAGATGAAAATAATAGCACATTAAAAGAGCAAGATGATCTTGTAATTAGGCTAGGAGAGGAATTAGATAATAATATGCAGAAGGATCTTTAGGCGCGAGAGTTTTCCCGGAAGCAACTAAAAGATGAAGTTTTGAGAATTGAACAAGACATTATGCAAGCTGTTGCAAAAGCAGGGGCGACACAAGGACTGTGAGCTGAGGAAAATATTGGATGAGGTTTCTCTGAAGAATGTTGAGAAGATCAATAAGCTTTTAGTTGTTAAGGATGAAGAAATAGCAAAACTAAGAGATGAAATCAGGGTAATGTCTACTCACTGGAAGCTCAAAACTAAGGAGTTTGAATAACAAGTACATTCATCATATGCTTTTCCCCCCAGTTTGCTTGTTAATAGGTTTCATTAACTTTTTTTTTTAATACTTTGTTTGTGTTATTGAATTCGTATCTTAGTTCAAACCTTGTGCCTGGAAATGGTCATAGCATAGCTTTAAGCAATTACACAGGCCATCGTTGGTGTTCATGTGGTTGCAATTAGGTCCTTATCAATCAATTTTTTACTGCAACTATATATTCATTGTGACAAATGGGGTGAGCAAATAGGCAAAAGTTTTGAAAGAGCTTAGAGATAAGTTACAGTGGGTGGCCGTGGAGCTTCAGGCTGCGGAACGACAAAGCTTCTGGGAAAGCTCTGGCTTCAACATCGCGGTGTTCATCATGTCCATGTCCATGTTGATCTTGGTGGTGTTCTCAAAGCGATGAAATAGTTGCACTATCGAGCTGTTATGTATAAAGAAAAGAACATATGAATCTTTAGTTTTAGTCAAGGAATTTAGGAATAGTTGCATAGGCCACAATAGAAGTGGTCATTGTAGAGAATGTAATTTTACTTTTCTTGTTAAAACCACATTAGTGTATGGAATTGTGGAGATACCATACTTGCAAACAATGTTGTATTGGATATTTATTACATCTTTGATTGCTTTGGTGGATTATTAGTTGTCTCATACATCCGTAAACATGGATGCATCCATTAGCATGTTAAGACTAGGGATATGTACAATTAAAGCTCTAAGTTCCATTAATTTCCTTTATTTTTGCTAAAGATTTATTTCCATATCCAACAAATATATTCTTTACACTTTACAATATGTGCCATAATTATTTTTTATTTTATTTTGTTCTTTTTCTCTTTTGTGGGTCTTTAACAACCTAAAACAAAGTAGCCCAAAGGGCTCGTACAATTCCCCATTGGAGGGAGAAAAACTTCCATGGCACGGGATGCCATGGTAAGCATGCCATCTAAGTATCTCCAACCAATTCTTCTTTTTCCCTCTCACCGTCTCTTTCTCTCATCTCACCTTCTTTTCACGTGCAATTCAAATCCACCCTATTTCTCTCTCAGCTCTATCTCATCTTTCCCTCTCTTTCTTTCTTCGCATCCGAAATATTAGAGGATCCGTTGTCCCTTAGTGTCCTTCCATGTCAACACACCCAACCTTGACAACCATCCCATCCAGCCCACCGTACCTGCGTAGCCCAATCTTCTCATTATCGATGACAGCCCAAGGATGATCCCTTCCTTTCTTTCTCTATGTCTCGCCCTTTCCCCCTCATTCTTTATGCTCAAGCCAAATCCACAATTGGAGATGATTTCTCTCCTATTACCAACACTAAAGAAGTAAGAATCCCACTCTTGCAGAAACCCATTCTTACAAGGAGTAATATTGCTTACACTTCCCTATGCTCAAGTCAAATCCACCATTGCAGATCCGCTCTTCCTTTTTTCTTCCTTAGAATAATTTTTGTATTTGTTATTTACTTGTTCAATATCGGGTAATATAAATATCTTTATAAAGAAAAGATCTATTCCTTTAGGTTTAGGACCGTACACACCATTGTCTGATCCCTTTTGCTTTGAATTTCTTTAGTAAACGAGAGACTGGGATTGCCAAGAGTGATGGATCAACCATTACGACATGACAAGGGGAAGGGCATGTAAGTTCATAGCCCATTTTTCTTTCATCATCTTACCCTCTTACTTATTTATCTTTTTTTATGTAAGTCTTATTTTGTCTCAAATCTCTGCCAAGGGAAGGGGAATCAGTTGCAACTGCTACTGAGAGGAATGTAGGTCAGGCACCACCGCTACCACCAATGCAATAAGTTCTTTCTCCCACCACCATTTTATTTTTATTTATTTCAACTTGAACATTTCCAAATGGGTTGTCTTTGATTTCAAGTCATCTAACAAACAACTAACACTATCAATAGCCCACACACCATGAATTGCATAGGCATCATGAATTGCATGATTGACCTCCACCTCTGTGAAAATTTAGGCATCCCAATCAGGTTCTTCACCAGCACCACTTGCCCCTGGAGCAATTGGTTGATTTAGCTTAATATCCCAACCAACTTAAGCTCCCAAAGTTGCTAATGATCGACAGTTTCCAACATTGGGTTTCTTCAGAATCCTAGCAGCCAAATAACCAAGCTCTACACCTGCCTTACAGATCACACCATTTGGTCCACTCCAATCCATAGAACTGAGTTTTAATTTCATTCCCATACCCACAAAACATATTGTTTCATCAGCCAGAAATTCTCCGAGTTCTTTACTTTGACTATAGATTGAGTTGCCCAAATCAGTGTGACGAATTGGGATCACCAAGCAACAAGTTCCAAGACAGAGAATCAACACTTTGGCATGGCCAGATTTGTCTTGACATTAAGTCCCACAACAGATATGTGAGAATAGGACTTTGAAAGTGACTTCAAACGTGGTATTTTTTGAGTAAGCAAACAAGGCTCATCGGCTACACTTACACTTACTTTATGCCTATGATTATGAACTTGAACTTCATAATCACCCATCTTTGATATGATATGGCAAAGTATCATGCTGAAAGACTATTCCATGCTAATTGCAGACCCCTCCTCGATATGTGTATATAGGGATGCGGAAAGTCAAGTCCTTAATTTGGAGAAACTTAATTGTATTGTGGCATGAAGAATAATGTTATATCGATCAAACTTAATTATATAAAATTGTTATTATTTGTGTGTTCATTCAGAGGGGTTGATTTGCCAACAATACCCCTTGAGGATTCGATGTGTATATAGGTATGCGGAAAGTCAAGTTCTTAATTTGGAGAAACTTAATTGTATTGTGGCATGAAGAATAATGTTATATCGATCAAACTTAATCATATAAAATTGTTATTATTTGTGTGTTCATTTAGAGGGGTTGATTTGCCAACAATACCCCTTGAGGATTCGATATGTGTATATATGGATGCGGAAAGTCAAGTCCATAATTTGGAGAAACTTAATTGTATTGTGGCATGAAGAATAATGTTATATCGATCAAACTTAATTATATAAAATTGTTATTATTTGTGTGTTCATTTAGAGGGGTTGATTTGCCAACAATACCCATTGAGGATTCGATGTGTATATAGGGATGCGAAAAGTCAAGTTCTTAATTTGGAGAAACTTAATTGTATTGTGGCATGAAGAATAATGTTATATCGATCAAACTTAATTATATAAAATTGTTATTATTTGTGTGTTCATTCAGAGGGGTTGATTTGCCAACAATACCCCTTGAGGATTCGATATGTGTATATATGGATGCGGAAAGTCAAGTCCATAATTTGGAGAAAATTAATTGTATTGTGGCATGAAGAATAATGTTATATCGATCAAACTTAATTATATAAAATTGTTATTATTTGTGTGTTCATTTAGAGGGATTGATTTGCCAACAATACCCCTTGAGGATTCGATATGTATACATAGGGATGCGGAAAGTCAAGTCCTTAATTTGGAGAAACTTAATTGTATTGTGGCATGAAGAATAATGTTATATCGATCAAACTTAATTATATAAAATTGTTATTATTTGTGTGTTCATTCAGAGGGGTTGATTTGCAAACAATACTCCTTGAGGATTCGATATGTGTATATAGGGATGCGAAAAGTCAAGTCCTTAATTTGGAGAAACTTAATTGTATTGTGGCATGAAGAATAATGTTATATCGATCAAACTTAATTATATAAAATTGTTATTATTTGTGTGTTCATTCAGAGGGGTTGATTTGCCAACAATACCCCTTGAGGATATGGCCCCATTTAGCCCCAATGACCTTATAATCCGTTACTTGGAGGAAAACAGATAAGAGTTCCTCTCACCAACCAACAATCTTTATTTTTATTTTACTTTCTTTGAACATCAGTTTTCTTTTAGGTTAGCTTTATTCTATTTGAGTTCAATTGCACATGATCCGACACCTTCTCCGCAGCCTGTGTATGACTAATCTTTACCGTTGGTTTTTGTTTGGAATCTTTTATATCTTGTTATCAATTTGTTTAGTTTTATTGCAGGCCACTGTGCTAGATAAACGTTAAGGACTTAACAAACTTCGAATCAAAGCAAGTATACAGGGTTCTCGTGGAGGATGGGAATACCGTGTCAACCATCAAATATAAATGTACACATGTGATTGGCAGGCCACTTGGCATAAACTTCCTGATCTTTAAGGAGCTGCCCATTCTTCAAGAGGGAGTTCTGCTTGAGAGCATACAAGGGATGGGTCCCGAATCTGGGTCCCGAATCTTACATATATGTGCAAAATACGTTTTTTGCATCCATAGGTTGGGACTTTCATATGTATATCGAAGATGATGTTCAACTAACGAATGAGCAAATACGAGCACGAGTTGTGCTTGAGTTGGAGAGACAACTACTTTCAATT
Organism: Prunus padus; assembly: GCA_024362665.1. Lineage (NCBI taxonomy): Eukaryota > Viridiplantae > Streptophyta > Magnoliopsida > Rosales > Rosaceae > Prunus > Prunus padus. The sequence continues at coordinate 3,329,661 of JANFAM010000019.1, forward strand.
TAAGTGGCAGTGTCTGTTTTGTGCCTTTGCAGTCCGATATTATGTGAGATTATTGCACATGATTCGACACCTTCTCCGCAACCTGTGTATGACTATAATCTTTACCGTTGGTTTTTGTTTGGAGTCTTTTATATCTTGATATCAATATGTTTCGTTTTATTGCAGGCCACTATGCGAGGTAAACGTTAAGGACCTAACAAACTTCGAATCAAAGCAAGTATATAGGGTTCTCGTGAAAGTCGGGGATACCGTGTCAACCATCAAACATAAATGTACACATGTGATTGTAGGCCACTTAGCAGAGACTTCTTGATCTTTAAGGAGCAGTCCTTTTTTCAAGAGGGAGTTCTGCTTGAGAGCATACAAGGGATGGGTCCCGAATCTTACATATATGTGCAAAATAAGTTTTTTGCACCCATATATATATATCGAAGATGATGTTCAACTAACGAATGAGCAAATATGAGCACGAGTTGTGCTTAAGTTGGAGAAACAACTGCTTCCAATACTTGAAACATGGACAATGAGAATGCTATCAATACTTGAAACGTATGTTGCATTCTCTTTGTCCGTGTTTCAAGTATTGGAAGCAGTTGTTTCTCCAACTCAAGCATAGCTCGTGCTCGTATTTGCTCAATCGTTAGTTGAACATCATCTTCAATATACATATGAAAGTCCCAACCTATGGGTGCAAAAAACTTATTTTGCACATATATGTAAGAATCGGGACTCATCCCTTGTATGCTCTCAAGCAAAACTCCCTCTTGAAGAAGGGGCTACTCCTTAAAGATCAGGAAGTCTCTGCCAAGTGGCCTACAAATCACATGTGTACATTTATCTTTGATGGTTGACACGGTATCCCCGACCTCCACGAGAACCCTGTATACTTGTTTTGATTCGAAATTTGTTAGGTCCTTAACATTTTTCTTGCATAGTGGCCTGCAATAAAATGAAACATATTGATAACAAGATATAAAAGAATCCAAACAAAAACCAACGGTAAAGATAGAGTGCCTACTTATCCTTATAAAGCAAATTCATCAGTTATGGAGAATCCAACTGCAGCCCCAATCTTGGGATCTTATTGTTAACTCTCACTAAGATGTCTTCATCGGGTGTATCACGCAGAATCAGCTCATTTCTAGCGAGGTCGATGTATGCGTATCTCCACTCTGCATTATATAAAATAATTTGTACTCAGTAAGAAGATTCTAAGTTGTTAAGCGAGATTCTAGAACAAGTTAAGACCAATTTTATCATTTTATGTCAATGCTGAAATTTATACTGTATCAATTGTAGGCTTTATATGATCAAGGTGGAAGGAACATTTGGATTCACAACACTGGCCATTGGGTTGTCTCCCTAAAAAAATTTCATTAGTTGAGAAGAAGGATTTAGATCCATATGGATCTCTTTCGAGTTACAATACGGCTGCAAGATTGTTCAATGAAGCTTTGTGACATTTATGCAATGGGATGGGATTTGAATTGTGGGATGATGTGATAGTTTATGTAGATATATTATATATATACCATAAAGTATGATCTCATTGCCAACTCCGCCAAATACGGTAAGCCTAAGCCTACTTATGCTAATGCAAATAAGTAGCTTGCTGGTGAATTAGTTTAGGGCAGTGCAACTTAATTTTGATGAATGTGTTATAATGTAGATTTCTCTAGGATGCTAATGGCATGTTGTGGCAATGGAGGTCCTCCATACAACTACAATGTCGGGTTGACCTACGGTCATCTTGGCTTTTTGGTATAATCACCTTATTAAAATTGTCAACAATCTGAATATGCATAGTGAATTTAGTAAGTGGATCATGTAGGAGTAGAACATTTTGAACATTCTCCTAACCCTTAGTTTTGAATGTTAAAATTTGGGCATCCGCATAATTTTATTTTTACTTATAGAGAAATAAAAACAATCACAACCGGAAACCACGAGGGTACGCTGGCCCAAACAAATCAAAATAAAAAGGAAATGAACAGTTCAAAGTCATAGTATGGATCGGTGCTAAAAAAAGAATATAGTAAATTTAGCTTAACCCATTCAAAGTCATTTTCCATAAACTACATGGTTCTGTCACAATTCTCTTCTCAATGTTGTTATCTCAAGAAACAAAAAATTTCTCATTTCTAATTCTCTTCTATCCCTTTTCTATAATCTCTAAGGGAACAAAAGAATTTTCCAATTCTTCCTCTTTTTCTATCTCCTTTCTATAATCTCTATGGGAACAAAAGAATTTCCCAATTCTACTTTCTTTATATATCTTTCTAGATGTGGGGGTCCGATTACATACTTGATTTGGATTGGTTATTGAGGATGCAATTATTTGGAAAATTTAGGATATTTGATGGTTCATGCAGTGAATCAGTTGGTAAATCTAATGGGCACACAGTTGACGATTTGTGGTCAATAAGGTTGAGAAATTAGTTGACTGGAAGAGTTGATGGAGCACGTCTTGTGCCTATGATATTGCTTGTTACTCAATTGCCGAAGCTACTTTTAGCGGCGGTAAAGGATGTCGTTACTGAAAGGCTTTTTACCCACGGTTAGCGATGAAAAAAACCATTGCTAAACACAAGATGTGCATGAATTTAGTCACTAACAGCATCACCAGTGGAGAGGTGTATTTTCGGGGGTGTAAAGCCACTTTTACATCCCCTTCACACCTCCGGTGGGTGTAAATGTGATTTTTGCTCCAATGGGGAAGATGTAAATTCAAAGATGTATATTTGATTTTCTTGTCTTAATTCGTTTTTGTGTTAAATTTTTTTTTTGGGTTAACTTTATAAAATTAATTTTGTGTGTGTTAGGTTTATTTTATTTTTCCAAACAAATAGACTTAAAAATATTTAAATTATGATAAGATATAATTTCATCCAACAAGAACCGTTGGATCATAAAAATATTTACCTTGGTTATCCAACGGCTACAAGCCTACAACTATGTCTTCCAACAAGCCTACAAACCTTGGTCATCCAACAGGAGTTCAGATCTTCTATCCCCCTTTTTCTCTGTCCCTTTCTGTCCCTTATGTATTTAAGTGACACGTGTCTCAATTTATTATTAAAAAACTGAAACTGAAAAATATGATGTTTCTTTAATATAAATTAGCACACGTGTCACTCAAATACATAAGGGACAGAGAGGGACAGAGAAAAAGGGGGACAAAAGCCCTTTACGTTAAACGACAACTATGTTTTTTTAAAAATATTTGGCACTCCAACGACAACACTCCTACATGCAAAGGGGCCCACCAACAAGAAAAGTTCTTCTCTCTCCTACTTTCTCTCCTCTCTCCTATTGCTTTTCTCTCTTCTCTCTTCTCTCTTCTCTCTCCTACTTTCTCTCCCGTGGGACTCACTTTCAAGATGTAAAGCTCCATCTTTTTTTACATCTCAGCCGCTTCCTCTATATTTACACCCATATACACACTCCCATTGCATGTGTTTCCGGCCAAAGGGGGTGTAAATGTGATATACACCTCTTTATACACCTCCCACTGGCCATGTTCTAAAAGTCCCTAAACTGTCACTAATCGCCGCTAAAACTAAAAAACCATCATTTATTACCATATTAGCTACAATATGCTGATGGATTGATTTCTCCTTGTGTTTTTCGCTCGACATTTATTTTCCTTCTTCTAGAATACACCACACAATTGAGTAAACTGCTAACGAACAATTATTTATCATTTACCACAATATAATCAGCAAAAAAGAGAAATTTTGGAGTGTTCTTTCATGTGATAAAATACTTGTAAGCCTTGGTATGTTTCTTATGTTTGGACATCTACTTCTTCTCCTACATAATGCAATTTTGAGAGTCTTTTCTGGACTGAAAAACACTATTGTTTCTCAAATGGTTTGTGTTTATAAGTTACATGAAAGTATTTGAAAATTTAACTGGAAGTTGTTGTGACAGGTGTAAACTTGGGTGTTAGCTGGTACAACATGTTCTTATTCTCAGAACCTGAATATGTATGTATGGTCTAATTTGATAACACTATTCTCAACATCCAAATGGTATATGTTTTGCTTATGTGACTTAAACAAGGACATCAGTGGTTCATATAGCATTATCCAAAATCCACAGGATAATATTGGTTAGGTGGTCGTGTTGTGTCTAATTGTCCTTTCAAAATAATTTTGAGTTTTGATTATAAGGCTTTTTAATTTCCCCTGTTCCAAACAAACTAAGATTGATGAAAATGTGTTTATTTTAAGCCTTTGTAAATTGTATATACTAGGGGTGGCATTTTAGACTCAAAAATCGCAAAAACCAACATAGATATTACCGCATTTAAACCGAACATGCGAGAAAACCGACCGCAATTTGCGGTTTGAGGAACCGACCAGCAATTGCGGTTGTGGTTTGGAAAATACCAAACTTGCTGTAACCACAAACCGCAATATGTTTTTAATTAATAATAAAAATACATTTTTATAATTAATTGATATTAAGTAATAGCAGTTAGATGAATCTAATGGCTACGATCAGATCTAATCTAATAAGCCTCTATCTCTCTCTCTTATGATCTCTCATTCGTCTCTCTCTCAACTCTCTTAATCTCATACTCAACTCAACTCTCTCCTCTCTCGATCTTAGTTCTCTTATCTCTCAACTCAACTCGATCTCTGTCTCAACTCAACCTCCACCACTCTTACTCAAACTCAGCCTTTCTCAACTCGATCCCTGTCTCAACTCAACCTCGCCACCACTCTCACCCTAAACCTTAGCCGATCTCAACCTCTCTCAAGTCTATCTCCAGTCAACCTCACCGACGCCGCCTTTCTCACTAAACCTCTCCACCGCGATCAATCGTCGTCAATTTGGAGCTATCAATCAGGTAAACCTAATTTTTGAAATTGAGGGTTTCAAAATTAGGGTTTCGAATTTTGAATGGAATGGGGAATAATAGGGTTTCGATTTATGGTTAAATGAAGGTTTTCTAAGCTTTTCTAATGACACATTTGATTTTTTTGCAGGGATTGCTGTTGAGATGGGTTTGGTTTGGAGGTTTTGGAGTGATTGCTGAGCTTGGATCATTTGCTATATGTTTTTTCAAAGGTAAATCTAAATAATGTGTTTTGTATGTTAATTAAATTGTGTTTTTGGAGGTTTGGGAGTATTCTGTTTTGGATTATGTTTTTTTGTCTTTGAATTGATTTGCTTTCTGATTTTTTAGTTTAATTTGGTTGTGTTTTGGAGGTTTAATTTGATAATGCTTACATTTTTTATGGTGTAATTGAGTTGAATTGAGTTAAATATTTGATTTATGTTTTTTTAAGTTTAATTTGTTGTTTTATTTTTTAATTTGGTTGTGTTTAATCTGTTATTAATATGCGTCTATCTTGTTCTTGTTGTGTTGTGTTGTGTTTTATAGATGGAGTCTAGCCACTCTAACACACCTAATGCCTTTAATTCCCAAAGACAAACAAAACACCCGAAACACAACCTCCAACTCAAACACAAAATCCCACACATGAGGGGCTTGTGGTGGGAGATAGGAGGAAAGCCCCAAAATCTATTGTGTGGTTACATTGCACAAAACAAATAAAGAAGGATGGTAATGGGGTAGAGAAGATTATAGGGGTTTGCAATTATTGCAAAATGGAGATGCCGGCGGACCCTAGAAAAAAGGGGACAACGGGTTTAAAAAATCACATAGAGAGATGCAAGCTCTCTCCTCTCTATCAACAACAAGGTGATGCAAATCAACCTTCCTTGACAACGGATACAATGGATAGTGGATTGGTCCCTCACACATTCAGACAAAAAAAAAAAAAGTGAGTTAAAGGTTGTGAAGTTCATCATTAAGGATGAGCATCCTTTTAGAGTCGTTGAGGGCTCGGGTTTTAAGGAAATGATGTACAAGGTGCAACCTCGTTTGAAGGTACCAAGTAGGAAGAAGGTTGTCGAGGGGGTGTGGGAGTTATTCATGGTTGAAAAGGCAAAGATAATAAGTGTGATTGGTGAGCAAAGAGTTAGTATCACAACCGATACTTAGACATCGATCCAAAACATAAATTACATGGTTGTGACGATCCACTTCATGGATAGTGATTGGAACTTGCACAAAAGAATAATTAGCTTCACAAAGATCACTAGTCATAAGGGCATTGACATAGGGAAAACCCTAGATGCATGTTTGACGGATTGGGATATACACAAAGTGTTCACAATTACCATTGATAATGCTTCCGCCAATGATGGGCCGATTGAGTACATGACACAAAGCCTAAAAGCAATGAACACCTTAATGTTGGATGGGAAGTACTTGCACTTGATGTAACACCCCGTCCCTAATTTAATATTTAATCATTAAACTATTCAAGTAAAAGACATTTGTACCCCCGAGAGTATAATAAATTAAATAATTAAGTTGAGTTGACTATAGAAAAGAAAATAAATTGAAAGGCTTAAAATTTGATAAAATAAAATAAGATAAAGTAATTAAGAATTTTGGGAGTAAAATAACATTTAATATTATAGAAGGGTAAAAAGGTCATTTCGAGTTTGAGAAAGAATTTGGGGAAGTGAGCCACACCGTTATGTCGTGCTCATCGATACGAGTTCGTGGGTATATTGTGGGCTCGAATCGGAGTTGTAACGAAGAAATGGCGATCAAGATTAGGCCAGTGGCATAACCGTAAATATTTCGAAGTTCAGTTTTTAAAAACCCAGATTTCTCCTGCGCGAGGAACGAACTTCAGATGGTGTTTTCTCCCATCTCCGACCTCCATTCCGGGCAAGGTCAGTCCCAAACGAACCACCACACTTCCCTCTTCCAACCCCAGCCCGTCGCCGCCTCCATAAGTCGCCGTCGTTGCCGGAATCAGCCACGAAACAGGCGGTTCCGACAGTTTTTCTGAAAATTTCGGGAGCTCATTTCTCCCTCCTCCGGCCACCAATTCGGTCGAGTAAGGTATGCTTTTCTACCTATTTTTCATGATCTAGCTGATGATGGGGTAGGTTTTGAACGATTTGTAGCGTAGGTAACCCAAATCTCGAGTTAAAGTTTCAGCCGGTTTTGAGGTTAGGTTTTGAGCCACTTAGGGTTCGAATTGGACTTGCCCGTAGTTGAATAAAGTGTTCGGGAGGTCGAGAACTAGTTGTATATGGAAGGAGAGCTTTTGGTTTGGAGTTTGACCGATCGCCCAATTTTATCGCTTTTTATGCCTTTGGGACTGCCAGTGCGGGTTCCCACGTGTAGGCCCACTTTTCACTGCCAACCTTCATTCCTAAATTATTTTTACGTCATCATGAGCGCGTAGGCGTGCTCGGATTCCGATTTGGAGTTCGTATAACAGTCGAACGGATTTATGCCTATTGCGTGTTATCCGGGTTCGATAAGTTCGGACCGTTGGATCGGTCTCAACTCCTAGTATGTTGTTCCCCGTATTTCTAGGATCGTGTACGAATTGATGGATTGTGGATCGGAGCCCAGATGCTCCGGATCATTGACTTAAAGTTTAATTAACGGAAACCGTCCGATCGTACGATCGTGAGTGATCCGACCGTCCGATCGAGACTAAGCTTTCAGGATAAACTTAATAAACTAAATGGAACCTATAGGAACTTGCGGATCACTAATTGGGGTTTTAAACCCTACGGGCGCGAGTTGAGTTAAACTAATATTTTAATCAAATATTTAATCCGAGAATTATTGAATTAATTTAACGGTTAAAGGTGGAGTTAAGTGGGCGTAAGAATAATTCTTATCAAGTTTAAACATTTTTGGGCCCGGGGTCGAGACTTTTAATTAATTTCCGTGCGGGTTATTCTTATTTAATTATTGGTTTATTATTATTGTTGGTTAATTAGATTCATTAAATTGTTATACTTATATCTAAAGACTCCATTCTCTTTATGGATTAGTAGTATGATTAATTCTTATTATTATTATCCTTTTTATTTGGCGATTGATATTATGACTTAATTACGGGATAAATGGATTTTATGCAATAAATGATTTAGTGAAGGTTTTCTGAAAGCTGTTACTTTAAGTTTATTTATAAATCACATAATCGAATTTAATTGAACTTCATGAATAGTTGATTTATTTATATGTTAAGATATTGTATTTGAGCGGGTTGCCTCAGATTAAATGGTTGCCTTCAAATCAATTGTTGCTTACGGATTACATAAATATTGATATTGGTGATTACCGGTTTACGGACCTAGTTGCCTTCGGAATAAGTCTGCGCGCATGACTTTACGCCCCACGAGTCTCGGGGACGCCCGAACCGTGCGGAGCGAGGACGCGACTCGAGAGAGACTTTGTGGTTCCCGAGTTCAGCGAGGACGCGGCTCGAGAAACTTTGTGGTTCTGAGTTCGCGAGGACGCGACTCGGAGAAACTTTGTGGTTCCCGAGTTCACGAGGACGCGACTCGGTTGACTCTGTGGCTCCGAGTTTCGCGAGGAAAAGGGAATTGACGGAAATGATTATAATGGATGAATAATGGATGAGACACAATGATGTGGGAATCGATTGCACTACATATATACGGTGCAGATTACGAATATAGCATGCCACCACTGCTTCTATTTTCTGCACGGGGTTGGCTCAGATCCTAACCACCTGCCCGATTTCACTACACGGTGATTAGACAGTTTTCCCCCTCCCCGCTGCTTTCGGTTTATGCATATATCCCTTAGGGGGCGCTTGTACATAATACATGGATTAAGCGAAAAGGCTTCAGGTATGGTTTTCTGGAAAATAATTTAGTATGGAAGAGCTACGTGTGGCTTGATCCCTCACGGAGGGTACGTAGGCAGCCTAGATTAATCTAGGTGCAGCCACGAGGAAGGATATTTAAGAATTGGTCTATGGGCTTGAAATGGATAATGATTCTACTTAATAGAATTTTTCAAATAATGTTGATGTGCATGTTAATATAATAACCACTGAAATGATTGTAGCTTGATGATTAGCTACGGTCCACTTTGAATACAAAAAGATGTTTAGAAATGTCGATATTAATGACGAATTAATATTTGAGACTTGAAGATTTCATTGAATAAGAATATTGAGATTGAACTGGTGACAACGTTGATGTCTAGACTATTGTAAGACCTGGTGCCTTACTGTTTTTACTGTTGTTGGCTTGAGAACTTAACTTATGCATGCTGGCAGTTGGGTTGATTATTTATATGCTTGTTTGACAGGTGAAAATTTTGGGAAACGTTCAATTTACAAGGGAGACTCTGCCGAATTTTCGGCAGAAGTCGAACCTTAAAATTCTTTAAATTTTAAATTGAAGGGCATTTTAGTCATTTGTGCTCGGCACCTGCCAGGTGTCGGGCACGCACAGGGTTCGGCTCGGATTCCAAAGTGGAATTTGGGTCGGGTCCTGTCACTTGAGGTGTGCTTGTCACATTCTTAATTTAATTGTTAAGGATAGGTCGAAGGAGCTTAGTGCCTCAATTGAGGGTATAAGAAATTGTGTGAAGTTTATTCACTCTTCTCCGGCGAGGTTGGATAAGTTTAGAGAGTTTGCCATTGCATGTAGGATGGACAAGATGGCAAATGTGCCAATGGACGTGCCTACAAGGTGGAATGCAACCTATAAAATGCTTGAAGGTGCATTCAAGTATTGGCAAGTCTTTGACAAGATGGCATATTCTTGTGAAGTGTTTCAAGCTTACTTTCTAGAGGAAGAAAAAGTTAATAAAGTGATGGTTAAGAGAGTGGGACCTCCAAAAGATGATGATTGGGAGAAGGCATTAGCTTTTGTGCATTTTCTCAAAAAAATTTATGATGCTACATTGAAGCTTAGTGCAACCAAAACTTGTACATCCCCAATAATTTTCATCGAATTGGTTGGGTTACAAGTTCAAATAGAAGCAAAAATGAAGGATCGTACAAATCCTACTATGCAACGGGTAGCATCTTCAATGAAGTTGAAATTTGACAAATATTGGGGGAGCTTTGAGGTTGTGAATAAGCTTATATTTTTGGGCATTGTGCTAGACCCAAGGATGAAGCTTCAAATGAGTTCTCTTTTGGGTTTGTATTGGTGCCCATAAATTTGAATTACAATTTTCCTTTAGTTTGTAACTTTAATTAATTTTGAATTGGATTTTTCCTTTGAGTTGTAACTTTAATTAGGTTTGCATTGCATTTTTCTTTTAGGTTGTAACTTTAATTAAGTTTGCATTGCATTTTGCATTTTTCTTTTGGATTGTAACTAAATTTTAACATTATTTTCTTGGGTTTAAATTTATTTCTTTGGGTTGTGAGTTTATTTGCTTAAATTTGTAAAGTATGCTTGAACTCAAAAGGCTTCAAAAGAAGCTTCAAAACTAGGCCTACAAAAGTATGGAAGATTGGATTTTTATGACACACAAAAGACCCAACTTAAAAGACCTAAAACTTTCTAATTTAGGCCCAAAATATCCCAATCGGTTTAAACCGTTAATTCACAGTAACCAACCGAAATTGCGGTTATACCACGATGCGGTTAACCGCAAAATGCAGTCGGTTTGCGGCTTCAAAAAAACCAAAACTCAAATAGTCGGTCAGTTTGCGGTTTGGCTAAAAAATTGCGGCAACCGTACCACAACCAACACTAGTATATACATGCAGGATTTGATGGAAGGAGTAGAAGGAGAAAAAAAAATTATATGAAGATATAACCAAACAAATAAGAAATGGCCAAAAAGAACCAAACAAATGAGTGAACAAGTAGTTGTGGTTTCATTATTGGCTCTGCAGAGGCTTCTAGGATTTGCTAAACAACAAATGCCAAGACAAAAAAGCACAGAGTAGCTAAGCATTAATTAATTGTTTTCCCACAAAAATGGGTTTAGTGGAAACTGACCATTTTAGAGAAACTGTCTAACGTTGATAGAGATAATTAGATGATAGCAATTTTTTTTCTTCCCAGAATATCGTCTCATTATATTTAAGTTTGAATTTCCTTTACCGAAGATCTAATAAGTTGGGCCAGGACTTACTTTAAGCCTAAGCAATGGTTCTATAGGAACTTGGAAAATAGGTTGAACTACAAGGTTGCTAAAACTTTAGTTAATGCAAATCACAAATAAGTTTCTCTTTCATCTTTATTTGGAGAAGATTGAAATGAACATAACCACTTTAAAAAAAAAGAAAAAAAAAGGGAAACACAATCCTGGGCTGTAGTTGGGGTTTAAAAGTTAAAAATATACAGTTGGAGACCCAAAACCCAAAGAAGCATTGGCCATCTTAGGCCTAGGCACGGATCGGATCGGTTCGGTAGAGGGCTATTCCGTTAACCAAACCAAAGACTTCGGTAGAGCATTTTCTCTTCCGTTAACCAAACCAAAGACTTCGGTAGACTTCGGATCGGTTAACCTAATATTCGGTTCGGAACGGATCGGTAGATCGGTAGTACCGTAATACAACATACTAATAACACAATTTATTTCGTATCACATGATTTTAATTTATAAACCTAACATAACCCTGTGCATGATTCAATGACAAAAGTATAAACCTCAAAAAGACTAATAATGTCTTCTCCTCAAAAACAAGTTACAGAGGTACTACAAACCCACATATCTTATCCCTTATATAGGAAATTTACACAAAATACTTCAAAGCAAAATACTTCCAAGTTTATCTTGAATGAAATTAGTTTAAACGCTTCAAAACGCTTCAAAGAACCACAAATTGCAGCAAATAGGCCTAGTAATCTTCAATCCAAATCTGATTTGTGTACTGCAACCAAAGAAAAACAAGATTAAGAATAAATATCAAGTACATGGGCATGTTATTTGAGATAAAGGAATGTTATTATTCACTATACCATTCAATATGTACTTAAGATGGAATGACAACCACTTTCTCTTCCATTTGAGAACTAGAATATACCTCTACATCATTAAACAAATTATAAAAGTGAGAACATAAACATATTTCATATGAATGCAATTGAAAACCAAAAGAAATATAAAAATTTAAAATTACTTACCATTCTCAATTTTCTCCAAAGCATCATAGAACTCAAGTTCCTCCTTAGTGGGATCCTTGTAAAAGGAGAACTCCTCGGCTTTCAACCAATCACTTGTGCAAACCAAGGCCTCCACCATTCTTGGAGTCAAAGAAGCACGAAAAGGATCTACAATTCTACCACCCAAACTAAAGGCAGATTCTGAAGCCACAGTAGAGATTGGAATGCCAAATACATCCTTAGCCATTTGGGATATAACCGAAACCTTGGACTATTCTCTCTCCACCAAGCCAACAAGTCAAAGTTGGGATTTCTAAGATTTTCAGGTGGCTCTAACAAATACTTATCCACTTCATTTCTTATCTCAACAACATCCATCACTTGTCTCAACTTCATAAATTTACATAATCTTTCCACCTCAACATCATCTTCATCATTTACCATAATTGAATCCCCAATTCTCTCCAAATTGCTATTCTTATAACTTTGGGCAGCCAAGGGGTCAGCTACTTTATACACATCATACATGTGGATTAAAAAGTCCTTGACTCCTTTGTGTAACTCATTAACCTTGGAGGGATTGGATTCTATATCGGAAAGGCTAAATAAGAGATACTCCATTTTGTATCGTGGATCAAGAACAATTGCAACAAGCAACAATTTATTAATGTCCTCAACCTTCCCCCAATACTTGTCAAACTTTCTTTTCATTGATATTGCTATACTCTTCATGAGAGAATCCTCACTTCTACAAAACTTTTGCAATTGAACAAAAATAGCACACATTTGATGGAAAGCTTGGTGAGAAGTCACTACCTTTGACCCACTAAATTTCGAGTGGCTTCGTAGTACAACTTCAAGAACTTGATCAAGACTCTAGCACAATCCCAATCATTTGAGGTAGGAGGCCCCACTCTTTTTCCTCTTCTCAACATCATCATCCATAAAATAACCCACAAAGTGTGGATCTCCATCATCCTCCAACATCCTTTCAAAAGCTTTTTGATACTTCAATGCCCCTTCCAACAATAAATAGGTGGAATTCCACCTTGTACACACATCTAAGGGCACAAGCCCTTTGATATCAAGTTGCTCAAAAGCAACACATCTTCTCCAACTTTCCAACCTTGCGGTGAAGAGTGGATGTACCTCCTTTGAATTAGTAATAGCCATAATGGAGTTATCTAATTCTTTCATCCCTTCAAATACAATTAAATTCAGAATATGTGCACAACATCGCACATGCAAACAATCACCACCAAACATAAGTGTCTTTCTCTTTGTCAACCTACCCTTCATATAACTTATCATTTTATCATTAGGAGTAGCATTATCAACAGTAATAGTAAACACCTTCTCTATACCCCAATCATTCAAACAATAATCCAAAAGCTTTCCAATAGTTTCACCCTTATGGTTTGGAATGACACAAAAGCTTATAATCCTCTTGTGCAAGTGCCAATCAACATCAATAAAGTGAGCCGTGACAACCATATAATTTATCTTTTGAAGAGATGTCCATGTGTCGGTAGTAATAGACACTTTATGTGATGGGTGACTTAACACACTCTTGATTTTACCCTTCTCTAATTGAAAAAGGTTCCACACATCTCTAGCAATTGTCCTACGAGATGGTGGATCAAACTTTGGTTGGACTTCTTGCATTAAATCTCTAAATCCCACATTCTCTATGACAGGACCCGACCGAATTCCACCGGAACCCGAGCCGGACCCTATTGATGGGCCCAACACCAACCCATGCCGGGCCCACGAACCGAATGTAACCCTCTTCCCGACAAAACAACAACAAAGGGCCGAGACTTACGCCGAAAATCGGACGAGTCTCCCTACAAAGTGAACAATCCCCAAAGTTAAAACCCGCTCAAACAAGCAACGAAACAAAACCTAAGCACCGGCATGCTACGGATAAACTACCCAGGCCTCACTCGGCCAACAAATTAACCCTTACAGGCAATACAGAGCAATCTAAGAGTTTAGGAATTCGGCGGAAAAGAATAAAGCAGAATATGAGTTTAGGGTTCAAGGACAATAGATCCTACCCTTCGGTCAAAGCTCGAGAAGAGGAGCGCACGGCCGAACGGTGTCGACGCAACTACGATGCAGGGGGCGCAAAATGAAAAGAGTGTGAGTGGACAAAAACAAAGTTTTACATACTTAAAACAATATACTAACCCCACCTTTTAAAACCATGCAAACCATGCATATGAAATCCTTATATACGTGATTGATTTAGAAATCATATTATCTCAAATTACATGAGAGCAATCCAGCTCAAACCTTTTTCCGAATAAAATACCCTTTTTCTTTTCCCGAGGTATGACCTCTCAAATAAACCCAAGCGAGGTTTATAAAACATAAACAAAACGGCCTTTGTTATTGTAAAGCATAAAGATGGAATAAAATTCTCATAACGTAAAACAAACCTTTAAATGCCGAATAATTCGTATATGTCAAGAAAACCCAACTCGACAAAGAATATAGACATTTATTGTAGTTCAAAGCATTTATATACATATATATAAATATCAAATCCGGATTCACAATCCCACGAGTAAAACATAACCGATCGAATCCAATCAAATATCAAGTCAAAGTAAGTGTAAAGTTTCCCCAACTTCCCCAACTCACAATCCTGTGCTCGCAAGCACGACAAGTAAGGAGGATCCTCACTAAAAGAAATAAGAATACGAATATAATAACCCACGCATATACATATATATACATATATATATACACAATAACAACTCAACACCGGATCAAGTGTACCGGGAAACCATCCAACGGGGATAGTTTAGCTGGATACGAGGACTACACCGCGGTGGCCCCGTACCCGTGGTTTAGCCGTCCATAGTAATGGATTATGCTACCCGACCAGTATGGCGAGTACGCATACTCAATACCCCTACGTCCGAACTAGTCCATGCGCTGACTAAATACTCAATTAAGAGTCTACACTACACCCGTTAAGGTATGCACCGGATCGAACCATATCTCGATGGTAGTATCGAGCGGAGGGGAGGTACATAACACGGTGTTTTCAACACTCACAACCATTGCCCTGCAATAATGCATTTATACATATTCATATACTTTCACATTTCAACCCACAATCATGCACCCAAACCCAAATACGATTAGGACCCAAGCGTCCAAAATTCAAGATCAACATATATATATATATATATATATATATATATTCAAAATAAGGACATCACCGTCCCAAACATATATTTCCATATTCAAAATATCAATATAATTATATAAGGGACCTCACGTCCCGGCCTTGAACATTCCAACCCAAAGATATATATAATTAAAGTATAAGGAACTCGTCAGTAAATACATACCGTTAAATCAAACGTATAATCCAAAATATACATATGTATATATATATATATATATACATAAAACATAAAGATCCTTTAAAGTACAAAAACTCAAGCCCGATCCCATATACATATCTATGTATATAAATATGTATGAATATACGTATAATCAATTCCCATTATTCCAAAGTATTTATTCAAAATCAATATATATATGTATGAAAATATACATATATATAATCAAGGTATAAGTAATTATACTTCAAAAGGTTTTAAAAGCCAAAACCGAATACGTGACCAAATGGACTACGTTAACGTCCAAATATTCAATTATATAAATAATATAATAAAACCACCCTTAAAAATATAATATCCCAAAGGGTCCATAAATTCTCATTTTTATAAAGTATACGACTTCAAGCTCAAAATAGCTCAATTATATAAACCAATTTCAATACGAAAAACCATCGGGCGTTAACCACGTCCGTTTGATACCCAAAGGTATAAATAATAATAAAATAGCCAACAGGCCCCACAATAAACCGCAACCCAAATCATGCATTTACCTCAATGCAAATCATTTTAATACATTTCAATCAAAGTCGAACCAAGATTTTAAACCATTAACAAATTCAAGATTTAAAACCATTAAATCTCATTTCATGCATTTCAAGCAAATCATTCAAATCATGCTCATTTGAAAACAAAGTCCACTCACCGTTGGTCCTACGCTGCATAACCCCAAAGGGTCCCACTTGCTGCGTCACTGCAAACAGAGTACCTAAAGCGATAGATACGAAGATTGGATTAGTGCAGTGAGCCCGAACGAGAATCGAAACTTAAACCCTAACAAAACCCCATCTAACGTGCACGTACGTCCTACGAAGGATTCTAAGGTCAAACTACCTCTTTTAGCCAGTGGGACCGCCCCGGAAGACTCACGGTCAACCGGCGGTCAAACACCCCTTTTCGGTCAACCCGGGCCCGCGGAGCCCAAGACCTCCAAAACGATCTGGACATTCCTAGAAGTCCAACAAAGTCAACTACACAGCAAACAGACCTCGGGAGACACTCGGTCAACCCTGGTCAAACTTGGTCAAACCCAGGCCGAATAGGTCAAATCAGGCCCGTGGGTCCCATGACCTCCAAACTTAGATCCGAAAGTTCCTATAGGTTCACTTCGGTTTAACTAACACGTCCTGAAAGTTTGGTCACGATCGGACGGTCGGATTGCTCACGATCGCACGATCGGACGATTACGCTTAACTCAAACTTCAAGTCGTTGATCCGAAGCATCTGGGCTCAGAATCACGATCCGTCAAATCCTACACGATCCTAAAAATACAGGGAACAACATACTTGGAAAAGGGACCGATCCAACGGCCCGAACATATCGAACCCGGATAACGCGCACAATAGGCGTAAATCAGATTCGTCATCCGAACTCCAAATTGAAATCCGAGCACGCCTACGCTGCGCTCGTGACGGCATGCGGATAATTTAGGAATGAAGATTGACAATTACTAGTCGGCCCGTGCAGCCACCCACACTGGCAGCGCATTTGGGTGCCCAAAGCGATAACCCGTCGTCGGACAAACTCCAAACCAAGAGCTGTCCTTCCACCAGCCTATACTACTCGATGAGTGGAACAACTTATTCAACTACGAGAACTTGCATAGACGCGGCAAGTGGCCGGAAATTGAATCTCAAAACCGGCCAAACTTTGGAACACAGATTCGACCCTCTACGCTACAAACTGAAGGAAACCAACCATGCAGATAGCTAGAGCTCGAAGAGTAGTTAAGTTTTCATACCTTACTCGTCGAATTCCGTCGCCGGAGGAGGGAGAACGAACGCTCGAAAGATTACGTAAAATCCGGCGACATTTCTGCATTTTCCGGCGAAACGAGCAGCGGTGGACGGTGGCTGAAGGCTGGGGTTTGACCGGGATGTCGTCACGGTCCTTTTGGGACAGGTGCCACCCTTAGTGGTGGCCGGAGTAGCAATTGCCGGCCAAAAATGTGGCCGGCGCCAAAACTGGAATTTTAAAGGGGGGGGTCTGTGTACGCACGGAGAGAAAGAGAGAGACTGAGAGAGAAGGAGAAGAAGAAGAGAAAGTTTCGGGTTTTTACTGTAGCGGTACTGTAGCCGCTACAGTAAAAATCAGAATTTTGTTTTTTCTTTTTCTTTTCTTTTCTTTTCTTTTCTTATTCTAATCGCTTCTCGATCGTTCTGACACGAAATTCGATTGTCTGCGCATATCCACGAACTCGTTTCGACGAAATGACGCAACGGCACAACCCATTTCTCCAAAATCCTTATGGAATTTTTAAAGTGCCTAAAATACCCTTAATCTCAGTGGCAAAACTGTAATTTCCCCAAAATTATTTAAATTGAATAAATTCAATTAAATTGGGTCAGGGATGTCACACTCTACATGGCTAAATGGAAGCTCATCACGAATAATCATCCGTGCACATGCAAGTCTAGATCTCTCCTTACTAAATGACCAACTCACTATGCTACCCTTATCCTTGCCAAACGATAAGAGTTTTTGATTTTTGACATCTCTAAGTGGGGATGTCCTACATGTACTCTTTAAATGATACCATAAGGAAGAAGTACCATTACGGGAGTCACATCCATAATCTTGCTTACAATACTTACAGATGCACCTAGGTTCATCATCATTTGTACCTTCTTCCTTCTTTATCTTATCAAAATGTTCCCACACATTAGACCGAGCTGCAGCTTTTCTTTTTAAGTTATTCAGTGGTGGAGATGGGCGAATGGCATTTGATGACCTATCCACAGTTTGTGTAGAGGTTGGTGTAGGAGTTGAACTTGAGTTTGACATAGGACTAGTAGATGAACTGAAAGTTTTTGCAATTGAAACACAAATTAATGAAATTAAACAAAAACACATGAGCTTTTAAAAAGAAATCATCTCCTGTACCAAAGAATGCTAAATAGGTCGACTATTGTCTATTGTCCCATAACTTCAACCCCCATATATATATATATATATATATAGGTCAGTCAGATAAGATATGGACTGTTGATTCTTGATATACAAACAAACAGCAAAGCTTTTATTAACAACCACCTTTTTATCCGAGAGAGCTGCTCATCTCATATATTAACAATTAATTAACAATTAGGTGGGCACTAGTGAACATTTCTTACTAACATTTATTAACAATTAAACACTTAATTAATTGCTCATCTCATAAAGCTAACTGATTCATTCCTTACAATATTTAAATACTAGGATTTCTTATGCACATTTGAAAAGTCAACATCTGTTCCAATTCATATAGCTTTAATCATATTACTTTAATCAATAATAACTGAGAGGCATCGGATGAGTTTAAAAAGCAAAATACCTTGTGCTAACAGAGAGATGGAGCTTTGCAACTGAGCTGGAGCTTTGCTAGATGGTTTCTTGTGCGACTGGAGCTGGATGAGATGGAGCTGTGCTAACAGAGAGGGTGAGATGGATGAGATGGAGCTTTGCTAACAGAGAGGGTGAGATGGATGAGATGGAGCTGTGCTAACAGAGAGAGTGAGATGGAGCTGTGCTAACACAGAGAGAGAGAGAGAGAGAGAGAGAGAGAGAGAGAGAGAGAGAGAGATGGAGTTGTGCTAATAGAGGGCGGCTGGATGAAACTAAAAGAAGTAAAGGAACGATTTAGGGTTAATGCAGGTTGTGTTCCAGTGTGTGGCAGTCTACAATAAGTTAATATCCAACCAATAATAAATAGATACATATATTAGTATTTAAATAATAAAATAATTATTAATATCGGATCGGTACGGGTTTAGTCGGGTTGGGGATATTGTTAACCGTTAACCAAACCAAACTTTTCGATGCGGATCGGATCGGGATAATTAAAATTAAAAAATAATTATTTAACCAAACCAAACCAAACCGCTTCGTGACGGCATTTGGCTTAAGACGCGGATAATTCGGATGAGATGCCCACCCCTAGGCCATCTCAGCCTAGCCCACTGAATAATGCAGTCTACACCAAACGCCCCGTTTAAGTCGCGTAAAAATCGTGAATTTTAAGCCATCTCTTCTCTCTCTCCCACTACGCAACATTTCAGCTTTTATCTCTGCCTCGACTACAGTTCCCGCCCAAAAGACGAAGCATTCAAAATCCTTCTCTCTCTCTAATGGACTTCAACGCAGGTACTGAGAGAAAACCCTAAATTTCTTCCATTAGTCTTCTCCATTACCCAAGTTAATTTCCATTATTAAGGAATTCATTTCAGGAGGTAAAGTCGCCAATCAACGACAACAGTGTGAAGTGATTTACAGAAGAAGAAAGCCCAACAAACCCACTCAAGATGTAGAACCCTTGTATGTTCAAATCTAATCTCTGTTGTGTTTATGTTTTTTTGTTTTGCGAAACCAAAAAGTTTCTTAATTTGTGTTCTCAATGTGTTTGTGGTTTTGCTAATCTCAGAAAGCAGTCATGTTCGGCTCGTTATGTCGGAAGGGTGAGTTTGGCTCCTGCTGCTGGAGCTCTCAACAGGAAAACCAGTTGGACCCGTTCCCTTTCTACAAGGTTCATTTCAAAGCGCCCACCTTTTTCTCTAACTCTAACTCTATCTCTTTCTTTGTTGGACCCTCCCTCTCTCTTTCTTCCGAGATTGCTGTTGAACTTGTCTCTATCAGCGCTGTCTTGTGAGCTTTAGGTTTGTGTTTATTATGATTCCTTTTGTTTTCCGCTTCCAGGTTTTGTGGTATTAGCTTGATTGCTATGTGGTTAGTGGGGAGGGGCTGTTTGGGTAGCGTCCATTCACTGAATTTCTTTTTTGATTCTATAGATTGAGCTTGGTATAGTTAGTCACTGTGGTAACTTTTGCTTAAGTAATGTAGCTACTATCTCATTCCAGGTTTTGATTGATTTTTTGTGCTTGATAGAGGGAGAACAAGTATTGCTGTTGGTGCTTGCTTTGATTATAATCCTCAACAGAAGGAGCCTAAAAGAAAAGGAAAGAGAAAAGGAAAAGCTGCTATTCCCAAAGTGAGCTCCTTTTTAAAGAAAAAATTTCTTTTCTGTTTTGCATGTTGTTATTAGCATTGTAATGCCTCAATTGCATGTACTCTATTAAAGTTTAAACTGAATCATATGCCGTTTTTAACGTTCGGAATTTCCAGGGGAAGTACAAATTTGAAGAGGAGAAGGCTTACTTTCAAGAGGTTGATGCCTTTGAGTTGTTGGAGGAGAGCCCCTCTCCCAAACCTACTACATGGGTTGCGGGCAACCAAACTGACACTGTTTCATTACCCAAGTTGTGCTCACCTTTAGATAAATGGTTGTTCAAGAAGTTAAACTTCACTTTCGAGCCTTCCAGCACATTGTCTAAGATACTGCAGACTTCAACCATGCGGCCCATACCTTCAGAACCCATTGGTGGTAACAATTTGAAATCTTCAAGTTTGAAAACCCCACAAAATTCTAGTAAAGTCAATTCTCCTTTGTCTTCTGCGCAAAGAAGATTTGAATTGAGTTTGGTTGATGGAAGTTTGCTTGAAAGGGTGCCGGACGTGGGCAATGACGGTTGTGAAGATATAGAAGCTTCTGTAAAGAAACTCTCTCTGGCATCATCTTCATCGGATAGTGAAGAGTTGGATCCATTTCGTGCTCTATTAGCAGTATGTGGACAGTTAGTTCCCTTAAAATTAAGGGATATATTTTCTTCCTATTGGTAAGCTCCTTGTTTGTAATGTGTTTGCCTTTACAATTTGAACTCCATTCTTTCCGCAATATTTTAGCTGAACCTCTGCTTCTGTAAGCTAACATAACATACAAATTTCTTGAAACAGTGACCTAGACAAGATTACCAAAGTCGGGGAAGGAACATTTGGAGAAGCTTTCAAGGCTGGCAACTATGTTTGCAAAATAGTCCCAATTGATGGTAACATACTAGTGAATGGGGAAGTGCAAAAGGTACTTGCTGCAATACTATGCCTTCTAGTAATGGGATTTCTCGTTTTGTTGAATGATACTGTAATGAGGTTACTGTGCTCCAGAGATCTGAAGAATTACTAGAAGAGGTCGTACTTTCCCGCACTCTTAATTACTTAAGAGGACATGAGGGTGATTTTCAAAATGCTTGCACCATGTTTATCGAAACCATAGAGTATGTATTTACTTTAAAGTTCTATCATTCCACAACTGCTTAAGACTTAATAGAATTGATTACTTGAATGATCATATCAGTTGCAAGATTTTTATTCTGTCATCTGATTCCTTTACAGTTGGAGAGTGTGTCAATGCTCTTATGATGCTGCTTTGATCAGCGCATGGGAGGATTGGGATGAAGATCATGATTCAGAAAATGATCACCCTAAGGCGTTTCCAGATAACCAGGTTTTTCCTTCTCTACTTAAACTTGTCTAATATTCTTTTTGGTATATAAGCTATAAGTCGTCCTAATAATCTTCCATAACTACGACTTGGTGATCTTCTCAAAGTATAAATGATTCATATACTATGAGGATAACGTTACTTGGACTTATTCAATGCAACTCACAATTTTGCATACAGTGCTATGTCGTGTTTGTTTTAGAGCATGGTGGCAAGGATCTGGAAAGCTTTGTACTTCGGAACACTGATGAGGCATGGAGTTTATTGGTCCAGGTAAAGTTTATACTATAACATCATTCTTGTGGTGATTCCTGAAACTTCAATTTGTTTTTAAATGATTGCATTATCATTTCAGGTTACAGCTGCCCTTGCTGTAGCTGAAGCTGCATATGAATTTGAGCACCGTGATCTTCACTGGTATGGTTGTGTTTGTGTCTATAATAATGACTTCGGAATTTATGAGTGTTGCTGACTTAGGAATTTGCATTTTTTACAGGGGAAACATCCTTTTAAGTCGGAATGGTTCTGTTACAATGCCATTCACTCTTGAGGGAAAACAGATGTTTATCCAAACATTTGGATTGGGGATGTCAATAATAGATTTCACTCTTTCAAGAATCAACACTGGTGAATTCTTGTTAAAATACTTTTGCAATGTGTTTGGTATGGTAGAGGATAAATTAATTGTTGATGTAGCATACTTAACAAACATCAAATATGCACAGGTGATGACATACTCTTTCTAGACCTATCTTCGGATCCTGAGCTCTTTAAAGGTCCAAAGGGCGATAAACAAGTAAGGAATTGAAACTAAAGTTGTACCAGTAAATTTATCTTTGTTGTATGAAATAAAATACTTGATAGTTAAATCATTTGCAGTCAGAAACATACCGGAAGATGAAGGAGGTAACAGAAGACTGCTGGGAGGGAAGGTATGGTTGATATATCAAATATAATTATCATACACAAAAGGGAAAATGTGTTAGTCAAAATTGAAAAGTAAGGAGAATTTTTTTAGTGCTGAATCTTTGTCAACTTTTGATCTTTATAGCTTCCCCCGAACAAATGTACTGTGGTTGATGTACCTGGTGGATGTCTTACTGCTAAAGAAATCATTTGTAAGTTTTTCTTAATTAATTTTAGAAAACTACTTACTATTGTAATTTTTCTTATACAAATGCTACAACAGCGGCAGGGGTTCTCTATGCTGGCAACCACAAAGGGGTGAAAACTGATCAATTTTAAGTCTAATGTCTTAAAACTATGCACTGTAAGAAGAAATGACAGGTTTTTGACTTATTCATTATGTGCTAGGAACGAACTTCAAAAGACGAGAGAGATTTGCGTTCATTGAAGAAGCGTCTCGACAAGTATCAGTCAGCCAGAGAAGCACTTCTTGATCCCTCTTTCAGTGTTTTGTTGGTTGATGGTGGCATTTGAGAAACAACTAAGAATGACAAGATGTAATTTTGCATTAACAACTGTAAATATTCGAGGTTACAATGAGTAGGAAGAATATTGTGAATATTTAGTGAAGTGTACAAGAAATTTGGTGTTAACTTTATGAATGAAAGTTATAAGATAAGTGCAATAGTTTTTATTTGAGGAAGTTAACTTTATGAGCAACCAAACAAAACCACAAAGCAAATCTGCCATATTGAATATGCCCATATGATATATCCTGGCTTTTGTCACCACTTTTCCCCTCATATTAATCCGAAGCCACTTTTCCAAATTCATATTAAATCTATCAAACTTGTATAACAGGTGTGACTGTTCTCTCTCTCTCTCTCTCTCTCTCTCTCTCTCTCTCTTGCTTGGTTTCGGCTTAAGACCTAGTCAGACAAGCTGCTTTTGATTCACTACTTTGAAATTTGAATGCAGCATAACAGATTATTTCACATGGGTTGTCTTTGTCCACTCTTACGTTGCATATTCTATCTTATTTTAAATCCGCAGAAAGAAGGTGGCTCTAATGGTTGTGGTTACTTTTTCACACTGTGCTACTTGGAAATATTAGATTTACTCTTGTGTCCTTATCATGCATTTGAGAACATGGTACCCTGCATTTTCTTGATAGCTTTCACACCTCAAAACGATACATGATAAATATAAAGCAGCAGAAGAAACCTTGCTGTAAATTTCACATGGTTTGTTTGTGTATGTGCCAGTGCACTATCCACACTCCACAGCCACAACTAGACCTGTGGTCCGGTTGCATCAAATTATTCACCTTCTTTATTCTGGAAACGATTCGCTGATCCGGATGCTAGTCGAACTCAAGACCTGACCTTTGATTGTACCGCGTAAGGAAGTCTATGTTACGCTTTCTTAGAAAATATTAGATCGCTTGGCACCCATCCACAAATCCTTATCCATGAAAGGAAAGGCCAAAACCTAAAAGTGAATTCTAGGCCTAATCTCTGGAAGACTTTCCTTTCCATTAACTTTTGTTTCTCTTTTATTGATCTTCATTCATTGGTTATTTATGTGCTTGGCTGATCTAAGCAAAATAGCTAGACTTTTGTGCCTCCTTCCTCCCTCCTTTAACCTGCTCCAACCAAATACAAATCTTTAACACCCCATTAACTAGAAGCTAGCTGTTTGATGCTGATCACTCCTATTTTATATGCATTTTTTAATCCATAAAATACTTAAGAAGCAGCCTTGGGATCTTAATCTTATATGAACTTCTTTAGCCCCCAAAAGAAATAAAATTTAATTACCTGTAGTGGGATGGGAATATGATATCTAGGGTTACGGCGGGCATGTGTGTTTTTACATGCATCATGTGGGTATGTATGTTTTGCCACTTGTGAAGACCACTTTATATCCTGAGCTTATATCTCTTTGGGAAAGAAAAAGAAGCAAAAAAGCATACTTGATTCTTTCTATTGTTTTGCAGACACAAGGTTTTCAACCCCTTATCATATCCTTAGTGACAAAGCAAACATATTTTCTTTATCGTTACAACCCGTCACCTTTCTTTTTGACACTTTCTTTTTTTGCCCTTTTTCTTTCCTCACCTTTATCTTCAACACTCTGCTCTCTCCAATGGGTGCTTATATTCACTCCAATTCTATCTGCAATGGTTTAAAAGCATTTCCAATTTCTGCATCACATTTAAAATCCTGCTTGGTCTCTGCCTAGAATCCCAGAAACACTTCACATAATCATGGCCAATGCAGCTTCTAAGTGCCTCTTCTTGTTCTTCATGTATCTTCTCTCTAGCTGTTCATCAGGTAAGTGACAACTATTACTTATACTTTCTGCTCAGCTTCTTTTCTGAAACCATGGTTCTCTTTATGAACATGACACTAACTACTTTGAAGTTGGATCTGCATTTTTCATATTCTGATCAGGATTTTGTTAATTTAAATTGGGTTAAAACTAGTTACAGCTAAAACTATAAGGAGTCTCTGGTCTTTTTTTTTTCACACCTTACAGGAACTCTGGTGGGTTTCTCATATCATGCAAGTGGAAACACTACAACTTCATCACCCAGTAGAACCATATCGTTCTTGAAGCAAAACAAGATCACCCCATCTCAGATTCGAGTTTTTGTTGAAGATCCTAGGATTTTAAGTACTCTGGCCAACACTGATGTTGCTGTTGATCTCTACTTGAATGAAAATATGATAAGTTTCAACTCTTCCTCAATCTCATGGCTGAAAACCCATGTAATTCCCTTTCTCTCACAAGCAAACATCATAAGCAGCATAGTACTTAGTGGCAATGACTATGCAAGAAAATCTAGTCTACCTAAGCTTTTATCCACCCTGAAATACATGCACTCAGTCCTGGCTAGTCTTCCTTCTGACAGAAGAATTAAGGTCTCAGTAGCATTTTCTTTGTCATCTCTTGAGATTTTGAGAAGAGGACATGAAAGATTCCTGCATAGGATTTGCAATTATATCAATGCAGTGAGATCATCTGTCATTGTAGAAGTCAATATTGATGGAGAATTGAGTATGGGTGATAGGTTTGTCCAGTCAGTGATTGAAAGAGCCAGCCTTGCAAATTCTGTTCTTCCTTGTAATGATGTCCCCATGGTTTTGACAATCAAAAGTCCAGCAGCTCCCAGCGCAACTGAAGTAGCCGAATTCTCTGTTAAGGTTTTGAAAGCTTTAGAAAGCAACACTCAGATTACAGGTAGGTTAGTTGGGTTATATGCAGAAGTAGCTTCCATGGAAGATTTTGCACAGAAAGAGCTCAAAAGGGAAGAGGAACAGATTTTTCGTTCTTGTAGGAGAGAACTCTTAAACAGTTTCCGCCTCAAAACAACTTCACATGACACATTTGACACACCAACAGTCTTCCCTACAACTCCCATATCAACAACACCACTGCCTACCACCCCTCCATATAACCCTACACCAACCATTGTCACTGTCCCCGCTACAAACCCGGTAACTGTAACTCCGGTCAATCCTGCCGCGCCAGTGGAAGTTCCCTCCACCACACCCGTCACCATACCCCCACAAATCCAGTGAGCTCACCAGTACCAGTTACCAATCCAGCCACAACCCCCATCACACCCATCACACCCATCACCATACCCCCTACAAATCCTGTGACAACTTACCCGGCGCCATCTGGAGGGTTTCCAGTCACAACACCTGTCACAAACCCAGTCTCACCTCCTGTAACAACTAATAATACTCCTGCAGTTCCAGGACAGAGCTGGTGTGTGGCCAAGAGTGGAGCACAGCAAACAGCACTGCAGGCAGCATTGGATTATGCATGTGGAATGGGAGGCTCAGACTGTTCACAGATCCAACAGGGTGGAAGCTGTTACAATCCAAATTCTCTTCAAAATCATGCCTCATATGCATTCAACAGCTATTATCAGAAGAATCCTGTGTCAACTAGCTGTGACTTTGGAGGGGTTGCCACAATAGTTAATGCTAATCCAAGTATGACAAATATTTCATTAATCATAAATTTTTGCTTCTTCCATATGATTTAATACATGCTATAAACTAAACATTATCTAATACATGCTATATATCTGAGTCTCTCCTGAAATCTTGAACAGGCGCTGGTTCCTGCATTTACCAATCATCATCATCATCATCATCCTCAACCCCAACAACTCCAAATCCAGCATCAACAATTCCACCACCAACATCAACAATTCCACCACCAACATCAACAACTCCACCACCAGCAGTAACATCATTTCCACCACCAACATCAACAATTCCACCACCAACATCAACAACTCCACCACCAGCAATAACATCATTTCCACCACCTGGGGAAGGTGTATCAGGGTATAGTGTTCTGTCTCATGACTTTCAAGCTCTATACTACATTTACCAGTCTATCACTAACTTCATCTATACCTGCAGCTCCGGTACTCCACCTTCGGTATTGAACTCAAGCAACCCGGCTTCAGGATCCATGCCAGAGTTTGGGAGTGACAGCCCTCCTGGTTTTAACACAACAACATCCACTTCAGCTAGCTTGCGACCGTCTGTTGGTTGCCTCATTTTGGTAACAACCTTAGTTACTAGAAAAATTGTTCTTACCATGTAAACAATAACATATGACCTCTCCATGTAAATTAACGGGTGATCAGATTCCTCAGAAGCACATTTTCTCACGATAAATCACGGTTGTACATAACTGCATATGCAAGCAAAGAAAGCTAGAGGAAACATGATAGTTACTGTCTTGCATTAGCTTGGAGATGTAGACATGGTTGTGGCTGTGGGTGAAGTGAAGGTAAGCTTCTCTACATCTAGCCCTGGGCTGCTATGAAACAACAATTTTACTCTGAGGTTGAGAGGTGCAATAGAGATTTGTGATCCTGTATATCTTTTAGTTGGGTATTGTAGGTCTGTGTACTGTGCTCAGACTATTAGAATTGAAGTTCATATTACTCTAGATATTTAGTAAAGTTGCATGAACAGAAATTTCTCCTTTTTATTGGAGTCAATTTCACTCGTCTGATCTGCACTAAGGCAACTGGCAAGGTAATGATCCTGGAGACATATATCCATGAATGGACTGATTTTACTTTTACATTTTGTTTACAACAAAAGTTACCTGAGCATAACATCATTACACATTGTATCAGGATCAAGCTCTTCTTATCATGATGTACCAACGTGATCATCGTGATGGTCCATGACCATCATCATCATTACTAGACAACTAATAATCATCAATCAGAAAAGTCAAACATTAATTAACATGTCAAAAAGAAATGTCTCCTTTTTTAAAAAAAAAAGAGACATCATTATCCACCAAAGCGAACAAAGATGAAATAAATCCAATACAACATTGTTGGCAAATAATGTATAGGCAAAATGCCACCATACATGGATTCAATTTGCATACACTAATGTGGATTTAACAAGAAAAACAAAATTGCATTCTCTGATAATGTTACACAATAACCTCTACAATGAACATTTCTACTGTGGCCTATGCACTATTTCTAATTCATTGACTAAAAACTAAAGATTCATGTTCTTTATACATCAACAGCTCGATAGTGCAACTATTTCATCGCTTTGAGAACACCACCAAGATCAACATGGACATGGACACCACGATTTTGAAACCAGAGCTTTCCCAGAAATTTTGGCGTTCAGCGGCTGAAGCTCCACCGCCACCCCGCTGTAACTGATCTCTGAGCTCTTTCAAAGCTTTGTCTCTTCGCTCACCCATCTGTCACAATGAAAATGAAGAGTCCACTTACAATGCGTTTAAAGGCTTAATATTGCACAAACAGAGAATCTTATTCATAGAAGACAAAAAGAGAAAGAAAAGTTCGTGATTACCCTTTGAAGCTTTCGTGTTTGAGAACGAGCTTCCTGGAGACAAAACTCTAATTTCAATACCCTCTTTTTCAGTTCCTGATCAGCTCGCCGTTGTTTCTCCAACTGTTCCCAGAAACAAGTTGAAGTTCAATAAAAAAATTATTAAGGACTTTATCCAAGCAAACTGGGGAGAAAAAAAGCATATGATGAATGTACCTGTGATTCAAACTCCTTAGTTTTGAGCTTCCAATGAGTAGACATTACCCTAATTTCATCTCTCAAGTTTGCTATTTCTTCATCCTTAACAACTAAAAGCTTATTAATCTTCTCAATATTCTTTGGAGAAACCTCATCTAATATTTTCCTCAGCTCACAGTCCTTGTTCACTTCTGCTTTTGCAACAGCTTGCATAATGTCATGCTCAACTCTCAAAACTTCAGCTTTCAGTTGCTTCTGGGAAAACTCTTGTGCCTGAAGGTCCTTCTGCAGGTTATCTAATTGTTCTCCTAGCCTAATTACACGATCGTCTTGCTCTTTTAATGAGCAATTTTTTCCCTCTAATTCCTTCAAAAGTGCTAAACACTGAAGCTGTGCCGATTGAGCTGATGCAGCACTAGCATCAGCAGTTGCCTGGGTGGTTGCAAGCTGTGATCTCAGACCATCCAATTGCGTGAGGTACTGCAGTCACGTTAAATACACCATAGTCAGGGAAACTTGTACACCAATAAAGTTCACTACCATAACTACCACAAACTACGCTCTACAAGCAATTAGCTTGCTAACTAATAACTAATTCTGTTTTAAAAGACAATAGCTACTGTATATGCTCCAAAATACAAACAAATCTCACTCAGCTATTGGGTGCAGAATCATAAAGGTAAAATAGTAAATTTGCTTCAACAATTACCCAAATCTGTTTGAACAAATGGTAACAAGCAAAATAAACTTCTGACTACAGTTATTTTAATTTAAAACAAAATGCACCTGTCTTCATTTTGTTTAATACACACCATCCCTTTAAACTCCAATTTACTTTAGTTATTAACCTTCCACATATCTCAGAATGATATTCTTCACTTCTTTATGTCTAGTCAAAAATAGAAATATCTTGTAGCAGAAATTTAAAATCCAATTTGAACTTGGTTTTCTGCCTTCAGGTCAACAGTTATATGTTATGTCAAATGTGTTCTGTTTATAAATGCAACTATCATGTGCCACCTAGGTGTACATTTGCAGAGACTTGAAAAAGAAATTAATTGATCTCCTAATTTTGAAGACAATTCTATCATTTTATTCAGGCTAAATTATTTAATGTGTTGATATGGGGACTAACACTAATTTGGCTTCTTTTAATCTGAACCCATTAGGACTTTATGCATACAAGGAAAAAGAAATAAAGGTTTAGGGGGAAGTAGATGGTTATGAGAAGCAAATTTTAATCCCATTTGTTTCTCATTCGGAATTTATCACTCCATATAATCACTCAAAACTTTTATTGGGAAAACAGTTAAGAACCCTTAATTTGGCAACTCCTTAATTCGAGGGTCAAGTAATGTAACAAAGGTTGCACAAAGTTTAATCTTGAGACTTATGTGGAAGAGTTAACATCTTTGGTTGTTTACTACAGTTCCCAAAAGTTTAAACTGCTAGGAGGGTGCACTCCCTCACTTTCCTAGCTTACCACTATATCTTGGCATACTAGCAAAAATTACTAGAATTGTTCAAGCAACCAAAAAGAGGGAAGCAATTATATAAAATCCTAAGACCTGGTCACCTTTTCTCCTATAGGCTCCGCCAAAAACAAAAAGGAAAAGCCAAAAGGCATCCCCAATGATGTGTATGAGATGTGCGTCTTGTTTGATAACTTCAAAACAGCAAGATGCAATAAAAACAACTAATAAAAGACATCATCAACTTAGGAAAGAAAAGCTAACAACCGTAATTAGTTAATCATGTCTTAAGCTTGAGGATCTACCCAAAAGAAAAGGATAATTTTTTAAACAGTTCGCCAGAAAATTAAAAAAGCTCATGAAAAATTATACATAATGAAGAAGTGGGATGTGAGTGGGACCTTCTCAGCAGTAGATGCTGAAGCTTCAAGCTTCTCATTTCTATGTTCCAATCTCTTCCGCAATCTACCAATCTCCTCTTCCAAGTTTTTAGCCTTCATCTGTGCTTCCTGTAAAAATCCCCAAAAATCACTTAGAATTCCATAAACAAACCAACATGACCCCACAAACACAAACACCCAAAAAAAAGATGAGAAATGATTGATCTCAAGACTCAAACCATGTCATATAAAATACAAAAAGAGCCTAAAATCATTAAATGAACAACTACTTGCCTGTCTTGTACGTGTTTCTTTTACAAATGATTGCTCTTGAGAAGCTAAGCGGTTCCGGGCCTCCTTCAACTCCGATGCTAAAGACACCACGTGCCGCCGAAAGCTCTGCTTTTTCTCATTCAAATCTTTTAACAATGGATCAAACTCTTGGACCGACATCGATGACAATGACGAGGAAGAAGAAGAAGGCGAGCAGGGCAGTGATTTCTCCGAAATTGACATCACAAATTACAAATCTTTTAGCCAAGTGAGATTGATGGTGAAGATCTGTATTGCGAGAATAAAGTGAATGAAGTCGTAAGGGCCGAAAGATCAAAGGCTGGTCCTTACAGTGAAAGCTATTATCTTCATAGCTGCATGTGAAAGCGGTAGTTGTGCATTAAATTTTTATGGGCTTCCAAGAAATTGAAATTTAAAAAATGATTACTTAAATAAATTGTAACTTCAGAAACACTGTAAATGGTTTGACGGATTCAACTTAAAAAAAATTATATATATTGAAGCATATTTTGTTTTAAAAAATGAACAGTTATACCAACATCATTTTCTCGAGATAATCTTGTCCAAGAAAATTGCAAATATTTTTGAAATTTCATCATGCAAATAATACAGCTACTCTACGTCAACCCAGCTATTATGAAGAGAGAGAAAGATGAAGGAAATGGTAGAGAGAGAAGCATGCCTAAGGTGCGTCAACCTCAACCAATAAATAGTATTGAATTGAGAGAGAGAGAGGCATCAACTGGGTCTACTGAATTTAAAGAAATCTGAACTGAGAGGTCTCATATTTGAAGCTCGTATAAAGATGGAGCATCTCTAGATTTACCCAGAAAAATAATTCACACACCATTTCACCATTCAAAAAATTTAAGTCAATTTGAGTTTACAACTTACCCACATATCAAATTTCCCAGGAAAAAAGAAAGCATAAACAAAACCATAAAAAGTTCCCATCTTTTTCAATATACTAAAAATTGAACACCTCCTAAGTTAAGGTCGGCAAGTAAGTTCCTAAAAATCCCAAAAACCGAGCCAAAGACTCTAAGAAAACTGCAACTCTCACCAGTCACCAGCATCAACAACACGAGATCACAAAGAAATGTTTTTCTAACCCAGAAAACACACAGGGGAGAGAGAGAGAGAGAGATACCAGGTGGTGCTGAGTCACAGACCCAGTTTGGACAAAGAGCTGCTGAGCAAAACCCACTTGGGAATCTCTTCGTCTTCTTCCCAACATATGACAGACAGACAGATAGACCTCAAATCAAATACTAATACTCTGTTTCAGCCCAAGAACAGAGAAGGTAACACCATCGGACGGCGGTGAATCAGCTTTCGGGCATCATCCAAGGGCTCAAAATGGAAACAAACTTAGCACCAATAAACCCGTGAAATTAGGGTTATGATTTTCTTTACATAATTATAAATTTTTTGTCTTTATTAAGTGCAAGTTGCTGTCTGTGTTCAAGCGAAATGTCGACGCAGACAGAGGCCTGATTGTTTTGGTTCGGAGCTTCCGAGCCTTGGGTTTGTAAATATGACGAATCTCGAAGCTATCGCTTGGTCTTCCTTTGTTTTCATTTTGACCCACAGCGCGGCAAATCCAAAATTTTGGACACCGCCAATGGGGTCTTGACACGTTGGCCCTATTTGGACCATTTTTGGATCTTCCTGTTTTAAACAATGACGGGCTGGTTCGCTTATTAAACGGGCCATGCTTTTGGGCTCTATCTACTTGTCTTTTTAGGGTTGACTTGTAGTTTGAAATATATTTTCCCAAGAAAATAGAAAGAGCATATGCATGTTTCAAATTTAAAGAGTGATGATAAATTTTCTTTTTAAAGATTTAATATTGACCTCATGTCAAATTCACTATATATATTTTAGAAGGGATATTGGGGTGGTGGGAATCGAATTTAGTACTTCGAGTGCAGTGAATAAATGTTTTTAAGCACTTAAACTACAAATTCCTTACAGTTCATATTATATATTAGTTCATAAAAACGATATTAAATTCTATAAACTGAAATAAAAACCATAACAAATTAGGATATTTTTTGTCCTAAACATTATTAAAACAAAATGTAAAAGATTAAGCCACCAGTCAAACACTAATTTGAGAAATACTAAAAATTAGAAGAAAACATTTAATTTGAAATATGTTATAGGATAAAGAAGACCAAAAAAAATGATAAACAAAAGTAGACCAAAATTGACCAAGTTACCAAAGCAATCTCAAGACAAGCCCAAGTAGCTCTGACCTAGACATGGAGAGTCTAGAATGAGGGCTTAAAGTGAAGAGTACAATCTAACTCTCACAAAGTACATAAAGGGGGTGCATTGGGGGTACACCCTCCTTTTGATGATGAGATTGCACTTCTCATTTTAAGCCCTTATTCTAGCATCTCCTGACCTAGACAAGCTCTGAAGGCCGAAAAGGTACAAGTCAATTATCAGTCCGAAGGCCCAAAAGGCCCAAGTCACTTCTTAGAGAAACAAAAACTCTCTGCACTTCTCCACGGCAGAACCAAGAAGTTCACAGTTGACACAACCTGGTTACTTCGCTCTCTCTGCGTAAAATCCTAAGATGTCAGTCTATCATGTCATTATCTGCCTTCAGTTTTGTACTTCATTTCTCAGGTCAGCGATCAATCTTTCGTTAATTCTCTTTTACATATAAACTTCTTGTTTTACCGGAGGAAATAGCACAATCTTTCGTTAATTCTCTTTTGCAATGCTGGTAAAGCTCCAGCCTTTGACATTTTCCAAGAGAATCCCTATCTGGGTCTGCTCAGGTGCATGCATTTCTTCAGTTTCAAGTGCTAAAACCATTGAATTTTTCCCGGGAAACGATCAAGACCCACCAAATTCATCGGACTTTGAACAAAATATCCAGTCTTTGAGAAAGAAGCTTGCTCCTGATAACTTAATCCGGGTTTTAGATAACACTGATGATTTGAGCTCAGCAGTGAAGGTATTCAAATGGGCTTCCCTCCAAAAACGGTATAACCACACCGCAGATACTTATTATCGGATTATTTTGAAACTGGGTTTAGCTGGAAAGGTTGAGGAAGTGGAAGGGTTTTGTCAAAATATGGTGAAAGATAAATGCCCAGGTGTTGAAGAGGCTCTTTTGGCATTGGTTGATATGTTTGTTAAACATTGTAGGCTAAGTGAGGCAATAAGGATACTTGTGAATATGAAGGCAGGTGGCTTTAAGCCCTCAATTGAGACATTTAATGCTGTATTGGGCGCTGTTGTGAAGGATAAGAGAGATTTTCAAGATGTCTTGTTTGTCTATAAGGAGATGGTGACGGCAGGGATCTTACCAACTATTGACACTTTGAATTATTTGTTAGAGGCGTTGTTGGAGACCGACCACATTGAATCTGCTCTGGGTCAGTATAGGAGAATGAAGAAGAAAGGGTGTAGCCCTAATAGTAGGACCTTTGAGTTACTCATAAAGGCTCTTATTGCAAAAGGTAGAGTGGATGAAGCTCTTTTTGTTTTAAGTGAAATGCTTGAACTTGGTTGTCAGCCTGATTTGAGTTTTTATTCCACCCTAATACCTTTGCTGTGTCAGAAGAATAAACCTGAGGAGGGAATCAGATTGTTCGAAATGATGAGAGCTTCTAATTATATGCCGGATTCATTGACTTGTGGGGTTCTGTTACAGTGTTTATGCAAGAACCTTTGTTTAAATGATGCGATAAAGGTTCTAGAAGATATGATGGAAACTGGATTGACACCTGCTAATGCTGTGTTTGCGGACGTAGTAAATGTGTTCTGTAAATTAGGGAAGATAGATGATGCTATGAAGTTCTTGGAAGATAAGCATATTCTTGAAACTTCTGCCTGCAATGTGTTCCTTGAAGGTTGCTGCAGTGCTGGTAAATTTCTCATGGCAAAAGACCTACTTGTGAAAATGTCTGAAAGTGATGTAGCTGATTGTAATTCGTGGAATATCGTTATCAGATGGCTTTGCGAGAATGCCAGGATTAGGGAAGCGTTTGAAATTCTAGGTAGAATGGTGGTGTCTTCTTCTCTTCCTGACTGTTCCACATACTCAGCTCTAGTTATTGGCAACTGCAAAATGAGCAACTACAGAAATGCTCTGGATATATTTTATCACATCCGTGCCAAAAGCTGGGTTTTGGATCCTACATCTTACTCAGAGCTTGTCAAAGGCCTTTGCCTAGTGGAAATGACTCATGAGGCCACTGAAGTGTTCTGTTACATGTCTAGTAATAGGTGCTCTATCCAGTCTTCCTCGTTCAATATGTTGATCAAGGGTGTATGTGAGACAGGAAAGGTTGATGAAGCAATAAGGCTACAAAAATTGGCCTATTATTCTGGTACTTCTTCTACCAGTTCAACTTACTCAGCTATTATGCTTGGATTGTCAAAATTAGACAAGGCAAAAGATCTGCTAGTAGTTCTCTCAAAAATGTTGGTGGAGGGTTGCAATCTTGATCTGGATGCATATTGCATACTCATACAAAGCATGAGTCTGCAGAATCGAGTAAAAGAATGCATATTGCTTTTCAATATGATGGTCAACGAGGGTCTTTTACCTGATTCAGAGAGACTATTTAATCTGCTGTTTTGCATAGCCAACCTTTCTCAGCTGCACGTGATTTCAGGTTCAATTAATAAACTTGCTTCTAGTAGCGAAGTTCTGAATTCAGCGATCTATAATGTACTGATTAACGGCCTCTGGAAAGAGGGTTATAAACGCGAGGCCCGTCGATTGTTGGATATAATGTTGGAAAAGGGTTGGGTCCCAGATGGTAAGACTCATGGATTGCTTATTGGTTCTGCTGTTAGCGAAGAAGTAGATTGGAATGTGTTGGAATATGATAATTGTACTGTCCAAGATACTGTTAGCAACATCCTTGCAGAGGGCTTAGATGTGACATGAATCATGATACTTCCATCCCAATAATCAATTTATGACCTGTTCGTCGCTTGACTACCTTGGTGAAGTGTGCTTTTGTCACATGTTCACTATTGAAGATTTTGTCTCCAAAAACAGTCACATCTGAGCTAGTTTGTAGCTATGGTGCCTAGTGCAATGGATCAGGGGTATGACTGTTGCTTACCCTGTTCAATAGTTTTCTTCACCTTCACCTACCATGTGCATTGATCTCTTGTACAGATTCTAACCCTCAACTAAGACCAAGAAAGGTTCGTTGTTATACCAATATGTTCCTACAGCTTCAAATGTAATTCTTTGTCTATGAAATCTCTGGGGAAGTTTTATCGTTAACTGTTAGTATGTCTCTGACTTACCTTTATAAATGTTTCAGCAAATAATTATTCAAAAAGTAATGGATGGGGAAGACAGAATGCGGAGCAGTGAAGTCCTATTTGAGCCTGGGGAAGCTTTATGTAATCAAAAGAAGTTGAAGCCACTTCAAATGTAGAAGATTGCCAAGACAGAACCAAGCATCCCTAATGAGACTTGTTCGGACCTCATTTGTTGCGCAATACTTTACTTGCAGGCAAGAAGGGTCAAGAATGAAATGATAGGCCAACTGGGGTTGAAGGTTGGGATCGAAGATTCATGCAGGGCAGCTTTTCCATGTGCAAGTGGCCAACTATGATAAGGGTTATTGACCGAAATGGTCCCCCAACTTTTGCTCCAGTCTCATTTTGATCTACCAACTAAAATTTTCATTTCAATAGTCCTCCAACTCTCCATTTAGTATCAGAACGGTCCTACCGTCATATGTACGGTTTTACCCCTCAATTTAATAGCAAAATTGATAGACTTTGACGATAGGACCGTTCTGATACTAAATGGAGAATTGGAGGACTATTGAAATGAAAATTTTAGTTGGTAGACCAAAATGAGAATGGAGCAAAAGTTCAGAGACCATGTCGGTCAATAACCCTTATCGTAACCTTATCATATAAATAGAGCCAACATTTTGGTACCACCCTCCAGCTTTCTCATTGAACCCACATAATCTAACATTTGCAACTGTACAAAGGAAACCAGTACACTGTGGTTTTGTGATCGATTTCCCCTTTCCAGTATCGCTTGTATATCAGAATAAATAAATAAAGGGAAGCAGAATGTTACACATGGAGAGCTTGTATTCAATAAATACAAGCTCAAGTCAGCTGTTTTATCATTCGCCAATTGACCAAAAGGATCATTTACAAGAGAAAGGACCAAAACGACTTAGATTTTGGCATCTATTCATGCCATTCCAACTTCCATGGACCTTCAAGTAACTCTAAGAACATTTTCCTCCTACTACCAATGTTATAGTTATCACACTCGTTACACTAAATCAAACTAGCAAATATCCAAGTTAGCAATACAACTACCAAAAGGGAATGATAATTACAACTACATACGTCAGGTTCCATGGATTGGTTATTTTAAACTAAGAAACAGGTCCCATTGTGTCTCTGAGGTTCCACTAGCCTAGTACAGATTGTGATGCCCTTGCCTTTGCCCTCTGATGCAATCCTATTAGGAACAAAAAAAGTAAATTCAATTATTAAGGTATATTTATGCTAAAATACATGTCAGCTAAAAATACATTAAACCAAAAAATGAAATGTAATCCTTAAAGCCTCATCAGAAGCCAGGGAACTCTATTTGAGACATCAAAACAAAAGCTGGTGCTTGCGCAAATTCATACAAATGCAAGACTATACAAAGAAGCCATACCTACAATGCACTTGAATACTAATGTGCAGCCACCACGTATACTCAGCAATAAAACAGTAAAAACATGGACGAACCGGAACAACATGTTTCTTTTGACAACTATCAAAATTGAGACGTAAACTGGGTAAAGCATTGAACATTATTCACAAAAAAGGTTGATACTTACATCGTTTAATACTCTACAATAACTCTTTGCAAGTGGACTTGTTGTGCCCAAGACCCTTGCATCTGCTGCACTGGAGTTGACGCTTAGACATCTCTTGTGGTCCATGTTTCTTTGTAGTAGGCCGGCCAGGTGGACGGCGGGTGGGAGGAGGGGTTACGGTCACTGCTAGCTGAGAAGAAGCCTTCACCGCAGGCATGTCTACATTTGGAACAGGATGGATTGACTCTGAGTATGTCAGTCTGTAGCTCTCGGTGGTAAAGTATCTTGAACAATAATCATACGGGCTCCGGCCCATACAACCAATGACAGCAATTGCATGACAGCATGGTAAACCAGTAATCTGCCACCCTCTACAA
Organism: Prunus padus; assembly: GCA_024362665.1. Taxonomy (NCBI): domain Eukaryota; kingdom Viridiplantae; phylum Streptophyta; class Magnoliopsida; order Rosales; family Rosaceae; genus Prunus; species Prunus padus. The sequence continues at coordinate 3,367,664 of JANFAM010000019.1, forward strand.
CTACAGTCCCAGCGATCAACATCAACAACTTCAGTGGAGTCACCACGAACCTCAAACGTGTTACCAACCAAAAGTAGCACTTGGAGGTTTCGGACTTTCTGGGTTTCCTTATCTAGCTTTTCCTCCATGGATGGAGTCAGCCTTGTCAACCATTGATTAGATTCTGCCCTTCTTGTGTAGATCAACTCCATAATCTTACCCCTGATCACATCAACCATCTGTGTTATTGGTAATTCATGTGCATCTGATGCCCAACTATAGAACAGCTCTCCAAAGTTGGATATCATAGAGTTATATCTAGCACCCTGAAAGAATGAATTTGCCCAGTTCTGGGGTTCACTTTGTACGATCCAATTGTAAGCCTCCAGTGAGATACTTTTAATGCTTTCAAGACAACTTTGGAAGTTTTCAGGCCTAGGTGCATAAGCAGCAGCATAAAGATCCTCAACCATGAGTCGCTTCACCTCATGAGAAAACTGCCCTTTCAAGTCTCTGATAAGTTGCTCGGTCAAGTATCGCAGGCAAAAGCCATGGTATGAATCCTTGAATATATCAGCAATTGATTCTTTTAATCCCTTCTGCCTGTCTGCCACAAATGTTATAGGGCAAGTTATTGAGAATGCGGATTTTAGTTCTAGTAAAAACCAATGCCAGTTATCATCAGTTTCTGCATCCACCACAGTGAAAGCAACAGGGAAAACCCCATCATCCCCATCTGCAGCTGTTGCAGCCAACAATGTGCCTTGATATTTTGATTTCAAAGGTATGCTGTCAAGGAAAAGGAGAGGCCTGCAACCTTGCTGGAAACCGTACAATGAGGCATGGAATGAGACAAAGAGGCGATGGAAACTGGAGTCTTCCTTAGTCGTAAAAGTAGCAAGACTACCCGGGTTTGTCTCCATTATCTTGTCACAGAAGAACGGTAACTGGTTATATGCCTCTTTGTATGAACCTTGAAGCTGCTCCTTCGCTATTTCTTTCCCACGCCAGGCCTGAAAGTAGTTTAGCTGTATTCCATATTCCTGCTTGATATCATTCACAATATCCTTGGGCTTATAATTGGGTAAGAATTTTAACTTCTCCTTAATAATACTAGCCACCCAACTTCTTGTTGCCTGATGCCCCGTAGTTGCAACAGCCCCTTCGCATGTATGTGTTGGATTCATCTTCTTGATACATATTAGCTGAGTGGTTGATAACCTTGATGCATGAATTCTCCAAGGGCAGCCTTCAGCCTTGCACTTGACAGTCACACGATGACTATCATTCTTCTTATACCTAAAGGCAAACTGATGTGCAATGGCATATTTACGCAACGATTCACGAAATTCATGAACACTGCTGAATCTTTGGCCCACACCCGTAATAGCATTCTGCCATTGCTGTGCACCTTTAGCATGCTTCTCATCGTTGGAGCCAAGAAGAGGGAAAATGGGTGATATTTCATGGGGTATATCAATATGTGCATCAATAGGACTGGCATCATCTACAATATCAAGAGAGGCATCAAGTGGGATATCGGGCTGGGTGGTATCGCCCACAAAGTCCACAACATCGAGAGATGCATCAACTGGAACCACAGTTTCTGATAGAGTTGTTCTGCTCGACCTAAAAAATCCATGAAATTCTGAAATTTCACCAAAAAGAAAATTTCCAAAACAGTAGTTAAAATACTAGCATGCATATCAAGAGAACTACCTACTGGCAGGCATGTTGGAGACCTCAGGAGCAACTATTTCTTCTAAGATATAAATATCAACAGTTGCAAAATCACTATGGAATTTGATCATGCGCTTGAGATCCTTGTCATTGGAAACAGTAATCAGGGTCTTCTTGTTGCCAGGGAGGAAGTATTTGATGGACATGTTGTCGTTGCTGCAGCTAAACATTTCAGTCACCTCTGTTTTAAATTCGTTAAACGTCATCTGGTCATCAATGTCAATTGCATGAGCATCACCGCCCCTATATGACAATGTGCCATCTTTCTCAGTCAAGAATTCCCCCCCTGACTGACAAATTGCTATGATTTTCTTCCCCTCCATGATCTGTCTCAGTCAAACACAACAAACACATCGTATCAAATCATCATAACAGAATCAGTAAGCAATATATATTATCTACAGTACAGTTTATCTGCTAACTGTGCACAATTTCATAAACAGGAGTGCCACTCTCACACCAGACATCATGTCACTTCGCATTACAGCAATAGGGGGGAAAGTACTAGTTTAACTTCAGATTTCATTGCTAAGAGATTTAATTGAGCTTAAACTCAATACATCAATACATGCTAAACTTAAGCGGTCAGACTTCAACTTCTAATTAAGATAGGGCTGTTTCTGGTTACTGACAAATGCACAAAATGTAAACAAAATTTAAATTTTCAGTCTTTAAAACTCATTATTTCATATTTATTTCTCAAGAAAACCAAAAAGTAAAACAGTCAAACAAAATTGCTCAAAATCAAAGTCTTTGGCAGCTAGGAAGGAGCTAACCAGACAAAGGGTTAAACTTTGTTGCAGATGCAAACTGAGAAAGGCAGCAACTTTCAAAGGCCCTAAAAGGGGTTTAACAATGAACGAAAGCATAAGCAAACGGGTACCTAAATTTCGATCGAAACAAATCGGAATATCAAGTTATACCCCCAAAGAAAAAGCCGATTCTCTATGAATACCAAAAATTTAAACTTTTTAAGTAAAAAATTTAATCCCGCAGAAGGTATTCTTAAAACCCTAAATTCTGTAATAACGATAGATCAATATGTGAAAGAAAAAAAAAGATCGGAAATTGAGATGATCACCTTTTAGAATTGAGACTGAGGTCTCAAACCCCAATGCCCAATTCGATTTTGAAATTTCGATTTTGGAATTGGGCTCGAAGCTACGAATTTTGGGAACGCTTAAGCATGCGTGTGAACCCACAAAATCATACCCAAAGTGGGAGAGAGAGAGAGAGTGGTGGTTAATATGGTTTGTTTGGTTGACTGTATTTTGAATATATAAATACGTTACAGGTGGATTGGCAGTGGCACTGGGCAGGTACGTATATATATGTGGCTATCTTCTTACTCAACCCAGTTTTTTTCTTTTCAAAAAATTAGAAAATAAATAAAAATTTAAGATTTTTCTTACTCCTCTTGAAATAAAAGAAAACATCTACATTTCATACTAAATTCCATGTCAAAACTTTGTTTGCTTACAAGACCTACCTAGTGAATTAAATAAGTGCCAATTTGTAAAGTATTAGTAGAGGATGAAACTTTTTTTTGTTTTGTTGATAGTAGGATGAAACTTATTTTGGGGAGGTTTTAGTTTATATGATTAGCTTTGGGAAGCTATATCATCATATATAGAAAGCAAGGAAAATAAGTGAGATGTTAATTTCATAGGTAACCCATGCACATAAAAAGTTATAATCTTCAAACCCTTGGAAGAAAGAAAAGGGCACTTGGGAAGTTGACATTTTATGTTCAAACCCATTATCGGTTCATAAACCACAAATGGCTAATAGACATTGAAGTTGAACCCCAATTTAAGCTATGGGGATCAAAGTTGACGCGTTCAAGTTTTTAAAGGATACATTTATGTCACATGTTGCCCAAGAATTTCGAGAAATTATGATCGTATTATCAGTAGATTCTATAATCACTCAACGATTTGGTGATTTGGAGTTTAATAAAAAGCCTTCTAATTCTAGGGGTCGCTTGTTACCCTGCGCTTGGCACTGATCGAACTAAATTTAAGACTCATGTTTGTTTCATCTAATTCTAGTCTTAGATGGGATTGCTAATACCGGCCCACCAAAAACACCTTCTTAGAAAGGCTTAACTAAACCCATGTGAAAAAGGAGGCTTAACTAGTCCCATGCTCACTCATGTATAAGATGAATATATTATATTGTAATAATAATAACATATATTACTATTATACATATATAATATATATAATATATAATATACATATACGTATATACATGTATATTATTATAATATACCCATATACACATATACATATTAATATTATAATAATAGTATACATGTATATATGTAACATATATTATATATTATAATACATATATATACGTATATATACATACACATATACATTATACATGTATAATATATAATATATACATATACATATATACATGTATATTATTATTATTATTATTATTATAATATACCCATATACACATATACATATTAATATTATAATAATAGTATACGTGTATATATATAACATATATTATATATTATAATAGATATGTATACATACACATATATATTATACATGTATAATATATATTATAATATATATAATATACATATACATATATACATGTATATTATTATTATTATAATATACCCATATACACATACATATTAATATTATATTACATATATACATATATATTATACATATGTATTATACATATATATTATACATATGTATTATACATATATATACATATATACATATTTATTATACATAATATATAATACATATATACATATATACATATATACATATATACATATATACTATACATATATACTATACATATATACTATACATATAATACATATATACATATATATATATATTATACATATATATAATACATATATATACATATGTATTATACCCATGTATATATTATAATATACATATATACACCTATATACACATATATATACATATATATATATATATATGTTTATATTATTTATAATATACATGTATTCATATACATACACATATATGTTATATTATATATATTTATATATACATATATATTATACATATTATAAAATACATATATACACGTACATAATATATGTATTATACATATATACATATATATAGATATTTTTGAAAAAATAAAAATTCTAGTCCTAGTCCAGATACACCAAACGCAGTGATAAGATTATCCAACTTAGACCAAGCCAAGCCAAGCCAAAACAGTCCCTAAACATACCAAGCCCAAGACACCTCGCAGAATAAACGGAAATTTCAAGTATCTTTTGGCACAATCCTAAAGAGCGTCATGCCCTGTTCTAAGTTGTACAATATTTACAACCAATTAGTATCATCAGCTTACCATTTCCCATGCCTTAGTTTTTAGTAAATATATCCAATGAAATTTTCACTCAATCGTATCAGCTTGTTAACAAGTGCAGTCAATAGCTGAACTGATAGCATTCACTCACTCGATCAAAAAAAAGATAGCATTCACTCACTGCTGAAAAAGACAGTTTAACTCTCACACTGCTCAAAGAGACTATATTACAATAGCTTTTTTCCTTTTTTCTTTTTTTTTAGAACAGTTACAATCAAGGAAGTGTTTTCCTAAATTCACTTATGATTTCTTCATTGGAATTCAATGGAAAATTAAATTGAACTTTGATAACATATCCACCAGCAAGCGAAAAGTAGGCCTTGATTGAGTTCTTCACCGCGCCATAAGCGCAGTGAAACATAATGACAGCATCCACTTTGTTAAATTTCCCTTCAGCAAAGGCCCATGCTGCTTGCTGCAGGACTATGACAACAGCAGTGGAGATGTTGTCTACAATGGAGACTTCATCCACATCTTCTGCGTTGATAAGGTCTTTAATTTTGTATCTTGATTCAAGTATCCTGTTCTCTAGCTCATTGAAGTAGAAATGGTCCGGGTAGCAGAGCAACTTGAGCTGCCATTGCTGTAAGGCATAGATGACAGAGGCAGGGCAGCAACCAAAGCTTGCATTGTTCATCCTAGCAACACCAGGAGCACGGTGAGCAAATTCGAATTGGATTTTGGAGTCTGTGATGAAGGAAGAAGAGAGTTTTGGCTCAATGGGAACATGGTTTTCGATGCCAGCAGCATTTAGGTTGTAGGAATGGTGGTTAGAGGCCCTTGAGACTTGAAATGAAAGCTGGTGGTAGAAGAATTGGAGGGTTCGATAAGGAAGAAGAACAATAAGTGATACATAGTAACGGCAAAACATAATAATCTTCTCGGCCATGACCTGCGTTACTCAAAAACACAACCATGCATGCACAACAAAAGACAATTGAGGATCAAAGCCAAATGTATTGTTAAGGCAAGAATTAATTAAACATGACTTTTAATAAGTACCCTAAGCCGTCTTCGTAAGTAGTTTTCTTTTGTGGATGATGTTGGAATTTGATGATAATACTAGCAGCAAATTACTCCAAGAGATGGAGCAAGGCAGGTTTGCTCCACTACTTGGAGGAGTATTTTACATGGTTCTCAATTGCTTTTGCAAGGGATGTGTTGGAGAATAGGTTAGGGAGATGTTGTAAAATTTTGGGAGGATAATTGGGTTACTGATGTCCCTTTAGTGCAGCAGGCTGGAGTTCTCACCATTCATGATAGCAAATGTTCTGTTTCAAGTTTTTCCAAGAATGGTTGGTGGGATATTGATAAGTTGAGAGTTGTTCTTTGTGAAGACCTTGTTCAACAGGTCATTCGTGTTCCTGTGGGGTTTCTGGGCTCTTTACCTGATACTCAGATTTGGAAGGTTAGTGATAATGGCAACTTTTCTGTTAAATCTGCTTATAGTTTATTCTTTCAAGGCTGTTCTTCTCCTGACTCTTGTTGGAAATCCTTGTGGAGCTTAAATGTTCCTCCTAAGCTACAATACTTTATGTGGCTGGCGTCTCAAGGCAAAATTTTATCCAATGATCAGCGTGTTTGAAGGCGTTTGGCTTCTGACCCTTCATGTGGCTTTTGTTTTTGGCCTATTGAAACTGTGCTTCACATTCTTCGTGATTGTGAGCAAGCTCGATCTACGTGGAATGCTATTCTCCCTGCCTATGCTCACAATTTTTTCCATTTAGATGCTCAACCTTGGATGAAGGTCAACATGCTCTCTAGGGAGAAATGGAATGGTGATGTTCCTTGGAGTACTGTTTTTGTGTTTACTTGCTGGCATTTATGGTGCTGGAGAAATAAGCATGTTTTTCAGAATGAGGATATAGTCCTCTCTAGTCCAAGACAAGTTATTTGTGGGGCAGCCCAAGAGTGGATTAAGTCAGCTGCTAATCGCACTAAAGGGGTTAATAAAGTTCAAATTCATATTGCTTGGGAGCCTCCTAGGCCTGGACAGTTCAAACTGAATGTGGATGGTTCAAGGAGAAGTGTTACTGGTTGCATTGGTGCTGGGGGAGTCATTCGTGACTCTTCTGGTGACTGGGTAAGTGGTTTTGCTATTAATCTGGGAAAAGGTCAAGTTCTTGAGGCTGAGATATGGGGTCTTTTCTTTGGTTTGAAGTTAGCAATTGAGAAAGGCATCAGTAGTCTCATTATTGAAATGGACTCAGCTACTGCAGTCAATCTCTGTCAGAATTCTTCTATGCTTGCTTTGCATCCCTTAGCTGCTTTGGTTAGGAGCTGTTGTAACCTTATGCGGCAGTTTCCCAGTTGTGCCCTTCAGCATGTTTTTCGTGAGAAGAATGGTGTTGCTGACCAATTGGCTAATTGGAGTTATCAAGTGGATCTTGGGCTGTGCGTGTTTGAGCATGCCCCTAGTTAGTTAAGTGCTTATCTTGTTGATGATTTACTTGGAATTGTTCATTCTAGACTGGTCTGTTTAGACCATTATGTGTAGTTTGTTTCTTGGGGCTTTGCCCCCCTACTTAATCAAATAAAAATTACTCCAAGAGATTAATATGCAAAGATAAGAGAGAATGAGAAATAAGGAATAAGAGCCTGCTCCAGATTTTGAAGCTCAGACTTGTTTCTCTAAAGTTCAACGAATTATTACAAGGCAAAATTGCCCACTTGTTGGTGTGCTCACCCACTAAAGGAAAGGCTGAACATTCATTACAAATGCTGACCCACGTGGCTTCCTAGAGGCCTTGAACTGATAGCACTCGTTATAAAGATGAAAGTTTAACACTATATCATAAAGATGAAGAGTAAATATTTGAACGCCTTTTAGGGTTAGAATTGCTTTTTATAAAATGTAAAGGAGAAAGTGTAAAGGGCAAGTATTTTAATGTTGGATGTTTTCTGGTAAAAAAAAAAATCTTGTTGGTTGTTTATGTTTTTGGGTTTCACAGATTCTCAAACTGATTGCAGGAGGTGCTGTGTTCCAATGGAGCCCATTGGTGAGTAAACATCTCTGGAAATTACATTCCTTGAAGTTGACAGACAACTGTTTATGTATTCATACATGAAGTTTTCTACATATCAAACCGAAAAAAGAAAAAGAAAATGTTCATGACCTTTCTGTATAGCTTTTTGCCTCGGAAGGAGCACTATAGGACTTAATGGTACCAAAACCATTGCAGCTAGCAAAGTATGTAGGACAGAGAGAACTACAGCTCCTTTTATTCATCGAACGGACTTCTTCAGGCCTCATTGATCTGCAGATTAACATAAAATCCCATGTCAATAACAAGTAAGCAAACCAAATTCAGGAAACTGCAGTGTGTAGTATGTCTAGCTTATAAACCAATAAAGTGGATGAAGGTAGAGCATATATATACCTCAAGAGCGCAAGTGAAACCGTCACAAATGAGTTGATTAATTGCATCTCTGAGCCTGTAATAGTCATCAACTTTGTTGTAAATCTGATGACAAATTCGAACATACCCAGTGGTTGGCGCAACCTCTCCATCTATGGGAGCTTGATAATGTATCTTGACTTCAACACCATATTTCTTGCATAAATGTTCCCATTTATAGCATCATCATCACTTGAAATCCCCAAACAAGTTGGAAAACCAACCATGATCATGCTAGCACACATATCAGGAGGACAGCCTAGATTGGTTCCCCAAGCTTCTGCCAACATCGTCCCCATCTCAACAACAGCATCATGATTCATTTTTCTGATCCCCTCAACACCACCTTCGAACCTATTAACGAACTCCATAACTGAAGGAAGCACCAGATAAGGACTGTAATCCCTTGTCCCAACCCAACCACTTTCTTTAGCCAACCCATTGCCATACTCATGAGACACCACAGGGTGATGCAATTGCAAATCTGAATTTGTCACTGACTTCCTACAATACAGAAATGCAACTGCAGGTGGGCAAAAGAACCACTTATACAAATTGCTAGTATAAAAATCTGCCTCAATTTCTTGCATATCAACATCTATGCACCCAACAGCATGAGCCGCATCTATGAAAACTTGTTCAACATCTTCTTCCCTACAGATTTTAACCAATTGCTTAACTGGCATTACAACACTTGGCATGCATGTGACATGATCAATCACAGCCAATCTCACTCTCCTACCATTACCCTTTTTTCTCTCCAATGCTTTCCTAAATTCACTTATGATTTCTTCATTCGAATTCAACGGAAAATTAAAAGGAACTTCGATAACGTACCCCACCAGCACGTGAAAAGTAGGCCTTGATCAAGTTCTTCATCGCCCCATAAGCTCAGTGAAACATAATGACAGCATCCCCTTGGTTGAATTTTCCCTTCAGCAAAGGCCCATGCTGTTTGCTGCAGGACTATGGCAACAGCAGTGGAGACATTGTCCACAATGGACACTTCATCCACATCTTCTGAATTGATAAGGTTTTTAACTATGGTTCTTGATTCGAGTATCCTGTTCTGGAGTTCATTCAAGTAGAAATGGTCCGGCTGGCAGAGCAATTTGAGCTGCCATTGATGCAAGGCAGAGATGACAGAAGCAGGGCAGCAACCAAAGCTGCCGTTGTTCATCCTGGCAACACCAGGAGCATGGTGAGCAAATTCGGATTGGATTTCGGAGTCTGTGATGAAGGAAGAAGAGAGTTTTAGCTCAATGGGAACATGGGTTTGGATGGAATCAGCTTTGAGGTTGTGAAAATGGTGGTTAGAGGCCCTTGAGACGTGAAATGAAAGCTTGGGGTAGAGGAATTGGAGGGTTTGATAGGGAAGCAGAAGAATAGGTGGAACATAGTAGCGGCAAAACATAATAATCTTTTTAGCCATGTCCTGCTCACTCAAACCAGAATCATACACAACAAAAACATTAGCAAATGAGGTTCAGAGCCAATTGTATTCCAAGGCAAGAATTAATTGAACATGGTGATTTTAAGTACCGTAAGCCTTTGTTGAAATTGGTTGTCTTGCGTTAATGATCTTGATTAGGTAGAAAAATAAAAGATAATGACGTTGATTTTTAAGATTTGGGGTCACCAAAAGACAATCTTATAAAGTTTGGTATATTAATCTAAAGTCAGCTTCCAACATCTGATGTGCTGAAAATTATGCATGGAAAATGGAAGGCTAGAAAACCATGCATTTAGGTTTGCCTTTAGCTGAACTGATATCAGTTGTAGTAGCACTCGCATATAGTTCAAGTGAGCACGGTAACTTAAAAGTTCTGGGATTAAATCTCATTGAGCTCAAAGAGACAGTTTAACACTCTATAATAGAAAGATGAATAGTAAATGTTTGAAGGCCTTTTAAGAAATGCATCGGTTACAATTGCTTATTATAAAAACTGCAAAGGAGAAAGAGTGCAAGTGCTTTTAGGTAAGTCTTGTTGGTTGTTCAAGCACACATTGGGTTTCACTGATGGTCAAACTGATTGCATGGTGCTGTGTTCTAATCGAGTCCATTGGTGAGTGGTTGTCTAACATGATTCATTGAACGGACTTCAGGCCTCATTGATCTACAGATTAACATAAAATCCCATGTCAATAACAAGTAAGCAAACCAAATTCAGGAAATTGCAGTATGTTTAGGCTCTAGCTTACAAACCAATAAAGTGGATGAAGGCAATATGCATACCTCAAGAGCGCACGTGAACCCGTCATGAATGAGTTGATTAATTGCATCTCTGAGCTTGTAATAGTCATCAAATTTGTTGTATATCTGATGACAAATTCGTACATACCCCGTCGTTGATCCAACCTCTCCATCTTTGGGAGCTTGATAATGTATCCTGACTTCAACACCAAATTTCTTACATAAATATGGCCCCAGCTTCATAGCGTCATCATCACTTGAAATCCCCAAACAGGCCGGTAGCCCTACCATGATCATGCTAGCACACATATCAGGAGGACAGCCTAGATTGGTTCCCCAAGCTTCTGCCAACATCTTCCCCATCTCAACAACAGCATCATGATTCATTTTTCTGATTCCCTCAATACCGCCTTCGAACCTGTTAACGAACTCCATAGCTGAAGGAAGCACCAGATATGGACTATAATCCCTTGTCCCAACCCAAAAACTTTCTTCAGCCAACCCCTTACCATACATATGAGACACAATAGGGTGATGCAATTGCAAATCTGAATGTGTAGGTGACTTCCTACAATAAATAAATGAAACAACAGGTGGGCAGAAGAACCACTTATACAAAGTACTAGCATAAAAATCAGCCCCAATTTCTTGCATATCAACATCTACGCTCCCAACAGCATGAGCTGCATCTATGAAAACTTGTTCAACACCTTCTTCCCTACAGATTTTAACCAATTGCTTAACTGGCATTACAACAGTTGGCACACATGTAACATGATCAATCACAGCCAATCTCACTCTCCTACCATTACCCTTTTCTCTCTCCAATGCTTTCCTAAATTCACCTATGATTTCTTCATTGGAATTCAATGGAAAGTTAAATGGAACTTCGATAATGTAACCACCAGCACGTGAAAAGTAGGCCTCGATTGAATTCTTCACCGCACCATAAGTGCAGCTAAACATAATGACAGCATCCCCTTTGTTGAATTTGCCTTCAGTAAAGGCCCATGCTGTTTGCTGCAGGACTATGGCAGCAGCAGTGGAGATGTTGTCTACAATGGAGACTTCATCCAGATCGTCTGCGTTGATAAGGTCTTTAATTATGGTTCTTGATTCAAGTATCCTGTTCTGGAGCTCCTCCAAGAAGAAATGGGTCGGCTGGCAGAGCATTTTGAGCTGCCATTGTTGCAAGGCAGAGATGACAGAAGCAGGGCAGCAACCAAAGCTGCCATTGTTCATCATGGCAACACCAGGAGCATGGTGAGCAAATTCGGATTGGATTTCGGAGTCTGTGATGAAGGAAGAAGAGTGTTTTGGCTCATTCCTGGTCATTGTTCAACTTATACAAGAGAGCTTTTTCGACCAAAAAAAAAACTTATACAAGAGAGCTTGGAACAAAACCACCAGCTTTATATGCGACATTAAGGAGGTTTAGGTTGATTATGTAGAAAATCCGCAGATCATTGCGTTGATTTGAATGCAATCTGAACCTTATCTGAAGATTTGGGTCAGCAGAAGAAAGTCTTAATTTTGTTTGTTTATATGAATTGTCAGATGTTTAATCTCAAGTCGTGTTCAATTTTATCATGTTTTTGAATTTGGCCTGAATTTCGTTATTATGCATGGAGATGGAATGCTAGAGAATCATGACTTTTGTTAATCTCGACAAAACGCCTTCGTGGTAAGAAAAACATTATTTTAGTAACTTACACATATGCATGACAAAGCATTGTGTCCTTCCCTTGGACGTAAGTTTGAATCTTCTTTCCACTAGATTAGCTTAAGTAATTTAGACTATTGCATGCATGAAGAAAGGAAAAGGAGAAAGAAAAAAAAAATAGTTATGGTAGATTGGTTCCTTTACGGCTGAGCTCATGATGTCTCAAGGGTTGTCACGACCATGGTATGAAAAATCGATAATTTCGCCAAAAATTTTATCGTGTAATTTCTCAATGAAATTGTGATAATATCGCGATATTTTGGAAATAATGGAAAACTGAAAAAATTGCAAAAGCAAGCTGCATCCCCCAGGGTTCGAACCTGCCCCCTTGGCTTCACTCCTCCGCACACTTACCACCACGCTGTTGGTGAGTTTGTGATATTAGGCAATCAAAACTAATATTTATATAACAACTTGGGAATGTTTCTGATTATTGTTATTTAATTTGCATATTTATTGTTATCTATTGTAAATGTTTGGTGGTATTATATATTAAATTATGGCATGTGGTTTTTAATTTTTCTATTTTTTATTTGGTGATGTACATGTGTGTGTTTATCATCTATTAATTCATTATTAAAGACTTTATATGCTTCCATCACAATTTGTTACATTGGTTTAATTGTTGATTAATTAGGTTTTATTATTCCATATTATTTTCATAATTACTTAAATTCCTACAATTATTTTGTTTACTTCCTATTTCATTTTTCCATAGAATAACTTTATTATTTAGGTTCTCCTAGAAACTCAATGTGGTACTAAGTCATTAATGTATCTTACAATGCAATGTATAAAGTTTAAAATGTTGTAATAAATCATTATATATAAATAATTATGGTGTGTTTAATCATATTTCATTAATTACAACATATTTTCTACAGTCACTGTGTTTGTCAGCTCGCTATATAATCAACTTAAATCAGTTAAATCCATCATGCAATGAATTTCCTTTCAATTTTTTGTGATAAACTAATAGATAATTGACTAAATAAACATTCTCTAAAGTTTCAATAAAAATTTTCAAGTTTTTCTTAGAATTTCCGTGGTTTTTATCCAATTTTTATCGATATTGATATTTTCCCGATATTTCCATCGATATTTCCGTGTTTTGAACCACCGATATTTCCAATATTTCTGATATTTAAGACCTTGGTCACGACTCATGACAAAGACCAATCACCAAACTCACGTGTCTTTATTATTACGTTTGAATGGGAAATATAAGTTTTAGGTCTCAAACATGTGTGTTTGAATTTGAGAATACGTGTGTAATGTTGTCTTTTCAATCTAATATTACAAGAATTTCAATCACAAGAAAATTATATTACTTCACGAAATTAATTAATACACATGTTCTATTTTGTTGTGGGGGTGTTGACGGAGACAATATGCTCGTGATGTTTGTTTGCGTTGGACAGATAAACATGGGGTCGCATTCAAGGGGTGAGAAAATAAATCTTGTTCCTCTTTTTTCCCTGTTTGCTTCCATTAGTTCAAAAGCCGTTTTGCTTAGGTATTGGAAATTTCGCTTGATCACTCTTCAACGTTTTCTTTTGCACAAACAAATGACATGCCTAATGAATCACGAGTAAATCATCATCATGATTATTAATCCTAGTCCTAAGAATGGTCTCAAATTAGAATGGCGATAATGAGATGAAATCAAATGGTAGAGCCTTTGGTGCTAGAGAATGGAATATGAGTCACGCGGTGGACCGTAACATACCTCTTTATAATAGATATAATTCAGGTGGGGTTAACAATTTTTTTTCTTCACAAGAATCATCATAAAATTGTGTGTCTAGTCATGTTTGTCAAGGGTTTTACTTCTGTTTTTTTTTTTTGGTCGAAAAGGGTTGCTTCTTCTAATGGCCACTATGAAGCGTAAGAGACTAAAAGAGTCCTCATAGGATTATTGCCTACTCATATTTCTACTAAGAATGCGTGCTTCAACTTTATGAAAAGACATTCCACCATACCTGCAAATTTTGAGATAAAACATTTCTTAAATAGCTGCGCCGCAGTGCCACAGCGCCAGCCGCCAGTGGATGTAGCTGAAAATGAAATGTGGGGAATAAGAATAAAAGGGTAGGCATCTCATAACGCTCGATGAAGCCTAGAACGACCCAGCAAAGATTTCAAATTCAAAACGCCATCAACAACGGAATATTGAAGAGGAATATGAACGAGAAGAATCCAGAGGAATATGAATATGATCAAAACAATAAACACAAGAAATCAGAATAAAATCAAGATAGCCAAAATGGAAAGCAGAATAGTGGAGAATCTGGAGGCCAGTCGCTTCTCTGTCTTTGCCTTTTCAATATTAACATTTTAACAAACAATTCTTTTCAGATCCAGCATATGGGGCGGGTGGTCCATGGATACACCCTCCTCCAATCAAGTGTTCTCAAGGAGCAAAATTTCAGTACATCCAGTAGTCATTCAGATGTTTGCAACATACCCTAACTAAAGAATAGTCACCCCTTGAAAGATGCAAAGAATCATCAGCAATCATGGAGTGTTACAATACTTTGCAGGACACAACTGTGCAAATGCTATATTGAAAAAGAAATCAGACAACTAACAATCCCTGGTTGATGATCCACGACAAGACAATTGCAACTGGCAATATAAGCTGGCAGGTCTTACTCTTACCACAATAAACATTTTAATGCAAGAGATACTAAGTTTGTATTAAATGAAAACTATGTAAGAGTTAAATAAGCATGCAAATGATGACAAATAGTCATTAAACATTTACAACAACAACTCCGACAGCGTTCAACAGACAGTTAACATCTCCAGGAATCCAAAACACCAAAAACCATGAAGAAAATTGTTTCTGCTTTGATACATGCACCCAGCAGTCTGTTTTCTACTAATTTTAGGATTTAATGGTACCGAAACCATTGCAACTACTGAGGCATGCAGGCGAGGCAGATAACCATGGATGTTATTCATCAGAAGAACTTCTTCAGTGCTTTGTCAGACTACAAATATACAGAAAGTTACATGTCAAAAACAACTTAAAAGTAATTAAAACACATTCACAAAATGCTGCACAAATTTCCAGAGATAATCTCCAATTACTGGGTGTGCTCAAAATGGCTCACCCAAGCAAGCCTCTTAGAGGTACCAAATAATAGAAATAAAGCTCCTCCTTGCATATGATAAACTCCAAGCACATGTAGGGCAATTCTAGGGATACAAGTTGTCCACAAGAAAATTGTTAATCAATAAGCCTCATATTTGATAGCTAACAATCGTCATACTACATTACTTTTGCTGTGCAAATAAACATCTTCTAAGTTCTAACCAAATCACCTCAGTATCGACCACCATAGCCTATAGACACAAATATACTGACTACCAAAGCAAGAACACCACTTGGGTTCATCACAATATTTAACTAGCATTTCAATCTCAGTATAAAACAGGGAGAACCTGATTCTTGATGCAAAAGGGAAAATGGAAAGGAAATGGATCTTCATATTGGAAAGCCATACAACAAAGAAATTACACTCCTTAGTATTTATTACTTAAAAATCATTAAAATGCTTGAAAGCAGAGCATACCTCATCAGTTAGAAAGTAAAGCACAAGTGAACCCTTCGGAAACAAGTTGATTAATTGCGTCCCTGAACTTGTAATAGTCATCAACTTTGTTGTAGACTTGATGAGAAATTCGACAATACCCAGTTATTGACTCAACCTCCCCATTCTTGGGTGCTCGGAAATATATTGGGACTTCAACACCAAACTTCTCCCTCAAATGTGTCCTTAACTTTTGCGTATCCTTCTCACTTGAAATCTCCAAACAAGACGGTAATCCAATCATGATCATGCTGGCGCACATCTCCGGGGGGCACCCTAGATGCGTTCCCCATGCCTTGGCCAACATGTTCCCCATCTCAACAACAGTCTCATGGTTCCTCTTCTTGATGCCCTCAATACCACCTTCAAACCTATTGACAAAATCCAAAACCGAAGGAACAACCAATTGAGGACTGTAATCCCTAGTCCCAATCCAAGCACTTTCTATGGCCAACCCATTACCATACTCATGAGAAACAACAGGATGGTGCAGCTCTGGACACTTGGGGGACTTCCTACAATACAAAAACGCAATAGCCGGCGGGCAAAAAAACCACTTATGCAAATTACTAGTATAATAATCAGCCCCAATTAGCTTCATATCAACATCAGTACACCCAATACTATGAGCAGCATCCACAAAAACCTGGTCAACTCCCTCTTCCCTACAAATCTTAACCAATTCTCGAACAGGTACAACCACACAAGGCATTGAAGTAATATGATCAATCACAGCTAGCCTAACCCGCCTACCATTGGCCTTCCCTTTCTCCAAAGCTTTCTTAAATTCAGTGATAATCTCATCATTAGAGGTCAAAGGAAAAGGCAAAGGGACTTCAATCACATACCCACCAGCACGACTCACGTAGGCCTCAATTGACTTCTTCACAGCACCATACGCATAATGAAGCATAACCACAGCATCTCCTTTGTCGAATTTGCTCTCTGAAAACCCCCAAGCGGCCTGTTGAAGCACTATGGCGGCCGCAGTGGTGGCGTTGTCGACGATTGAGACCTCGTCCACATGGTCGGCATTGATGAAGTCCTTGATGATGGTTCTGGATTGGTGAATTCCCTTCTTGAGCTCGTTGAAGTAGAAATGGTCAGGCTGGGCCAGGTACTTGAGCTGCCATCGTCTCTGAGCTTCGATAATGGAGGCCGGGCAGCTACCGAAGCTGCCGTTGTTGATTCGGGCGATATTGGGGTCATGGTGAGAAAATTCGGCGGCGATTTCAGAGGATGTGATGAAAGCAGGGGAGAGTTTGGGCTTTTTGGGTACGTGGGTTTTGCTGTCCCCGTTGGGAGTGTGGTTGTGGTGATGGTTAGGGGAGGAGGCCATGGGGAATTCGGGTTTGGAGGGTTAGGGTTTGAAGCGGGTGATGATGAAGCTGAAGCTGAAGATGGGCATGAAATAAGAAAAAGGAAAGAGAGAGTGTGTGTGGGGGAGTGTGGTGTGTGATTGGTTTGAGCCTTCGGGAGAGAGAGAGAGAGGCAGGACAGAAATTAATTAAAGATTAATTTTTGGGGGTGAAATGAAATGGGACAAGAAGGGAGGTACCATTAACTGAATTAACTAGTCAGGTGGCGCCAAATAAGCTACACTCAATGACTCAGCTGACCATTTCCATTTGTCTGGTTTCTCCCACGTGATATGCACGTGATTTCCCACCTACAATTTCTTTTTCTTTCTTGATTTCCAAATCCACCAGAAATTTACTATTTAATTTCTTTGCTTTTTCAAAAGCATGGCTATGGATTCAACCCATTTCATCTTTAACTCTTTGTTTTGTTCTGTGATTATAGGCCCCTCTCTCAGTGTGAAAATCACTTTCTATGAGCGTGGCCATGACTTATGAGCGTATCCTTTACTCCCGTATCATACAATAATTTTTTCGTTAGGATCACGAGAATGAGTTAGATTGTTGTTTGCTCAAAGTAAAACACTATTTAGATTTATGTATGAGATAAACGGTTACTATTTAGAGGCCAGTTTTTCTTTGCTTCCTATTTACTGCTGCCCCCGCATCTTTTTATTTGGGGCAGAGTTCATGTCACCAAAGTTCTCTCATTAAAATTGTCATCATCCCTTGGTGTGTAAGGATCCAAATAAACTATTTTACTTAGTCCTCATTGTAGCATTGAATTAGTGATAGACCAATAAGAGAAATGTAGACATATATTACAAGGATGGACCCTAACTAAAGGTTCCAAATCAACTATTTAACTCCTCATTGTATGCATTGAATCTAATAGACCAATAAGAGACACATAGACGTTCATGTATAGAACCGTATTTAATGGGGGATAACATTGTTGTGTCAATAATTTGACATATTGTGTTATAGAACTGTCAATCTGAATCTTGTATTCAAATAATAATGCATTTGACTAATAGTTTTGATTCGTTTTATAATATTATAACACGTGAATTGATAATTAATTGTGCAAATATGCTTTCTAAGTAGGCAAGGACGGTATCGTATTCAGCACTCATATCAACTCAACTGCACAAAATAGCTAAGTCCACTATAAATTAACTTTTCTTTTGAACCACTTTAAAATAACTTAAATCACAAAAAAAAAAGCAACAAATGAATACAGGACCACTGCTAAACTAATTTAGGATAATTGGGATTTATATTTTTGTAGATTCCTTCGTCTTATATTTGCCTTACTGTTTTGCAGCTGAAAATTCCGATTGTCTCAATTTGCCAAAACACGAGGAGAATATCATTATTCGTCTTTAGTAGTTTAGTGCGGGTATCATCTGCATCACAAGTGGGACAAGTAATGGTTTTGTGTGTTGTGCTTTTGTTAGGTCTCAAATCCCTTTCACTACAAGAATTTATTTAGAGCACTTCTACCCATTTGTCATGGTAAAAGGCAAGAGGAGGCAAGGGTTGTTACTATTTACGTGAATAGTGACAGCCCTTGCGAAAGACATGTGGTGTTTCCACCCATTGTCATGGCAACCACTATTCACATGAGATATGAGGAGAGGAATTTGTATAGAGTTTTGGTATGGGAAATGAAGAATATAACTAGGTATTTATTTTAAAAAAATTCTGAAATTTATGGTATTTTTTTAGATTTAAATTTTTTTTTTTTTGATTGATGACGTCGACAAACCCAAACTAAAGGTTGGGCTAATTTGACATGCGGACTAGCCCAGTTACGTGGGACCCACAACTTGCCAGGGCAAGCTTGGCCTGCGCTTGGGCCCTGTCCTGCCCGAACTGCAGGCTAGGGGTGGAAAGGCTCTTAAGGATCGTCAAACCAACGACAGTGATGTGTACCACATGTCGCATTATTATTTAACTTCAACAACCATGGGCTACAAACCCAAAAAGTTTGAAATTTTATCATATGGGTTAGGTTTATGTCTGCATCTGCATGGTGGAAATTTGAGATCAAAGCCTAGTGTCCATATTCAAGTTTCAGGCTTCTTTTGGGCTCCTTTCTTCCTTGATTATTTTCCAACACAACATCACCGTCTCATCCTTTTACCACCTATAGAATCCAACAAATATTTGCATCAACATCATCGAATCTCCCTTCTCGTAAATTAGATTAATTTAGAGTGACTTGGACTTAAGACTATCACCTTGGTCTACAAGAGAAAGTTTAGGCCTCACCTCGGTACACTTCTCCATCTTGGAGATGGCGAGGACTTATTTTCTTCAGAGGTGATGGTAGCATCTCATCTGACAAATGATGGAACTGGGTGGTTGCAGGCACAGAGCCAGGAGGGGTGGGCTTGGCCATGGGGGCAGCAGCTGGAACATCATGAGGCTCTACATCAACCACAATCAGGTTCATATAAGTTCATTGGCAAGCAACTACAAAATGAACTTATTGGGCATAGAAATAACTAAAATGGAAGCAATTATTACTCTTATCATCATCCATTTTCTTGTCTTCAATCAGTATGCCAAGACCATCTGCTTCATCTGATCCAGAACCCATCTTCCGCTTCACTCGCCTTATGCTATACACATGCTGCATATAAACTTTTTCCTCTTTTAAGTCTTTCACCTTGACATTAATTTGCAAAAATTTCCTTCCCAGACTGCGCTTATTTTTCCAAACTTTTGCGCAGCCAAATGGATGACAATGATAAATTATCAAATGGATATTGGAGGAAAGATGATAGAAGTGTTACTTTGACAGAACAACTGGCCACGGCGACATTGGTGGTGTTAGCTGGAGTTTCTCTCTTCGCAGAGAGTAAAGAGCTCCTTTCTTTTGCGTCTGTAGGAAGACATAAATGAATTGAGCCAGATATATAAGAGTGATCCAATGTGCAAGCAAACTGCAGTTTTCACATGAGAGAGAGAGAGAGAGAGAGAGAGAGAGAGAGAGAGAGTAAGCAGACCCTGAAAGATGAGTTTGAGGAACAGGACCAGAATGAGATTCAATTTTGATCCTCCTCACACTGTTAGTCTCACTTGTTTCTGAACTACAACAACAAAAATGACAAAAAAAAAAATCCATAATGAGCAATGCAGTGAGAAGTCCCCTTTGTTTGTTGTAGGCATTAATTTCGTTTTGTATCAGGGTGACAAAAAGAATCCAAAAACGCCAATGGGTTCCTGTGGGAGCAAATTTCCCCACGAGAATATTCGGTTGAAAAGATTCCTCTTTCTTCTTCGCCGCCTCTTTCTCCCTACAAAATAGAACCAAAAAGAGGACCACACCCAGGGGGTGTTGGCCAAAGGCCCTCCGATGCATAAGTTAGTTCGAGAGTTTATGAGAAAAACACTAGCTAACTAGGGTACGGAGATATATATGTTTATGGTATAAACCGGGTTGCCGGAGCCTTATGTAAAAGAGGGAGAGAAAGGAGGTGGCTAGAGTTTCATAGAGAAATTTAGATGTCCTTTGAGAGAGAAGTTTAGACGTACCTCAACCCTTTGTGTGGCCATGTATTTATAGGGGGCCTCGACGAGGTTGGTGTGGTAGGTGTGGTTGGTGTGATTGGTGTATTTAGGGATTTGATTTATTAGGGTTAAATCAAATCCCTAATTGTGGTAGGTATCCAATCAATCCCTAACTTAATTAGGTAACTCCTCCTTTAATTGGGAATTGTGGTAGGTGCCAAACTCAACCCAATTAGGTAACATTCCATTTAATTGGATAATCCCCAATTAAATTGAATAATTCCCAATTAGGTTGGATAATTCCCAATTAGGTCAAATAATCCCCAAATGGAATGAATTATTTGACCTAGGATTATGACTAAATTCGGTTCCCACAATTCCCATCACAGTGGTGGTGGATTCCCCCTTCCCCCATGGCACCCAGGTTCGAAACCCAAGGGTTTCTTTCCTCCAATGTAACAAAAATAAAATAAAATCCAAAAACATGACCCAAATGCCATCCAAGATGAAACCCAAACCCAAATACCTCAAATGCTGCGGAGACTCCAGACGTGTAACTAGCATCTCCATATTCTTGAACTGCCTCGAGTAATTGCCGCCTCCATTTTCCTCAACATAGTCGCCAACACTACAAATGGTTTAAAAAAAACACCCAAACGCCATTAACAAGCAAGAATTGATGACAAATCACCCAACTACTCAAAGACACAGAGACTCATAGGACAACAAAAACTCACTCACGTTCCACATGCTTAGAACACCCATCAGTCAAAGCATAATAAACATGTAATTTGCCTTCCATTACAAGACACTTGACCAGCACCTTCCTCAGACCTTTTCCGGGTTCACGTAGACGAAGGCGTACTGGTCGTCGTCAAGCTCGTTCCAGTCCTCAATACCCACTTCATCTGCAACCCAAAAGAAACAGAGCAAAACCCATTAATTTGAGAAACTTTCATCCGTTAATTTCTTCAAAGAACACTACTACTTTTATAGAGCTGAGAAGGTACCTGTGGAGGCAGAGGTGAGGGCAGAAGGGTTGAAGGCAGGGGGACCTGTGGCGGTGAGCTCGTAGCCGGAAGATAAGAAGAAAGAGTGAACGGCAAAGGCCACCTTGTCGTTGTTGTTGCCCTTGCGAAATGTCGGCTTCAGGGCTTTGATCAAGGCCATCACCGACTTGCCGCTCGCCATTGCTAGCTACCTTGTAGCTAAAGCTTTCTCTTTTCTCAGCGTAATTGAAACTTGAAAGGTGGGTTTTCCCTCATTTCTGCAAGCAAAATAAGGAAATCGCTAAAGATGTACAAAGAGCGTGGCTTTACGGCTAGTTTCTTTCTTGGGAAGGAAGCAATCTGCTGCGGCCTTTCAAAAATAAAAGAAATTCATTTGCAATGTAAAATTGTATTTTTACAAGTAAAAAGATTTCAAGGTCAATTACTCACAAGCAAAGCTTTTGCCACCCTAATTTGAAGAGTCTTTTTATTTTTGGGATTTTTTTGTTTTGCACCTTAGCCTATTGGTATCTATTGCTTAGACAATTTGCCAAAACATGAAGACAATACCATCCAAAATGTCTTTAGTGGGGTTCCCTTTCAAAATATAAGAACCATAGGTTTTTCCTTTTCCTCTTAATTGCCCAACTTACAAATTGTTCAAGCCTTCGCAGGCACTCAAGAATCATTTTTGCATTTTGCTCATTTTGGACGGAAAAAATCTTACAAGTTCAGCTGTAAGGGTTTCCTATGAAAGTGGCAGGAACAAAGATTTTTTATTCTAAGAAAATTGTCGATCTTCTCAATCGATGTGAAACATGTTGAACTAGTAAGGTGCAGCTGTATAAGAAGAACCAACAATAACCTTAAAGATCTTATGAATATGTTCACTTCATAATCAAATGGTGCATTCATTTGAAGGAAAAAATATGTAGCATAAAACCCAATTTCCATATTTGAATCACTCCTATATAACGATTAACAAACCCAACCGAACTCACTTAGAATAGCAATACAACTTTCATGAACTTAGTGCAAATTTCCTTTGTCATAAGTAGCTATGTTTTGGGGCTCACACTCTGGACTAAATAAGCGAACCAGCAAAGCAGTGGTTGAGCTCATAGAAACCACAAGCTGCCCAACGAAGACTCCTAGGAACTGTAATTCTGGGACCTGAAAGAGCACAAAAGCAACAACATAAGCTATGGCTTTGTGTTGATCAACTAGAATGGATGAGTGTACATTTGTTTTCGGCTTAAACTTCGCATACGATCATAATGATCAAGAATCAAACATGGCAGGCACATAGCATGGCATTGAATAGAGAAATTGTATGTACAAGAACAGATGAAGCAACAATAACAAAACCATAACTAGTAGAAGTAGGACAGACCATAATGCAGTCTACAAAGGATCCAGAATCCCAATGCTCCGGCAACGCTGAAAATACCGGCAGTCTGTCTCATCAATCTGGAACAAGGTTTTGCATCCGACCTCATCAGCTCGCCATCCGAAAACCCTAAAAAGCGCCTCAACGCCATCTGTAGAAAACTTTGTGCTACAATTTAAAGCTTCTTTCCCACCTAGGATGTTCCACTGAAAATTGGTAAAGCTTTGATTCACAGTTGCCAAATTAAACTTTGGAAATTTGAGTGTGGGAATGACACTGACTTGAGTAAATGACACAAACCAAAATACTAGTAAGTCAGTATGTCCAATTGAATGCTACCAAAACCAAATATCATGCTTGTTTCAACAACTTTTGTATTGCACAAAGCCTTGAACTTTACGCATGCTCATTAATCACAAGCACAAAGTTTTTATACGATGGTAAAATGTCAATGAATTCCAATGTGAGAATAGAAATTTGTATAACAAATGCAATTTGAGATCACACCAACCCACCAACCATCATTGTACAAAGCATCAACCTCTAGAAGCAAACTGAAATGATCAACAACAGTTTCGGGCAGACAAGGTCATATGTGCCTCGTATCAATCTCTTCTCTCAAAAATGCAGAACATCTTCTGTCCTCAAGCTCTGGTATTCAATAAGGAACTTGTCCTCCCCCACAGCTTCCACTATAGTTGCAGCAAACCAAGCACTATTAAAACCCTCTTTGTCCCTGCCAACCTCAACTTGAGTTCCCGTGGTAAAAAACTCATGAGTTGACACTTTCTGGTTTCTGCAATTTAGAAATCTCACCTTGTCAAATGTGAACTAAAGATAAATGAGATAAAAATGAAAAAGAATGTGGAAGCTGTGGGGGAGGACAATATTTCCTTATTGAATACCAGAGCTTGAGGACAGAAGATGATTCAGCATTTTTGAGTGAATTGATACGCTGCACATACGACCTTGTCCGCCCGAAACTGTTGTTGATCATTTCAGTTTGCTTCAAGAGGTTGATGCTGGTTGGTGGGTTGGTGTGATCTCAAAGGTTCTAATTGAAAAGCTATCTCAGTGCGTCAATTTATCGAACACAAAAGGGGCAGTTTGAGATGAAGTTTCGCATACAACACAACACAGCACAGCACAAATCCGAGCCATTACAAGGAATTAGAAATGAGACTAGAGACAAAGAAAAGCTCGTGTAGGAATTAGATTGAGCGACGAAGTGTGGGACTTTCGGAGTGGGTGTGAGACTGTCTGATAATGATTAATGATCGTGAGAGGCGAAAGAAGAAGTGAAGAAGAAGGCTGCATGGGCTCTACTCTAAGCATAACTATAATAATAAAATGAGAGTTGGTACGGGTTTTTTTTTTCCTCATGGCTCTATGCATACCACCTAAGCTATCATATATGCTTTGGCATGTCATCAATTTCATCTTCCACTATTCCGTATATCAAAATAAATTTCGAGTAGAAAAATTCGAAAACCAAATACTGAGGCTCAAAATAATTGTGTGTTAAATCATACTAGTACTAGAGAAAGTGTGTGTGGAACATTAGCCCTTTTACTACTGCTAGTAGTGCGTGATGATTGCATTTGCACTAAGAAAGTCTGGTTTTTTTGATTATTTCATTTTATATATTATCTTTTGATTTTGAAAATGGAGCTATTTGCAAAACGGACAAGAGCTTTGAATTCGAATGCCACACCGCTCCTTCCTGTCCACGGCTTTTCATCTTTGAAACTTCTGGGTAGCTTCTGTTTCATCAGAAATTATTGCATGGCTGTACATCGTCATCCTACCCTACCTTTAGGCTGTAGCCATAACATTTCTCAGTCAGATAATTGTTATTATTATTATTATTATTTTCTACAAATTCCTAAGAATTAAATATACATTCAAAATTGACAGTGATATTCTTTTGAGCAAATTAAAGTTTGGAAGCTAATTTACATGGGAATGTCCTTAACAGACTTTATCTATGATGAAAAGAATAGTAAAATTGTGAAACACATTCAGCAAGCACACACTTTTGATATCACGAGCTAGAAAGGCGCGTGGGCTTGTGATTCTGATGCAGACAGAGTGAGCAACTAATGCTGGACATTGGACCACGTAGTATATAAAGAAGGACTTTCCTGGATTACATGTTCTTCTGGACCCTTCTTGGTTCATCTGTTTCCTACTATCCCAGCTTCTGTTCTGTAATAGCAGCAGCAGCAGCAGCAGCATCAGCTCCACTTTCCCAAAGCTAAGCTGACCAAAGGTTTGACTAATTACTTAATCTTCATGAGCATCATGAACATCATCACTACATCAACCAAAAGATTGATCAAGTCTTTCATCACATGGCTTCATGATTTTTATGCATACTATCTTTTCTTCTTGTGTAATATTTTGCTGAGTTTGTTTTTGGAGATGGGGTTCTTTGTGAGTGGTCTTGCTTACTTGATCAGCAAACTAGCTTTCTTCTGTTTCAATTCTGCTCTGCTTTTAAACTTATCCAACAACAGCAATTTACTTCTTGTTATAGTTGAACTCCATTAAATTTGGAAATTTTAAGAACTTATATCAACTCCCAAAAAGACTGATTGCTAGAGCCCTTGAGCCAACGTTCTTGATGCATTCTATTTGTGTTGCTAGATTATATGGTGATTGATTCATCTTTTTATTCTTGTATCACTTCTGCAACATGCATACATAAAGTCCTATGCCCAGTTTAATTTTGTCACTCTCTTTGTCAGGATGTGGCACAAATACCTCTTGGTGGCTGTCTACTTATGGGCCTTAACATGTTCACTTGTTCCTGCTTATGGCCTAGTGAGAATTGGTCTGAAGAAGCGGCCCTTGGATCTTCAAACCATCAAAGCTGCAAGAGCAGAAAGGGAGGCAAATTATAGAGGGAGTCGAAAGGGCATGAATCAGAATCATTATTTGGGTAGTTCAGATGAAGATATAGTACCTCTAAATAATTACATGGATGCTCAATATTATGGGGAGATTGGAATTGGCTCACCGCCTCAGAACTTCACTGTCATATTTGATACCGGGAGTTCCAATCTTTGGGTTCCATCATCAAAATGCTATTTCTCTGTAAGTTTTGGTTAACTTTACCTTGTCATGTTCCATAATCTCCTGTCTACCAAGTCTCTTATTGTTTTCATAATTACATGCAGATTGCATGCTATTTCCATACCAAGTACAAGTCAAGCAAGTCCAGCACGTATACGGCAATTGGTAATGTGATATGAGTTTAAAGGGGTTTCCTTTTGCTAAATGTAGGTTCAGATTATAATGGTTTCCTTGTGGTTCAGGAACGTCTGCCAAAATAACATATGGAAGTGGATCAATTTCTGGTTTCTTCAGTGAAGACAATGTTGAAGTTGGAGACCTTGTTGTCAAAAATCAAGTGGGGTTTTGCTTTGTTTTGTTTTTTGTTTTTCTTTGTCAGGCTCGATTTCTATCGTGGCTGCAGCATTTGTGATGCTCATACCTTTCATCTACTTTGTAACTTCAGGAATTCATTGAGGCCACAAAAGAGGGCAGCCTCACATTCGTTTTGGCGAAGTTTGATGGACTTCTCGGTCTTGGGTTTCAGGAAATCTCTGTTGGAAATGCCACCCCAGTGTGGTATTGTTATATTTACATTTTGAGTTAATTCTATATCGTCTCTTTCCTCATAATAAAGCTTTGTAGGTTTCGCTCTCTATGAAATCTCCAATGGGACGGATAGTTGATTCATTATTTTAAGCTTACAGGCAATCCATGGCAGAACAAGGTCTTTTGAATGATGATGTCTTCTCATTCTGGCTTAACCGAGACACAACTGCAGAAGTAGGAGGAGAACTTGTTTTCGGTGGTGTTGACTCAAAGCATTATAAAGGGAATCATACCTATGTTCCAGTTACTAGAAAGGGTTATTGGCAGGTGGCTAAAAATCATATGTTTGGACTATTTGCATCTTGTTTTGTTCTCTATTCTTGGAGATTAAAAATCTAACAAGTTAAACATCTCTTCCCCGTTTTCAGTTTGAAATGGGCGATATTGTAATCGGGAACCTGTCAACAGGTAATTTAGTAGCACCTTAAACATACACATGCTGTATTACCTTGTTAGATCATGGAGAATTCCTGCTGTATCGACTGTGGAGGAGAAACTTTGGGATATTTTTTCTGATCATTGATTGTTCTTGTTGTCTTAAAATCTTTAGAAAAGTAGTCTAATATCAAAATTCTGAAGAAAATGCAATGACTTTATGGAACTTCTACCCAGGTGTTTGTAAGGGGGGTTGTGCTGCTATTGTGGATTCAGGAACGTCCTTACTCACTGGTCCAACGGTATGTGCTTCCATATATTTTCTGCTATTTTTTTACTTCCAAAAGGACTCCATGCTTGATTTGAAATTGGTTATTCTTTTCAGACTATTGTGACTGAAATTAACCATGCTATTGGAGCTGAGGGAGTAGTGAGTGCAGAATGTAAGCAAGTTGTGTCTCAATATGGAGACTTGATTTGGGATCTTCTAATATCAGGGGTGGGTTGTTTTCTATCTTCAACCAAATATATTAACCTTTCATTTCAACTCAATATGTCTAAGGACTATCCATGGTCTGCATTCTGCAGGTACAACCTGACCAAGTATGTAAGCAGCTTGGTTTGTGTGTTTTCAATGGGGCTCAGTATGTGAGGTCAATATATTCTTATAGTTACATGATGCTTTTATTTTTTACATTTACGGTATGCGTATCGATGCCTTAGACTATGAAGGTTATTTAATCTTAAGAAAGCAGTTTCATGGAAGGTGTGGCCATGGTAGTGAAAGTAGGTATTCTAGTGATCAGCCTTACTTTTAGGGGGAGAAGTTATTTGTTTGAAAGGTTAAGCGCGGCACAAATACTGGAACTCATAATATCAACCGGGTTTGGTTAAAGGTTTTGTGTGAAAACCCTGTCTGTATCAAGCATATACCCTTCTCTTCTCTTTTATGCACTTAAAAAGCAATGTGACAAAGCAATACATTTGTTCATGGTCTAAAATCCAATTCTGGGCAGCACTGGGATTGAAACAGTAGTTGAGAAGGAGAGCAGGTTGGGCTCATCTGCTGGTAACAGTGCTTTGTGCACAGCTTGTGAGATGGCTGTTGTTTGGGCCCGGAATCAGCTCGAACAAAAAGGAGCAAAAGACAAAGTCCTAAGCTACCTCAACGAGGTGAGTTGCTAGTACCATGACCTGTTCTGGGAAGTCAAAATTATAAATAAATTTGCAAGTTATGCTGAGCATTGATGTTGGTACAAAATTTTAACAGCTGTGTGAGAGCCTCCCAAGTCCACTGGGAGAATCAATAATCGACTGCAATAGCATTTCGAGCATGCCAAACGTGACCTTCACCATTGGAGATAAACCTTTCGTCCTCACTCCAGAACAGGTTAGATTTCGACATAACAGCTTCTTCTTGTAGTTTATGATACTTTCTTGCCTCTATAAGCTGTTTTTGGGGAAGTAATTACTGGTTTAATTCTGCAATCATTTGCCATATATTTCCAGTATATTCTGCAAACTGGAGAAGGCGTCGCTGCTATCTGTATCAGCGGGTTTGGGGCTATTGATCTCGCTCCTCCAACTGGCCCTCTGTGGTACCTTATGATAACCTTTACAATTCATACAATATGTGCATCTTTTTTATGGTTTCTGTTACTGTGTCTTGGGCTTAGCTGACATTATGTACATGCAGGATTCTTGGAGACGTATTCATGGGGCCATACCACACTGTGTTCGACTTCGGTAACCTTCGAGTCGGATTTGCTGAAGCTGCTTAACAGCTATACCATTCTGGTTCTTTGTATCTTGTGATCTTCGGAAACTTTTAAGATGGAGATGTATATTGTGATCAAATGATGTTAGCATGTTTGACTCCCGCCGGTGACGCTTTGTAAATATGGTTTTTATCTATATTTCCTTTACTTTTATTACAAAACTTTTTTTTGGCTCTTTTCACGTTGATTGGAGATGTTTTGCAAGCACGCATACATCACTTTGGATAACCTCATGCAATCGAATTGTTTCCTTTGATGAGCTCTGATACTT
The DNA here is from genome assembly GCA_024362665.1 of Prunus padus. NCBI lineage: Eukaryota > Viridiplantae > Streptophyta > Magnoliopsida > Rosales > Rosaceae > Prunus > Prunus padus. Next base: position 3,397,045 of record JANFAM010000019.1, read on the forward strand.
TCATAAACAAGTCCTAAACTTATCATAACAAATCATCTTTACAAACCAATCAGTCTTAAGTATCAATGTTTGACTTGGATTGGGCTATAAAAACACGATGTTTCATCGCGTGAATCACGAATGTCTATAACTGTGGGCGCAGGTCACATAAACTACATAACTGCGAAGAAGGCAATGCAAACTTTATAAGGTACAAAGCTGATGGCCGGTTACAGCGGCACTGTGACAGTGTCACTTTATTCTTCATCGCTATCATTGCCAAACACTGAGGCCACAGCAACTTTTGGTTTCTTTCCAACACCACCGAACGAGCTCTGTAAAATGGGAGAAAAGTACCAATATGTTAGAGGGCATAAAATTAATCATTTGGAGCTGATTGCCTTAATAACAAATGCCAGAATCACATTGCCATGAAATATGCGTGACATGTAAATTGTTTAGTCACAAAGCTCAGAGTGTGATATGCAGAGTTCATCATCTGATAAAAAAGTGTTGGTGGTGTCAGTGAAACTTGAAGAATCTGAGCCAAGCAATGAAAGCAACCATCACAACATATTTCAAGTATCACAATACAAACTTTACCAAAACAAGAATATTGCATATAACCAGATATACTTCGACAGAGTTTAGAATGGATTATTAACAAGAAGTCATTAAAGGAACTCAAAAAGGAAGATTTCTCAGTCTACACACCCATGCTTCACAGAAAAATCGCTCGTGTATAGAAGTAGTATGCTAAATACACCATGAAAAATCCGCTTCCTCTTTATCAACTCATCTTTAAAACAAACAGTAAGAAACAATACTCTAGATCCATAACATCAGTTACGCATACCTTAGAGGTGCCACCTTTAGAAGAAAACCCAAATTTCAAAGCCTTCCGTTGATCCTGGTCTGCAAGTGTAGTAGCACTTGTCAGTTCAGTGGAACCCGGGACAGACACAGATTCTTCTTCTTGCTGCTGTAGCTGCTGCTGCTGCTTCTGAGCGTCCGCACTACATGGAATTAAAGAAGGCAAAGAAAGAGAATGTTATAACAATGAGGTTATAAAGAAGCAGATAAAAAAATGAATCATGAATATAAACCAGGGTAGGGAAAATGATTGTATACATCTGAACAAACTTTGCCATTTCCTTTTCCTGACGCTGCTGCTCTCGTTTCTGGCGATCATCCCGACTACTGGAACCATGCATTTCTTTCATTTCTTTGAAACGCTGCAAGTCTCATTTAAGGATTTTCCGATTCAGACCAAATTGGAAACACCCCCATAGACAAAATTAAGTCAAAGAAATGAATAGATCAACATAGGTCACTTACCTTTCTGTGATTGTGATCATATGAGCTCAAGTGAGCTTCAAATTCCACAGCCAACTTGTATTGTTTGTTGCAAAGATCACAGTAGAACACCTTGCGTATTTCTTTCACCTCAGTCTGAATTTTCTGCTCACGTTCTGCTAACACCTGGATTTTCATAATGTGCACGAAGCAGGCAGTAGAAGCCACCAGGTAATAAAAACTGCAGGAAATTCTCAAGACCTTCGAAAGTTGATGGTCCTATTCCCTTCAAAAGACACACATATATGCTATGTGCTGCCTTCTGCTATTAAATTTGGGTTTCAGAAAAAGTAAAGCATCAACCTCAATGCTATCTATAACTTAATACTTATAGCAACTAAGATCAAAGCCATACCTCCCGCTTCTTTGCATGTTCCTCAGACTCTTCTATTTCAACATCAAGTTTTCTTCTCTGGATATTTTCTTCTGCTGTAAAATAATCATCTTCCTCTTGTTTTCCAACTCCTAATTTTGGATCTCTAATCCCAGATTTTATTGGCTCAGTGATTCCTGTATACAAAACCCCCAATAAAACATTATGAATGTAGAACACCAGAGCTAAGCAGTAAGACCAACAATAGCAAGCACTAAAAGGAAATATGGGTCAAACCAAGAATATAACGAGTAAATAACAGCAAGACATCAAGTGTGATATAACTTTAAGGGACTGAAATAAGTTGACAAAGAAGTTATCCATGAAAGAAGGTAGTAACTTATTCTATAGATAATAATTAATTACTACAGAACACAAATAGCACACAATCATCAATATTTCACTAATAACAAACCTTGCTCATCCTTCCCAAGCCCCTTCCCTTTCCACCCCATCTTTTGGAGAAGCCTAAAACCAATGTTAGATGATGCTATGTGTGTGTCCAATGATGCTTGTTCCACATTATCCAGATTGACATTTTCCGTTGGCCTGTGATTAATCGGCAGTCGAAATTCCTCTGCTAGACCATCAACTAGTGAATCCTGATATGCCTGTACAATAAAGTCCTAGTAATGCACCATAGCAAGTTGATAATTACAAATCCCTATGCACACATTTGCAAATAAATAAGCCAAAATATTAATACAAAAGTAGCTAAGTACACATTAAAAAAGCTGATTGTTTGACAAACTAATGATATTAACATTCCACCAGATCCAAAATACATAGAAAAATAAGGATCCTACAAATCTGTTAGTTACCTGATCTTTCTCATTTGGCTGGTTGCCTCGGGTGCTTGTTTCCTGTCTACCTTTATACCGGTAGGCCATAAGTTTTACCTAAACAATCATGAACCAACGAAAATTTTAGCATTCAATATCAAAACTGAAAGAAAGCACATACTGCAATGTGCTGAGGAGCACCAAACACCACTTTCTAGCTACTCTTGTAAAATTCTAATAATTAGTTTAAGAAGCAGAATAAGATAAACTTAATTTAATCTATTTTAGAGCAACAAAATTCCCAGCTATCAAAAGTGTGTCTGGCATTCAAGAAAGAATAAAAACTCAAATTCAGCCAAAACTAGATTAGTCCAAAACCCATATCAACAATCTTGCAAAGACAAATACTTTCAAATAATTCAAATGACAATCAAATAAGAAGCCCCAAATTAATATTATATATATATATATATATATACCGTGATGAGTGATGAAAGCCGGCAATAAATTAACAAAATCAAAACATTAGCGGATACCAAACAATTCAATTTAGGCATACATACCTCGAATGAACCAGAAATTGAAAATTTCTAGCGAATGGAAGAACCAAAGATGCTCAGGATCTAGTACCGCCTTCCCTTGTTTCTGACTCCGTTCGATTGGTTAAGAAACGAAGTAGTAATTATAATAAATCAGATGGTCTTGGTTAAGCCCAAAACTATAGATGGGTCGGTCCAACTTCCAATCCTTATTTGGGCTCAACTGAGCTTGGTCTGTATCATTTGATGTTTAATATAAATAAATATGGGAACTGATTCCCCCACTCCTCTTTTGTTCATTTACACTCTTTTTGTTAGAAGTTGTATGTTCTCACTCCTCTTTTGTCCACTTACACTTCTTTTTTTGTTACAGTAAAAACTATTAAAAAAATAAAAGGGAGTGGAAAAATCACCACCCATAAATATATACCCTTTGATGGTTTAAGTTTGATCTGAACTGTCCAATCACTCGATACTTAAAGGCGCCTGGATTTCTCACTCCTCATCATCACCTCAGTTCACAAGAAAAACAAACTTATAACAGAAATGTCACTATTGCAGTATCCAAGCATATTATTATACATTTTTACTTTCTAACATGACAGTGCGTGATTGATTTAAGATAGTGATGTAACAATGTGTGATTAATTTTAGATATCCCTATAGTGACATTCAATTTGAACGAGATGGGTCAACTTATTTGAAGTTCATAGCATAAGCTCACAAAGAAAAGCATGCATTGCATAGTAAGATTTTTTGTTTAGCATTTCCTTCGCCATGCTTATTTGTTTTATATTTTCCTTGCCAATAACTCCAGAAATCTCGTCTCTGTTAACAATTATTCAAGTAGTTAAAGAGTTCTATGCTTTGAAAATATCCAAGGTTTTTTTATATTATTTATCCCTATGAGCAAGCAAGCACCTCAAAGATCGTAGCCCACTCATGCATCTGCCAAATTCAACTTTTTTGTTTTCTTAATCAAGAATAACAAACGTGTAAACAAACTGATCACTTAGATTGCAGGACCACATTGATCATCAAACAATTTGGCACTTGAAAAAAAAATCAAGCATGAATCTTTGGTCTTGAAGAACTTTAATATTGTATGAACTGTAGTTAATCAATGTGATTACAGCTAGCAAAAAGAAACCCTAATTGGAGTGACTTTGAAAAGATGGAATAAAGGGTTCTGTGCTTCAAAGAATAAGTTGGGGTGTGCCAAACTTTAGCTTTTATTAGTAAAATTTCAGATACCTTAAAGCTACACAGCTTATACATGCAATGACGCATAAAGAGGAAACCTTACTTCTGAGCAATGCACACCATTTGATAGGTTGAGGCCTTCTGAGAAGAAAAAGGGAACCAATCCTTAGTTTTTTAAACCCTACAAGTACCTACCAATGCATGAACCAAAGCTATTTTCTAAAGAACAAAGGGAGCTTTTTTACTATTATATACCTTCTGCATTTTTTACATTTTATAGTAGCTCCCTACCACTTTTTTCTTTATCTTATATAATTTCCTGTATGCCTTATCTTTATGGATAAAGTGAAGATATTAACTCTTTTCTTTAGAAAATCATGCCAATTTTACTGCTCAGCACTAATCATAATTTAAACGCTAGAATATCACGAGGGTTTAACCTGTTCTGGTGTCAAAATCCTAGATGGTATCTGTTAATTAAATACATCTAAAGCAAAGTTAATCAAATAAAATCAAACATCTCACAGTAAAGTTGAAAAAAACAGGTCAGATTTGTTGATGATCATTGGAAATTATATGACGGGGAATATGAAAATAGAAAAAGTAGCAATGAATTTTAGGTGCAATATCACTGTCCAAAAGATCTCTGTGTAGTCCCCGAAAAAAACAAAAAAGATCTCTCTGTAAATTTCAATGGAAGGTCCATGGAAGTACTTGAGAAAAATAAAAGTGCCCATAATGCCTTAAGTCTGTTTTGGTCAATTGAGAAAGCAGAGGACCATAAGAGACTTGTTATCTCAACCACCCATTACTTCCTTGGAAGTTTGAATCCTCCAAATATTCTCCGCCCACTAGGATCTGTTAACAAAGGCTACGTCCTACTATAAATACAGAACATCTTCCTTCTTGCCACTACAAACCAAAAGAGAGTAACATTTGTACTTTCTTCATCTCATCACCTAAAGCACTGTGCTTAATTCTTTTAGCGTCAAAGAAGAGTTATGGGAGGAGGCAACAACAGGCAGAAAAAATCATCCTTCTCACTCTTCAGCTTGTTCAAATCGAGGAGGCCTCGCAGAGGAGATGACATGGGGGAGGATTTGTATACGAGTGCAAGAAAGGTGTGGCCTAGTGAGGAGGACAGAGGCGGGTGGGTAGCTGAGCCCGGCATCGACAACAAAGCTACTGCTTTCATTGACAGAATCCACAAGAGCATTGTCTCAGAATCTGATTGCCAAACCTTAACTGTGAACCCTGGTGGAAAGTCCTAAGATAAGAAGGAGCTATGCCTGTCTGCATTTCTTAGTGTATCATACTGTTATTTTATTCAAACAAGTTGTATCTAGTTTAGTTTGTGTATCACTATAATAAATGTCATTAAGTATTTGTTTCTGTTTATCAAACCTTTTGTTTTTCTCTTTAAGTACAGATTATGCTTACCATCATGCTCCAGTGCTTTTGTTCATTCTTATTTCAAACTAATTGGTTTTGAGTTTCCTTAAAAGTAGTTAATAAGTGACGACTTTGGCCTACTTTTCATGACATCATTCTTCATGTTTTATAGTAGATTGTTATAATATAAGCACCAAGAAGCAAATCAGTGTGGAAGTTCTCCAGTGAATAGTAGAAGAAACATGAAATAAGTGAAGTGCAGCAGGTTCAAGATATTAACAGTAAATTTTTAGTTCAGGAATGATAATTAGTAAGTTAATGTACAATTTGGTACCAATGGTTTAAGTTACTTAACCAAATCTCCCCCATCTCTGCAATCAACATCGCGGTTAAGGTTGCCTTTTGATCTCCAATCTGCAACAATCCCATGACAGGTTGTATGTAATATCAAATTTTAATTGATTTATGGTGCAGCAGCTTGGTTTTTGAGCTTGTCAAATAAACCAAATTTAATTCATGGTTAAATTGTTTGGAGGTGCAAGTATATTACGAAGGAAGTTGAGGTTCCATCCAAAATCAAAAGGCAATGGGGGCATATATTGAGTGGGGCGAGGCAATTGGGCTCTCACACGTGAACAACCCGCTCTGATACCAGTAAGGAAGTTGAGGTTCCACTCCAAAACCAATTGGCAATGGGGAGAGTAGCCCAATGCCTGATAATCCCTTACTAGATTTCTCAACTTTCCAAACATTTTTACTTTTACATACTCACATATTAAAATCTTTAAAGAACATATAGAGTCCTTTAGATTTGTGGCCTTCAAAATTCCCATCACATATTATTCTTTCATGCAGTTTTCAGAACAACTATATACTAATAAAGTTGTTGATTGGCAAAAAAAATAATAATAATAAAGTTGTTGTCCCCTCTTAACTCTTCTGGGACAAAGGAGGCCCTGGCTTCAAAAATGATTCCATACAACGGTCATATGCAATAAATTTTCTATAGATCTCAGGGAAAGGAAGGACGATAACCTTACTCTAATGTCTTAATTCAAGCGAGATACTGGTTGAAATCCAAATAAAGTGCTTACCAAATTTGGAATCTAACACAGTTCCTTTACGCATTTTACTTTACGTAGTTGTTTTTAAAGCCTAGTATAACATGCAAACGTATCTAGACTTGGTGTTTCTTCCCAGACAGTAAGTACAGCTAACAGAAATAAAAGCAGTGGTAGATAACAAACTCCCAAAAAAGAGGTCAGAATAGGATGATCATCATTGGAAATTCCGAAATTATATGATGGGGGAGATGAAAGTGGAAGGTTTTAGGTGCACTATCCCAAAGATCTCTATGTAGCCATTGAGGATTGGTTCAGTTGGCAAGGTTCATGTCCTGTGTGTAGCCCCATCAGGGTTCGAGTCTTGCTGTCAACAGTTCTCGTTAGTATGTGATCTGTAAATTCATACGTAAATCCATACCCATGGCAGGTGGCAGTTGTGTGCCACACGTAAATCCTTTCGACCCGAGATTGTGGGTATGCCCTGACGCTGGTGGTGATAGTAACCAATCTTCCCTTAAACTTTTTTTCATTAAAAAAAAAAATCTCTTTGTAAATTTCAATGAAAGGTCCATGGAAGTACGAGTACTTGAGAAAAATAAAAGTGCCAATAATGCCTTAAGTCTGTTTTGGTCAATTGAGAAAGCAGAGGACCATAGGAAATATGTTTTTATTTTTATTTTTATGAACTAGGAAATATGTTTCTTCTTTTTTCTTATTCTCTGGTCTTATTTGTGATCTCAACCACCCATTACTTCCTTAAGTCTGAATCCTCCAAGATTCTCCACGCACTAACAAAGGCTACTTCCTACTATAAATACAGAACATCTTCCTTCTTGTCACTACAAACCAAAGATAACATTTGTACTTTCTTCATCTCATCACCTAAAGCACTGTGCTTAGTTTTTTTCGTGTCGAAGAAGAGTTATGGGAGGCAACAACAGGCAGAAAAAATCATCCTTGTCATTCTTCAGCTTGTTCAAATCAAGGAGGCCTCGCAGAGGAGATGACATGGGGGAGGATTTGAATATGAGTGCAAGAAAGGTGTGGCCTAGTGAGGAGGACAGAGGCGGGTGGGTAGCTGAGCCCGGCATCGACAACAAAGCTTCTGCTTTCATTGACAGAATCCACAAGAGCATTGTCTCAGAATCTGATTGCCAAACGTTAACTGTAAACCCTGGTGGAAAGTCCTAAGATAAGAAGGAGCTATGCCTGTCTGCATTTCGTAGTGTATTATACTGTTATTGTATTCAAACAAGTTGTATCTAGTTTAGTTTGTGAATCACTATAATAAATGTCATTAAGTATTTGTTTCTCTTTATCAAACCTTTTGTTTCTTTAAGTACAGATATGCCTTTTTCGGTTCATTCTTATATATTGGTTCTCAAAATCTTCAAACTAATGGGTTTTGAGTTTCCTAAAATAAGTTAATAAGTGAACACTTTGGCATACTTTTCACGGCATCATTATTTATGTTAGCCCCAGTAGTAGATTAGATTGTTATAAAATAAGCACCAAGAAGCAAATCATTGTGGAAGAAACATGAAATAATTATTTAGGTTAATGTACAATTTGGTACCAATGAATTATAAAATTAAGTTACTTCACCAAATCTTCCCCATGTCTGCAATCAACATCGTGGTTTAAGCAATTAAGGTTGCCTTGTGATCTTTCCCAAAAAGGTTGCCTTGTGATCTTTCCCAAAAAGGTTGCCTTTTGATCTGCAATCTTCAACAATCCCATCACAGACTCTAATGAGAGAAACTCTTATGTAATCGGAATAGCACTTTTTGTTATCACCGGCCAATAACACAATGACACGTAAGATAACTTTTCCACGTGTCATTGTGTTATTAGCCGGAAATAGCAAAACAGTGTTATTCTCATTACATGTAAGTTTTTTTGCTGCGTGGCGTCATCTTGGTTTTTGAGCTTGTTAAATAAACCTAGGTTAATTAAATGGTTAAATTGTTTGGAGGTGCAAGTATACTAAAATCTTTAAACAGCATATAGAGTCCTTTAAATTTGTGACCCTCAACCTCAACATTCCCATGACATAGTATTCTTTCAGGTAGTTTCAGAACAACTATATAATACTAAAGTTGCTGTCCCATCGAGCTCTTTTGGGACAAACCGACAAAGGAAGCCCATGGCTTGAACAATGATTCCATACAATGGTCATATAAGAGATATTTCTCTAAATATCATCTTAGGGAGAGGAACCGAACTCTAGTGTCTTAATTCAAGCGAGATACTGGTTGAAATCGAAAGAAAGTGCCTGCAAAATTTGGAATCTAACACAGTACCACGAACATGGGCTGTGGTTTCTTCCGCATAAGACATTGCACTTTACATAGTTCCACAAATAAAGTACATGCTTTTGTTCTCAATAATGGTCTAGTGGAAGCGTGCTAGGCCTGTAACGCTGCAGGGATTCTCTTGGTAATAGGAGGTCTCTGATTCGAAATCCGGCTTGTGAAAAACACCCCTTAGGGAGGGGAATTACCTATGTTGCTCTATTCCCCGGAGTGATTGCCCACTTTGGACCACCAAAAAAATAAAAATCCTTTAAAGCATTTTCCTTTACATACTTGTTTTTAAAAGCCTAGTACAACAAGCAAATATAGCTAGGCGCCATAGTGCTTCTTCACAGACAGTAAGTACAGCTAGCAGAAATAAAAGCAGTGGTAGAGAACAAAATACCAGACCAACCCTCCAAAGAAATAGGAGACATAATTATAATTGAGATCAATTTGAACCAGAAACAAAGCATTATGCATGTTGAGTGTGATATTAATAAATATTTTACCACTGTGGCATCGAGTCAAAATTAGAATCCGATGAAACAACTGATGCAACTTGTTTTGAATCAAAAGAGGAGTTCAGATCCTCTGACTCCTTTTTCTCTGTCCTCCCTCTGTGCCCTCCTTAAAAAATTTTGAAACCTAGACTATCATTTAAAACCAATTAACCAAGTTAACCTTTAAATTAACTCTGTTATCTCCAATTAAAAATAATAATAAAACTAAATATTATCAAACGTATCTTAATCTTCTTCCACCACCGTTGTGTCCGTTCATCTCCACCACTATTTCCAACGTTTTCTTCTTCTCACCTCCAGCCATTGCTTCACAAGATCATTAACAGTAAAAATAATCAGTTGAGGTAATAGCCAAAGCTCTTGAGGATAATCAGGAGAACGTTGACTTGGATCCCTCGGAGCTCTTATGTCTGTATGAATCTGATTTTTATATTGTAGAAGATCATCAAGAGATCAATGGCAAGAAAAGGGGTCAAATTTGCATGTATGAGGAGGAAGGCTCGTGGCAAGTTCTGATTTCAAAGCCTGCCCTGCATGAGCGTATGTTTAATATACAATATTCGATATCTCACCTATTAATTTCCCATTTTCTGATTTATTTCGATACAGTTATATGATAAGATGTTTTGTCGTTTTGGAAAAGCAAGGAGAAAGGACACGAGCCATAGAATATTTTTTGACATTGTATCATTATTGTTAATAATCTTGTGAATCAGAGGCTGGAGGTGAGAAGAGGAAACTGTTGGAAATAGTGGTGGAGATGAAGAGACAACGGTGGTGGAAGAAGATTATAGGTTTGATAATATTTAGTTTTATGATTATATTTATTTGAAGATAATAGAGTTAATTTAGGGTGGTTTAGTTTTATTATTATATTTATTTGGAGATAACAGAGTTAATTTAGGGAGGTGATTTTCTCACTTCCCTTTTGTTAGTTTTTACTATAACAAAAATGGAGTGTAAACCACAAGGTGTGGTGCGGTTAGCAAACTGCCACCTCCAACTGGCGAGCTACCTAGTGCCTGGGTTCGAAACCTGTTGGAAGCACTTTGTGGCCATGGACAAGCCGAATCCTGAGTTGAGATTAATCCCACCCTTTGAGTGTGAGGACACCTCGTGATATTTACACACAAAAAAATGGAGTTTAAGTGAACAAAAGATGAGTGGGAGCATACAATTTCTAACGAGTGTAAGTAGACAAAAGATGAGTGGGAGCTCCCTTAATTTAAAGGTTAACTTGGTTAATTGATTTTAAATGATAGTCCATGTGTCAAAAATTTAAGGAGGGCATAGAGGGGGGCCAGAGGATCTGAACTGAGCAAAGATTACCATTAATTTTCATGTCGTTTTTTGTGGGTATTTTAGCATTATTCGGGGGGATTATTTCTCCCCTCTTCCACTTTTCTGTCCAGACGTATTTTTTTAAGGCTTATTTACTCATATGCCTCCTGTGCTTTCAAACGAGTCTCAAATTACCACATGTACTTTCAAGTGTCTCAATATACCACCCATAGTTTAATTAAGTGTCTCACGTTACCGATTCCGTCACATTTCTGTTAAATACAAGGGCAAAATAGTATTTTTGTAATTTTTTTTAAAAAACTCTGTTTCCCTCTCTCTTCTCTCTCTCTCTCTCTTCTCTCTCTCTCCCTCTCCTCTCCCTCTCTTTCCCCCTTCTCTCTCTCTCTCTCTTATCAGCTCAATGCCCTCCCCTTCTCTTTGTGGTTCGTATGGCGGTGGGGTAGAGGGGGTGGTGGCTGGTCGGGGTGAGGGAGAAGGGGGAGGGGTGGGTGGGTGCGTTTGTGGAGTCCTGGGTTTGTGGGGTTGGGGTTTTGGGTTGTGGGTTCTTGAGAGTTGGAGGTGGTGGTCATGGGGGCTGGGTCGCTGACCGGAAGGAGAGGGAGAGACAGAGAAGAGAGAGAGGGAGAGGAGAGAGAGAGAGAAGAGAGAGAGAAACAGAGTTTTTATTTTAAAAAAATACAAAAATACTATTTTGCCCTTGTATTTAACAGAAATGTGACGTAATCGGAAACGTGAGACACTTAATTAAACCATAGGTGGTATATTGAGACACTTGAAAGTACATGTTGTAATCTGTGACTCGTTTGAAAGCACAGGAGGCATATGTGTAAATAAGCCTTTTTTTAATGACCTGGCCCAAATGACACTGTTTTGAGCCATGTCATACCAAAAAAGGAAAATAAAAACGGAATTCCCCCAACGCGACTTTAAACACCTCGAAAACCCAAAATCCCCAACTCCTCAGCCAAAATCCTCAAACCCTAACCCCAATCCCGACCCAACCACCTGCCGCCACGAACCCGACCATTATTTTTCAAAATTTCCAATCTTCAAGTAAGTCTTAAACTCAATTTTTCAATTGATGATGATTTATGAGTTTTTTATTTACTTGAAATGGAGTTTATGATTATTTGCATGTGATTTATGATTCTGAGTCATAGACATTAGTCAGCAGAGTCTTCCTTGCATTTTTTTCAAAGTGCATTGTAGAGGATAGTTTAAAATTCTTGCATTTCAAAGTCGTTCTTAGTTAACATCTACAAAGTGGAAAAATTCCCACTTCCAATTTGAGGAATTTTAATTTCTTATAGCCTAACACAACCTCTGGTCATTAATTAGTTTTGTAGCCATCCAGCAAAAAATAACATCGATGTCTATGACTCTCTCTATCACAATTGTGGACGACAATTGCTAGGCGAAAAGATGAATGATAAAAAGTATTGTCATTTTACTGTGTAATAATACACGGTCTAGGGTTTAGGATAAGTCTAGGGTTTGTAAGACTACGATTCGTTTTGCTAAGTACAGTTATATGGTGGGTATACCTACCATATGTACATATCGTTCAGTGCAAATATATGGTACGTGTACCTACCATATGTACGTATCGTTCAGTGCAAATTGAACGGTTGTTTTATTACCAAGATACTATAAATGCCAAATTGACATTTAGTCTATTGTTATTAACATACATGTATATCCTTCATACATACCTAAATTAGTTATCGATAAAACTCTTTCGGACAATATGACTATCGATTACGATTATACTACCAAAAAAATTTCTTACATGCAACCCTTCTCTCATCCCATGGATGTTTATATATGTTATATGGATTCTATTTCCATGGATATTAAAAAGACTAATAAAACTCAAATACATCAGATAATAAGCCCTTGAAGAATACGAAAAACCCAACAACTATTGGTCATTAAACTTTTTAGTACATAAGATTAAAGAAAATACACAACCTCCTGTGGTTTAAGACTAAAAACATCAACACATGCACCAAATCACTTTAAAAAACACCAAAGAAACAAACGCTAGATATCTCAAGGAAAAAAAGGATTGTTAGGCCAAAGACCATGATGGTATTGATCCACAAAGGGCAGAACCTCAGCCGCAGCACCAAAACCCATTTGCTCATTAGGGGTCATCATGTCTGTGAACCATGAAGGCCTTTGCATGGTGTTGCCCATGTTGCTAAGCCCGAAAGCTTGTCTCTCCATTGTTGCCTGCATGTTCCGGTTCAGAGCATGGTCTCCAGCTGCAGGCACAGCTGCTAGAGTTGGTGGGACTGGGACTGGATTGCTCTGAGCCAGCTCCTCCTTCCGGTTCTTGATCTTATCAGCAAGCTCCTTCAAGTTCTGATCAATGAGCCACCCTAGGTCGTTCAGATCAATCATGGTTAGTCCCTGCAGAGACTTACCAGTCAGGCTCTGAAACATGACCCTAGACATCTCCTTCTCCCGGTTCTCCTTCCTCAGCTTCTTCAGCTGCTCGTTGGCCTTCACAATCCTCTGCCTCAGAAAGGTCTCCTGGTTGACCATCTTTTTGCTCTGGTCCATCTCTGGCATGCTCCTGAATTGTGAGACAATGCGTTGCACTCCCAAAGGGGATGGCCAAACTTCAGGGTGAGATTCATACTGGCTATAAATAATAACACATGCTTGAATATCACAAAGGGTGCTAAGTTCATTCGCCTTCTTCATCAAACCCTTCTTCCTTTTCTTGAATGTGGCTTTTCTAGCTGAGTCATTAGTGATGTAGGTCAGGTTGACCTTCTTTCTAGTCATGGCTGAAAGAGAAAAAATTGAGAGGAAAAACAATTGCGAACTAGGGAAGAAGAAGGAAAAGCCTTAGTAGCTTTAGTGGGTTTGCTTGCCTCAAACAGCCTGCGATATATATAGGAGCAGCAAGGGCTACCTAACCAATTCTAGAAGATTACATCCTAAATAGAAATTTATTGCTCTTACAATGCAGGAGATATGAAAATCAATATAAACCATTTTGGTATGTTAGTAAGTTGGATCCAATACAAGAAGATTTGTTGTCCATGTGTGAGGGAAATGTGGTTTTCACATAAATGGTAATTAAGATCGAGTAGGCGATTTTATTAGCACAAATAAAGTTGTAAAATATGATGCAGAAAATTTAGTACTGTGAACCAATGCTTGGTGGTTCCAGTGGTAAGGAGCTTGGTCTCCTTAAGCAAGGTCTCAAGTTCAAGCCTTGTGAATGGAGCAGCCATCATTGGGAGAGCTTGCCCCCCGAATGGGGTCCGACCCGGCTCAAGGGATTAGTCCTCACCTATGTGGGGAGAATACCTTGGATTCATCCAAAAAAAAAATTTAGTACTGTGAGTTGGGCGGATGTCTATGAAGATATTTTATTTTTTGGAATTCATGGGACTTCTTATCCACCCTTGGTTTTATATGGAAGCTTGTTTGTTAAATTAGCATACATACATGCATTAAAACACAGATTTTGTTGTGGCTCATTCAAATCATTAAAAGAGCGATATTTCTTTCTGTCTTTTGTAATTATCACTTATAAGGTAATCGAGCCCATCATTGTTTAGAATTTTTTTTTTGTTTCTCTGTCTCTTTTCTGTCATGCATCTATTTTGTTGAGTCACGTCGTCACAATTAATATATTTACTCTATATCTTGACAGTTTATATTTCTAATTTTACTCTTGCCTCATTTATGGCGGGCTACTTACGTGGAATGTGTATCGGAATTACTCTACTTAAAAATTAGAGCTATTTAGTTAAATACTCATTCTTAGCACTAATAATATAAATAAACTCTACACCATTTAATTTCTATAAACAAACCCAAAAAATGACAGATGTCCCTATTGAATTTAATTTTAATTATTAAATTACTTTTATGCCCTATTGAGTGTTTTGAGTTTTTTTATGAGGTTTTTGGGTTAGGCTTGTTTTAAGAAAACAATGACATTTTTATAATTATAAGAAGTTTGAAGTCTCTTTGTTATGTTGTAAATGGGCTTTGGGTGTGTTTCTAAAGTCCATTTCATATAGGTTTTTTTACAATTTGGACCTCTATATTAGGTATAATAGTGAATCTTCCTAAATATTATGTTGTTCTACATTAAAATCCATAAGCCAAATATCAAAACCCATGGAACCGAACAGAGTCTATTATCATTCACTTATTTGAAATGAAGGGTTTTGGGTTTTGCAGTTGCAGGAGAAGAGGATGAGTGACATCCTTGCGTATCCTTCACACTGTGTGTTTCGATTACTTTCCTTTTCTTTTTATTTTAGAAATTATGGAATTGCATTCATAATTCAGCCAAAAAACCACTAGCCACAAAGACCATACAAACTAGCCACAAATGACCATTACAATAAGAGAGCAGCCTAACATCAAAATTAAGAAAATTTAGGTCTACTCCACTAACGATCATGCATGTATTGAATTTATAAATGCTCTACTTTATATATATATATATATATATATATATATATATATATATTCTTTCACTTTGTTGCATTTAATCACAGTAGAATGAATTTCACTTTTCATTTTCACTTTTTTAATAACTAAAAACTGAAAACTGAAAACATGTTTTGTAACAGATTTCATTTTTCAGTTTTCAAAATCACCCTTATTATTGAAAACAACTTGAAAGTGTTTTCAGTTTTCATTTTCAATTTTTTTTGGGCTCTTATTTCATTAATTAATTTTACATCATGACACATGAAATGCACTCCAGTTATCAAAATTTGGTATTTGGGACCTCCCGACTTGGACTCGGTCGCTCGATTCTTGCGTTTGGCCACGGACCCAATCCAAGCCTCCATCTCCAAAATTCACCAAAAAATCATCCTAATTCCAAAAAATTCACCGAAAAATACTACGAACTTTTTGTAACATGCACTTTCATTCTATGATCTCAAATGCACAATTGAACCCCAAAAAATTCCATTTTCAAGTTTCACATAAAACTGAAAACTGAAAATTGAAATCAGTTACCAAACATCTTGTGTTCACTTTTCACTTTTTTTGAAAATTGAAATTAGTTACCAACAAGTTTTCAGTTTTTGAAACATGAAAATTGAAAATTGAAAACTAAAAACTGAAAATTGAAATGGTTATCAAACGGGCCCTACATTATGCTTCTTCAAATAGTCCAACCAAATTTCTTACAGTGGGAAAGCCTTTATTATTTTGAGCATTGATCCAACTAGATTCCGACATTTCACATTTTGCATTAGCAGTCTAATTTCTGTTTTTCTAGTCTATAGTTTTTATTTGATTTAACTTATTCCGTTCATTGTTTGTACAACTTACAACTTGATGCTTGATGAGAATTCACTAAACTATTCTTTTATCTTGCAGTTTGGGGTGCATGCCACCATACGTTCCATCTTCATTGCATCATAAAATGTGTAAATTCACAGACTTCTCAGTCACATTGCCCCATTCGGGGTGCATGCCACCATACGTTCCATACTTGCAATTGTTTGATTGTATATATTGGTTTATATATCCCTTGTCTATATTGTGTATTGGTTGATGTAAACTGAAGTAGCTCCATCTCAAGGTTTCACTTTTTAATCATTTATTGTATTCTCTTCATAAACCAATTTTTTGTTTATTCGGTTTGATAGGGGATCCAGTGATAATAAAATATTATATTTACCGGTAGTTCTTGTAAGATTTGGTATTTATGTTTGGTAGAATTTTGCACCAATTAAGATACCAGGACGGGAAGTGAATTGAAAGTATTGAGTACTTTTAGCGGCGGATAGGCATATAGTCGCCTTTAGTGTTTATACCTACGGTTAGCGGCGAACAAATCGTTGCTAAATCACAATATAAGACACCTAAATTTCGTCATGAAAGGTCGTTAAACCGTCACTAGTCGTTGCAAAAACTCAAAAACCGTCATTTATTACCGAATTAGCCACAATATGCTGATTTAATTGATCTCTCACCCTGTTTTTCACTAGATTTGTATTTTTCTTCTTCTAGAATACCCAAACCTTTTTAGTAAACTGCGAAAGAACAATTATTTTCCATTTTCCGCAATTTATATCTACAAAAAAAATATCTATATGGGGTGTTTTCAGTACAAAACACGATACATGTTTTTGTTCTCAATAACGTTTTTAAGCATTTTGTTTTTCATAGTTTGTTTTTAAGCCTAGTACAACTTGCATATCTAGCTAGTTAGGCATATATAGTATTTCTCCACAGACAGTAAGTACATCTAGCAGAAATAAAAGCAATGGTAGAGAACAAAATACCAGACCAAAATCTCCAAAATAATAGGAAACACTTGTAAAGATCAATTTGAACCAGAAACAAAGCATGTTCTGCATGCTGTATGTCTTATATAACAAATCTTTGCCCCTGTAGCATTGAATCAAAACTAGAATCGGCTAATCAGACAAGTTGGCGCAACTTGTTTTAAATCAAAACTAGTATCAAATTGGTTATAATAGTTGATTAATATTAAAGATGCCGAACCTCGGCCTGATTTGGTGAACTAGGTCGTACTTCCGATTGTACTAATTTATCAGTGCTAGCTCGAGGGGATATTTCTCCTGTCTTCCACTTTTCTCTCCCTCTGAATGGCTCTCCTTCAACTAAGCGTCCATATTCGAGACATAAACTGCAAAGTAGTTTAACTTTTCTATAAAGATCCCTTGTAAGTACCTTTTGACTGGTTCTTGTGCTTTGGTTGGACATTGATTGTTTAAAGTTCACAGATATTTGTCAGCAGAGCCTTCTTTACATTTTGCGAAGTGCATTGTAGAGAATAGTTTGAGATTCTTGCACTTCAAAGTTGTTCTTGAAAAAATCCCACTTCCCATCATTTGAGGAATTTTAATATCTTGTAGCCCTAACACAACCTCTTGTCGTCGATTAGTTTCGTAGCCATCCAGTGATATCGATATCTATTCTCTGTATCATCATCATTGTGGACAATTGCTAGCTTGGTGAAAAGATGAATGAAAAAATTATTATTAAGTTTACTGGGTAATAATACATGGTCCAGAATTTATGATAGGTCTAGGGTTCGTATCAATATATGGTACCTAGGCAGTCTCCACATCGGATAATTGATTAAAGGAAAATGCTAAGTTTATCACATTTTTCATACTACATTAATACCACATCTCTAATAGAGGTAGACCCCATTATATTGGTGGGCTCCACCTTTATTAGAGATATGGTATAAATGTGGTATGAAAAATGTGGTAAGTCTAGCATTACCCATCATTAAATGATGTGCCTCGTGAGTAGCACTCTATATATGAACTTTCAGAGAAGATTTATGAACAAATTTCACAAGACGAGAACGAAAGCCTACGATATGTATACCTACCATATGTAAGTAACGTTGGGTATATGGTAGGTATACCTACCCTATGTATGTACATATAGTATATGCATCGGATAATAAATTGAATGGTTGTCTCATTATTAAGGTACTATATATGGCAAATTGACATTTTTGTCTATTGTTATTAACTTACATGTATATCGTTCTTACGTACGTAAACTCTTATAACCTGCATGAATATCCTTCCTACATACGTAACACATTAATAATAATCTTTCGTACTATAAGACCATCGATTATAGCTTGATCCTTCCTTTTGTTTTATAATGGAAGATGTGTTTCTTCTAACAATAACCAAAAGGATTTTAATTGTACTTTTCTTTCGGATAGTTTTCTTTGATATGCTTTCAATCTATTAAATTAGAGTTAACCAAAGGGTACAAAAGTTTGTCTTCAAATGTTATGAATTCATCTTTCAAAACTTGTTGGACGTCTAGGAGTAATTCTTAGTGAAGTACAGATAAGAACTGCATATAATATTGCGATCTATGAAATGTAAAACTTTCTGATAAACATATCCAACTCCATTGACCTTTCTTGTTAATCATTCTTGCTTTGGTTGGTTGGTTTCTTTGATTATCTCAATAAACATAGCAACAAATCTTAAATTCAAAAGGATCTATATAGATACTAGAGATCTAATACATCAGATAATATAAGCGCTCGAAGAATATGATTGAGAAACCAAACAACTGAACTACTGTTCATATAAACTTTTGGGTACATAAATTTAAATTCAAGAAATTAAGAAACGAAACCTGCTGTGGTTGAGATGGAGACTAACACCATCAAAACAAAACATCCATAAAAGAAAATCACTTAAAAAAAATACCAAATTAAACAAACAAACAAACAAACACCAGATAGAGTTCAATGAAAAAAGGGACTGTTAGAATAAAAAGCAGGATGATATTGATCTCCAAAGGGCATCACGTCATCGCCACCAGCAGCACCAAACCCCATAGGCTCCTGCGGGGTCATCACATCTGAGAACCATGGAGGCCTCTGCAGCATGGTGTTCGCCATTGCTGGCTGCTGCATGTTTAGGTCCATGCCATGGTTTCCAGCTACAGCAGGCAAAGCTGCTGCATTTGGTGCTGCCACTGTGACTTCAGGCAAAGCTTCTGCAATTGGTGCTGCCACTGTGACTTCATTGCTCTGAGCCAGCAGCTCCTCTCTCTTGCTCTTGATCTTCTCACCAAGCTCCTTCACGTTCTGGTCTATGAGCCAGCCAAGGTCGTTCAGGTCTATCATGTTCAGTCCCTGCAGAGGCCTACCCGTGAGGGTCTGGAACATCACCCGCGACACCTCTTTCTCTCTGTTCTCTTTCCTCAGCCTTTTGAGCTGCTCCTGCGCCTTCATGATCCGCTGCCTGAGAAAGGTCTCCTGGTTGAACATCTTCCGGCCCTGTTCCATCTCCGGCATGTTTCTGAATTGCCCGACAACGCGTTGCACGCCGGAAGGGGATGGCCAGATATCAGGGAGAGAGTCATACTGGCTATAAATAATGGCGCAAGCCGGAACATCACAGAGAGTGCTCAGTTCACTTATCTTCTTTATCAAGCCCCTCTTCCTTTTTTTGAAAGTGGCTTTTCTGGTTGAGTCATTAACTATGTAGGCCAGCTTGACCTTCTTTCTAGTCATGGCTAGCTCACAATGAAGAAAACAAATGGACAGAGAAAAATTGCAAACTAGGGAAGAAGAAGAAGGAAGAGCCTTAGGTTTGCTTAGCCCCAAACAGCCTGGGGTATTATATAGCAGCAAAAGGGCTACCTAACCAATTCTAGAAGATTACATCCTAAACAGAAATTTAATGCTCTTACAAAGCAGGAGATATGAAAATCAATATAGAACATTTTGGTATATATGACATATGTTAGGACATTGGATGCAAAATTTATGACGGCTAACAAATTTACAATGAAAATATGAAATCTCGGGTAGATTTTTATTAGCAAAAATAAAAAAGGTGTAATATGATGCAGAAAATTTATAGTAAATTGAGTTTGGTGGATGTTTATGTGTTTTTTTTTCTTTTTATTTTTTTCTTTTTTTATTCATGGGACTTCTTATCAACCCATTGGTTTATATGGAAGTTTGTCTGTCAATTCTCATACGTACATGCATTACAACACAGATGTTGATGTGGTTCATTCAATCATTAGAGAGCGTTTTTGTTTCTATATGTGTGTATATATACAATGGCGAATCCAGGAATTTTCTTGAGAAGGGGCAATATTTAAAAGGCTAAAAGCTTAAAAGAAATACCCGAATTATTCGAAAGACGATTTAGGGTTTATGGTTATACAAAGATAACCAAATTAGAATACAAAAATAATATCTCTAAAAAAAACAACAATACTAAAATACATATTTTAAAATATAAAAAAACAGAAGGAAAAAAAAACCATAAGAAAAAAAACAAAAAAAAAAACATTCAAACTTGGAGGAGAGGGATGGATCTGCAGTAAGACTCGAGCATGCAAAGCTTTGTGAAGAATCAAGACTTAACGCAAGGCATCCCTTGGTCCATTTAATTCCAAATTGGACTCTAAGAACTCGCTCTTCAGTTTTGTGTATGTAAGGCTTCAGGTTTGCTCTTAAATTTTTTTTTTTGCCTAGCCAAAACGACGTCGTTTGGCCAGGACTTAAAAAAACAAAACACACGCACAGCGCAACGCAGCATCACAACAAAGAAAAGAAGAGGTCGCTGGGTTGCTGAGGCATTTATTCGAACAGGTGGTGGGCACCTCCAAGGTAGAGCTGAGGGGCAAACTCCGGCGGCTTCAAAGCTTTTTCCGGCGAGAGGAGGTGCAGCTGCACCTCCTTGCGCCTCTGTGGATCCGCCAGTGTATATATATATATAGTCATGATCTTTTGGACCCCTAGGGACCAAGGAATCCGTAGTCACCCACCGTTGGATATACTATATCTCGACAGTTTATATTTCTAATTTTACTTTCACCATATTTATGGTGTGCTACTTACATGGAGTAGGTATCAAAATGATTTCTATTCTTAATTTTTCATGCATTTTAAAAAAAGCCTCTCGACTCGAGAACAAGACTCTCAAACTGCCCAAGACCGGCCATCCATCCCTCCTCCTAATGCTCACGAGCACTCCAATTGCAATGACCAAGGTAATACATGAGGAATCAAAAGTTATGTGAGTTCCACATTAAAATTCATAATCTAATACTTGAAAAATCAAGAATTAGATTTGATTAAGGAGAGTAGCTGATCCCATATCCATTCATTATCTCCCCTACCTCGATTCTCTCATTCATGACTCCGTCCAAGATTGGCCAACCAACGATCCTCCTAATGGTCACCCACCGATCCAAATCCAATGGACTATTTGAAATTTCATCTCGCGATGACCATGACGAATATCAAACATACAAAACAAAACATTAAGATTGAATTTTGCTTGATTGGAGTCTAGGGATGTTGCATAGAGAATAACTACAGTATTTAACTCCTTCTTTTTTAGGTTGATACAAGCAGTATTAGAGGAGGTGGAAATCGAAGTTAAGACCTTAGGTGCATAAGTAATTGTTTTTAATTACTTGAGCTACACAGTATTTTAACATTTATTAATATAATGTTTGGCTTCTTATTTGAAATGAACTATATTCATTTTAACGTGCAAATCACACTCATTCCATCTAAACGTGTAAGTCACAATCAGACGAATATAAAAAATAAAAAATAAAAACCATCATAAAAATTAACAAATTGGGCTTTTTTTTAATGGGCTGAATTATATAATTAGATTTAATTCACAAATATAGTTAAATATTTGGAGGCCCAAAAAAATCTATGTTGAAATTCCTCGCCCTGGTTTGGTTTGGTGGGCTTAAGTGTGAGTCAGGACTCAGGAATATGGTGTCTTATATCCAAGCCCAAAGTTGCCCGGACTCTGGAACCCAACCTCAGACGTGGGTTTCGAACGAACGACGAAGACGAGGGTTCGCCTTGTTCCGTTGCTCCGATTCTGGCCTAGGTACGCTTCTACGGCTGCTCTTCTCTAGATGTCGCAGGATGAAAACTTCAATTTATTTTCTATGGTCTAATATGATGTGTTTGAGTGATTTTGAGTTTAATTGGTGCTGATTCTTGATTTTATTATTTGGGTTTTTAAGGATTATTAGTGAGAAAATTTTAGGGTTTTTTAGGAAGACAGAGACCTGGGAAGGCAGCGATGTAAGCTTTATGTTAGACACTGGTCTTCTAAGTAACGCAGAACTTGAGCAAAATCCTATTGAAGTTATGATAACAACTCTGGCCATACAACCAATAAGGATAGTTCAACCCACTGCTACATGTGTTTTTTTGCCCCAATGCCTCTGTTTTTCTAAGTTATAGGCTTATTTATAGTTTGGTTTGGAAGTTTCAAGGATTGCATATAAAATATATTGCTTGAATATGATGGAAAGCACCGAACTTTGATTTGATGGCTGGAAAAGTTGCTGAAATCAATATTGGTTTGCCATGAATATACAAGCAGCAGGTATTTTTAACGGTTTGCCATGTATTGCTGAAATCAATAGGGTTCTGAATTTTGTTTCCTGAGTGTATATCTTCTCAAAACTGATGGAACCAAAGAGATTCTATTATCATTCTCTTTTCTGAAATGTATGGTTTGGGATTTTGTAGTTGCAGGAGAAGAGGATGAAAGTCAACATCTTGCGTATCCTTGTGAATGTGTTTTCAGTTCCTTTCTTTTAAATGCACTACCTTTATACAATTTATAACTATCGTTTATATTTTCCTTTTCTTTCACTTCTATGGTGTTAACTTTGTTGCATTTATTTAATCCTGGTAGAATGAATTTTAGCTTGATGGTATTGAATTAATATGATTTGGCTTCTTCAAGAATAACTAATTGTTGATCGGCTTGAAAATTTTACATTGTGATCTTGTTTGCTAATTAATTTGCCTGTACTTGAAACGTGTTTGTTGTGAAAGGTATTGCACATCTTTTATAGAATCTGTTTTTTCTTAACCGACTCTCTTTGCGAATATCTGCTGGGCTTTTCAAACAGAGTATGTCCTCTTTATCTCTTCTCTATCTGTTATATTCACTAATCAATTGCTGCACTTGTGAATGTTTATAAATTTAACAATGATGTACCCTTTTTGGGATATGTTCTATCTCGTCTACTCTTGGAGCTCTAATCCTTATCCTTTTCAACCTGCAGGTGGCATGCTGTTGCTTCATGGACATGGGATGCACAAGATGAAACATGTGGGATTTGCAGGATGGCATTTGATGGTTGTTGTCCTGATTGTAAGCTCCCTGGGGATGATTGCCCACTAAGTAAGTAGCTAATATTATTCGCTTGATGCCTTGCATAATATTTCATGTTTCACCAAATTCTGATGCCTCTCCTATTATTAAAAATCCAAGTCCGCAATAGAGTTTCAGATTGACCTATAAACCACAACAGATTTTCAGATTGACCTATAAACTTGTGCTGTTTGAGTAGTGAAGCAAATGTTGTCTCAATACGCATTTGGTTATGCCTTTTTTTCACACTTTGTGTGGGTCTTCCTACTCATTCATATATAATGACATAAATTCATATCAATGATTTGTTTCACAATAGTATGGAATAAGCAGTTCATTGTTAATTTACAAGCATTGGCATTTAGATTTTTTTTCTTTTTCTTCAATGAACTACCCAAATATGATTCAAATATCTAACAGCAGATCTTCTGCCGACATCTTAGAACATCATTTTACACATGGTTTGCAATGCACAGCTACCATGGTATCCTACCAAACTAACAGTCAAACCCTATATTCTTGTTCTTTTATCAAGAAGGCCAACCAAATTGCTGACAATACATGCATTTAAGGGGGAAAGCCTTTATTATTTTGCATTAGCAGTCTGATTTGTGTTTCTTTGTTTATAATTTTCATTTGATATAGCTTGATGATAATTGACTAAATTATTATTTTATCTTGCAGTTTGGGGTGCATGCAACCATGCTTTCCATCTTCATTGCATCTTAAAATGGGTAAATTCACAGACTTCTCAGGCACATTGTCCCATGTGTCGCAGGGAATGGCAATTCAAAGGATGAGATAAAAGTTGAAATCACTCCAATGCAGGCTTCTAATTGTTTGATATAAGTGAACACCTCCTCTGTATATTAGTTGATGTCAACTTAAGTAGCTCCATAAACCACTTTTTTGTTTGTTTGGTCTGATAAGCGATACCTAGTGATCATAAAAATAATTTTTTAACCGGTTTTATGTTTTGTAAATTTGTGCTCCGATTGAGATACAGGAATGGGAAGCGAGTTGAAACGAGTTAGGACTTTTAGCGGCGGTTACTTGTATCGTTGCTGAAAGACTTTTCACCTGCGGTTAGCGAAGAAAAAAACCGCTGCTAAACACAATTTGTCTATATGGGCATAAATATAGTCACTGTAGGTCCTTAAACCGTCAACAATCGTATTTGGGTAGTTCATTTCCTACAGTGACGAATAGGAAACGTCATGAGTTCTGTACCCTCGAGTAACCCCAAAGTTGGTGTACACCAAAGCAGAAGAAGGCAAACCTTGGGCCCCTTGCACCCCACACAACACACAGGACCGATTAAATAAGATTCGAACAGCTGGCGGGAATCAAACAACTGACCTTGGTATTTAGCCTTGGCCCCGGTCCTCCCCACAACCAACTCCCCTAACTCCTTGGGGGTGACCTGCCTATTATTATATGCTTCTCCCTTTAAACTGGTAAATATTGTTCTTTTTGCTGCTTGTGATCTTATCTTGATGATTTGTTCATGTCAATGTAGAATTGAATATGATATAAGGGTTATCAATTTGGATACGTTAAGAGAATTGGCTTGAACTTTTGCACGGATTCTCACTGTCACATTTAACTTAGTTCATACGCAACCACCACCTAGATTAGACACTATCTGTGCTTGTGCTTCTCCAGCCTTTTTCTTTTCTATTTTGTTTCCACATAACGGCAAAAGTACGGTTGGTCACAATCTTTGAAAATCCAATAGATTTGCAGAATGGATTTTAAAAAAGGTATTGGCTAAGAAAGTGACAAATAAACTAAAAGCTTTTGTATGTGAGCATAAAATAGCTTCTAGGAAATGTCACGAGTTCGAATCCTAGCATCCGTGTAATGTGTGTGAGTTTAATATACTTTCACTACTAGTGCTCAAACAAACAAAAAAATAGCTTTTATATCTCAACCCCATTAGTAAAGTCTGATTTGAGCTTCAGTATTGTTTTGCCCTAATTAAAGTGCTTGGATGCAATGTAATTAAGGTAGCTTCCTCCATTGTTCTTTTCTGCAAATGTACAAGCCATCATGCACGAGACGTCGTGTGGATGAACAGAACCAAAGTAACCCAATTTGAGATTTTCTAATCAAATTCTATAATAATATATATATTAAAAGCCAATATGCTAATTCTACATGGAAGTAGGAATATGTGGCCTGATTATGATGGGAGGGGTTGTTTTGTTGTTCCCTTTGCTTAATAATAAAGCTACAGATAATATATGAAGCAGTCAAAAGCCAATGATACCTCCAAACCCAATAGGGTGTATTAGAATACAAATCACATTGAAAAATAAATAATTAATGTTTTAAAAGACATGAATCACCAGACCTACCATCCACCTTTACAATAGATTGACAAGGAGGTGGAAGGTGGATAAAATCAAAAGGAAGGAAGAAAAATAAATGAACAATGGAGAACACCACACTACATGAAGTATCAACCATCGATCTGGATACACCAGATAAAGTACTATCCATCAAACGGTTGAAAACAATCCCATAATTCCGAAACCAAAAGACATATGTGGCCTTCACATCTCTACATACATACCTGTCAAACAAGAAACATAAAAGTATCAGAACCATGATGCCATGAATTAGTGCAGGACATGTCATGTGGACCAACAGCAACAGCTACCCATTTTCTCCAATTAAATCATGGTTGGTCTGATGGCCCAATGAAAGGTATGTTTGCCTAACCATGCAGTTTAAACTAGTCCTCTCTTTTTTTCTGTACAAGAGGATACAACGGGATATAGCATGCATTGACAGCATGCATAAGAAAAAACCCTTTCCCTTTTCCTAACTTTGACAAAACTCCCTCTTCTCTTTCTTTAAGAAAAATGAAAAAAACTTTGTTCTGTTGAAATATCAAACAGAAGAGAAATTTTTCAGTGAAATAGAGATGTGGGTTCTTACAGAAATTGAAGTCTCATTTAGTGATGGCATAAACGGCATAGATAATCCCAGGGATGTAACCAAAAAGAGTCAGCAACAGACAGATCCAGAATTCAACCTGAAAATCACCAATTCACCAAATATAATAGCAAAATAATTAGAAGTCACTTAATTACAAGAGCCATATGAACTACATCGCAAATTATGTTCTATAAACAAACACAAACACGCATGTGCTAATCAAACAGATTAAACAAATTAAACAAATTAATGAGCTTCAAATTAAGTTTTAAAGATACTAACATGGCAGCCAAACTTGAGGAAGACACCAAGAGGAGGCAAGAGGATGGCTATGAGGATGTCTATGAAGTTTGCTGTTCCTTCACTCGGCATAGCTGAGATGTGGAGGACCTTTTTTTCTTCTTCTTCAAGGAGAAATGAGAACTTTGTGAGAGATTACAGTGCAAGAAGAAGACTGCTTTTATGTTGTGACAGAAACGGAAAGTCCGTGAGTCGTTATCTATAGAGCTGCTCTGCTGCTGAGATGAGCCAAGTGGAAGTCATGCATTGGCCAGTGGGTGCAGATACAGGGTGTACGCGGTTCCTTAGCCCTGTAAACTTTCTAGTGGAAATCTTACTTTTGGGGGTTCTTTGTTCTCATATTCATACAGCCTATATATCTTGTAGTATCCGAATCCGAATAAAGAAAAAAATAAAAAAAGGAAAAGATTAATCATACAGCTGTGTTTGGTCCAACAGAATCATAAATGGGTGAACATGGCACGTGTCACTCTCCCATGTGCTTATTCTTCTTCCTCTTCTTCTTAAACCTAATCGACCATTCTGTGTACTCATGCAAAAAAATGTCAAAGCATATACCATATAGCTACCCCTTCCTTAAGTAGGAGCTCAATATCAGTGTGTAACATATGTGGAGAATGTTTTCTTTTCGTGTTTTTGATGAATCATTTTTGTATATATGTCAAATTGTAATTCGCATAAAGGAGGAGTATCTCCTTACAGTGAAGAAAGCAAGCAGTACTCTAAATAAATATTTGCTTTTAAACTTAGATTATATTTAATATTTATGGAACTAAGAAGAAGAAAAAAAGATTTATGTAAAGATGGATATTGTTAGCATCCAATGGGTGCTAATACCCAAACATAGAATTCACCCTTATGATCTTATCCAAAGTGTGCCATATGTTGACGATGACAAATAAAAATGTGACATAGTTTGAGTCTTTGAAGCAACAAGGACTTCTGCTAAATTTTAGTATTTGGTATAACCGTCAAATTTAATTGGTGGAAATGTGGTCCTTTTTTTTTTGTTCCAAGTAGAAATGTGTCCTTAATATGCAAAGCTTTTGCCATTTATGCAAGTAATTACGTTATATAATGTGGAAATTTCCAGGTCGACGGGCCGAGGGCCCACTCCAACAACACCGATACTGTCCTCACTTTACCACCTGCACAATCTCAGGTGTGAGGTTTTATCACAAAAGGCCTCGGTGTTAGTTAGAGAGGGGTATTTCTATTTAAACTACTTTCTCTTTGGCCCTCTAACCGATGTGGGACAACAATGAGTGACATCGGCAACCACGTGGAGCCATGGGGACTCACCCATTGCGCGGGGCCAATGGGGACCCACCCAATCACGTGGCACCTTTGGCCTACGTTGAGCCATGAGGACTCACCCATCGCGCGGGGCCAAACGGGGACCCACCCATCACGTGGCAGAACGGGCCCTCCACCTGGCTCTGATACCATGTGGAAATTTCCAGGTCGACGGGCCGAGGGCCCATTCCAACAACACCGATACTGTCCCCACTTTACCACCTGCACAATCTCAGGTGTGAGGTTTTATCACAAAAGTCCTCGGTGTTAATTAGAGAGGGGTATTTCTATTTAAACTACTTTCTCTTTGGCCCTCTAGCCGATGTGGGACAACAATGAGTTCCAACATATAATAGAATCGATAGATCCTACTAAAACTACAACCGAAATTGAAGAGTTATTATGTGATTGTAAGCACGTTTGTCCCTACACTCGAGGTCTAATTATTATTATAGTAAAAAAAAATTACATTGTTGTGACATTCATGATAATAACATTCTTTCTTTTTCATGCTTGATTTTCTTGTTGATTGTTAATTTTGGTTGTGGATTTTGGTCACTTTGGATAGTCTTGTAACTTTGTAATGGGTCCAAGTGTTTTTCTTGGTATTCATTTACCAAAATGCTAATACTAGATTATGATAATTAATAACATTTCATTGGGGATTCTATACGAAATGCAATAATATTTTTCCAGGAGCATGGAACGGCGCGGGAGGGCGGGACCACTGAATTGCAATGTCGACCAGGCTGTATCCAAACTCTAACGGCTTGTAGGTTGCCGCGACATGCTGGAACAACGGCGGAGATGGAGGCTTCAAATAGGTATCGCCCAATGGGGGCTTGTCCAAATGCACGCGACGTAACCGTCCTTCTCAATTTTAAAAGTCCATCTTCAACCTAAATCTTCATCCACAAGACTTGACCCTTCCCACGTGCGACGAATGGAGCTCATGGGCAGACCTAAGAGCAACTCCACCCATAAGGGCAAGGGCAAGGGCGGGCAATATTCACGTGAATAGTGGCAGCCCTTGCATTTTTTGCTCCACCCATGGAAGGGCAAGGTAGGGCAAGGTAGGGCAAATACTATTCATGTTAATATTTTTTTATTTTTTTTACTTAAACAATCAAGTTGGATACGATTTTCGGATAAGTTTTTGGGTTGCCACGTGTCACTATTCATTAAAAAATTATCATATAAAATTTGATATAAGATTTCCGGATAAAAATTTTGGATTAAATTTTCGGATAGGATTTTTGGTTGCCACGTGTCGACATTTTGATGAAACTTTCATATCTCAATTTTCGATAAGATTTTCTGATAAGATTCTCTGTTGACACGTGTCAAGATATATTAAAAAAATTCTAAGCTCAGATTTCAGATATGATTTTCATCCTCTTAAATTGCGCCATGTGTCATCTCTATCTTGTAAATTTCTCTATAAAACTACACCCTCAACTCGAACATCTCACACACTTCTCTATCCTTTCATTTCTCGATTCAGAAAAACACATTATATTTCTCAATGTCAAACTTGAGGAGGGAGTTGGAGAGGCAACAACAAGAAGAGGAAGAAATCATGCGCAGACGGCCAAGAAGATCTTGAGATGGATGAAGAGGACGAAGAAGTTCTTTTAGCGATCCATATGATGAATCAATCAAGCCAACCCCACCGTCGTCGTGCCCCAAACGTGGACAGACATAGGAATTCTCGGGTAAGAATCTCTTGGAAGATTACTTTATCCCACATTCTTTATATCCTGTTTCTTTTTCGAGGAAGATATAGAATGCAGCCCCATTTGTTCCAAAAATCATGCATGATGTTTGCAATCACGACACATACTTCGTTCAGAAGCATGATGCTTGTGGGTTATTGGGTCTTCTTCCGGAGCAAAAACTTACAGCTGGTTTACGGATGCTTGCGTACGGGGCATCTGCAGACCAAGTGGATGAGATTGCTAGGATGGCAAAATCAATTGTCATAGAGTGCTTGGTCAGATTTTGTGCTGCAATAGAAGCACTCTACACGGCGGAATACCTCCGCAAACCCACTCGGAGGGACCTCAAAAGGCTTCTACAAAAAGCTGAGGCTCGAGGTTTCCCAGGCATGATCGGGAGCATCGACTGCATGCACTGGCAGTGGAAGAATTGTCCAACTGCTTGGCAATGAAATTATGTGTGACGACCCTGACCCAAATTATAAGTTAAAAATGAATTAATTAAATAAGTTAATTAATTTGGATAATTTAAATGAATTTAAAATGAATTAAAATGATTTAATTAGAATTAATTGGAATTAAATAATTAAAGGGGCATTTTGGTCCACTTTATTTTCGGACGGAATTTGGCGAACGAGTTGCGCCATTGCGTCCGAACGTCAACGAGTCCGTTGGCCAGGCGGAACGCTTCGATACGAAGTTCGGATTGTTCGGAGGACGTAAGCGTCATTTCAAAATTTGGGAGAAATCGATATAGCCACGTGGGCCAATCGGATCCCTCCTTTTCTCTCTCTCTCTCTCTCTCTCTCTCTCCTCCGGTTCTCTCTCTCTTTCGCAATCGCACAGCTGGCACCGCCATCGTGAGTGCACGGCACGGCCATGTCCGGCCACCACAAGGGTCGGCACCGGTCCCCAAAAGGACCGCACGGTCCTCCCGATCCTAGCCCGTAAGTTCCGACGCCACCGCCACATCCTTCGCGGAAAATGCAGAAAACCACCGGTTTCTGTCAAAACTTCACCGGTTTCGTACGGTGGTTTCCGGCCACCAATCTCGGCGATCCAGGTATGAAAACAACTCTCCTCCTTCCCCTCTAGCTTCCTGCATAACTGGTATCGATCGATTTGAAGGTTTAAGAACGGATCTAAAACCCCAGATTTTGGCCGGATTTCAATTGGGTTTTCCGGCCAGTTCACGGCCGGTTCTGCGACGGTTCTGGCCGGTTTTGGACTCCTGGGGAGGTGGTGAGTCTAGTGGTATAGGCGGTGTAGGAAGTGGTGGTGTTTGGAGAACGGCCTGAATTACTCAAGCCACCCGCCACCCACGGTGGCACGTGTGGCGGCGCGTGGTGGCGGTTTGGTGGCGGTTCGTGGGTCCTCTGAGATCCTCGTATCGTTATGAACGCGTGGGAGTTGACGGATCTCAATTCGGAGATCGTTTGGTTATCGAACGGATCTCGCCTATTGCGCGATTCTCGGGTTCGATAGGTTTGAACGGTTGGATCGTGTCCATTCTTGGATATGTTGAATTAGGTAATTCTAGGATCGTGTAGGATTTGACGGATCATGATTTGGAGTCCCGGATACTCCGGATCGATGACTTGAAGTTAGGATTAAACCGTAATCGTCCGATCGTGCGATCGTGAGCAATCCGACCGTTCGATCGAGACCAAACTTTGAAGACACGTGGTTTAGGTCGTGTTGAACCTCTAGGAACTTTAGGATCTAAGTTTGGAGGTCATGGGACCCACGGGTCCGGTTTGACCTACTCGGGTCGGTTTGACCAAGTTTGACCAGGGTTGACCGAGTGTCTCCCGAGATCTGTTTGTCGTGTAGTTGACTTTGTTGGACTTCTAGGAAGGTCTGGATCGTTTTGGAGGTCTTGGGCTCCGCGGGGCCGGGTTGACCGAAACGGGGTGTTTGACCGCCGGTTGACCTTGAGTCTTCCGGGCAGGTCCCACTGGTTGTAAGAGGTAGTTTGACCTTGGAATCCTTCTTAGGACGTACGTACACGTTAAGTGGGGTTTTGTTAGGGTTTAAGTTTACGGTTCTCGTACGTTCACGGTACTAATCCAATTCTCGTATCTATCGCTTTAGGTACGTTGACTCTTCTACGCCGCAAGCGGGACCCTTTGAGGGTTGTGCAGCATAGGACCAACGGTGAGTGGACTTTGTTTTCTACTGTGCATGATTTGAATGAATTGCATGAAATGCATGAATGGAGATTTAATGATTTTAAATCTTGAATGATAAGTCTTGGTTTGACTTTGATTTTATTATAATTAAAAGGGTTTGCATTTGAGTTTAATGCATGATTTGGGTTGCCAGGTTTTATGTGGGGCCCTGTTGGCTATATTTTAATATTATTTATACCTTTGGGTATTGAACGGGACGTGGACAACGCCCGTTGATTTTCTTATCGGATTTTAATTATACAAATGAGCTATATTAAGCTTGAAACCGTTTTATTATATTTTAATTATATAATTGAATATATGGACGTTAGTATAGTCCGTTTGATTCCATATTCGGTTTTAGGGTTAAAACCCTATGATTTACAATACGTATACTTTGATTATATATATATAAACTTATATATATATATATATATATATATATATATATATATGTATAGCTACTTTGAGTAAACACTTGTAATAGTGGAAAATGGTTATATAACTATATATATATATATATATATATATATGTATATGTACGCTGGTTATATATATATATATATATATTGATATATCTTTACCTTGATTATATATATATATATATATATATTATATATATATATATAGGTATATCTACTTTAAGAAAAGGATCACCATACTTTGGTTGTATATATATATATATATATATATATATATATATGTACCTTGATATATATATATATATAAATATATGTTTATCTACTTTAAGAAAAGGGTTTTCAATACTTGATTATATATATATATATTGATATATATATATATATATGTTTATACATTATATTTGACGTCTTAGAGACTGTAGATTTTATTATGATTTTGTATGCTTGGATTTAGCATTGAATGAGATTTAAATATGGTTTTTCACTGAAAATGATGTTTGATTTAATATTAATCATTATGCGGTCGTTTGACCCTTGTGATTATTTTGAATATATATAAATATGTTTTGGACGGTGATGTCCTGTT
Organism: Prunus padus; assembly: GCA_024362665.1. Classification (NCBI taxonomy): domain Eukaryota; kingdom Viridiplantae; phylum Streptophyta; class Magnoliopsida; order Rosales; family Rosaceae; genus Prunus; species Prunus padus. The sequence goes on from JANFAM010000019.1 coordinate 3,429,972, forward strand.
TTTGAGTATATATATTGGTTATATGCTTGACGGACTTGTATGTCCCGATGTTGTTTTGGGTTGGGTACATTGTGGTTGTATATATATATATATATATATATATATATATATATATATATATATATATATATATATACTGTTATCGCATGATGATTGATGTGTGTGCATTTAGCACCTGTGTTGTACCTTCCCCCTGTTCGATAATCGATGATACGAGTACTCTGTTGCGGTTCGATCCGGTGCATACCTTAACGGGTGTAGCTGTAGATCCTTAATTGGATAGTCTGCGCGCATGACATATTATGGACGTAGTGGTATTGATGGTTCCTTACCTTGCGGGCTGTGAGCTTAGTCCCGATTGGACGGCTTAACCCTGGGCACGAGGCCATTATGATGTTGATTGGGTGTTCAGTAAATCCTAGGCACCGGTCACATCATGAATGCGATCCGGTGTCGATCGGATGATCCCCTGTTGGATTGTTTTCCCCTGGTACTTGTGTGTGTGTTATAGTTATACTATACCTATACGCGTGTGTTAGTACATTCGTATTCATATTTCTTTTAGTGAGGATCGTTCCTTGCTTGTCGTGCTTGTAAGCACATGATTGTGAGTTTGGGGATGTTTGGGAAACTATTTACCTGTTTTGGTTGTAGTACTTGACTTGATTTCAGTACTTTATAGGTTTTACTTGTGGGATTGTAAATCCTGTTTTATATATATATATTTATATATATATATATATAAATGTTTTGAACTGCAATTATTGTCTTTATTGTCATTGTCAAGTTTGGTTTGCTTCTTTGTAAGCAAGCTATTCTGCATTTTAAGGTTTGTTTTACCTTATGTGGATTTTATTCCATCCTTATCCTTTTACGTTAATAAATCCTTTTGTTTATATTTTATAAACTTGTGTGGGATTTGTTTTGGGAGGATTATGCCTCGGGAAATGTAAAAGGGATTTTAAACTGGAAATGTTTTCACGTACTTTGAATTAGTACGGTTTTCAAATCAATCAAATGTATAAACGATTTCATATGCATGTTTGGCATGGTTTTAAACGGTGGGGTTACTACTTTGATTTAAGTATGAAAAACCTTGTTTTTGTCCACTCACACTCTTTCTGTTTTGCGCCCCCCAGACTGTAGTCGTCGCGTCGACACCTTTCGGCTGTGCGCTTCTCTTCTCGAGCTCCGATGGAAGGGTAGGATTGTCATCCTTGAACCCTAAACTTGTAATCTATTATTTTATTCCGCTGTTGAATTCTTGTACTCTTAGTTGCTCTGTATCACCTCTAGGGTTGAATTAGTTTGGCCGGAGGCCGGTTATGTATATGTTGTATGCATGCTGGCGCTTGGGTTAGTTATCTGTTGTTTGTTTGACAGGTTGAAGTTTTGGGCTAGTCCTTGTTGTAAGGGAGACTCTGCCCATTTTTCGGCAGAAGTCTTGGCCCCTTATAGGTTTAATCTCGGGAAGAGGGTAATTGTTTTAGTATGTGGGCCCGACATGGGTTGATGTGGGCCCATCAACAGGGTCTGGCTCGGGTTTCGGGGTGAAATCTGGGTCCGGTCCTGTCATTATGGGAATCGAAAGGGCCAAAAAAGTATCATTTTGGAGGCTGTAGCTTCATTCGACACTTGGGTTTGGCATGCCTTTTTGGAGTTGCCGGATCTCGAATGATCTCAATGTGCTTGGGCAATCTCCGGTATTCAATGATGTCTTGAGAGGTCATTCCCCCCAGATCACGTGTAAAATAAACAATACACAATATAAGGGTGCGTACTACCTAGCCGACGGCATTTATCCGAGGTGGACGACATTCATCAAAACAATTCCAAATCCCCAATCGGAAAAAGATAAAAGCTTTGCTGCCTTTCAAGAGGGCTATAGAAAAGATGTCGAAAGGTGTTTTGGCATCCTACAAGCTCGTTGGGCAATTATCAGAGGTGCTGCACGTATGTTTGATCAAGAGGTGCTTCGGAGCATCATGATGACCTGCATCATCCTCCATAACATGATTGTGGAGGATGAGTATGATTATGATGCCCCAGAGGTTTTTGAACCCGATCCCATGAACACGCCATTAACAAGAATTTATGAACGGCCAGTGGGACCAAATGGAGAACCAGTGGAGCACGAACCGTTGATTAGAGACGGTCGATACAACAACCCTATGATTGACCGTTATCATGAAATGCAATCTTCTTATATTCACGAGAGACGTCAAGTTGACTTGGTCGAGCACTTATGGGAGATGAAAGGCAATCACGGTGGATGAAGTCAAGTTTAATGCTTTATTTGAATTTATGCTTTGTTTGTGTGAGATTTGTATTGAATTAAGCTTTGTTTGAATTTATGCTTTGTTTGTGTGAGATTTGTAATGAATTAAGCTTTGTTTGAATTTATGCTTTGTTTGTGTGAGATTTGTAATGAATTAAGCTTTGTTTGAATTTATGCTTTGTTTGTGTGAGATTTGTAATGAATTAAGCTTTGTTTTTATTTATGCTTTGTTTTGTGTGAGGTTTCTCAATGTGTAAGGTTCTTTTTTATTTATGCTTTATTATTAATAAATTGCTATATTATTTAAAGGTTCATTAATTTAATAAAAGAGAAACAATACAACAATTAAAGGTTCATTAATTTAATAAAAGAGAAACAATACAACAATTAATACATATGGTAACTCATTCACTACAACCTATTGGTTTTGATCATTCAACCAATCCGTGTTGCTAGGTCCATCTTCATGGAAAAGCTTTCTTCTAATAACATCTCTTCGTTTTAGCTTCCAATAGGCCTTTGTTTCAGGAGAGAAATGGCTCGTATCCATGGACATGATTTTCATCTCTCTGTCCTCCTGGTCTTTTTCTTCTGCCTTTTGTGCTAGAATTGCATTTCTTTCAAGTCGGGCCTTGTCAGCTTCTTGTCTTTGCATTTCTCTCTCAAGTCTAAGTGCGCTATTCTTAGCAATTTGCTTCATATATTTTACACAATCATTGTTCGAAGTGTTCCCTTTCTTTGCCTTTGCTGCCTTTGCCGCTTTTCTCCCAATAGGCCTCGGCTCACGTTCGATTGGTGAGTCTTGATCCATTGGGGAGTCCAATGGTGAATCGGTTGCCGTTGAATTGTGTAGCGGGGTCTCATTCAACACAACCGTCGGACCGGTGGAAAGAATTTTGAATCTCGCACAATGCTTCACAACGTCCCAACAATGGTGATTCATGAAACTTTTTTTGCCCCCGCCCATGGCACCGAACCACATTTGTGCTTGCATAATCTATTACAATAAATGAATTGGAAATCCAACAAAATATTAAAAAATTGGACATGGAAGAAAAAAAATATAACAATGAAAAGAATAAAATAGTCTACAATAGAAAATAACATAATTTGACATGGAAGAAAATATAGAAAAAAAAGGACATGGAAGAAAATAGAAAAAATACGAAATGCAAGAAAATATAGAAAAAAAGGAAATGCAAACAAATATTTAAAAATTTTGACATGCAAGAAAATAAATGACATGCAAGAAGATATATAAAAAAATTTACCCTCAAGAAAATATAGAAAAAAAATGCAAGAAAATGGAAATAAAATTGTGACATTAAATTTAATAAATATTTTACCTCGTCCGAAAGATTTTGACCGCTTCTAATGTTGTCCCTTGCTTTTGCCAATGCATCTCTCCATTTCCCTAACTCTTTATTCAGCATTTTCCACCTACTAGCCAATGCCATTTCCGCATTTAAGGGAACCGGATCTTTCACAAAATTCTGCATGAATTTTTCTCCACATATTGTGGGACTTCATCTCATTGCCCGTGATCGGGCAATGACCAACTTTAACCCAACACTCACACAACAAAAGATCTTCCACAGTGCTCCAAAAACCTCCGGCTTCGATGGAAGTGGCCATTTCTATTTGTACACAAAATAGAATTTTTGAGTAGAAAATGTTGGGTGGAAAGTAAAAAATATTGAAAGGAGATGAATTTGTATGTAAATTTGGTGTGGAAAGTGAATGGGTATGGTAGGTATTTATAGAAATAATTTCCAGAATTTTATTATATTTTTTAAAATTTTTTTGAATTTTTTTAAGCCTAAAATTTGCCCAGCCGTCGGATTGTACAAAAAGTTTGGATTGGAGGCTCAGGAGGAAGCCACGTGGCAAAGAGCCGTTGGCCCTGGGAACGAGGCGCTGACGTCGGCGTCGACGTCGGTTGCCTCTGCTTGGGCCGAGGCAAATTTTGCCCGTGGGCTCGCCCGGATGGTGGGACCCCGACTTGCACTGGGCTCGGACTTGCACGCTGGAGCCACTTCCCCTCCTTCGGGCTGCCTCCTGCCCGCCCCACCCTTCCGCTGGGCTTGCTCTAAAGCCTGCCTTGCCAACCCAAGAATATTATATAAATCGATGTTCAAACCATATTTGCTATTATAAAAATAAAACATGTGATAGTTTTGAAGGTTTTGACTCCCCCATTATGCTCAATGCGAAAAATACTGTAATTTTTTTCTTCATTTGATTAGCTGGCGAATTGCTAAAGCAAAAAGGATCCAAAAGAAAAAGATAAAAAATAAAAAAGGGTAGGGTTTCTCGTGGGACATAGGAATTAGTTCGAGAATTTCTTCATTATATTATTACAATACATGTTCTTGTTTTTTGTGGAATAATTGGACAATATTCTTTGTAAAATGGTTGCGCCAAAAATGGAGCAATCGTTGAGCCCATGTTGTTACAATATGAGCTTGCGGAGATGTTCGCTATGTTGCACGTACATGTATACGACGATATGGGGGCACACGAAAAAACGGCATATTTCAAAAAACCTTTTAAATATAGTTTATTAATTTTATATGAAGTATACTTAGATTAACACATTATTTGACCATGAATATGAATTTATCCATATCTAGAGAGTATATTGACTATGTATAAAGAGTTGAAGCCTTTGGACACGAGTGTCCGAGTGTCAAACACGCCTACACGTGGGCTTAGTTGAGTGTCAAGATAGGGTATTAGATAAGCACGAGGGAAAAATGTATTACAGATCAATGAGAGCTTTTCGAGCGTGTTGAATGTTTGGTGAAAGTAATAATATGAGGAGAAAACTTTAGGTGTAGTGTAGGTGACATTAAAAGTTTTTTTTCAAGTATAACACCTTTAGAACGTGGAATCGTGGAATGCCGGCCCAATTCTCAAACATGGCTTGGTATCTAAGCTTATGTGAAGAAGTAATTGTCATGTGGAATGTCTCATGAGACTTGTGGTAAAATTAATTTGACAAACACAGAAAAACAAGGTAGAGTCCATTATGCAAAGCAAATGTATTGTGAAAGTGCTGGAAGAGTCAAATATGAGGCCTTTGCAATTTCTTATTAAAATCCAACAAACAAAGGAACAATCCCTTTGGCTACATACACCAGATAATTAATAAAGTTGTATAAATCAACAATTGAAAACACAAGCCCTTTAATACAGGAACAAAACACACACAGCTGCTCTTCAAATCTCCATCACCTGTCCGTTGAAAAAACAAGAAGAAACCAACAAAAAAGGAAGATGAGTTATTAGCGCAGGTCATGTCATGGAGCCAATGAAAGGCACATACATGTTTGCTTAATTATGAAGTTTCATTCCTCTTTCTCACTTTTCCTTCGAGTCTAAGTAAAAGAAATGTTTGAATATACAAACAGTTATTCACCTAATCTAGATGTTTTGAGCGTTATTATTGTGCGGATGTCATTATAAATATAAATAAAAATAAAAACGATAGTAAAAAATATATGGCATTTACACAATAATAATATCCAAATGTTCGCATAGTAGAATTTATGCACACAAAATATCAAATTAGACAAGAAATTTTTTATAAAAAAAAAAGATGTGGAGGGTGCTTACAGAAATTGTTGAAGGATCACTTGGTGAGGATATAGATGGCATAGATAATACCAGGAAGATAACCAAAAAAAGTCAAAATCAAACAGATCCAAAACTCCGCCTGAAAAATCATCAATCCGCCCGAATATCAGCTTATATTTACAACTTATAGACGTCATATTTATAAGAATTTCATGTATAAACTACATCAAAATTCTGTCTATAAAACACACAAATATATATATATAAATGCTGTAAAACAAATTATAATGGGCTCCAACGAAATTAAAAAAGACTTACTTCGCAGCCAAACTTGAGGAAGACACCAAGAGGAGGCAAGAGGATGGCTATGATGATGTCGACGAAAGTTGCTGTGCCCATTCTTAAGATGGAGGTTTTTTTTTCTTCTTCTGACTCCTGAGGAAAATTTTAGAGCAACTTTGAGAAATCCTACCGCTTTGTGTTGTTTGACAGGAACTACGGAGTGTAGAGTGTAGTTTTATACAGAGTTGTTCCTTCTGCTGCTGGGGGACCACGTCGAGCCTGTCTACGTGGCTGTGTATTGGCTGCACACCCAGCACATATTTCCGAACAAAGCAAACGGATTTATACAGCGAAGTTCCATAAATAGGTGAGCGTGACACGTGTCAAGCTCTTATGTATTTCTTGTTCTAAATGACCATTGTATCTATCTACCGACGTATTTTTATATTTTATTTTATTTTATTTTTTTGTAAGGACATAAAATATCTAAAGGTTTCTGAGATATTTACGAAGCTAACATCATTCGTACTGGTTAATAATACCATTCTTCCACTTGACTGTGGGGTTTTGTGAGGTGGGACCCACTGGAATGGATCTACCAGGCTGTAAGGAAGATCTATCGGCGCGTACGTTGTCACGGCACACTGCAACAACGGCCGTGATGGAGGCTCTCCCCCAAACCGGGGGCTTATCCAAATGCACGCACTACGCACGTGAGGTAGCCGTCCTTCTCAATCTTCATATTGTTGATGCCCATATCCATGTGCGACGTGGGGTATTTATGGGTTTTGAGTAAAAGCTACCCCAAAAGACAACAACTTGACATTATATTTAATTGAAATGTATATGATGATGGCTTTGAACATTTTGCCGACTAAGAAAATACCTTTTTTCATTTGACTAGCTGCCCAATAACATGATCTCAAAGAAGAAAAAAAAGGCTTAATTTATTTTTTACCCCCGACTCGAAAGCCGATCTCAATTTACCTTTGAGACTCAAATTTTCTCACTTAACCTACAATATATTATGACTTCTGATCTGAGGACTTTTATGAGTAAGTGCAAATTTTTATACTGAACTTCGTTTATAAGTTTAGTGAATCTTGCAGTGATCTCCGGAACAATTCACTCTCGAGCATTAAATCCTCTAGCAAATGTCACATTGAGGTATACATGTTTCCAATGCAATGGCTTCAATCAGATCCCAAATTTTATTTTAGAAGACAAAAAGAACTCTGCATTGTAAAGGATGTTTTATTTTGGACATCTTATTTTTCTCAGTGCAGTTAAAAATGGAGACTTTTACAGATACACAAATTGATTAATTAAAATCATGGAAATGAGAAAGTGCAGAAAAGGAATTGCATGCAAATTAAGACTGGCATGAATGGTGCAATTTAAATTAGGACACACATGAAACCAAGTTTTGAAAAGAAACCCAAATTGTTCTGCAGTTGTATTCTCAGTTTAAACCAAGGTGTTGTTGGTGAGGCCTGGTTTGGCTAGGCCCTGACCAGCGTTAAACAAGTCCTCTGCTGTTGCATTTGCTGCGTCCTTACAGATGAACCCGTTGATTTTATGTGTTCACTTTTAGCACCATTATATATATTATACTGAATTATTGGAAATATAAAGAAGAAGAGGTGAAGTTCGCCACATAAATGTCTTGAAGCAAAGTATGGATCAGCAGCAGAGTTGCCAAAGAAAATGGCAAAGTCGCACAATAAACAGTGCCAACATACCCGTCACTGTTGCCGGTTAGAAAGAAATCGAATAGAAATAGAAGCAGATAGTAGAAAATGTGTATGAATGAATCCATAGGACCAAGGGGGAGAGCTAGGCTGAATATATATAGCAAAGAGTAGTTAAAATAAAGACTTTTTCATAGATTCATAATATATATCTGGATATTGCATACATCAATGTGACAATAATGTCATTTGTCAACAAGCTTAATAACAAATCTATGTGTAAAAAAGTAGACAAAAAAATTAATATGATGGGTCAAGAAGGAGATGCGTATGCATATTGGTGCTGTAGTGTTGGCCACCATGGTATCACAAATGTGAAAACACGTTTTCCAGGACAAACAATAGCACTATATCGCCAGGGCACAACGACCTCTAGGGTTCTAGTACGAAGGTTGTACATGACTTGGCGTTTAAACAATTGTAGATATAAGACATCCTCGTTATTTGGATCGAAATCCTGCACCATTAAAGTCTTTTTCCAGTAGCCAAAATGTTCGCATGGACTCATCAGTGGAGTTTTCGAAATAATTTGGTCGGTGTAAACTATGTGTACCAAACACCATTTGTTGTTGACCTCATGATCATGATCATCGTCTTTCAACTCCCATATAGTAACACCATGGTGCTTTCGACCATCCGGAGTAAAATAGGGAAACAGTTTGCACATTCGCAGGCGCCCACCCAGGAAATCAAATTGTCCATGCTCTTCATCCGGCTCACCAATGAAATGACAATGAAATGTATGGTGGTCAACAATATCATCAGTAATCATACTACTACTAGTGTTAGTGTTATCATTGGAAAAGGGATCCAAGCCAAAAATAAAATCAAGTCCCCGCCAATACAACATCCCATTGTGAGCAACACCTGCATCATCAGACAAATGATTCAAACAAAAACTTCGTGGGCTCAATGCAACTGCCTCTGTACATTTACCACTCTCAGAACAGAACATTTGCAAGTTGAACTGAAAGGAATTAGGCATTGGATAATTAATTGTAGGAATTATTATTTGCACAATCTTGTACCTGTAAGATTCTTGTTTTCGATCTCCAATATTAATGTCATCATCATTTTGGTGCTTAGGACTGCATATGAATCCCGCTCGTACTACCTTGTGACATCGAGGCGTAGGAGGAAGAGCAACCCACTACTTAGTGTAGGGATTACGGATGTAGTAGTCACGTTGATTGAACCAATTTGCGCAGCAACAAACTAGATCCTTATAGGTCCCAACCACAACTGGTTCTCTTCCTGTGGCTCCATAGCAAGGGAGGAAACTGAAAGAGAACTTGCGCCTGTGTTTCCCCAAGTACTGCTCTTCTATTGAAAAAAATTCTGTCTTCCGATCTGTATCATCCGAGAAGATGAGGGTGCGTACAATGGGGTTTTGCCGTTCACTTTGAATATAGAAAACGACGAAAGAAATAAGGAGAAGAGATGAGAAGATACCAATTTTTGGATACGCACTTGTATTGAGAAGTGGATTTCTGTGGGAGTCGGCAAAGAATTTCAACCAATATGTGGTCAGGCAGGTCATCAACAATACTCGTTAATTTTGATGGGGATCTTGGCAATTTTTTGAATCTTTTAAGGTCAGACTGATATTCATGATCATCATAGGAGGAGGGTAGGTCATCATAGGAGGAGGGTAGGTATTGTGATATTCTTGCTCTATAGCTTCTTTTTGTACACTTGGTGCCGCCACCTCTCTTAAACATGGTGCCAGAAACAGAAACTTGAAGAAGAAACCAATGGAGATTTGCGATTGCAGGGAGAATTTGGGACTGACGTTATAAGTCGTAGAAACGTACGTAGAAGGCTAGAAGCTGTACAAAAACTAGGGCACTTTACTTTCTATATATAGAGAGAGAGAGGTGTTTGTTTCAATATGCCTATCCTATGTGTGATAGGATAGGAAATAAATACAAGCAAAATAAGGATTCCGAATTTCCGAAAGAAATCAACTTTTTAACTGCGAAAGAAATACAAACAAAACAAGGATTTGGAAATAAATTAATTATAATTTTTTATATATTAAAAATAGCCTTTTCTATGTCACCACCCACGAATCCTAAATCGGTTTAATTTACTTATGAAGAATATTGTTTGTACCATAATCAACCAAGCATATCCGGTGCTAGGACATAGACAACGTCATCTTCTTCTCAGCTTATCGGAGACACCTCCCTTTGATACTGTGATTGCCTGCCAAAGGATTGCACAAAGTTTTGGACACTTGTCACTACCACAATGACTTGCACAAAATCCCACATCGAAACTTTGTGCAAGGTTCCTCTCTCAACTCTCCTATAAAAGGGAACAGTGCCCAAGGTAAAAAGGTAACTCCAATTTGACCGTACCGTTACTCTGTCAAAATTACCACTTACTGCTTATTGACTTAGGCATCGGAGAGCCTTCGGCCGGTACCACACCGGTGCCCAAGGCTTGACGATTTCTTCCTCTGTTTGTTCTCCCCCAGGTATAGCTCTTTACCGAAGACCTAGCTTCTGATCAAGGACCTAGCTCCAGGTCATCACTTAAGACCCGACACTTCCTTCATTTAAGTTGAATCCAGTTCCAGACATCAACAAATATAAAAGAAAGTATGATTATATTTTTGTGCATGAACTTAATTTGGTTAGGTGTGCGGGTTTACAGGCCTGCAACTTACAAAGGGCATAGTGCAATTGCATACAAATCAAACCTTCAGAAGCAATTTGCTTGGCTTTTATTCTAAGTGTGCCACGTATTTTATCTTTATTCTTCTAAGCATTACAGAAAAAATAATTACTCTTCTAAGAATAATGTAGTGTCACGTTTTTAGTCTATGGATGAGTTTTAAATGACATGGCGCGCTTAGAATAAAAGTCAAGCAAATTATTGCAGAGAAAAACAAAGCAGATGATCTCAATCGTTTGGTAGAAGAAGGTTACAAGATTTGGGGAAATATAGGACACCATTGGAGTAGCCTACAGGGAGAGGGCAACCACACTTTTAAGCTTCCAAACCCCATGTATTTTCTTTGAAATACAAAAATGTCCATATTATAAGACTTGTCATAAACTATTGCTTGCATTTGCACATGCCTTTGGAGTTAATTTGTTACTTGTACTTGATCAAGAAACAAATAAAATAATGGTTGAATTGAGAGCTTCCAAATCCCTTGTATTTTTTGTTCCTTAATTACAGTCTCAAAATCTGACCATAATTATTTATGATTTAAAAAAATAAAGTTATTGGTGTGAAAAAAAAAAAGGTCAAGTTTCTGGGAAGGAGGAGCTGACCTTTTTGGACTTTCTTTTTTTTCCTAAATTTGAAAATATCCATTCCATCATGAGCCAACTGTGGCCACTGCCATACAAAATTCAGCCCTGTAGTCTTAGAGCTTTTATTTTTTGGGCCGTGCATGGTTTAAGAATGGAAGGTCTAAACCCTAAAAGGCTTCTTACTCTTCTGTTCTTGATGCTCTGTAATTTGTAAATCCTTGGTATCCTTCTTTTATCTAACTTTTGTTCTCTGTAAATTCTACGAGGAGGAGATTCGAGTTTAAGTGAAAGAAGGCGGACTCACTTCTGCCCAACTGCTAAATTATCAAGTTTTTTAAGAGATTAAGGTTCATGCTTTGTAATTTTGAAAGCCTTGTTATCCTCCTTTTCTCTATTGTTTTTTTCCTCTGTAATTACTTCTTTATTTATATGTTTTTTTTTGTTAACTTATTTATTGGTTGCATCCCATGACCAGCAAAGAAAATGCATTGTGCAAGTGCAGAAGAGTCAAATCTGAGTTGGTTCCTTATTTTCACATGGTGAGTTCAATAGTGACACAGGTGCTCTCTCTTAGTTTTATATAATAAAAAATTGAGCAAAAATAAGGGGCATAAGTCTTCCAGTTGTTCCTCATAGGAAGGCAAAGATGTTCTCATTTTCTTCTCCTCTGGTGGATGTTTTCCAGCTAAATTCTTCAAAACTATTATGCAATGTAATATTCTGATTTCAGATCATATAGCTACTAATCTGATTGTTGGCAAGCCAACTGTCATCTGACATATGTGTGTGTGTGTAGAGAGGGACAGAGATAGAGAGAGAGAGAGGGAGAGGAATTGCAATGCAGCATGGGCATCACTATTATATAAGAAGCTGTCATTGGAATTTGATTCTTGGTAAATGCATCTTTTGAGAAGGAAGTCAATAACTACTGCTGCTGAATTTGATTACCAAAATACATACAAGAAAGGCTGCTTAGACTGATACTTGTGCAAGAAAAAGCACTGATAATCTGTAACAGGATACCTTCCTTTTAATAATTCATGTTAAAATAGTCCATTAGTCTGACCAAAAAAACGCAGTGCAATCAAATCTTTAAAACATGCAATCTGATATCACTATAAACCTCTTCCTAAGCTCATTATGACTCAAATTATAACCTAATTACTTTTTCTGTCTTGTACAACTAGTAGTGCAGGTTTATTTCAGAGGTTTTCTGCAATGTCCTGTGCTGATTGTAATGGAATCTTCTTCACAATGCTGCCTCACTGAATTCCATTTTGTCCTTCATATCATTCCTTCTGGATATGGGACCATTGGTGCCAGATTGCTAAAGAATCACTCTGCTTCAAGGACCCATTGTCTGTTGTTGAAGACAAGATGCACAAATTAGGAGGTAAACTTATTATCTGATGTTAACAATTGCTAGGCTACTGAGACTTGGGAAGATGAATTACACATTGTAAACTTTTCTTCTTCTTTTTTTTCACAGTTTTTCTGTTTTCTCCACCTAGCTTAGTCTCCGTAACATCACAATCACTTTAATGTCCTACTTAAGTATAAGTCCACGTTACAAGGCTCGGCTTTCTTTTTTTAACTCTTAAGCATACATTTATATGCATTCTGCATGTCTTGCTCAATTAATCTATTCAATCATGGAAAATATGGTGAAGCAGCAAGTTGCACAGGCAAATGTGGACCAGTTTGAAATTTGATACTCAATTGATCTGCTTTGTATCTGCCATTGCATCATCTGATCAAGTTGCATTCCAGGAGCAGTATCCTAGCATATCTGCTAAGATTGTAACCCTATCTCATCCTATCTCATCTACTCTATCATCCTTGTCTCATACTATATCACAAAGCAGTAAACAAGGTCTTTTCACCCCAAGACAATTCTACCACAGACACCTTTATTAATTAGTCTTCTACTGAGACGACAATGTGTGGAAGTTCCAAACTTGCAATGATATAAACCTTGAAGAGTTGGAAAGCAATGTCCCTACCAAACCCAAAGAGTGGATCATAATTTCTCATCACTTGGTTGTGTCAAATGACTCAAGTATTATTATTATTATTTTTTTCTGGCAAAATCAAAAAATAACTTGTCATTTATCTTCTGCTTAAATATTGTCCTCTAACTTTGTTCCTCCCACACACTTGTTGGTAGTTGTTCCCCCAGCTAGGATATCTGATGTTTGTTTATTTTACTTTTATCCTGAACATCACAATAAACATGGGCAGAGGAGCAATATGGGCTGATCATCTAATATATTAGAAAAAGATATATGGGCCCAGACAAACCTGAAAAATGATTGCTCTCATCCCACTATATATTATTAAAAAGGAAAACAAAAAGGCTGCCCTCTTCCTTGTTACCTCTTAAAGTGGTTTGGAGTGCATATGCCATGTTTGTGCACACTTAAAAATTTACTTGCAGATAAGAGATTTCATGTTTGAATTCTCATGACATCGTATTAGTTGTGTGTGTGAGAAATCCCCTCCCTTTTAGTTTAGACTATCATTTATAGTAAAAAAAAATTAACAATGAAAAAAAGAAGAAGCAAATTTAAGATACAAAAGAGGTGGTTTTGTTCACACATTTTCTAAACACTGTTGATTAATTCAATTATCTTATCAGCACAGTCAACAACATAATTTAATTGGAACCATGTTTTTTAAAATATTATATATTTTAGCTCTGCACATGCTGTGAAGGCCCTTTTTTTTTTTTTTTATAAGAGTAGCATAAGCAATTTGCATAAATCTCAGATAATGGTGAAACCAGAAAACAAGAGAAAAAATAAAAGCAGGCAGCTGGTTGTTGTTGTCAACAGCACCCTGCAGGCATTGTGCTTCTGCATTTCCGTAAATTCATTCATTCATAGCAACCAAATATTTCAGTCACAATAAATTATATATATAAATTTTTCTATGCGAAAATTCGAACGTTATTATTATGCGGATATCATATATTACTCCTTTATATTTTCCTACCTGTTTATAATGATATATACATATCTCTGCAGATTATATAGATGGGTCTGGTGGTCATGTGCAGATTGCAGGGGAGGCACAGACATTGGCCAGCAGAAACTGCTAGTGTTGATAAAGCATTATCCATGTTTTGGGTCCATTTAAAATCTTGGCTCCGCAGCCAAGAAGGCATGCATTTATATTTATGTAGAGGTCAGTAGGAATCTTTCTTTAACTCTTTAACTTTTTGGGCGTCCATTCTCCTCATGACACGTGTCAATTTCTACACTTAAAACAATGTCATCATTACATTAGACAAACTTTATGTCAAAATCTCCATTTTTTTTAAGTATAAAAAATGACACGTGTTATGAGGAGAAGAGAGAAGGTCCAAAGAGAAGGTTGCTAGCATTCCTCTTTTCATTTTCTTATATTATCCTCTGGTTTTCCCACATCTTTACACCCTGTACTGTATCACGCTGTATATATTTTCTTTACAATCTTAGTACCATCTCTGTCTCTTCTCTCATAATTTACTTACATGCATATGGGATCTTCATGCATGCCATTTCCAACATGTTTAGGCACAACCAATTTGTCATTTTCTTCCCATGAATCTCTGTCCACATATCTAAGCACGGTTGTAATTTGTCTAATCCATGTGCTTTAAATTAAACAAGATAATTATATGAAACCAACTTAAATCCGTGCTCACTAAATGGTTATGTGGCTCCCATGACTGCAACATATATCAATCACAGGTTCCATTCCTAATGGTAAATACTTTCATATCTGTGTGTCATTGTCCCGGCTCTGTATTTCTGTCACTCTATGATAAGTGACATGAGGAGAAATAGAAAAAATGGGGCAATGAAATGGAGGTAGGGACGTTGAGAAATAATTTGAGGGTTCTGTCACCTTGCTTGGCTGAACACGTGGAAGAAACCCAGAGACCTATCATGCAATGTCATGCAAATCACGGACCCAGTGGGCTCATATTGGCAAAGGCTCTATGCTGCTGGATACCAAATTCCATGGACAGGGAAACAGTGTCACGTGAAGTTCATACCTGCACGTGAATTTCCACACCCTCCAAATCTCTTTCCTGTCAATTTCCACCTCCAAAACCTGCAGCGTCCAGCCTACTCCCTCTGATCAGTCAATTTTAGGACCTAAAATCTTTTCATCTCTAGAAAGTTTAAAGAGAAAAAAAACATATCACAATCTCATTTCTGATTGATAATGGTGCATGCACCAACCAGAAGATGAGAGAAAAGATGCTCCAGAAAATTGGGTCCACCATGGAAGGTGCCAAATCGAATTGTTGTGTCAGGAAGGGTCCACGTGGACAAAACCCAGTAAGGTTTCGGGTGGACATTGCCCATATCACCCCTGCGTGTGGTGGTCCACATGGAATCACAAACCCTAATTTTGTGAATTGGTTTGGTTTTAGCTTTGGCTTATCAAATTTCAACTTCTATTACAAATGTAATGGTAGCAACCAAGAACTTGTTGGATGAACAATTTCTTGTCATCTGAAGCAAAAGCAAAAATTAAAGGACAAATCGTCTTCTTATTGA
Source organism: Prunus padus (assembly GCA_024362665.1). Taxonomy (NCBI): domain Eukaryota; kingdom Viridiplantae; phylum Streptophyta; class Magnoliopsida; order Rosales; family Rosaceae; genus Prunus; species Prunus padus. The sequence goes on from JANFAM010000019.1 coordinate 3,445,684, forward strand.
AGACATTGAAACCAATCCAATCAATTGGCCCTTCTGACTATATTGACTATCAGCTCACTAAGTTATTTATTTTCTTTATATTTCATGTAAAACATCATTATCTTATCACTTTTTTCCTTTTTCTTTTTTTATTGAACATTTTAAAGTATACAGTCGAAATTGGCTTAGATTCAGGTTTTAATATATATATTTTAGTAACTTTATTTCCAGATTGTCTTATCACTTTGTTGAACGTGTATTATATGTTTTTTACTTTACAATTTGGTGGGGGGGTCCTGCCTAATCAAGAGTATAAAGTTTGGGATTTTGGTGTCCCCTAATTGTTGGCTTTATGATACATCCTACATCAATTGGAAAAGGCAATCATGTCCTTGATATAAATTTTTATGCTTTGGTGGATTAAAGGGCAAGTGAGGCATTTTGTTTACCTTAATCAAGGGAAGCACAATAAGACTCAATTATTCAATGAGACTGGATCATGATTTTCAAAAGCAATTGCGACTCATTGTTTTGGATAAGATGATGATATAAAGCTCAATCCTTCTTTTATGTTAACCTTTTTATTTCAAACAATATTTATTTATTTAAAACAGTGATTTACATGTTTTGTTTAACTTGAACACAGACATTCACGCGACGATTATAAACCGTAGATCTTTTGAGTCCTACAATATGGTGTCCGTTTTATAAACTAGGATTATTCTAGTTCATAGTGCCCAAATCCCGTTCATATTACGAGGACTAAAACAAAACAAAAATCTAAAATATTTTGTTCAAGTACACTTCAATTAATCATCTAAAACTTCTAATTAAAACTAATTAGTCAAAGTTGATGATAAAGGGGAAACATTACCAAAAAAAAGACTAATCTATACATCATTACAGAACCATATAGCCAATGCTACATCCCAGCACTAAATACATACCCAAAAAAAGTCTCTCCAAAAATGAAGGGGAGGCAGATTTTAAAAACCCATTATGTGGCAAGTCAAAGACTTATTTATTATCCCTTAAACCATAGTTTTCAAATCTTATTACTGTAATTTTCTATGTTGAAACTTGAAAAGGAAAGGTAGGGTCACCAGCCAGACAATTTTATAACGATGGATGTATCATGTATGTATGATAATGATGTTGCTGTTGTTGTATTATAATCCAAACATAAAGTCCACAACAACAAAACCCAAATCCACATCCAATTTAGATAAGATAACATATACAAATACCAAAGGATAATATGCTCTCTATTCTATTCGAGAACAGAGAACAGAGACACCAAATGCACCTATCTTATAACAAAAACAACCTACCAGCTGTGGGCCTTTCTTTCATGATCAAAGCACATCAGGAAATCAATTCAAAGGATAGGGAAGAAGGGCTCACCAAATACATACAAAATAATTCAAGTGTAACCTACAACAGAAAGGGGCATGAGATGTTTTTCATGCTAGCTAGAAGCCTTTCTAGTTTTACCTCTTGTTCCCCCATTTTAGTTTTACTATAAATGTGTCTATCTTTAAGTTAACAAAAAAGTTTTAGAAAATAATGCCTGGCTATGATCATCAAAGTCATGGCAGCACCATGTTTTAGGTAGCAAGTGGCAAAGGTAGTGATCAGATTTGGTAATGACAAGTTGACAAGACTATATGGCTTAGTGGTGGCAGTTATCATCACCTATCTACTGTAACTAAAAAAGAAAGAAAGTAAAGGTTAGAATTCGAGTTTGGTTTGGATGGCTATTGAGTAATATGATTTTCTCTATAAACAAACCCAATTAGTAATATGTAATAAGTTTGTAGTTTAAATAGTTATGAGTGTTTATTGTTTAAGCGGATGTTCGATTTTTACATTCACGAATGTTGTTTAATAAAAAGAAGATTTTATCTATTTATTTATTTTTGCAAATGATCAACTAATATAGTAGTTTGAATTTTGAAGTAATTGCTACTCTAGAAAAGTTTCCGAGTCGAAACAAAATTAGTACCGGAAACAAAATTCAAAGGTAAATAGGTTATAAGAACATAATAAGAAGTTTGACCATGGTTAAAATTACAAATGGCTTCAGCTGAACTTTGGTAGTTGAAAGTTGAAAGTTTGTACCGCTCTCCCCACTCTGTCTCTCTCTCTCTCTCTCTGCATTGGTCCCCCTGCAAGTCTGCAAGCCTTTCGCCGTCTTCTACGTCCACTTGGATTCTCTCTCTCTATCTGTGAAATCATGGGCTCTCTTTGTTCGAGCTCAGTTTTACTAACTCTTAAGAGCTTTTTCTGATTTACCATGTGGATTGGTGTAAATTGACTAGTTCGAGGAACTATGATTTCCCCAAAATCAAGTTTCTTGTATCCCTTTTGTTAACGCCCTGTGTGTATATGATTATATTTCTAGCTGGGTATTATTGGGTAGTGCAGATTTTCGGCTGTTCTTCAAGTTTAGATTGTTGGGTAGTTGGGGTTTTGCTTAAGATTGTTGATTAATTTAAGGAAATGTAATCTCTTTTCTGGGTTTTTCGTTTAATGACAAAAAAAAGTGAAAAGAACTAATTTTAAACTCAAGGGAGCTCAAATTAGAGGTTTTTTGGGGATCTTTGGCAGCCATTAAAGAATTATTTGACTGCTCACTTTTATGTTTTTAAAACTAAGTTGTATATTTTATTTTACTTACTGATAGAGACTTTAGTATTTAAAGAACGATTTTGTTCTGTAAATTATTACTGCAAGGAATATAATTTCTCTTTTTTTCCACTATAAGTTGATCTGGGACTGTCTCTAGTGGGGTTTTGGTTGGGAGTTTACGTCTTCAAACACTCTTGCCTCTTGGCATTCTATTTATATACACAATATATACTTATTTTTGGTGCTTTGAACTCGACACCTAGATCAAGCCTACTGTGTAGAAGCTACCAATAATGGCTATGTTCTTGAAGCTTTGTGGCATTTCAGAATAACACAGTGCTTTACAGCTCTTCACCATGCCTTTGTCCGAGCTTTATCGGATGGCCGGGAGGGTTGATTCAAGTCAAGATTTTGAGTAAGTTCTGTTCCACATTTTACCATCTTTGCACTCTTACCTCTTTTTATTTGTGTCATTGAGTTGTGTTCTGTTTTCCCTTTTAACATTTGCGGAAATTTTTCTTCTTTTCCCCACTTTTCCACCTTGTGGGATTTAATGCAGACCTGTAAATGACTTTGTTGAGCTAGTATGGGAAAATGGTCAGATTATGATGCAAGGCCAGTCCAGTAGAACTAGAAAGAGTCCAACTTGTAATAATAGCTTACCATCTTACACCCCCAAGAATCGAGATAAAGATGTAGGAAATGGCAACATTGGGAAGACAGGGAAGTTTAGATCGGTGGAGTCTGTATTGGATGAAATTCCTTTGTCGGTGCCATCTTCTGAAATGGGTTTGAGTGAAGATGATGAAATGTTGCCTTGGTTGAATTATTCCATTGATGAACCTTTACATCATGAATACTGTCATGATTTTTTGCCTGAATTATCCAATGTCACTGCAAATGAGATTTCCAGCAATAGCAATCTTGCCTCAATGGATAAAAAGAGTAGTTCTAGTCAGGTATATAGGGACTCCAATACCAACTCTGCACATGAAGGTGCTTATTTGGAGCAAAGGAATGCTCCAAAGGTTACTTCAATAGCTGGTGCTGATGGTAGCAGACCTAGAACTGGTACCAGTCAATTGTATCCATTATCATCACAGCAATCCCAATCATTATTTCCATCTTTCAGATCAAGGGTTTCGGATATTGTTGGTGATAATACGGGTAGTGCCACCAATCGTCCTGTTTGCAAGAATTCAACTCAGATTTCATCTGCAGGTGTTTTTCCTGGCATAAAAGTGCAGAGGCAAGATCCAGTAATGCCTAGTAATAATAATTCATCTGTAGTGAACTTTTCCCATTTCTCACGACCAGCTGCTCTTGTGAAATCTAATCTTCAAAGCACTGGTGTGGTGGTTGGCTCAGGTTTATCAAGCATGGAAAGGATTGGAAATAAGGGCAAGGTTTCAGCTGCAACTACTAACAACCCTCCCGAGTCAATACTAATCGATTCAAGCAGCGGTTTACTAAAGGAGTCAAATTCACAATGCCAACATATTACAGTGACATCCAGTGTTGAATTGAAACCAACAGAAGCTAAGCCTCTTGAGGAATCATGTGCTGTTAAACAGTCTGAGGTGGCATGCCAAGATGGTGCCTCTAAAAATGACACAAACACTAATCATATTCCTTGTGAAAGTGCAAATAGGGTACTTCGGGATGGTGAAAAAACCTTGGAGCCTGTCGTTGCTTCTTCTGTTTGCTCAGGCAATAGTGTGGAGAGAGCTTCAGATGACCCAACACATGCTTTGAAGAGAAAATCTCGTGATACTGACGAGTCTGAATGCCATAGTGATGTAAGTTGAAAAGTTGGTAGTCAATATTTCTTGGAGTTCCTTACTGTTTCCTTTCCCTCCATAAACCAAGAAAACCTCCTCATGTGCAGGATGCGGAGGAAGAATCTGTGGGTGTGAAAAAAATAGCTCATGCTCGGGGCATGGGTTCCAAGAGAAGCAGAGCAGCAGAAGTGCATAATTTATCAGAAAGGGTGAGCAAAACCAATCATCAATAGTATTGATGACAGAGAACATGTTAGCTCTTTCCATTGTGCTGTTTGTAAACTCTAAGATTATTTAATTGTACTCGTTCTGGATTTCTGTGAACAGAGGCGAAGGGATAGAATCAATGAGAAGATGCGTGCTCTACAAGAACTCATACCCAATTGCAATAAGGTTGGAATTTTTCTCCTTAAGTTTTATTTTTATAGTCTTGCCAGACATTTGCTTGTGATGTTTGATGGACTTTAGAAGTTTACAGTTTTGGTGTTAATCAATGACCTAATTTGAACACTTTTGGAAGTGAAAACAATTTTTAAAATAGTATCCATGTCTAGGGAAGTCTATCAACTAAAATCTGAAATGTACGTCCAGTCTTTCGAACTTCAAATTTTTTTTTTCTTTCTGAAACTTTGTTACTTGTTTGTTATAATGAATGTTACTGATAGTCGTGGAAGTTTAAGCATAACCTGTTTTTTGTTAATATCTTCTTCTGTAATTTGGTTATGCTGACATTTGCTTTATGGCAAATAAGGTGGACAAAGCTTCAATGCTTGATGAGGCTATTGAGTATTTGAAGACACTTCAACTCCAAGTACAGGTAAACTTATTCTCTCTCACTCCTTAGTTTATTCATGTTATATGTTAATGTCTAAGAAATTGGATATTCAATTATAACATGGTATTATTTCAATCTCGTTGCAGATTATGTCAATGGGAGCTGGTTTGTATATGCCACCAATGATGTTTCCATCAGGAATGCAACACATGCACGCACCCCGTATGGCTCATTTCTCTCCCATGGGTCTTGGAATGGGAATGGGGATGGGGATGGGATTAGGCATGGGTTTTGGGATGGGTATGCCCGACATGAATGGTGGATCTTCTAGTTACCCTATGCTTCAGGTGCCCCCCATGCAAGGAGCACATTTCCCTAATTCACCTATGGCAGGGCATCCTGCCTTCAATGGGATGATAGGATCTAACCTTCAGATGTTTGGGCTTCCTGGTCATGGAGTTCCCATGCCGATGCAACGGCCGCCCTTAGTTCCTTCATCAGGAGGTCCCTTTATGAAGTCATCTGTAGGACCAAATGCATGTGGTGCAGGAGGTCTTATGGAAAATGTGGAATCAGCTCCAGTTTCTGGTTCAAAGGATTCAGTTCAGAACATGAACTCTCAAGTCATGCAAAACACCAATGCCAATAGCTCTCTGAATCAGACATCTAGTCAGGTTTGTGCATTTACTATGAACTGAACTTTTTTTGTAAAAATATATGATCATGATTAAGAGTTTGGTTGTTTAATTGATGCTGCATGTTTATTGGGATTCTTTGCACTTACATCGGAGCATCCAATCCAAATAAATTAACAATGGGTGAAAAGACCCCAAGATTTTGTATACTGAAATGCAAGTTTTGAAATTCCCAATGTTGGATTCTATATTCTCAACATGCCCCTCTTGACATATGACCAAATTGAGCCAAACAATCTCCTGCTTTGACACAATGTTAAAGTTGGAGCATCTAATCCAAAATCAATTGGTAATGGGTGGACAAGTCCCTAGGGTTTATATAATTGTCTAGACCTTTGGATTTTGTGTTCTTTCCATGCCTAAATCAAGTTTTTATTGTTCTTTGGTGTTGCCAGTGCCAAGCAACTAATGAGGGTTTTGGACAGCCTGCTTTGGTGCGAAATAATGTTCAAGCGGCCGATGTTGATAACAACAGAGCTAACAGATCTTCTAACGGAAACGACGTTGTGCTTAGTAGAACAGCGAGTGAGTGTACAAGGGCACTCTTGTATACTCAAATTTTTATATTCACATACACAACACAGTAATAATTCATTTTCTTGGAAGAAATATGAACTTATCTCCATTTGTACATTCAGGTTATGATTAACAAGCAGTTCTATCTGTGGTTGGAGGAGAGAAATCCATGATGCAGCATCTTGAGATTGGATCTTTTGTTTGTTTCAGATCCGGGTAGATACAATTTAAAGTACAAAGCACCTCTGCGTTGATGTTGAACCTTTGCAATAACCGTCTGAATTATAATTCAGGAGAGCACAATTACATATTGCACAGATTTTGGTACCTTGAGAAGCCTTGAAGTCCCTTCTAGCATTTGTACATTCACTTTGTAGCCGGTGAGGTAATGCAGCAAAGTATAAGAGTTGAATATACCGGAAATATATGTATCAAATGTGTGTTTTTGGACTTATTATATAACAATTCTTTGAATTAATGACAATGAGAGTAATGTCTTAATAATACATATGTTGTACTCTCTCTCTCTCTCTCTCTGAAGCCATTTTAGCGAAACATGGAACAATCTTTAACAAGGATTGTTGGCTATTCATTCTGATGGTTCCATGTTCATTTTGCTTGTTACTAGTTGCTAGCAAACGTGGTGTTTCCTAATTTCGACCAATTCTTCATAAATCTTGACTAAGCTTGCAATCTTATGTTGTTTTCAACTGAAATGCATAACTATTGGCAAAAGTAAATGGTATTTTGATGAAAATGATGATTGGAACTTGAACATAAATCCACATTCCATTTTCACAATATTAAACTTCTTTCTTGGCGATAACTGACAACAATCAAGCACCAACACACTGACAGTTTACAATTTACAACTCAAATCAGCAGTGTCAAGAGGGGAAGATACTAACAATATACACACCACTTTACACTACTGAGTCTGGCAGGAGCCTATATCTTCTATATGCACACATCTTTTACCATCAATACACAAGCCATGGTCTGAGAGTGAGCAGCAACACCAAGGGAGGCAACCACAATCATATAAACATCACAAGAATGAGGGAAGATGCAATAAGTGATATATGCAAACTAATATTCCATCTCATTATTTGACTTTAATACCATCCTTGGTTCCAGAGGCAGGGGTTTTTGAGCTTGGAGATTTCCCAATGATTGCCTTCTTTGCCTTCACCAGTGACTGCTTTACCTTTGACAAAATGGTATTTGACTGTTTCTGAGAGGGCTTAGCTGGAACTTCCTTTGGCAGGTCCTGGGAGGGTTTTGTTTGATCACCATCCTTGGTGGGAGCAGGCTCTACATTCTGTTTAGATTTTGCAACATCGTCATCGACTTTCTCCAATTTACCAGCATCTGTTTCATCCTTCTTTTCCTCCAATTTATCCTCTCTTTTTACTTCTGACTCAGATTGCTTGGAATCTTTAAGTGGTTCATCAACAGCTCTAGTGACTTCATTCTGCTTTTCCTCCACACTCTCATCTTTCTTGGTTTCAACTTTAGCTGGAGTCTCATCTTTTATCTGCTCTGGTCTTTCATTTTCCACTGCAGGTTCAACATATTTCTCAGCTCCCTCAAATGATTTTTCAATAACTTCCGTGGGAGAAATAGAGCTCTTGACCTCCTCTTCAAGTGGTTGTGTTGAAACCTCATTAATCAAATTTCTGTTTTCTTTTTCTTCAAGTTTCACATTCTTTGTTTCATTCTCTTCTCCAGATTTTTCTATTTCCACCACTGCCTCTTCTGCCAGCTTCTCAACCACATCAACCCCTCTTAATTCTTTCTCTAGGTCCTCTTGAATTGGTTGAGTTGAATCCTCAGTTATCACATTTATCTTTTCATTCTCTTCAATTCCATCATTCTTTTCCACCTTCTCTTCCCCTACATTTTCCAATTTCACTGCTACCACTTCTGCTAGCTTCTCAACCACACCAACCCCACCTACGTCTTTCTTTTGCTCCTCTTCAATTGGTTGAGTTGAATCCTCACTTATAACATTCTCTAAATTTTCCAACTGCACTGCTGCCACTTCTGCTAGCTTCTCAACCACATCAACTTCTTTCTTTTGCTCCTCGTCAATCGGTTTAGTTGAATCCTCACTTATAACATTCCTCTTCTCATTATCTTCAGTTTCAACATCGTTTGCCACATTCTCTTCTTCAACCTTTTCCAACTTCACCTCTGCCTCTTCTGTTTGCTTGTTAATTACATCAGCCCCATTTAATTCTTTCTTTTCATCCTCTATAGTTTCCTTTACAACCTCTTCAGTCTCCACCTTTGTTTCTCCAACCGTGGCCAGTTCCACTGCCTTTTCCACTAGCTTCTCAATCACATCAACCCCACTTATTTCCTTCTTTTGGTCTTCTTTAATTGGTTGAGTTGAATCTTCAGTTTCCACATTCTCACTTTCAACCTTTCCAGTCTCCACATTCTCTTCTCCAACCTTTTCAGTCTCCACTGCTGCCTCTTCTGCTAGCTTCTCAACCACATCAACCCCACTTGATTCTTTCTTTTGGCCCTCAGTAGTGATCTTTTCTGTGATTTCAGGTAGAGAAGAATCCCCTTCATCTTGTAGCTTGATTTGCGCTTCACGACTAAGTGAAGCCTCTTCTGGACTTCTGATTAGACTAGGCTTGTAGCCTTTATCAGTTTTCCCTTCTTCCAGGAATGTGGGCTCCTCAACCTTACCAATTGAAGATCCTTCATCTTTTACTATTCCATCCTCCACACTTTTCTCAGGCTCAACTTCATCATGTTTCTTCTCTTCTGCTGTAAGTTTAGGTTGTTCTGGTTCTTCCTCCACTGCTAGACTAGGTGTATCGACTGTTTCAAGTTTCCTTTCCTCTAAGAATGTGATATGCTCAACCTTGTCAGCTACAGACCCTTCATCTTTCACCGTTTCATCCTGCACACGTTCTTCAGGCTCAACCTCATCATGTGTTTTCTCTACTTGAGAAAATTCAGATTGGTCTTTTGGTTTTTCCTCCACTTTTGCAATAGCAAGCTGTGGCTCTGAGTCTTTAATCTCTTTTGGGACTGTTGCTACTGACTCCTTTGGTTTCTCAATGGCTTCAACTGATGATTGAGGAGCATCTACTATCTTTGGTTGCTCCACTTGGCCTATTTCAATGATATCTATAGATGGTTCTTTTGGTGCTTCTCCTACTACAGACTCAATGTTTGTCTTAACCTCTATTGGGCTCTCAGCAGCATCAGCCACTTGCTTTGGAATAGCGGGTGTTTGTGAATCAGCAATGGATTCATTTTCCACCTTCGTTTCGATTCCAACTGGAACATCATGCACAGGAGCATCATTAGTCTTCTCAGCCTCAACTACAGGAGGCTCAATCTTCTTATGATCAACACCTTCAGACTCGGATGGTGTTGCTAGACTTGCTGCATCCTCAGTTTTGAGTATTTCTTCTCCACTTACTTGGAGTAAAGAAACACTTTCTTTTTCAGAAGCCTTTTCTGCTTCACTCACCTTCTTTTCAAGTTGCTGCAGTGATTAAAAGATGATCAGCAGTAAAATAAATAAAGCCATGGAAGAGGGCTGCACATAGATATAAACAACCTAGCCAAGTATTGCTAGGTGCGTAGGTATTAATCAAACATACCCAAAAGAAATCAAGTAAAGAAACTGGCAATAAGAGCACTACAAGCATTGCTTTTAATCTCTTTGGGCATTTATAATCTCATCCAAAAATAATTTTTGATAAGAACTAGTTACTCAGATCTCTGTGTCCAATTCAAATAAGAAAGCCAACCACGTATGTGTAGAACTTGAGAACAACCAATATCAAGCCTATCTGCATCTGGCCAAGGGAAACTTTTTGTTTAAAAAGCTCTGCATCATATTGAATAAGACATCTGGCATCCTCTGCTAAACAGAAGATGGTGCCCTTCATGTGTTATTCATATCTCTACTTTGTTTTGAATTATTTTCATGGTAAAAAATTCAAAATTTATCACTTCTTGAAAATCTGAAACACATATCACCTTTCATCTTCATCAGGCTATTCATGATATGGATAGATTTTAAAACCCCTACTTTGAAAGTTGCATGCCTATATATTCTTATCTGAGAAGGTCTTAATTGATCAAACAAAAAAGAAAAAAGGCACTGATAATGATGGTAATATATGTCCAATATGGAAGTAAGTAAAAAGCAGACACCTCCAAATCACAAACCATGGAAAGACAAAGGTTACTTGCATGATGCTCCAAGTTGGTATTTATGAAAAAATACATAATCATTCATGAAAAATATCAATGAATACCCAATAACATGACAAATATAACAAATTAAAGCATAATCATAACTGGGTTTTGATAGATTATAGTGCACAAAACATAATAACACAACACATAAAATCAACTCTAGATCATATAAACTCTGAAATCCTTGAAAAGATCATACTTGATCGCGGAAGGAACTAACCTCATCATCAGTGGTAGGAACATGACGTGATGCAGCAGTTTCTGTAGCCATGATAGGATCAAGAGCAAGCTTAACACTTCTTCTACAAAGCAGTAGGAATTAAGATGTTCAAGTGAAAAGCAGAGGAAATAAAAAAGAAAAGAAAAGGCAAAGGAGGAACAAGACTGTTGGCAACAAACAACCCGAAAACAGCCAAGTGAAGTTATGGGAAGTAGAAGAAGATAAACGAATGAAAAACAGGTTGTCAATTGGCAGGCCACGTCACATGGTCTGGCAACAGTGGCAATGATTAGGCTTACAAAACTAATTACTTTTTATTTATCAACAGAAAAAAAAGAGATAAATATATAAATGGAGTGAGAGCTACATTTGGCCGTGGAACGTCGAAAAAACTTACCTATAACTGGGACATCATCATTGTTTTACTATCCCGACCAATAACACAAAGACTCATGGAAAAATTATCTTACGTGTCATTACGTTATTGGCCAAGAATAACAAAAAGTGATATCTCGTTGCATGAGAGTTTCTCTCGACATGAGAGCCTTCAGAGTTTTAAGGGTCTGATTATTTTTGGGTCAAGAAGTTATGCATCCATGTTGGGCCATGGCGGCCATGCACAGCATCAATCAATCCCATGAAGCTGGGATCCACTACGTGTAACTTTTGCATATTTTTTAGTCTATGGAGAACTAGTTGAAGAAATACATACATATATTTTTATTATTATCAGAAATGTAGTTTTTAAATATTGCTAGCAAGGACTAGGAGACTTATAAACTCGATCGCACATATTTTCCAAATATTTTTATTGACTAGGAAAATGCATTTGGACGAAATTTTTGCTTCTTATGTATCTTGTGAATTTATCTCTATCCATGCGTTGTTTTCCTAATTTGAATTTTCTTTTATCATGGCAATTAGAAGTCCCAATCACATGTTATTAGACTTTGTTGGTAAACTTTTTTATCTTCATATGCAAAAGAAGAAAAGAGAGAAGAAAAAAAGGAAAAAGTGAAGCGTGTGGTTGACAACTGAGCCCACCAAATTTAAAAAGAAAAAGAAGTGTAGGCCTCAGATGGCAAAAGCTTCATGTTGATGACCCGCGCTTTTTTCTTTCAAATATGAGCCTCGTAGACCAAAAGCCCGAAAGTTGTTTGAGGGCATCAGATGGCATGGCAACTTGGCAAGCTTCATAACCATGAGGCTTTTCTTGGTTTAGGGTTTAGACCTTTCATAACCCTAAATTTTTTTCTTCCTTCCCCAAAGTAAAAGACGACTGTAACATTTAGAACTTCTACAAGTCCAAGATTGTTAGGAATTTGGGTTGGGCCTTTTTGTTTTCATCTGGCTTTTTGCGTTTGAGAGATTTTATATCCAGAATGTTTTTTTTTCTTTCTCTTTTTCATTTCATTTTTGTGTAAACCAAGATGCAGACCATGACTCTAAGGCTGTGTTTGGTACACATCCCTGGATTGGATTAGTTTAAATAACAATTGATGTAACATCCCACATCGACCAACGGAGAGGAGGTGATGTGTCTTATATGTACATGCTCACCTCTATCTAGCACGAGACCTTTTGGAAGCTCACTAGCTTCGGATTCCATGAGAACTCTGAAGTTAAGCGAGTTTGGGCTAGAGCAATCCCAGAATGGGTGACCCACTAGGAAGTTGCTCGTGAGTTCCCACAAATAAAACAGTGAGGGCGGGACCCAAAGAAGACAATATCGTGCTATGGCGAAGCAGATCCGGAATGTGACAAAGTGGTATCAGAGCAACTCTGCCGTATGGTGCGAGTGTGCCGACGAGGACGTCGGGCCCCTAAGGAGAGTGGATTGTAACATCCCACATCGACCAACGGAGAGGGGGTTATGTGCCTTATATGTACATGCCCAGCTCCATCTAGCACGAGGCCTTTTGGGAGCTCACTGACTTCGGATTCCATGGGAACTCCGAAGTTAAGCGAGTTTGAGCTAGAGCAATCCCAGGATGGGTGACCCACTAGGAAGTTGCTCGTGAGTTCTCAAAAACAAAATCGTGAGGGCAGAGCCCAAAGCGGACAATATCATGCTACGGCAGAGTCGATCCAAGATGTGACATTTGAAACCAACATTTGCAAAGAGAGGGACTAAGAGCTACTCCAGCGGTGCGCCAGGGCAAGGGGGAGGGCGGGCCCAAACCTAAAAAACCTGTTCCAGCAATACAATTTTGCCCAGGCAAGATGCTGGGCCCATAAGCCTGGGCTGGCCCTCAGGCTAATCTTGCCTGGGTTGCTGCCTGGGCTGTGTGACGTCAGCGACGTAAAAAAATCTGAAAAAACCAAAAAATTCAGAAATATTTTTTAATGCATACCTATCAATTTTATTATTATTAATTTCATACATACAACTAAAGTTAATTTCATGTAAAAAAATAAAATAAATAGTAAAAGTGAATAGTATTTGCCCTTTGCCATGGCAACGGGTGGAAACGAACTTTGCTTTTTGCAAGGGGCAGCCACTATTCATGTGAATAGTAGCTGCCCTAGCTCCCCCCCTCCCCCCTTGCCATGGCAAAGGTCAAATGGGTGGAGTTGCTCTAACTTAAATGAGATTATATAGTCCAATAGTGAAAAAACCCCTCACTCTCCTCTAATATAGCGCAGTTGAAAAGTGGTTCGCAAAATAGAATTTCTTCTTCTTCTTCACCTGGAACTAGATTTTCTGGATTTGTGTTTTTAGTAAAACCGTATCAACACCAAAACACAGACCCAATTGAACACCCATCACCACCCAACCCATTGCATAACCCAGAAACTTGACGTCTCTACCTCCCTTGCACAACCGATTCCCATAAAGCCAATAATTCCATTTGAAATTTTGAAAAAATTAAAAACGAGGGAGTGACATATTTTGGGAAAAATTCAAGGGATGAAGAATTTGGATTCTTGAAAATAGAGGAAGATTAATGGTGGGTCTGTCACATTTGGAAATGTTTCTTCCCCAATTAATGGGTTGATGCGTTTCCCTTTTTCATCTCCTCATCCAACTGTGAGTAATCCAATAGGACCCCATCATCATCATCATCCTCATCTTGCTCGTTTTGTTGATGTCGGTTATAATCTAATGGCCTTAATTAGGGGCAAAGTGAGGTGATAAGGAGGAGAAGAGGCATGGTTGTGTTTATGGAAAGCATGGCCTGAGCTGTGTGGTTTGCGGAGGTAGGCAAATGGGTTTGAGGAGGATCGTAGGTGGTGAGGTGACGGGGAGAGGAAGAAGGAGAAGATATTTATGGTTTTCTCAAATATTTTATTATTTTAGCTTAAATTTTATTAATTAATTGTTTATATCTATTAAGATGTTATTAGTTTTTTTTTTTACATTAGAATTTTATTATTGGTTTAATAATTTTAAAAAATATATAAATTAGCACAAATGCACTTGAAAATAGCTCACATATTATTATTCTAACAAAAATATCAGACTTCCTAATTAAATTTAAATATTACAATAATTATTTTTTAGTCTGGTGTAACATCGAGTCCAATGTTCCTGTTACCAAATGCCATGTGCCCATCTTGTTTCCGTGCTAGCTTTTTGACATGTGGCAAACCACTTAACATCACTTTTAACCATGTTAATGTTGTTAAGTCTACCTCTCATCATCCTACCCAGCCAATCCTCGTCCTCCCCTGCTCCGACTTAAGCCCTTGCCGATCCAGCCCAACCCCACCACCACGTGACCGCCCCTCCCTCTCTCTCTCTCTCTCTCTCTCTCTCTCTCTCTCTCTCCAACATAGCCCAACTCCCTTCCCTTGCTTACTGCCAGCCAACCGAGACAGAGACAGAGAACCACCCCACTCTTCCTTCACATAAATTTTAATAAGGTAATTATCAGTTCACTACTACGAAGTTGTCTATGTTTTAGAATTCGATACAACAAATTTTTTTCGTCTCAGTCACATCCATAACATTTATTTTCGTATCACTTTCATACATACGTTAGTTTGACTGTCAACTTCTCTGTTAAGTAATGACGTGACAGTCAATGTTGCCACGTGGACTCACCCATATATTGTCACGTGGACTAAATATTTAAAATATATTTAATTAAATATTAAAAATATTTAGAAAATATAAAATAGTAATATAAATTATTATTTTATTATTTTTTTTAAAATTAAAATAAAATACTTTCTCCCATCACCTCCCATCTCTGCACCCAAAATCCAACCCACAAGCATCCACAGCAGCCACCACACCACCCTACCATCCCTACCCACAGAACAAGGCCCTACACTCACCCATCATCTATTTGGACCCCAACATATCGTTGGCGCAACATGAAAGCGAGCAATAGCCGATCCAGATTTTGTGAGCGTCGAAGAGGGACATGTCATCGTCATTCGATTTCCCAAGCCACCTGACGTGGGTGGGCCTAGAGGCGACGTTACTTTTACCCTTGAGTTTGCAGTGGTGGATGTGGATGTTGAAGTTGCGACTGTCGATGGTCTTGAAGTAGTTGACGATGAGCTCACATTTAAGCCTAATAGTCATGTTGGAGGAGAAGATGATCCAGAGGGACTTGGCGTGGCGGAGCCATTGGAGGGAGATGAGAGGTGGAAGAAGCAATCAGCGCCTCAAGAATGCGAAAGTTCCTTTTCTTCTTGACAGGAGGGGGATATTGTCACGTCCCAAAACTAGGACACGTGACAGCGGCACGCACCTCGATTATCTCGAAAATATAACACCTTAAATCTCAAGGGTTATACTCCCAGAATTCCCAAAATACGCTAAGCCTTTTTATTTAAATTAAAACGGGTTAATTCAGAGTTTTAACTACAGCATAAAAGTAAATAAAATATTATACAAAATATTTATTTGAGAGTTAAACCAACCCCAAAGGTCATGGAATAGTACCAACAACCTCAGAAGTTATTTTACAATCCAATAATGAAAATATACCAACCATCCATAATTTATAATTCACAGATGAAGTAAAATATGATCAGTTGTGAAGAATATTGGTTCACAACTCGACAAACGAAGTGAGACACGAACCAGATGTTAACAAGTGAGGAAGTCACACAAAGATGTCACCCACGAATGGAATCTACAACAAAAGTAGGGGTGAGCATCACATACGTTCATTTGCCCCGTAAGAGGCTCTCGGCCAAGTTTAAAAGTAAATAACAAAAATAATAATAATATATTGAGCTCTTGATTTGATATAGAAATCATTAAAAGAATATGCACAAACACAAACTATCAATTTATTGTGGATCCAAAACAGTTGGTATGCTCATACAACTTTCGCAAACGTTTTTCAAGCCCAAATATGCTTGTCAGACGACCGATCCCTGTAAGCCAACTACCTCTACCATAAATAAAAATATAACCAACTTACCTAGTACGGTAGCGAGAGTGTCCATTTCAACCGATTACACCTCGTCGACTATACCTCACACGTAGGGCATTGGTAAAGTCTATCAGCGTAACCCATCCGGAGTTTTAGGGAATCGAAACCCAGGGAAGTCACTATGCCCCCTTCACTTTCAGGTCATCGAGGATAATGTCCGCAAGCGTATACCCTCTAAACTTTGGAGAACCAAAGCCAAGCATTGATAAAACCAAACAATATGACATTCAAAACAGTGCATCTTTCGCATACAACAATATTTACTATGTCATACATACCTCGGGGAGGGAATCAAGAACGGTGAGTAATCCCACATCGCTCGGGGAGGGAATGGTAATGTGTCTTATATGTGTAGGCACATCTCTATCTAACAAGAGGCCTTTTGGGAGCTCACTGGCTTCGGATTCCGTAGGAACTCCGAAGTTAAGCGAGTTTGGGTTAGAGCAATTCCCGGATGGGTGACCCACTGAGAAGTTGCTCGTGAGTTCCCAGAAACAAAACCATGAGGACGGGGGCCCAAAGCGGACAATATCTTGCTAGAGGAGTCGGGTCGTGACATAATGGTATAAGAGCCTGACCCCGACCGGAAATGTGCCAGCGAGGACGCTGGGCCCCAATGGGGGTGGATTGTAAGATCCTTGTCTTGGGAAGCAAGAACGGTGAGCAATCCCACATTGATGGGGGAGGGAAGGGTATTGTGCCTTATATGTGTGGGCACATCTCTATCTAGCATGAGGCCTTTTGGGAGCTCACTGGCTTCGGATTCCGTAGGAACTCTGAAGTTAAGCGAGTTTGGGCTAGAGCAATTCCCGAATGGGTGACCTACTGGGAAGTTGCTCGTGAGTTCCCAGAAACAAAACCGTGATGACGGGGGCCCAAAGCAGACAATATCTTGCTAGGGGAGTCGGGTCGTGACAGGGTCCCTCTACGTGGAATCCAAAGTTAATGCCTGACTTGCATTCTGCACCTTTGAACTCAAATTTGTTCTTTATTGGGCAACTGATTTATAGTCCAATCATTTCAAAAATGTTACTATTTGTTCGAAAAGAATAATTCAATTTACTTTTAAGGCCTCAATTTTCTAAAATTATAAATATGGCCCTGAATTTTCAATAATTACATTTTGGCCCTTTAACTGTTGATAATTACACTCTAGCCCCTTAACTTTCATTAATTACACTTTGACCCTCATCTTTTGATCAAAACAACTCCCAAACTACAAAATAATTTTCAGTTTGGTCCCTGATACAAAACCAATGTATTTCCAAGCCAATTTTCCAGATTTTCCAAATTCCAAACAACTTGCATACCACGTAATCAACAAGAACTCTGGCAATTTCCATTACAACTCTCCATTTCACTTAATACCATATAAAACTCAATAATGATCAAATTTAAAATTTAGCCAAAATTCAATGAAATTAAACCAACTCGAAATTATATCTGAAATTAGCCTCAATTAAGCTTCCCACAACCACAATCTACTCAAAATTCATATCAAAACATGATATTGAAGCTTAATTCACCATAATTCAAAACAGTAGAAATTTTGAAATCTGCATAACAGCCCTTAAAATTAACCTTAGATTGTAGAGCTCGTTCTCACGATCACATAGGTGAAAACAGTTCATCAATCCGAGCTCCAGAGAGAAAGTTATGAATTTCCAAAGATTTTTGTGATATTTTTCTTCTCTCATACCAGTCAAAGAAACAGAAAAAGAAGAAGATGGAAGAAGGAAGAAGACGCGGGAAAGAAAAGTGTCGGCAGCATCACAAGTGAACAGTAATCATGAATAGAATGGGAACAGTAATTTTATTTTTATTTTATTCAGCTGCCACGTGTCACTCTCTTATTTGTCCAACTTCAATAATTCATTAAAAATTCATCCGGGCTCCGAAAATTACCACATGTTCATAGCGATGTAAACTATTTTTCTATGACATCAAATTACCAAAATTCCAATTTCAAAGTATTAGGAAATAAATCATCCCTTGAATAAACCAATACTTAATTCATGAAAATCCAAATTACAATCAATTAGACCGTGAAATTTTTATTGTGGGCTTAACAAAAATTGTGGAAATTTTTGGGCATCACAGATAATATAGTTGGAGAGGGCCCTTTATCTTTAGATCAACACATGGAGCAAAAACAAGGATTCTTGAATCATTTCCTTGAAAAAAATCAAAATCAAAAGATATTGGACCGTTGTTGAAAGGAAGCTACTGTATAAAGCCAGTTAAGGTTTTGATGTCTGATAGGGCCACTCTTATTAAACTTTCCAATGGCTAGTTATCTCGGAAATTTGAAGAACAGAGAAAAACGAAGAACCCCACGGCTAATCTAGAACCCAACTAACGACCCTTGGTATTCCATCGCTGACATTCTTCTCTCACATCACACAACCCCTAATTTGATGAATTTACAAAATTCAATCGTAAGAGAGATGGATGAAGTGAGCTCTAGAGAGCTTTAATGGAGGTGGAAGAAGGCGAGAGAGTTAGAGAGATGATGGGTGGTTGTAGGTGCTAGATGGGGGTTGGGTTTGTAGGTAGCAGGGACGGACCCACAGTGGGGTCAATGGGGTCAAACGACCCTATGGACTCCATGAACACAAGGTAGAAGGTCCCCTTCATCCTCTTGTGTGACCCCATGAATGGATTGAAGGAGAGCTCTAGGGTTGCAGGTTTGGTGTGAGGAAGAAGAAGGCTGACAGAGCTTCGTTCTTTTTAAATTCGTCTTTGGCCAAAACGTCGTTTTGGCCCAGCTTAAATTTTTTTAAAAATGGCTGGCCAAAACGGCGTCGTTTTGGCCCAGCGTAATTTTTTTTTAAATGAGCTAGCCAAAACGACGTCGTTTTGGCCCAGCGAATTTTTTTTTAAACTAACCTGGCCAAAACGACGTCGTTTTGGTCCAGGTCAGTTTTTAAAAAAAAAATAAAACAGTTTCTCATATCTCTACCCGAACCCAGCACCTCTAAAACCCCAAATATTTTCTCTTCAACCCTAAATCCCCAAGTTCCACCCTCCCAAACCTTTAACCCCCTCCCCCCAAAAACCTTTAAGCCCCAACTCCTCCATTGCCACCTCTGCCACTAGTGCCGCCGCCACCAAAAGCTTGCCTCTGCTTCCACCACCTCCCAATTCAAGTAAAAGCTTGCCTATAGTTTCATTTTCAATGTTATTTTAATCTTTAAAAAAAAAATTGAACTTTTACACTATGACCCTATGAGATCAAATTCCTGGGTCCGTCCCTGGTAGGTAGGGATGGTGGAGTGGTGGTGGCGAGGCGACTGTAACTGTGTGGGTTTGGGTTTGGGGTGTAGAGATGGGAGGTGAGGAGACAAAGTATATTATTTTTATCTTTTAAAAATAATAAAAATAAAAATATTACTTTTTATTACTTTTTTAAATTTTAATTATTCAGTCCATGTGGCAATATATAGGTTAGTCCACGTGGCAACATTGACTGTCATGTCATTACTTAACAGAGAAGTTGACAGTCAAACTAACGTATGTATGAAAGTGATACGAAAATAAACGTTATGGATGCGACTGAGATGAAAAAAATTTGCTGTATCGAACTCTAAAACACAAACAACTTCGTAGCAGTGAACTGATAATTACCCATTTTAATAAATTCCAACCCAAAATTCCAAATTTTAGAATTAAAAATCCATTCTTTGATTTTTCGCGGGTGCAAATCGGTGGAACTGGATTCATCGACCATGGGTGCGAGTCGGCTTGGTTGGTGTTTTCAGAATAAGAATTGATGCACAATCCAGGAGACAGAAGCATTATACTACATAAATGGTTTATGAATAGGAATTAATTTTGATTTTCTTTCTCTTTGAATTTGGGTTCTTTTGAATTTTGTGACTGGGATGCTATTGTGCCATAGGAGGGGTTGGAGACTCTAAAGCTCTCTGCTCTTCGGACAAAAAGGGGCTCAATTCTCAAACCTTACAAATACCTCACTTGAGAGATGGTGCTGGTGGGTTGCCATTGGAATAGGAAAAAAAGGTGCTGGTGGTTGGCAACGGGTTAAACAGAGAGAGAGAGAGAGAGAGAGATAGGATCTTTTGGCGGTAGAGAAGGGTGGATGGGTAGATGTCGGGATGTGAGGATGGTGTGGGATTTTTATTTGGGGTAATTACAATTTTGGTCACTGGGTTAAGGTTTTTATTTGGGGTAATTACAATTTTAGTCACTCGGTTAGGGTCGAATTTAATTTTGGTCACCATACTTTTAATTTTCTGATTTTTGTTATTCAGGTTAGGGTCGTCAACAAATCAAGTCAAATTGACAAATTCCATAGGTAAATAAGCACGTGATGCGTTCGTGCAGGGGCAATATTGGAACTCCACAATTTAAACAATTATTAAATTAAAAAAAAACTAAATGAAAGAACTCGACCACTGCAACTATCGCTCGTGAGATGGAGAGTTTTGGATTAGGAACGTGAGATTGGGGTTGGAAGAGAGAGAATTGGAGACTGAGAATTCTCTAAGAGGGGCGGAGGTGGGTTTTGCCGCGGCCGGAGGAGTTGTAGAAGGAGTGGGTGGAGCCGGAGCATAAGAAGTCGGTGATGGTGGCGGAGGAGGTGGAATTGGGAAAAATCAACCCAACAACCATTCCCAACCCTCACAACCCGACAGCAACATGCATCTTACCCAACCCCAGTGAGAGGAGGAGAGAGAGAGAGAGAGAGAGCTGGGCGGGGGCAAAATGGCAACATTGTCCCTGCACAAACGCATCATGTGCTTATTAACTGACGGAATTTGTCAATTGGACTTGATTTGCTAATGACCCTAACCCCAGTGACCAAAATCAGAAAATTAAAAATGCGGTGACCAAACCATCCTCTACACTTGACACGTGTCCATAGGCATAATCATGGTTTCATAAATACAAAGTAAAAGTTAAGTATAGTTATGCATATGGACATGTGTCAAGTGTTGAGAATGGTGGTGTTACACCTTGAGTTAAAGTGGTGAGCAAAAATATTCCCATTTATTTTTTATTTTTATGCAATGGGTGTCGGGGGGTTTGGAGCTGCTGGTTTGTGTAAAATGCGCATCTTTAATTTTTTGTTATGTTAATGAAAATAAATGGACTTAACAGAGTTAAGTGCTGTTAAGTAGCTTGCCACATGTCACGAAGCTAGCAGGGGGCACATGGCATTTGGTAATAAGAAAATTAGACTTTGCAGCACCAAACGTAGGTCGATACTTAATTCAACTTAGGCCAATCCAGCCAATTCAAGACAGTCTGAGGATTTAGTCTAGTCCATGACAATCCGCCGTACCGAACGACTTCTAACAAAAGACTCAATTGATATCACCATTAGAGTATAATTTTATAGTGAAAGCCTTAGATGAGGTACTCACAAGTCACCACCATTAAATGGTTCCATTATTTCCACTAGGGACTTTTATTAGTGGAAAACTAGAAGAATAATAAATAAAAAAAGGAAAACCCCATTAGTATTGGATATGTGCAATATTCTCTTATTTTACCTAGTTGATACAGAAATTTGGATCAACTGTCTGCAATTCCATTATTTTTGAACTTAGAAAATGTTTCAAAATGTAATTTTGTAACCTATATGGGGTCGTTTGGTACGACGGACTGTCATGGATTGGACTAAATCATGTGATTGTCTTGGATTAGCTCGGATTGGTCTAAGTTGGATTGAATATTGACCTATGTTTGGTGTCGTGTCGGACTAAGAAGCTGAATTGTATAAATAGTGAAGACTTATGTTTGGTGGTGTGTCGGACTAAAAATAATTCTTGTAATATTTAAATTTAATTGGGGATTTTGACCTATAAATAAATAAATACTGTAAAGAAACTCAATTCAAAGATTTAAAACAATAATAAAAATAAAACAAATAAAATTATGATATTTTTTATGAAGAATAAAATTCTAATTATTTTTTTTGCTTCTCAAGATTAATCTTAGTGCCCGTTTGGCATTGATTATTTGGGCTAAAAAGTGATTTTTGATAAAGTTTTTGAAGTTCACCTTGTTTGGTAAAAGGCGAGATAATCACTTTTGGGATAAAATAGTCACATCGACCGTGATTTTGGAAAGCGGTGAAGGGCTGATTTTATTTCAGCTTTCTCGGAAAGCTAAACAAGGAAGCGGGTTGTTTAATGAATTTTAATGAATTGCCTATAATATCCGTGTTAACTTTTCTAATTTACATCATCTATCCCTCATATTCTTCTACCCAAGCACGTTCCAACTATCCCTCATCTTCTTCCCACATAGACCATCTCATTTTTCTCACAACGTTTCAAAGGTGAAAACCTCTCAAACCTCCAGGAATGTTTTGATAAAGCAACACATTCCAACTCCTCCCATTTTCATTTATTTTAGTACATCCTCCCATTTTCATTGACAAAGCATTATTGCACACAACAAATTGAAATATTTGAATAATTTGATAGAGCAATAGTGGGTTTTTCATCCTTAAGCTTCAATCAGCCAAAGAGACGTAACTCTCTCTATCGGAACAAAGTCGAGCACAAGGTGGAGAGTGGATTATTTTTGGATGTTCTAGTTGACGATGGTGCGGCCATCCTGGAGGCTGCTGCGAGCAAAGATCGACCTCTGTTGGTGCAGTAGAATACTCTCCTTGTATTGAATCTTGACTTTGACATTGTTGCCTATGTGGGAGCTTTTCGGTGTTGATTGTCAAGATCAGGGTGGATCTATGGGAGGGGAGGGTGGGTTGGGTTGGGGTGGGGCTAGCGGGAAGAGGTGTGCAGAGAGGGTGGGTTAATTTCGTTTTAATTTTTTAATGTTATTTTATTCAGTGTCTCTAAACAAAAATATTTAATAAAATATTTGCATTCTTGAAAGTGACAATGTGTTGGCCAAAAAAAGAAAAGAAGTGCGACTATTTTTTTAATTTATAATACAAAACACTTGAATAAAAAAATTATTTCAACATCATATCCTTTTTAGTAATTTTGCACAACTCACAATTTGTTTTACACAAACATTTACCAAACACTCTTAAATTGATTTTTATATCAAAATCACTTTCAATGTAAAGTTTACCAAACGCTAAACTACTTTCATTCACAAACTGATTTCTCTTCTACAAATCCAAAAGTAATTATTTTCTGACAAAGACAATGCCAAACTGCCCTTAGTTGCTCCCTAGCCTTGCCCCAAGACTACTATAAATGTTTATTTTTTTGTGGGTCGAAACATTGCTAAGGAGTTAAACTCACTTTATATAATTCTAGGTTTTCATGGACAACCAAGTAAAATTATATATATATATATATATATATGTGTGTGTGTGTGTGTGTGTGTGTGTAATTTTTGTATATTTGACTTTTAACTTCAAAATATAATTTGACAAGGAAAAAATTGCTTGCGATAAAGAAAGCAACACATCATGAATTATTAAACTTGTTTCAATATAAAAAGAATATCAAACATTTGTAAATTATTATAGTTTGATTTTCCAAATGCAATATCAAAATAATTTGTGTAATATTTAAATTTAATTACAAATTTTGACCTAAAAAATAAATAAATGCTAAAAAAACTAAATTCAAAGATTTAAAACAATAATAAAAAGAAAACAAATAAAATTATGATATTTTTTATAGAGAGGCGTCGGACTAACCTTTTTATTTAGGAGTGTGCTATTTAGCGAACCACTTTTCAGGCTCACTGTTGGACTATACAGTCTCATTTAAGTTAGTTTCGTCTTTTACCAAACATAGGTTTCGGATACTATTTAACCTAATTCAGTCTAGTCCAGTGAGGCATACTAAGCAGGCCCTATATAGACTTGCATGCTGGATAACAAGATTCAAACGCTAGTCCAGAATCTGCTTAACAATGGGTTTTCTACTGACACCAAGTTTAACTTTAAGCATAGTTGCAAAAATGCTGGTGCTTCTTCTAGAGTGTAAACCAAAGCCAAAAAAGTGTGGAAGCCCTAACCAAGTGTCAATTTCTAAGTAAGCTGTGCTAATGAAAGGGTCATGCCATGTTGGGCAAATGGTACATGTGAAGGGTGGTCAAGGGAAAAATAATAATATTGAGGCAAATGCTAGATACAATTACTCATGCGGATGTGAATGATTGTGAACCGTTGATATGCAATTATCATAGAATTCACATATACTAACGGCTAGCAGCCACCCACTATGGCTATCAAATGGTTGCCGATGAGATACAGGAAGGGATGGATTTACCAATTAGGCCGGCCCTAGTACTGTGGTGGATTAGATATTGAACTATCTGTCATGGACCTCCAATTTTTCCTTTTTTTCGTAATGAATTTGATTAGACACCTTTAATCAAAATCTGTTAAGCAAAGCGCCAATGAGAGTTTGACATGAGTTCTCAAAAGCACACTGATTGAGAAGGCTCAATTTCTCATCCCATTAGAATCTCAAACAGTTCATTAAGGGCATAGGCTCTACCCCAAAATTAGAAGTAATGATGTAAATGAGGCAAGAAAGTTGACTATCATTTCCCACTATAAAGCAAAAGCAAAGATGTAATTATTCAAGGATGGGGTACAAAGGGGAGCATTTCAACCAGACAAAGCTTTTTGATAATTGATGGGATTAATTAAATGGCTTTCAAACACACTTCTTATAATGTTGCCTTCTTGTTAAAGTCAATTGCCCAGTGTACTCTGTAATTTAACTTGACACAAATCAAGGGCTACAGCTCTTTTCTGCATGATTAAGTGTTGCTAATAAGCTATTAAAAAAACTAATACTAAGGGATTAATGGGAAGGAACAGTGACATATTTACTTAATCATGATTGTTTTTGAGATCTTAAGCTTCCCTATATGGCAATCAAGAAAACGTCATGGCTCATGATGCTGATGCTCATGTTTCTATCACCATCATCACTCTCTCTGACAAGATAATTAAGTTTAGTTGTGATTTAACTAAATCTCATGAGATAGCCATGTGCTTATGTTTCCAACTGGCGCTAATGGGCCAATTGAGTAGATACATTAAGGTCATCTCAAATGTAACCTTTCTAGTCTCTATTGGATCCATTTGCCCAGCAACACAATGTGGAGTGTTTCCCCACATTTTCTTTTTCCTTCTCACCTGTGTTTTCATGTTGTACCAATTTCTAGCCATTAAAATTTGAGCAATGGCTAAAAAGATATGTCCTCACTCACAATCTTAATGCAGAAACATAATCACAAAAAAACCCAACAAAAATCCCAAGAATCCGGAATTTAGTCGGCTGCTGTCATGGTTTTGCAAACTTTATTAGGAGAGAAAATGTGGGCAGAAGATTGGCTGCTGCCTTTATTTGTGTGGATGGAAATAAACATCTCTAGTTAATATAATTTATTTAGCAATATAAGGTGTCATTCTGTGGTATGCGGAGCAAGGGTTGCTCTTCTCGACTCTCAATTAGTTGTCTGTTTTTGAATTAAGCTTATGAAAAGATGGCTTTAAGGATAATTCAAAAGAGGGCATCTCCATCTTTCAAGGGCATATGGATTGTGTCTCCCTCCATTTCAATGACTTTCTTTTCTAATTATGATCTTCCAAATCTTTCTTTCCATGAATTTCATTTACAAATTTCCCATCAACCAGGCCTTTTGCATCAGTGCCTTTTCTTTACTTAATTAGATGGTATAATTTACACTTGCTTAAATGATGAATTTGCTAAAGTAGTACTAATAGTTATCAAAGCCTGCCCACTTGATGACACATTTGTCTAAGATACAGAGAACTAAATTTGATAAGACTGGCCAATCTTCTTTCCACAGAATATATGTGCCTCACCTCAAGTAGTCTGAATTCTGGAAAACCCTTGAGTGGAAGATTTCTGTAAAGTGAGCTCACGCAAATCAACTGGTACAAAAGAGCTTTATCTTTTACAGAATCAAGAAAAGAATGAGAGTAGATAACCAACTACATGTAAGTTAAGTTGTTCAAATCTTGCTAGATCACAAAAACTAGATCCCATTGACGCCGGGTACCGGATTTAGGCCTCCTCTGATACCCTTTTTCACAAGCCGGCCGCTTGTTATCCGACCCGAAAGACAAGCATGTTAGGTGATGCTTCCGGCCTACACCATTATTACCACAAGATCAAACTCATTCTTACTGATGTGAAACTTAACTTGTGACACAATGCTGATGTATCAAAAACTGTTCACTGATCTTTTTCACTTGGTCGAAATTATGACTTAATGCTAATGACTTCAAATCAACAAAGAAACCATGACACACTTATAGAGGGTAATTTAATTAATATAGATTTAGAAACATGCAAAAAGAAAGAAAACAAGAAAAAAGAAAGAGAAAAATGCATTGAGTTTAAGGGAAAGCTCTCAGCACAATGATGGTGTTGTGATGACTGTTGAATAAACAAATTCAATGTCTCCCCCCTATAAATAAATTAAAAATTAAAAATTAAAAATGATTGATTTTACATCACATCACCACACAACTCTCTCTGCTGCAAAAGGCTTGCAGCTTAGGCCTTCTTCTACTCAACGGTTCTCTTTATCTCCTTTATGGCATAGTACACTGTGGACCACTATAATAAACCAAGATTAATTAAAGGGTAGAAATATTGATTAGCAAAGCCCCACAAAAACCCTTTTTTCTTAATGCAAGTTTAATTTTGATGTGTTCTTCCTTGCAACTGGTAAACTTGGGAGACCAATATTTTGCCTTCATATGGTCAAGTTCTCGAGTATATTCAATCAATTCAACCTTCTCTAGCCAAAATCCAGCTCACCAACTTGTAATATACAAATGCACATTAATTTCGACCAGCGATTTTGGATTAGATCTGTCCCAAGCTTTGTCTGGCCATGATTACTTAAAGTGCTTAAGAGCCACCCCTTAATATGCACCTCTTGTTCTTGGTGACGATTGTACAGTAATGTAAACACTATCTTCATCAATATCAACTTGAATAAGTCTGTTGACCTGATTTTGCGGTGTTACAGTTTCATCGAAAAATTACTCCGTTAACGGACCACTATCTTCATCAATATCAACATGAATAAGCTTGTTTACAAGAGATTTTGTGATTTTACGGTGACATCGAAAAATTACTCCCTTAACGGACCAAGGTAAACCAACACTAGTTACCCTACAGTTGCCTCATACCCTTAATTTAACCAAGATGAAAGAAGTTACATGTGCAGGGGGCTATGAAATTTTTTAAAATCTGCCAATCATTTGAGGACAGAAGACACAGATTTTCATTCCCTAGAATGGAGGGTCAAAAAGATAAAAATTATTGTAAGTTAAGAAGTAAACACACAGATAAAACCAGTTTCAATATGCAGATAATTAATTGATTAAATTAAAGTGAAAGCATAGAAGTGACAGCAAAGCCGACAGATTATTAAACATATGATATATCAAGCAAAAAGAACAAGGGAATAAACATGTAATGTAACAATAGTTGACTTCATAAGAACAGCTCATATGGTTCATGATGAGGCATGGAGATTACAAGCATCTTCTCATGGGGTCTGTGAACCATTTTTAATATTCAATTCACAGCAGGATGTTTTGAATTCAGACATTGCAAGAACAACTTGACAGGCTATCACAGAAAAAAAAAAAAAAAAAAAAAGAGAGAAGAAGAAGTTATTATTATTATTAGATTAAACCTCTTTCTAAAATTTTGCAATGTGTTTAAGGAAATTGTTAATTGATTAATTTATTTGGGCAAATTATTTATTATTCACCAGTTTGGATGTTTGTATGCCATGCATGCTCTGCACATAGAATATTCAGCCATCCAGAACTATAAAGGAGATATATACATACTTTAGTCGTTATCTTATTTTGGCTTTTGCTTTTTTCTTTTTCTGGTTTTTGCATTAATTTAGCTTATCTTTACTATTATAAAGAAGATTAATTTAATTTAATTTGTTCATATACCATATTAAGGTCCTAGCATACAACATTTGCCACTGTATATTTTGCTTCACTTCAATAATGCAACTGTATGCCGGCGGTGGGGTATAGTTGGTTGAGTTCTTCTACCTCCACACATGTGGGCAGAAATTTGAAACCCCAGATACTCAATGAATATTTGTATAAACCTCCATCCCTCCAATCGCTTGTACTTCAAAAAAAATAATGCAACTGTATAATTCATAATATCAATATTGTCCAGTTAATATATGCCTCTGCCAACAAAAGTTGTAGGTCTTTTTCTTATGTTTTTGCCCATGTAGACAAACTCATACAGAATGGTGAAAACAAATTGTCTTAAATGAACTGATATATTGTGAGAGCTCATCTGACGCAATTAATTTTAATAATTCAACCGATTTGTCTTCATTCAGCTTTCAAAATACTTAATCAACTAAATAAAGGACAGCTATGCCTTTGTCAGTATTGTTGTCATTTTCAAATATGAAAAAGAATATGCCTGTAATTAGTAGTTACTTCTTTCATATTTTGATACCTTTAGTTAAGCATTAGACATAGTAATACAGGTTGCTAATGAGGTCAGAAGACTGAATGAAATGGAAAGAAAATTAAGAGGTAAATTGGAAAACAAGGATGCATGACAGAGGAGTTGGCAGGATTTGAGTGATTTTTCTAGGAAAGCATAAATACACCCCAATTTCTTAGCTATATCTTGGAAATATTTCATTCTTTTGCAATCAATTATGAAACTTTTCAAAGTAATCATGATTTGGGGAAATTACCCAAAAAGCCAATAGAAAAAAAGGAGGTCAATATAATACGAGTTCTCACAGAAAAGTTAGTCAATAAAGGAGTGGGTAGCAGTGGAGTATTCCACATTTAATAATACATATAATTAAAAAATATATTTATCATACATAATCTTTTGATAAATAAGGATTAAAGTTTAAACTCTGCGCAAGAATTTACTTGATCAACCATTCAGATTAACAATCTAACAACATAACATGTCAAACGGTTTACAAGCGAAGAAGACGTTTCTAAATAACGGATAATTATCAATGATTTATTACACTACCCTATATTAGCAAAGGATACTAGTCATGGGGATTTCTTTTCATGAGAAATTTTCCCTTTTCCAATTCACGTGGGTGCTTTTGTGTTAAGAATCTTATCTTAGGATAGAGTTTGATGAAATAGGGTATTGCTTAAAACTCAATGCGAACTACAAAGTTGTCATTTTCCATTTTTACCAAATATGTTTTGTAGACTGGCTCATTTTCATCACCTAAAACCTTAATTAACACGCGCTTCTAAGACTATTTTTTTTCCTAGTCCAAGCTTTTCCATGGATGGATTATATATCTTTCAACAAATTCCCAAGAAGTGAAGCCAAATTCTTAAATTCTCAAACCTTCATGAGACTTATCAAAGTCAAATAATTGGAGCTCCATCTCACTCGTATGATCCTATCCATCAACTAGGCACTTTCAGTTGCAATCTGGACCGTCGGATAGGGGTGGAGTCCACCGTGTGTAGGTCAAGAAGCAGACTTGGACCCTGCAGTAGAAAGTAGAGGAACCCAACTCAAGAAAATTGAAATGTTAATTCAAAGGGGTTTGTGCTAGGCGTTTTCACAATTTTTATTCTATAATAGCCCATGCCCTATACAGTCCCTCTTTGTTGTCGCTATAGTGCCTCTTAAGCAAAGAGGGCTATTTTAGAATAGAAATTGTGAAAAAGGGTTATTTTAGCCAATTTCACTCATTTTCAAAACTACAATCTCCAATCACCCTCATGAATGTGACTTCTCTCTTTGAGGCTCCTCCTATTAAATTGATTCCCTACCAGGCTGCCATTTCATTTTCTTAACCTCCTTATCTCTCTCTCTCTCTTCTCAAATTCCACCACTTCACTTCCTAGAAAGCATACATATCAAAGCCTCCTCTCCTGTTGCTGACAAATTCACATCAGGGTCTCTATACAAAAAACTTAGCCACTTTTATAAAGTTTCTGCCAGCATTGCAGGTGTGTCTTGGACTCCACATGGGGAGGCACTCTTGTTGCTACAAGCAGAAGCTAAGGAAAGGCCTCTGGTCTCCTGAAGAGGATGATAAGCTTCTCAATTACATCACCAAGCATGGTCATGGCTGCTGGAGCTCAGTGCCTAAGCTTGCAGGTACTCTAATTTGTCACTTAATTTGCAAATTATGGGAACAAAATTACAGGACTAAAAATACTGTCTTTCTCTTTATGTGACATGTGGTATGATATATTGGCAGGTCTACAGAGGTGTGGGAAGAGCTGCAGGTTAAGGTGGATAAATTACCTGAGGCCTGATTTGAAGAGAGGGCCATTCTCACAGCAAGAAGAGAATTTGATAATAGAACTTCATGCAGTTCTTGGAAACAGGTACTTTATGTTAACTTGGGGTTTCTTTTTCCTTCTCCAATTCATCTTCTGGGCAATTACTAAAATCAATTCTGCTGCTACATATCAGATGGTCTCAGATTGCAGCCCAGTTACCTGGAAGGACAGATAATGAGATAAAGAATTTATGGAATTCCTGCATTAAGAAGAAGCTGAGGCAAAGAGGCATTGACCCCAACACTCACAAACCACTCTCAGAGGTACTTGATCAAAATGACAAAGAGATTAGCAAGCTCTCCCCAACCTACAAAAGCAATGAGAAAGCCTCTGTGGGATCAAATGAACTCAATCTTGCTGAGGCAGTGAATTCAAAGCCACCTGTAGTCTCCGAAAACCGGTACCCAGTTGAGGTTTCTTCCAGCTCCAAGGTCCTCAACAACAACAGTAACAATGGCAGCAGCAGCAGCAGTAAGAATTTGACTGCTGTTAATCCACCCACCCAAGAGTTCTTCCTGGACAGAGCTTGTACCACCTCACATGAAGGCTCCACCAGCAGTTGCAGGCCCTATGATTTGGTGGGGTATTTCTCTTTTCATCAAAACCAATCCAATTATGGATCAGATATGGGGCTAGCAGTAAATCCAAATACCACTTTCAGCTTCCTCAATCAAAATCCAAGGTCTTCTGAGATGCTACCAGCAGACTTCAGTTCTAGCATGGCACCAAGTCTTTTGCCATCCATATCATCAAGCTCATCAATCTTCACAACTCCCCCCACACGTGTGAAGCCTTCCATCAGCCTCCCCTCTGATAATTCATCCACTTGGGATTCAAACACCTTCAGCAACAATGGCAACAGAAGCAGCAACAGCAACATGGAACTGCAAAGCAACAACAACAACAACAGCAACAGCTTCTTTGACAGCAGCACTGCAGCTTTTTCTTGGGGCCTGCAAGAGCCTGTAAAATCTGACGATGCAGAAGAGATTAAATGGTCTGAATATCTCCACAGTCCATTTCTGATGGGAACAGCCACAACCGCTATACAAAACCATCATCAAGCTTTTCAACATAATAATACATACACTCATGATCAGGTCAAACCAGAAACGTCACAGCTTTTGTCATATGGTTCAAGTGCAACAACAACAACTTCAACTTGGCACCATCAGAACCAACAAGCTTTTCAAGCTTCAGAGATGTGTACAAAGGATCTTCAGAGACTTGCTGTAGCTTTTGGACAGACCCTTTAGTTTGTATTATCATTCAAAATCATCAGGTGCGGGACAGCCTACTCTATCTAGCTAACTTTGAGAACTAAAAAATTTCAACATCATCATCAGAAGTTGTCAGTTTGAGAGAAAGAGAGAGAGAGAGAGAGGAGAGAGAGGGCTTGGAAGTAAGACTTCTTCTGGTTTTACAATTTACAGGTGTGTGCTTATAGAATTTTCTTTTGATTTTTTTTGTAAATGTGTCCAATACCAAACTTCTCAGCCTTTATATTTTCATTGTTAATCACCATATATATTGTGATATCTTCATCTGAGCTTTATGTTCATCCAAGTCCTTAGCTTTGTGCATGAAATATATATTTCATGTCCTTCAATATTGTTCTTCATTCAATTATTGCAGATTTAATTGCAAACAGAAAAAAACATTTATTGGGGTTCAATGTGTGGTGGATGAAGATTGAATAGTGGTTGTATATGCTTTTCTTCATTTTTTTTTCTCGAAGAAATATTCTACTGACGTGGAATGTCATGTGATTCTTGTCACACCAGCATATCTCATACAGTACAAGAATTATGTATGTAAAATTAAGTTTTTCCAAATAAGTTTAACCAGTATCATTACTTTCACTTTCGCCTTCACCTTTTCAAAATCTGAAGTCCAGAGGTGATTGTGACTCCATCTGCAAGATATCCATAAATATTTGGTTTCCTGGGATCCATTTTTTATTTATTTAACATTTTATTTATTTATATTTAGATGATATATATATATATATATACACATCACTTTCTTTCCTGATCCTTTTCACATTGAAATAATAAAGATAGAGAAAATTCTATTTTCTAGTGCAGAAATTCAAGCGGCCATTTTTCTTAAATGGATGTCTATCAATGTCTCCTAGAGATGGAGATGTTTTTCACTTTTCATGTTTTTAACAGTCTTTAAGTCACTTCCTCTCCCTCAAGACTCAATGGCTGATGAAGACATGAAATAATGGTTGTCTTCCTTTTACTACAAGCTGATAAAGTTCATGGTGTGCCAAGCAAAACTAAAATAAATAAAAATAACAAGGGAGGCACAAGGCAAGATTCCCACATCATATATTTATAGAAATCCACCTGATATATAGCTAGTACTGGTGAAGAAAAAAAAATATATATATATATATATATATATGAGAAATGACTTGCAATGCAATAAAGGCCATAAATTCTTGTCTGATTATTTTTCTTGGGTGGCAAATAGACTATAGATTATTATCATGAGAGCTGAAGAAGCAAAGAAAACTTCCAATTGAGTACAAAAGAAAAGAAAAATGAGGAGGAGGATATTTAAGTGTACAGTGACATTGAGATGGAGGAGGACACATATATATTGTGACAAAGCTAGCTATAATTTTTCGTACTATAATATATCAGAGGACAAGAGCATACCGTGTGCTGTGTCCCTGGG
Source organism: Prunus padus (assembly GCA_024362665.1). Lineage (NCBI taxonomy): Eukaryota > Viridiplantae > Streptophyta > Magnoliopsida > Rosales > Rosaceae > Prunus > Prunus padus. Next base: position 3,478,900 of record JANFAM010000019.1, read on the forward strand.
TGGGCCTAAACCTTTACTACTGTGAGGAACCACAGAATTGGGTCCCTCCAAGATGCTGAAACTTCAAGAAAAGAGAGAGAGAGTTTTTAGTGGGATGTGTAGAAAGAAGATAATAGAATAGACTCTGTGCAGTGCAGGCTCATCACAGGAAAATTCATAGCAGTGAGTGAGGGTCCAAAGAGAGGTGAATTCATCACCAAGCATCTTTCCCTTATGAAGCAAGACAAGGGTAAATCTTGCTGTAGGGAATGAAAGCAGATAGGGAAAACATATATATATATATATATATATGTATTCATAATTGAAAATTCTTGGAGAACCCACAGGTACATAGGAGAATTAAAGTTAGTTAAGGAATAAAACCACAGAAAAGAGAAACAATGTGCATGCATGCCTGTAAAATCATGATATTACTCTATGTACATTGACTGTTCTAGCCTTCTAATTATTTGATAAACTTTGAATATTTTTTTTTGAATACAAACGCTAGTCTAAACTATAAGAGGATGGAGGTTTCTCACCCACACACTACCGAGACCCTTTTCCACGGCACTAGACCCACAAAATTTGATAACTTTTATTAGTTTGAAAATTTCATACCAAAAAGAAAAAGAGAGAGATGTCAATAGAGCATGGGTGGTTTGGGGTATATTTCAAGGAAAGCCTATTCAAGTAAAAAGGCCACGCCTTTCCTCCTCTCAAATACACGGCAGGTACCATTTTGTTTGTCCATGCACACAGACATCATTGTACAGTTTCCCTCGTGGAATATGTCTAAGTCTTTTATTTTTCCTTATTTTTTTCTTTACTTCAGGGCAACATATAAATGTTATATCTTATATGTATGGTTTATATATATACATGCATGTGAACCAAATTATTGGGTCTATCGGTTGGGTCCCTACAAATTAAAGAGTGATGGTAAAGAACAAAAAGCATTGCAAATATTGGCCAGACCAAGAGCGGAGAAGATGGGATTACAGTAATGCAGTTGCAAAATTTGATTTCTTTGGTATTTTTAAAATGTTTAAACCCCAAGATAACCCAATGTTTTAATTTAATTAATTGGAATCTTTACTTTTCTTTTCTTTTTTCCAATATATTAAGACTTAATACTTTTTATCAACTGATGAGATGAATGTGTTCATAATCATTAACCCAATGATGAGTTCTGTTCTGTGGAGGAGATGATGATTTTATGTAAAATATTATTTGTCAGAAGATTTTGTTCTGCTGCAAAGATATATATGTCAAAGCTACCACATATAATCCATATATGCACAGAGAAATCAAGATGAACAAGAATTCAGACACAAGTCAGGCAAAAAAAGGACTTGAAATCCGTAGGGGAATAGTGGTTTTCTTAAACTACAAGTTGACAAAAACTTAATAAACAAAGTTAAATGTTTCTTGTATTAGAATCAACTTTCATGGAATGTTCTTCTCCTAAACACTTTGAGGTTCAGAAGGAGATTAAAAAAGATTAAAAATAATTGGCTGTTCTTGTGGCAGAGATTCGATGGAAGAATCTTCAGCACAGAAAAACCAGCATCTTGTCTCTCATTTTGACAATATGCAAGTGCATGGCCTAAACATCAATGCCAAATGAAATGCATAAATCTTTGATTTAAGAGAACAATTATTCACTACTAGAAAAGCTCCATATAAGCCGCGGATACATTCAAAATACTTGTTAGAATGAGCCCATTTTAGGCAAATTGGCTCATTTCTTGTAGCTTGGCCCCTAAGTTGATTTGGGTCCCTATAGTTTTCAAAAAATTGATAAACCAGATTAGTTTTTGTTTTGGTAACAATAGTTCTTATAAAGACAAAGGTTTAACAGTGGAACTATGAGCCCCACTGGTAGCAGAAGTCTCATGGCAAGTACAAGCATGCACAAAGTCATCTATTTATTTATATATGTGCCTTGGGAACATGGGAGAATTACATAATATATATATATATATATATATTTATGTATAATATTATAATTATTATATATTAGCTCCCATGACTTTGAGGTGTTGTTAATATAGCTCCTTACCAACTGGCAAATTGTTAATATGCTGGTTTGCATATAAAACTTCTTTTCGTACAAGATAAATATATTTAACTATCATCATGAGAAGTATTTATTTATTTATTCTTTAGTACTTGAGATTACTTTGATTTTTAAATTAAAGCTAAGTATTATTTAAAACACCACCGATTATTTTATATGGATTGAAACTTGAAAGCATAAGAAAACACCAAAAAAGCTTCGGCCCCGGAGAGCAATACAATATAGACTAGATTATTCATGAACTTTTATTCATCCCTGCAGACAATCAAAGGGTTAATGATAAGGAATCTTATGATTAATCATAATCCCAATAATTCGAGAGAAAGTCTCAAATCTTGGCACAATCATTGATGATTGTTAATTTTCAACTCTCCAATCCAAAATATGAACTGAGGCAATTTGATTCCTACACACAAGACCTTTCTCTAGCTAACATTAAAATATGCTGCAAATTGTGAAGGGTAACATGGCATTAGGATCATTAATGCAACATAAATCACAAATTAAATCAACTATCTTTGTCTGGTTTCGACCATATGTATATTTTAATAATCAGAACACAGCAGAGAAGCAGTTAAAGCAATAGGATATAACAAAGCAGAGAAGACTTATATTTTTATATATATGTAGAGAGAGAGAGAGAGAGAGAGAGAGAGAGAGAGAGAGAGAGAGAGAGAGAGAGAGAGAGAATAAAAGAGACATACAAGGAGAAGTCTCTGAGTCTTGGTTGTTGTTCAAGAAAGATACCAATTGATCTCTACGTTGTCAAACGGAGGAAGATTAAAACTATTTATCTCATAGTTCATAGGCTAGCTTTGCAGGGTTGATGATGTTCTTTGTAAATTACAAATCACCACGGATTGTACGGCGCAAATTGCAGTGTTTTTTTCTTCTTTTTTGCTTTTGATTTTTTTCTTTTTACATGAACTTATTGCGGTGTTTAATCTGTATCGAGTAGTTCAACTCTCACAGAAAATACTGTACGATGCATTAAACCACAGTAACCCCGGATATGCTAAATTTACGTTTAGGTTGCAAAGGACCCACTAGTTGTTTGGAGTATTTACTCCTTTAGACAGTTCTGAGTTCGAATTCTAACATCAGTAGTGTGTCTGAGTTTAGTATCTATCGCCCCTCTCAATAGAAAATATCTTCAATTTTTTTTTTTAAATAAATAAAAATTTCCGTTTAGGTTTAACAAGCTTACTACATATTGGGCTGGACTGGTTTTTGACAATAACATTCGGCTTTAAATCTGGACTGAGGTCTGAAAAGCCCACATAAGCTCAGATGGGTTTGAATAATATTGGGCTTTAAAATTTTGACCAAAGTATTACAAAGCCCACATTAGGGGTCTGCGGTGTGATATTGGTGTACCAATATAAGGAGAACAGACCCCTAATGAGGTAAAATGCGGTGTTATATTGGAGGCGAGCAAATCTGTTCTCCTTGAAAACGGTAATGTTCATTGTAAATTTTCAATGTTCATTGTAAATTTTCAATGTTCATAGTAGAAAGAATTATATTGATTTCAATTGCATTACAAAGTTGTTTTATTAAGCACAGGGGATAATAACCCAATAATAGGATGACCATGGAAATGAGCCAATTGATTAAACTATGCTGTCACTGGAGGAACCAGATGGCGGCAAGTTTCATCAACAACCTTAACTTCCGCTCGGTCAAAATACCAATCTCCAACTGCTTCTGCAATTGTCTGCAAAATCTTGAAACATAACATTAGGATCAAGTCTTGAAACTCCATCTATGTAAACATGTGTTTGTGTTGGAATGGAAGAATAGGCTCACCTTGTTTCCAACAGCTGGAGAATCATGAGCAAACCATGCACCTTGCCCAGTTTGACCGTGCACATAACATGAATTTATGAACATCCCATTTTGATCAGACATTGAGAATTTTTTTAATGCATCCAGCATTTGGTTCCTAAATCCTGTTTCAAGAAAAACAATGTCATAATATTTACAGGTTTTAGTTACTTTGTTTCTGACGCTACTACAAGTTTTTAGAGCTCAAACAAGTCCTCATATATGGGATGCCTGTCACCTTGCAGAAATTGCATCTGGGATGGAGAACAACTTGCAAGGTTTAATCTGCAACCGTTCCAGTCGCCGTGGGGATCTGCTGATAGCGGAGCTAAACTGTATTGTATCTGATTTGAAGTGGGAAAATACCATTCAGTTCAATCCATTATTTCAGTAAAAGTCCATCCAGCAATTCTCAGGTAAAACAATTACCTGCCATGAATCATATGCGGCGTTGAGTATAAATAGCGGGGTTGTGATGTTGGCGATTAAGTTCTCAGGGAAGAAGCACTGTAATGCAAGCAAGGTGAGGGAAGTTGCTTCAGTTTAAGAGCAAGAACAAATGTACAGCTTATATTAGTTCCACCTATCTTCAAATTAAAAAAAAATGCAAGAGAAAAAAAAAATTGATTACAGAAGTAGGATCGAGGTGGCTAGTACAGAAATGTGGCAGATTTTCTTGCACCCCCTGTGACAACAATCATAGAGTTCTCAGTTGATCACCTTGTATCCAGAAGACATAATGTAGATGTTTCTTTCATAAGAAGAAAAAATGATTTGGGGGTTGGTTGCAAATCTGATCAGGTCAATCAATACCTGCAAGCCTACAACACCACTATATAAATTCCTGAGTGTGCGTCCACCAGAAATATCAACCCTACAATTCCATGTAGGATCACCAATGAAAATTGAAGTGTTAATAACTAGCTAGGAAAAAAATGCAGCAAAGAGTAAGGGCATTACGGATAGTACTCACGCATCAAGAAAAAATCCAGCATCACTCATGCACTTCACTTTTGTAGTTGTGGGAAATAAGCCTCGAAACTCGTCACAGTGCAAAATGGATGCCAGACCGCCAGCAGAGCCACCAGTAAGAAGAGCCTGAAACAATATGTTGCAAGAAGAGCCAGAACATGGGAAAAAGAACAGATCTTGAGCGAGAAGAAATGGTATACCTGATTGGCGTAGCGCATGCCCTTCGACATCAAATCTTCCATTGCAGACAACCATATACGCTGTCCTCTATATTGCAGGTTTGCTTCCTAAAAGCAGAACCACTATGTTTTAGCATTTGATATAGATGCTCTAAAATAAAAACTAGAAAATCATCCTAAACATACATCTTCTTTGCTCAATTGGTTAGCAGCCAAAACCAATACCATCAATTGGTGGAGAAATATGAAAGGCGAGAACATCCTACTGACCTTATCTTCACTGTCCCCAGAAAAAGAAGCACCATCGCAATAGCGAAGCATTACTCTATTCCAGTTGAAAAACTCTGCAATACCATAAATGATAAGATAAGGATCAAGACAGCTAAACCAGAAAAAAAGAAAAAGAAAAAGCAGATGCGGGTATTTAGCATTAAGTTTGAGGGAAAAACCAGGATTGTCTTCAGCTTCATTGCTTAGTATTCCAGTAAATGCTCTCTCTTTTTCCATGAGTGTTGATGATCCATACGCTGAATTTTTGCAGTTAGAACAACTCCGGGTGTCGTTACACCATGCTCCTCCCTGCCACAAGGACTTAGGGGCTTGTTTGGAGATCAATCAACGAAAAACAAAGATAGCTAAAAGGAAACATGTAACTTGTCATCTGATAGTTTCAGTCACAACATGCTCTGAAATGTAAGTTTCCTGAAACCATCTTTAAGATATACTTATTCCTACAAACATATGAAAAGATGTCTTTGTTTCTGATTTAAACCACCAACCTCCAAGTGAATGAGCCAACTATTTGCACCTGACCCATGTCCAGGATGCAAATGATAAGCAGGTAATGATCCATCCAAGCAGACTGCAAGAGCCAAATTCACAAGTAGGTAAATTAGGCCAAACAATTATGAGACAGCTCAAAATAAAAAGCATTAAATATCTGAGGTCACTATCACTAAGGAAGAAGAACTAAGACATGACTTAGAAAATGTATACCTGCTCCTTTAGCACCAGCTCCTTCAATGAGGGTTAGCTCTACCATTAATGTGTTATTTGCAGCCTTGGAGCCTCCATAGGTCTCCAACAAAGACAGCTCTGTCTCCTTAAGACTCTTCTTCAAAAACCCATCAACCCAATTGCTGAAAACAAGTGCTGTTACAAGACCAAGTACCCACAAGAACTTCATCATGGCTCTCCTCTGCTTCAATCTCTCTGCCACCCAAGTCTTGGAAAACATAGCTATAAAACTGAAACTCAGCTCCTAAACTGGAAAGAATTTTGACGAACGTCGCGTCTTTCAATACGATTACTTTGTTCACAGCTCCAGACGTACAAATTAACAATTTTTGCCAATTCAGAGAGTTTTTAAATTCTTGCTCAATTCCCAACTCATCATCACTTGCCTATCTAAATAACATAAAAAGAAAGAAACTATAAAAGAGGAGATAAGTTCTTATGGGAGATTACTCAACTGAAGGTGCCCACAAATGGGAAAGATAAGAGGAAATGTTCACTGGTGTGAGCATGAATTTTCCAAAATCTAGCAAAATCTTTGGAATGTGGGAAATGAACAAATTAAGGCTCCTGGGCTGGAGGCTTCAACATTTATTTCAGTGCTTCCAACAACAAATAATGCTTCAACGTTACTTAGATTAAGTCCAAAGACCCTCCTCTTTTTTCTTGGCATGAAAGTTTACCCAACTTAGTCTATAAGTCATTGACGAAAAAAAAAACTTAGTCTATAAGTCATATATATAAGAAACAGTGCTTCCCAAGTCATTTATATCAAATCACTTACACAAAAACCATAACGATAATCAAATTACTAACACTTTTCAATTTTGATTGATATTTTTCTGGGATGATTCTCTCTGCCCATTACTTGATATAGTGGAAGATTGTACTGTGCCTACTTGGAAGTAAGGGCTTAACACCGAACCATGTAACTTGGTGATGTTCTTTTATTTAATTTTCTTATGTGTTTGCTGGATTTCACATTTGAATTGTAACAGAAATAAAATGGCTAAACCTTTACATAAAACTCTAAATAGAACCCAGAATCAGAGTTTTCACATAAACCTATCAACAAACTCTTGCGAGTGGAGGAAAATAATGTTGAAGAATACAAAAGTCACATCATAAACTTAACAAAATAAATTACAACTTATAATAAATGGTTCCACTCCTAATAATAAGGCTTTTTGTGATAAAACCTCATACCTATTGAGCTTTGTAGGTGGCTAAGTTGGGGACAATATCGATGTTGCTAGTAGTGGGCCAAGGGCTCGTCCCTCTGAAATCTTAACAAATAACACCTTAGAAAAGTGACTTTTCTCTACCTCTCCAACTACTAATTTGCTAATACAAGAAAGAGTTTATTGGAACATACTCCAAGATATGAAGAGCTTTCACCAAAACATTACATCAATGCGAAACGCTTGCTGATGACATTTTGCACTTCTCAGCAGGCTTCCGTTTTATTGTCTTCTATTGATTTCAATTGAACTATAAAGCTCTGGACCGAAAAGAAAAATGAACTATAAAGCTATTTCATGTAATGTAACAGAAAATTAAGTTGACTCAAAGGGTTGACCATGTAATGAGCCTATCAATTAATTTGCTCTTTGGAAAACCAGATTGTGGCAAGAATTGTCACAAGGGTAGGGACAATCAACAGCCTTCACACTTGTTCGATCAAAATACCAATCTCCGACAGCTATTGCGATTGCCTGCATATCATTGATCACACATAGGATTAGAATTTCAAATTCTTGTTTCATGAAATTTCTTGAGATTTATGTTGTACGAAAACTTAATAAACTCTGTTGCATCAGGCTCACCTTCTTTCCAATAACTGGAGAATCATCAGCAAACCATGTATCCTGCCTCTCAGTTTGGCAGTGCGCAAAACACGAATTAATAAACAACCCATTTTTGTTAGACATAGAGAATCGTTTTACTGCATTCACCATTTGATTCCTGAATCCTGTTTTAAAGAAAAATAAAGTCATAACAAACAGCACAAGTTTAGTTAATTTGTTTCTGAAGCTGCTATAAAATCTTAAGAGTTAAAATAGTTCCTCAAATATGGGGATCACCTTGCAGAAAATTGATCTGTGATTGAGTACATTTTGCATGGTTTAATCTGCACTCGCGCCAGAAGCCAGCAGGATCTGCTGACGGTGGAGCTAAACTGGATTGTATCTGATTTCAAGTGGGGAAATACAACTTAATGCAGTCATTCAGTAGAGTACTTCACTTGATGTACAGTATGGGACATCAGGTGTAGAACCAAAATTTTAGACGTTATAGAACTGAAAAATTACCTGCCATGAATCGTATGCTGCATTGAGTATAAAGAGTGGAGTTTGAATGTTGGCGATCAAGTTCTGCGGGAAGAAGCACTGAAAGGAAAGATAAAATAAAAGGGGGTGGGGAGAAGCTGTGTCAGTTTTAAGGGGGAGCAGCAGTGCACGTAACTTTTCGATGTTTCCACAGATCTTCAAATCAAGGACTACAAATATATATATATATATATATATATATATATATATATATATATAAAGGAAAAAGAAATGATTACCGAAGTAGGATCAAGGTGGTTAGTGCAAAACCGTGGCAGATTATGTTGCACTCCCTGGGACAATCATATTAATACCATAAGCATACATGAAAAACATATATGACGACATATTAGATCTGAGAAAAACAGTATCACTATGCAGAAAATATATTGTTGCTTACATGGAATTCAAGAAAAAGAAAAGGAAAAAACATGGATTGGGAGTGGATTACAAATCTTTAAGATCATGCCAATACCTGCAAGCCAACAACACCATTATATAAATTCCTGAGTGTGCGTCCACCAGAAACGTCAGGCCTGCAGTTCCAACAGGATCACCATTTGAAATCTAAGTGTTAATAAGCTAGAGCATGTCTTTATGTGAATAGTGCTGGAAAGGGAGAGTCCGTTAACGATAGTACTTACGCATCAAGAAACAATCCAGCATCACTCAGGCACTTCACTTTTGTAGTTCTTGGAAATAAGCCACGGAACTCATCACAGTGCAAAATAGCTGCCAGACCACCAGCAGAGCAACCTGAAAGAAGAGCCTGAAATACGATTGGTTAATATGCTGCAAGAAGTGCCATAACATGGGAATGGGAATATACAATAAGCAAGAAGTATTATACCTGCTTGGCATAGCGCATGCCCTTGGACTTCAAATCTTCCATTGCAGACAACCATATACGCTGTCCTCTAAATTGCAGTTGTCTGGCCTAAAAGCAAAATCACTGTATGTTAGCATCTGGTGTGCACATGCATGAAAATAGTTGAGGTACCATCCAGCACTACCAGATTTATGTTGGATTTATCAGTTTTAAGTCATATAAGATTGGGCCATTCTATTTCGCCTACCTTTTTACCACTCTTCTTATAGTCAAACTTTGTGCAACTCTATAGATATTCTAAAACAGAAAAGTATAAGGAGGTCAATTTAAAACCACACGGGAAAGCACCAATACACTGTCTAAACAACTATATCAAGGTGGAACTGGAGCGGTGTGTGTGAGATCCCAAATTTATATTTTCATTGCTCAATTTGTTAGCCACCAAATTATTAACATCCAACCATTTGGTGGAAAAATGTAAACAGTGAGAACATCCTACTAACCTTATCTTCACTGTCACCAGTAAAAGAAGCACCATCACAATACCGAAGCTTTACTCTGTTCCAGTTGAAAAAATCTGCAATCCCATAGATGATAAGATGAGGGTCAACACAGAAACAGAAAAAGGTAGATGCAAGTATAGTCTTTGAAAAGTTAGCATTAAGTTTGAGGGAAAAACCAGGATTTTCTTCAACTTTATTGCTTAGTATTCCAGTAAATGCTATGTTTTTTTCCATGAATCTTGATGATCCCCGCCTCGTTGTTTTTCGGTAAACACAATTTCTAATGCTGTTACACCATCCTCCTCCCTGACACAATATATTTATTCAAGTCAAGTTCTGAATTAAGCAAACCGTCAGCAAAATCTAGGGACTTGATAGGCTTGTTTGGCAATCAATCAACCAAAACGTAAAATGATAAAAAGCATGAATTTTTTTTGCAGAAACTATCTTTAAGATTTTGATATGCAAAAATATGCAAGAGAATGAATAGCTAAATGATGTCATTGTTTTTGGTTTATCTCACAATCACAAACCTCCAAGTGAATGAGCCAACTACTTGCCCCTGACCCGTATCCACGATGCAAATGATACCCAGGTAAGGTTCCATCCAAGCAGACTGCAAAAGCCAAAAACACAAGAAGGTAAATGAGGCCAAAATAAAACTGAGACAGATCTCAAATAATATAAAAATTCCAGGAATAATGCATAAGGCTTGGCTTACAAAATGAAATTTAAAACAAAACATGGACAAATACAATGTAAATAACATCATAGATAGGTCAGGGGAAAAATGGGTAAACAAACTAACAACAATTACATCAGCCTCATGTAAAATAATATGCTAAAAATTCCAGCAGGCACAGATTAGAGAATCTTACTCAGAGTCTCAGACCCCTTGATTACATTGGGGAAGATTTAGATGGGAAGGAGAAAAAACAGAGTGTCAAGTAGCAAACAAGAGTGCAAAGTTTTCAGGAAAAACAGCAATACAAGCTACAATAAACAAATAAATAAATGCAGGGAAAAACAACTCTAAATTAAGATTGCCACTAGAAAAAAAGGCACCATCTTTATCTAAATCAAGCAATATGCAAAATGTACATCAACTTATCAAGAATGGAGAAAAACATAGGAGTGTAAAGTGTACCTGCTCCTTTGGCTCCAGCTCCTGGAATGAGGGTTAGTCCTACCATGAGATAGTTAGCTCCGACCTTGGATTCTCCATAGGCCTCCAAGAAAGACAGCTCTGTTTCATTAAAGCTGTGCTCTGCAAACCCATTAACCCATTTGCTGAAAACAAGTGATATTACAATGCCAACCCACCAGAGCTTCATCTTTGCTCTCGTCTGCTTCAATCGCTCTGCCACCCAAGTCTTGAAAAATGTAACTTATAAAGAAAAAGTAGAAAAGTAAAGAGAGGAAGAAAAAAAAAGGCAAACTTGGATTTGCCCTGATGTTATGCGTATTTGGCCATAGAGTTAGTGACTGGATTAAGTACCTGCAACAACATTTAAGGGAAAGTCTTCAGTTTGGGAACGAACTATGGAAGGAAATGAAACTCAATAAATCTGTGTGTGAGAGAGAGAGAGAGGAGAGAGCCTTTTTAAGGTTTTATTACACGAGGCACGTTTCGAATCTAAATTACGTAAGATTAGAAGGAGGGCAAGACAAAAACTACAGTACTAACTGGACAAGCAATATCACAGACCATCTGGACCCTTGATTTGAGAGAGGGGCAAAAGATGGACCGGGGGGGAAGGTGACATTAGATAACGAAAGTGGGGTCAACGAAGGAGGAGGGAAGAGTAATGATTGGTTCTCTGGTCTCTGGACTCGGGAGAGAGAGAGAGAGAGAGAGAGAGAGGAGGGTAGTGAATGTGTAGCGACACACTAAGGACCACACTAAGATAGTTAAGACTTTAATGTGGGGGGTTTAATGTTTTTATTTTCTTTTGGCTACATTAATTGTTTTAACTTGTAAAGTTGTGAGCTTTAGGGCATTCGGTGGAATTAACAGGAACCCGTGCTTGTCTGGTTGAGAGATGCATACAGCCCACAGGTACAGCTGCCTGTTTCTGTGTTTCTGCACTAAACAATCATATATCTATCAGAAAATTCCACCGTGATCAATGGCTCATATTAAAGTAGAGGGGCCACATTTTTCATTCTTTTGTTCAGAAAAAAGTATACCTGGTCATGGTTTTAGCTGATCTTTTGCTCTTGATGTTAGTTTTTGGAGTTCAGATCTTTGTGCAGTGTGTTTCGCTGAAAATATAGTGAATGTGAATCTGTCTGTCCAGTGAAATAATGGAAACAGTACATGTTATTACTATTATTATGGATCTATAATTCTGCCATCTTCCTATTTTTCCCCTGAGTTTCCTTCTCAAATAGTATTTTTAACCCCAAAAGGGCCTAAATGTGTGGGCAGATTTCTCCAACTTTGGTAGCAGAAGATCTACATTTTATATGAGACTGCTCACCTAACCATATCTTGAATTTTATCAATAAATAAATAAAATTAAAAAAACCCAAAATAGTTAATATGTAATAGGTTTTTTTTTCTTTTATATACATGCAGAATTGGAGAGAGAGATTCGAACACAGAACTTCGGGTGTAAGGATAATTGCTAGATCTTCTCTCGACTATAAAAGAGGGATGGATATTTTTCTTTTGTTAGGAGTTAACTCAAGTGAGGCTGCCGACAATTATGGGGTTAAAAATAAGAGGACAGCTTGATTTAGTGTGAATAGGGGGTCTTAAAGTGTATACATAGCCAGCTCTCTCAAATCCAACAGAAAAGGCTTTGGAATGTTCGAAATGAACAAGTTAAATAATGCCCCTTTGAGGCCTTGATGCCTTCCCCCATCCACCAATATACTAGCTACTAGCCAGAAACTAATGCTTCCAACGGCAACGACAAGCAAATTTAGTGAAGACTTTGACGCAATTGACGCTTCTATTTCTTCAAATTGACCATATATCCTTTGCGTTTACGCAACTGTCATGCACACATTAATTATATAATAATGCTCATATCCCTACACACCCACCCCCACGTAAAAGCACATAAATTCATAGATTAGGTCAAATTATAATCAAGAATATTTTTTAGTGGAGATTTATGTGTGTTTGCTGGTGGTGACTTGATGTTTACTTTTCGTCAAACATGTTTTCTTGCTTCTTGTTAGAATGAACTGTGATGAAGGGGACGACTTTTGTTTTGTGTGGCGCCTCTTGCCATACAAAGGCGGTAATTAGTAGATAACAACCCTGCAAAATTGGATTAATATAATTAAGAGGGAATTGGAAAGACTGAAAATTTGCATGTGATTAGGATAGTTACTGAATTCACGATATTGTGATTCAAATGAAATTTTTGATTGGTTCGTTCGATGTGTTTTGTTGGGCCTCTAATATAATAAAGTGGAGATGAGTGCGAAGAAGAAAATAAGAGATCAAAACTTTATGATTCTTTGTTTCAGCTTTGCTCATTGAGAAGCAAAATGTTGTTACACACAGATTTGCTAGGTTTGTTTTAAGTAATGAGGATAGTTTTGTTCGGTTTGAGGTGCTTTTAATTTTATTCATGACGTTCTGTTGTATAAGTCGGAAAAAAGATGTTTGTTCCCGTTGTATTCTTTAATTTATTTATAAAGATAAAAATATAGAAAGAGCTTTTTTTTAGCACAAGGGATCTCATTAAGATGAATGTTATCACATTATAGATCTAAGGTGATTTGCTTTCCATATGAAAATGGTGAAAGTCAGCCTGATCCATCTGTTATATATATATATATAACAGTGCTGAAATTAAATAAGGTCAGGCATTTTTTGGCAAATTATAAACCATTAAATATCTCCCAAATCACGTGTAAGAGACACAATAATTTATGGTGAATCCAAGTTTATATAGAAAGAAGAAAAAAACCATCATATTAATGACAAGAGAGGCACCATGTGAGCAATGAGCACTTGGTCCCATAATCACATGATGCATCTTTTGAAGCCTGCTTGATGGCAAAACAGCCCACCAAGCTCTGTCACGCACTATACTCTTTCTCCATCAAAATATCTGGGTCTGGTCTCTGCACAACTCCAAATTTTCTATGTATTTAGTATCCTATATTTTACACTAACCACACAAACAAACAAGAACTTTCACATACGTAGATTAAGTCATTTGATCAGGGCAATATATCCGGTTCATTGTATTCAAGTTTAATTCTCATTTTCGTCTATTAGAGTAATTAAAATATCACTTTAGGGAATGAAATGCTTGCAGATTTTTAGCATGTACTTTTGTAGAGCGTACCAAGAGGGCATTGTCATTGTCCTACTGTCCTAGTATTTCACTCTCAGAAAGCTTCAATAATGGTCAAAGCCCTACGAAGAAGAAAATAAGAAAAGCTTGGAAGCTAACACCACTTGACATCTGTAGTAAATTGGGACCTGAGGGTGCTTAATGCTTCCATGTGTGCCCTTCTCATGCTGACGCGTGGTTGACCTAATAAGGCATAAAGATGGAATTGTGAATTTAAAGTTTGGGTTGGGTTGGACAGTTTGGTTTATATATTGGGTCTCAACTTTTAAAGGTGAAGGCATATCTTCTTTGGGCCAAGAGAGATTGAGCTCAGTTAATTTTGGGCCTGACCAATTGAGCTTTCGTGCACCAGCTCAGCCCAATTTCTATCCAATTTTGACCAAATTGGAGCCAGACTCGAGCCATTTTATAGAAAGAATTCTATAGTTAGGGACTTATCTAATGAGGTCTTATCTTTTAATTGTTTGATTAAATTAACTAATTTGATCTAATGACTAATCAATTTTTTCCAACAATTAAAAAATAGAATCTCATCTAAGGGCCTTAGATAAGTCCCTCACTATATAATTCGCGGCCTAATACAAAGATGCAAGATTGTTTAATATTAATATGAGTTTTTTTTTTTTGGTCTGAATATTAATATGAGTTGAGAATGCTCCATTTCTTTATTTATGAAAAGATAGTAGAAAACTTATTAAAATACATCTGTATGATATGGAGGATGGATAAAATCCTCACAAGGCCCTTCTCAATCCCAATCCGCACATCCCTAAATTCACAATTCAAAGCATGTCAAGCTAGCTAGGAGTAGTGTGAGAGCAACTCATAGCCCGTAAGCATCCCTATATAATAATAATAATAATATACACCACACATTCTCAGTCCCAAACCCAAAACTATCTTACAATTACACACACACAAATAAGATCAAAGAGAGACTGAACCCAAAAATTAAAAAAATAAAAATAAAAATAAAAACCCATTAATTATCTATAGGTCTTCTTCAACCTTTTCAAAGCTAAGTACCCACATCAGCACATTTTTCCTCAGTGAGCTTCCTCCCCCTGTTTACTATATGCTTTCTTTTTTGGGCTTCATAAAGGTGTTACCTTTTCTTCATTAGTCTCACTTCCACTGTCTTGAGTACTTGGGTCACCATTGATAAGAGGGATCTGGTTCAAGGGCTTCAGCTGAATCTTAGAAGCCGGTTCATCTGTTTTGTACTTGTACCATGAAGCCCAGTAAAGATAGTTTGCAAAGTTGATGCAGCTAAGGATGGCCAAGAACCAGTAAAATAGTTGCACATTGTTTTTGTTGATGTCAATTCCATGCAGCCATCCTTGTTTGCTTGGAGCAATTCTTTTGGTCACAGCATTTATGACATCAACAACGATGGAACTCAAGAAGTAACCAAATGCAAGTGAGAGCCATGTGAATGAAGTGGAGAGAGATTTCATGCATGCTGGTGCTTCCTTGTAGAAAAACTCTAGCAGTCCAACTAGAGTGAACATGTCAGCAATTCCAAAGATAGAATATTGGAAGGAAAGCCAAAAGAGACTTATGGGCTTTGTTATGTCCTTGTGGACTTGGTTTTTTCTCTTCACTTCAACAATGCCGGCTACAGCCATTGAAATTGCAGATAGGACTAGTCCAACACCGACGCGTTGAAGCTGCGTGATGCCTGCAGGATGGTTTGTGATCTTTCTAGCAAAAGGAACGAAGAAGAACTCGTAGATTGGGATGAGCATGGACATGAAAAGGAGAGGGATGACAGGAATTGATGGCGCCGGAACCTCAAAAGAGCCCAAATGGCGGTTCATGGCATTCCCTTGTTGGACTGAGAATGTTTGGAGTTGTGCTAAACAAGTGTTCATTATGATGGTGCTGAACAGAATGGGCAACATTCTTGTTAGGACCTTGACTTCTTCAACTTGTGTTACTGTGCAAACCACCCATTGTTGGGGCTTGGTGTCTTTGCCAAGTATGGCTGCTTTGTCTAGAAACCTGGTCAAAATTAATAGGCAGTAATTAATTACCTCATCTCTGTGAAATTTTGTTAATTACTGTAAGCCACATCTTTTTTCACCCCTCAAATCAACAAACATATATCATGGTCCAACAAGTCAATGTCAAAAGGGAAACCCTCCCACGTTAACAGAAACTTTGATGTGAACTTGTCATTGTATTATCATGGTGCTTCTTGATTTTCTGTATCTTTTTTGTTTGAATGTCAAATTTGAAGAATCTTGGCATGCCATTTGGTGAGTCTTGTTTAAATATATTTGGCATGCATGAATGTGAGTTTATTGGACATTATTGGTGAACTTTAAGCATGAATTAATGTAATGTCTCACCTGAACTGATCAGTGTGTGCAATTTTTTCCTCAGTGTAATTCAACTCTTTTTCACTGATCTCATACAGTTCTTGAGGGCTCCCTGGCTGTGGTAAACGTCTATTTTTTATCGCAACGACAATAACCTGCGAAATCATTTAGACATTGTAGGCGTGCTAGTAATTAATCAAGTGTGCTAATTATGTCTGCACATGTAATTAAGTTTGAGAGAGTTTGATTAGAGAGAAAGAGAGACCTGAACGATCCTTATGATGGGACTGTCTCCGGGGATTTGGAGGCGGTAGAAAGGCTTGCCAATAGCAAGTACAGCAAACCCGACAAAGGTTGCAATTGTTGAGATAAAGAAACCCCAATACCAAGCTACATTGGTGCTAACATACACAACGGCTGTGACACCAATAGTTGCTCCAAGTGTACTAGTGAGCATGAAACAATTGAAAAATGTTGCAAGTGATTTCGCTTCCTCTTTCCTGTTAAACTGGTCTGCACCAAATGCCGGCAGCGCTCCCCTCACACCACCTGTTCCCAATGCTAGCAAACACAAGGATGCATAGAGCATAAAGGCTATACGGCCTTCCACACAACTTGACTTGCCACAAGGTTTTGGGTGCAAATCCTTTGAATAAGCTTGAATTGTCATCAGCACCAAAGCCTATATGTGTAGGAAGTTTTATTAAAATTGGAGCCACAGGTAGAAGTAGAACTAGAAGAAGAATGACCAACTTTATTTTTGTTACCAGTATTTCGACTGCGCCGAAAATCAGACATGTTGTGAATCTGCTCAAGTATGTATCAGAAATGAAGCCGCCGACGAGGGAGAGCAAGAAAGTTGATCCCATGAAGTTTGTGAGAGTGTTGGCAGAGTGTGACAGATCAAATTGCATCACAAACATAAAGTACAGGACCATGCTCACCATGTTTGCCACAAACCCCATGTTGTCCAATGGCAGCAATACTACATAAACAAGAAGAAAGAAGCAAAATGTAAGAAACCATGTGAATCAAATATAACAAAACAACTTGATAGTATGCTGTGAATGGTTCATGGTTGCTTACCAAAAATGAAGCTGGAAGCAGTAAATCCTCCCTTCTTTTTGTCCATCGGGCCGAGGGAGCTGTAGCTTGCCTTGGCATTCTCTTCTCCCTGTTGTACACAACATTA
This sequence comes from Prunus padus, assembly GCA_024362665.1. Taxonomy (NCBI): domain Eukaryota; kingdom Viridiplantae; phylum Streptophyta; class Magnoliopsida; order Rosales; family Rosaceae; genus Prunus; species Prunus padus. The sequence goes on from JANFAM010000019.1 coordinate 3,496,457, forward strand.
TGAAACACATGAACAAGAGTATAACAAAAACCAACGCACACAAGCAGAGAAGATGGATTAGGTGGTTTGACTTACCATGGTTGAAACTTGAAACTTGAGGAGAATAAAGTTGTGAGAGTATGTTTTCGGCACAAGAGGCCTTGAACATATAGCCTGCAAAGAGGCCTAGTATTTAACATTTAAGGCATCAGATTGTTCGCCTTATTGTTCTCAACTTCTCTCTCTCTCTCTCTCTCTCTCTCTCTCTCTCTCTCTCTCATGTCTCTGTCTCTCTGCCTCTCTGTCTCTTCCTGTCTCTCTCTCTCTGTCATAGTGTGTCCCTCAATTGGAGGAATGCAACTTGGAATTTCTACATTTCTTTTTTGTTTGTGAATTTTTTTTGTCCATTTCATTTCAAGAACATGTCATGTTTTATTAGGTATATTTGAATGTCTAGTTTATCTTCATTTTTAACCATAATTATTATCAGTAGTCAACAAGCTGCCAGTGGCATTCATATTTTGTGCCAAAATTACTGCTAGTAGTGGATATCTAAAATTTGAATGACAGTGGATAATTTAAAATATCTGTTAGTGAATATCTAAAATGACGCAGCGTGATAATAAAACTTGGCTAAAACTTTAGCCTAAACACGAAACTCTGAAATCCACCAGGAAAGTTTTGAGGAAACCTCAAAGATTTATTTGATAACTGAAAATAACATCACCTAAACCCTAGCCATGGGTTAAAAGGTGTTTAAATACTCCTAGAAACCCTAGGAATTAAAAAATAATAATAAAATAAGAAAATAGCAAGTTTCCAAAAATTATAAAAACTTTAAAATTGGATTTTGGGCTGCCAAATGATCTCGGATGCCCAAAAAAGCTCATTACACCGTGACACTGTTCTCTTCGAAATAATGGGTCATGAGTCTGATTCTGAGCTTGGAGCCCAAACCTGCAGTTTACCAGATTTCCCTTTTCGTGCGATTCGCTCCAGCTCCTCTTCGATTGCTTTCACCATATGTTCTACATCATAAAATATCTAAAATTTAAATATCTAGACATTTTAGATATCCACTAGCAGTAAATTCACTAGACATTTGAGTACATTTAAATTTTCAATTATGCCAGTGGATATCTATCTCTCTCTTCTTTTTTGGTCTTATCAAGCACATTTAAATGATGCAAATTAAAATCATTCCATTGGCAATTTCACCCATTTTCCTTCCCTAAGAAAGAAGATCTTACTAAAGCAAATACATAAGCAGGAGGAGATGAGAGCCAAAAATATATTGCAGAAAATATTAATAAAGCAAATGCATTGAATACATTCCATTATAGTAACTTGATGGTCACATTCCATTATAATAACTTGATGGTCACAGTCCATTATAATAACTTGATGGTGCTATTGCATGATCATGATTTGTAATTGGTCAAGTTTGAATGTTGTTTTCACTGCAGCAATCATTTTTTAACAGATAACAAGTCTATTTTGTTAGGTCAATCCCAACCATGTAAAGGAGACTCCGGGACCAAGCTTGAAGCATCTCCTCCCCAAGTTGAAAGTTTAAAGGGGGATATGCAATGAATGTAAAGAAGGGAAAAGGCAGCACATGAAATGAACCCTCATATCTAATTTTTCCAAATGCACTATTTGAGTTGACAGAACAGCTCAAAAGGATATTTCATCATGTTTTCAGGAATCTCATTAATTATTTGGTTTGATTATCTCTCATTATCATGCCCACAAATTTATGTAGACCCACTTGCAGATTTCCTTTTCTTAATCAGCCGATAATATCTTTGCATATCATTCATCAAATCACAGAAATCATTATCCAATCAAAGTCTGGTAATTTGGCATACTTTGGTAATTTCACACTTGTTGCGGGATGAAGCAAGGTTGCAAATTGGTACCATCGATTATATTGCTTTCTCAAACTGTTTGTTTGATTATAAATAAAGTAAGATATGATTTATTAGTTATCAAGACAGAAAGATTATCCAAAGCTCATGAAATAAAATATATTTCTATAATTCTTTCTCTGTCATGCAGTTCCTGCTCCCATAGTTGATATTTCCCACCAGTTTGCCAGAGTTTGAAGAGATGGAGGAAGAGTGCCAAATGGGCCTTAACACACGTGTTGCAAACAGTTCCAAGTTGACCAAAAGCTGAAGCCTTTAGGTCTTGGGTCCATGTCCATCCATGATATATATTAATTCATCCAAAAATTCTATACATGTTCACTTTCTTTTTCATCCAGAAATACTTTAATAAGTTGCTGCCAAGCAAGATGACAATGCCATTTGATAAAGCATTTAGAAGAGACTTTAGAAGAAATTGATAAAATTCTTTCGGTGGCCATACAACTAACTATTTATGTCTTGGAGAGGGAAAAAAAAGGGGTACAAGCATTGTTAAGTTTTCTCCATTTCACCTAAATGAATGCATATATGCTGCACAAGCAACAATACAAGAGGGTAAATACAAATTTCTATGAAAGGAGAATGGTCAAGAAAAAATTCTGTCCACAACTTGTAGAAAAGAAATCATTCAGTTTCTTTCTTTTTAATAAAAAAGCTGCATGGTTCAGTTGAAGTTTTCAATCAATTAGGACCAAAGAGAGGTTCAATTAATTGATGTCACTTTCAACTTTATTGGGGCAAAGATTGATTATTAGGCTCCAAACAAGGAAAGGAAAGTTAACTTTATTTGGTGGGCACCTTGAGCATTGAGGGTTGGACTTGGTGAGCTAAGCCTCCTAAAGGCTTGAAGGAGGTTGCTGAAACAAAAGGCAGTCACAAAGACAAAGATTGCTGATGCTTCCCCATCACAAGAACTCTATGCATTGCAGTGCATTGTCCTTCAATATTCTGTTCCATAATTAAAGCTAAGGGCTTGCCCCACCTCCCATTCCATTTCCATCATCTTTGGTTATCTCCATTCCTCTTCATTTCTATATGCCTTTTTCCAAAGTTGTTTCATGCTCCACCTTCTCCTCTGCCTTCCCTTCTTACTTGAAGATTTTACTGTCATCTGCAGCCTGTTTGCCTGCTGCAACTTTTGGTTGGTGCACATTTGTCATAGGTTTTCCTTTGTCATGGGCTTATGGCAAGTACATGTGTTGTCAGATTTTATCTGTTAAGGTTCATGTTCTTTTTCCCTGCCAAAAAGAAAAAGAAAATCATGTTCATTTCAATTGTTTAATTCTGTGTTTCGTATATAAGCCTAGGCCCTTGTATGGTTCATGCAAAAGCTCAAAATACAGCCCATGATCCTAAATCAATCTCAAAACAGTTCCAAGTTTGAGGGCCCAAAGATAAGTGGCTAACCAGTGCACACTTTGATAAGCCCAAAAGCCAAAAAAAAATAAAAAATAAAAAGAAAAGTTACCTATGGGCGTGTGCACGGTGCACCCACACTATTGTACACGTGTACGCTGTCTTGTGTGTATGGCCAGGAATAAAATATCGATGATATCTAAATATCGGTAGTCGAAAATACGGAAATTTCGATGGAAATATCGGGATATTATCGATATTTCATTCAATATTTTCAATATTATCGATATTTTTGGTTATTGGATATCTAAAATATCGATGGTATCGAAATATCGGTAGTCAAAAATACGGAAATTTCGTGGAAATACCGAGGATATTATGGATATTTACTTCACTTGGGACTTTGGCCTTCGGGAGCAAGGCGGGAAGCAGTTTCATCCCTAACCTCTAGCCAAAAGCCTTTTCTTTTCTCTCTCTCTTAGCTACTGTAATGGGTATAAAGGTACAATTTTTTAAGCACTCTCTTCTCCAATTTTTCTGGGATTTATCAGCTACTTGTTTTTATGATTGTGGATGGGTGTGTTAGGGTTTAACGAAGCTCTTGGCGGACAATGCCCCAAAGGCCATGAAAGAGCAGAAATTCGAGAGCTACTTTGGCCGAAAGATTGCCATTGATGCCAGCATGAGCATCTACCAGTTTCTTGTATGTACCGCCCCTTTATCTGTATGGCTTTTGTTTAAAGAAGCTAAATTTTTATGTGGGTGCGTGTGAAATTGTGTAGATTGTTGTGGGAAGAAGTGGGACTGAGATGCTCACCAATGAGGCCGGTGAAGTTACTAGGTATCCTTTACTAAAGTTCTTCGCTTTGGGTAACATAAGGCACTTTTTAGTGAGATTGTGGTCAAATTAAGTTTCATTATAGGTTGTTTTGATTGTATTCTGAACTAGGTTTTGCTAAGACCTTTCCTTTTTCCAATAATGACATGGGTTTTATTTCTCTGTGTTCATTGTAGTCATCTGCAAGGCATGTTTTCCCGGACCATTAGGCTTTTGGAAGCTGGAATAAAGCCACTGTAATTTGTTTCCTTATCCTTAGTTTTTGTTTTGTTAGTCTTGACATTGCCTTCATGTTAAACTATCCAATCCAAAAGCTGGAATGACAAGTGTTGTTACAAAATTTGTTTTCAGCTATGTTTTTGACGGGAAGCCTCCAGATTTGAAAAAACAAGAGTTGGCAAAGCGGTAGCTTTCTTATTTCCTAATTCCTTAACCATGGTTACTGATCAATGCATTTTTTTCAATAATGCTTGTCATACTGAACTTGTTATGCAGTTATTCAAAGAGGGCAGACGCTACTGAAGATTTGGCAGCAGCAGTGGAGGCATGTCCATAATATTTTTGACTTTTTGATTGGTGATTGTAGGAAACCGTAAATTGCATCTCACACCTGCTTTTTTTTTCTTTGTCATTGACTGTTTGCAGGTTGGCAATAAGGAAGACATTGAGAAGTATAGTAAACGTACAGTAAAGGTGAGTTTATTGCCTGTATTCTTTCATACTATCTGCATAATTACCGTCACAGCTCTTAATAACGGTTACATGAGAGATCTAAGGTTTGAGATCATGTGCCACTTGTCTTGACAGGTGACAAAGCAGCACAATGATGACTGCAAAAGACTTTTAAGGCTCATGGGTGTGCCTGTAGTTGAGGTGGGACATTATATATTTTAAGTAAGCTGTTGCAGATGTGAATTTCAGTGTGAAATAGATATAAACGTTAATGCTTTGATTTCACAGGCTCCCTCAGAAGCAGAAGCACAGTGCGCTGCGCTTTGCAAATCAGGAAAGGCAAGTGATCAGCTCGTTATAAGTTTTGAAGGAATTTTACAAGAATGGCATTTACTTTAGTGTTTCATTTCTTATATTTCTACAGAATTTGGGTGGATCCTATTTTTGCAGAAAGGCTTCATTCCAAGGGGGACTTATGCCATCAAATTTTCTTGAACTATTAGGAATCATTTTTTCCATGGCCTAAAAATGTCCATAGCGATATGCGGTTAATAATTAAACTTTTATGTATTACAGGTTTATGCTGTGGCCTCTGAAGACATGGATTCCCTAACATTTGGAGCTCCTAGGTTTCTTCGTCATTTAATGGATCCCAGCTCAAGAAAAATCCCAGTCATGGAATTTGAAGTTGCTAAGGTTCTTACCACTTTTAAGACTGTCACGATGGCCTAATATTTAATTCACTGTTCTAAGGATGATCTTGTTTCAGGTTTTGGAGGAGCTAAATCTAACTATGGATCAATTCATTGACTTGTGCATTCTTTCTGGATGCGACTATTGTGACAGCATCCGAGGTATATTTGATTTTTGAATTCAGTTTGTGACCTCATCTTCTGTGATATATGATTCTCATTTTTGTAGTTCGCTTGAAAATTGTAGCCATGCATCCTGTACTCAGTAGCTTATAAATTTACCCTACAGGGATTGGAGGACAAACAGCTTTGAAGCTCATCCGTCAACACGGCTCCATAGAGAATATACTGGAGAACATAAACAAAGAGAGGTTTCTCTTATTTTCAGCTTGAATTGTATCGTGTTTCACATATGTGCCAGTTTTAGAATGATTTAAATAGTGTCAGTTCATTAGTATGGTTTTGCACAATTACGAACTTTCTGAAAGTAATTGTTTATATCTTTGTTTCTATCTTCAGGTACCAAATACCAGATGATTGGCCATATCAAGAGGCTCGGAGGCTTTTTAAGGAACCAGTTGCTTTAACTGATGAAGAGCAATTTGAGATTAAATGGAGTGCTCCAGATGAAGAAGTAAATGCGTTCACAGTTGAAAATTGTTATATGATGTGCAGAATCCCTGTTTTGACTCTTTCATGTTAAAGGACTAAAATTGTCTTCTCAATTTTACAGGGATTGATTTCCTTTCTGGTGAATGAAAATGGATTCAACAGTGACAGAGTGACAAAGGTGTGCTCCTACTCATCAAGATTGCAGGCTTTCCCTGAGATCATGTTACTTTTTTTCAGTAGCTTCTAAGCTTTATTTATCTTGATTTCTCTGTTGATTAGGCAATAGAAAAAATTAAAGCAGCCAAGAACAAGTCGTCACAGGGCAGGTAAGTGATTCTAGCATGAATAGATATGAATTCATGAATTCCCTTCTTTATTGGGCTTTAATGCATTGTTCATGTTATTATTTACAGACTAGAATCATTTTTCAAGCCAACTGCTAATGCATCTGTACCCATTAAACGGAAGGTATGGTTCTATAAGCATTTTAACCTTCCATCTTTATTCTCACTGTGTCTATATTCGAGATTAGATGTGACTTCTTGTTTCAGCTGCATCAAGATGCTGCAGATTGTTAATTTTTCTTTATCATATCTTGGCCTGCATTAGTTGGTTATATCATTTTTCTATATTGCACATTCTTCCTGTTTTATTTGATCCTTAAGATTTCTTTCTTGGTCTTACTCATCATTACTATGAACTTACAAGTGGTCTTCCTTGGCACATTTTATGGAATTTCTTAAATGGGTAATTGTGTAAGGCTGAAAGCAATTTGCACGTGCTGAAAATTTCAATAACTTTTGAGATGTCTATCTGACCACTGCTTGTTGGTTTGAATATATAAACCCCCTTTGCACATTACAAGTTCCCTCTCTTCTATTTTGATACCTATTCTGTCGGATTGCCTTTTCCTCCTTAACGCATGAAAAGAATAAAAAAGACCCAACAGGTTGTCATAATTTCTTGCTACATTGACTGACAGGAAAGCAAATGTGTGCTTAAATCTCCCAAACCAGCAATCAAGCATAAGATGTTCTCTCTGCAAGATTGTAATTCATTCAGGCCCACTGTCAATGGCAGTATAAGTCTGCCAATTCTTTGTTTAGGCTTGAAGCACTCCATGCCATTAACCAGAGGTGTCTGTTTTGGCGCATGAAGCTGAAAACTTTGGTGAAGCTTCAGAGACAAATCTATGTTTATTCATATCTCATTTAATTTATATCATAGGAAAATGAATTGTTGCTATCATGTTTTACTACAACTAGAAATGCCAAACGTTATGAAAACAAATCTTGTACATTGAATATTTCAGTTTTGCTTTGCCTTAGATGGTTCTTTTGTCGCAAATGCGCTTGACGTGCATCAAAAACCCATAGACTACTAAGAAAAGGTGGTGTGTTGGTTGAGGTTGAAAGCTGTAAAGCTTTGGTCTTAAACCATGTAGCATGAAATTATCCAATCAGAGCATTTATAGTTGTGTTTTTTCTGATATTCGTTTTATCCTTGTGACAGGAAACACCACAGAACGCTGCCAAAGAAACTGCTAACAAAAAGCCAAAGGCTGGTGGTGGTAGAAAGAAGAAATAGTTGAATTTGCATTATAACTTCAAACCAGACAAGTTGAGCGAATTGCATTGTGATCAGTTGAACTGACTCACCACGGATTACCAAAGTTCCGGTTTCTTATGTTAGGATTGCAAGATTTTAGGTTGATTTCTGGAGCATGTCTGATGTGAAATTTTGGACATATGCGTCTAGTCAAACCACTACCTGTTTAAATTCAACTTCAATGAAAGGAAAATGTATGCCTCAGTGGATTGGACTTGAAGTATTGTTATATGACTTTGTTTCCTCAATAGCAAGTGAATGACACAGTTGGAATCCCCATGTAATTAGAACTGTCTATGTTAGTGGTAGCTGCTGCCCGTTCCGGTCGAGTATGGCCAGAAAGCAATTAAAGTAGGCTCGTCTCTTTATATTTTTAGTTGAATTGTAACATGAAATAGACGTCAAATGCTCAAACCAATTTATCAAGCCGCAAACAAGTACTGCAACCCAGAATTGGGGTTTGTAGCTCAAGTGGTTATAAACCCTTACTCCTGTATTTGAATCCCAACCCACACTATCGACTGTTTAAAAAAAGGAACAACAAAAAAATGCTTGCCTGCTTTTAAAACATTAAACACTTGCACCCCAAACCCGAAATTGAGTCATTTGACAATGTGCCATGCCATGCTACCATCAGAGTCTTTAACAAACGACGCTCTCCAAGCATCAAAAACCAAAGCCATCCTTGCCCTATTGCAAGGATGCAACAGCCTCATAAGGCTCAAAAAAATTCATGCCCACGTCATCACCAACGGTCTTCAACACCAGCCCGCCATTTCAAACAAACTGCTCAACTTCTGTGCTGTCTCAGTCTCAGGCTGCTTAGCCTACGCTCAGCTTCTCTTCTATCATCACATACAAAACCCACAAACTCAAGACTGGAATTCCATGATCAGAGGCTTTTCCCAAAGCCCATCTCCTCTTCAAGCCATTTTTTACTACAATCACATGCTTTCATCTGCTTCTGATTCTTGTCCTGACACCTTCACTTTCTCGTTTGTTCTCAAGGCTTGCGAGAAAGTTAAGGCCCAGACTAAGTGCAAAGAGGTTCATGGAGCCGTGGTTCGCTATGGTTATGAGAACGACGTTGTTGTTTGCACCAATCTTATAAGATCATATGCTTGTAATGGTTCGATTGATACTGCACAGAGGGTTTTCGACAATATGCCTGAAAGAGACTTAGTTTCTTGGAACTCTATGATTTCATGTTACTCTCAAAAGGGTCTTCACCACGAGGCCTTGAGAACGTATAATCTTATGAGAAAAGAAAATGTGGGTCTTGATGGGTTTACTCTTGTTGGCTTGCTCTCTTCTTGTGCTCACTTGGGTGCGTTGAATACCGGAGTTACAATGCATAGAATAGCTCGTGAAAAGGGGCTTGTTGGAAATGTTTATGTTGGGAATGCGCTTATTGATATGTATGGCAAATGTGGTAACTTGGATAGTGCTCTTAGTGTCTTTGAGAGGATGCAGAAGCGTGATGTTTTTACTTGGAACTCCATGATTGTTGGGTATGGAGTACACGGTCGTGGGGATGAAGCAATCTCATTTTTCGGGCAGATGTTGATGGCAAGAGTTCAACCAAATTCCATCACATTTCTTGGTTTGTTATGTGGATGTAGTCACCAAGGCTTGGTAGAGAAGGGTGTTGAGTACTTCCATGTGATGAGCTCCAAGTTCAATATCAAGCCCGGGATTAAGCATTATGGGTGCCTGGTGGATCTGTTTGGCAGAGCTGGGATGCTCGAAAAGCGCTTCAAGTTGTTAGGAATTCGCGTGCTCAGGACGATCCAGTCCTATGGCGGACTCTGCTTGGCTCTTGCAAGATTCATAAAAATGTGGAAATAGGAGAAATTGCCATGAGGAATCTAATCCAGCTAGGGTCATCAAATGCAGGGGACTACGTACTTCTTGCTACAATTTATTTGAGAGAAAAAGATGCAGATGGTGTTGCAAGGATGAGAAAATTGATTAAAACCCAAGGAGTGAAAACCACTCCTGGTTGGAGCTGGATTGAAGTTGGTGATCAGGTTCACAAATTTGTTGTGGATGACAAGTCACATCCAGATGCTAATGAAATTTATCAAAAACTGAGGAGTATTGTTCATCAAGTTGCTCTGAATGGTTATGTGCAAGATCAATCTCATATCACAGTGTCTGAATTTACATCCACAGACACAGATAGCTTGGAAACTTCCAGTTCATGTCACAGTGAGAAGCTGGCAATTGCTTTTGGCCTGGCAAGAACTCCAGAAGGAACATGCTTACGAATCGTAAAGAACCTGAGAGTTTGTAGAGATTGCCATTCATTCACAAAATTCGTTTCCCAAGCATTCAATAGAGATATAATTGTTAGGGATCGAGTTCGGTTTCATCACTTCAAGGGTGGATTATGTTCATGTAAAGATTATTGGTGACTTATTATCCAAGTGATTTGAATAAAATAACTGAGCATTATAAATCCAGTCTTCAAGTTTTAGATTTCAAGCAAGTGGAAGTTAACACATCAATGTCTATTTCTTTTCCATGAACCATTAAAAGATGCCTTTTGTGTTCCTTCTGAAGAAGGGTTTCCAATCCTCCTCCTTATCCAGTTCTGTTGAGTGTTGGAGGGTCAACTATATTTAAATTCCATTTTTAAAAAAATTAAAACAGAATTACTCACAATATCAAATGCAGCATGCAACATGATTGTCCTCTTCATGACTTTTCATTTCATAAGCTGCAGCCAATAAAAAAAGAAAAAAAGAAAGAAATGGTATTTGGTTATGGATTTCCTCTGTCTCAGCCTGCAATTTTATGCTCTTGGAAATTTCCAAATGTACCATCACATTAAATTGGTCGCTTTCTAGAAATCCAACTAGTTATTCTTAAAGCCACTGTCATCTAGCTGTTTGCCAAACGCGTTTCACTAAATAGTAAAATGGTCCTTGGAGAAGTTGATGGAGACCCTCCAACTTGCAAATATGAACCTATTTCAAACAGTGTAACAGATAACAGAAAAGCCATTGTGGGAAGCAAACCCCAGAAGAGGGCAAAGAAAGAAGAAAAAAATAGAGAATGACTAAAACAATGGAGTCCAATCAAAGGAATTTGCGTGACCCCACTGTGAGTAGGTTAAAAGGGTTGGAGGATGGATAGAGTCAGTCTTAGCTTCGCATACATTCTAACAACTCAACCAACAACAATGGCAACCTTCCACATGAAAGGAATTTGTTTATTTTGTAACTTTCTTTAAAATAAAAAGGGTTGGAGCTATGTCATTTTATCAATTTAATTCTTTGCCAACGATTATCATAATGTGTTTTTAATTGTAACAACTTATATTGGTAAGCAGAAACCAAAGGAGATTGTTGTTAAGATTAAGAAGTACTAATGAGAAAAATTAATGAGCTTTTAACTTAAAAATCAATCGTCACATTTCTTGTTGAAGTTTTGTCTCTATAGATATGAATGATTGATTGAAAGTATGGTATATGCGTTGTTTGGAAATTGAAAGAAGTTAATGAATGTAACTATCATGTATATTAGAAGCCAACATGAAGAGTATGACTATTCACTACCCAATTATATGAAGTAATGAAAGAAAGTAATTAACTTCTTTGAAAATTATACAACGAGGTAGCGCGTAGCTTTTCTGCTTGGTACCTACTCAATCAAAATCCATCTCCTTCCTATCAACTAAAAGAAAAGTACCACCTAATCACAAATCACAACCCGTGAAGAGTAAAAGTATCCAATTACCAATAAAAACGATTGAACACATTTGTTTGTTTTTGCCAAAGTTAGGAAGGGCCGGGGTGTATTCTCTCACACACACTATTAAGGTGTCATGGAAGTTCGAATCAAAGACTACTAGTCTGTAAGAACATCCACAATGATGCTCTCTATTTCTTAGCTAAAATTTAGCTTAAAATATAAGAAAGCTATTTTAAGAGCTCTCTTAAAAATTTCAACTCCAACCATACTCCCTAATTTGGAGAGTTATAAATGCTATAACTCTTTTTTGATTGGTCCATCTCTATTAAAAAATATAAAAAAAATAGTTAGCATTAAATAAAGATTTGAAATACTCATTAAATAAAGCATCATTAAATTATAGGGAGTCACTAGGAGTCCTTTCTCTCTCCTCAGATTTAGGAGCTCCTAAAGAACTCCCTATTTTAGGAGGTGGATAGGGAGCATGGTTGGAGTTGCATTTTTATAATTCCTCTCTAAATTTTGTCTAAAGAGGTGGTTTAGGGAGCCCATTGTGGATGCTCTAAGTCATGACCATTTTCTACTAGATTAAACCCCGTTGACGAACACATTTTTCTGTTTAACAAAGAAGAATGTGAATGTGCTTGATGCATCTCACGGGTACAATCCCATATAGAAAATAGAACTCATAGAGATAGAATAGAACCAGAGAATTGGACAATCGTACCAAGCATTTCATTTTAAAATACATTTAATTAAGAGCATCCATAATCATGCTCTCTATTTTTTAGTTAAATTTTAGCTAAGAACATATAAAATTTATTTTAGGAGCTCTCTATAAAATTTAAACTTCAATCATGCTATCTAGTTTAGGGAGTCATAAATGATATAACTCTTTTTTAATTGGTCTATCTCAATTAAAAAATAATATAAAAAATAGTTAGCATTAATTAAAGGTTTGAAATACTCATTAAATAAAGCAATATTAAATTATAGGGAACCACTAAGAGTCTTTTCTCTCTCCTCGGATTTAGTAGCTCTAGAGGTCTCCCTATTTTAGGAGGTGGATAGAGAGCGTGGTTGGAATTGTATTTTTTTAATTCCTACCTAAAATTTGTCTAAGAATGTGATTTAGGGAGCCCATTGTAGATGCTCTAAACAGTAAAATAAGATTAATCATGAACAAAACATAAGACCAAAATAAAAAGAAAGAAAAGAAAACAAGACATCAACGTGGATCAGATCCGCTGGACGCGCAAATCAGGTCAACGCTCCCAAAACAGAGAGAAGGGTCAAAGCGAAGCCAAGAGGAGTCTGGTGGTGACGACTTTGCTTTGGGTGTAAAGAAGGCATCCCCCATGCTTTAATTTCACTCAGAAAACACACAACAAATATTTTTACCAGCAAAACAACAATATTAAACATCAAACTCTCAACCTTCCACCAATAAATACTCAGCCTACCTCTCCCTTCCTATTCATTCATACACCATTTTCTACTTTCTACTTCTTTTTCTCTCCATTGGGTCCTCTTGACTAGTTTGCCTTTCTTTCAAAGCAGCAACAATGGCGGCTCTCTTGGCACTATTTGTTGTGGCTTTTGCCATGGTCTTTGGAAACTCTGCTGCTGATCCTGACTTGCTTCAAGACATTTGTGTCGCCGACCTCTCTGCCGGTACACTTCTTGAACTTTCTTCTTCTTCTTCTTCTTATTCATCCCCTTCATCTTTGTTTCCAATATTTCAGTATTATAGTAATAAAAATGAACGCAGAAATTCACGTAAAAAGAGCTAAAGGAGCATCCCACTTTTTCTTTTTCTCCTCAATTTTTTACAAGTTGACCCTGTTTATTTTCCCTTTAGTAACTGTTTGTGGAGCTTCAAATTGAATGATTTGTGGAAAGATTGTTTGATGTTTCTTTCTTTCTTAAGATTATAATTGCTGCAACTTGCAGCTGTGTCTAGCTGGCTATGGTTACCCTTTCTTTAATTGAATTTTGCTGTTTAAGCTTACTTTTCTCTTTCACTTTAATGTTGTTAAGCCTAGTAATCATGACCGTATTTGGCCCCAGGAATTAAGCACTTGAGCCAATAAAACCCCCTAAAACTGATTAAGAAAACCCAATTCATGTTTTCTAGAAATTAAGTAGAAGTTTTTGTGGAAGTTTTGCTTGATCCTAAGTGAATTGTGATGAATAAACAGGGGTGAAAGTCAATGGGTTCGTCTGTAAGGACGCAGCAAATGCAACAGCAGAGGACTTCTTTACCGCTGGCCTAGCCAAGCCAGGCCTCACCAACAACACCTTTGGCTCACTGGTGACTGCAGCCAATGTTCTCAAAGTCCCAGGCCTCAACACTCTCGGTGTCTCACTGGCTCGAATTGACTATGCCCCCGGTGGCATTAACCCACCTCACACTCACCCCAGAGCTACAGAAATTGTGTATGTGCTTGAAGGTGAATTGGACGTTGGGTTCATAACCACAGCAAACAAGCTCATCTCCAAGACCATTAAAAAAGGTGAAGTCTTTGTGTTCCCAAAAGGGTTGGTTCACTTCCAGGAGAACAATGGGAAAGTGCCTGCTGCTGTGATAGCTGGATTTAACTCTCAGCTGCAGGGCACCGTGAACATTGCTCTCACATTGTTCGCAGCCACACCGGCCGTGCCGGATCACGTCTTGACCCAGACATTCCAGGTGGGCACCAAGGTGGTTGAGAAAATCAAGTCAAGGCTTGCTCCCAAGGCCTAGGGGCTTTTAATTTCTCTGTGTTTTGTGTTTGTTTTATATTTTGATGGGAATGTGCCATAGTTCATATTCATAAGAAGGCATTGTCATTTTTCTCTCTTTCATAGTCCAAATTTGTTGCATTTAGTTGATCCGGTGGTTCCTGCAAAATTGTTCACATGTTGTAATTGTGTTTTTGTTCTTCTGGTGGTTCCTAATGATAAAGTTCAAGTCTTCAAACAGCTGCCCTCCCTAGCTTACATAATCTGAAATGATAACTCAAGTCTTGGTTCATTTTGGTCCACTTTCTAACCAGAAATTCACCAACCTTTTGTGGATTTCTTCGAAGTTCCAAGTTCAGTTCATATTCTTCTAGCATGCAAAAACTCACCAACCCCAAAATGAAAAATTACCTTTTTTGGAAAATGAAATCATGCAAAAATAATTGTTACTTCTTAAGGGATAGTTACGGAGAAATTTTTGTATGTTCCGGGTAAGACACACCAACCCCAAAAATAATTGGAAATCCCATCCAGTTCAAAATATTATTAAAACACACATGCAATAATAGAGAGGGGGTAATTAGCAGAGTTGGGAGAGATTAGGTGGAGATTATGTATTCTTTAAGGCAAGAGTACACTCACAAAGAGGACCACTTGTCAATTTCATCACAACAAACAAAGAAAGAACAAGATGATTCAATATGTTACAATCTTTGTATATGACTAAAAAAATATCCTAAACATATTATTGTATGTTAAAATCATGATTAGCTGTTCCTAATGACACTAGCTATTGTTTAATATACTTGCTTACCTGGAAACTAGTAAATACAACGTCATTCAGCCAAATGAAACAAGAAAGAAGAGAAAACATGTTGCTTGCTGCTGCTCTTCTGTTTTTACTTGGCTTTCTTTTCCACTTGAATAACCCATAAATCCGGCAGTGAAGCATGGGGATATTTATTTTGAATTAACGTTTAAATCACGGTATTGAATTAAGTAAACAACATTCGCATTCATCTTTTGGAAGAATATCAAAATCACTGCAACGTGGTTGCCAATTCAAACACGAAGTATAGACAATTTGTCAAGTTGTGGGTTGTCCCCGTCAATGTTTTGCATCCACACACCTGAAGATCCAGTACGAGGGGCAGAAGTCTCCTTTCATATGACTATTACAAAACATTATAGATACAAGACTAGTATAACTCAAAGGCCAAAAGCCCTGTTTTGATTGGTCAAAGTTTTAGATTAAAGTTCTATCATTCCATAATAATATGAAGTTTTCAATATAAAAAAAAATTGAAATCAACAATCAGTAATGCAGTTAAACAAGTCTGAAATGAGAGTAGAAACACACTAAAACACAGAAAGATTTTTCACTTAAAACCACTCTGCTGCCTGCCATCGGGGATTGCGAAGAGAACTATAGGCTTTGAAGGCCTGATGTACGGAACATCACATCTAAAATAGCCTTTCCTCTCTAGCTGCAGTATATCTCCTTGCTTGAGATTTCGCATGTTGGAATCCCCAAGGGCTGGAGTCTCCTTTTCTGTACATGGGTTAAGGACGTCAAGGAAGTCCTCTCCTTCTTCAAGCTGCAATCACAAGTTACAAAACACAAACAGTAAAAACAGAAAATCCATGGTATTCTACAATCCACAGATAATCACTTCCAATAAATTTTAGATTCATACATTAATACGTAAAATGCTAAAATGCTAAAATATGATAATTTACAGTCGTTGAGTGGAACATACCTTCTTCTTTGTTATCAGGTAGTCAAACTCCATCAAACACAACTTAACCAGTTCATCTGTTTGGGGTAGCCATGTAAGCTTCAACTTCGTCGTCTTGACAGACCCTTCAAGATTCAAAACCCCTGTGAGTTTGAGGTTTCCATCTTGGTCCTTCTCAATGCCCTTAACAATGGCATTTCCCCAATCCATCAAGGTCACTTCCTCATCAACCTTGATGGACTCTGCATCAGCAGACTCTAGCCATATCGTCCTTGTATACGTTGTCGCCTTCTCTCCAGCACCCTCGTACTTCTTGTGCCTAGGAATGATGCGGACGAAAGGTTTCTCAGGGCCATTCGTCAGCGTCAACAACACTCGACGCTCTTCAACAATCGCAGTATGTCTTGGACATACTGGATCAATTATCTTCTTATTTATTGTCCAGAGTTTGTCCCATTCCATGAGATTGAGATTCTTTGAAGCTCCCTAAAACATAAAGAGTATAAAAATCAGTTATGAAATTAAAACGTTCAAGGAGCAGACATTGTATACAAATAAACTAGTACCAAGTAAGGTAAAAAAATTGGTATAAGGACATAAGAAGCAGCGGGAAGGTATTATATGTTATTAGGCATAGATCATAACTGCTTTTGTGCATCGTACTAAAATAGACTAGTGTCTTACCTGCTCAAGAATGAATTGTATTAAAGCTTCAACTTTAAGACCTCTACGCACAATTCCTTGAACAGTTGGAAAACGAGGATCATCCCATCCATTAACCTTATCATTTTGAACGAACCACAAAAGCTTGCGCTTGCTGAGAAGTGTATAAACCATGTTCAACCTACTAAATTCATATATATACACCTTTCGCAGTCCCATATCCTCTTGAATTCGATAGTACTGAGCATTGCGGTCGTGATACTCACTAGATCGAAGTGCATGGCTAATACCTTCTATAGAATCAACAAAGGGACACGCAAAATCATAAGTTGGGTATACCTTGTACTTGGATCCAATCCTATGATGTGGCATTGGATTGCAACGATAATAAACTGGATCCCGAAGAGATTTGTTTGGATCCTGCATATCCAGCTTCCCACGGACACAGCACTGCAGACCCCTATCAGAACTAGCAATCATTTCCTTCCATAGTTTTAGATTCTCCTCTACACTGTTGTTTCTACATTTTGATTCAATGCCATCCATCCTTTCCTTCTGCATCTCCTCACGTGGTGTGTCATCAACATATGCTTTACCCTGGCGAATCAAATTCTCAGCCATTTCCATCAATTGAGGGAAGTAATCTGAAGTATAGGTAACCGTTTCATACGTGATACCCAAAGTCTCAATATCCTTGAGAAGATTGTCCACAAACTCATTGCTCTCTTTAGCAGGATTTGTATCATCAAATCGCACAATAAGCTGACCCTGATACCTTTGAGCAAAATACTGATTCAACAAAGCTGCTTTTGAGTGCCCAATGTGAAGAAAGCCACTGGGTTCTGGAGCAAATCTCAGTCGAACCTTTCCCATCTCAGCTTCTGGGAGATCTACTTCAAATGTTGGTCTGCTTCCTGCTTTACCTTTCTCAGATACATCTCCATTTACACTCTTTGATTCCGGATTGGCTTGAGTGCCTTTTGATTTAGTTGCTGTTGGCTTTCCCAAGCCTCTCTTGCCAACAAAGGTGTCTGTGACTTCATTCAGGGCATCACCATATTCCGCTAATAGTGAATTGAACCACCGAGAAAGGTTTTGGTGCTTTTTTGACTTCCTCAAACTTTCCCATCTTTGCCCAGTTCCTGCAAAGCATAGAGTGTGAATTAAGCATATCCAAAAAGCACTTCCATTTATGTTATATGAAATCTGTAGTTTGAGACCTCATCCTTAAATTTCTAGTTCTTCACATAACCATTCCAAATAAAAAGTAAAGAGGTACAGAGAGTGAGAGAGGCAAAGCTGTACCTGCAAGACCTGACCAGATTGCTATATCGGCAATGGAAAAAGAGTGATCAACGAAAAAACTTTCGCTTCCCAAATAGTCATCCAAATGTTTGCATGCATTCTCAAACGCAGAACCCTGTGAAAGCACAGGCGCGTACTCAAGCCACTCATCAATCTGGGCAGCTTGGATTGCATTCTCCCCATACAAGTTAGCAATTCGACCGATATATCGCAGAAGCACAAAAGTTCCATGCAATGTCAACCTAAAACGAAAGATGAAGAAATACATTAGGGGGTGTATTCAATTGAGATTTTAATAGATTGTAATTACATGATTTTAATGTAATGGATTTCAGTAGGATTTGTAAATTTTACTTATGATTTTAATTCAGTTAGGATTTTTTTGTATTCTCCAAAATAATCAAAAGATTTGCTATCTAGGATTCCATATGAAATAAAATCATATAACATGGATTCCATAAAAATCAAAACATGTGGTATTACCTTCCTTTCCGTATATTATAATTTCCAGTTTCAACAATGACAAGCAACAAGGCATCCGAAAAATATATATATTACAGAAGAAAATCATTGGTTTTCCAGTACGTAGAAATACATCGCCACAGCTAGGCTGCTACAAAACACAATCATTATAAAATTTACGAAACAATATAAACACAATGCTCAAAATGACCCAATTATTTACTTTGACAAAAAGGAGAACCTGAAATCAATCAATCCCTAATGCCAAGTTCCACCTCCAGCGCATCATCATCCTCAAACAGCTTAATATATATTTTTTTATCAGGAAAATATAAGTAATAACTTAGGTACAATTACAGTGTTGAGTTTTATATAGTGGTCGTATATCCCTTGAAACCTACAGCAAAATTCCAAAAACCCTGTAATTTTTTATTTCTCCATCTGGGTTTTAATCACAACGGCTGATTTTTGTTCTTGAGTTTGTTATATGGTTGGCTGCCCCAAGCTTGAAAACAGAGACTAATACAAACAAATCAATAGCACAATAAAAATAGGGATTAGGGTTTACCCATCGGAGAAGTGCAAAAGTTGAGGAGAATCAGAGGATAGAGAGTTGTCGGTGGGGAGAGAAATTCCGGCGAGCTTGGCCGCCACGAGCACCGACAGCGGAGGGTTCTCGGCGGCAAACGAAAGCACCTTAATCTCCATCAAAATCAAAAGCTTCAGATTTTGCTCTGTGAACTTGTTGTTGCTTTGCTTGTTGTTTTGTCAGAATTGAATTCCAACTTCCAAGTCTTGGATGAGATGAATAGAGAAACGAGGGTCGTTCTGCGAATCCGAACAAAGCAACTGCAAGCTACCTCGAAGCCAGCCAAAAACGAAATAACGAAGAAGACAATCATAGCCCTAAACATAAAACAAAACTATGGGCCTGGCCGACTGGATCGGTTGCTTCACGGCCCAACTTGTCAATTTTTCATGCTTGCCATTTTTCTCCTGGCCCAAAAAAGAAAAATCAAATTCTTGCCACTTCTCTCAGTTGAATTCGTTTGTATAGCGACTTATTTCACAATCCTAATAATTTTTTTTTATAGAATAAATACTCGCAAGTGTACGAATCTATAGTAGACAGAAGTTATAAGCACGAGGTCGAACACACAATAATTGTAGACAAAAAGATTAAAAAAAACTAACCTAACCTAAACAGATTTAGCTCTAACCTTAGTTGAATAAAGATTTGATGGTATGAGAAAATTAATCCATCAAGAGTAAACATTCTCCCTCTACACGGCTCTCCCCGAGAAAAGTCTAGCTTGGCCTTATATATGTGTCTTTCAGGAAACTTAGAATAGGCTACTAGGAAACTTTGACAATAAAAACAAAAAAGAATAGGAAACTTTGACCGAAAAAGAAAGACCAGGAAACCTGCATGTAGAATTGGCAATTGCATTTCAATTGTATTGATTTGTCCTCCGATGCAAATTTCTTAAAAAATGCATCTGCTGAATCAAATATAATGTTGCAAAATCTTTTTTTACCATTTCTTTTTCTAGTCTTCTTCACATTTTTCTCCAGAGTTGTGCAAATTCATCACAAGGTAAGACCATTTAAAGAACAAGACTGAAGCGATAACGAATGTTCCAAAGAAAAAAGAACCGAAATTGAAATTACAAGCCATATCAAAGATGCAAACCCTCAACTATCAATCCTTATATAGGCTGTACACTTGAGAATCTGTGCTGTTTTCCGTC
Source organism: Prunus padus (assembly GCA_024362665.1). NCBI lineage: Eukaryota > Viridiplantae > Streptophyta > Magnoliopsida > Rosales > Rosaceae > Prunus > Prunus padus. Next base: position 3,516,488 of record JANFAM010000019.1, read on the forward strand.
GAAAATTGTCTAAAATTTAGGACCTCAACTTGTTTGCAGCAGCAAGTTCCGCGGATATGATGAAGGTTGCCTTGCCTGCTTCCCTGAGATACCTTACGTCTCCATTCATGAGCTTCATCAGTCTACTGCTCACGAGCAGGCCAATGCCCTCCTCAGATATGGCTATGTCGTTTCCAAACATCTGGTTCAGCAATCCTTCCGGAATCCCACCACCCACATGTGTTATCCTGATCCAGAAATATTATTCAGCATAATCGCTTAACTTGTAATACAAGCAATGTGGTCAATACTATAGTAGAGATCAGAAAACCGTTTGTTTGTACAAGATGCATGTTAAGACATAGTTCAGACACATCAATGTTGTGAATTAGTTGTGAAACTTTACCTGAGCTCCAAATGCACAAGATGAACGGATTGTCCTAACTGATCTTTGGTCAAATTGGCTGCAATTGTAAGCTGGCCTCCAGTTGGCATAAAATTAATTGATACGGCTAAGAAATCTGCTAAGACTTGTTGAAGCCTAAGACTATCCCCATACAAGGTCTCATTCATGATCTCTTCTGCTGCGTCATGGACAATCCGGATACTCTTGGCATTGCTCTTAATCATGACTTGACTGACTGAGGCAAGCAGTACTTCTTGCAAAGTGAACTCCACCATTTCCAGGTCCAAGTAGCTGTCAACGGATCAGAGAACAGAGAATTTTTAAGACAACCAAGAATATCATGAAGTAGTTGTGCTAATGTAAGGTTAAAATAGAAAGAGAAAAAATCTTTCGTCAACGACTGGAATTTATCTTACCCGTCAATGATGGTATCAAGATCAGAGTCATCTAGTATATTGTTGAGCTGGTGCTGGCACTGGGCACTAGTATGCAGAAGCTGCTTTTGCTCTGTTCCCAATTCAGTACCCTCCATCAGTTTCCGAGAAAATATTATACCAGCTAAAGGATTCCGGATCTGCCTTTTAATATAAGACAATTCTTTCAATCTCTTCACGGCAGTTTGTTCTGATAAGCGCTGGACATGGAGTGCTTGTTGCAGCTCTGGGCTAGCCAGCTGCAAGAAGCAAAACACCCCAGTGATTGAGCCCTCACTGTCCAATTTCTTGCTCACACACAACAGGCATTCTATGTGCTTTCCACTGCGAGCACAGAAACCAAAAGGAACCTTTTCGGATACCTGACTTGTCATGGCAGTGTTAAGTACAATACCAAGATTTACGAAAGCTTCTTGACTCTTCAGAGGACAACAGGCCATGTTGATCCCAAATACCTCCCCCAACAGCATTTTATCTATTACCTCCTCTCGTTTCCACCCAGTTAACTTTGTCATCGCTGGATTCCACTCAGAACACCAGCCAAATTCATCAGCACCAAATATTGGGGGGATCAATGGGTTTGGGTTCTGTACAATTGCTTTGTAATCACCTTCAATTCGGGTGAATTTGTCCATCACAGTCTTCTGAACAGTGATATCCTGGGCCACAAAACAAACCCCCACAACATTTTCACGGATGTCTCTGCTGGCACAAGCATTCACAACTAACCTGATGGGACCAAGGTCACTCCTAGAACCATGTGTTTTTATCTCAAATTGGATGTTTTGTTCCTCTTTGCCTGATCAAAAGAAAAGGAAAAGGATGAACTTAATATAAATACAAGACTGCAATTGAAAAAATGATAAACTCACATAAGAATCCAAACATACATATGTGCTCGTAATATTTGACAATCTAAAAATGCCTAAAGTGTCAAATAGGGTTATGAGATACCATGCAAAGCCAAGTCCAACATCCTTTTCACCATTTTAGTTGAAGAATCTTCCACGAGCGTGAGCAAATGCTTTCCAATTGCTTCATCAACTGGAAGACCAGTTAACTCAGAAATTTTTGTATTCCACCCATTAACCAGCCCATCAACATCAACCGCCAAAATTGGAACTGTGGCTGTTTCAATCAAACGGACCATCTCGCTTGTCACTGCTTCCAGTTCTTGCATTCCTTCAATTTTTAGGTCGCTAAGCTTTACATGGATTGCGTTGGCGTTTACATCCACAGTTTCAGCATCTTTGAATGCATTCCTTAGAATAAGCTGCAAAGAATGAATTGCATCCATTTCAAAGTCCTTCCAAGGTAAGCTCCTTGTCTTGACAACTTCAAGGAAAGCCTTGAATGATGATCTAGGGTGCATTCTCCAACCATCATCCTTCTCACCTGATTCATGTTTTGCACCACCCCATCGAATTTCTGCCGCAGTGTGGGATCGAAACCAGAAGAGCATGTCCTTGGAAGTTATCTTCACAGCTGCCATTCCACATACCACATCACCAAGAGCAAGAGCCCCCGGGAACCCTGCGTCATACAAACTGTCCGTACTCAAACCTGTGGAATCCATATGGTACTCAGCAAGCCACGAGGCTATGTCATGAAGCTGGAAGTCACTTGGAGTTATTCCAAGTCTCCATATCTTGCTCTTGTATAATAGGGCAGCTCCATCACATTTCACTAGATCCATAATATTAGGGCTCTGTGACACAATACCCAAGGGTGCATCTCGTAACAACATATCACACAACAGTGTTTGGGTGCGCAGGATGTTCTTCTCAACCATCTGATCTTCCAACTCTATTTCCTTATTGACATGGATAGCAAATACTTGAGCTAGAAACTCACAGGCATACCTGAGAGGGAAAGGAACAAATCTTGGACTTGTATTATGACATACTACCAAACCCCAAAGTCTCTTTCTTTTTTGAGGCTGAACAGAATCAGGACGGGCGACCTCATCATCCCCCTCATTAACCACTACTGCCATAACAAGAGATGCAATAGAATCCATATTCTTCATATATTGTACATGGCAGCTATGTGGGGCTCTTAGGGTTGAACCGCACAATGTGAGATCAAATGGAAGCTTCTCATCTTGAAGCACCTTCACCTGTTTTGCACAACAGTCAACAATCATTCGGACCTTATTCTTCATAAATAGGAACCGTGAAGCCTGAGGTATGTCAGTGGATGGATAATGCAAACCCAGATATGGCTCCAGGCCAGGCTTTGTAATCTCAGAGACCACTTCCCCATGATCATCATCATGAAATTTATAGGCCATCACCCTGTCATAACCGGTGAGTTCAAAAACCTCTTGGACCATTGTATCACAAAGTCTCTCCATGCTCCCACTAGGCAAAGACTGCAATCGGGCAATTGCTTTAGCTGCCAGCTTGTATGACTGCAGGGCCCCAGCAGCAGTCATAGGGACTTCATAAGGCTTCACCGGCTCAAAGTCAATGATCAAACTGCCCGTTACTCGATGGATTATTGCATAAAAAGGCTTGCCAGAGGTCTTGCAATGGACTAAGATGGGATTCAATAGAGAAACCTCTCCAAATCCGAGGGCCTTATGCAATGCAGAGGCACTAGGGGCAGTGAAAATTGTTCCTATATCTGTTCCCACGCCAAGAACAGGGTAGTCCCCAACGCTTGGGACTGCATGACTGACCATAGTTAGCATTTCAGGGGCATTCTCACTGTATGCAATGACCTTGAAAGTTTTCTCATCTAAGGCTAGCAAGCATCCGAATGGCTGGATCAGCTTGCCTTTCTGTATGTGATGGAGATAAGCAGTGGTCACTTTGTCGGACCTAGGCTGTTGATCACCACCAACTGAACCACTAACGCGCACCGAGCTCGAGTAGTCAAAGGAACTACCTGACTCCTCAAAATCTGCATGCAGCTTGGCATCAACAGTTGTCTGAGCAATAATTCTAGCACTGTGTCTAGATCGCCCTGAATTGGTGGATGAGTCGCTGGGTCTTGAAGAAGACATTCTCACATAAACTGAGAACGGAAAAACACAATTACTTAGAAAGATATAAGAGGCATAACAATATGAACCCCCTTTAAAGATACTGCTAGTATTGATTCCATAAAATAGTTAAGCTGATTCTACTTATGATTGATTTAATCTTCATCACAGCCATCACCATGAGGATCATTGTAATACTAAAAGTAAGAATCAACCTAACATACTTACAAGACTACATCTACTTTTGAAGATAAGAAAACTCATCACAGATAATAAAACAGCCTGTTATTGTGCGACTCGGTACACAAACCTCTTTCTTCTCAAAACAGTAGAAAACAAAGGTCTTTGTCCCATTTACCACAACTGATACAAAAAAATGAAACAATACTAACAGAAACCTTATTGAAAGCGAACAATAAATTAAGTCCACGTTGCTTTGGTTTCTTAAACAAAAAATTAAGAAGCAATTAGTTCATTAATGAAAACCCAAATGAGAAAAGGTCGAAACAACTAGTAATTAAAGAAGTCAAATTGAATTTATACAGATTATGAGTAAACAACAGTTACAGCATCAGAAAGGAAAAACACCAACTTCCTAAAAATAATCTGAGCCACAAAGCTGCTATTAAACAGAAATAAAGATAGACAAGCAAAAAAATGAAAACAGCCTAACCTTTTTAGCTCCAGTCTGCTGAACTCAGTTAGTCTCAGCTGCAAACTGAGTCAAGTGACCCAACTTATACAGAAAACCAAATTGACAAAGAAAAACTTGGGATTAGTAGAAAACGTTAAGATAATATCCTCTGAACTCTCAAACTTCAATCCCACTAATCTTGATCACAGCCTCCTCTGTCTCCGGACACCAAACCCAGTAGCCAGTAGCAGCACTTAACAGTGAAAGGAACAGCCTTTAATATATAAAATTCAAAAGATGTACTATTTTAGAAAGCAAAATCCTCAAATGGGTCCACTCTGATACACAAAACGTTGCCCAAGAAATGGATCCAAGAGAGAGCTGTAGCTGGAAAGCTAGCAAGTTATATAGGGACGGGTGGGAATGGTTTAGTTTGGTTTCCTTTCCAAACAGAGGTGGTTGAAGACAACCCATAAATAGATGATCATCTCATTTTAATATTCTCGCTGGGCCAAACAAGTTTCCCATTCAGAAAATCAGGCGGTTCCCAACTGAAAATTGGAAAGAGAAACCAACCCATTGGCCAGAATATATAGAATATATCAATGGCGTGGTTAAGCATGATGATATTATTTCACTGTGATGAATAAACTAATAAGAAATTAGGCTGCAATGGGTCACAGACAGCAGAGTGGTGGAAGAGAGAGTTGGGATAAGAAAACAAAATTAAAAGGCATGGCCTTTTTTTTAAAACTCGAATAACAACAAAAGAAAGGGTAAGGGGACTTATGGGGGTCACGTGCAGAACCCAATCCTGTAACCTGTTTGCTGTGTATCAGTGTATTATTATGTTGATGTGTATCAGTGTGTTATTATATATCAGATATACAGTCTTCTGTAATGTGAGAATACGTATGCAATGTCGCATTGTTGGTTTCACTCTCAGCTCAGTAACAGTAACTCAGTTGTGTGTTGGCCGGTCCCTCTGCACGTGGGTCAGATCTCTCCTGGCAACCGGCATTCGACGCAAACCACTAGATCTGGCCCATGCTTGGACGCAGTTGGTGTGTAGGGTCCATCTGTTTGCCTTCTTCCTTATCCTTTATGGTCACCTTTGATTGGTGGGATGACTGGATTTTGTATGTAGTCAAGTGGGGAACAATATAGGTATTATTAGTAGTGGGCTGCAGACTTGTTTTTTTGAAATTTCACACAGTATAAAAATGGGTTGATTGATTGGGCCTTAATTACTAGTATTTACCCTTACTATTTATCCAATATGTGGGGGAGAAGCTATAATGAGGAGTTTAAAGTGAGGGATAAAGTGAGAGATCCAATTTCACCATCCAAAGGAGGGTGGACCCCCCAATGCACCCCCCAAGTACTTTGTTGATGGTGAGATTGGATCCCTCACTTTATCCCTCTCTTTAAACTCCTCATTATAGCCTCTCTACAATATGTGGTGTTCATGTGTTGGGCTGGTTGTTTATCCCTTTTTCCTTACCAAATACGTGGTGTTCATGTTTTGGGCTTGAATGTTTAACTACATTGTGGACTTTGCTCCATGCAACCCATTATGTAGTGGTCTCACATGATGGGTGTGTTGAAGAATGTAAAGTATCACATTAGAAACTTGACAAAATAAATACCATATATAATGAGTTGTTTCACTACTAATAACATTGAGGCCTTTTGTGATAAAATTATACACCTACAGAACTTTGTAAGTTGTTAAGTTAGAGACAATATTGGTGTTGTTAGTAGTGGGTCACTAACTTATCTCTCTGAATTTTAACAAATTCGACTATTTTAATTTAAAATGGACAAGAGTCATGATCATTTGGTGTGTTGTAACTGGACTTATTAAATTGGACAACAGTTTAACATATTGTCTCTTACAGGTAGGGCTGTCAACGGATCGGAGATGGAGCGGATCAGCCTATATCCGATCCGATCCGATAGAAAAAAATTTGAAACCCGATCCGATCCGATAATCCGACGGATCCTTCACAACTAGATCCATATCCGATCCGTTGGATTATCGGATATCGGATCCGATAACCCGATCCGATTTCCTTCTGCAGCTCAAATTGAACTTTTTCTACCTATAAAAGACAACTGAAGATTTTGTAGATGAAACGCACCAAATCAGAGAATAATAATGAACAAGCAACAATAACTAACAAAATATAGTAATTATTACATTATTCATTTTCTGCATCCAACATATTAGATAACTGAAGAAACAAAGGCTATGAAATAGCAACAGACAATAACAGAGAATTATAGTGGTTCGGCTGTTGATGCCTACATCCACTTTGAATGAAATTGTCTTATTCATGGCATATCAAGACAGCTCTTTAGAGCTTTACAGATCCCACAACACAAAGCAAGAATAAACAATTATACAAACAATGCAAAAGAGGAATTATCAAGACAGTTCATCATAGCACTTATCACTACAAAGCTATCCAAACAACGCAAAAGAGAAATTATGCCAACTTTATCAAAAGTAAAAGGGGGTAAAAATTATGACAGCTTTATCATTCCAATCACTGCAAAAGAGAAAACCCATCAAGAAAATGAATTGGAATTTGTTGAAGACGAAGCAGAAAAGTGAATATGAAATACCCTTCTTGTCTTTTCCACCGGGCTTGGCTCTTGGGGAGCCATGGGGATGACACTGAGACGCCTCCGAGTTTGGGATTGCAGGGACGTGTTGGGGTTTGAAGAGAACAAGCTGCTTATGCTTATGGGAGAGCCCCCAAGTGAAGAAGAGAGCTGACTCTTCACATTGTTTGATTTGCTGCTCTTCTTTGAATAGAAAGAGGAAAGGACATGGTGACAGGAAGACATAGAGGACGTCATGGCAGAGGTTTGAGTCACCGAGTCTCAGCTCAAAATCAGAATCGATCATTGGATCTGTCGAGAGAGAGACGAGGAGGGTGAGATCCAGTGAGAGGGAGAGTCAAGAGAGAGGGAGGTGAGATCGAGTGATAGGGAGATGAGATTGAGTGAGAGGGAGAGTGGAGAGAAAGGGAGGTGAGATCGAGTGAGAGGGAGAGTCGAGAGAGGGGAGGGAGGTGAGATCGAGTGAGAGAGGCGGCTGAGGTGAGTAGAAAATAATGAATTAGAATTTAGGGTTTAGAGTGAGGGAGAGATGAGAGAGACAGGTAAGGAAAAAATATTTTTAGTGAGGGCCAATCAGACAACGACACATGGCAAATGAATATATAATTCATTAATGAGTATATTATATTTATATAAATGTATAATGTGATATAATATAAAATCGGATCGGATCATTATCGGATCGGACAGCTAGATCCAGATCCGTCCCATTAACTTATCTAACGGATTCATAATCTGGATTATCGGATCCTACTACTAGATCCATCTCCTATTAATCAGACGGATTCGGATCGGATTCTGATCAAGATCCGACCATCGACCCTACTTACAGGTCTTAACGAAAACTAATAATGACTAAATTAGACAACAGTCTAACATATTGTCTCTTACAAGTTTGAATGAAAACTAATATTAACTCAATTAGACTCAACTCCAATCCAATACAAACCAGGATACCTATTTCTCATGGAGTAAATAAAGTGTGGAGCTTTTGCAGATTATGTCTGTATGTGTGTGTGAAATATTAATGGGTTGGGCCCAAATTAGAAATGGATTTTGATCACTCTGAGGCCCATCTTTGTGAAAAGTCTCAAAGATATTATTTGATGACTAGAAGTCTCAAAGATATAGTTTTCACTTTTCAGTATATGAACCTTTTCACCGTCCAAAAAAAGAAAAAGGGACCCTTTTTGGCACTTATTCTTAAGCATCTTATAGCAACGAGCTTTTCAAGATAAACATTTGAACATGATAACTTTTGTCGTTGTTCCCCTCTTATTTTTTGACAATGGAGAATTATCTGTTGGTATATACATTTTTTTTTGTTGAAAATGGGAGAGCAAGGATGTGAAAACCATTCGTACCAATCTTTGAAAAATGTGATCAATAAATGAAAGCGAAATACTTGGAAGTGAGCAATTTTTCTTCCCGTCACCATCATGTCTTGGAAGAGAGCAATTTATGTATCATCATTCCTCCACTTTCATTGAGCTCCTACATGTCATCTGTAGTATATGGGAATATGGTAAATATTATGTCTTGTACATATCACAAAAGGTAGTTTCTTGATACCATGTACTCAGCATTCTGAACTTGTTTTTGCAACAAACCCGATCGATATGGTTTATCCATTCAGAAAAGAAGCCCGTCCATTGAATTTTGACATTGTTATGAAAAAAACCTGTTGGCTTTGCCTGGTCATTTACCAGAACCAACTCATTCCTTTGAACTAGGAATTGACTTCCAGAAAACACAACTAGTCTTAGCTCTCAAGGAAAATCTAGTGTTGGATCAAACAATTAATATCCATAATCTGCTTCTGCCAGAAAAGTAAATACATCTCTGACATCAGTCTCGCTTGCATAAATTTGGGCAACAAAACATCCAAGGGCTCCTAATATGCAGGTCTTTATCGCAAAAAGAAGCCTATCTATGGCAAGGGTGTGCCTTTTCAAACAGGGTCAAAGATACTGACCTTGTGTTCTTTCAGCAGCCTCCAAAATATCTTGGAAACCAGAGAGATTAGTGTTTCTAAGAAGTAATAAGGAGCACTGTTAATAAAATTGGTTCTGGTACTGTAAATTGTAATTGATTAAAAGGCTTAACCTGCTATAATACTCAAAACCAAACTACAGCATGCTTGAAGAGATTAAGTAAGGTGACATTTTTATGGCCATCTTCCAAAGATTAGAAATCAAAATCCTTTTGCGGAGAAAATCCTTGTCAGAGCCAATTAAGAGTACCAATCTAAGGATTAGTTAAAATGTATCTCTTTTTGACAATTTTCCATACAGAATCGATGACCTAGAAGTTTATCAAGGGGGAAAAGCAGAGACTGTACTGCCTGATTCAATTTTAGGCTGAAAAACAATTTAGGTATTTGGACGACATTTCTAAACATCTGGCTCGCCACCTCAACAATGCACCATAAAAGAGATTCTCAAAACACAATCCATGAAGTCCACTCAGATGACCAAAGTTCACTCAAAACAGAATAAAGGTAGAAAACGACATACCAAAGTTCATTTGTAATCCCTGTTTTCATTATGCAGCACCTACTTGCACCCAGAATTAGCATCAGATGTAACAATGAGGCATCAAATAACTTCTTCAATTTCTTCCCGAAACAATGTAGGACGCATGCGGTTTCCCAAATTCCCCTAGATGTGATAGGCATTTGTGAACCAAGCAAAACAACAAGAATATATTCCTGAAACTAAATCAAGCCTGGTTTCTGCATCTGCTGTCTAAGAGCTGCCCTAGCATATATTCTTGAAGCTAATATGCACTAAACATCTATTATCACATTCTCACACCACATATCAAACCGTCAAAATGCCCCAAAACCATTTATAATCCATCCATAAGGTACGCCTACTATCATGAAAGAGAGAACAACAAAGCTTTTAATGTCAAAAAAATCCAATCAGTTGTCATCAGTATGAAAATTCCACAACCTCTTCAATTCATTTTGACAAAATTCTCAACAATCACTTCCACACAACAACAACAAAAAATAGTGTAGGAAGATAAAATATCCTTCAATCCGTAGTATTGGAGGAGACATCAATATCTAAGTGGGGATTGCACTCTTTAGAAAAGAAATCATTCTTCTCCACAAAAGCTCTCAACATCCCAAAAGTGAAATTTGGGTGCTCTGGGTCGCTGGTCTGAGATCCAATTGGTGAATCCAGAGTTGAGGGTTGCGTGAAACAAAAGTAACAACCTTTATTGCCACCGCTATTAACACCAGCTCCAAACCTCTTACCTGAAGAAAAAGCACAAGAAGACACAAAACAAGAAGATGCAGAAGAAGCCCTCGTCTTGTTTTTTCTGGGTAATTGCTTCTTCGATCTTGTGAAGGGATGCAGGACCAACTGCTTGGCCCTTCCAAAATTTCTTGAGAACCCACTACCACTAAACCCTCTCTGTTTCTTTGTATGCTCATCACTGCATTTGCATCTACCAGGGGACCCACCACCTTCTTCTTCATCATCGTCGTCACCATCATCGCCCACAGAGCCTCCACCACTGCCACCAACGCTTTCTATCTCCTTATCAATCAAAGACATCAATTTTATATAATCAATCCAAATATTTTGACCTCTAAAAGCAAACTCCAAAAAGGACCAATATATGGATCATTAAAGTTATGAACTTGATAAAACAGGTTGGACTAAAAGAGGAAATGGAGGTGACCCAGATGAGATTTCGACTTGAATTTTCGTTTTTTCCTGAAAAACGGACAGAAATTAGATATTTCAGATGAGGGGAAGCTCGATTTCTCCGCCAACGTTGTAGGAGGCTGAGGCTCAAGGAGTTGCAACTTGCAACTCCGTTGGGTTATAAATTTTCGACCCACGAAATTGTAGACCGAATTTAAATTTTAAACCTTTCAACATAAGAAAAAGAAAAAATAATTAAAACTTTCCTTGTACTCTTGTATGATTCTAAATTGACCACTTAATCATAGAGGTAAGACGACACGTGGTGGTTTTTTGATGGCTTAAATTGCCTGGTGGCGTTACGTGTAACGTGCCTATATATGTTTAAACTTTGTGATTAGTTTAAGCTGGTCTTCGTGAACATGGATTAGTGCTTCTTAAGTCTTCTAAAACTTCGATTAATTAAAAAAAGGAAAATCTTCTACGTGTCCTTTTATCCTCTGATAGAGGCAGGCAGGGACGCACGGTTATGATCTTCTTAATTGTTTGATGATATGAGAACATTTATCGTGCAAAGATTTTATTTATTAGTTTGCCAAAATTCATGATATGGAGATATCCACGGAATATTCAATTTTAGTCTTTCATTATGGCATGGATATTGAAAAGAAATGTCAACATGGCATATCATTTTCTATTTAAATGCGGTGAGTTATTCTTTAAATGTGTTTAGTTATTCTAGTGACAAATTTCTCAATCATACGTGATCGATTTGTCAATTAACAATTATGTGCGATTTATTAGGAAATTCACATCAATCAACAATCAAAATCATCCACGTTTCTTGGTAAATTAATGATTACTCGCTCTTAGCAGAGCCAAGAGACTGGCACCACAAACCATGAGATGAGAGAGTAGGAGATTTTTAGGCCCATGGAACACCAAGATTGACAATATGCAGTGGTGGTCTAGTAGATTCACATGTTAGCAAAGTAGTTCACTTCAAACTCCAATTTGTAACTTCAAAAAGAAGCAAGAAGAACAGAAACAATGACAAGTTTGGCACATAAAAATAAAATTGCAAGATTTTCAGGTATAAAGTAAAGGTTGGGTTGGTAAGGTAAAGGTATGACAGTTAGACAATTTAAATGAGTGCTTTGATTTTGAATGTCCTCAATAACATGATGTATTAACAGGCTGGAAGATTGGCATAAAATTTTTGTGTGGTTTCTGAACTCTCTTCTAATTAACAATTTGGAATGGAATCAAATGATATGGTTTTGAACTTGCTGATCACCAATGTGTTCCCTACCACCATGATTTGCTTTCCTCAAGTCTTTATCACTATTATTTCCAAGGGGCCACATCTGGTTCTTTGTGTTTCAGTTTCATAATTCTGCAGATGACTTTTGTAGACACAAGGCTTTAGCTTTCCAGGAGCAGTGTCTTTCCTTGTTCAAAATATGCATAAAACTTCAAAACTGGAAAACGGATTTCATGATGTATCCAGTAGAATATATGTTTGGTTGGTTTTATAAAGGTTAACGAACAAAAGCTGATCATTATGATTGAACCATCGCTGTAAAGGAGCAAACCGATCATCTTTCCATTTTCTAGCTTTCCAACTAACACAACCCTAACCCACTTTCCTGAACCCTCCCTCTTCTCACACCCTTTATCTCTCTCTTTATATATAGGCAAGGAGAAGAGCATTACTAGTATTACAGGTGATCATGATCACTTTCTGCTATAGACCTAGTTTGTCCAAGAAGAACTCAACTTGAAAGCAGATGAGGAGGGCATACCGAAAAATGTGGCGGGTGGTGCCTTGCATGAGCAGAAAGAATTTCCGGACTGACTCCTGGAAAGACATAGAGGAAATACTCAAGAGTAAGCTAGCAACTATCAAGGAAGAGCCAGAGACATGTGACGAAAGCCTTACACCACCGCCAAGACTACGGCGCTTGGCAAAGAAGGGACAGAAGATGGGATCAAAGGACATTACAAGGCACTTTCTCATGCCAAACTTCAGCCTCAAAGACTCGTATTTGCTATTCATGACTGGCTTTGCATCTAAAAGGTAGCTTTGGTAGGGAAGTGCTGATTTTCTTTGTGCATTAGGCTATCTTGATCAGGAAAACCACCTAAACGTGTGCTTGTAATAACAACAAGGAAAGGAAGGGATCACATAAGGGGCCAATTGGTTGCCTTGTCTGTGTTCCACTTCTTTAACATTGTGCATAGTCTGTTCCTGTCATAATCAAATCCCACCTTGCCTTTACATGTAATTGTCATATTGGCACTTTCTATATCTACATTCTATTTTCGGTTGTGTAATCATAAAGAATGTGTATCGACACGAATATCATTATCAGCAGTACCATCATCCTTTGCCTTTACCCCAACCATATATGAATTATGTTCTTCGATTCTCTACGCCCGAAAATAATTCTCTCAGCTGTAGCAAATCTTAACTAATTCCTTCGCAATAATTGCTTAATTAGAATTACCATGTCTAGTCCCTCTTATAAATTTAGCTGAAGGCATGTAAAAAAATGGTGTTGCAACTCTATGGCAGCTAGCTGATATAATAAGACCTGTGTTTAATTACCATGGTATTATATGCTCTATGTCTTAAAGCCACGTGGGGCTTTAGCCAGATTGTGAAAATTACCCTAATCCACTATTTTTTTGGTATAAGCTAAAGAAGGAAAGGAAGTGGAAATGCAGTCCATGGGCCCGTTTGATAACTATTTTTCAATTTAAGTTTCTAGTTTTTATTTTTTGTGCTAGAATATAGAGGAAAATGAGAGTGAGATTGAGAGAGAGGATGAGAGGGGAAGATGAGAGAGATGAGTAACAAAAGTGAAAACAAAAACTTGAAAGTGAAAATAATTTCAAATAGAATTCAGTTTTTAGTTTTGGTTTTCACTTTGGTTTACTCCTCCCTCCCATCCTCCCCTCTCATCTTACCTCTCAATCCCATCTCCACTCTCATTCTCACTTCCATTTTTCATTTTCCATTTTTTGTTCTCTATACTCTAGCACAAAACGGGCCTTAATTATATAAAAGTTCATCTGTTGCTCTCATATTAAAATGGTGAGAAATCTAGTGGAGATTGTGGGACAATTATGCAAAATGCTCCATTTACTTCATGAACTGTAAGTTCTGTCTACTTAAATTTAGCATAAAAACGAGTTCTGATTGAACAAATAAGAAGAGCAATTATATGATTTGAGACAGGGAGATGTACAATGACAATCAGAGTATCATGCTATTTGATACAGTTCCTAATTGGTACAATATTGGGACTGCATTTGATGCTGCAGCCCCTGACAGATGAATGAGATAGAACTGGAAGCCCCCATTGAGTGGAGAAGATAATAGTGGGATATGCTCCATCGGCTTTCATTTTGTTCACAATGTCACTGCATATCCTGGCAAACCTGCTTGGCCATACCAATGCAGAAAAAATCTTCAAAGTAAGCTTCCGGGAGCGTGATAACCGAAGACCCTTCAGTCTTCCATTCATTTTCTTCACCCAATGCCTTCCAGGCCTTCCCACCTTTTCATTGCTTTTGGTTAGCTTCTCATAGTGACATCCCAACCTTCCCCCAACAATGTCCTGGAAGCCCATCTGCTGCACTGAGGACCAAGAAGACAGGAGATGCAGAGAGGAGATGAGATTGTAGGACTTTTGGTACTGTTGTGTGTTATAGATATATAAAGGGGTGGGGGCTAAATGGAGGCAATGGATGAAGATTCTGGTTTTAATGTTCATTCAAACACATAATAGTAACAGAAAGAGATTGATATTACATACATTGTAACATTAAGATTCCCTATGACACATGGCTGATGGCTGCCTTCATATTTTAGCTCAACATACTCTGCATTGAGAAAGAGAGATAGATACATTGATATAATGCCTTGTATATCTGCTTTTTAACACATGGCTACCACCACATACATAACCACCTCTGTGATTGTAAGCCGCTCTCTTGCTCTCTTGAGTTTATTTAAATGAGATGGGAGGAATTGTTATATGATGAGAGGAATATTACAGGAATGTGCAATGATTGATGCCCATGTTAGGGTTGCAAATCAGAGCCAATCATTTGCTAAAGAAAGTGAAGTTTGCAGTTGTGATCTTTAGCCAAAAGCTGATTTACTTGATTCTTTACTAATCTGATACTAATGAGTCCATAATCAAGTCAAGATTATGATATGTTGGTCTAATTTGTCATTCATTATTGAAGAAAATAGTGGTTGGGGATTGGCAATTGTTTAATTAAGGGGTCATGTTGGTTTTTTATGCACCCTGTTTTGGTCTGACTAAGAAAAGCTGCATCATATTGGTTGGGCCTTCATCAATTCTGTGGATCAAATTTGAAAGGCCACACTAGTTGACCTAATTGAAGGGAAGGAGAGCCCAAGAACTAAATTATCTGAAATTTTCACAATATAGTCCAACAGAAGGCCTAGAATAGAGCACTAATGGTAAGTATAAGTTCTGTCACCATCGAATTAGGATGCATAAAAAACCCTCCTTCACTCAACTTTTATTTGTGTAAAGTTTAGAAGACCAAACAATTAGCCACTTGGTGTCTCTCATGATACCAATTGTTAACTGACTTCTGGTATCTCTCATATCATGCTGTCAACTGTCAAACCTAAACTGTAGTCATCCAAAATTTGAAAGCTTTCTATCATGTTTTAGTTTTAAGCTTGATGTTTGCTCAACGAGGGAGGGAGATTCGAATTTATGACCTCTTTCGATCTTAGAATGAGAAGTACCACTAAACTATGAGTTAGTTGGTTATGTTGATACGCTAAATAACTTGTATTGTAATCTTCAATCTTATGGCATATATTCTGCAGCCACACCCAATTGTTAATTAGTTGCACAGATTAAGGAAATAGATCTGTCTCTACCCTCAAGATTACTTGACAAGTTAATATCCTCCCATATATTAAATAATATAGGAATTGGGAACATAACCAGAGGAATATTAGTAGTAGTACTGCTGAAACAAGGAAATGTAGGTGCCTCATGGCTCATGCCATCTTAAAAGTGACTTTGCTTCTGTCTATATATTATCCAGCTAGATAATTTAAGCTTCCTGTTGCAGTCTGCAGAGCCTTCTCGTCAGATCTATTTAGAGTCAAACGAATAAATAAAGAGCCTTCCACATCCCATTTTGCTTAGCAAGTATGTTACCGTTGCCATGCAGTCAGTTTATAAATCTGGTTGACTTTCTAGCCAAAGACTAATATATGTTCTATATGTTTTAATGAACCCTATTTTTCCCAATGATGAGCAAACACATGCAAGAAAGTGATAAACTTTTTTCCGTAATTCTTAGACAAATATGTTTTAATGAACCCTAATTTTCCTGATGATGAGAAAACACATGCAAGAAAGTGATGAACTTTTTTCGTAATTCTTTAGACAATTATATAAATAATTAATTAAAAAATATTAAGTTAAGTTAGATTAGTAGATTAAAGTAGTCGTGCTGTTGTATGTACAGCCGCATATCCTTTTCTTAGGCAAGTTTTTTTCTTTTTTCCACCGAGTGAATTGTCAACTGAGCACAGTCATCTGGATGATGAGCTGTCGATGAAAACAATGCTGTATTAATTCCATTAATTGTGATATCATTTTCTCAAAAATAACTATATCCCTCCTTGCAAACCCAGCCAACCCATAAAGATGAAAGATGAGCACTTTGTAGAAAGAACCCTTTTATACATCTGTCATGCTGCTGCAGAATGTCAAAACATATTGATTAATCTAGCCCATTGATTTTATTATTCATATATTCCACCAATATCTGACGTTGATTTCCAATGAAGCCATGCCGTGATAATATATTTATATAAAGAGCAGAGCATGCTCAAGCATGCCACTTTCTTCTGCCACTGCCAGTAATAAAAAATGTACTAAAAAGATTAGATCTTTATGGGTAATCTTGACAGTAAAATACTTTTTAATCAAGAATATCATGATTAAGAAAAAGTGTTAACTCAGATGGGCTGGAATTTAATAAGATAAGCAGTCTAGTCTAGCTTATACAACACTTAAAGCAGAGTCACATAGTCTGGTTGTTGGCTCTTTTTTTCTATCTTATTATTAAGTGATCCTGCATAAAATTAGTGACTGAAATACCAATCAACCTCAACCTCACTTTGCCTTAATAATCTGAATGTGTACGGTGTACCTCTTTTATCGCGGAAGTTGACCTGCTATTAACGTCTGCTTAAGCAACAGCCGAAATGGCAATATCCGTGGATCACTAGGAAAAAAGGGTTTTCACCCAAAAAACCGAAAGGAAAAGGGATAAAGGGCAAAGTGTCAACAGAATATGAAGAGTAAAAGCTATTGCTTTTGTGATCAATTTGAACACGACTTTAACAGTGTAAGGAGCATGTAATGCAATCAAGGTGCAAAAGTCACAGTTCCCCAACAATGACTTTTTTGCTTCATCTTTCATTCAAACTTAGGTCCTTGAGTTGCTGCTTGACCTTTTTGGGGTTTCCCTTCCCTTGAGAGTTCAAACTTTCAACATGGTTGAATTGCACAGATTTTGTTCTCATTTGCCTCTTTGCAAAGGCTAACAGCTGCCTTAAATGGACCTCAAACTTTGTGTAACCCAGAAACCAAACCCTTAATAGAAGGTGGTATCCATTCCATTTTCTATTTTGAGATCCTCAATCTTATCATACATAAAGAAAGCTTTTATTATTTTGGGATTCTCACACAAATTATATATAAATGAGTAAATAAATACCCAAAATTACTAAAAAACTTAATATTTTTCTACCCTTAAAATAGAAAACAAAAAAAAAACACAACATTAAGAACTGGTAGTATCACCAAATAAATAGAATGGAAACCATCATGTATATAATAACTGGTTAACTCGTGGAAACAACACCATATTTTGGCACTTTTTTCTTCTATAATAAAAAAAAAGGAAAAGAATTAGAAATTACACGAGTGCCAGTACTTTTCTACCAGAAGCAGTGGGAATTCTTGCATTTGCGGGTATGGTGGTAATTATTCAGGAGACGGCAGAGTCTTCTTCTCCTGTAGGTAAGGCCATATCTGAGTCTAAAGCAGACCAACTTCCTAAGCTTCCGGGCTGAACGCAGCCTCAACCAAATGACCTTCTTGGCTTTGCAAAAAGACCCTTTGATCCTCTCTGTCAGGCTCTTCTTCCTGCTGAACTGATAGCTTCTAAGAAAAAGCTGCCTCTTCTCCATCATCGTGTAGTTGTTGCTGCTCAGCTCCATGTAGCTGTTGTAATAGCACCCACTGCTGCTGCTGCTGCTACCCAACGAGTTACTTCTACTGATTGATGGGTTTGGGCCCACATGGTGAATGCTCTGTCCCCACAGGCCGGCCATTGAAGAACTTAGCCAGCGAGGGAAACAGAGAAAACAGAGAGACAGACAGAACACAGAGAGAGAGAGGACTTAGTTGTCTTTTCCTTTGGGTGTGTGAGATGAGTTATGAGATGGAGGTTGAAGAAAAGGGTGGTGGGGTTTAAAGATAAATATAAAGGGGCGGTTTGAGAGTCTGGAAGTGTATAAATTCTACGAACCTGTGTTGGTTAAGTCATAAGTTGGGCAAGCGAGCAGTGGGCCGCCACAGGAGGTAGCTAGCCAGGACTGCTTGGCTTGCTGCCTCATTGCTTTTTCTTCTCTTATAAATTAGCATCTCTCTCTCTCTCTCTCTCTCTTATCTTATATAGTAATTTTTTTTACTTTAACACGTGGTTAGTCGGATAAGCTGGTGGTCTTTTTAGATGGACGGTCACATGCCTTTTGTGCTTTGGCTTTCTCTTTTTCTTCTTGGATTTTCTTTCTTTCCTTCACTCTTGCGATTGCATGAGAGAAATGGGATGGTTAGGTTCTATGATGCAATTATGCCACTATCCTTTAACTTTTTTGTTGTTACCAACTCGGTCACGTTTTCAGGTTATTCTAATCAGCACTTATGGTATGAGAAAAACTTCTCTGTCACTGATTGTATATAACGATGTGTCTATTTCTCTCATCACGTTTCAACTACATATAATTATGAGAGAAATAAACACATGTTATATACAAAACCGATTACACTTAATATAAGTTTTTTTTTCACGGAAAACAACCTATAAAAGCCTAAAAAGTGGATTCTACATAGCTAGGTTTCACTTCATTAAGAGTGTGTAGATGATAGGACTAGTTAACTCAGCAAAATTAGCATCTAACCAAAGAGTTCTAACTCAAATGACACTAGACTAAGTTAATTAAGTTAGTGGTAAATATTAGGTTCACAACTTATCCGTTGGATAACTAAATGCCATTATAAAACTAGCTTTGAGTTGTTTGAAGAAGGAGCAACAGAGTAAGACAGATAAGCCCAAGGCAACCAAGTGACTTGCGCGAGATGAGAAAATTGTCCAACGATTATTATTAAAGGTCAATACAAAATAGAGAGAATAGATTAACTCCCCGATAGTAATTAAAAAGTTAGTCTCTCAATATCAATTAGAGAAGAGATTAATTAATGCATGTAAGTCTTAACCAACACATACATTTTGCATGTTCTACCTTTACAAGTTTACCATTTATGATTTACAAGTAGGTCATGCAATTTATATAGTCGCTCTTTCAACTCCCGTGTTCATGACAACACCTCAAGTTTCAAACCAGATGCACCAAGAGTCATGGGAGGACTTAGCGTCTAAAACTCTTTATGAAATTTATGCTCCACCTCAGCAAACTAAACAAAATTCCAAGCTAATTCAGCAAACATAAAAATTAATAGTCATTTATATCCAGAAGCCTATCGCTTTTGTTTGTGACGAAAACGAAACGAAAACCCCAATAGTCATGGAGTTGTTGCCAGAATAGCATTTTAGCACTGTCAGTCTGCATCATCCTTGCCAAATCAAATATAAGAATCAGAATATCAATCAATCATTTCAATAACAAAGGATAATCAAACCTAGACAGTCACATCATAGAAGTATATCAAAACATTTTATTGCACTGCCTTGTAACTGGTAAAAGCATTATTGGTAACTACAATTAAAACTGCTCTCTCATTTCCTTGATGATTGTTTGGCAAAAAAATAGAAAAGGAACAACAAGACGAACCATGTACCAAAGCCCAACTCACCCAAAAAAATAAAAAACATCGACATCAAGTCCATGAAATCCACTAAGCAAGAGAACTTTTCATTGGGCAAGAAAATAAAATGTGAAAAAATGAAAACAAAATCAATTTCATGTTTCCTATTGTGATCTAGCAAGTATGACAATTAGATTTTCTGTATCTACAATGCACACTGAACTAACAAGCCATTGAAAACAATTTCAGTGGGAAGCCTGATGTTTGTGATGACAGAGCATCAAACTGGAGACGTAGACAGGGAGTATACCAACATCAATATCACTACACAATTAAGCAAATGAGGCTTCCCCGAAGACCCCAGAACCCTTTTAATACTTCTTTCCCAGTAATAACATTCTTCATAACTGTCTACCACAGTCTGTTCTTGTCACCTAGTGCCACCTTCATTTGCTGAAGGTACCTTTGCGGGGTAGCTCGTCAAGTCCAAGTCAATAAGTGACATGTCATATGGCACTGATGAAGAATTTAAGGTATCAACAAGCAGGGAAGACTTCATTGCATCAGAATTTGCAGAATCAGGGATTGGGCCAGAGTTACTGGGAGTGCTTGACCTAGAAGATGAGGGACTGGAAAGCTGTATGTCATCTATCTTGTTCCCAAACACGAGCTTGTTTCTTCTGACAGCATCCATCTCTGGGCCAGTTGGCACAAAGGTGCGTGACCGATACTTCCTCTTTCCCTCATCACCCTCACTATGGTTGTAGAGTACATAATCATGATAGGTAGGGGCAAACTGCACGGTTATATATACTCATCAGAAAGGTTGAGCAAAGCTAAATGAGAAAAATAACCATCTATGCTAGGCCATGGCAGAAGTAGCAATTTGAAGGGCTCACCTGGTGGACGGTATCGTGGTAAAAGTCATTCAATTTTAAGGCATGTGCAAGGCTTCCAGTCAAACCTCGAGGCTCCCCAATATTTGCACCAGCATACTCCTTGTAGGGAAATGCATATAGATGACCAACAGCAGCAATGAGCATCTCAACACATATTATGAAATTTTGATATTGAGCAGCATCCTCTGCATTCTTTATTAATCCAGATTTGGCAGCAAGGAAAACTAACACCCCCTAAAACGTAGACACTAAGAGTCAGAAACGTACTGAATAAGTTTGCAACTTAGACTTCCCTATCAACAAAATAGAAAGGGAAACATAAACAATCAATATTCATCTTTGGCTCTTAATGCATAAGCAAGTGTCCACAAGTAAGTGCAAATTGCTAACATACAAGACACCAAACAAAGTTCGCATCTTTCAAAGATTTTGCCATTATAAAGTGAGACAAACGTGTACCTGCCAATAAGTGAGGAAAACGACAGATTTGATGATAATAAACTTTGGAACTGGATTGAATGGCTGAAGCAGATCTCTGCATGCCACATAAAACAATGCCAAAGCATAGAGAGCCATCGTGTATGAGATTGTATAGATAATAGTGAGATACAGGTACGACTGATTTGGACTGAAATTTCCATCTGCATATTTCCCTTTTGCATAAAGTATGAGTGTAACAGCAGCTAATAAAGGCTTTAGTATCACAAACTGCAAACACCCTTGCTTGCACCTACGTATAAAACGCCTGCATTAACAGTTTAAAACATATGCGTTAATCAAACAATCATCTCATAAATACAACATTATGACATATTATCATATAAGAAACCCCCATAGTTTCATAAGATCTCCTTAGTTATGCAGGGCTCGCCTAGTATGTAGAGATTCCTGATGTTATGCATGTAAATTAAAACAAGGTATTCACAAGTAAAGTAATGCATAAAAGATCACGAACACTGCTAACATTTGAAAATAGATCACAAATATTTTAACTAGAGAAAAAAATCCCAATTGATAATAGAATTCTGTTATTTTTTTTTACACCAGAAATTCCTGGCTTGCAGATATTGGCAAATTAAGCATTGTTTGTGAACTCACCCATCAAGTGGTATGGGAGGGAGGCAACATGTCATCAGAACCCATGAAGGCTTTAGAACCCTACCAGTTAAACTTAGGACAACAGATCCCGGGCCACCAACCCATGCCAAGCACAGCGACAGAAAATTATAAATGACCCAAGCTTCATAACTGAAAGAAAGAAAATAGCAATAGCATGAGAATAAAAGATACAACTTGTAATTGCTTTCAATTATTCAGGGAAAAAGATACTTAAGAACCAGCTTGTAATAAACAGGTTAGGGAGAGAGAAGTAGCAAATGGGAGGGGGAAATTTGCCCTTGGGTTCACAAAACCCTGTCAACAAGAGGTCACCCATATAGCCAGAAGTTAAGGGCAAGATGGTGAAATACTCATCACCCTTATTATCTCCCCTTTTTATGTTCTTATCTAAACAAGGGAAACAAGGGCAGAGAAGGCCAGAAAATGAACGAATATTACTAGTAATTAGATGTACAGTGGGAGCTTCATACAAATGAAAAAAAAACTTACACTTCCCGAATGGAATTAAAGTAGATTGAACTTGCAGGTAAAACAAGGGATAAGAAAGACATCAATGCATATACCTGTCAAGGAAAACAAAATTCACACTGGTTACATAACTAAAAATTCAACAGAAACAAGCATTTCCAAGTTGTGACCTCTAAAATATCTCAAAACCAAGACGAATAAAGGAAACAAAAAACAACAACACAGAAAACTGCTCGTCCTCAATTTTTAGTAGGAAAGTGGCGGAACCAATAGGAACCACAAGGTCTTGGAGCACTCTATTGCAACACACCCCTCATCTTGTTCATTTATCATTTCTATAGTCCGTATCCCTTCAATTATGCTGGAAACTTTCTTAAAAGGCTCATGCACAAAAAACAATTAATAGATAGCATATGCAAGCAGCAAGGGAAAACAACACAAGGAAATTGAAAACAGAACCTGAAGATAATCATCACTCCACGATTAACATTGACACGCCAAATACTTAGTCAATGACAAATAAAAAATTCATTCAGTTAACTTCACACAAAAGTCGAATGAATGAAATAATGTAACCGCAGCTCTAAAAAACTATGCAACGAAACTGATGAAAATTTGGGTATGATAAAATCAAAATGATACATATGATAGCATTTCAAAGTGGGGTTTTCTTCGAATTAAATACTCACTGGGACCATAAAGATGATGCGGACAATGTATCTTTGATAAGTAGGTTCTGTGTAATTCATGAGGTGCCTGTAGATGTGCAAAATGGCCAAAGCTATGGCTCCAACAGTGCAAAAAAAAGCGACAATGCTCAGGTAGATTGGGACCGATGCCGCCATTCTGAAAACCTCAAATCAAACCAAAGCCCCTTTGAGCTAGTATCAAAACCTGAGCAGCAGTGTGTATCAATCTCGCTACGCAATATTTTCGGTTGTTAGAAGTAGAAGAATTCCATCAAAGTGAGGGAAGTGAGGGGAATTCGCAAACCCTAACCCTCACACTCTATTTGAATTGCTTGAAATGCCTGCAACCGTTGAAAATAAATTCATCAAAAAAAAAAAAAGTGAAATCGAGAACGAGTAAACATCTCCGTTTAATTGGCAGCGAAAAAAAAAGGGTTTTGACTGAATTTAATTGGGAAGACAAATTGAAAGCGAAAGCTTGAAGCAACTTTACCTTTGAAGCTTTTGAAGAATTAAAAATTAGGTAGTCAAGGCGTGAAGGTCAATTTGGAGATCTGCGAATGAGATGTGAAACTGTCTCATGCGATAAGATCAAAGGAAGAAGAAGAAGAAGAAGAAGGAGGAGGAGGAGGAAGAAGTAAATGCCTCACAGGAAATGCTTTACTGGCTGGAACCTAATAATGGCGGCTTCCAGTCCCGCTGTACAACTAATCAACAAAATACACCATGAAAATTATGAAAATAGCTCCAACCTTTTTTATAAATTTTTGGTTTTAACGTTTCTTATTAATGCCCCTAATTAATTTCTTTAAAAAATAATAATAATGCCCCTGATTAATTTCTTGGGAGCTTTGGTTTTTAGCCAAAAATGGAAAATAATTAGGAAAAGGCCAAAGGACTAGTTTTGTTTGGATTTGGAACAAAACTAGTTCATTAGCTTTTCCTAAATATTTTCCCTTTCTTTGGTTAAATTCTAATTTTTCATAATTTCTTAAACTAATAATAATAATGTATCTAATTAATTAATTAATTAATAGTTATTTACACTAACACCCCTTAGGTTTTCGGCTTTGTCACAAAACTCATTGAGATTTCAAAATCACACTGAAAATCTAAAAGAGTGTTAGTGTAAATAACTCACTAAATAAGTAAAGGCAAAACATCATTTTTGATTTTGTAGTTTGCCTAATTTTCAATTTTGATAAATGTAGTTTCGATTTTGTCAATTTGATGTCTATAGTTTCACCTGCCTCGCAATTCAAAATCATGTTCAAATTTACGTCCAATAATGGGACAAAGTAAGCACATAATCATGGCGTGAAGGTGTCTTTTGCACACAATTATAAGACATAATTTGTAACGTGTCCTTCGGTTTCGAGATATTAAAATTACATGGATAAAATTGACAAAATTTAAAAGACAGACATCAAAGTGGTAAAATTAGCAAATTGCTTGTACCAAAAATATTTTTTGCCTTATATTTGAAAAAAAGAAAAAAAAAAAGGATAAGAAAGCCAGGGAATGTCGGGTCAAGTTGACCCGAGAAGAAATTTTCGTGGCTCTGCGAAATATTAACCGAGGTGGAAGATTGGGAGGCCATACATTTTGCAGAGGGCGCAGTGTGGCCTTATCTCCCTCGCACTCTCACTCTTCTCTCTCTCCCTATATAAACCTACAGAGGCCGCCCCCTTCATCGCTCTCATTTCTTCAGACCTAAAATATATTTGAGCCTATCTGCTTCTCTCATTCTCCTCTATCTTCTTGTTTTTCTCTTGGGACTTTCAGCGAGCACGTTGGGGTCAAAGAGATAAGAGAAGAAAGAAGGCGAGTTAGAGCGAACAGAGTGAAGCCGCTTCTGCTATAATTGCAGAGATGACTTCTATTATAGGCGTTTCTTCTATATATCCCCAGACTCCATGTAGTGAGCTTTACAGAAGAGCCGCAGCTTCAACGATAACAACAACAGTTACAACTAGCAGCCCTTCTCTTTCTCTTGCGTTTCCAGAGAGGCCTCACTTTAACAGTGTTTTGAGAGCCAAGAGTGGCCTGGTCAGGCAGGGGTCTAGTCTTGTTGCTTCAGCTATTGCAACGCCCAATTCGGTGCTCAGTGAAGAGGCTTTCAAAGGGCTCGGTGGCTTCTCTAAAGACTCTCTGGACTCGGACTCGGAATACGACTCTGAAACTGAGCCAGCTTCTGCTGTCAGTGATGATGATGAGCTCGCTCTTTCCAAGTTGGGTCTGCCCCAGCGCCTCGTCGACAGCCTTGAGAAACGTGGCATTTCAAGCCTTTTCCCTATTCAGGTATTTCGTTCCTCTCTCTGGTTTTGCTTTTCTTATATTTTTATTTTAAAGTTGAGTTTTTTATTTTTCTGTTATGATGAACCTACTCTAATTAGTTTTAGTCGCAACCCCTTTTTGAGCATCATCCTTTGGATTGTGTGTTTGTATGGTGGTATGTAAGCTTTCTGCAGATTAAAACATTCTGTAACCATTTTGGTGCCCTTCATAACATTATCAATTATCTACCTGCATTTTCTTTGTTCATCCTCCCATGTTGTTTTGTTTGTCTTATTCTGGCGCGTTAATATTTTAATCTCATCACACAGTGACATTTTCTTGTCAAATTTAACATTTTTGTATTTATGTATCCAAATATGTTTATCTAGGTGTGTGTATAATGATTTTCTACCTACTGTTTTGTTTAAAAAAATTAGAGAGCTGTGCTAGTACCTGCATTGGAAGGTCGAGATATCATTGCTCGTGCAAAGACTGGGACTGGAAAGACATTAGCCTTTGGAATTCCAATACTCAAGCGCCTCACAGAGGATGATGAACAGAGAAGTTCTCATAAGTACCATTTATTTTTCACACATTAGAACTAAAGACTATTCTTTTCTGAAAATATTTTGATGAATTTCTCTTTTTTCTCCTTTTATAGGCGGACTGGTTATCTTCCTAGAGTTCTGGTCCTTGCACCTACTCGGGAGTTAGCGAAACAAGTAGAAAAGGAGATGAAAGAATCTGCACCTTATCTAAACACTGTTTGTGTGTATGGGGGGGTTTCGTACATAACACAACAAAGTGCTCTCTCGCGTGGAGTTGATGTGGTGGTTGGAACTCCTGGTCGAATTATTGACCTGATAAATGGTAACAGCCTCAAACTGGGTGAAGTTCAATATTTGGTACTTGATGAAGCTGATTCAATGCTTGCTGTTGGATTTGAGGAGGATGTGGAAGTAATTTTACAAAAGCTTCCAACTCAGAGGCAAAGCATGCTGTTTTCTGCAACTATGCCTGGTTGGGTGAAAAAACTATCACGGAAATACTTGGACAACCCATTGACGATTGATTTGGTAAATGTTGATTCTTTAGGTTTCTTTCTTTTCCTTGTTTATGATCTTGTGCAATTAGAATATGCCATGGAGTTACGCTTATAAATATGTTTACTGGATATTAAAGCCAATTGAAGTTATAGTTGTTTAAACTTTAAAGTAATGCCAAAGTCCTAATTCTGCATGTCTTAAGTTTATATTGTAATGTGGAAAGTAAATCTTAAAACTTTTCCTTTTCTACTTTCTTATTTTCCAAAGGTTGGTGACCAAGAGGAGAAGCTTGCAGAAGGGATCACACTTTATGCTTTATCAACCACTGGATCTTCAAAGCGGACCATTCTTAGTGACCTTATAACGGTAAGAGTTGCAACTCATTATTTATCTCTTGTTTTGGATCATTTTGAATAAGATAGTGAAATATTGTAACTTCTGATGTGTTATAAATCTCAGCCAGCCAAGTCCACTATTTGAAAAGGAGAGATGTTTCATATGCATGCCTTTCTGATAGAACTTAATCATTGTCATGATGTCTCATAACTGACATCATATGAGAAAAAGAAAAAAACTTTCTTGCCTCATGGTATCTAAGTTTCTCATAACAGCTGATGGTGATGTTGATTATATCTATTTGAAATGACAGATGTTTCATATGCATGGCCTTCTGATAGAACTTAACTATTGCCATGGTATCTCATAACTGTTATAAGATGGATCTGCATAGTTGTACATTATTTCAAAAAGGGAACATTTATCGCATAGCACTGAAGAATGTCATATCTTCAGGTTTATGCAAAGGGTGGGAAGACCATTGTTTTTACACAAACAAAACGAGATGCTGATGAAGTCTCAATGTCATTAACAACTAGCATAGCTTCTGAGGCATTGCATGGAGATATATCGCAGCATCAAAGAGAGAGAACATTAAATAGTTTTCGGCAAGGGAAATTCACTGTGCTTGTTGCCACTGATGTTGCATCCCGTGGACTTGATATTCCCAATGTTGATTTGGTAAGCTCCAGGAATTTCCTATGATTCCTAATCAAATTTTTGTTATACTTCTATTGGTCCTAGTAAACGTTTATATGAAACCACTCTGTATGCCTTTACCAGAGTTCAATTGCCAAGACGTTGATAAGACTGTGGCCTCATTAAATTTTTATTCCTTTTCTTTTTCCAGGTTATCCACTATGAACTTCCCAATGATTCAGAGACATTTGTACATCGCTCTGGGCGTACTGGACGCGCAGGGAAAGAAGGTACTGCCGTTCTGATGTTTACTAACAAACAGAGGAGAACAGTTAGAACTCTTGAGCGTGATGTGGGGTGCAAGTTTGAGTTTGCTAGTCCACCAACTATTGAAGAAGTTTTGGAGTCTTCTGCTCAGCATGTGGTTGCTACTCTCAGTGGAGTTCATCCGGAATCTGTACAATTTTTCACACCAACCGCACAGAAATTGATTGATGAACAGGGAACAAATGCCCTTGCTGCTGCACTAGCACAGCTGAGTGGATTTTCTCGACCTCCATCATCCCGGTCCCTTATCACTCACGAGCAGGTAATTATTGAAGTCCATTTACACTTAATTTTCTGTTTAGATTGTTTATTTTCTTGCAAAGTTGGTGGAGTAAGATGTTGGTTTTCAATATTCAGTTATTTCCTACTCTCTGTATCCTGTATGGTTTGTTTTCAAATCAAATAGTCATTCACTCATCTCTGTATAGAAATTAAAGTAGGTGTGGGCTGGGGGTTTGGATCCTTCCTCTGGTATCTTGTTATGTTATTTGAACTGGAAAATTTTATGCAGGGATGGACGACATTGCAAATTATTAGAGATCCAGCTTTTGCCAGAGGGTTCCTGTCTGCTAGATCTGTCACTGGGTTTCTTTCAGATGTTTATTCTTCAGCTGCTGATGAAGTTGGAAAAATACATATAATTGCAGATGAAAGGGTTTGTATTTACAACATCTAATGCTTATTTTGATCCAGTGCTTTAATTCATTTCGCTTGAAACAAATTTTGATGGTGATAATATCAGGTTCAAGGAGCAGTTTTTGATCTTCCAGAAGAGATTGCAAAAGAGTTACTGAACAGACAAATACCTCCTGGAAACACTATTTCCAAGATAACCAAGGTTTACTTTTGCTTTTGGTCACTTTCTCTTAATAGCAGCTTTTGCATGAAAAAACTACTAACAGAGATGTTATGTGCATGTATTATTCTGTGTTGGCAGTTGCCAGCTCTGCAAGATGATGGGCCAGTGAATGACTACTATGGCAGATTTTCAGGCAGAGATCGGAATAGTCGACGAGGAGGTTCTAGGGATCGTCAAGGATCATCAAGTTTTAGAAGTTCCAGGGGTTGGGGTTCCAGTGATGATGCCGATGATTCATTTAGGAGTGGTGGTAGGGGTGGTGGTAGGGGTGGGGGTAGGGGTGGGGGTAGGGGTGGTGGTCGAAGTTATGGAAATAGCAACAGCCGATCTCAGACAACAAGAAGCACAGATGATGATTGGCTTATTGGAGGTAGACCATCAAGCAGGTCATCATCCCGAGACAGGTATATTATCTACAAATTTCAAGTTTCTCATTCTTTCTTGAGTTAATAAAAGTACTTTAAGAATTTGCAACTCATCAATTGATTTAACATTGAAAGAAGAATAGCTGTTGCGCTAGCAAATTAAAAACATCTAATAGTGCAGTGATCTTATAGCTTCAAGTAGAAGAATGTGCTCACTTGGAAAAATATATACAAAGTCTGAACATGTTATGAACTTATGAGCCAGCAACGACAGTTCTTGGTGTACATTGTTGTTGACGTATTTGGGAATTATTTTACTTTGTTTTTAATATATCTCCGCTTTCAAAATTTTCCCGCCCTACTCTTTTGCTTAATCAATTGCCTTCTCTGAAATGAGTCTTGGGTCTAAACCAGAGTTATGTATTAGGCAGGGCTCAACGAACTGAGATGGAAAGAGATTGCATTTCTGGCGTAATGAACTTCTAATTTACTAGAATACCTTACTGTTTGATATTCAAATCAACTTATGGTCCCATAGGGTAGTGGTTACTCCTTGATTGATATATATATATATATATTTTTTTATCGACTCCTTGATTTATATTCAAATTTGCACAAAACTTATATCTGAACTTGCAGTTCCAGAAGCTTTGGAGGTTCCTGTTTCAATTGTGGGAGGTCTGGCCACAGGGCATCAGAATGCCCTACCAAACAAGGATATTAGATGTGCATCCATAAACATCAGTTTTGCAGAACCATTGGTGGGTTACGTGCATCCTTAAACATCAGTTTTCCAGCGCCATTGGTGGGTTAGAGAGGCTGCTGCTGCCACCACCGGCAGGCTATTTTGTGTTTGTGGGGTGTCCATGGTCAATGAGATTGGGAGATGCTGCTACTCCAGAGTATTACAAGAATCAAATTGAACGATACTCCTAAAAGTGCTATAGGAATTAATTTTGAACTGCTCTCCCCCTCACATGTATTTTGTTTGACATTATTATCAGTGAATGTAGTTGTGTTTTTAAGTTTTCGTAGGTGTTAAGAGCCCGTTCGATAATGTTTTAAGGGGTTTTTATTTTCAAAGAACAAAAATGAGGCAAGAACAAGTTCGGTGGCCCAAAAATAGAAAACACTGAAAATGTATTCATTTTATGAAAACAAGTTCATGTGTATTTGTAGAAAATAGAAAAAAGTTGTTTTCATTCTCATGGGAAACATTTTCATAAAAATAACGCATATATTATTATTTCAAACTGTACTATCATACACGTTTTTATTATTTTTGTTTTCTAAAGTTGTTTTCTAATTAATCTACCAGACGCATTTTCGATCTTGTTTTCAGGGCCCTAACATTTCTAAAAGAAAAAGTTGTGTCTCATGTCCTTAAGTTTGAATTGTTTTGAAGAGCAATATTTCCTCTGTTTCTCACCACTCATCAGAGATTTAACTTCTAATTGGTTGAACTGTCATTTCAAATTCCAAACTTCATAACAAAGACGAAACATAGAACAACTAGCAAAATCTATCTAATTGCCGAAGAGAATGTTGATGACGCTTCTAATCACAGGCCCTCTCTTGCTCTTAAGAACCTCCCTCGCAGCTTTCTCGTCCGGCACAAACCCCTTACCTTTCATTTCCACCAGCAACTCCCTCCCCTCCTCTGCCTTCTCCTCCTTTCTTGCAAACCCCTCGAACACCACGGTGTAGGTACCGGCATTGGCCCGCATTCCCTTGCCCATCATCTCCAGCAAGTACTTTTTGGCGTCCCCAAGGAACTTGCCGCTGGGGTCGGCAGCGAGCGCCTTGATGAGAACAGTGTAAGTGTAGGCGTTCGGGGCGACCCCGGAGGCTAACATGCGCAGGTACACCTTGAGAGCCTCCTTGGTCTTGCCGGCATTCGCGTAGGCCTCAATGACAGCAGTATGCGAAACGACGTCGGGCATATGACCCTTGTCCTTGATTTGAGCAAAGAGCCGTCTTTGGACAATGCGTCGAACATCTTGACTGCATTGTTGGTGAGGCCATCGGTGCGCATCTTGTGGAAGACTTCTTGCAGGTCTTTTGGGTCTTCTGGGTCCTCGATGACAGGCTTCTTGTTGAAAGGGTCGTACGGTGGAGGGAGCTTCGACTTATCGATCTCTTTGGTGGTGGTGTTCTTCGTTTCATCATCGTCTTCGTCGTCCGAAGGGAGAGAGAAGTTAACCTTGGTGTTGATTTTGGTGCTGGGTTCGGAGGAGCTAAAGACCCTAACACTATTGAAGCTACGAAAAGGAGATAGCGATAATGGAAGAAGCAACCTCCTGTGATGGTTTTCTGTGAGTAAAGCAGAAGAAGAAAAAGAGATGGTTTTGTTGGAGTGGTTGGCTGCAGCTATGGCTATGAAACGCTTACTGAGAACAAAGGAGAAGGCCCGAGATACCAACGTCCCTGCCGCACTGCCATTGTTCTCTCTTGTTCGTTGTATCAGTTTGCGTCTTCCAGTCGTCTGGGCTTTGAGTTTCTAGCTTCTGCTTCCAATTTCTTCGAGAAGGTTCCAGTTGAGTTTTAGTGGGTGATGCGGGCAATGATCCTCTGTTCTGTTGATGAGTGCAATCATTTATATTTATAAAAAAATTTAGTAGATAAACTTTTATTTTGACTACCAATGCAATAGAATGTCACTGTGGTGATATTTTAAATTAATCATGTATTGTCAAGTGGAAAAATTAAAATACATGACAATGAATTATTAGTTTGAAATTTCACCATAATGACATCTCGGCATGGGATAAGGTTTTCTTCCACCGAGGGGTTCAGAGTCTTTGAAGTCAAACACATAACTTGTTACCAAAATAATAAAAAAAGTCAAACACATAACTTCAAATGTGTAAAGATCCTTCAACATCTGTCACATAAACTAGCTACCTCTCACCACCATTGAATCCATCAAACCACTTATTCACTAAATGTGACTGATTGGTTGCAGATAGCCAAATTAACTTCCAGGAGGCAAATAAGGTTTCTTGGAGCTTCTGTTTGTACACATTCAATGGAAATTTGGAATGCGCGGGCAGGCGGTGGAAACGGTAAAAACAATACACAGTCCACTTTGTTTATATCAAATGAATTGACTAAAGCTGCTTCCTTGCTCAGAAAGAAAATCATGCTTAATTAAATTGAGGGGACATTGTTTATGTACAGGCCAATGCATATGCATGCATGCAACTCAGTCCTCTTTCAGTAGAAGTAAAAAAAGCTAAGGGCTGCACCCTGCAGTTGCTATATACACAGAAGAAGAAGGGTGATGAGAAAGTAACCAATCTTTGCTCAGTGCTTTTGACATCCTGACCATGGCAACCATGCGACTGCTGCTCTTTCTGGCTATCTTCTCCTCTGCAGGGATTTGCATGATCTCCTCTGTTACAGACCCCAATGATGGTATTGTCTTGAATATCTATGCTTATATTCTGCACATATATGCCTAAAAGCTCTCTTCAGGTAGTTGATTGATTTATAAGCATGTCGATTTCAGCTGCTGTACTCCAATCCTTGAAGGATTCGTGGCAAAATACGCCACCCAGTTGGGACAAGTCAAATGATCCCTGTGATTCTCGGTGGGAGGGAGTCACCTGCAACAATTCAAGGGTGTCTGGACTGTGAGTTCTGTTGATCTATCTTTGTGCTCAAAGGGCAATGATATCACTTTCTTCCTTAACTCAAATTTTTCGTTTATGTGCAGGGAATTATCAAACATGAGCCTGAAGGGGAAACTTTATGGTGACATTGGGGGACTCACTGAATTAAGATCCTTGTGAGTATGATTTGTCCTATTTTTATTTCCAGGCATTGTATTTGCAGAATATTACCAATTTGAAGTGAGTTTTAAAATATGTAAAGCATACACTTAAAACATATTTCTTTTTCAGTTATTTTGATATCTCTCAATTTTTTATTATCATGGGATTCTTCTTTATTGAAGCTGAAACACTCATACTGTGCAGGGACCTTTCATTCAACCCTGGCCTCACTGGTTCTCTCTCTCCAAGATTAGAGGATCTGAAAAAGTTAAATATCCTGTAAGAACACATGAGCAAGCAATTTCCATATTTCCAACTTGAGCATTGTATATGCAAATGCAACATTATTATTTTTATATATTGAATGAGCATTCATTACACTTTTCATCTTTTAGGATCCTAGCTGGTTGCAGCTTCAATGGTGAAATTCCGGATGAATTAGGCAATCTTGCAGAGCTATCCTTCTTGTAAGAAAATCTTAGCAATCATGCTTTTAGTGCATCAAGTCAATATGAGGTTTTTCTTTTCCCAACTTTATGTAAATCTTTGGTCCTTCTCAGGGCTCTGAATTCAA
The DNA here is from genome assembly GCA_024362665.1 of Prunus padus. Taxonomy (NCBI): domain Eukaryota; kingdom Viridiplantae; phylum Streptophyta; class Magnoliopsida; order Rosales; family Rosaceae; genus Prunus; species Prunus padus. The sequence goes on from JANFAM010000019.1 coordinate 3,549,728, forward strand.
ATAACTTTTCTGGTGCCATACCTCCTTCTTTGGGTAAACTCTCCAAACTCTACTGGCTGGACCTGTCAGACAATCAGTTGACTGGAACAATTCCAATTTCGACCTTCCGTTCCCCTGGCTTAGACCTCCTGTTGAAGGCTAAACACTTGTGAGCAATTATCCGTATCCCAACTCTTCTCCATTGTGAAAAAGTAAAATTTTGATAGGGATTATGCCACTGTATATTGCTTAAGCACTAAATGATTTTATGAACATGCAGCCATTTGAATAAGAACCAGCTTTCAGGTTTCATACCGGCCAAACTTTTCAGCTCTAAGATGGCACTGATACACTTGTAAGTTGATCCCATCAACTAGTTTATGTTCTGTATTTTTATTTCATCTAACTCATTTTCGTTCTTCGCTTGCAGGTTGCTTGACGGAAATAGGTTTACTGGTACTATTCCAGCAACATTAGAACTTATTAAGACTCTTGAGGTTCTGTAAGTAAAACCAGTCTTGAATTTCTTTGTTTTTTTTTTCCACTTATAAGTATATGTTTCTTGACAACAATTGGACTCAAAACGCTCCTGTTTGCAACAGTCGGCTTGATACAAATGCTCTGACTGGAAGTGTCCCATCAAATCTTACCAACCTTACGAATGTCAACGAATTGTGAGTATCAATTTTGCAGACTCTAATGTTCTATTTAACCATCATCTTGTTGGTTGTTAATCAGATTTTTCATGGTTTATATTTTCTCTTCCAGAAATTTGGCCCACAACTACTTGACAGGCCCTTTACCTGACTTGAGTGGAATGAATTCCCTCAATTATGTGTGAGTAGAAGACATGGAGCTGTCATTTCTAGTTCCAATATTCCTGCAAACGTTTTTTTTTTCTGTTGTACTAACAAATCCTAATGTTTGACTCTCAGAGATCTTAGCAACAACTCATTTGACCCATCAGGAGCTCCACTTTGGTTCTCAACCTTACCCTCACTCACCACTTTGTAAGTTCTTGGGAGGTCGCATATGATAGTTTCTTTGTATCTCTTCGCAAGTCTTAAAAATGTAAACTTTGAAAACTTTATTTGAAATCGTTTGCTCAACTTCTCTCCTGTTATGGCACCCAGGACCATAGAATATGGATCACTTCAAGGGGTTGTGCCAGAGAAGCTTTTCAGCCTTCCAAATTTACAACTAGCGTAAGTTCTAGGGAGAACACTCAAGAATATATGCATCAAGTTTTCACTGTAAATTTATGAAACTGATAATTTTTTTATAACTCTTGATAGGAAACTGAAATACAATTCGTTTAACGACACGTTGAACATGGGCGATACCATCAACCCAAAACTGCAGCTTGTTGATCTGCAGAACAATCAGATTTCCAAAATAACTCTGGGTTATGAATACAAAAATACATTAATGTGAGACAGTTGATGAGCCTTCATCTTGATTTTCTATTATAATTGTGTATTTTCCCTCACCATCACTCTTGGTTGTCACTTTTACATGTTGCAGACTTTTCGGTAACCCGATTTGCAGCAGCAGTTCTGGTGCCTCAAATGCTACTTTCTGTCAGCCTCCCCATCAAACTACAAAATCTTAAATGGTCAAAATGACAGCTTTTGGCCAACTTGTGGAAAATGGTGCAAAAGTGGGGATGCCTGTAGTGGCTTCATCTAAGTTCTTCCAAGTCATGTCAATGGAGAATCATTCTCTCACCTTGATATCCCTTTTGTTCTTTCTTTACATGTGATCATAATTTATTTGGTGCAGCTTCTTCTATGAAACAAACAAGCCAATGTCATGAAATCGTGCTTTGAAAAGTTCCGCATGCAAAGGCCTCAGGCCAACTGGCTAACTTTTAAAAAGTCAAGATTTTTTTGTTCCCATTAGGCCATAGAGCCTTGGCAATGGTTATAATTAATTGAGATTGTGTGGTTTTGATAATTTGACAAAAAATCTTACCCCTTCAGGCTTCACCGGCAGTGAATGAAGCGTAAATCCTCAAGAAACCAACCCACATCACATGCAAATATGTCCTGATCGTACATGCGTACACGCCAATATTGTACAAGTCATAAAAATATGTCAACTCTAAATCCCCACCAACAGTAGCGACAGCCACATTGAATCCATTAATCTTTTATTTTTTAAATATGTCATTTTCTCCCTTTCATGTTGTATCAATATTATCTTCAACTTAATTATACGGGTTGAATTAATGTGTAAATTTTTTATCTGAAAATTCCTCCATACAACTTAAGGAGATACCCAATTGAATTGTTTCACAGGATTCATAACATTCTATTAGCTTTAGGATTGCCCTCACAAAGGTAATTAGGTCAAACTCACTATTGAAGGCAGTAGGAAAGGAAGGATACTGAATTGAGCAATTGGAATTGGAGATGCTGTAAGATACCGTAATTATTGTTCATGGTTGGTTTTGCTACTATAATGTTAGGTCTGCCAGATGTAGGCCAGGCTAGGTTTGGTTTGGGATACAAAGGATTCTTTTCCTATTAGCGAGATCCTAGCTTAATTAGGAGATTTATTTCCTAGTCTATTATAACTACATTTCTTTCCTTCTGTATAGATATTGTGTAATTAGGATTTTATATTGTTTCCTAGTTTGACCCTACTAGGGTTACATCCTTATATTATAAAAACTTCCTTTTGGAGAATGAAATACAACCTGAAAATATTCTAACCATATTGTTTGACTTGGCATCAAAGCCGACTTTCTAGTGACCTAGCCCCATATTTTTTCTACCTGTGCCGTGTGTGCCCTTCTAGGTTTGTGTGTTGTGTTGTAGTGTTTGTGCCTCTACTGTGTTCATGCCATTTCTGTCTTCTTGCATCTGCCGTATTTGTGCCTCTGCTGTGTTCCGCTGTGTACTCTGCCGTGTTCGTGCCTGTCTTCATGCATCTGCCGTATTTGTGCCTCTACTGTGTTCCGCTGTGTACTCTGTCGTGATCTGTTGAGTTTCTGCTGCAATCATGGGTGATAACTCCATTGTTGGTGTTGTTGTTGTTTCTGCAAATTTGTGTGTTTCTGACTATATTCCAGGTATTGGCTCCAAAACTTGGATAATTGACACCAATACTTCTGATCATATGACTTATGATGCTAAATTTTTTGATGAGTTGTCTAGAAACACCCGTGACCCATACATAACTAGTGTTAATGGCTTGCCCTCTCCAATTACTGGCGAGGGCACAATCTCTCTCACTCCTACTCTGTCCTTGTCTCGTGTGTTACTAGTTCCCAATATCCATTGTAACTTGTTATCTGTTGGTCGATTACTTGATACACTTAATGCTTCTGCTACTTTCTATCATACACATTGCTCTTTTCAGGATCTTAAGACTCACGAGGGCATGGTAAACGGATAGGGAGGGTTATATTATTAGACATTGCCTTCTGCACTAGTTCGTGACCGTGTCGTTAATAATGTTCAAAGTTGTAGTGTCAAAGAAAAACAACAAATTTGGTTATGACATCGTCGCTTGGGACACCCGTTGTTTGGCTACCTTAAGCGTATGTTTCCATCTTTATTCCGCTCTTGTGATGAGTCCAGTTTTTAGTATGAGACATGTATTTTGGCTAAGAGCTATCGCACTGTGTTTCCTTTGAGTGACAGTAAAGCTGTAAAGCTGTTTGATTTAGTGCATTCTGATGTGTGGGGTCCGGCTTGCGTTACTTCAAACGGATTTCATTGGTTCGTCACATTTATTGATGATTGTACTCGACTCACTTGGGTTTTATTACTGAAAAATAAACATGATGTTGCTTCCATCCTTCTAGAGTTTTGTACTATGGTCAGTGGCGGATCCACCTAAGGGCCAGTGAAGGCTATTGCCCTTACTCACCTTTCTTCCTATCCATGAAGTCCTTAGAATCTCCATTGAAGCTCTACTTGAGTATGATGCAATGGGGGCAAGGTGTTTGATAAAAGTCCTATGAGAGAACATGGAGGGGCAAAGTTGTGTGGGCAGCTGAGCTTCAGATGTTTTTTGTTCAAATTGACATATCAAAACGAGGTCGTTTTGGGTTGTCACTTAAATCAACCAAAATTACCAACACCCAACACTCCCATCTCCAAGTCGTTTTAGCCTATTCTCCTTGTTACTTCACCATTTTATGGCTGGGAAATGTTACTAAAACACCCAAAATTTCCTAAAATTTCGTTGGCTCTTCTTCATGTTACTTGTATATAATTCATCCATGTTTGAAGTAGATTGAGCTTTGGACTTTTTAGTTCTATTTTGGAATCTCCAGTATTCATGTTACTATATTATTGTCTGCTTTAGGCATGAATTTTATTAATTTTTCAAATCTGTTGATGATTTGAACTACTACATTTTGCCCCCAACAACAAAAATTTCTGGATTCGACACTGACTATGGTGTCTACTCAGTTTCATGCTCGATCAAAGTATTCTAGGCTGATAACGGAGGAGAATATGTGAATAATACTTTGGCGTATTTCTTCTGTGCTCAAGGTATTATTCACCAAATGACAACCCCTTTTACCCCTCAACAAAATGGTGTGTATGAAAGAAAGAACCGACAATTGCTTGAAGTTGCCCGCTCACTCATATTTGATATGTCTGTTCCCCATCATGTTTAGGGCCATGCTGTTCCATATGCTGCTTATTTGATTAATCGTACTGCTAGCCGGGTTCTTGATTTCAAGACTCCGCATGATGTGTTAGGTGACCATGTTTCCCCGATCTCCGTCTCCAAGTTGCCCCCTAAAGTTTTTGGATGTGTTGCTTATGTTCATGTCTACTCTCATCAACGGAGTAAACTTGATCATTGTGCTCTGTGCTATGTCTTTATTGGTTACTCTTCTACTCAGAAGGGTTATAAGTGCTATCATCCACCTACCCAGAAGGTGCATGTTACTTTGGACATGACTTTCCATGAAGAAATGCTCTATTATGTCTCTCCCTCATCTCCAATTCAGGAGGAGAGGGAGAGTGAATTGGAGAGTCTTGGATTAGAGGAACTTGGACTTAATAATGTATGTGAAGATATTATAGATATTGGTCTCGGAGAGAAAACGACCGGTCGCCCATCTGATAGCGACCGGTCGTCCAGGTCTAGAGTGGAAGATGATGCTCTCAGCTTCAAAACGACCGGTCGCCAAGATGGTCATGACCGATCATCTCGCTCTGAACCTAAAGATAATACTCACGGCTCCAAAACGACCGGTCACCAAGATGGTCACGACCGGTCGTCAAAGTCTGAAAGTGACGATTATGCTCTCTATGACAAAACGACCGGTCGCCTTGAGCATCAGCCCTACCATTGCTCCAGTCAAATCATGATAATAAGTCAAGTGAGGTAATTTCTAATGATATGTATGTGTCTACTTATCAATTACCCCCACAAACTACTCGTGAGAAACCCAAAGTACAATATTCCCTTGATATACATGCCCAATCTAAATATCCCATTAGCCATTATGTGACAACTCATCACTTATCTAAGTCTTATGCATCATATTTATGTTAATTATCTAGTGTATGTGTGCCAACTAAGCTACATGATGCTTGATCTAACCCCAAATGGATGGATGCCTTGAATGTTGAAATGGATTCCTTGAACAAGAATATGACATGGGATTTAGTTCCTTTGCCAAGAGGGAATAAAGCAGTTAGATGCATATGAGTGTTTACTTTGAAGCATAAGGCTGATGGTTCCATCTACCGTTACAAAGTTACATTGGTGGCAAATGGTTATACTCAGACCTATGGAGTGGATTATTTGGAGACCTTTCCTCTAGTGGCAAAGCTCAATATCGTGCGTGTACTCTTATCCCTGGTTGCTAACCGTGATTGGCCCTTATTGCAGTTTGATGTCAAAAATGCGTTTCTACATGGTGACCTCAAGGAGATGATTTATATGGATCTCCCTCCTAGTATTCTTGTAACCTTTAAGGAGAGTGTTGTATGTAAGTTGCGGAAGTCCTTATATGGATTAAAGCATTCTCCAAGAGCGTGGTTTGGGAGATTTGCAGCATCTATGAAGAAGTTTGGGTATGTGCAAAGTAATTCAGACCATACTTTGTTCCTAAAGCGTCATAAAGGTAAATTGATGGCTTTAATTATTTATGTTGATGATATAATTGTGACTGGAGATGATCAGGCAGAAATGCAATGTCTTAGAATTATCTGGCTTCCGAGTTTGAGATGAAGTCATTGGGTGATTTGAAGTACTTTCTTGGGAATGAAGTTGCCATATCTAAACATGGTATCTTTCTGTCCGAAAGAAAATATATTTTAGATTTACTTGCAGAGACTGAAATATTGGATTGTAAACCAATTGATACCCCTAGTTAACAGAATCATAAGTTGGGGTTGTATCCTAATCAAGTCCCTACAGATAAAGAATGTTATCAACGACTTGTGGGGAAATTGATTTATTTAGCTCATACATGTCCTGATATTGCATATGCAGTGGTATAGTGAGTCAGTTTATGCATTTTCCTAGTGAAGATCATATGGGTGTTGTGATGCGCATTTTGAGGTATCTGAAAGTAACTCATGGCAAGGGGTTAATGTTTTGCAAGTATGGACAGATGTGGAAGGGTATACAGATGTTGATTGGGATGGTTCAGTTACTGGTAGATATTCTACGTCTGGGTATTTCACATTTGTTAGTGGTAATCTTCTTACTTTGAGGAGTAAAAAACAAAAAGTGGTGCCTAGGTCGAGTGCCGAGGCCGAGTACCTTGAGATGGCTCAAGGTGCGTGCGAGTTACTATGGTTGAGAAGATTGTTGAGAGATCTTGGGTTTGGACCCCAGAAACCCATGGATTTGTATTGTGATAATAAAGCTGCAATTGCAATTGCGCATAACCCTATGCAACATGATCGTACAAAGCACGTGGAGGTTGATCGACATTTTGTTAAAGAGAAGTTGGATGCTGAAATTATTTCTTTTCCGTTTATATCATCCGAGTATCAACTGGCAGATGTTCTTACGAAAGTTGTGTCTACTACGGTCTTTCTCAACTCGCTTGACAAGTTGGACATGCGTGACATCTTTGCTCCAACTTAAGGGGGAGTGTTAGCGAGATCCTAGCCTAATTAGGAGATTTATTTCCTAGTCTATTAAGACTCTATTTCTTTCATTTTGTATAGATAATGTGTAATTAGGATTTTATCTTGTTTCCTAGTTTGACCCTATGAGGGTGACATCCTTGTATTATAAATACATCCTTTTGGAGAATGAAATACAACATGAAAATATTCTACTCATATTGTTTGACTTTTCCATCCAAACTGAAGTAGATTTTGTCCCAATTGCGTCCCTTGGGAAGGGGAGAATATAACACAAAATCTCAAGTTTAAATATAAATGCTCTTAATCAATTGAATTACTGAATATTAAGTCTTTGATTTCTGTATCTCGTACTTTTTATGGAATTGGTAAAACTTCAATTGAGATTCTTATTGGTTATGGCAATTTGTGTCTCGTTTGTTTATTAACCTTTGACCTCTTGGCACAAAAAATATACTTTGTCTTTTGTAGAAGCAACTTGGTTGTTTTTAGAAACAGTCACACCATAGAAATTGACTGTTTGAATTAGATTTCTAGTTCCAATATTCCTGCAAATGGTTTTTTTTTACTTTTCTTCTGTTGTACTGACAAATCCTAATGTTTTATTCTCAGAGACCTTAGCAACAACTCATTTGACCCATCAGAAGCTCCACTTTGGTTTTCAATCTTACCCTCACTCAACACTTTGTAAGTTCTTGGGAGGTTGCATATATAATAGTTTCTTTGTATCTCTTCGCAAGTCTAAAAAATGTAAACATTGAAAACTTTATTTGAAATCGTTTGCTCAACTTCTCTCCTGTTATGGCACCCAGGACCATAGAATATGGATCACTTCAAGGGGTTGTGCCAGAGAAGGTTTTCAGCCTTCCAAATTTACAACTAGTGTAAGTTCTAGGGAGAACACTCAAGAATATATATGCATCTAGTTTTCGCTGTAAATTTATGAAACTGATCATTTTTTATTAACTCTTGACAGGAAACTGAAATACAATTCGTTTAACGATACGTTGAACATGGGCGATATCATTAACCCAAAACTGCAGCTTGTTGATCTGCAGAACAATCAGATTTCCAAAATAACTTTGGGTTATGATTACAAAATACTTTAATGTGAGACAGTTGATGGGCCTTGATCTTGATTTTCTTTGATACTTGTGCATTTTCCCCTCACCATCACTCTTGGTTGTCACTTTTACATGTTGCAGACTTTTCGGTAACCCGGTTTGCAGCAGCAGATCTGGTGCCTCAAATGCTACTTTCTGTCAGCCTCCCCATCAAACTTCAAAATCTTAAATGTCAAAATGAGAGCTTTTGGCCAACTTGTGGAAAATGGTGCAAAAGTGGGGATGCCTGTAGTGGCTTCATCTGAGTTCTTCCAAGTCATGTCAATGGAGAATCATTCTCTCTCCTTGATATCCCTTTTGTTCTTTCTTTACGTGTGATCATATTTTATTTGGTGAAGCGTCTTCTATGAAACAAACAAGCCAATGTCATGAAATCGTGCTTTGAAAAATTCCGCATGCAAAGGCATCAGGTCAACTGGCTAACTTTTAAAAAGTCAAGCTTTTTTGTTCCCATTAGGCCATAGAGCCTTGGCAATGGTTATAATTAATTGAGATCGTGTGGTTTTGATCATTTGACAAAAAATCTTACCCCTTTTGTCGCAGATCTATGAATTTTCTTTTCGGTGATCAAAGTATAAAGCTCACAAATTTTTTAGACAAATCTACAATGCACCATATTATTATTAACTAATAATCTATAAAGATTGAACACCTAAAATAAGCAACATTAAACTTATCACCCTACAATCAATCACCCTACAATCAATCAAGAAAACTTTGCACATACAACAATCATTATTAATTAATGAAAGTCTAACACCCTACAATCAATCAAGAAAACTTTGCACATACAACAATCATTATCAAGAAAACTTTGCACATACAACAATCATTATTAATTAATGAAAGTCTAACACCCTACAATCAATCAAGAAAACTTTGCACATACAACAATCATTATTAATTAATGAAAGTCTAAAGAAAGTAGAATACGACTTTTTCTCCAAAGGGGGTTTGAGCCCCTTACCTCCACGCCGTAAGCAAAGCCCTTAAACCATTGAATTACAAACTTTGGTTTGTTTAATTTCATATAACTAATTTATATAAAATTTATGTACTTTCAAAGTAGAAAAAAATTTAAAAATCTTCACGCATGCCAAAAGCAGACAAAACATCCCAAGCCTCCAGCACTCCCTTTATCTCTCTCTCTCTCTCTCTCTCTCTCTCTCTCTCTCTCTCTCTCTCTCTCTCTCTTTTCTATTTTTGTTCCTTCTTCTTCTTCCTCTATCCCTCTCTCCCTCTGTCTCTTTCCAGGGTTCACAATTTTTCTCCCCATGCTGTGGTTTCTGGTTTGCAGGGGTCACTTACCCTCCTTGCCCCAACGTGGATCTTAAGGCTTCACTGCCGTGCATGAAGCGTGAAACCTCAAGAAATCAACCCACATCACAAGAACAAGTCAAGTCATAAAAATATGTCAATTCTAAATCCCCACCAACAATAGCGACAGTCACATTGAATCCATTAATCTTTTATTTTTTAAATATGTCATCTTCGTACATGCCAATATTGCACAAGAAGTCATAAAAATATGTCAATTCTAAATCCCCACCAACTGTAGCGAAAGTCACATTGAATCCATTAATCTTTTATTTTTTAAATATGTCATCTTCAACCTTTCATGTTTTATAAATATTATCTTCAATTTAATTATACGGGCTGAATTAATGTGCAATTTTTTTAATTTTTATCTGAAAATGCCTCTATACAACTTAAGGAGATGCCCCAATTCAATTGTTTCATAGGATTCATAACATTCTATTAGCTTTAGGATTGCCCTCTCAAAAGTAATTAGGTCAAACTCACTATTGAAGGCAGTACGAAAGGAAGGATACTGAATTGAGCAATTGGAATTGGAGAACCTACGTTTGGTTTTGCTACTATAGTTTTAGGTGTAGCAGATGCAGGCCAGGCTACGTTTGGTTTGGGATACAAAGGATTCTTTTCCATCCAAATTAAAGTAGATTTTGTTCCAACTGTGTCCCTTGGAAAGGAAAGAATCTAACACAAAATCTCCAGTTTAAATCTAAATGCTCTTAATCAATTAAGTTATCAGATATTAAGTCTTTGATTCCAGTAGTTCACACTTTTTATGGAATTGGTAAAACTTCAATTGAGATTCTTATTGGTTATGGCAATTTATGTCTCGTTTGATTATTAACCGTTGACCCCTTGGCACAAAAAATATGCTTTGTCTTTTGTAGAAGCAACTTGGTTGTTTTTACAAACAGTCACAACATAGAAATTGACTGTTTGAATTAGATTTTTGTTTTGTGAAACAATCATCATGTGGATCTTATCTTAAATTAAATGCTTGAAGAGCAAGTAAAACAAAGGAAAAGGACCCACCACCATAAAAATGGCCTCACCCGCCACCTCCTAGTGAGGCAAAAACATTTCTTACGAAAATGAAACCTTTTCGTCCATTCAACACGAAAGTGGATCCAAGTCAAACCATGAATTGGTCCCCGCCACGCCCGAGAGCCTTGATGTTCATGTCAGCTTCTGGGACCCATTTTCACCTAAAGCCAACTGTACCCATTGAATGACTTAGTTAAATCAATGCAAGTTGTGATTTAATTAATTAATTAAAATTTGATTAAAAAATAAAAAAAATTGGAGACTTAGGCGTATGCTCAGAGTTGTGTAGCTTTGTTCTCAGTCAAAAGATGCTAGCTTTGCTAGCGACAGACTTGTTTCCGCTTAACTGTGTTTGTATTATCTGACTTGTCATGACAAAATGCGCGGGTGGGCGGAGGAAACGGTAAAACTTCCACATTTTTTATTGTTTTTTTCGCTGCAATAAGATGATTTTGATAGAGAGAAGATGATGATATTTTTTTGGACTTTTGTATGATGATTTCGGTTGGTGGGTTCTTTTGCTAGTGAAGGTGCTTATTGTTAAGGCCAAAGGTTGGCTTCTAAGACAAGGCTTAATCATTTAAAAGAAGCTCAACAGGGCCAACCCAAATCTTTCTCTGTGCCTGCAGGTAATTTTTGAAGACAGTAGAAAAAACCCAACTCACCAAATTGTGCTTTCAAAGCAAAGATTGTTCTGAATTGGTGGGAACATGTACATGCGCATGTGCATACATGCATGCATGCTGTCAAGGCCTCAGTAAATAAAAAATCTTCAAGTGGTGTAGTTGGTAGAGTGGAAGGAATTGAATTGAATGGTGTGTCTGGGTGGACGGAAGTCTTTGCAAAGTGCTTTTTTGGCAATCCGGGGTAAATAGAAATGTGCTTTTTTTGACTTCTGCTTACTTGCTGGTCAGCCTCACAGAGACACCAGTTTTCTTGATTTGCTTGCTCCTTCACCACCATGGCAACCATGCGGTTGCTGCTCTTTCTGGCTTTCTGCTCTGCTGGGATCCATGTGATCTTTTCTACTACAAACTCCAGTGATGGTATGGTCTCAAATATCAATGTCTGTTTGTCCATATATTGGTCTCCTAGTTAATGGGAAATTGGGGTTGTGGTAGTTTGAGCTTTGGCCTAGATACGCATTGACCTGGGAAAGATTTTGCAATATCATGTTGATCCTCCAATTTCTCATGTTTTTGCATGCAAACTTGGTAACTAGTCCATTTAGTTTGTGTTTAATGCAAGTTTTTCTTAATGTTTTGGCTAAATTTTGATTGTAAGTTTAACATCCAGCACATATATATGTGTACAAACTTTGTATTTAGGGAGTTAATTGATTTATAAGTTTGTTGGTCCAGCTGCTGTTTTCAGATCCTTGAAGGAGACATGGAAGAATCTTCCACCCAGCTGGAATGACAACTCAAACGATCCCTGTGGAATGAACTGGGAAGGAATCACCTGCAACGAGTCCAGCGTGACCGCATTGTGAGCATTGTTCATCTTTGAATTTTCATGTGATCCTTGTAGTTCTAGGCATTGGTGACTTACTTTCTTACACAAATTTTTATCCGGCACTTTTTATGTGCAGGGGATTATCAGGAATGGACCTGATAGGACAAATTGATGGTGACATCGGTGGACTCTCTGAATTAAGATCCTTGTGAGTATAATTGTTCCTCTTTGTACCAGCATAATGTTTGCAGCATATTATGAATTGAATCCAGATGCAACAGATTCAGTATGTAAACATATGCATAAAACATATTTCTTTTGCAGTACCAGTTATTTTGTTGTCACTCGATCTTGATTAGCATGGCATCTTTTTTTTTAATGAAGCAGAAACGTTAACTTGCAGGGACCTTTCGAACAACCGTAACCTCGCGGGTTCTCTCTCTGCGGGATTAGGAGATCTGAGCAAGTTAAATATCCTGTAAGAACAAATTAGCAAGCAATTTTCATATTTGTACCTTTTGAACTTTGTACATGCAATATAAGTTTTTACACTGGATAAGTATACAAGACTCTTTTCATCTTTTAGGATCCTAGCTGGCTGCGGCTTCAGTGGCAAAATTCCAGTTGAATTGGGCAATCTTGGAGAGCTAACTTTCTTGTAAGAATTGAATTGATAATCATACTGTTAGTGCAAACCATTTTATGTATTTTCTTTCCCAACTTTGTATATTCTTTTGTTCGTTTCAGGGCTCTGAATAATAATAAATTCACTGGTACAATACCTGCTTCTTTGGGTAAACTCTCCAAACTTTTCTGGTTGGACCTGGCAGAGAATCAGTTGACTGGAACTCTACCAATTTCAACCCCCGGTACCTCAGGCTTAGACAAACTATTGAAGGCTAAACACTTGTGAGTATTTTTACATTTCCCAAACTCTCTCCGTTGTGAAAAAATGAAATTCTAGTAGGGATTATGCCATTGCTTATTGCATAAACATTAAACTGATAATATGGACTTGCAGTCATTTCAACCAGAACCAGCTTTCAGGTGCCATTCCACCCAAACTTTTCAGCTCTGAGATGATACTGATACACATGTAAGTTGATCCTATCGATCATTTTTTTAATTTGGCCAGATGCCATCTATCAGTTTATGTTCTATATTTTTATGCATCTAACTGCTTGTCATACTTCAACTGCAGTTTGTTTAATGGAAATAAATTTACTGGGAAGATTCCATCAACAGTAGCACTCGTTCAGACTCTTGAGGTTCTGTGAGTAAAAAAAAAACAGCTTGATTTTGTTATTCTTCCACTTATTAGCATCTACTTCTTGACACTTATTGGACTCGAAACCTTCTTGTTTGCAACAGCCGGCTTGATAGAAATGCTCTGATGGGAACAGTCCCCTCACATATCAGCAATCTAACAAATGTCAATGAACTGTGAGTAGCAATTCTCTAAGAGGATACTCTAATGTGATGTTACCTTAATATTAATTACGGTTAATAATCTTTCACATGATTTTATGTTCTCTTCCAGAAATTTGGCTGGCAACAGTCTGACAGGCCCTTTGCCCGACTTAACTGGAATGGATTCCTCCGTTATGTGTGCGTAGATGACATGGAGCTGTCATTTCAAGTTTCAAGTTTCCTGCAAGTTGTTCTTTTGTTGTACTGATAAATGCTAATTATTTTACTTCAGAGACCTGAGTAACAACTCATTTGATCCGTCAGAAGCTCCAAGTTGGTTCTCAAACTTACCCTCAATCACCACTATGTAAGTCTTTGGGAGGTTACATAAAAAATTTCTTAGTATCTTTTTAATGCGTCCTGGAAAAAGACACCCCGAAAACTTTATCGTAATATTTTGTTGAAATTCTCTACTGTCATGGAACCCAGTGTTTTAGAATTCGGAGCACTTCAAGGGACTGTGCCAGAGAAGATGTTCAGCATCACAACATTGCAGCAAGTGTAAGTATAAGGAGAATACTGAAGAAAGCATCAAGTTTTAACTGTAATTTTAGGAAACTTACCATTCATCTTTTCTTCTGACTCTTGACAGGAAACTGAAAAGCAATACATTTAACGATACATTCAACTTGGGTGATAGCATCAGTCCACAACTGCAGCTTGTTGATCTGCAGAACAATCAGATTGCTGAAATAACTCTGGGTTCTAAATACAACCTTACATTAATGTGAGACAGTTCATGGGCCTTGATCTTGATTTTCTATGGTTTTGTATTTTTCAACGCCATTCTTAGTTGTCACTTTTACATATTACAGACTTATAGGGAACCCAGTGTGCACCAGTGGAACTATCGCAAATTCCTTCTGTCAGCTTCCACAACAAAATACACAAACATATACTACTAACTCGAATTGTGGAGGCATTACATGCCCCGAGGATCAGAAGCTCAGCCCTCAGAGTTGTCATTGTGCATATCCTTATGAAGGAACATTGGATTTCAGAGCGCCCTCTTTCAGGGAATTGTCAAATCTGACTACGTTTCAAAAACTAGAAAGCAGCCTGTGGGAGCACTTTCAGCTCCCTCCTGGTTCAGTTTATCTTGAAAACCCTTTATTCGACATTAATGACCATCTTAAAATTCAGCTGGCACTCTTTCCACCAACAGGAAAATATTTTAATAGGTCAGACATTATAAGGATTGGTTTTGATTTTAACAACCAAAAGTACAAGCCACCACATGAACTTGGGTTTGGACCATATTTATTTCATCCACTTCTTTATACTTTCCCAGGTAATTTAAATGGCATTGTTACTTCGTATACAAATTCCCTGCATTAGAAGATTGATTAAACTGACAATAAAAACCTGAAATTGTTTCAGGCAAGAATAAAAGTTCTATGAGCACTGGTGTTATTATTGGGATATCAGTTAGTTGTGTATTCCTTGTACTGGGCCTCGTGGTAGTAGGAATATATGCCATTAGGCAAAAGAAACGTGCAGAAAGAGCCATTGGATTAAGCCGACCCTTCGGTAATTAATCATTCTTGTTGTTTATAATTGGGTACACTGAGATTCTGTCATTGACATTAGAAGTTGGTTTGCTTATGTACTCCTTTTCTCTATCTTCTAGCTTCTTGGGCACCAAGCGGACAAGATAGTGGTGGTGCACCACAGTTAAAGGGAGCAAGATGGTTTTCTTATGATGAGCTTAAGAAGTGCACCAATAATTTCTCTGACAGTAATGAGATAGGATCTGGCGGTTACGGGAAGGTATATATTCAAATATTTCAGTAACATCTATGAAATTCTGCTTCAAGTTAAAGGATTTATTTTTATTATTTTATAAACCTTTTGGTTGGTTGTCCATAGGTTTACAGGGGCATGCTTTCTGATGGACAAGTAGTGGCAATCAAAAGAGCTCAGCAAGCATCAATGCAGGGTGGCCTTGAATTCAAGACTGAAATCGAGTTGCTCTCCCGAGTTCATCACAAAAATGTTGTTGGCCTTTTGGGATTTTGTTTTGAACAAGGAGAGCAGATGCTGGTTTATGAGTTTATGCCTAATGGAACACTTAGGGCAAGCTTGTCAGGTTAGTTCAAAGATTTTACTCTCAGCTATTTCATATTGCATAGAGATAACTTGTTGGCAATAGACATGGTTACCAACTTCACCTTTGCTTAAATATGAATTGCAGGGAGATCTGGTATTCATCTTGATTGGAAGAGGAGACTCCGCATCACTCTTGGCTCAGCAAGAGGACTAGCTTACCTACATGAGCTTGCAAATCCTCCTATAATTCACAGAGATGTCAAGTCCACCAACATTCTATTAGACGAAAATTTAACTGCGAAGGTTGCAGATTTTGGCTTGTCCAAGCTGGTTGCTGACACTGGAAAAGGGCATGTCTCAACTCAGGTCAAAGGCACAATGGTACGTTTTACATTATTAGCATTTCAACATATATTCATCGCATTGACACATTCTTGAGTTTTTACTGTAAGTTTCTGTTTTGTTCTTGCAGGGATATCTTGATCCTGAATACTACATGACTCAACAGTTAACTGAGAAGAGTGATGTGTACAGCTTTGGAGTGGTGATGCTTGAATTGATAACTGCTAGGCAGCCTATTGAGAAGGGAAAATACATCGTCCGTGAGGTCCGATTGGTGATGGACAAGAATAATGAAGAACACTACGGTTTGAGGGAGTTAATGGATCGAAGCATTCGAAACTCTGGAACTCTTATTGGGTTTGGGAGGTTCCTGGAGCTGGCCCTGCAATGCGTTGAAGAATCAGCTGCAGACCGTCCCACAATGAGTGAAGTTGTGAAGGCTATTGAAACCATTCTGCAGAATGATGGCTTGAACACAAACTCAACATCAGCATCCTCATCAGCCACAGAATTTGCCGCATCAAAAGGAGCTCCTAAGCATCCGTACAACGATGGCTTGCCAAAAAAGGAAGTGAATGACAGCACTGATGCCTTTGATTACAGTGGTGGATACACAGTTGCGGCAAAGGTTGAACCCAAGTAGTAGCAAAAGCCTGCATCAGAGTTGCTCTTAATTAATTTCTTCTTTTGTAATTGTACCTTCTCTTCTCTTCTCTTCTCTATCCATATATAAATAGATACAGGAAAAGAATAGTGGTCTTTCATTTCAATTGCCAAATAGAAATTTAGTGTGATATGTTACAATGTTCCTAGGGGCTTCAAACTCGGATGCTACAAAGTTTTTTTTATTTTTATTTTTTGGATTGGATGCTAGGAAGTTTTAGTAAGACCTGAAAGATGACATCGAAATTTTACTATTTGTATCACTTTCAGAATTGTGTGGTGTTAGGACTCACTGCTTTTCCCAAATGTTACCATTTGGATTCTGTTTGGTTTGGTTTGGTTTGTTAATATCATATTTACAGGATTTTTCTCAATCATCCATCATCAACGGTTGACAATCCTTTTGGGTTTTCTGAATAGAAATAGCATTTTCTTTAGGGTGCTGTTAAACAAACCTTAAAATTAAATGAGTACACCCTACTACCAAACTATTTATTGAATTACTAATTTACCCTAATATAAAATGACACAAAAGGATATACTGAATATTGAAACAAAAGTAATTTTAATAAGTACATCATACTCAACATAACATATTGAACCCTAATCAAATTAGAATTTTAGAGTTTGATTCCAAACAGATTTGCCATATTGAAGCTGCCCGTTGCCAAAAAGCTATGGTTTGTTTTGGGTACTAAACTCAACTGTAGTAGTTTTGTATGCTGGAACACTTCACTTCAAATCTTTTGGCAAAAGTCATGTATTTGTAAATTGATCTATATACATCAAAAGGAGACGCTAATTATGGTGAAAGGCAGGCATAATCTTACTGCTTGGGTGTTCTTTGTTTTCGTCATTAAAAAAAAAAGCATTGAGTTGAAGGGGACCCCAGTCCTTGTATGAATTCTCTGGAAATGATGTCTTGTGTGTCCAGCTATAAAAGATCTCCTGTATAACCAGAAAATAAAAATAAAAGTAAAAGTCAATTACTAAATCTACAGTTAGCATGCCTTTGGCAAGGAATATAGAAAAGATACCGTCTGAAGGAGGGAAAACACCAAGAAAAAGAAAAGGGCTTTGATGTATCCCTTGGGCTACAAACATTGACTTGATGCTTAATTTGTCAATAAATGTCAAGTAAAAGTCAATTACTAAATTTAGCATGCCTTTGGCCAGCTCTCTTAATCCCTATTGAAACATTAAAGAAAAAAATATATATATATATATAAAAGATATCGTCTGAAGAAGGGAAAACATCAAGAAAAAGAAAAGGGCTTTGATGTATCCCCTGGGCAACAAACATTGACTTGATGCTTAATTTGCTAATAAATATCTTTGCTATATCTTCAGTTAGAAGAGCTCATGAATTTGTTTTAATGAGTGGATGAATTCCTGAGGGTTTTGATTTAATGAAGGAAAAAAGAGTTGATAGGAACAAATTTGATGAAGATGACCAATTCATGTAAAATAGGGTGTACTTAGTATTAGGGTGTTGTGTGATAAAGTGTATTATGGTGTATCAGGGATATTTTTGGTAGTTAAATAAGGTTTACTTAGTTAATTTTATATTTTAATTTAATTATTAGAGTGTATTTATATCATATGATGTACTCAGTTAATTTTAAAATTCGTTTAACAGCGTCCTTTCTTTATAAAATCATTTAATTTCCCCAATTGATTGAGTTCAAATATAGGGCCAATTGTACTACTACTAGTACTAGATCAATATCTTAGGATGGGTAAAACTGATAACAGTATAATAATGATAATGACTATTTTATCATTTAACCAAAGGAAGACTATTTTAAAATTGAATGACAAAGACTATTTTTATCACCAAGAAAATTGAATGATAAAGACTTGTTTTCAATTAAGAAATTTAAAGCAGCAAAAAAACAAAAAAAGGAATTTGAATAGAGAGCGTTGGGCAATTGGGCAACTGCTATATTTTTTTATTTTCTGTTTCTGGTGGCATTAACCGAAGGTAAAGATTTAATTTTTGCTAATTGTTTCTTAATCGTGGGATTAGCGGATGGGATTGGTGGGTATGGAATCGGATTAGGAGGAGAGAGAGATGAAGGGCGGGGGTGGTGTTTATTCAGGGAAGCGGAGATGGAGAGGCTTGGTGATTGCAGTTTTGGGTCTGGTTTTTCTTTCCATGCTCGTTCCTCTTCTCTTCCTTCTCGGCCTTCACAATGGCTTTCACTCTCTCGGTAACTAACACTCACTCACTATCTCACTTTTAAATTTCTTTGGTTTTAGATCTGTTTCTGTATTTGTCTCAGATCCGTTTAACCATTGCAATGGCAGTTTGAATCTCTCTCACATCTCGATTTTTTGTTTTTGTTGTTCACAATTTGCAGGTTCAGAACAACAAAGTTCGCCTTCAGTTGAGTTACCGGATATTAAGTCTTTGATTCCTGTAGCTCACACTTTTTATGGAATTGGTAAAACTTCAATTGAGATTATTGGTTATGGCAATTTGTGTCTCGTTTGTTTATTAACCTTTGACCCCCTAGGAACAAAAAATATACTTTGTCTTTTGTAGAAGCAACTTGGTTGTTTTTAGAAACAGTGACACCATAGAAATTGACTGTTTGAATTAAATTTTTGTTTTGTGAAAACAGTCATCGTATGGATCTTATCTTAAATTAAATGCTTGACTAGCAAGTAAAACAAAGGAAAAGGCCCTACCACCATAAAAATGGCCTCACCCGCCACCACCTAGTGAGGCAAAAACATTTAGTTACAAAGGTCTTGTCTTTACCCATTTCTTATGAACTGGGTCTAAGAGATTCGTGGTCATCCATCATTAAATTTAAATCCAATTGTCCATTCACACTTGCACTTCTTTTAGGAAACTTTATTGGGCCATTTGATTTAAATTCAACGGTGAGTGATCACGATCTCTTGAACCCCTGTGATCGGGACTGTTCTTACGAAAATGAAACCTTTTCATCCATTCAACACGAAAGTGGATCAATCAAACCATGAATTGGTCTCCGCCACGCCCGAGAGCCTTGATGTTCATGTCAGCTTGTGGGACCCATTTTCACCTAAAGCCAACTGTACCCATTGAATGGCTTAGTGTGATTTAATTAATTAATTAAAATTTGATAATAAAAAAAATGGAGATTTAGAGCATTTCCAAGTCAGATGTCAAATACCAAACATCAAATTTAAATTTGATGGGTGATGTGACAATTTGACATCTTACACAGCTTTACACTCCACCTGATATGTTAAATTAAATTAATATTTTATTACATTTTAGTGTTGATTTATTTTTAAGTAAAAAGAAAAGAAAAGAAAAGAAAAGAAAAATTCATTTGACATCTTGCTTTTGGGATGTCAAAAATAACATCTCAACCTCCAGCCTTCATTCCATATCAGCTTTGACACATCGGTTAGAGTGATGTGAGATGTTATTTCTAGCCGCTAAATGTCTATGTGACACTTTTGACATATCGGTTGGAGATGTTTTTAGCCGTATTTTCAGAGTTGTGTAGCTTTGTTCTCATTCAAAAGATGCTAGCTTTGCTCATGATGACAAATTTGTTTCCGCTTATGTTTTTGACACATCGGTTAAATGTCTATGTGACACTTTTGACACATTGGTTAATGATTTTTTTTGAACTTTTGTATGATGATTTCGGTTGGTGGGTTCTTTTGCTAGTGGAAGGTGCTTATTGTTAAGGCCAAAAGTTGGCTTCTAACACAAAGCTTAATTATTTAAGGCTTTTTAAAAAAAATGACAAATGGTCCATGAGGTTTACGAAATTATCACATTTTGTTCATAACGTTTTTTTGTGACATTAATGGTCTTTAAGGTTAGCCTTCACACATCAAAATGGTCCCTATCATTAGCTTCCATCAAATTTTCTGTTAAGTTGATGACGTGACACATGTGTAGAGCCCACATATCCAATGGTATAGAGTCACGTGGTTTTAAATATAATATAATATATTTTTTAGAAAATTAAAATCAACTTATATCTTTTTATATACTTTTAAATATCTTTCATGCTCTGTTCAAAGAGAGAGAGCAGAGTGGGTCTGTGAGGGGGGAGGGAAAGATAACGTAGGGAGAGGGAGAGAGAAAGAGAAAGAGAAGGGTGGAAGAGGAGGGAGAGAGGAATGGGTCTGCGAGGGGGGAAAAGGGAAAAAGAACACATGAAGAGGGAGAGAAAGAAAGATACTTAAAAATATATAAAAAAATATTTAAGTTGCTTTTAATTTATTTTTTTATGGATTTTAAGTTTTAAAATTATTTAAAATATATTATATTATATTTGAAGTCGCGGGGCTCTATACCATTGGATGTGTGGGCTCCACACATGTGCCACTTCATCAATTTAACAGAAAATTTGACATAAGCTAACGGTAAGGAACATTTTGATGTGTGGAGGCTAACCTTAAGGACCATTAGTGTCACAAAAAAACGTTAGGGACGAAAGATGATAATTCCGCAAACCTCAGGACCATTTATGATAAAAAAAACCATCATTTAAAAGAAGCTCAACAGGGCCAACCCAAATCTTTCTCTCGTGCCTGTGGGCGGATCCACAGAGGAGCAAGGGTGGTCAATTGACCCCGCAACCTCTGCAATCCTCCATTGAAGCACCTCCATTGACCCTGAAGTGGCGAGCCACCTGCTCGACGAAATGCCCCAAAGGGGCAAGACCCGATCTTGTAGCAGAGCGCGCGACTTCTTTTTTTTTTTCTCTGGTCGACGTCAAACGACGTCGTTCCACTTACGCCTTTTTTTTTTTTTTTTTTTCTCCGGACGCCGAAACGACGCTGCTCCACTAAAGGCTTTTTTTTTTTTTTTTTAACCTGGCCAAAACGATGTCGTTTTGGCCCAGGTTTTAAAACAAAACAAGCTCACTGCTTTTCCTTCTTCTATTTTGCCCGAAAATTAACCCTCCCTTTCTCATTTCTCTCTTCACAACTCAAGTCCCCAACCCTAAATCCCCAACCCTAACCCAACTAAACCAACCTCCACCCAATTCAAGGGTGGCTTACCCACAAATCCGGCGGCGGAGGTGAGTGGCGGCGGTAGTGAAGTCCCCAAGCCTAAATCCCCATTTTCAAGTTGATTTCAAAAGGTGGATTTGTCCCTCAAATTAGAAAGTAAGTTTTCCTAATTTCTTTATGCTTTCATTAATTAATAAAGAATCTTAAATATCTTTGTTTTTCTTGATTAATTGTTATTGTTGTTTGTTGTTGAGATTTTATTTTGATTTGTTAGTTTGAATGAACTAGGGCTATATGTTAGATTATATATTGGTTAGTTTGAATAAATTAGGGGTTTTGATTTTGGTTAGTTAGTTAGAATAAATTAGGATTTTACTTTTATGTTATAGATTAGTTCTTGGTTATTTTCAATAAATTAGGGGTTTTTTTTTGGTTAGTTAGTTTGAATAAATTAGGATTTTACTTTTATGTTATATATTATATCTTGGTTATTTTCAATAAATTAGGGGTTTTTTGGTTAGTTAGTTTGAATAAATTAGGATTTTACTTTTATGTTATAGATTATATTTTGGTTATTTTCAATAAATTAGGGGTTTTGTTTTGGTTAGTTAGTTTGAATAAATTAGGGTTTTACTTTTATATTTTGGTTAGTTTGAATATATCTCTTGGTTATCCTAATTTCTTTATACTTTAATTAATTAATAAATATGTTTAAATGTGTTTGCTATTCTCAATTAGTTATTGTTATTTGTTGTTGAGGTTTGATTTTGGCTTGTTAGTATGAATAAATTAGGGCTATACTTTTATGTTAGATTATATATCTTGGTTAGTTTGAATAAATTAGGTTTTTATTTTGGTTAGTTTGCATAAGTTAGGGGTTTTTTATTGTTGATGCTTGATTGGTTATTTCTACCAATACAGTTATGGAACGCTACTTTAAGAGAACGTTTGGATCAACTACTTCTAGTTCGGGTAATGTGGGTAGTTCGAGTTCGAGAGATGTGGGTATGTCAAGAGATGTGGGTATTTCAAGAGATGTGGATAGTTCGAGAGATGTGGATATTTCAAGAGATGTGGATAGTTCAAAAGAAAGTGAGCTACAAGATATCTTGGCTAATCTTATTGCAGACCCTGGACTTCGACCTCAAATGTTGGATTATGATCCTAACATTCGAGACGGTTCAAGAGCATATCTACAAAAGGGTCCGTGTCAACCTAAGGATCATGCATTTCCACAAACTGATATTTCAGGGTATGATCGACGCTTTAATGTCAAGTGGTTTGATGAGTTTGACTGGTTGGAATACAGTATTAGTAAAGATGCTGCATTTTGCCTTTATTGTTATCTCTTCAAATCCAATTTCAGAATTGGTCAAGGGTGTAGCGACGCCTTCACAGAGATGGGTTTTAGGAATTGGAAGAAGAAAGATAAAATTAGGCAACATGTTGGACTTGTTGGAAGTGTGCATAATCAATCTAGACAATATTGTGTAGATCTTATGAATCAAAAGCAACACATCCGAACAGTTATGATAAAGCAATCAGAGCAAGCTCGTATTGATTATCGTATTTGCTTGAATGCTTCTCTTGATTGCGTGAAATTTTTGTTGAGGCAAGGTCTTCCTTTTCGTGGGCATGATGAGAGTGACACTTCAAGCAACAAGGGGAATTATTTGGAACTCTTACAATTTCTTGCTGATCATGATGAGAAAGTTAAAGCCGTTGTGCTAGAAAATGCTCCTGAATCTCAAGTTAATAGCTCCAACAATTCAAAAAGATCTTGTGAATGCTTGTGCCACTGAAACTATTAAGAAGATCATCAAGGATATGGATGGTGCATTCTTCTCCTTATTAGTTGATGAATCGCATGATGTGTCGATAAAAGAACAGATGGCGGTGGTGTTTCGTTATGTGGACAAAAGTGGGGATGTAATTGAGAGGTTTGTGGGTATTCAACATGTTAGCGACACTACATCAAACTCACTCAAGGAGGCTATTGACACTTTGTTTTCAAGAGAGGAATTGAGCATTTCCATGCTAAGAGGACAAGGATATGATGGAGCTAGTAATATGAAGGGTGAGTTCAATGGTCTTAAAACACAGATTTTGAGAGAAAATCCTTGTGCCTATTATATTCATTGTTTTGCCCATCAACTTCAATTAGCTCTTGTGGCCGTGGCAAAGGGAAATGCTGATATTGCCACTTTCTTCACATCTTGCAATAGCTTGGTTAATATTGTTGGAGCATCGTGTAAGCGTCGTGATATGCTTAGAGATCAACTACAAAAGGATATTACGGAAGCTCTTGAAAAAGATACTTTTCCAACAGGGCGAGGCTTAAATCAAGAAACTTGTCTCAAGCGTCCGGTGATACACGTTGGAACTCTCATTATGGTACATTAATTAGTATCATCTCCATGTTTAAATCTGTGGTGAAAGTGCTTAAATTGATTATTGAGGATGGCTCCACTGATAATCTAGGTGAAGCAAATAGGTCATTGAGAGAAATACAATCTTTTGATTTTGTATTTCACTTATTTTTCATGAGATCTATATTGGGAGCTACAAATGACTTGTCACAAGCATTACAAAGGAAAGATCAAGATATTGGGAATGCAATGACTTTAGTCAAAGTTTGCAAGGACCAACTACAACGCATGAGAGAGAATGCATTTGAAGCCTTGCTTGATCAAGTATCCTCTTTTTGTGCCAAACATGATATCTTGGTTCCAAACATGAATGATGCATATGTAGCTCAATGGAGATCACATCGAAGAGCTCCTAGAATAACACACCTCCATCATTATCGTGTCGACATCTTTATTCAAATCATTGAGTGGCAATTTGCGGAATTAAATCATCGTCGTGGACAATTGTAATGTACTTTTTTCTATTAATTATGAATTATAAAATTATCGTTTCATTTTTATGGGTATATTTTGTATAATTTTTTTAAAGCCTTTAGACATTGACCCCTGCAATGAAATTTCCTGGATCTGCCACTGTCTGTGCCTGCAGGTATTTTTTGAAGACAGTTGAAAAAACCCAACTCACCAAATTATGCTTTCAAAGCAAAGATTGTTCTGAATTGGTGGGAAAATGTACATGCGCATGTACATACATGCATGCATGCTGTCAAGGCCTCATTAAATAAAAAATCTTCAAGTGGTGTAGTTGGTAGAGTGGAAGGAATTGAATTGAAGGGTGTGTCTGGGTGGAGGGAAGTGTTTGCAAAGTGCTTTTTTGGCAATCCGGGGTAAATAGAAATGCGCTTTTTTTGACTTCTGCTTATTAGCTGATCAGCCTTACAGAGACACCGTTTTCTTGATTTGCTTGCTCCTTCACCACCATGGCAACCATGCGGTTGCTGCTCTTTCTGGCTTTCTGCTCTGCTGGGATCCATGTGATCTTTTCTACTACAGACTCCAGGGATGGTATGGTCTCAAATATTAATGTTTGTTTGTCCATATATTGGTCTCCTAGTTAATGGGAAATTAGGGTTTTGGTAGTTTGAGCTTTGGCCTAGATATGCGTTGACTTGGGAAAGATTTTGCAATATTATTTTGATCCTCCAATTTCTCATGTTTTTGCATGCTAACTTGGTAACTAGTCCATTTAGTTTGTGTTTAATGCAAGCTTTTCTTAATGTTTTGGCTAAATTTTGATTGTAAGTTGAACATCCTGCACACACACACATGTTTTGGCTAAACTTTGTATTTAGGGAGTTAATTGATTTATAAGTCTGTTGGTCCAGCTGCTGTTTTCATATCCTTGAAGGAGGCATGGAAGAATCTTCCACCCAGCTGGAACGACAACTCAAACGATCCTTGTGGAATGAACTGGGAAGGAATCACCTGCAACGATTCCAGGGTGACCACATTGTGAGCATTGTTCATCTTTGAATTTTCATGTGATCCGTGTAGTTCTACGCATTGGTGACTTACTTTCTTATACAAATTTTTATCCGGCACT
This sequence comes from Prunus padus, assembly GCA_024362665.1. Taxonomy (NCBI): domain Eukaryota; kingdom Viridiplantae; phylum Streptophyta; class Magnoliopsida; order Rosales; family Rosaceae; genus Prunus; species Prunus padus. Next base: position 3,575,196 of record JANFAM010000019.1, read on the forward strand.
TTTTATGTGCAGGGGATTATCAGCAATGGGCCTGACAGGACAAATTGGAGGCGACATCGGGGAACTCTCTGAATTAAGATCCTTGTGAGTATAATTGTTCCTCTTTGTACCAGCATTATTTTTGCAGCATATTATGAATTGAATCCAGATGCACCAGATTCAGTATGTAAACATATGCATAACACATATTTCTTTTGCAGTACCAGTTATTTTGTTGTCACTCGATCTTGATTAGCATGGCATCTTTTTTTTAATGAAGCAGAAACGTTAATTTGCAGGGACCTTTCGTTCAACCGTGGCCTCACGGGTTCTCTCTCGCCGCGATTAGGAGATCTGGGCAAGTTAAATATCCTGTAAGAACAAATTAGCAAGCAATTTTCATATTTGCACCTTTAGAACTTTGTACATGCAATATAAGTTTTTACATTGGATAAGTATACAAGACTCTTTTCATCTTTTAGGATCCTAGCTGGCTGCAGCTTCAGTGGCAATATTCCAGATGAATTGGGCAATCTTGGAGAGCTAACTTTCTTGTAAGAATTGAATTGATAATCATACTGTTAGTGCAAACCATTTTAAGTTTTTTCGTTCCCAATTTTATATAATTCTTTTGTTCTTTTCAGGGCTCTGAATACGAATAAATTCACTGGTAAAATACCTGCTTCTTTGGGTAAACTCTCCAAACTTTTCTGGTTGGACCTGGCAGAGAATCAGTTGACTGGAACTCTACCAATTTCAACCCCCGTTACCTCAGGCTTAGACAAACTATTGAAGGCTAAACACTTGTGAGTATTTTTACATTTCCCAAACTCTCTCCATTGTGAAAAAAATGAAATTCTAGTAGGGATTATGCCATTGCTTATTGCATAAACATTAAACTGATAATATGGACATGCAGTCATTTCAACCAGAACCAGCTTTCAGGTACCATTCCACCCAAACTTTTCAGCTCTGAGATGATACTGATACACATGTAAGTTGATCCTATCAATCATTTTTTTAATTTGGCCATATGCCATCTATCAGTTTATGTTCTATATTTTTATGCATCTAACTGCTTGTCATACTTCAACTGCAGTTTGTTTAATGGAAATAAATTTACTGGGGAGATTCCATCAACAGTAGCACTCGTTCAGACTCTTGAGGTTCTGTGAGTAAAAAAAAAACAGCTTGATTTTGTTATTCTTCCACATATTAGCATCTACTTCTTGACACTTATTGGACTCGAAACCTTCTTGTTTGCAACAGCCGGCTTGATAGAAATGCTCTGATGGGAACAGTCCCCTCAAATATCAGCAATCTAACAAATGTCAATGAACTGTGAGTAGCAATTCTCTAAGAGGATACTCTAATGTGATGTTACCTTAATATTAATTACGGTTAATAATCTTTCACATGATTTTATGTTCTCTTCCAGAAATTTGGCTGGCAACAGTCTGACAGGCCCTTTGCCCGACTTAACTGGAATGGATTCCCTCCGTTATGTGTGCGTAGATGACATGGAGCTGTCATTTCAAGTTTCAAGTTTCCTGCAAGTTGTTCTTTTGTTGTACTGATAAATGCTAATTATTTTACTTCAGAGACCTGAGTAACAACTCATTTGATCCGTCAGAAGCTCCAAGTTGGTTCTCAAACTTACCCTCAATCACCACTATGTAAGTCTTTGGAAGGTTACATAAAAAATTTCTTAGTATCTTTTTAATGTGTCCTGGAAAAAGACACCCCGAAAACTTTATCGTAATATTTTGTTGAAATTCTCTACTGTCATGGAACCCAGTGTTTTAGAATTCGGAGCACTTCAAGGGACTGTGCCAGAGAAGATGTTCAGCATCCCATCATTGCAGCAAGTGTAAGTATAAGGAGAATACTGACGAAAGCATCAAGTTTTAACTGTAATTTTAGGAAACTTACCATTCATCTTTTCTTCTGATTCTTGACAGGAAACTGAAAAACAATAAATTTAACAATACATTCAACTTGGGTGATAGCATCAGTCCACAACTGCAGCTTGTTGATCTGCAGAACAATCAGATTGCTGAAATAACTCTGGGTTATCAATACAACATTACATTAATGTGAGACAGTTCATGGGCCTTGATCTTGATTTTCTATGGTTTTGTATTTTTCAACGCCATTCTTAGTTGTCACTTTTACATATTACAGACTTGTAGGGAACCCAGTGTGCACCAGTGGAACTATCGCAAATTCATTCTGTCAGCTTCCACAACAAAATACACAAACATATACTACTAACTCGAATTGTGGAGGTTTTACATGCCCCGAGGATCAGAAGCTCAGCCCTCAGAGTTGTCAATGTGCATATCCTTTTGAAGGAACATTGGATTTCAGAGCACCCTCTTTCAGGGAATTGTCAAATGCCGATATGTTTCACAAACTAGAAAGCAGCCTGTGGGAGCACTTTCAGCTCCTTCCTGGTTCAGTTTATCTTAAAAATCCTTTCTTCAACATTAATGACCATCTTGAAATTCAGCTGGCACTCTTTCCACCAACAGGAAAATATTTTAATAGGTCAGAGATTATAAGGATTGGTTTTGATTTTAGCAACCAAACTTACAAGCCACCACATGAACTTGGGTTTGGGCCCTATGTATTTCATCCACTTCTTTATACTTTCCCAGGTAATTTAAATGGCATCATTACTTCGTATACAATTTCCCTGCATTAGAAGATTGATTAAACTGACAATAAAAACCTGAAATTGTTTCAGGCAAGAATAAAAGTTCTATGAGCACTGGTGTTATTATTGGGATATCAGTTAGTTGTGTATTTCTTGAACTGGGCCTTGTGGTAGTAGGAATATATGCCATTAGGCAAAAGAAACGTGCAGAAAGAGCCATTGGATTAAGCCAACCTTTCGGTAATTAATCATTCTTGTTGTTTATAATTGGGTACACTGAGATTCTGTCATTGACATTAGAAGTTGGTTTGCTTATGTACTCCTTTTCTCTATCTTCTAGCGTCTTGGGCACCAAGCGGGAAAGATAGTGGTGGTGCACCACAGTTAAAGGGAGCAAGTTGGTTTTCTTATGATGAGCTTAAGAAGTGCACCAATAATTTCTCTGACAGCAATGAGATAGGATCTGGCGGATACGGGAAGGTATATATTCAAGTATTTCAGTAACATGTATGAAATTCTGCTTCAAGTGAAAGGATTTATTTTTTTATAAACCTTTTGGTTGGTTGTCCATAGGTTTAGGGTGGCCTTGAATTCAAGACTGAAATCGAGTTGCTCTCGCGAGTTCATCACAAAAATGTTGTTGGCCTTTTTGGATTTTGTTTTGAACAAGGTGAACAGATGCTGGTTTATGAGTTTATGCCTAATGGAACACTTGGGGCAAGCTTGTCAGGTTAGTTCAAAGATTTTACTCTCAGCTTTTTCATATTGCATAGAGATAACTTGTTGGCAATAGACATGGTTACCAACTTCACCTTTGCTTAAATATGAATTGCAGGGAGATCTGGCATTCATCTTGATTGGAAGAGGAGACTCCGCATCACTCTTGGCTCAGCAAGAGGACTAGCTTACCTACATGAGCTTGCGAATCCTCCTATAATTCACAGAGATGTCAAGTCCACCAACATTCTATTAGACGAAAATTTAACTGCAAAGGTTGCAGATTTTGGCTTGTCCAAGCTGGTAGCTGACAGTGGAAAAGGGCATGTCTCAACTCAGGTCAAAGGCACAATGGTAAGTTTTACATTATTAGCATTTCAACATATATTCATCCCATTGACACATTCTTGAGTTTTTACTATTAAGTTTCTGTTTTGTTCTTGCAGGGATATCTTGATCCTGAATACTACATGACTCAACAGTTAACTGAGAAGAGTGATGTGTACAGCTTTGGAGTGGTGATGCTTGAATTGATAACTGCTAGGCAGCCTATTGAGAATGGAAAATACATTGTCCGCGAGGTCCGATTGGTGATGGACAAGAATGATGAAGAACACTACGGTTTGAGGGAGTTAATGGATCGAAGCATTCGTAACTCTGGAACTCTTATTGGGTTTGGGAGGTTCCTGGAGCTGGCCCTGCAATGCGTTGAAGAATCAGCTGCAGACCGTCCCACAATGAGTGAACTTGTGAAGGCTATTGAAACCATTCTGCAGAATGATGGCATGAACACAAACTCAACATCAGCATCCTCATCAGCCACAGAATTTGCAGCATCAAAAGGAGCTCCTAAGCATCCGTACAATGATGGCTTGCCAAAAAAGGAAGTGAATGACAGCACTGATGCCTTTGATTACAGTGGTGGATACACAGTTTCGGCAAAGGTTGAACCCAAGTAGTAGCAAAATCCTGCATCAGAGTTGCTCTTAATTAATTTCTTCTTTTGTAATTGTACCTTCTCTTCTCTTCTCTATCCATATATAAATAGATACAAGAAAAGAATAGTGGTCTTTCATTTCACTTGCCAAATAGAAATTTAGTGTGATATGTTAATGTTACAATGTTCCTAGGGGATTCAAACTCGGATGCTACAAAGTTTTTTCTTTTTTTTGGATTGGATGCTAGGAAGTTTTAGCAAGACCTGAAAGATGACATTGAAATTTTACTACTTTTGAGGTTTGTACCATGATCACCTTCAGAATTGTGGGGTGTTAGGACTCACTACTTTTCCCAAATGTTACCATTTGGATTCTGTTTGGTTTGGTTTGTTTAAAGAATATCATATTTACAGGGTTTTTTCAACCATCCATGCACACATCAACGGTTGACTATCCTTTCGGGTTTTGAATAGAAGTAGCCTTTTCTTTATAAAATTCTTTAATTTCCCCAATTGATTGAGTTCAAATATAGGGCCAACTCTACTACTACTAGTACTAGATCAATATCTTAGGTTGGGTAAAACTGATAACTGTAATAATGATAAAGACTATTTTATCATTTAACCAAAGGAAGACTATTTTAAAATTGAATGACATAGACTATTTTTATCACCAAGAAAATTGAATGATGAAGACTTGTTTTCAATTAAGAAATTTAAAGCAGCAAAAAAACAAAAAAACGGAATTTGAATAGAGAGCGTTGGGCAATTGGGCAACTGATATATTTTTTTATTTTCTGTTTCTGGTGGCATTCTGAGATGTAGATAGCATAGTCATCAAAAGGAATTTAACTACCAAGCATAAATAGACCTAAAAAAATATTAAAATAAAAATGAAAAAGGCACATTGCAAATTACAATGAGTCTTCTTCAAACGAACCTTAAAATTAATCGAAAGACACCCCATCACAAACTATTTATTGAATTACTAATTTACCCTAATATAAAATTACCAAAAAGGATATATTGAATTGTGAAACAAATATAATTTTAATAAATACACCATCCTCACAAATCCCGAGACTCTGCATTTAGCATCGGTGCATTTATACGCATTTAAGCAAATACTAACCATTAGATTAATCTAATAAATTCTAATATAATAACATAAAACTCACAATTTGCATTGTATCCAATACTTTTGAAATATAAATAAATAAATAATGTCTCATCAAACATAAACACCCTCCCGACCAAACCCCTTACCCCGTGAAATTATAGAATAATACGGATGTACCACATCAGCGTATGATATTCCCATTCAAATTTCGACACGTGTCCATTTTTGAAAAGAAATTAATTACTTTATTACAACTGGACCTACTTAACTTTTATCTGTTAAAATAAAATTAGAAAAGTCTTAAAAAGAAAATTAAAGAATTTTCCAACCCTCCGTCTCCAACTCAAAACACCCATAATCCCCAACCTGCGCCACCCCTCTCCCTTGCTCTTCCTGTCGACCCCTTGCCTTTCTAAAGCTACTCCATGCTCAAATTCCTAGGGTGGCGTATGTAGCACCTTTCAGAGTATGCTTCAACTCAATCCACATCGGCTGTGCCTTCCATTGATTTTGTGTTGCAGAGTGAGAGTGTACTAGAAGGTGTGTTTGTAGCAAATTCAGTGGTGCAAGTGCGCAAAGATGTGTTGTGTTTGGGATTTGTGGATGCTGGGCTGTGCCCAAGTAACCCAAGGTGCTGTCGTTGTGATCAGAACACATCAATTGGAGGACAATCTTCTTCAATTTGATTTGGCTAATAAAAGACTTGGGTTCAAAATCGGATTCTAAGGTAAATTGTCAGCTGAGCATCCGATTTTGAAGAGGAAGAGCAAGGAGAGGGGTGGCACAGGTTGGGGGTTATGGGTGTTTGGGTTGGGGACGAAGGGTTGTTGGAAAATTCTTTCTTTCTTTCTTTTTTATTTAATTTTTTATTTTCCTAATTTTATTTTTATTTTTTAAAAAAATTAAGTAAGTCCAGCTATAATAAAGTAATTAATTTCTTTTCAAAATGGACACGTGTCAAAATTTAAATGGGAGTATCATACGCTTACGTGGTACATCCGTACTATTCTATAATTTCTCCCTTACCCCATTGCCAGCTATCCATGTGGTTCTATCTATCTATCTCTCTCTCTGTCTGAATTTTGGATGACGGACTCTCAACAAGGCCTACGAATTGATGAAGTCCAACATCGTTAGGAATCTCTCCTAACTCAAAACCACCCTCTGGTGATAATCCAATTCTGATTTCTATGAGATAAAGCTTACCAATTCTGCAATAGGGAATAATTTTATCAAATTCTAATCACTAATAATTCGCCACAAGTACTGTAATTGGTTATCAACTGTAGGACCTAATGAGGAAGGTCTGTGTGAGAGAAGAAAATAGAGTGAGGGGCGGGGCCATGGATGATGCTGATGGTGGAGAGAGTGAGCAGCGGCAGCCATGGCTGACAGTGAGGAGGCTGGGTCAGGAAAGAGGTAGTTATTGCTGGAACATTTTATTTTATTTCATAAGTATTGGCTAAGAAGGAGCAAATGGTGAGTGAGTTTTAGGTTACTACAATTATGGTGACGTAGACTTAATAGAATTCATTAGATTAATCTAATGATTAGTATTTGTTTAAAAGGGTGTTGTGTGAGTGTATTAGGTGTATTAGGAGTATTTTTGATAGTTAAATAGGGTGTATTTAGTTAATTTTATATTTTGATTAAGATATTATGGTGTACTTAGATCATAAGGTGTACTTAGTTAATTTTAAGATTCGTTTAGCAACACTCTTATAATAATCACATAACGAGAAAAATAATTCTTAATTTGGGTTTTTTGGCTTTTTAAAGGAAGAGTCCAGTCACCAAAGAGTGAAATTCTCTCACAGATGTGATGTGAGAAGTTGAGAGCTGGATCTGACCCCAAAGAATTATAAGAAACAAAAAGCATTAACCGAAGGTAAAGATTTAATTTTTTTAACCCCAAAAATCAAAAACCAAAAACAAACAAAAAAAGATAATAAAAAAAAAAGTTAAGTGTACGGTAAGCTCTTTCTCTTCTTCTTCACCCCTTTCGCAGAGAAACAAAATCAGAGTTTGTGTTAAAGAAGGAAATCCAATCTGTGCCGTACTGTCCATCGTCCAGGCTTGAGATTGATTGCATCGCAGTGGGAGACAGAGAGACTGTGAGCTCATAAACAACCCATCAAGCCATTAGAATGATTTATGCCACAGAAGAAGAAAAGCGCTTTACTTGTTGATGCGGCTGCGAGTGAGGGTTCGCATTTGATAACCAACAGCAAGAAGAAGCGCAAGAGGAAGAGGACGAAGAAGTAGGGTTGTTGTTAATTGGTGTTAATTGCTTCTAATTGTTTCTTAATCGTGGGATTAGCGGATGGGATTGGTGGGTATGAAATCGGTTTAGGAGGAGAGAGAGATGAAGGGCGGGGGTGGGGGTGGTGTTTATTCGGGGAAGCGGAGATGGAGAGGCTTGGTGATTGCAGTTTTGGGTCTGGTTTTTCTTTCCATGCTTGTTCCTCTTCTCTTCCTTCACGGCCTTCACAATGGCTTTCACTCTCCCGGTAACCAACACTCACTCACTATCTCACTCTTAAATTTCTTTGGTTTTAGATCTGTTTCTGTATTTGTCTCAGATCCGATTTAACCATTGCAATGGCAGTTTGCGTCTCTCTCACATCTCGACTTTTTGTTTTTGTTGTCACAATTTGCAGGTTCAGAACAACAAATTTCGCCTTCAGTAAGAACTAGAACCTGGTTATTTCCGGTTTTTTTTTTAATGGCTGTCAGATTGGTCTTACAAAAATCATCATATAACTACCCACCTCTTTAAATCAAATTCGCATACAGAAACACATTGATGAAGATAAATTAATTGTGGAAACCTAATTTATTCCCATATTAATTCCTTAGATCAAATAATTTCCTTTCATTTGGGAATTATTTGATTTGGGGATTTATTTTATTAATTGGGGAATTAATCTATTTAATTAGAGATTACCAAATCAAATCCCTAGAATCATGCCAATTTGGGGAAGAATAATTCCCTTCAATGTGGAAAATTATTCTTCCTAAAACCCTAGCTCTCGAGAGTTCTATATATTTGTGGCTACACCAAGGCTAGAGGTAAGTCTCTCTCAGTTTGAAACTGCAAAAATTTCCCCTCAAATCCTAGCCTTGCCGCCACCTCTCTCTCCCTCATACAAGGCTCCGGCCACCACCACACACGCTCCGGTCACCCATAACTCTCCCCGAGAGAGAAATAAACTCCGACCACTTTAACTCTTGCTGTCTCTTTACATAAGATCCAAGTGAACTTAGGCATCGGAGGACCTTTGGCCACACCCTCCGGGTGTGGTCTTTCACGCCGTGTTAATTTTGCAAGGAGCGAGAGGCAAGGTAGAAGAAATGGGATCTCGCGGACTAATATTCCTATGGAGAAAATCACTCCCACAAATTGGTGCTTTCATTGAGAGCGCGAAACAATACTCAAAGCGTGCTCCAAATCCATTTCCACACTCTATTCAATCAACCGAAGCCTTCCAAACAACCATGGTTAGAAGTAAGTGCACTAGAAGCAAGGCCGCCGTGAAAATGCGCCCCAGAATGGCCGAACATCGTTGCCACCACAAGGGGTAGCAGCTGTACCTGATTTGCAGCCCCTCCCCGCGGCTGCTAGTGGATCACAACCACCTCCGGTGGTTGTATGCACATCGCAGTAGACCCCTGTGGCTGCCCATGCCTTGCAACAACCTCCTAAGCCCTAGAACGGCAGGCCAATGGCCGCCGGAACGGCCACACATGCGGTTGATAGTTCTGCACTCGTTGTAGCCGCACAAAACCAAGGCCTCGTGGCCTCCTCCACCTTGCCACCACAAGGACAAAATGACGGCGCCGTTTTGGAGCAAATCCGGTCGTTCCCTCCTTTGCTGTCACACTTGGCGTACGCTACCAGTGAAACCCTAGCCCGTATGCATTTGGGCCCAGCACAATTCTCTCCTCCCGATCCACGCAGTCAAGCAGATCTCAACCTTAGAGTCGACCAACTCATGCAGAGGCTGGACAACCAAAACGACATGGTTGGTCGCCTCCTCAGTGCACCGACTTGGTTCGAGGTCTTGGCCTTGGATCTCGTGGCGAAGAGAGAATGATGAGCCAATGCACCGATTCGCAGCTCGAGAGATCCCGAGCCGGCCAGCGACAAGCGGAGACAAGGAGGAGAACGAGAGCGTGTTGTTCAACACTCGAACCGAACCCGAGCTATTCAACACCCGAACCGGACTCGAGCTGTTCAGCACCTGAACCAGGCCTAGACATCTGCAAGTCAATCTCGAAGCCGATCAAGGGTCAGTTCGAGATTAGGTCCAAGGACCAATGTCCTTGAGAGATTGGGCCCATAGCCATGCGTTCATTCTCGCTTGGGCCCACAGGGAAGCATCAGCTCCAGGTTGGGACCGCAAGGACCTCAAGTTCGTGAACGTTTGCATGACGAACGTAGTGATCGACACTCACCAACCCACTCGAGGCAGACCAATTCATGACGACAAGCTGGGGAGGAACCCTCAAAAGCTCAATCCACCAGCACGCCCCAGGGGCAGAACACCCAAGGGGATTGACCCTTGGAAGCTGAGGAGGAAGTTAACCAATCGCACCCGACACGCAGAGGACGCCAGCACAAGTCGAAGTCCCTGCGAGCAGAGGATGTCGAGAAGCTCGTGAACGACCAACTTAAAAACCTCCAGCTCAAGAATGATCCAGATGATGACTTATACAAGGAGGTTGACTGGGTGAACTGCTCACCCTTCACCAATGAGGTGGAGCAGGCTACTCCTCCGAGATGGTTCACAACACCGTCTATCACACCATTCAAAGGAGACTATGATCCAGACAATCACCTGAGGCACTTTAAAAGTGCAATGATCCTGTACAAGGCAGACGACACCCTGATGTGCAAGGTGTTCACGATGACCTTGCATGGAGTTGCCCAAGAGTGGTTTCACACCCTCCCGTCCGAGTCGATCGGCAACTTCAGAGAGTTTGCCCTAATCTTCACCAAGGAATATACCTCCTACCGGACGGTCAAAAAGCATGCTGACCACCTGTTCAACCTGTACAAGAAGTTCGACGAATCTCTTTGAGATTACATCAAGAGATTTAAGGCAGAGAAGGCGACCATCATAGGATGCGATGACCGAACCGTGTCCTCAACTTTCAGGAAATGCTTGCCAACCGAGCACGTGCTGTACCAGGCCCTGACCATTGCTCGAAGCCAGACGCTGGCTGAAGTCTTTGTGACAGCAGAATGCTATGCACTTTTGGACGATGATCGAGTCACCGCCAAGAAAGCTGCCAAGCAGGCTGATAAACCAGCTAAGCAGGCAAGCCAAAAGAATAACATCGAAGGCAAGCGCAGATCGCAACCCTGTGAAGGTGCCCAAGCTGATGAGAACTTCACTGAGTTCACCATCCTGATACACCGGATCCTGGACCAAGTGAAGAATAAGCGATGGCTGAGGCGACCACCTCCACTGAAGGGAGACCCAGACAAGAGGCCAACCAACAAATACTGTGCTTTCCACGGAACACATGGGCACACCACGAACAACTGCATCGCTTGGAAGCGGGATCTTGATGAGCTGGTCAAAGAAGGCCATTGCACAGAGTTCGTGGCCAAGAAGGAGATCCAGCAGATTGAGGATTGTGATGCAGCTAAGGAGCCCCAGCAGAAGGTCTTTCGGATTAGTACAATCCTGGCTGACTCCAAGGAGTCTGGACTGACCAGCTGGGAGAAGAAGAGAAAGATCAAGCAAGCAAATGTAGTCTCCTAGGTCACAACCAGCTGCCCAACCCTTGAAGATGATCTTGTTATTGGCTTCTCAAAAAAGGACTTGATCGCCCTGGACCTACCACACAATGACGCCCTCGTCGTCTGCATACAAATTGAACAAGTTGTGATCGAGAGAGTTCATGTGGAGGAGGGAAACGCAGCCAACATCCTCCAGCTGTCTTTTATCCAGCAGATGGGGTTGTAAAACAAGATCACCAAGCTGGCCATATCGCTTACCGACTTCAACGGAGCAACGTCGATCACCGTGGGAGTGATCGACCTCGACATCTACTCACCACCTATGGTCTGCACGCAGAATTTCCTGGTCATCGATGAGGTCTCCCCTTACAATGGCATCCTGGGCAGACCATGGATCACCAAGATTGATGATGTCACATCCGCCGTGCACCAGAAAAACCGTTACCCCATCCCTGGAGGCGGAGTCGGGCAGATCGATAGTGACCAAGCGATGGCTAGAAGATGCTCAGCCCAAGGGCTGAAGAAGAGTAAGTAGCTGCAGTCATAGCCGCGGAAGCTTCAGACGAGCGGATAACAAATGAAGTGGATTCAGTTCCTAATGGTCGAGCGGACCTGAAAGGAAAGGGAGTTGCTGACTCCCAATAGCAATTAAAGAACCAGGATCAAGATGAGGGAATCCGTCCGGAGGTCACCCCTGAAGAAGGCTGGAAATCCGATGAGGACGTTGAGTTAGTACCCCTTGATCCTGATCAGCCAGACAGAAAAGCGCGGATCGAATCGCGCCTAATCTAAGAAGAGAAGGTGGAGCTGACCACCTTCCTCCAGAACAACAGGGACGTGTTCGCGTGGTTGCCGTTTGACATGCCCCCGCATTGACCCGCAGATCATCCGCCACCGGCTTCACGTCAACCAAACCAGCAAACTTGTGGCGCAGAAAAGACGTAACTTCGCTCCCGAGCGAGTTGCGATCATTGAAGCAGAAATCAACAAGCTCTTAGCAGCGAGCTTCGTCGAAGAAGTCTCCTACTCGGAATGGCTGGCCAACGTTGAGTGAATCCAAGTAAATGCACGTTCGGTGTATCATCCGCAAATTCCTGGGATACCTAGTCATCCAACGAGGCATTGAAGCACACCTGCGGCAGATCAAAGCCATTCTTGAGATGAAGTCATCTTCAACAATGAAGGAAATACAAAGTCTGACGGGAAGAGCAGCGGCCCTTAATCGATTCCTCTCGAGATCTACTGACAAGTGCAGACCACTCTTCAAAGCGTTAAAGAATGGGCAAAAAGACAAGTGGGACGAGGAGTGCAAAGTAGCTTTTCAGAACATGAAAGCCTACCTCACTTCACCTCCCCTGCTCTCAAAGCATGTACCTGGCAAAGACTTGTTCGTATACGTAGCAGTATCTAGCTTAGCCGTCAGCTTAGCTCTCATAAGAGAAGAGCTGAGGGCCCAACATCCTGTATTCTACACGTCAAAAGCTCTCCTTGATGCTGAGACCCTACTATCAAGCTCTCCTTGGCACTTGTAGTTTCCGCGAGAAAGCTGCGACCCTACTATCAAGCTCATCGGATCATTGTCATGACCGACTTTCCCATGAGATCAATTCTGCACAGCCCTAACGCCTCTCAGCGACTCATGAAGTGGGCAATAGAATTGAGTCGGTATAAATTCACTCCATCAGCCGAAGAAGAGAAGTTGATCAGCAAAAACAAGGAAAGTTCGAGAGCATACAAGCTGGTCAGCAAACATGGCGATTCTTGCGCGTAGACGGAGCGTCGAACCAGAAAGGAGCTGGAGCAGGTGTTGTCATCATCACCCCAGACGGAACCCTATTGGAGCAAGCTATCACGCTTGGCTTCCCAGCCTCAAACAATGAGGCAGAGTACGAGGCATTGCTCGCTGGCTTGCGCCTGGAGAAGGAGTTGTCAATTAAGAAGCTGGCCATCTACTCAGATTCCCAGCTAATCACAAATCAAGCCTCAGGAGAATACATGGCGAAGCACTCGAGAATAATCATGTACCTTGACAAAGTCCATGAGCTATTGAAGGCATTCCCTACCTTCACCATCCGAGGGTGCCCCGAAAGCAGAACGCGCATGCGACGCATTGGCAAGCCTGGAATCGCACTTGGACACCCAATTCAGGCGCTCCATCCCGATTGAACACCTTGATCAGCCAAGTATTGAAGTGGCAAGCAGCGGGACTGATGCGGTCGATGAGGATCCTAGCCGGCAAGACCCCATCATCGACTACTTGGTGAATGAGAATCTCCCAAGGGAGAAGTCCGAGGCCAGAAACAAGCTTGTTCGCATATCATACTATGGTCCTCACCTCACCTGCATCAAGTACCCGCAAACGCTCGAGGTGCTTTGCAAAATACGTGACGGCGAGTGCGAAAACCATGCTGGGGGCAGATCACTTGTCCAGAAGTCACTCAACGCAGGCTACTTCTGGCCGACCATGCGCACGACTCTACGGAGTATGCTCAAAGCTATAATCGATGCCAATGCTACAAGTCGGTGCCCAGTTTACCAACCAACAACCAATCTACCCGCCTATTAGCTATTCTAGCCAAGGCCAATTTCATGTGTTAAGCATATAAACATCATATCGTTTTTGGAAGAGTAAGTGTACCACCCGCAGAACAGCTCTTGGCTATTCATGCGATGGGTCATTGACTTGGTGGGACCTATGCCGCCTGCACCTGCCAAGAAAGATATGATGATCGTCGTCACCGACTACTTCACAAAATGGATCAAGGCCGAAGCCCTGTCTTCTACCAAGGAAGCTGATGTCGAGCGGTTTGTCTGGAAGAACATCATCTGCCGTTTTGGCTGCCCGCAGTCGATTGTCACCGATAATGGCACACAGTTCGTGGGTAGGCAGATCACTGCATTTTTTGCAAAGTATGGCATCAAGCAGCACCTATCAACTCCCAGATACCCGCAGGGCAATGGCCAAGCAGAGGCACCTAACAAGATCGTGTTGGACTATCTAAAGAAAAGACTGGAATGAGCCGAAGGGAAATGGGTCGATGAGCTACCCGGAGTCCTATGGGCTTATCGAACGACCAAAAGTAGATCAACCAGTGAAACCCCATTTTTCTTGGCCTACGGGATCGAGGTGATCATCCCGCCTCATATCACATATTCCAACCATGAGCCTTGAGGTGGGCAACCTGGGCCAGAATTGCAAGCAGATGAAGGTCAACATTGACCTACTCAAAGAAGAACGAGAGAAGGCCATTGTTCGAGTTGCAGCTTACTAGCAGCAATTGACGTCCTACTACAACAAGAAGGCCAAGATCAGACAATTCCGACCTAGGGATCTTGTGCTCAGAAAACCTTCATTACAGCACCAAGGCAAGGGTCGAAGAAGATGAAGCCCAACTGGGAAGGCCCCTACATGATCAGCAGATCTGGGGGCAGAGGAAGCTACACACTTGACACTCTGGAGGGGAAAGAAATTTGAAGACAATGGAATGCCCATCTTCTCCGAAAGTATTATCCTTGAAGCTGAAGAAGAGTTACTTTTCCTTTCAAATGAAGTGTTCGTGAAATGCTAATCCATAGCGCCCCAAGAGATGCACCTGAAAACGTCCTTAAACATTCTAAGGGAGACGTAGGACACCATCCTTAAACGTCCTAAGGGAGATGTAGGACCCTGTCCTTAGACATCCTAAGGGAGACGTAGGGCACCATCCTTAAACGTCCTAAGGGAGACGTAAGACACCATCTTTATACGTCCTAAGGGAGATGTAGAAAACAGTCCTTAAACGTCCTAAGGGAGACGTAGGACACCATCTATATCATCCAGAGGGAGATATGTATCAGCATCCGAAGCTTCCTAAAGGAGAAGCAGAACAGTAACCTTCAAGCAAGCGATGGGTAAACAATCAAGTATCCAAAGAGAAACTCAAGCAGTTCACAAGACACAGTGCGAATTGAAGTTCAAAAAATAACTGAAAATTCAATAGCAAAGTAGCCAACTAGGCAAGTTCAACAAGCATGGTCAACCGAGACCAATTATTGAAAGCAAAATTACAAAGCTCATAAATAATAATGCAGCCTCCATCTACTCTGGAGTTCCGACATATGATCCTGGGTCGACGACCTCCTCAGCTCCCCCCTGGTCAGCAGTACTGCTGCTACTTCCGCCCTGATCAACAACATCTGCTCGCTAACCAGCCCTAGCTGCGCCATCCTTGGTATCGTCTTCATCTGCCTCCGCCTCATCAGCTGTGTCATCCTTGGTATCATCTTCATCTTCCTCCGCCTCATCATTTGCGTCATCCTTAGCGACCTCTTCCTCAACCGTTATCTCGTCAACCGTTATCTCATACCCCAACTTGTATGCATCGCCGGCTACCTCATATTTGGACTCCTCAGCTGCCTCACGGTAGGCGTCAAACTTGGCCAGCAACTTGTCGTAGCTTTGGGTCGAGTCCACATACTTGTGTTTGAGGCGAAAGTAGGCCTCCTTGTGATCATGCAAGAGGGCAGCAGAGGACTTGAGCTCATCATCTCTTTGGCGGAGAGATCTCTTCAGCACAGATAGGTTCTCCTCCATCTCGGATATTCTAGCTTCATGGTGAGCCTGCTTGGCAGAGAGCTTGTCAATCAGGTCATTATTCTTCTTCATCAGCTCATCAAGCTGAGCAGAAGAGGGGGCAACAGCAGATGAGTTCTGAATGGCTTCAACAGCAAAAACTACCCCATTATGAAGCAAATGCATGAAAGCTTCCTTTTGCTTGTCCAAGAAAAGGCTCGAGAACGTGCCAAGGTCATCAGCCTGATGTATGTGGTCGACCAGCTTGGCACAAGCAGATGAGCTTGACAGGAAGTTTGACTTGAACAGGTCAGATACGTGACTGTCCCCAGCAAAGATATCACCTGCTCCCGGACCAGCTGTTCCTAAAACCGAAGGACTTTTCACTCGAGCAGAAGACTCTCCAACTTTCTTGATTGTTCTTGGCTTGCTAGATGGATCCTGGTTGCTAGACAGGGGCACAGTCTTCTCAGTGTTGTCCACTGATCGGCGCAGATGACTCAAACTTGGCTTCTCAGCATTCGGGTTGCAGGGCAGCTCGCAGGTCTTGAGCGGCTCGGGTGGAGACTTAAGCAAAATGTTCCTGATCTTCTGCATACTGCACATTTTCTTGCTGTCTGCACTGACCAAGTGCTTGACCCTGGCAGACGAAGAAGGCACAACTCCTGCAGGAGCCTTCTCAGCAAACGAGACACCCCTTGGAGAAACTTTGACCGTGGCAGGAGGAAGTTTCAGCTTTTTCCTCAATTGGGACACTTCCTTTGATCGTGGGGTCGCTGTTTCATCCCTGACGGACCTGGTACCAGCCTTCCTATTTTTAGGGAGTTTGGTCGAGGACTCCTCCCGTTCAGGAGACAGATAATCTGGGTCCGGCCTTTCAGTTTCCATCTTTCAATATCTCCGGCTTGGGGCAGACCACCTGCCACCTTTCGATGTTCGCTCAGTAACCAGCGCCATTCACGGAACCTGGCAGGGATATTCAGAGCAGCTTCTTGCTGATGACCTTTTCTGCAAGCAAAAGACGGGAATAAGTTAGATACACATTAAAGAAGTCAAGAAAAATTGAAGCAAATCAAAGGAGCATAACATGTCGTTGCAGTAAACAATGGGAACGAGCGGACCATCGCCGACCTCCCCTTCTCAGACTGTCAAACAGCTTGTCGTTGTACACACGGACCTGAGCATACTTCTCGTGACGCCTTACATCAAAGAAGTAGAAGAATTCCCGTACCGTTAGACCCAGCTTGAAGAAGCGATCCAGATTCTCGAAGCAGATGATCGTCCGGTAGACGTTCTTGGTGCATTGACTTGGGGCACACTCCATGGCGCAGAACACTTCCCTGAAAAACTTTGACAGCGAAAATGTAAAGCCCAATGAGAAGTAGAACGGGCGGAACGTGATGATTCTGGCACCAGGATTGTTCGGGTTTGCTCGAGGCACATCATCAGTCGACGGCTTCGCTAGCCTGACATGCACATCCCTCAGAATGGTGGAATCAAAAATGGAATGCCATGCCTGAAACTGAGCCTCATTCATGACACAGTGCAGATTGGTGAGCTTGGTGATCGACTTCTCCCATTACGAGACATGGTTGCTGAGCAGCTGCAAAAAAGAGGAGAAAAGTGCATATCAAAACCCTAGTTCATGGTATATTAAAAATATATACATGTATATATAGGATTAAAAAAACAACAGCAGCAGCAAATAAAAAAAAAAGGGGAAGATTAGAATAGCTTGGACCAGCCCAGCTAGCCCAAGCAGCCAACTCGTGGGTCCCAGCTCACAACCCAAGCTGCTGTTCAGCCCAGCTCGCTCAGGCCCATGAGCACACCACAGCTCCAGCGCACAGCCCAAAGCGCATCAGACCCATGCTGCGCTCCACACTGTCCCAGGCGTACGCCTTGCTTTGCTCCAAGCCCAGCGAAACTCCAGCAGCCCACGGGGTCAGCATCACGTCGCATGGCCCATCTACGCGCCTCCCAGCTCGCTCCAGCTCCAGCTCCAGCACGCGTGGCCCGCTTGCCTAGCGCAAGCCCACGTCGCGCGCAAGGCCCAGCGCTTCCTTGGCTTCATTCCAGCAGGTTTGCCTGCCTCCAGCCCAACTCCAGCGACTCCAGCCATTGGCCCGTGCCTTGTTCGATTGCTCCAGCCCCAGCGCACGCCACCTTGTTGAGCACATGACCTGCTTACCTGCGCACTGGCCCACGCCATGTGCCTCTCCCATCAGACCATGTTGTACCTCAGGCTTCAACGCTGCTAACCCGTGTGCCCAAGACAATGGCCAAGCACTCCAACTCTTGTCACAAGGTTCCAATTCTTATGCACGCCACGTTGCCAAAGATTCAAGAGAAAAAAAAAATTCGATCTCTCAAGTTGAATTACTTTGGAATATATGGCGACTCATCTCTTTTACAAGCAGTACAACCCTCCATAGATCTCTCTCACGCAGAAAGTATGAGAATAAGTTTGCGAGTTAAAAAGAGCGAAGAGAAGCCCCATATTTATAAGGATCAAAATTCCTTGACCTACAAGGAATCTCAAGCCCATTCCAGCTGGGTGTTCAGAGAATTAGCAAGTCACAAGCCTCATCCAATCAGGAGCCCAAGTCACAGAAGGAAGCCCAGATGCAGTTGGACAGCCCAACAATTAATCCACACCTCCTCCATGCCACCAAGCGCCACGCAGAAGCTGGGGGGAGGGGGGCATTTGTGGAAACCTAAATTATTCCCATATTAATTCCCTAGGTCAAATAATTTCCTTCCATTTGGGGATTATTTGATTTAGGGATTTATTTGACTAATTGGGGAATTAATCTATTTAATTGGGGATTACCAAATCAAATCCCTAAATGATTAGATCATGCCAATTTGGGGGAAGAATAATTTCCTTCCATGTGGGGAATTATTCCTCCTGAAACCCTAGCTCCCGAAAGCTCTATCTATTCGTGGCTACACCAAGGCTAGAGGTAAGTCTCTCTCAGTCCGAAACTCTGCAGAAATTTCCCCTCAAACCCTAGCCTTGCCGCCACCTCTCTCTCCCTCATACAAGGCTCCGGCCACCACCACACACGGCTCCGGCCACCCATAACTCTCCCCGAGAGAGAAATAAACTCCGACCACCTTAGCTCTTGTTGTCTCTTTACGTAAGATCCAAGTGAACTAACTTTGGCATCGGAGGGCCTTTGGCCACACCCCCTGGGTGTGGTCTTTCACTCCATGTTATTTTTGCAGGGAGTGAGAGGCAAGGAAGAAGAAAGGAGATCTAGCGGACGAATATTCCTAGGGAGGAAAATCACTCCCACATTAATGATGCTTTGGTTCCTTGCCGGGGGGTCGTTCAAACCATGTAGATGATCTTGTGAAACAATTCGCACCAACCCTTTCAAAGGTTCGTTGCATACTGCTCTGATGGTCAATACTTTATTACCTTCTTCGTCTGCCTTCATTTTATTAGTATTTGTGTTTCATGGTTACAACGCTTAATTAGTTATAGAGAAATAGGCCTGTAGATGAATCATCCCTTAGCTTCCAGATGACTGAAGTGGAATTTTTTTATCTACTTAAGAGTAGTAATGCTGGAAAGTCTTAGTTGTAATTTTAAGGGTCTGAAATAAGTAACGGGATCTATTCTACTGCTAAGGCTGGCCGTGTGCCTGCACCTATGGTATTCATCAACTTTCTATTCCACCCTGCTCATCTAACAACTTAACCAGTCCAGTCCAGCCCACCAAACAGGTTTATCTATGGAAGTGCTAATAACTATGGAAAATGCAACTGTAATACCAGCTGTTGTGTGCATAATGTTCCCATCCTTTGCCCCAATGGAAACAGAAAAGGACTAATGGACATCAAGGTGTAATCAAAATATCTTGTTGAAATTTCAGAGTGAAGAAAAGAATGAATGAATCATTTTAAACTGCACGTGGTCTGTTCTAGTCAATCTATCTCTCTCAATTGTAAACATCCCACGTCTCCAGCACTCCCTCTATCTCGCTCAATTTTAAACTATTTTTGTTCCTTCTTCTTCTTTCTCTATCCCTCTCTCCCTCAGTCTCAGTCTCAGTCTCCTTCCAGGGGTCACAATTCTTCTCCCCATGCCGTGGTTTCTGGTTTGCAGGGGTCACTTCACCCTCCTTGCCCCCAACGTGGATCTTCAGGCTTCACTGCCGTGAATGAAGCGTGAACCCTCAAGAAACATCACAAACAAATTTGTCCTGATCGTAAATGCATACATGCCAATATTGTACAAGTCAAGTCATAAAAATATGTCAATTCTAAATCCCCACCAACAGTAGCAACAGCCACATTGAATCCATTAATCTTTTATTTTTTAAATATGTCATCTTCGGCCTTTCATGTTGTATCGATATTATCTTCAACTAATTACACGGGCTGAATTCATGTGTAATTTTTTAATTTTTATCTGAAAATGCCTTGATACAACTTAAGGAGATACCCCAATTGAATTGTTTCATAGGATTCATAACATTCTATTAGCTTTAGGATTGCCCTCTCAAAGGTAATTAGGTCAAACTCACTATTGAAGGCAGTAGGAAAGGAAGGATACTGAATTGAGCAATTGGAATTGGAGAAGCTACGTTTGGTTTTGCTACTATAATTTTAGGTGTGGCAGATGTAGGCCAGGCTACGTTTGGTTTGGGATACAAAGGATTCTTTTCCATCCAAACTGAAGTAGATTTTGTCCCAACTGTGTCCCTTATCCCTTAGGAAGGGGATAACACAAAATCTCGAGTTTAAATCTAAATGCTCTTAATCAATTGAGTTACCGAATATTAAGTCTTTGATTCATGTAGCTCACACTTTCTTAGGAATTGGTAAAACTTCAATTGAGATTATTGGTTATGGCAATTTGTGTCTCGTTTGTTTATTAACCTTTGACCCCCTTGGCACAAAAAATATACTGTCTTTTGTAGAAGCAACTTGGTTGTTTTTAGAAACAGTCACATCATAGAAATTGACTGTTTGAATTAGATTTTTGTTTTGTGAAAACAATCATCATGTGGATCTTATCTTAAATTAAATGCTTGAAGAGCAAGTAAAACAAAGGAAAAGGCCCTACCACCATAAAAATGGCCTCACCCGCCACCACCTAGTGAGGCAAAAACATTTAGTTACAAAGGTCTTGTGTTTACCCATTTCTTATGAAAATGAAACCTTTTCAATTTTCATCCATTCAACACGAAAGTGGATCAATCAAACCATGAATTGGTCTCCACCACGCCCGAGGGCCTTGATGTTCATGTCAGCTTGTGGGACCCATTTTCACCTAAAGCCAACTGTACCCATTGAATGGCTTAGTGTGATTTAATTAATTAATTAAAATTTGATTAAAAAAAAAATTGGAGACTTCGAGTATCTCCAAGGCAGATGTCAAATACCATATATTAAATTTAAATTTGATAGCTGATGTGGCAATTTTGACATCTTAGAAGCATCTCCACGGCAGTGGTAGCAAACAAAACTCTTCAAATTGAAGTTTGTTGGCGCATGTAGCGATTTGAAGAAGCGCTTATTTGATGCTTTAATATTTTCATACTTCATTACCTCTTCAATTCAATTAATACAATATTTAACTTAAAACAATAATAATTAATAACATTTGAAATAATTAATAACATTCTTTTTTCAAAAAGATAATATTCTAGAAAATAAATAATATTTATTAAATTTACATCAAACCCATCAAGCAAAATAAATATTTTTAGCCTTTTGATATGATTTTGATTCTCCCCAAACAAAATAAATGTTTTGAAGAGGTAAGGTCAACTTACCAGTTTTGAAGAGAGAGAATGGGGTTGCAGATTTGATGACTAAGGTTGAAGAGACTGTTGGAGGGAATTTTTCTGATATGGCTCACCTATTTAAGCATCTCAAAGTGGTTGAAGAGGCTATTGGAGATGCTCTTAGAACATCTCTGAGGGATATGACAAATATCATACATTAAATTTAAATTTGATGGCTGATGTGACAATTTGACATCCTGAATAGTTTTACACCCCACCTGATATGTCAAATTAAGATATTATTTTATTACATTAGTGTTGATTTATTTATTACTTTCTTAAATGAATGTATTTTTATATTTTACTATTTAGAGTAATTCATTAATCAAGTTAATACACTGATAAATTAATTATAAAATGTAACATAAATATAATTAAACAAGAAAATCATCCATCTCCACGTTGGTTGATGAAAAGAACATAAAAAAGATCAACATAAATTTTCAACGGTAAAAAATTCAATAATATAGTAGTGTCAAGTGACGATAAAAAAAGGAAAAGAATTAAAATAATAATAATAATAATAATGAGAGCATATAATATGACAGGACTCGACCCAAATTCCACTTTGGAATCCGAGTCGAATCTTGTGCATGTTCAACACCTAGCAGGTGCCGGGCACAAATGACCTCATTGCCCTTCTAGTCAAAATTTAAGAAATTCAAGTTTCGACTTCTGTCGAAAATTCGGCAGAGTCTCCCTCGTAATTTGATCTTTTCCCCAAAATTTACACATGCTAAACAAACATATATTATATAAACCAACTGCCATCATACATATGTTTACATTCCAACAGTTAAATTTGTTCCTTGGGCAATATATCAGAGCAACAAACTCAAGTTACAAAGAAAAAATAATTCGTTTACAAAAGGTGCCCTACAAAGATAGAGAGAGAGAGAGAGAGGGGCGGAGCGTGAAAATCTGCCATGTGGTGGCCTCCTGGTGCACGCCTACTACCTAGGGGCGTAAAACATTTAAAACTGTGTATATCTATAAAGCCAATCACACTCTTAATCAACATCAATTCATTGAAAGCATTGAAAACAACCTTAGCCTACCACCTAGGTGTACCCATTTTATTTCCATCAATTCCTTATTTCCGTTTTATCCCACATAATCCGTCAATTCCTCATGTCACCATTGGTGACACGTCCTCGCAGATGGATGAGGGGGTCGCGGGGAGAGAGAATAGAGGTTTTTCACATATTTTTAATCGTATTTTCTTCAATACGACCCGGAATTGAGCCCACAATAAGCCCACGAACTCGTATCGATGAGCGCGACGTAACAGTGTGGCTCATTTCCCCAAATTCTTTCCCAAACTAAAAGTCAATTTGAAAACCATTAAAATATTATAGGGCAAAATTGTCTTTTTCACTAATAAATTAATAATTAAATATTAATTAAGGTTTGGGTTATTACATAATGACTGATAGCAGATACATGAAATAATAACAAGAAGAAAAAAATATAGATAAGTATTAAATGAAATGATAAAGCCACAACCAGATGGGTGCATTTTTGCTCACCACTTTAACTTAAGGTGTATGCTCACCACCATCCTCAACACTTGACACGTGTCCATATGCATAACCATGGTTCCATAAATACAAAGCAAAAGTTAACTATGGTTATACTTATGGACACGTGTTAAGTATTGAGGGTGGTGGTGAGGGTACACCTTGGGTTAAAGTGGTGAGCAAAAATACTCCCCAACCAGATGGCCAAAAGTTGGCTTCTAAGACAAAGCTTAATTATTTAAGGCTTTTTATCACAAATGGCCCATGAGGTTTACGAAATTATCACATTTTGTTCCTAACACTTTTTTGTG
Source organism: Prunus padus (assembly GCA_024362665.1). NCBI lineage: Eukaryota > Viridiplantae > Streptophyta > Magnoliopsida > Rosales > Rosaceae > Prunus > Prunus padus. Next base: position 3,598,547 of record JANFAM010000019.1, read on the forward strand.
ACACTAATGCTCCTTAATGTTAGCCTCCACACATCAAAATGGTTCCTGTCGTTAGCTTCCGTCAAATTTTCTATTAAATTGATGACGTGACACATGTGTAGAGCCCACACATCCAATGGTATAGAGCCACTTGGTTTTAAATATAATATGATATATATTTTTAAAATTCATAAAAAAAATTTAAAATCAACTTAAATCTTTTTATATATTTTAAAATATCTTTCATGCTCTATTTAGAGAGAGAGAGAGAGAGAGAGAGAGAGGAGTGGGTCTGCGAAGGGGGAGGGAAAGATAACACAGGGAGAGGGAGAGAGAAAGTGAAGGGAAGAAGAGGAGGGAGAGAGGAGTGGGTCTGTGAGGGGGGAAAGGGAAAAAGAACACATGAAGCGGGAGAGAAAGAAAGATATTTAAAAATATATAAAAAAATATTTAAGTTGCTTTTAATTTATTTTTTATGGACTTGAAGTTTTAAAAATATTTAAAAAATATTATATTATATTTAAAGTTATGTGGCTCTATACCATTGGATGTGTGGGCTCCACACATGTGCCACGTCATCAATTTAACAGAAAATTTGACATAAGCTAACGGCATGGACCATTTTGATGTGTGGAGTCTAACTTTAAGGACCATTAGTGTCACAAAAAAACATTAGGGACGAAAGGTGATAATTCCGCAAACCTCGGGGACCATTTGTGATAAAAAACCATCATTTAAAAGAAGCTCAACAGGGCCAACCCAAATCTTTCTCTGTGCCTGCAAGTATTTTTTGTAGACAGTTGAAAAAACCCAACTCACCAAATTATGCTTTCAAAGCAAAGATTGTTCTGAAATGGTGGGAACATGTACGTACATGCATGCATGCTGTCAAGGCCTCATTAAATAAAAAATCTTCAAGTGGTGTAGTTGGTAGAGTGGAAGGAATTGAATTGAAGGGTGTGTCTGGGTGGAGGGAAGTCTCTGCAAAGTGACAGAGACACCAGTTTTCTTGATTTGCTTGCTCCTTCACCACCATGGCAACCATGCGGTTGCTGCTCTTTCTGGCTTTCTGCTCTGCTGGGATCCATGTGATCTTTTCTACTACAGACTCCAGGGATGGTATGGTCTCAAATATTAATGTTTGTTTGTCTATATATTGGTCTCCTAGTTAATGGGAAATTGGGGTTTTGGTAGTTTGAGCTTTGGCCTAGATATGCGTTGACTTAGGAAAGATTTTGCAATATTATGTTGGACCTCCAATTTCTCATGTTTTTGCATGCTAACTTGGTAACTAGTCCATTTAGTTTGTGTTTAATGCAAGCTTTTCTTAATGTTTTGGCTAAATTTTGATTGTAAGTTGAACATCCTGCACATATATATGTGTGCAAACTTTGTATTTAGGGAGTTAATTGATTTATAAGTCTGTTGGTCCAGCGGCTGTTTTAATATCCTTGAAGGAGGCATGGAAGAATCTTCCACCCAGCTGGAACGACAACTCAAACGACCCCTGTGGAATGAAATGGGAAGGAATCAACTGCAGCGATTCCAGGGTGACCGCATTGTGAGCATTGTTCATCTTTCAATTTTCATGTGATCCTTGTAGTTCTACGCATTGGTGACTTACTTTCTTGTACAAATTTTTATCCGGCCCTTTTTATGTGCAGGGGATTATCAGCAATGGGCCTGACAGGAGAAATTGGAGGCGACATCGGGGAACTCTCTGAATTAAGTTCCTTGTGAGTATAATTGTTCCTCTTTGTACCAGCATTATTTTTGCAGCATATTATGAATTGAATCCAGATGCAACAGATTCAGTATGTAAACATATGCATAAAACGTATTTCTTTTGCAGTACCAGTTATTTTGTTGTCACTCGATCTTGATTAGCATGGCATCTTTTTTTTAATGAAGCAGAAACGTTAACTTGCAGGGTCCTTTCGTTCAACCGTGGCCTCACGGGTCCTCTCTCTCCGCGATTAGGAGATCTGATCAAGTTAAATATCCTGTAAGAACAAATTAGCAAGCAATTTTCATAATTGCACCTTTTGAACTTTGGATAAGTATACAAGACTCTTTTCATCTTTTAGGATCCTAGCTGGCTGCGGCTTCAGTGGCAATATTCCAGATGAATTGGGCAATCTTGGAGAGCTAACTTTCTTGTAAGAATTGAATTGATAATTGCCAAATAGAGTGCAAGATTTCAATATTTTCATTGATTCATTTTCTGGTAGAACAAACAATGGCTTGGTTAGCAAGCTCATCATGAATTACATGAAGATAGGCAGCTGGTGCCACTAATGCTACAATAGATAGCTAGTTTTGGGTTCCCAATTCCTAGAGATTGCAGCAGCGGCCTCCCAAAGTCAAGTGTAGTTAATGCGTTCACACCTACTAGCTGACATTCATACTGTTAGTGCAAACCATTTTAAGTTTTTTCTTTCCCAACTTTATATAATTCTTTTGTTCGTTTCAGGGCTCTGAATACGAATAACTTCACTGGTAAAATACCTCCTTCTTTGGGTAAACTCTCCAAAGTTTTCTGGTTGGACCTGGCAGAGAATCAGTTGACTGGAACTCTACCAATTTCAACCCCCGGTACCTCAGGCTTAGACAAACTATTGAAGGCTAAACACTTGTGAGTATTTTTACATTTCCCAAACTCTCTCCGTTGTGAAAAAATGAAATTCTAGTAGGGATTAGTAGGGATTATGCCATTGCTTATTGCATAAACATTAAACTGATAATATGGACATGCAGTCATTTCAACCAGAACCAGCTTTCAGGTGCCATTCCACCCAAACTTTTCAGCTCTGAGATGATACTGATACACATGTAAGTTGATCCTATCGATCATTTTTTTAATTTGGCCAGATGCCATCTATCAGTTTATGTTCTATATTTTTATGCATCTAACTGCTTGTCATACTTCAACTGCAGTTTGTTTAATGGAAATAACTTTACTGGGGAGATTCCATCAACAGTAGCACTCGTTAAGACTCTTGAGGTTCTGTGAGTAAAAAAAAAACAGCTTGATTTTGTTATTCTTCCACATATTAGCATCTACTTCTTGAAACTTATTGGACTCGAAACCTTCTTGTTTGCAACAGCCGGCTTGATAGAAATGCTCTGACGGGAACAGTCCCCTCAAATATCAGCAATCTAACAAAGGCCAATGACCTGTGAGTGGCAATTCTCTAAGAGGATACTCTAATGTGATGTTACCTTAATCTTAATTATGGTTAATAATCTCTCACATGATTTTATGTTTCTTCCAGAAATTTGGCATCAGTCCACAACTGCGGCTTGTTGATCTGCAGAACAATCAGATTCCTAATATAACTCTGGGTTCTGAATACAACATTAGATTAATGTGAGACAGTTATGGGCCTTGATCTTGATTTTCTATGGTTTTGTATTTTTCAACGCCATTCTTAGTTGTCACTTTTACATATTACAGACTTGCAGGGAACCCAGTGTGCACCAGTGGAACTATCACAAATTCATTCTGTCAGTCTCCACAACAAAATACACAAACATATACTACTAACTCGAATTGTCGTGGCATTACATGCCCCAAGGGTCAGAAGCTCAGCCCTCAGAGTTGTCAATGTGCATATCCTTTTGAAGGAATATTGGATTTCATAGCACCCTCTTCCAGAGAATTGTCAAATGCGGATACGTTTCACTCACTAGAAAGAAGCCTGTGGGAGCACTTTCAGCTCCCTCCTGGTTCAGTTTATCTTGAAAACCCTTTCTTCGACATTAATGACCATCTTAAAATTCCGCTGGCACTCTTTCCACCAACAGGAAAATATTTTAATTGGTCAGACATTATAAGGATTGGTTTTGAATTTAGCAGCCAAACTTACAGGCCACCAAAGGAGCTTGGACCCTATGTATTTAATCCATTTCCTTATACTTTCCCAGGTAATTTAAATCACATCGTTACTTCGTATACAATTTCCCTGCATTAGAAGATTGATTAAGCTGACAATAAAAACCTGAAATGGTTTCAGGCAATAATAAAAGTTCTATGAGCACTGGTGTTATTATTGGGATATCAGTTGGTTGTGTATTTCTTGTACTGGACCTCGTGGTAGTTGGAATATATGCCATTAGGCAAAAGAAACGTGCAGAAAGAGCCATTGGATTAAGCCGACCTTTCGGTAATTAATCATTCTTGTTGTTTATAATTGGGTACACTGACATTCTGTCATTGACATTAGAAATTGGTTTGCTTATGTACTCCTTTTCTCTATCTTCTAGCGTCTTGGGCACCAAGCGGGACAGATAGTGGTGGTGTACCACAGTTAAAGGGAGCAAGATGGTTTTCTTATGATGAGCTTAAGAAGTGCACCAATAATTTCTCTGACAGGAATGAGATAGGATCTGGCGGATACGGGAAGGTATATATTCAAGTATTTCAGTAACATGTATGAAATTCTGCTTCAAGTTAAAGGATTTTTTTATTTTTATAAACCTTTTGGTTGGTTGTCCATAGGTTTACAGGGGCATGCTTTCTGATGGACAAGTAGTGGCAATCAAAAGAGCTCAGCAAGGATCAATGCAGGGTGGCCTTGAATTCAAGACTGAAATCGAGTTGCTCTCCCGAGTTCATCACAAAAATGTTGTTGGCCTTTTAGGATATTGTTTTGAACAAGGAGAACAGATGCTGGTTTATGAGTTTATGCCTAATGGAACACTTAGGGCAAGCTTGTCAGGTTAGTTCAAAGATTTTACTCTCAGCTATTTCATATTGCATAGAGATAACTTGTTGGCAATAGACATGGTTACCAACTTCACCTTTGCTTAAATATGAATTGCAGGGAGATCTGGTATTCATCTTGATTGGAAGAGGAGACTCCGCATCACTCTTGGCTCAGCAAGAGGACTAGCTTACCTACATGAGCTTGCAAATCCTCCTGTAATTCACAGAGATGTCAAGTCCACCAACATTCTATTAGACGAAAATTTAACTGCGAAGGTTGCAGATTTTGGCTTGTCCAAGCTGGTAGCTGACACTGGAAAAGGGCATGTCTCAACTCAGGTCAAAGGCACAATGGTAAGTTTTACATTATTAGCATTTCAACATATATTCATCCCATTGAGACATTTTTGAGTTTTCACTGTAAGTTTCTGTTTTGTTCTTTCTTGCAGGGATATCTTGATCCTGAATACTACATGACTCAACAGTTAACTGAGAAGAGTGATGTGTACAGCTTTGGAGTGGTGATGCTTGAATTGATAACTGCTAGGCAGCCTATTGAGAAGGGAAAATACATCGTCCGCGAGGTCCGATTGGTGATGGACAAGAATGATGAAGAACACTACGGTTTGAGGGAGTTAATGGATCGAAGCATTCGAAACTCTGGAACTCTTATTGGGTTTGGGAGGTTCCTGGAGCTGGCCCTGCAATGCGTTGAAGAATCAGCTGCAGACCGTCCCACAATGAGTGAAGTTGTGAAGGCTATTGAAACCATTCTGCAGAATGATGGCATGAACACAAACTCAACATTAGCATCCTCATCAGCCACAGAATTTGCAGCATCAAAAGGAGCTCCTAAGCTTCCGTACAACGATGGCTTGCCAAAAAAGGAAGTGAATGACAGCACTGATGCCTTTGATTACAGTGGTGGATATGCAGTTTCGGCGAAGGTTGAACCCAAGTAGTTGCAAAAGCCTGCATCAGAGTTGCTCTTAATTAATTTCTTCTTTTGTAATTGTACCTTCTCTTCTCTTCTCTATCCATATATAAATAGATACAGGAAAGAATAGTTGTCTTTCATTTCACTTGCCAAATAGAAATTTAGTGTGATATGTTAATGTTACAATGTTCCTAGGGGATTCAAACTCGGATGCTACAAAGTTTTTCTTTTTTTTGGATTGGATGCTAGGAAGTTTTAGTAAGACCTGAAAGATGACATTGGAATTTTACTACTTTTGAGTTTTGTACCATGATCACCTTCAGAATTGTGTGGTGTTAGGACTCAGTGCTTTTCCCAAATGTTACCATTTGGATTCTGTTTGGTTTGGTTTGGTTTGTTTAAAGAATATCATATTTAAAGGGTTTTTCTCAACCATTCATGCACACATCAACGGTTGACTATCCTTTCGGGTTTTTTGAATAGAAGTAGCTTTTTCTTTATAAAATTCTTTAATTTCCCCAATTGATTGAGGTCAAATATAGGGCCAACTCTACTACTACTAGTACTAGATCAATATCTTAGGTTGGGTAAAACTGATAACTGTAATAATGATAAAGACTATTTTATCATTTAACCAAAGGAAAACTATTTTTATCACCAAGAAAATTGAATGATAAAGACTTGTTTTCAATTAAGAAATTTAAAGCAGCAAAAAAACAAAAAAAGGAATTTGAATAGAGTGCGTTGGGCAATTGGGCAACTGCTATATTTTATTATTTTCTGTTTCTGGTGGCATTCTGAGATGTAGATAGCATAGTCGTCACCAAAGGGAGGAGTTTCTTGGCTTTTTAAAGGAAGAGTCCAGTCACGAGTGAAATTCTCTCACAGATGTGAGAAGTGGATCTGACCCCAAAGAATTATAACAAACAAAAAGCATTAACCGAAGGTAAAGATTTAATTTTTTTAACCCCAAAAATCAAAAACCAAAAACAAAAAAAAAAAGGAAAAAAAAAAGTTAAGTGTACGGTAAGCTCTTTCTCTTCTTCTTCACCCCTTTCGCAGAGAAAAAAAAATCAGAGTTTGTGTTAAAGAAGGAAATCCAATCTGTGCCGTACTGTCCGTCGTCCAGGCTTGAGATTGATTGAATCGCAGTGGGATACAGAGAGACTGTGAGCTCATAAACAACCCATAAAGCCATTAGAATGATTCATGCCACAGAAGAAGAAAAGCGCTTTACTTGTTGATGCGGCTGCGAGTGAGGCTTCGCATTTGATAACCAACAGCAAGAAGAAGCGCAAGAGGAAGAGGACGAAGAAGTAGGGTTGTTGTTAATTGGTGTTAATTGCTGCTAATTGTTTCTTAATCGTGGGATTAGCGGATGGGATTGGTGGGTATGAAATCGGATTAGGAGGAGAGAGAGATGAAGGGCGGGGGTGGGGGTGGTGTTTATTCGGGGAAGCGGAGATGGAGAGGCTTGGTGATTGCAGTTTTGGGTCTGGTTTTTCTTTCCATTCTCGTTCCTCTTCTCTTCCTTCTCGGCCTTCACAATGGCTTTCACTCTCCCGGTAACTAACACTCACTCACTATCTCACTCTTAAATTTCTTTGGTTTTAGATCTGTTTCTGTATTTGTCTCAGATCCGATTTAACCATTGCAATGGCAGTTTGGATCTCTCTCACATCTCGATTTTTGTTTTTCTTGTTCACAATTTGCAGGTTCAGAACAACAAAGTTCGCCTTCAGTAAGAACTAGAACCTGGTTATGTTAGTTTAGCACTGTTTTCTGTTTCCCACCTACGTGAGCTTGCAAATCCTCCTATAATTCACAGAGATGTCAAGTCCACCAACATTCTATTAGACGAAAATTTAACTGCGAAGGTTGCAGATTTTGGCTTGTCCAAGCTGGTAGCTGACACTGGAAAAGGGCATGTCTCAACTCAGGTCAAAGGCACAATGGTAAGTTTTACATTATTAGCATTTCAACATATATTCATCCCATTGACACATTCTTGAGTTTTTACTATAAGTTTCTGTTTTGTTCTTGCAGGGATATCTTGATCCTGAATACTACATGACTCAACAGTTAACTGAGAAGAGTGATGTGTACAGCTTTGGAGTGGTGATGCTTGAATTGATAACTGCTAGGCAGCCTATTGAGAAGGGAAAATACATCGTCCGCGAGGTCCGATTGGTGATGGACAAGAATAATGAAGAACACTACGGTTTGAGGGAGTTAATGGATCGAAGCATTCGAAACTCTGGAACTCTTATTGGGTTTGGGAGGCAGAGCCGGCCTTGGGGGTGGGCGAGAGGGGCCTTGGCCATGGGCCTCCAATTAAGGGGCCCCAAATTTTTTATATATTATATATATTATTGTCTAATTTATTATAAATAAATAATAAAAAACTGAAACAACAAGCGATAAAATTAGGTTTCTTTGTTTCCTCTTCCCATAAGGTTTCTTCGTTTCCCACGCAGAAACATAAACAACATGTGCTAGAGGAAGACGATTCCTCTTCCCAGAAGGTGATTCCTCTCCTAGTTAGTTTCTCCATGGAAGAACTCTATTTAATCCACCCATCTCTTAATAATCCACCACCATATTTTTCTCCGTTTTCCCCATCTCTCTTCAATCCATGCATTATTTTCAGTTTTTTTTTTTTTTTCTCATATCATATTGTGACCTTAAGAATCAATCTCACACGAAAAAGCTCACAATTGTCTTTGAGATTGATGGTGACCAAGAGAGAAGGAACTTGAGAAATTGAAAAGGTAATCATATTTATAATTTATTTTATTTTATATTTGCTCCTATCCATCAAACTATTTTTTCAATTTCCAGATTATACACAGACAATAACTTTGTTGTTAAGAGACTTAGACTCTGCTTTATAATTGACAAGGTAGGATTATGCTCTATAATTGTTTATCGTAAAATCATTATTCATGCGCTCTATGTGCAACGTAAAATCATTTTATTTGTTATTTTTTCGCAATTGTATACTAAGGGAAGGGGCCTCATTTAGTTTACCGCCTAGGGCCACCCAAAAGTCAGGGCCGGCCCTGTTGGGAGGTTCCTGGAGCTGGCCCTGCAATGCGTTGAAGAATCAGCTGCAGACCGTCCCACAATGAGTGAAGTTGTGAAGGCTATTGAAACCATTCTGCAGAATGATGGCTTGAACACAAACTCAACATCAGCATCCTCATCAGCCACAGAATTTGCAGCATCAAAAGGAGCTCCTAAGCATCCGTACAATGATGGCTTGCCAAAAAAGGAAGTGAATGACAGCACTGATGCCTTTGATTACAGTGGTGGATACACAGTTTCGGCAAAGGTTGAACCCAAGTAGTAGCAAAAGCCTGCATCAGAGTTGCTCTTAATTAATTTCTTCTTTTGTAATTGTACCTTCTCTTCTCTTCTCTATCCATATATAAATAGATACAGGAAAAGAATAGTGGTCTTTCATTTCAATTGCCAAATAGAAATTTAGTGTGATATGTTACAATGTTCCTAGGGGCTTCAAACTCGGATGCTACAAAGTTTTTTTTATTTTCATTTTTTGGATTGGATGCTAGGAAGTTTTAGCAAGACCTGAAAGATGACATCGAAATTTTACTACTTCGAGTTTTGTATCACTTTCAGAATTGTGTGGTGTTAGGACTCACTGCTTTTCCCAAATGTTACCATTTGGATTCTGTTTGGTTTGGTTTGGTTTGTTAATATCATATTTACAGGATTTTTCTCAATCATCCATCATCAATGGTTGACAATCCTTTCGGTTTTCTGAATAGAAATAGCCTTTTCTTTATAAAATCATTTAATTTCCCCAATTGATTGAGTTCAAATATAGGGCCAACTCAACTATTCACGAATTGATTGAGTTCAAATATAGGCCCAACGGTTGACAATCTTTATAAAATCATTTAATTTCCCCAATTGATTGAGTTAAAATCATTAACTATGCACCTCTTTAAATCAAATTCGCATACAGAAACACATTGATGAAGATAAATTAATGATGCTTTGGTTTCTAGCAAGGGGGTCGTTCAAAGTTCAAACCATGTAGATGATCTTGTGAAACAATTCGCACCAACCCTTTCAAAGGTTCGTTGCATACTGCTCTGATGGTCAATACTTTATTACCTTCTTCGTCTGCCTTCATTTTATTAGTATTTGTGTTTCATGGTTACAACGCTAAATTAGTTATAGAGAAATAGGCCTGTAGATGAATCATCCCTTAGCTTCCAGATGACTGAAGTGGAATTTTTTTATCTACTTAAGAGTAGTAATGCTGGAAAGTCTTAATTGTAATTTTAAGGGTCTGAAAGAAGTAACGGCATCTATTCTACTGCTAAGGCTGGCTGTGTGCCTGCACCTATGGTATTCGTCAACTTTCTAATCCACCCTGCTCATCTAACAACTTAACCAGTCCAGTCCAGCCCACCAAACAGGTTTATCTATGGAAGTGCTAATAACTATGGAAAATGCAACTGTAATACCCAGCTGTTGTGTGCATAATGTTCCCATCCTTTGCCCCAATAGAAACAGAAAAGGACTAATGGACATCAAGGTGTAATCAAAATATCTTGTTGAAATTTCAGAGTGAAGAAAAGAATGAATGAATCATTTTAAACTGCACGTGGTCTGTTCTAGTCAATCTATCTCTCTCAATTGTAAACATCCCACGTCTCCAGCACTCCCTCTATCTCGCTCAATTTTAAACTATTTTTGTTCCTTCTTCTTCTTTCTCTATCCCTCTCTCCCTCAGTCTCAGTCTGCTTCCAGGGGTCACAATTCTTCTCCCCATGCCGTGGTTTCTGGTTTGCAGGGGTCACTTCACCCTCCTTACCCCCAACGTGGATCTTCAGGCTTCACTGCCGTGAATGAAGCGTGAACCCTCAAGAAACATCACAAACAAATTTGTCCTGATCGTAAATGCATACATGCCAATATTGTACAAGTCAAGTCATAAAAATATGTCAATTCTAAATCCCCACCAACAGTAGCGACAGCCACATTGAATCCATTAATCTTTTATTTTTTAAATATGTCATCTTCGGCCTTTCATGTTGTATCGATATTATCTTCAACTAATTACACGGGCTGAATTCATGTGTAATTTTTTTAATTTTTATCTGAAAATGCCTTGATACAACTTAAGGAGATACCCCAATTGAATTGTTTCATAGGATTCATAACATTCTACTAGCTTTAGGATTGCCCTCTCAAAGGTAATTAGGTCAAACTCACTATTGAAGGCAGTAGGAAAGGAAGGATACTAAATTGAGCAATTGGAATTGGAGAAGCTACGTTTGGTTTTGCTACTATAATTTTAGGTGTGGCAGATGTAGGCCAGGATACGTTTGGTTTGGGATACAAAGGATTCTTTTCCATCCAAACTGAAGTAGATTTTGTCCCAACTGTGTCCCTTATCCCTTAGGAAGGGGATAACACAAAATCTCGAGTTTAAATCTAAATGCTCTTAATCAATTGAGTTACCGAATATTAAGTCTTTGATTCATGTAGCTCACACTTTTTAAGGAATTGGTACAACTTCAATTGAGATTATTGGTTATGGCAATTTGTGTCTCGTTTGATCATTAACCTTTGACCCCCTTGGCACAAAAAATATACTTTGTCTTTTGTAGAAGCAACTTGGTTGTTTTGAGAAACAGTCACACCATAGAAATTGACTGTTTGAATTAGATTTTTGTTTTGTGAAAACAATCATCATGTGGATCTTATCTTAAATTAAATGCTTGAAGAGCAAGTAAAACAAAGGAAAAGGCCCTACCACCAAAAAAATGGCCTCACCCGCCACCACCTAGTGAGGCAAATACATTTAGTTACAAAGGTCTTGTCTTTACCCATTTCTTACGAAAATGAAACCTTTTCAATTTTCATCCATTCAACACGAAAGTGGATCAATTAAACCATGAATTGGTCTCCGCTATGAGAGAAACTTGGTTGGAACAGGGATAGCACTGTTTTGCTATCCCCTCCAATCACAGCCCTTCATTTGGAAAAATTTGTATGGATGGAGGGTTGTGATTGGAGGGGATAGCAAAACAATGCTATTCCCGTTCCAACCTAGTTTTTCTCTCCGCCACGCCCGAGAGCCTTGATGTTCATGTCAGCTTGTGGGACCCATTTTCACCTAAAGCCAACTGTGCCCATTGAATGGCTTAGTGTGATTTAATTAATTAATTAAAATTTGATAATAAAAAGTTGGAGACTTAGAGCATCTCCAAGGCAGATGTCAAATACCAAACATCGCATTTAAATTTGATAGCTGATGTGGCAATTTGACATCTTAGAACATCTCCGAGGGATATGACAAATACCATAATTAAATTTAAATTTGATGGCTGATGTGGCAATTTGACATCCTAAATAGTTTTACACCCCACCCGATATGTCAAATTAAAATATTATTTTATTACATTAGTGTTGATTTATTTATTACTTTCTTAAATGAATGTATTTTTATATTTTACTATTAAGAGTAATTCATTAATCAAGTTAATACACTGATAAATTAATTATAAAATGTAACATAAATATAATTAAACAAAAAAATCATCCATCTCCACGTTGGTTGATGAAAAGAACATAAAAAAGATCAACATAAATTTTCAACGGTAAAAAATTCAATAATATAGTAGTGTCAAGTGACGATAAAAAAAAGGAAAAGAATTAAAATAATAATAATAATAATGAAAGCGTATAATGTGACAGGACCCGACCCAAATTCCACTTTGGAATTCGAGTCGAACCCTGTTCGTGTCCGACACCTGGCAGGTGCCGGGCACAAATGACCTAATTGCCCTTCTAGTCAAAATTTAAGAAATTCAAGTTTCGACTTATGCCGAAAATTTGGCAGAATCTCCTGTAATTTGATCTTTTCCCCAAAATTTACACCTGCTAAACAAACATATATTATATAAACCAACTGCCAGCATACATATGTTTACATTCCAACAGTTAAATTTGTTCCTAGGGTAATTTATTAGAGCAACTAACTCAAGTTACAAAGAAAAAATAATTCGTTTACAAAAGGTGCCCTACAAAAAGAGAGAGAGAGAGAGAGAGAGAGAGAGAGAGAGGGGCGGAGCGTGAAAATCTTCCCTGTGGTGGCCTCCTGGTGCACGCCTACTACCTAGGGGCGCAAAACATTTAAAACTGTGTATATCTATGAAGCCAATCACACTCTTAATTGTACTGAAATCAAGGCATTCATATCTATATCTATAAAGCCAATCACACTCTTAATCAACATCAATTCATTGAAAGCATTGAAAACAACCTTAGCCTACCACCTAGGTGTACCCATTTTATTTCGGTCATTTCCTTATTTCCGTTTTATCCACATAATCCGTCAATTCCTCGTGTCACCATTGGTGACACGTCCTCGTAGATCTCGGTAACACAAAGTCGACCCGAGCTGCGTTCCTCTCAAGATTCAGGGGACATTTAGTCAGCCTGAACCACATTCCTCGCTCCGCACGGTCCGGATATCCCTAGGACTCGTGGGGTAAAGTCAAGCATGCTGACCTAATCGAAGGCAACCAACTTATCCGAAGGCAACATTATTTATACTTGGGTACCTAAGGTGGTTTTAAGAAAATATATAAAATTTCCGGGAAGATTTGGAATAAATAAAATCAATTCCTTTTATCATAAACCTCTGCTGCCATCTCATCTGATAATTCTCTGAAATTCTTATTTTTCATATTCCTTAAGCACTCTCTCAACTCAGCAGCATATAAATAAAATATTTAACCTCCGCAAAATATGCTAGGAAAACACAAGCTATTTAATACTTATTCAAGATCAAATAATGAAATTGAATTGCATAAATTCATTTATAAAATCAAAAGACCACTCACTACTGGTCCGTGCTAGCTGGACATTTCGAAGGTCCCACTTGCGGGTTTGCCTGTGCTCGGGTGCCTGATTAAACCATCAAAATATTTTATTAATAAAAATTTCTCAATATAATATTTAATTAAAAATCCTGACCCCCCGCTCCTAGAAGTGCGTGCATTAACTTTAAGGTCATTCATATGCCCACATAAGCTTTTCTCAAATTTAGAATGGTTCAAAGTGCCTCGAGACTCCAAAAAGCGATAAAGTCCCAACCGTCAACCCGGGACCCCGTGGGGTCCACGACCTCTAAATTCCGATCCGAGAGTCTCAAACGGTTCAAATATTCCTAGGACACATGTCCCGAAAGTTTGGTCTCGATCGGACGGTCGGATTGCTCACGATCGCACGATCGGATGGTCAGACGATTTTCGTAACCCTAGCCCTAGGGTTGGCATTTTCGGAGTATCCGGGGCTCCAATTCATGATCCGTCGAATCCCACACGATCCTGGAATTACCTAGATCAACATACTAAGAATTGGAACCGATCCGACGGTCCAAACTCATCGAACCCGGATAACGCGCAATATGCATAAATCCGCTCGACTGTCATACGAACTCCAAATTGAAATCCGAGCACGTCTACGAGCTCATGACGATGTAAGGATAATTTAGGAATGAAGATTGACAGGCAAAAGTGAGCCTAAGCGTGGGAACAAGCATTGGCAGATTCGGGGGTTAAAAAGCGATAATTTTTGGCGTTCGGACAAACTCCAAACCAAGAGACATCCTTCCACCTACAACTACTAATTGATTAGTGGAACATTTTCTTCAACTACGGGATTGTCCAATTTGGACGATAAGTGGCCGGAATCGCGATTCCAAAACCGGCCAAACCCTAACTCGAAAATTAACCCACCAAACTTAGAAATTTCTCAAATCCTATCCAACCATCAACTAGAGCACGAAAAATAGGTGGAAAAGCATACCTCACACGTCAAGATTTGTGGCCGGAGGACGGCGTACGACGCTGGAGAAGTTTCGACTGAAACCGGTCGGGTTTCGTGGCTTTCTGACGAAACCGTGGCGGTGGAAGGGCGGGGGAAGGCCAGATCAAAGCGGGGAGGCTGGCCGGTGGGGCTAGGGTGGTGTCCGGTTGGGTGTGGTGATGACTGGGTGGCGATGTGGCGGTGGCTGGGAGGAGGGGGTGGCGTCAGGAGAAAACCAGAGGGATGGGGGGTCGCAGGGAGAGAGGAGAGGTTTTTCATGTATTTTTAATACGACCCGAAATTGAGCCCACAATAAGCCCACGAACTCGTATCGACAAGCGCGACGTAACAGTGTGGCTCATTTCCCCAAATTCTTTCCCGAACTAAAAGTCAATTTGAAAACCCATTAAAATATTATAGGGCAAAATTAAATATTAATTAAGGTTTGGGCTATTACATAATGACTGAAAGCAGATACATGAAATAATAACAAGAAAAAAATATATAGATAAGTATTAAATGAAATGATAAAGCCATTAACCAGATGGAGTGCGTTTTCTTTCGCCACCACTTTAACTTCAGCCAGATCACCATCCTCAACACTGACACGCGTCCATAGGCATAACCATGGTTCCATAAATACAAAGCAAAAGTTAACTATGGTTATATACATGGACACGTGTTAAGTATTGAGGTGAGTGGTGTACACTAAAGTGGTGGAAAATACTCCCCAACCAGATGGCCAAAAGTTGGCTTCTAAGACAAAGCTTAATTATTTAGGGCTTTTTATTACAAACGGTCCATGAGGTTTACGAAATTATCACATTTTGTTCCTAACACTTTTTTGTGACACTAATGCTCCTTAATGTTAGCCTCCACACATCAAAATGGTTCGCTCGTTAGAAACGTCAAATTTTCTATTAAATTGATGACGCGACATGCAGTAAGGCACATCCAATTGGTATAGAGCCACGTGGTTTTAAAAATTAAAATCAACTTAAATCTTTTTATATATTTTAAAATATCTTTCATGCTCTATTTAGAGAGAGAGAGGAGTGGGTCTGCGAAGGGGGAGGGAAAGATAACACAGGGAGAGGGAGAGAGAAAGTGAAGGGAAGAAGATGAGGGAGAGAGGAGTGGGTCTGTGAGGGGGGAAAAGGGAAAAAGAACACATGAAGCGGGAGAGAAAGAAAGATATTTTAAAATATATAAAAAAAGATTTAAGTTGCTTTTAATTTATTTTTTATGGATTTGAAGTTTTAAAAATATTTAAAATATATTATATTATATTTAAAGTTATGTGGCTCTATACCATTGGATGTGTGGGCTCCACACATGTGCCACGTCATCAATTTAACAAAAAATTTGACATAATCTAACGGCAGGGACCATTTTGATGTGTGGACAGTGGAGGCTAACCTTAAGGACCATTAGTGTCACAAAAAAACGTTAGGGACGAAAGGTGATAATTCCGCAAACCTCAGGGATCATTTGTGATAAAAAGCCATCATTTAAAAGAAGCTCAACAGGGCCAACCCAAATCTTTCTCTGTGCCTGCAAGTATTTTTTGTAGACAGTTGAAAAAACCCAACTCACCAAATTATGCTTTCAAATCAAAGATTGGTCTGAAATGGTGGGAACATGTACGTACATGCATGCATGCTGTCAAGGCCTCATTAAATAAAAAATCTTCAAGTGGTGTAGTTGGTAGAGTGGAAGGAATTGAATTGAAGGGTGTGTCTGGGTGGAGGGAAGTCTTTGCAAAGTGACAGAGACACCAGTTTTCTTGATTTGCTTGCTCCTACACCACCATGGCAACCATGCGGTTGCTGCTCTTTCTGGCTTTCTGCTCTGCTGGGATCCATGTGATCTTTTCTACTACAGACCCCAAAGATGGTATGGTCTCAGATATCAATGTTTGTTTGTCCATATATTGGTCTCCTAGTTAATGGGAAATTGGAGGTAGTTTGAGCTTTGGCCTAGATATGCGTTGACGTAGGAAAGATTTTGCAATATCATGTTGATCCTCCAATTTCTCATGTTTTTGCATGCAAACTTGTTAACTAGTCCATTTAGTTTGTGTTTAATGCAAGCATTTCTTAATGTTTTGGCTAAATTTTGATTGCAAGTTCAACATCCTGCACATATATATGTGTACAAACTTTGTATTTAGGGAGTTAATTGATTTATAAGTCTGTTGCTCCAGTTGTTGTTTTCATGGCCTTGAAGGGGGCATGGAAGAATCTTCCACCCAGGTGGAACGACAAGTTTAACGATCCCTGTGGAATGAAATGGGAAGGAATCACCTGCAACGATTCCAGGGTGACCGCATTGTAAGCATTGTTCATCTTTGAATTTTCATGTGATCCTTGTAGTTCTAGGCATTGGTGACTTACTTTCTTATACAAATTTTTATCCGGCACTTTTTATGTGCAGGGTATTATCAGCAATGGGCCTGATAGGACAAATTGAGCCCGACATCGGGGGACTCTCTGAATTAAGATCCCTGTGAGTATAATTGTTCCTCTTTGTACCAGCATCATGTTTGCAGCATATTATGAATTGAATCCAGATGCAACAGATTCAGTATGTAAAAATATGCATAAAACATATTTCTTTTGCTGTACCAGTTATTTTGTTGTTACTCAATCTTGATTAGCATGGCATCTTCTTTTTAATGAAGCAGAAACGTTAACTTGCAGGGACCTTTCGTCCAACCCTAACCTCACGGGTTCTCTCTCTGGACAATTAGGAGAACTGAGCAAGTTAAATCTCCTGTAAGAACAAATTAGCAAGCAATTTTCATATTTGCACCTTTTGAACTTTGTATATGCAATATAAGTTTTTACATTGGATAAGTATACAAGACTCTTTCATCTTTTAGGAACCTAGCTGGCTGCGGCTTCAGTGGCTATATTCCAGATGAATTGGGCAATCTTGGAGAGCTAATTTTCTTGTAAGAATTGAATTGATAATCATACTGTTAGTGCAAACCATTTTGAGTTTTTTCTTTCCCAACTTTGTATAATTCTTTTGTTCTTTTCAGGGCTCTGAATAAGAATAAATTCACTGGTAAAATACCTCCTTCTTTGGGTAAACTCTCCGAACTTAACTGGTTTGACCTGGCAGAGAATCAGTTGACTGGAACTCTACCAATTTCAACCCCCGTTACCTCAGGCTTAGACAAACTATTGAAGGCTGAACACTTGTGAGTATTTTTACATTTCCCAAACTCTCTCCATTGTGAAAAAATGAAATTCTAGTAGGGATTATGCCATTGCTTATTGCATAAACATTAAACTGATAATATGGACATGCAGTCATTTCAACCAGAACCAGCTTTCAGGTACCATTCCACCCCAACTTTTCAGCTCTGAGATGAAACTGATACACGTGTAAGTTGATCCTATCGGTCATTTTTTTAATTTGGCCAGATGCCATCTATCAGTTTATGTTCTATATTTTTATGCATCTAACTGCTTGTCATACTTCAACTGCAGTTTGTTTAATGGAAATAAATTTACTGGGGAGATTCCATCAACAGTAGCACTCGTTAAGACTCTTGTGGTTCTGTGAGTTAAAAAAACAGCTTGATTTTGTTATTCTTCCACATGTTAGCATCTACTTCTTGAAACTTATTGGACTCGAAACCTTCTTGTTTGCAACAGCCGGCTTGATAGAAATGCTCTGAAGGGAACAGTCCCCTCAAATATCAGCAATCTAACAAAGGTCAATGACCTGTGAGTGGCAATTCTTTAAGAGGATACTCTAATGTGATGTTACCTTAATCTTAATTATGGTTAATAATCTCTCACATGATTTTATGTGCTCTTCCAGAAATTTGGCTTACAACAATTTGGCAGGCCCTTTACCCGACTTAAATGGAATGAATTCCCTCCAACATGTGTGAGTAGATGACATGGAGCTGTCATTTCAAGTTTCAAGTTTCCTGCAAGTTGTTCTTTTGTTGTACTGATAAATGCTAATTATTTTACTTCAGAGACCTGAGTAACAACTCATTTGATCCGTCAGAAGCTCCAAGTTGGTTCTCAAACTTACCCTCAATCACCACTATGTAAGTCCTTGGGAGGTTACATAAAAAATTTCTTAGTATCTTTTTAATGCGTCCTGGAAAAAGACACCCTGAAAACTTTATCGTAATATTTTGTTGAAATTCTCTACTGTCATGGAACCCAGCGTTTTACAATTCGGAGCACTTCAAGGGACTGTGCCAGACACGATGTTCAGCATCACAACATTGCAGCAAGTGTAAGTATAAGGAGAATACTGAAGAAAGCATCAAGTTTTGACTGTAATTTTAGGAAACTTACCATTCATCTTTTCTTCTGACTCTTGACAGGAAACTGAAAAACAATGCGTTTAGCGATACATTAAACTTGGGTGATAGCATCAGTCCACAACTGCAGCTTGTTGATCTGCAGAACAATCAGATTGCTCAAATAACTGTGGGTGGTCATGAATACAAAAATACATTAATGTGAGACAGTTCATGGGCCTTGATCTTGATTTTCTATGGTTTTGTATTTTTCAACGCCATTCTTAGTTGTCACTTTTACATATTACAGACTTTTAGGGAACCCACTGTGCACCATTGGAGATATCTCACGTTCATTCTGTCATCTTCGGCAAGAAAATACACAACCATATACTACTAGCTCGAATTGTGGAGGCATTACATGCCCCGAGGATCAGAAGCTCAGCCCTCAGAGTTGTCAATGTGCATGTCCTTTTGAAGGAATATTGGATTTCATAGCACCCTCTTCCAGAGAATTGTCAAATGCGGATACGTTTCGCTCACTAGAAAGAAGCCTGTGGGAGCACTTTCAGCTCCCTCCTGGTTCAGTTAATCTTGAAAACCCTTTCTTCGACAGTAATGACCATCTTAAAATTCCGCTGGCACTCTTTCCACCAACAGGAAAATATTTTAATTGGTCAGACATTATAAGGATTGGTTATGAATTTAGCAGCCAAACTTACAGGCCACCAAAGGAGCTTGGACCCTATGTATTTAATCCATTTCCTTATACTTTCCCAGGTAATTTAAATCACATCGTTACTTCGTATACAATTTCCCTGCATTAGAAGATTGATTAAACTGACAATAAAAACCTGAAATTGTTTCAGGCAATACTAAATGTTCTATTAGCACTGGTGTTATTATTGGGATATCAGTTGGTTGTGTATTTCTTGTACTGGGCCTCGTGGTAGTTGGAATATATGCCATTAGGCAAAAGAAACGTGCAGAAAGAGCCATTGGATTAAGCCGACCTTTCGGTAATTAATCATTCTTATTGTTTATAATTGGGTACACTGACATTCTGTCATTGACATTAGAAATTGGTTTGCTTATGTACTCCTTTTCTCTATCTTCTAGCGTCTTGGGCACCAAGCGGGACAGATAGTGGTGGTGTACCACAGTTAAAGGGAGCAAGATGGTTTTCTTATGATGAGCTTAAGAAGTGCACCAATAATTTCTCTGACAGGAATGAGATAGGATCTGGCGGATACGGGAAGGTATATATTCAAGTATTTCAGTAACATGTATGAAATTCTGCTTCAAGTTAAAGGATTTATTTTTATTTTTTATAAACCTTTTGGTTGGTTGTCCATAGGTTTACAGGGGCATGCTTTCTGATGGACAAGTAGTGGCAATCAAAAGAGCTCAGCAAGGATCAATGCAGGGTGGCCTTGAATTCAAGACTGAAATCGAGTTGCTCTCGCGAGTTCATCACAAAAATGTTGTTGGCCTTTTGGGATATTGTTTTGAACAAGGAGAACAGATGCTGGTTTATGAGTTTATGCCTAATGGAACACTTAGGGCAAGCTTGTCAGGTTAGTTCAAAGATTTTACTCTCAGCTATTTCATATTGCATAGAGATAACTTGTTGGCAATAGACATGGTTACCAACTTCACCTTCGCTTAAATATGAATTGCAGGGAGATCTGGTATTCATCTTGATTGGAAGAGGAGACTCCGCATCACTCTTGGCTCAGCAAGAGGACTAGCTTACCTACATGAGCTTGCAAATCCTCCTATAATTCACAGAGATGTCAAGTCCACCAACATTCTATTAGACGAAAATTTAACTGCGAAGGTTGCAGATTTTGGCTTGTCCATGCTGGTAGCTGACACTGGAAAAGGGCATGTCTCAACTCAGGTCAAAGGCACAATGGTAAGTTTTACATTATTAGCATTCCAACATATATTCATCCCATTGAGACATTTTTGAGTTTTTACTGTAAGTTTCTGTTTTGTTCTTTCTTGCAGGGATATCTTGATCCTGAATACTACATGACTCAACAGTTAACTGAGAAGAGTGATGTGTACAGCTTTGGAGTGGTGATGCTTGAATTGATAACTGCTAGGCAGCCTATTGAGAAGGGAAAATACATCGTCCGCGAGGTCCAATTGGTGATGGACAAGAATGATGAAGAACACTACGGTTTGAGGGAGTTAATGGATCGAAGCATTCTAAACTCTGGAACTCTTATTGGGTTTGGGAGGTTCCTGGAGCTGGCCCTGCAATGCGTTGAAGAATCAGCTGCAGACCGTCCCACAATGAGTGAAGTTGTGAAGGCTATTGAAACCATTCTGCAGAATGATGGCATGAACACAAACTCAACATTAGCATCCTCATCAGCCACAGAATTTGCAGCATCAAAAGGAGCTCCTAAGCTTCCGTACAACGATGGCTTGCCAAAAAAGGAAGTGAATGACAGCACTGATGCCTTTGATTACAGTGGTGGATATGCAGTTTCGGCGAAGGTTGAACCCAAGTAGTTTCAAAAGCCTGCATCAGAGTTGCTCTTAATTAATTTCTTCTTTTGTAATTGTACCTTCTCTTCTCTTCTCTATCCATATATAAATAGATACAGGAAAAGAATAGTTGTCTTTCATTTCACTTGCCAAATAGAAATTTAGTGTGATATGTTAATGTTACAATGTTCCTAGGGGATTCAAACTCGGATGCTACAAAGTTTTTCTATTTTTATTTTTGGATTGGATGCTAGGAAGTTTTAGTAAGACCTGAGAGATGACATTGAAATTTTACTACTTTGAGTTTTGTACCATGATCACTTTCAGAATTGTGTGGTGTTAGGACTCAGTGCTTTTCCCAAATGTTACCATTTGGATTCTGTTTGGTTTGGTTTGGTTTGTTTAAAGAATATCATATTTAAAGGGTTTTTCTCAACCATTCATCATCAACGGTTGACTATCCTTTCGGGTTTTTTGAATAGAAGTAGCCTTTTCTTTATAAAATTCTTTAATTTGCCCAATTGATTGAGGTCAAATATAGGGCCAACTCTACTACTACTAGTACTAGATCAATATCTTAGGTTGGGTAAAACTGATAACTGTAATAATGATAAAGACTATTTTATCATTTAACCAAAGGAAGACTATTTTAAAATTGAATGACAGAGACTATTTTTATCACCAAGAAAATTGAATGATAAAGACTTGTTTTCAATTAAGAAATTTAAAGCAGCAAAAAACAAAAAAGGAATTTGAATAGAGTGCGTTGGGCAATTGGGCAACTGCTATATTTTATTATTTTCTGTTTCTGGTGGCATTCTGAGATGTAGATAGCATAGTCATCAAAAGGAATTTAACTACCAAGCATAAATAGACCTAAAAATATATTAAAATAAAAATGAAAAGGCATATTGCAAATTACAATAATCACATCACGAGAAAAATAATTCTTAATTTGGGTTTTTGCTTTTTAAAGGAAGAGTCCAGTCACGAGTGAAATTCTCTCACAGATGTGAGAAGTGGATCTGACCCCAAAGAATTATAACAAACAAAAAGCATTAACCGAAGGTAAAGATTTAATTTTTTAACCCCAAAAATCAAAACCAAAAACAAAAAAAAAAAAAAAAAAGTTAAGTGTACGGTAAGCTCTTTCTCTTCTTCTTCACCCCTTTCGCAGAGAAAAAAATCAGAGTTTGTGTTAAAGAAGGAAATCCAATCTGTGCCGTACTGTCCATCGTCCAGGCTTGAGATTGATTGAATCGCATGGGAGACAGAGAGACTGAGCTCATAAACAACCCATAAAGCCATTAGAATGATTCATGCCACAGAAGAAGAAAAGCGCTTTACTTGTTGATGCGGCTGCGAGTGAGGCTTCGCATTTGATAACAATAAGAACCCAACAGCAAGAAGAAGCGCAAGAGGAAGAGGACGAAGAAGTAGGGTTGTTGTTAATTGGTGTTAATTGCTGCTAATTGTTTCTTAATCGTGGGATTAGCGGATGGGATTGGTGGGTATGAATTCGGATTAGGAGGAGAGAGAGATGAAGGGCGGGGGTGGGGGTGGTGTTTATTCGGGAAGCGGAGATGGAGAGGCTTGGTGATTGCAGTTTTGGGTCTGGTTTTTCTTTCCATGCTCGTTCCTCTTCTCTTCCTTCTCGGCCTTCACAATGGCTTTCACTCTCCCGGTAACTAACACTCACTCACTATCTCACTCTTAAATTTCTTTGGTTTTAGATCTGTTTCTGTATTTGTCTCAGATCCGATTTAACCATTGCAATGGCAGTTTGGATCTCTCTCACATCTCGACTTTTTGTTTTTTTCCTTCACAATATGCAGGTTCAGAACAACAAAGTTCGCCTTCAGTAAGAACTAGAACCTTGTTATGTTAGTTTAGCACTGTTTTCTGTTTCCCACATTCTTGGTGTTGATCTGTTTATTTCCGGTTTTGGTTTTTTTTAAATGGCTGTCAGATTGGTGTTGGAGGATATGGTACAAAAATCATCATTAGAGATGCTTCTAATCTTTCAAGGGTACCATAACTACTCACCGTTTCAAATCTAATTAGCATACAGAAACATATTGATGAAGATAAATTAATGATGCTTTGGTTTCTTGCAGGTGGATCGTTCAAACCATGTAGATGATCTTGTGAAACAATTCGCACCAACCCTTTCAAAGGTTCGTTGCATACTGCTCTGATGGTCAATACTTTATAACCTTCTTCGTCTGCTTTCATTTTATTAGTATTGTGTTTCATGGTTACAATGCTTAATTCGTTATAGAGAAATAGGCCTGTAGATGAATCATCACTTAGCTTCCAGATGACTGAAATGCGTGACATTTATTAGTGTAAGGAGTTATGCTAGGAATTTGTTTATCTACTTAAGAGTAGTAATGCTGGAAAGTCTTCGTTGTAATTTTAAGGGTCCGAAAGAAGTAACGGCATCTATTCTACTGCTAAGGCTGGCTGTGTGCCTGCACCAATGGTATTCATCAACTTTCTAATCCACCCTGGTCATCTAAGAACTTTGTGTGGTAGGATGGTCCTATGAAAGTGCTAATAACCATGGAAAATGCAACTATAATACAAAATAAGCTCTGAAGTATCTGAGTAATGCACCCTTTAATTCGTCTTAATAAATTAAAGAGTTTCATGAAATTGGCAGGATTTCTTTTTGTTTTTTGTTTTTAGGCATTGGCTAAATCCAATAACTGGATTAATGGGCCAATACGCATTGGGTTTAGTGGCATGATCAATGGTGGAGGTAGATTCAAGGTTTCATCCCCAGCTGTTGGGTGCATAATGTTCCTATCCTTTGCCCCAATAGAAACAGAAAAGGACTAATGGACATCAAGGTGTAATCAAAATATGAAATTAGCCAATTTTCCTTGCATCTTCTTTATGTGTCTATTTCATTCTTAAAATGAACTACTTATTAGGATTTTTATCTGTACCTTTCAATATATGCTAACATCTAGAGTTCTTCCATATCATGTGTTTTAGATCTTTTTAAGTTGGATGAAAATAGAAGAAAAGAATAAATGAATCATTTTAAACTGCACTTGGTCGGTTCTAGTCAATTGTAAAAATTGTGGCTCCGTATTCCAACTATAGCATGTGTACCTTAAGAAAAGCTGAAAACGAATTGCGATCGTTTCATTGTTTTGGAACATACAAATAAGCTTTTATTTATGAAGTTTTAACATTCTACCTTCCTCACTCAACTTCAAGCCAAAGTTTCTCCATTTCTGGCTCTATTTGTTTCACTGGTCTTTCCCATCTTCCATAGTTGTTGCTTAATTAACAGCATTTGAATCATGGGGCACCCACCTTTCAGGGTTCAGGTGCTTTTCTTCTAAGGCAGCTTCCTCATCATTTTCACTAATCCATGACATGGGAATCAATTTTTTGACTTTGATGTGTTTGGCATTTAAGACCTGTAGGAACAATTGCAGCAATATTTTCTTTTGGTATATAATATACATCACAGGGTTAATAATTTGAGTGATGTGATGCAGGCATCTAAAGTTATCTGTGACCTGATTGTTTTTACTACCTTTTATTATTTTGTGCCAGGATATACTAAAGAATATTTCACATCCAGCTGAAAATGAAACCAAAAGTCCAGATGCCATGCATGACAATGAGCAGGAAAAAGGTCTGTTAGCTCAATGCCTTTGAAGGTTTGCCAATATCCTTTTTGGTTGCAATGTAATAGATATTAACTTGAAAATTGTTTTTTCAATAATTGCAGGATTTTCAGCCCTGCCTCATGATGATCTGCAATCACTTCCCATTGAAAATGTATACATGAATCTGTCGTTTTTTTCCCCTTGGATTCTGATTGACATGCCATCATATTCTAGTTATTGTGTAGCTATTGTCTTCTGCTCTGTTTAATTTGAGTTTTTGTGACAGAACCCTAAAGCTGGTGCCTCAGTTCAAATTATTGATTATGCGAAAGGTGGTGTGGATCAAAGTGGAAAATCATGTGAGTTGAAATTTGGGAGCTACTGCCTTTGGCGTGAACAACATAGAGAAGACATGAAGGATTCTATGGTGAAGAGATTGAAGGATAACCTATTTGTGGCAAGAGCATATTATCCTAGTATTGCAAAACTTCCATCACAGGACAAGTTGTCACGTGAAATGAGACAAAATATTCAAGAGGTGGAGCGTGTTCTTAGTGAAAGTACCACTGATGCTGATCTTCCACCACAGTAAGTCATGGAAACTATTCACTATTTCCCTATGTTCCATCATCAATGATAACCAAAATAAGATAATGGTTTTTTGAATTTTGCTCAAGGATTCCTTGTGCTGGTTTTCATAGATATCTTCTAACATGGGCTTTTGACAATGTTTCTGGCTTTCCCAATAAACTAAGCACAATTCCAATTGTTTCATCAGGATTGAGAAGAAGCTACAGAGGATGCAAGCTGCAATAGCCAGAGCCAAATCGTTTCATGTGGATTGTAATAATGTTGACAAGAAACTGAGACAAATATATGATTTGACTGAGGATGAAGCTAACTTCCACATGAGGCAAAGTGTCTTCCTCTACCAACTTGCAGTCCAGACTATGCCCAAGAGCCTCCACTGCCTGTCAATGAGACTGACTGTGGAATATTTCAGATCTCCTTTCGACGATACAGAGGCCTCTCTGGCTGAGAAGTACTTTGATCGTGCATTGCAGCACTATGTCATATTCTCCACTAATGTACTTGCATCGTCAGTTGTAATCAACTCAACTGTAATGCATGCAAAAGTATGTAATAGACATTCACCCATGCGTATTTGGCTGCTAGTTTCCTTTTGTTCTAGCGATGACGCTAATTAACTAATTTGCAATGTTGCAGGAAAGTGGGAAACTGGTTTTTCACGTGCTAACAGATGAAGAGAATTACTTCGCAATGAAACTATGGTTCTTTAGAAATACATATAAGGAAGCCACGATTCAGGTGTTAAACATGGATCGGCTTGATCTGAACAACCAGAAATTACAATTTTCACTGCCTGTGGAGTTCCGTGTTTCCCATAGCATTGACGACCAAAGTAGAACGGAATACTTATCTACTTTTTCTCATGCACACTATCTTCTCCCTGAGATATTCCAGAATTTGGAGAAAGTTGTGGTTCTGGATGATGATGTTGTTGTCCAGCAGGACTTGTCTGCACTATGGAATCTCAACATGGAAGGGAAAGTTAATGCCGCTGTGCAGTTCTGCTCAGTGAAGTTAAGTCTGCTGAAGAGCTATCTTGGCAAGAACAGTTTCAATAAAAATTCATGTGCTTGGATGTCTGGATTGAATGTGATTGATCTGGTTAAGTGGAGAGAGCTTGATCTCACTGAAACTTACCAAAAGTTTGTGAAGGAGGTGAGTTACATTGTAAGTTCACCCAATATCTAACCAGTGCAAATATTCTTTGAATAACCTGTGGTCTTGGTGATGCTAATTATTTGAAATTTTTATTTAACTTGAGAGAAAAAGTACATTTGACTGCTTGACCCCATTGTTTTACATCAAATTTGGTGAAATGTTATTGTCATTTGAAACAGTCTGCATTTTTTTGTCTTAGTTTTTATTTTGTTAAAACAAGGTCCATTAGTTCATATTTTCTGATGTGTTTGCATGGGCAGGTGAGCATGCAAGAGGCGCAAAATGAAGCTGTTGCACTGCATGCGAGCTTGCTTACCTTTCAGGATTTGATTTATGCTCTTGATGGTTCTTGGGCTGTCTCAGGACTGGGTCATGACTATAATATAGATGTCTATCCAATCGGGAATGCTGCAGTGTTGCACTATAATGGAAAGATGAAACCTTGGCTTGAGTTAGGGATTCCAAAATATAAAGGTTACTGGAAGAATTTTGTGAACCGAGAGGATCAGTTCTTGACTGACTGCAATTGGAATTCATGATATGCTGGTTGTCCTTGGTTTACTGCAAGAGGTTCTCCGAAATATGGGGCTCCGGAAGCATTAACAGATGGATGTCTATTTTGTGGGTGCTGATAATTTTTTTATTTATCAAGCTTCCAAAGCGAGGAAGTGATAGCCGCGCTGAGTTTGACAATCACATAATTGTAATTTTTTGGTAAATAAAAGACAAAAAAATTGTTTTTATTTTTGGAAAGAGCAGAAGGATGGAGCTCCTGAAAGGCTGCTTAAGTTTCTGATTTACCACATTAGGGGAAACGAAAGATGATTTGATGGACAAATCCAGGGAGTGATTTGAAGGAAAGTGGAAATGCTGTGCAAATAATTCTGTACACAGGAAGGGTGCTCTTGTTTGTTTGTCCAATTAGATTCAATTACCATTCGTGATATAAATGACAGTTGGCTGAGAGAGCAAGTAGTCTCTATGCCTTTCAGAGATATCATTCTTCTGAGATTGTATTTTATTTATTTATTTTCTACTTTTGTTTTTGTTAACTTAGGTGATGTCAATGGACTAATTTCTTTATATATTGTATCAATTTTGTCGTCCTTTAAACAAATGAATTCAATTATCTTGGCTCGTCAATTGTCATCTTCCCGGTCAAATTCTAGAGTGAGGTCGTTATCTAAGGCCCTTAGATGGCCATATCTCTTATTAATTGGATCAAATTGGTTATCATCTTTCCGCTCTCTCCGGGCCTTAGGCCTCTTTTTGAAGCTAAAGGAAATATGTGGCTTGTGTTATGCTTCGGCCTGCTACTTTCCGGGTTTCCTGTTGGGAGCCCATAAATAGCCTGGATCAAGCCCATATACCAGACCCAAATTTCTTCCAAAACTCCAAACAGAGAGAGAGAGAGAGATCTCAACTAAAAAAATTAAACTGCATAATGATGGTAATTAAGCATTAACAAGATAATACTTTCAAACTCATGAACCGCCTAAGCTACCACCTTCAAACACTCATTTCATACATACATCTCTCCATAAAAGCAAAAGCTCAAGCTCAATAGTGAAGGTTGGGGTTGGTGGTTGCATGGAAGGGAGGCCTCCAGGCAGAAGCAGTGAGCAAGCAAAGGTCCTTCCAACCAAGCTTGAGAGTGCCATTGTCCTCCACCAAAGTGTACCCATCAGAAGGAAACATCCCAAGCAGCAAGGTGGCTTGCGTTGCTGCATTTCCAGCCAGAGATATTCCTCTGAACCCACTCTGCTGAAACTTCTCTCTCCAGTTGTGGAACTTCACCTCTCCACTCCTCGACGGCCCTCCGACAGCCAGAACGTTCCGGATCTCCCTAGAGAGCAGCTGCTGCTCCACCACGTACCTCTCCTCGCTCTCCTCCCCGTAGCTCGCTCCGAGAGAGTCAAACAGGGCGGAGTAGTAGTGTATGGCCTCCACAAACCGCCCCAAGAACGAGCCGGCGTGGCTCAAGTCTTGTTCCACCACCGTCACTACTTTTGGTGCCAATCTGAAGCAACATCCCCACACACATGCATCAATCAAAACCCAATTAGTATATAATAAAACATCTACATTGAAATATCAAATCAAAATTAAATTTTGCTTCTTTCTTTCCCATGATGTGTGACCAACAATACGTGCAGCTTTTTATAGGTCGTAGTGGCTTGGTGCAGTAAAACATTATTTGTTTAATACATAGTCAGCGCTAGCTTCATAAAGTTTGATACTTTGATTAGCAACTTCGATCAAAGACACCAAAAAGTGCAGAGCAAAAGAAACCCAGTTTGAATTTTTCATCATATTTTAAGAATCAAATGGATAATGGATGAAGAGATGGAGGGGAGAAGACGTTACCTCTGCAAAAGCCAGAGCGTATTGGAATCGGAACCAGTGACATCGTAAAGCGAATGCTGCAGCCAATGCACAGCCACAGCTTCCCTCTTGCTGATATTCAACCTCTCCGGGTCCAAATTCCCCACTTTCTCCGCCACAGGAAAAAACTCGAACGGAAGCCCTAATTTATCTGCGAAATCAGACAGACGCTTCCCGGTGGCCTCCAATGCCTCCATGGACGTCCCGAGCCCCGTCAGCCTCACGTAAGGGGGCCCACCTGGCCTGGAAGCCAGGATGTGGAAAAGCCCAGGCCATTGCAGGCCCTGCATGATGTCGAGATCTACGATGTGCACTCTGTCCTCTCTCTCGAAGGCCTCCTGGATCGCCTGGTTGGCGGTGAAGTGAGAGAACTTGACGAAGGGGCTGATGCCGTTGAAGACTTGGAAGGCGGAGACCATTTTCTGGGTGTGGCTGATTGGGACGGAGGAAGTTGGGAGGGAGGCGTAGATTCCGAGGCAGGAGCTGACGAGGCGCGCCGACATGGCTTCCGAGAAGTAGGCGGCGACGCGCTGGGCGGAGGTGCCGAATGGGGTGGAGAGCTCGGAGATTTCGAGGAGGATTTTAGTCGCTTCGTCGAAGTTGTCGGCGGAGACGGCCTCCGCGCATTGGAGGAGGAGGGTGAGGAGATGGAGGCCTTCTTCGTCCCTCTTTTGCTGCCGCATCTCTTCTTTTCTCTCTCTGATTAGGGACACTCCCGCCGATGGTGTTGTTGGCGGTGGAGTGGGGGTTGTTGTGGCTGTGGTTGTGGTGGCGGGTGCAGTGGTTGGTGTTGTCGACTCGGCCGCAGGGGATGAAGAAGAAGAGTTTTCGAGTTGCTTATCTTGTGTATGATGAATTGCCTGATTGAAAGGCGAGTTTGGGTGGTGAGGGTTTGTTTGGCTACAGGTGATAGGGGTAGGACCAGCTCCTCCTCCACTTCCTGTCCATGAGTGCAAGTACAAATCATTGCTGTTCATCACGTGGGTAGCAGCAGAAGCAGTCTCAGCTGTTGTTGGGTTCGTGAAAATGGCGACGTCATGTAGGGCAGCCGAGTCAAGATTGAGTTTGAGAGCCCCAGGATCTCCGCCTTGATGATGATGATGATGATGATTAGGATGTTGGTTTTGTTGCTGGTGAAGCTGTAAGGCTTCTCTTCTTCTCCTGAGCTCTGGTACTGTGGCGGGGTTAAAGCTCGGGATGGGAGGAGGAGGAGGAGGCTCGGATATGGAGCGGAGCCTGTACTCGAGGAGAGAAGCGAGGTTGGGATTACAAGGGAAGATGATCTCTCTGACGTTGTGGATGAGCTGAGGGATGGAGACGTTGGTGGAGCTGTGGATGAGGTCCTTGATGATGCCGTCGATCCACGCCGTGGCGGAGGAGCTGTCTTCCATGGATATGGATATGGAGGATGGAGTTGCAGTACTTGGATTGGAAGGAGGAGTCTTTTCGGGTGGGAATAAAGGCAGACCCGAAAACCCACAAACGGCAGGGGTGAGAGTCTGGGGCTGAAGCTGAAGCTGATGAGGAGGAGGTCCTCCTGATTGATGATGGTGATGATGAAGTGACAGTGGGTCAATACGACCCCAGTTGGCAGCAGAAGCAGTAGCGGAAGAAGCAGAAGCATAAGCAGGTGATAAAGCCCCACCAGCTGACGTAAAAGTGGTCAAATTTGTGGAAGATGGTACTGGTAACAGCATAGTGGAGTAGTTGGGATAAACCATAGAATTATTATTCACTTTGTTCGCATTTAGATTTGGATTATTATTAATAATGCTGCTGCTCCGACGGGAAAGCCTCATATAATCAGAAGCACTCGTGTTTCTGCTTGTTGGGTTGTTTTGAACTTCAATTTCACAAGCCATTCTCTTTCTCACAATTTTCGATCCCTCTGTCAACTGTCGCTGCTGCTGCTGGTTTTGGATTTGGTGTTGGTTTTGGGGAGGATGCTGCTGCTCTACGCTGCTGCCTTGGCTGTTGGAGTTTGTGGTGCTTGTCATCGGACAAGATGGGCTTCCTCCGCCATGGCTGTTGTTGTTGCTGCTGCCATTGCCGCTTATATGGTCGCCATTGTGATCACCGAGCAAAGCACAGGCAGCCATGTTGAAGAAGATTGATGGACAACCTGGAGGACCTGCAGCTGGTACTAAATATGACCGGGACAAAGAGAGTAGAAGAAGGTGTTTGATAGTTTTTGCTCTTCTTCATAGAAGAAATAATGAAATGGGATCTCAGCTCAGCAGAAATGCAAATGAAGAAGATGGGGGGTTGCAATATCCCAAACAGATAACGGTGTAAAGATTGGGACAGCAGCTTTGGGATTCCTTCTTCTCTCGCAGTTCTCTCAGTCTGTTTCTCTCTCTCTCTCTCTCTCTCTCTCTCTCTCTCTCTCTCTCTCTCTCTCTCTCTCTCTCTCTCTCTCTCTCTTGCTCAAGTCTCAACCCAACACGAGCTCCCAAGTGTTAAATTAAGCTACCCTTTATTATTATCTGTTCTCTGATTTAAATAATACAAGTCCGCCGTAGCTATGTCTTTTGGATGCATCTGGATTTTTTCATAACCGAGAAGAAAATAAAAATAAAAATTGCAGATGAGAGGTTTTGCTCGTGCTGGGAAAATGGGAGTGGCGATTAGCTAAACGTCTGCTTATGGATGGATGAATTTGAAAACACAATTTAAACTCTTCTTGGCCTTTGGTTGATTTAATGGTTTAATGGGAAACAAAGCTAGGCTAGCGACGGAAACAAACAAACAAATGAGAATGCAAATGTGGCTTAGGATAATCGGTCATTCTCTTCCATCCAAGTTCGAATCTCTTCCTTTAGACTATACATTAAGGATAAATTTAGACTATACATTAGGATACATTCGAGTTCGAACCTCTTCCTTTAGACTATACATTAGGATAAATTTAGACTGTACATTAGGATACATCCGAATTCGAACCTCTTCCTTTAGACTAGACCTTAGGATAAATTTAGACTATATATTAGGATAGTCAAAAAAAGATTTAAGGGTGTGGGCTTAGCTGTGGCTTCTGAGTGGCAGATTGGGAGTAATGGAGTTTCTGTGTGGCTCGTCTTTAAGTGTTTGACGTTTTCATTCATGTTCAGTTTTAGGACCGACCATTACTATGATGTGTATATTGATGTCTTTGGGAGAGTTCTTCAACCTTATTGTTACTGGGCACAATCACAAGACAAAAACCCTAGCGCTACAAGTTAATCAAATTACCTTATTTAATATCTTCATTTAATTATCCACCTGCCACATATTAAACGTGCCAACACCTTTCATTCATCAATTTGATGAGAGCATTTATTTTCCATGAAATTATCACCTCAAGTTTTTACCAATTTTGGGCACTGCCACTGCTGGGTCTGCAACAACAACCACTCTTAAATTTTGTCCAACTCTCAATCATACCAGTTGAGCCTAAAATTTGAGTCTCGTTTGGGAATGCTTTTTTAGAAAGTACTTTTGCTCATAAGCATCATTATTATAAAAATCTTGAATTTTCATAAATAAAAAATCCATGTGCTTATTTAGAAAGCTCTTAAATGACCTAGAAGCGCTTTTAAATTTTTTTGTCAAACGTAGTAAAGCGCTTATAATTGTCAGAAAGCGATTTTAGCCCTTCCAGAAGCACTCCCAAATAGATTTGATACTAACTTACCTTATAAACCCTAGCTAGCCATGATATTGAAATTT
The DNA here is from genome assembly GCA_024362665.1 of Prunus padus. Lineage (NCBI taxonomy): Eukaryota > Viridiplantae > Streptophyta > Magnoliopsida > Rosales > Rosaceae > Prunus > Prunus padus. The sequence goes on from JANFAM010000019.1 coordinate 3,631,279, forward strand.
CTTAAACATATTAATTTTATGTTAATCATGTACTTAAGCTAATTAATCATTGAACTTGAACTTTACAGAAAAAGGAAGAACGAGCAGCCATAAAAATATAATTAAAAAAGACATTTGCTATATATATTTTGCCACGTCACGATGAGTCATGACAAACTGGAGACAAGACACAACCATCGTACATTTGCTGCTTGCATGTTGCCAAATTTCTTGGTGACAAAATGGTTTACAAAACAAAGTTCACAATAACGAAAGTGTTACAAGGTTTATTTCATAAATGGCAATATGAAAACATAAAGACATAACTGTGACATACATTTGTTGTTGTTGTTCCTTCCGCCGGATGAAATGTCTGATCAGGCATTGTTTTGTTTAATTAATTACGATACAGTACAAGTTAATTAAATCGTTAATCACTTTGGAATTTACTTTTTGGTTCAAGAAAAGGACGCGTAATTCCAGCAGCAGCACTGCATTTTATATGCATTTGACTCACAGGCCAACTTTTTTCATTGTTTTCAAAGTTTTGAAATTTCAATATTCGCATGGGAAAACGTTGCTAGCTAATTAATTACTCTCTAAATTAGATTTAGAGATTTCATTACCAAGCAAAACATCTCATGCTCATTCCAAGACCGGGGGGGCCTAAAAGTAATACTTTTGTATTGCTGCTTCGTTAACAGCAAGGAAAATAGCTGCGTTGATATTGTAAACTAGCTTAATTATATACCAATTACAATTAGGCCCTTCCTTCCCAACTGCTCTACGAGTAGGGTTTGAGGTAATTAATATGGAAAGACAGATCTTAATAATAATAATATTGGACGGAGGCTCCTCGTGACCTAGCCAGGAAGAGAAGTAGCTGTCAAACCTCAGTTCCTGAAAAATTGAAGCCTAGTGTTTGACATTTTGCTTTCAACTGCATTTCCCACATCAACTTTTTCCACTTGCTTTTATTTTATCGTATAGTATATCTCTTCTCTCTTCTATATATTTTATATATTTACTACTTTTTACTTACTTTTACCAAGCCTAGCAGTAACTTTGTCCATGTGTTGACTCTCCTATGCACAGAGACACAGGCACTTGTCTAATTAGATTAGGAGATTAGTATTGCTAATTCATTAAGTTTTCTAGGGTTTATGTATGAACGTTGAGAAAGGAGTAGGACGTTAAAATCATGTGACATGCTAACACTTTATCGCATGGTGTTACGAGTTCGGTTGCAAAATATTGAGTTTAAGTTTAACATTAGTGACTAAGTGTACGTGTTATAATCTGAGTGAATTCGTGAAAACCAAATCGTACACTTTTAGACACTCAAGAAAGTCTCTTGAGAACTGGCAGCTAGCTAAAGAGAGAGAAACCAAATCAGAAATGAACAAAAAGCAGCACGTTTCCACCACCAAAAGTAGGCTGACTTGTTTGAACTAAAATACATAAAGAGAGAAAGAAAAAGATTAAACCTACTTTACTGTAATTATCTAACGGATGGAAGCAGTGAACTAAGTAGATTTTATGGTGTGCGTGTAAAAAGTTATTCGTCTTTTGGACCGTCGTCCTCTCTCTCTCTCTCCCTTTTTCTCTTTCTGAATTCTGACTGACAAAGCCTTTGAATGGCAATCTTCAACACGTGAAAAAGAGACGCATCACCCACCCACCCCTATTGCAGAACCAAACACAGAGTCAGTTTAATTTTTGAGATGCCAAGATCTCTCGACCACATTTCTGAATTTCGATTGTTCAGCCTTTTTTTTTTCACTTTCCCTTTCCACCTTTTTCTTGTTTCTTCTTTCTTTTTACACCGTCGGCGTCGCCATGCATGTCTCATTATCTAAGTTTCTGTTCTTGTTTGTTTCTTTACCTTCTTTTCCTTTCATATCATAACAGCACAGAAAAATATAATAATATTCTTCTGTGACAGTGTGACAGTGTGTGTGACAGTACGACACTATGAGACTCGGGCCCCTCTGCCCCTGCATCATACAACCCTAACCTAATAATGTGGGTCTCCCACAGTACCATTTTGAATATTATTCGCCACGTATTTTTTCCATAATTTGATTATTATTATTATTATTCATATATAATTTTGAAAATTTTGGAAGATCAAAACCACCAGCAGCAACTAAAGAATCAAAATCTGGAAAGTGCTATTTGTGCAAAGATTTTTAGTACACAAATTATTTTTTTGAATGTACGTATGACAGTCATGAGGTGAAAGACAGATAGAGATAGGGCAGAATTCTCCATTTGTTGATTTGGGTCTGTTTGGATATGGGCGTGGCCTATTCTGTGCTGATAATTTTTGTTATTCTCTGTTTGAATTCTTCAAATATAGCAACAGGGTTCCAAAGTCAAAATCCCAATCCCAGACACAATTTATCCAAGTCCAATTTGATGCAACTAAACTCATAACTTTAGTCATAAAGGAGTGAAATTAAGGTAGTAAATTATTTCTTTCTGATTTGATTTGTGTATATAATTGCAAAGATGACAACAAAAACCTTTTGTTGGAGGTAACATATGATGTGCCCTAAAATCTACCCCACAGTGTATGAACGCTGTAATTTAAAACCACATCAAACATCTCACTCATGATCAGCTGCTGATTCCAATAATAATTGCCCAAATATCATTCTTGGCAATTATGAAAAGACACATTTTGAATCAAACACACCATTGTTGATGACTTGCGACTTTTCATTCCAACTTTGAACCATCTAGTAGGCCGTCAAAATGGAATACTTTCAGCAAACCCATGTTGGTTTAGGTAAATTTTATTAGAGGTTTTTCTTGTTGCTTCGATGCACTATAATTACATCGTCTAACTACGCTACTAAAAAAGCTCCATACAAGCTATGAACACACCTGTGGCCAATCTTAGACTTAGCTACAAATAACCCGTGGCGAATGGATGTTGGCCACGGATTGGTCACAAATCATAAAACTGTGGTTCAAGCATGGTGTTGCCAATGCAAATATGCCACAGCAACTAGCGTCTGTGGCTTATAAGTGATGGGTTATGGTAGTGCCAGTACATTGTTCATTCAAATTAATAGCAGATACACTTGAATTCGGTACATCACCAGCCAAAGCACATGTGTTTCCACTCGTTTGCACTTGCATTGAAGCACTTACGGAAAAAAAAAATTAAAATTGAGCTTATTCGGAGTTAATCTTCCACATGAGGAACATATTATCAAACCATCACGCGCGTGTGCGTACACATACACATATATACACGTGTAACGTTGTTGAGTATCGTGATGGGGGACGGTATATTGAATGGGCAGCGCAGGCAGGCAATGGCATATGCTCATGTTAAAACGATTGATCAAAGCTGAGGCAGGGTCACATGGTTTTGAACTCGAGCATAGAAGAATGCATGCACATTGCGTTAAAAAATATTGATGCAGAAGCGATAATCAGCATTTGATAGGAAAAGGACGCACCAAGTTGTACCAAACATTCGAGGCTTAACAACACAACAAATGCATCCATTTAAAAATTTAACAACAAATTTAGGAAGGGGCTGACAGCATAGGCCAAAACTTGCTGCTCTTCGTCTTAGCAAATGTTGATAATTCATCTAGAAAAGCACACAATCATGCATGCCCACCCAATCCAAATTGAATTTTCAGACCTTTTTTTTTATTTTTGATTTGATTTGATTTGTGAAGTGGGCATACTGATCCATGCAAATTATGATATATATACACCTTTTTTTTTTGGCTTCAATTAATTGACAGAGAGGAAAATTACACAAGAATATCTCCAATGTTTCCCTCAATGGAGATTCTCACTGTCGATCCATTGCGCACACACTGTTCTGTTGTTGTTTTTTTGTTCGTTTTTCTTCTTCCATTTTTGTCTTTGTCTTCTTTTTTTTTTTTTGCTTTCTTTCTTCCTCGTGTACTTGGGAAGAAAATTATTGGGCATGTTAAAACAAGCCATCTCATATCGCATATTCATTATTTCATTTCAACTTTTCCTTCATATTCTTTTTTGATGCAATGAATTCCACGAGGCTTATAACCATATTATACGATGGAAGATTATATTAATAATAAAGAAAAACCAGTTCTTGATCTGTCATATCAGAACGATACACCGTTACACCATTAATCTGTCAACTCTTCTTGTTTTAAGCAATAAAAACCCTACGATGAGCACTAAGACTAACATATGGAGCCCTTTTGTCCACCTGACAAGAATGAGGAAATATTTTGAAAGAAGACGAGCGTCGGGAAAAATACAAAAGGATGAGCACTCATAGTCATAGACGAACATATGGAGCCCTTTTGTCCACATGACAAGACTGAGGAGGAAGTATTTTGAAGGAAGACGAGCGTCAGGAAAAATACAAAAGGATGGGGCAGACCAAATGTGCCTACCTACCGATATACTCACACCACCCGTTAGCAATGTCGGGCTAGGGCGATCGACTAATGAGCTGGGCTAAATCCTATCCAAACTGTAGGGCATGGGCTTTTTGTGCAACAGATAGTTTACCTGGCTTTTCGAAAGGGGCCTTGTGCAGCAGATGGTTTACACCCCGGAATTGAAATTGGGCTCTCTGTTTTATGTGGATAACCAATGCTATGCTGTAAAATAGTGATGCGCGAAGAAGGGGCCGAGACGAGAGGAGAACGCAAATGAAATAGAAGCGAGAGGGGCAAGGGACAGCCGAAGCAGTAGCGTTAGCATAGTAAAATGATGCCGAGAGTGGCATTGCCATGGCGAAATGGACTGAGATTGAGACTTGCATCAGGAAGTAGAGGCTGCACCAGCAGCGCCCATAACACCTTAAGAAACGACGATGGCCATCCAATTGTAATCTCTCCTCCTCTCGTCTCTTTAGACATACCTGATGATTGGGCTCCCTCCCCTTCACACTCTAGTTTCTCTTCCCCTATAAGCTCCTGTAAGTTTCCTGCTTGCCCATCTCTACTGCTTAGCTTCACTCTGTTTTTCTGCTTTTAATTTGCGTTCTTGTAGTCTTATGCATTAAAAGTTCAAATCTTTGTTTTGTGTAAATTAAGTGGTATTTGATGGTGTGAGCAAAACCCAGTTTTAAACAATTTGATTTGCGTTAAAGTATTCATTTTGGTTCACCATTGATGCCCACCACAGCTAACGAGCAGACAGCTGCTGTTATTGATGGGAAGTCTATTGCGGATGAAATTAGGACAAGAATAGGTAGTAAGGTGAGCAGGATGAAAGAGGGCATTGGAATGGTGCCTGGGTTGGCGGTGATTGTGGTGGGTTATAGAAGGGACTCTCAGACTTATGTTCGTAACAAGATGATGGCTTGTGCAGAAGTTGGGATTAAGTCAATGGTTGCTCAGCTGCCTGAAGATTGCACAAAAGATCAACTTCTCGGTGCTTTGTCTAGTTTTGATGCGGATCCCTCTGTTCACGGTATTCTCGTGCAACTTCCTCTACCACAAGTAATTTCTTAATCTGTGCCAATACTCTTTTTATTTACCTTTAATTGTATGCATATGCTGTTCTGAAAGTAAAGGATGCAAATAGAACTAGAGTAGAACTGAATTTATACATTAGTATCTTCAAAATGCTCCATCACATGTTGATTTTTACTTGTGTCATGTTCTAGCTTCACTAGACATAATTTCCATCTCGCAGTGATCCTTGTAATTTTCCCCATGAAAATGCACTAGGAGGTCATGATTACCTAATCTTCCTGGAATATAAGCCTAGAAAATTTGAATCTTAAAGACAGTTGATCAACTAGAGAGATCGTTTAATTAAGAATGATGAAACAAATTTATATACTTTACTCAAGGGAATGCCCCAATTTTGGAGATCTTCCATGACTTCAGAGCACAGTCGAAAGCTCTTTGATGCTAAGTTTCTCGAATAAGCATCCACTTTGGGTTTACAGGCCCATTGGTTTGTTTTCAGGCTTGTGAGATTGCAAGCCGACACAGTTGAGTTGGTTGGAAGAGAACACTCCTCCACAAACCCAAGACCTGACCTAAGAGACCTAACCCATGAACACTCTAGTGGGTAGTAATTTCTCTTAGATCACATGTGTGGCAACTAAATAGCTGAGGTTTTGATGCATTACATGTCAGAACTTGCTGCTGTTGTATGGATGACTTACATCAAACTGTCTGGGACAGCATTTGGATGAGGGAAAAGTTTTGGATGTGCTGAGACCAGAGAAAGATGTGGATGGCTTCCATCCACTTAATATGGGAAATCTTGCCATGAGAGGAAGGGAGCCTTTGTTCATTCCCTGCACTCCCAAGGGTTGCATTGAGATGTTGCTCAGGTCTGGTGTGGAAATCACGGGGAAGAAAGCTACTGTGATTGGGAGAAGTAACATTGTTGGATTGCCCACATCATTGCTGTTGCAGGTAATAATGTATTCTTTTTCAAAAATGGCATTAAAAAAAAATCAATCCATACATGCTAATGTACAGGCATAGCTTTCTTCAAATTGTTGTGCAGAGGCACCATGCAACAGTCAGCATTGTGCATGCCTTCACAAAGAACCCAGAACATATCACCTGTGAAGCTGACATTGTGGTCACGGCAGCAGGAGTGCCGAATCTGGTCCGTGGAAATTGGCTAAAGCCTGGAGCAGTTGTTATCGATGTTGGAACTAATCCAGTTGAGGTCAATACTGGACTCCTTTTATTAACATTTTGAATTTGACAATTTGACAAAACGATGGCATTTAAGTAATCACATAACTGTGCCGTATTCTTTCATTTTTCATACTTTTAAATCACATATATATATGTATGTACTGTACTGGCAGGACCCCAGCTCGGAGCATGGTTACCGCCTCACAGGGGATGTTTGCTATGAAGAAGCAATGCGGGTGGCATCAGCCATCACCCCAGTGCCTGGAGGAGTTGGGCCCATGACAATTGCAATGCTCCTATCAAACACTCTTGATTCAGCAAAGCGAGTTTATGCCTTCCCTTAACCTGTACTTTGTTGATTGTAGCATAGTTTTTTGCTTGTTATTGAACTACTGGATTTCTGTACTTTGGTTATACTTTTAAGCTTGTTCAGTTACAATTTGCAATAATTAAACGTGTATTTAGTCACTCAGTGTCTAAGGGGTTTTTGGTGCACCACATTGCCAAATGCTGGCTTCCTTACATGCACTTTAGTCCCAAGCCCTTCGTCTCTACTCTACGTGCCAAAATGGAACTCCGTGTCTGGTTAGAAATGTTAATCAGGCCACTTTGCATTAATTAAACTTGAGGATAATCATGAAAATGTTGCTGATGACTTGAATTTTCAATAACTGATTGTCAAGTAAATACGTAATATACAGAGGATCTATAATACAACATTCTGTACCATCAATCGCATGCCCTGATAATGAAAGAAACCAATCTGGATGTCCAACCTCAGGAGATGCAACGTATAAAAGAAAAGAAAAGAATAACATGATACAATTTAACGCAACAGAAATTACTGTTAGCGTCTATCTGGCATGAAGATAAAATATTCCAATTTGCCAAGAAGCTCATTCTTCTTCAGCTGCAGTCGCAGGTGCCACAGGCTCAGCAACTGGAGGTATGCAATCTACCTTGTAGCGCAGCGCCTATATTCCAGCAAATAATAAAGATATAAATGTAAGAAAATTCCAATATTGGGTGTACAACGTACAATAGACGTAAGACCGTAAAGGGTACCAGTTCATAATAAAGATTGAAAAAAGGTCAGATGACAGTACCCTTCAGAATATGAGTAGCTACAATTAGTCGAGTTAGATTGCGAAGAGGTCATATTTTGCTTTCAATCTCTTAGTTCGTATCATAATAAAGTAGAATCAGGACAAACATTGTCTGACCTACTTAAGCTGCTTTTGTAAAGATGGAGACATAGCAGCCACTATATCAAGTGACATGGAATTACTGACAAATAAATGCTCAGAATATATGCAAAAAGGCCCATTCTGCTGACAATGAGAAGTGAGCCAACACAACTTAATGGCTCAAACGTCAAATTGAAGTTTAAAATAGCATGGAAGGTGTCTTTTTCTAATAGGGAAATAGCATGCGAAGTCCAGCGACGTCTTAATGAGAAATTCCAGTGACTTGCAAACAAGAAGAAATTCTGTATTACCATTATATTTCAACTCTAATACCCAAAAGGCCGAGTTGTTTTCAAGCATGATATGACAAGTAAAGTGGTGTAGTAAAACAAAAACAAAAACAGAAAATAGGAGATCCCAAACATGTCTACACACCTTCTTAAAGAAACTTGAATATGAATTGTCCCAAAGCAGTTTATAGTTTCCAACCTCGCATGTGCAAAAGTTTCCCTGTAAAAGAATAAATGTTTAGAAGTCAAGAGTTTTAATATCAAATGGTGTTCTAACACCACAAACAACCAGAAATGCCAAACTTACTTGGTCAGACTCGAAGCGTCGGTAAGGTAAAATGAGCTGTGGTATAATCACCAATGCCCCAATGTCATTGCAAGAAAACAATTAAGTTAAAAAGAAGAATAAGAAAGCGAAAAGGAAAAAGAAAACAAAGAAAAATAGAAGGTTGAAAAGGAGGAGAATAAAGTAAACATTGTATAATTAACAACCGAACCATCATAGTTCAACTTACAGATTTTTCTCCAGAAGGATTTGTATACTCGACACTAAATCCAATATCCTGACCACCAAACATAAATCTCAATATGGGAATTACATTGTCATAAATTTTGCATAGAAGCATACGAGCTATTTTAACAACTAGAACATATGTTAATATCATGAGGCCAGGAGCATGCACATTACAGCTGTAGCCAATTATATTCTACATACGTACAAAGAAAAAAGACAGTAATTAGAAAAGAATAGAAGGTCAATAACGGTTAACGAACAATACCAAGTTTATCTTCCCTTGTACAAGCGAAAAATCCCAAGCAATGTATGAATTTATCGCATCCACAGACAATGAAACCTATAAGAGTAATGAAGTTACATTAATTCCTAGCTGAGTTGTTAAACCAGAGTTGTTAGAAATGAATCAATGATTCACATGCATGTGAACACAAATCACCTTCAGCCACAAGGAAAAAGAATAAGTCTCACAAGCAGATATGTAAACAAACCTCATGAGTTTTCCCAGCTGGAACACTTATCTCTTTGTAATCATCATTATTCCTGTACAGAAAAGAACTAACAAAAGTTTTGATATGAAAATACAAAAGTAAAGTTTATTTTTTATTTTTATAAATAAATAAAAACTGGAGTCTGACCTTCCTTCTAATGCACCGGCAACCTCTGCTGAGATAAAAAAGGGGGAATTTGCAAAGACCTCGCTGACAAAAATGCATAAATAAATTGATATAGGAATAAGCACAGCCTAGCAGCAAGATAAAGGAAAGACATGCTTGCAGCCCATCAAGAGAACACATAGTTATTTTGGCGTTTAAGTGAGCATGTATTCTCATGCATATACACAAGCAAGCTACCATAATTTGTAAAATTTTACTTCTACACGTCTTTATGGGTTCAAAAGGACAGTCAAATCAAACACCTAGCAAAGGGACAGGGTATGTAAATTGAAATGTCAAAACTAATATGATAAGAAGTTATTATAATGAAAGTGATAAAAATCATTATCATCAAGATGACATATTACTTAAAGTTACCCAATTGAAAACAGAAATGGGAGTAATACCTGATAAACGTTATAAACCTTTGAAACTCAGTGGTGTAGACATCAACAGCTTGTTCCAATACAGCTACCTCTTCTTTCTTTCTGCTCAATTCATACAACAAATAAGTGTCGATGCAAATTTGGGGAGAAAAAAGGAAACCAAATAAAGCGTCACTAAGAAGACAAATAGAACTACATTTTGAACAAAACAACGAAAGATAAAATGATTGCAAGAATTCTCACAAGTTTCTAGTCTCAAAACACCCCCAAGACAGCAAAATAAAGAGTCGTATAAGAAGCACCATAGTTGTAAGGCTGTATAAAGGTGGTCCATAACGTTGTCGTTGTTCTTCCATGGGCCTGTTAATGAAGGATACAACAAGACATTAATTTACTAAAGACAACACAATTACACTACTCCCACAAAAGAACTTACCCATCATCATCATTTATTTGGCGAATAAAATCTAGTAGAACCTGCACCCAAAAGGAAGTGTGCGGGAACAGTTACCAATGATCACAGGCTTGAACATGGAATAAGTAAATCATACTTTCGAAATACATCTAAAAATAATAATTGATCGAAACAACATCAAATAATCACCCTCCAACTAGATAAATACATTAGGCAAAATGAGAAAACCATAAAAGGAACGTTAGAAGTAGAACAGCATATCAAGTTAAGAAGTAGGAGTGAATATACAGACCCAAACAAGCATATGGTGTAGTAGGCCAACCCAGCCAAAAAATTGGCAGGCAAATGCGCAGAGGAACATACCTGTGGAACCCCAACCAAGTACTTGACAAGGGTTTTGTAGACACCAGTAGCAGAACCAAGCTGCGCTAAAAGTCTCCTCCTGGAAGAGAGATGAACAAATAAAACGTAAGGTGGAGGACGTGCCGCTTTTAACCCAACTGGGTAAGAGAAAAGTAATGAGGCTCACCTCTCCATCTGTTGTTTCCACAAGAGAGTATAACGATCACGTATAGATGCTCCGGAACTAACCAACGCATCAACCTCTGCTTGCTTATTCCTCTCTGAACGGTCCCTCTGTTGTCTGATAAGCTTTCCCCGAAAATCTTGGGGAATGTAAGTCATAACTGCAGGCAGAATCCCACATTCCACTATGAGCACAGCAGAGTTTTGAATAACTCATTGAAACAAAACATGGGCAAGTGAGAGGCAACGAACCTGTGTTGAAGACACGTTCAGAATTTTTAGCTTGGAAAGACTCCAATGTCTTCAAGCTGGTTTGAAACTTTTGGTGGAGACGATCGATAATAGTAGCAAGTTCAGCATCATCAGGACTTGACTGCTGTTGAAGCTGTGCCCAGAGAAGGAAGAATAAATAATAAAAAAGAAAAAACGAAAGGTAGCATCTTTCACAGCAACAACAGCATAGATTAACTTCGGTTAGCTTACCGATCGAGGCCAATGAGACTTTTCAAGTAAATACAGTATCTCCTCCGTATGTTCTCGATTCTTCCACATGTTCTCGTCAACTTTATGGGGCGGTTCACTCTCCGACTCACTCACTAATAATCTCTCCTCGCCTACCAATCACACTCATTGACTCATTCATTAAGCAATATGCAATTACAAGCAAAAGAGAAAGACAAAGAAAAAAAATATGATCACTTCAACAAAAAATAAGATTAAAGGGATTAGAAATTAAGGACCTTCAGCAGCCGGAGAGCTGTGGAGCAAATCGGCGGTGAAAGAGCGAATCACAGAGGAAAGGCGAGCGACGTCGTTTGAGAGAGGGGAGAATTGGTATGTGTCGTAATAGGAAGCCAGAAAAGCCCTGGTTATTGGTACTATACCCTCCGTGGACGCCATTTTTACTTGTAAGCAAGACCAGTCCAAAGCGATCTCTCTCTCTCTAGTTTCTATTCGTCGGCAACAGAAGGAAGAGGAAGAGGAGTTACAGTATAATAACGGATTTTGAAAAGGAATAAACCAAACAGAGTAATTTGAGTCAAGTCCACGCCACCACCCACCACCCACCACCCTCCATCCAGTCACCGATGCAGGTTTTTTTTTTTTCTGAAACAATAATAAACACAGCAGAAAATGGGCTTAACAAAATCCAATAAAAGAGTCGCTTTTGACCCAATAAAAATTGAAACTTTGGGTCGCCCAGTAGCCCAAGCCCAAGAATCACCCGCCGCACAAAAAAAAAAACCAGTGAGAACGAGAAAAGTGAGGGGAACCCCGAACCCGACAATTGTTTATCAGAAGGAAAAAAAGCCGACTTTATTCGGTTTTCTGATTCGATAGAAGAAAAGAAATGTTGGGTAAATCAGATGACTGAAGCTCACTTTTTCATTTGATTTGATTTGTGAAATCCAGAAGCGACGAAATGGGTTTGGAAGATGGGAACTCAGAGAACGCGCGAAGCTGGGCGAGGTTTCTAGCCACGTGCCTCGTCGGAGGGGTGGTGGTGGCTGTGGGGGTCGGCTTTGGGGTGTCTCTGTTAGGCTCACAGGAACGCCATGGACCTCAGCTTCCTCTGGGATTTCCTTGGCGGAGGAGGAAGAACAGACCTGTCCGTGTTTACATGGACGGCTGCTTTGACATGATGCACTACGGCCACTGCAACGCCCTCCGCCAGGCACGTGCCCTCGGTGACCAATTGGTCGTCGGCGTTGTCAGCGACGCTGAAATCATCGTCAACAAAGGCCCCCCTGTTACTCCTCTCGATGAAAGGTACCAGCTTTTGTTTAAATCAGCTGCTGATTAGCTTCGTAATTATTGGGTTTATGTGAATGCATCTGTGCTTGTGTTGTGTTGTAGGATGATTATGGTTAATGCTGTGAAATGGGTTGATGAGGTTATTCCGGATGCACCTTATGCTATAACCGAAGAGTTCATGAAGAAGCTGTTTGATGAATACAATATAGACTATATCATTCATGGAGATGACCCATGTGTTCTTCCTGATGGAACTGACGCTTATGCTCTTGCTAAGAAGGCTGGTCGCTACAAGCAGATCAAACGCACGGAAGGGGTCTCCAGCACAGACATTGTTGGTTTGTTTCATTCTACCCATCTTACTCAGTTATGCCCATTTCTGTGCGTATTTTAAGTCTAATTATAGCACAGAAGTTGATTAAATACTAATCTTTTTTACATAATCACCGTTGTTAATCCTTGTTGGGGCAGTTGGAATTTTTTAGTCTAATTTTGTTTTTTGGTAATGCTGTGAACAGGTCGTATGCTTCTCTGTGTAAGAGAAAGATCGGTTAGTGAGAACCAGCACCATTCTTCCTTGCAAAGACAATTCAGCCATGGTCACAGTCAGAAATTTGAAGATGGTGGATCTGGAAGTGGAACTCGTGTGTCTCATTTCCTGCCAACATCTCGAAGAATTGTTCAGTTCTCGAATGGGAAAGTACGTAATCTCTGAACTGTTCTCTACTGGTTGTTGCAAATAAATAACTGCATTTTGTCTGTTTTAGCCACCTGAATTTCTATGAATATCCTAGTTTATATCTTGTGGATATTACATCACAGACAGGGGGCAATTTTTATTACTCAATCCCTTGCCTAGATTCCTTGGATGAAGTCTCTTTTTAAACAAGGGGGAACAAAAAGGAAACAAAAACATAATTTCTATATCACATATATTACTGGTGAGGTGGACTTTGTCACTTTTTAATGTATGTTTTATGCCTGATTGCAGGGGCCTCAGTCGGACGCACGCATAGTTTATATAGATGGTGCATTTGATCTTTTCCATGCTGGACATGTGGAGGTAATCCAGATGAGTATGCTCTCATGCTATTTATCCTCCTCTCTGTTTAAAGTACCTTTCCAAATTCTTTTATATTGATCTTTTGGCTGGGAAGATTACATATCTGATTCCCAATAATTTCCAAACTGGCCCCCTTTTTTGTACACAAGGAAAAACATGGGAAACAAAAGCAAAATAAAACTAAGCCTGTCTTTAGCTCTCTCTGACACACCACACACACACTCACACTTTATAACAGCACCATTGTCCTTAACTTCCTGTTGGTTTTTTTGTTCATCCTATATTCTGCGCTACTATGGTCTTCTAGTTGTTTCTCTTATTTTCCCAATTTGCTTTAGATTTTAATGGAGTTTTTTCCTTTTTCTCTTCAGCTTAATTACCATCCTCTATTTGCTTCACTATTCAATGTAGGCAATTAACAATTAAGGGAGAAACAACTTACTTGTTTGGTTACATGTCCATCCTTTTCATACAGATCTTAAGGATTGCACGAGAGCTTGGGGATTTTCTTCTTGTTGGAATACACACTGATCAGACTGTCAGGTTTGGTCTCCTGCTTCCCTATTGCTGGAAGGGCTATCAAGTTTGATTCTTTTATTTAAGCTATCTACACATTTTGTTGCAATTTTGAAATGGAAATGGTAAAACCTTCCATGTCAGTTTCTGTAACTGTTTAGTCACTTGAACCCACTTTAGATCCATATGTAGTTTGACCAAAATTTAAAAACCCACCCAACAGTTAGACTATGGCTTGTAGTTGAGACTATTGCTTGTATTAAAGGAAAAAAAAACCAACCCAACATTTGTTTGTCCACAGAACTTCTTAGCACACATGCATGTGTGTATGTTGTCTTTTTCACGTGAAAAAGAAAGAGTCGGTGAGTCATTTTATACTCCGTTGTGCTAGTTTTCTCATCAAATGGGTTTTGAGTAGCACAATGGCTGTGACAGAAACTTATCCCTTTTCACCACTTAGGAAAACTTGGCTGAGTATCAGTTGTCTTTTATGAAAGTTGATTTACGTCATGTTTCTTTTTGGTTTGTACCCTTGTTATTTTTAACTTTTTTCCTACACATGGCCTGTGTGTGTGTATGTTATCTTTTTTACTGCAATGATCTGTTGTTCACATTTTGATGTTTCATGAAATGCAACTTCGTGCTTGAACTTTACATCTTATATTCATTTCTAGGAAGCAACTCATACCTATAAAATGGAAAAGCAATATAGTTGACCAATTCATGAACTTCTGTCTCTTATAGCAGCTTGTTTAGTATTGCAACCTCTGATTGTGACTTTTTTTTTCCCAAGTACAAATAGTTTAATTGTATTAGATACGAGCTTTCTACGCTTTATGGGTGATAGCCTTCTTTCTAATAATTGCACTGCAGTGCTCATAGAGGAGCACATCGTCCAATCATGAACCTTCACGAAAGAAGCCTGAGTGTTCTGGCTTGCCGGCATGTGGATGAAGTTATAATCGGTGCTCCATGGGAAATTTCAAAAGACGTGGTCAGCTTGTCTTCTTATTTGTATTGAATTTGCTTCATTATGCATTTAGTCACTTTTCATTCTTCTGGTTTGGTTGTGGTAAACATTAATGTTTATTGAAATTGTGTCTAGCAATAAATTGTCTTACTGAAGTACTTTCCACAGTTTTGTCAACTTGGCTTGTTTGAAAGAATGCTCATAGTATTTTTTTGCCTGCAGATCACAACCTTTAACATTTCTTTAGTTGTCCATGGAACGGTAGCAGAGAATAACAATTTTCAGAAGGTAAATTGTGAAACAAGTTGGTCGTGGTGATGTATATTATTCTATTGCTTAATGATGGAGGTGCCGGGATGCTTTGGTTGGTTACATATTTTTCTTCTGCAGGAACAAGGCAATCCATATCAAGTTCCAATCAGTATGGGTATCTTCAAAGTTTTGGACAGCCCCCTTGACATCACTACTTCCACGATAATTAGGAGGATAGTATCCAATCATGAAGCATACCAGGTCCCCTCTATACCTGACCTTCTTTGTGATACTCTTTTGATGAAATTTGTATCCAATCATAAAGCATTATGTGTTGTCCATATGCTTAAAACATATAAATATATAACTATTGTTGCAAACTTGCAGTTGGTATTCCTTGATTTCTGCATTTCTGACGTGCTTCAAACCTAATAGAATTCAGCCTTATTATTATCCTTTTCTTTTTCTTCCTGCAGAAACGTAATGAGAAGAAGGCAGCAAGTGAGAAAAAGTATTATGAAAGCAAGGCATATGTTACCGGTGACTAATAGATGGCGATCTCGGAGGCTAATACATGGCTAGTTATTGGCTGCACCTGTTATTTCGGCAGTTTTACGAAATAGTACTAACATCACAGATGACCCACTTGGGTTTGGTACATTCACATGCTGTCATTCATAGTTTCTAGATTACATGTTATTCCTGAGTCATGTTGTCATGAGGCTATCATTTTGTTGCTTAGAACACTATTTTCGGATTCAATTCAGAACCTAGAACATGAGAGAAACTTAGTTTGGTGGGTCGAACGGGACAAGCTTTTCAGAGTTTGCAAGTTCATCCCCCCTATTTTTCACATAAATACAAATTTAGCGTGTCTACAGATGCAATATAATCTTCCTGCTGTTCTTAAAAAAGAAAGAAAATTCTATATGCATGAACAAGGCAATCTTTCTCTGAGTTTGATTTCATTCTTTTCGTCAGAAAACTTGCCATGTTTAAATTTTTTCGGCCATATTAGTAACTTGTGGTGTTGCATCGTAACAACACCATTTGTTCCATAGCATGCCATGTGCCTTACAAGTCGATCATTGTGGACAAACAGTATGTGGTAGGCTATCCTTTGGCCATAGGGTAAAATACATGGAAAATTCTGGCTCTCGTGTGAGACGGTTGTATACGCATCTTCTCTCGCGATTACTCATGTGCTACACACATGATGCAAGATGTATGTCTTGTCTCAAAAACTTGTGAATAAAGTTGCTAATTTGATTGAGAAATTTCAAGGAAATTAATAATTTGATGATAGAGAAATGGTAGGCATTGAAACAGTTTCGTTTTTATTTAAATACAAGAAAATTGGGTGTGGCTGTGTGATAGATTAATATTTTGTACATTTAATCTATCTACATTTGCTTTGTTTTCATGTGAAATTGGTTGGTTTAATGTGTTTAGTGAAGATTTTGTAGGCATTCGTTCCTAGCAAAGGTTTGGAGCTAAAACTATGATTTTTGGAAGCTTACGGGACCGAAATGGATAGAATTATCAACTCAACAAAATCTCAGCAATTCACTATGTCATTTTATCAAACACCTGGAGTGCATCTGTGCAAGTGTCAATTATATCCACAACTGGTCTCAGTGACCAGTGCCAGAGAGATTGAGTTAGAAGATTTACCATCGCAATGAACCAAGCAACAAAGCCCATTATTTTGAAGAGTTCTTTTTGCTTCCAAGTGCTTTATCCAATGTGGGTAGCAAGGCTAGGAGCTTTAGAGTATCTGCGTGGCTGCTGCTTACAACCCTGATTACAACGAATGCTTGAGCAAGATACTGTGCTGGTTGCCTTTTGAAATTGAACTCAACATCAATTGAGTCAAGTTTGGCGTTGGGCTCAATTAGCATGGCTGAGATGATGGGCCACTTCTGATCTTTATATAATGACAATGGTAGACATGGTGGAGTCATTTGGTTGGAAATGGAGTAGGCACATAAAGATAAAGATGCTGAGTTGAGATCTGTGCTTACCCAATTTCTCCATGATTTTAGAAAGCATCGAAGCCACATCCTTTCTCGCAAAAGCCAACAAGCTGCGTATTACCCTGTTTGACTTGGATAATTACCAAGTTTCTTTTCTCCCAGCCTAATAAGGAATGGACGCCTGAGTCAAGCCAAAAGCCACACTCTTATTAATATCGGCTGGACCAATTAAACCATAACCTATTTTCCTATTTTTTTCTACCCAGACCCAATCTCCTAAATTGACTTGCCGCTGCCTGTTATGTCCTTTTGAGAATAGGTTTTGTCTATTTTCTAATATTCCTATTATTCCCCTAATTCCTAATCAAACATATTTTCCTTATTTTTGGAAGGCTTCCGTTAGCTTATAAATATTAAACCTTAACCTAAGGCTGGGGGTTCTGCTTCTTTCAATATTTTTCGGAGACCAAAGACCACAAAGGCACGAGAGAGAGTTTTTGAGAGAAAAAGAAGACAACCTGAAGCTAGAGTTGCTGTGGTGCAGAGATCAAATCTTCAATTGGTTTTTCTTTCCTATGACACTGTTTATCATGGTTTTTATTAAAGTTGTTATGAACTAATTCCTTTTGCTAGGGCTACGATGTAGCCTAGCCATGAATACTCAATTTCTTTAGTCAATGTTAATTCCAAATATTTTTCCATGTTGAGTATCTATTACTATGCTTAATGCTTTGAATGTTTGGCCAACATTTAATTGATTTAATGCTAAATTGACGATAGGGATATCCAATTTGGGGCTGCTTCTTGTAATAGATGCCATGGGTTACATGATTAGACAGGGATGTTTGTCATGACTCGTGTGGTTGTTTTGCAGGTTTTCCAATGAACTTAATGGGTTCTTTTTATCTTAATTCCATTACTAGGGATAGAGTGGGTTGGTAATAAGAATACTTTTGGTATAACCAGGATGGAGTATCAAATTAAATAGGGAAAATCGACTGTCAACATGGAGAATAATTAAGATTAACATACTAAGGGAATTGGGTAGAATTGGCTATGGTGAAATCGGAAGCTCTAGTGCTCTCATAACTTGAATCTTACAATCTTATTTTTCTACACTTGCTTTTATTCATTGTTTTTAGTTAATTAATCAATCAAATCTCATCATTCAATTGTTCAAATAAAGTCTTGGGTTAATCACAATTGGTACTTAGTAAATTAAATCACTCTTCGTGGGAACGATACTTTACTTATTTCTATATTACATGCGGATTGTGCGCTTGCAATAAAATTCACATCACTGTGCTCCTCGCAAAATATGAGATTCAGTGGGGTAAAAAGAGAGTATCTTGTTTACATGGGTTTATTTCTGTACATGACAAGATTTAAGAACACAAAATTGGGGTAAATGGCTTCCCACAAATCCGATCCAAGATAATTACAAAACCCATAATAAGGTCAAGGTCGAAGCCTGGTTGAACCACCAAGCTGAACACATCATTCTCAAGCAAGACTGTATTGTTTACTCTCTTTCTAGCTACACTGGCCACCAATTGTCCACTGCGGCTTCTGATTTTGCAATTTCTTCTCCCAAAACAACCCTCAATTCTGAAATCTGGGGTGCCAGTTGCATGAGCTCCCATGAACACCTCAGCTGTTTCACTTTTGTTGCTGCTGCCAAAAAGGCCAGACCCACTTCTCATGGCAAACACCCTGCTGGATTTTGGGCTCTTTCCACACCCATCTTCTCCTCTATATGCATTCCATTGGTCTTGTATGCTCAACATCTGTTCATACAAAATCAAATTCATTAAGCTTTCATGTATCGGTTACAAACCATTATTTATTTATTTTTATACAAGTAATAGTCTAAATTATGGGAAGGGAATTCGAACTTGCATGAGCTCAGTGTTCTGACTAGCTGGCAGAAACCATGTATGCGATTAACAAACAAAGATATTTACTACATTAAAGAGGAGGAAGGCCATAATTAAGAACCTGGGGTTTGAGGGTCAGCAAGGCCCTTCCAGCTCCGTCCATGAGGACAAGGCCTCCTCTAACGCAACAGTTTTTTCTTGAATAGTTGTCCACTCGGAAAGTCAATATTCCGCGGTCATCGAACACTGTAAATCCATCAGTCCCCTGGAAACTCATGCTGGATCTCTTCCACACAGTGAGCGCAGACGGAGGCACACGATGATCATGAGCATTTTGAAGCTCCAGCCGATGATCTTGATAATGATCTTGGTATTTATTCCCTGCAGCCGGATGTATCCTAGACATGGCTAGCTCTTCACAAACAGAAGCGTTCAAGAAGAAGAGAGGAAAAGGTCTCAGTGATGAGAGAGATGAATATTGGCAGAGAGAGAGAGAGGAATATAGCTAGGTTTGGAATATGAGTAGCGACAATGGATTAGCTTTGGTTTTGTGCCTGAACTTAAGAATAAAGCTAGGTCCAAAGATATGTATATATATAGCCAGAAGCCTTGGGATGATTTGGTATATACTATGAGAGGACGTATGAAAGTGGAAACAAAGAGAAAGAGAGCTTTTTGTTAGACTTAGGACATGTGAAATTACTACATAATTTATTGTATTATTTTTTATGACACATGGGTGGGCTGCATTGGAAATATTTAGCGGTTAACACAAAATTCTTACGTAGGTCCCCCGCCCCACCCCAAGCGTTTTATGCTCTAATATTATTCTATCAGCCTGCCTGTTTTCCTTCTTTTCTCTTTTTATTCCTTTTTTTAATTATTATATATAAATACAAAATTATAATGTCTTTATAGATATAATTATGCTATGGTCCTTACGGTATATACAGTGTTCTTGTGTAGTATGATATAATGTCTCTATAGATATAATTATGCTCTGGTCCTTAGGGTATATACAGTGTTCTTATGTAGTACTATAGATATAATTATGCTCTGGTCCTTACGGTATATACAGTATTCTTGTGTAGTATGATGTAATGTCTCTATAGATATAATTATGCTCTGGTCTTTATGGTATATACAGTGTTCTTGTGTAGTATGATGTAATGTCTCTATAGAAATAATTATGCTCTGTTCCTTACGGTATATACAGTGCTCTTGTGTAGTATGATATAATGTCTCTATAGATATAATTCTGCTCTGGTCCTTACGGTATATACAGTGTTCTTGTGTAGTATAATATAATGTCTCTATAGATATAATTGTGATTGACACTGAGATACATATCATGTCAAATTATAACCACGTAAACTAAGATAGACTTTTTCTTGGTAGAGTCTTAATTAGTCATGTTCGATCTTTTGGGAGGCACATTAAGTGCATGGTCGAGGAGTAGGCAAAGTAATGATTTGATATTTTTGGCTTTGTGAATGCATTAGCAAACATCATCAATTTCATGTTTTCATGAGGGCAAGCAATGCATCCACCAAAGGCATATTAAAGCCAGGCAGACAAAGTGGGAGTATGGATGTATGATGACATCATGGGCCAAACTGTCTCATGATTACTATAAACCTCGATCGATCTGGCTATAGCATGATTTACACCAAAAAATATGAGGTTCCAAGTAAAAATGCTGATGCTCATTAATTCAAACTTCATGCTTGCATGTGACTCTCCATTTGTCGTCATACTGAAACTTTGCTCCAAACATTCCCATTTGTATATTTCAATTGGGAATTTTATATATGGTAATTAAGCTTAATTAATGCCTCTCTAACCAGTATTAATTCAAACCCAATAATATAAATTTTCGTGGGTTTAGTTGGAAACCAGGAGATTTCTTGTCTTGCTGTCTGTCGTGATCATTGGCCATGTAATTAGTCCATTAATTGACCATTAAAAACATATTAAAAAAGTACTAAGTGACGAATAAGCCACAAGAAATTTGTTTGATTAAGCAAGGGGGAATGTAAATTGGAATGACAGATGGATAAACAGTAACATCGAAGAAGTTTACCAACTCATTCGTTATAAATACATTAGAATAATAAATTCAAATTCTCATTGAAGAGTTGGGGTTAATTCACGGATTTGGTGATTTTGATTTAAATTATTGACTTTTGTGCCACATAGGATTATATTTATTTTTTAATATATTCTTATGTAATCTTTTTATTTTCTAATTTTTAAAATTATTTTTTGTTCCAATAATGTCCCTTGTGACAAAAATCAGGTAATAATGATTCAAGTCATAATAATTACACATTAACAAAATTTGTAGGAAATGCAAATACAGTAGAAGGGGGAAGTAATTTATATCATCCTTCCTAGACGAAGGTGGGTATTGGGCGGAGGTTTGTTAAAACATGGCAAGGATTATAATAGGGAATCTCTAACAAGATCCAATATCAGTAGTACAAATAGGATAGGTACCTTAGCAATAGTTAAGGTACCTAGACGCATACACCTCTTGTACAGGTAATTACTCATAAATTATCTCTAGTCCATATAATTAAATTGATAAGTTACCTCTAGTCTAGGTAATTAAACCCAAAAGCCAGCTCCTGTGCACATAGTTATACCCCATAAATTGCATCTAATCTAGGTATGTCCTCTCTATAACGACTTAGGTGTTAGAGGTTGTATACATTGATAGAAATGTATTTGACTGTATTAATAATAACATTATAATTATGATTGATAATATTGGTTTTTTTTTTATTGCTACTAATGAAAGCATTTGTAGTCATATATATTTAGAGCTTAATTTTGCCCCCAAAGATAAAATTTTCTGGATCCGCCACTGAATGTATACAACCTCTAACACCTAAGTCGTTATAGAAAGGACACATAATATCCTAGAACAAAATTTGAAGTTTGAGAAATTAGAGCTCATATTGATCAGGTATTGTGTATCAATATTTGGCTATTAGTTCATTTCTTTACTTTTTGCTTTTAAATGACTATCAAGAACTACCTATTTTGAGGAACTCAATCTGTTGCTCACAAGCCAACTTAGTTGTTTGCCCCTGTATACCTACCCCAGCCCCTTATGTGAGGTATTTTATCAAACATGTTGCCCCCACACTCAAACAAATCAACATAAAATTACTAGGCAAATTCATGGTGGAGAACAGGCAGTGAGGGCAATGACCTTCACTGGCCCCTTGCAAGATCCGCCAATGAATACATCCATTACCACAATACGTACCATTAGTGCCAATTAATATAATATATAGTTGGTTTTAGAGATTCTTAATTAAGCAAGTTGCTTAGTGCATGCCCGTGGTTTTAAGTCACTAAGCACTCACAAACAATCACTTAAGCGCGGGATCACATTCTCTCAATAAACAATACAACTTTTCCAAAATCATTAGTTAATTTTTCTTCACGATAAATTAATACCTTTTTTTTTCATGTACGTGTAGAAAAAAAGCTAGCCCTCTGACTTGGAAGCCGACATCCATTCAAACAAAGGGATCGAGTTAGGTGATAAGCAGCTATCTATGTAGAGTAGCCCACCATACACATAAATCCGGCTTCTCTCCAATGAGTTCCTATCCACTAATATGTACTTTTAATTAAGAAGATGATGTCTTTTTACTAATATATGGGAAGTTCAAAAGGGATAAGATATACATATTGTGAAAAGGTGAAATATCCTACGAGAATACAAGCTAGAATTCACAACCTCGTCTGAGTATGTATGACATAGGTTAATGTAAAGCAAGTCTCTTTTGGTGGCTCCATCAGCACTGACTCGAAATTGAATTCAAATCAATTCTTATGAGTTTCACTCTTCCAGATGGAATTTGTCATACACAATATATTGCACTGTTGTCCTACCATTTACAAGTTCATCATCAAATAACAACTAGGACATCAATTCGATTTAGGCTGAGCCACCAAACGGGACCTAAGAGTATATGCAAGCTTGCAGAAATCATAAAACTCACCGCTTGAATAAGTCGATAATACATATGGTCTTATTTAAATGAAATGTCACCTTCCTCTTATTTCTACCTGGCATATTATGGGAATGGATTAAAACTCTCTCTCATCACTACCAGAAATTATGAACTCACGCCTGTGGTTATGGTATGACTATGCAGACACACCAATTAAAAAGGGTTGGATAAGTTCCTCTATAAGATTAGATTAAGACATATGCAATGCGAATTATATATTGATGTTAGTAGCCCTAATTAATTAACATTAACATAACCCTCGAAAACTGGAAAAGCTTCATCAAGTTATGTGGAGTTAGATCATCGTATTCTTCAAATAAACAAGAACAAAAAAAATTAAAAAAACGTTAACTAAGCAATAGCGGCAATGCGGATAACGATTAACGACCTTTTTCATGGCCGGGCATAAAAAATAGTAAAACAGCAACCGATTTCAAAAGGAGGGAGGTGAGAATATTATTGAAGTAAATGCCAATTACGTAAATTAATTACACCACTATCAAGCCACTTAATCAAGGTTACAAGAATATTAGCCTTCAGATGGCATACTTTGATTGAGACATCACTTCGTTCACGTGGTTGTTAATTTTAGTTATCGTTTTGATTAGTTTTTAGTTAACTTTTCTCAGTGTGGTGATGCTGACGGGAGAGAGTGGGAGGAGTAAGAATTTGCGCCAGTGACATCTAATCTCTAGAGAGCTGACATTTAGATTATTCCAGTAATTAATTAAGCATAATACCCTTCTTAATTTTGGATTAACAAAAACTTTAGGGAAAAGAAAGGAGACGGAATATGTTATGTATATCTAAATATGAGGGATAATGTTGTTAATTAGCACACAAACGTACACTAATTCGCATTATCCCTATGAGAATATATACTAATTAATTTTTGTTGTAAATTTTCTTCATTGACGAAATGAGTGGTGCCAAATTAAACTAAAATTAAAGTTAAAATGAATAGTGGCAGCGAAGTCCTTGGACAAGTTGCTGTCGAAAGCAACACGATGATGGTATGTGGACAAAGAAATCGATAATTGAGGTCTTCTTCTGCCTCTGGCATGCGCGCCACACAAAGGAGCTAGTTAGCTGAGGAAATCACCCAGCTAATTTATTCATTAGGATTTGCAAGAGTTCTTTCTGTCCCACTTACTTTAAACTATCAACATGGTCTTCGTCATCCCATTAAGATTCATTAGTCTCGTTAAGAATCAAGATTAATTGGGGTTTGTTGTTTTTTAAGGAAATGAAAGGTACAATGTTGTCTTTTTTCTGTGGTCAGATCAGAACATAAACTAATGGGCCATTTTCAAATTCAAATGTATTCTCTTTCCAATCAAGAAATTAAAAAAATCTTTCTATTCTTATGTTTTTTGGGAAGTTCTTGAAATGAATGACCCCCCAATTAATCATATCATTCATAACTATTACCTTTTTTGAAGATCTTTCCTATTGAGAGGGATAGGGACGATAATATATTAAACTCACACACACTATGTTAGGACTCCAATCCAGGACCTTTCCTAAATGAGTAATTGCTCCAAATCACTACACTAATAAGTCATTTACGTTACTTTTATTTTTTTGATAAGAAAATTTATCATAACTAAACATGTGAACGGAAAGGGGTTTCCCTACAACATGATTTCTCCACATTTCCAAGGGTTGACAGTCCTTCAATTCATGCTTTAATCAACTTTAGGACTAGCAATAATTTGAGGATTTGACTTGTACATACATTTTCATGGGATTTCTGCAAACAAGTTGCTTTAATCAACTTAAGGACTAGCAAGAATTTGAGGATTTGACTTGTACATACATTTTCATGGGATTTCTGCAAACAAGTTGCCAACGCATACATATGCTTAAGAACATTATTTATATAAGACCAGGCTGAAACAAATATACAAGCAATAACCTAAACTACTCTAAATTAATCTAATTTATCTATAAGTAAGAGGAGTCAAACATGAGTGCAAGGAGACGGAATAACTGCCACAGAATTGTTGGAAAATTGGCTCACATTAAGGATGCAAGCTTCGGAGAAGGCGACCGGTCACCAAGTAGGTGCAACTGGTCGTTTTGAAGCATAGTAGAAAACTGGAAAAAATTGCAGAAAGCGACCGGTCACCATGAACTTGAGACCGGTCATTTTCAAGCAGAGTGCAATGCTTTGGTTCTGCCTTATTGCAACCGGTCGCAGGTTCCTGGCGATCGGTCGCCGCCACGCTGGGTTGATTTTTCCACTCGTTTTTTCAGGTTCTTTTCACATGTGTTGGTTCCCTACCTAACTCCAAGCGCCTCCAAAGACTTTTATGGGTTCTAAGAAGTTTGGCAACCTGTTGGAAAAGCTGGAACTTCATAATGTTGTTGGTTGGCTTGTTTCATAGCACCTACTCTATGGTTTCCTCAAATCATGTGTCAATGTAGGGTGTCTGATGTTGAATGGAGGTTTCCTACTTATCTACTTAAGTGGGAAGTGTAGAGACTACAAGGGTGTAAGATTAAGGAGTTCATGGGGGCTCAAGAGCTAGTGTGTAAGCCAAGAAAGCCAAGAGGAGAAAGCTCAAGAGTTGGAGTTTTGTAAGTCTAGAAACCAAGTGAGAGAAAACCATAGTGTGAGAGAGAGTGTTCACAAGTGCATCAAAATGTTGAGTAAGGGGTGAGAAAGAAAAGAAAGCTTGGGGAGAGAATAGAGTTCAAAGGGGTTTTCTTTGTAAATCAAGGTTGTAACTTATTCTTTCATTGGTGAATTTCTCAAGGGGATCCCTAAGAGGATGTAGGCAAGATTGGCCAAACCTCTATAAATACTTGTGTCATTTTGAGCTTGGTTATTTTCTATATGTATGTGAGTGTTTGATTCATCCATCATTGTGTTTGTCCAAAGTCCATCAACAACAAAATCATTAAATAAGTGCATTCATTTACACAACATGAATAACTGCCATAACCAATTGACCTAACCCACAGAAAAACTCAAGAACACTTATTAGAGAGAATAAAATACATGATATGATGAGCAAAGCAAGAATATATGTGATGGGTGTAGATCTAAAATACATGATATGATGAGCAAAGCAAGAATATATGTGATGGGTGTAGATCGATGCATATATGCACACAAAAATATATTGAAGCATACATTATTATTCAGCCAAGTTGCCCACGTGGGGTGTGTCAAAGATGATATTTTTATACAAGAACAAGAAAGAAGGTCGACGTACGTTATTGATTTAAGATTTCTAAACATCGAATAATTTCCAGAGCTCTCTGACACTGCAAGGTTGTCATCATTTGTATTTTAGCCATCGGCTCAAAACCCACTAGTTTCAAATTAACAATAACAATAATTTCAAAGAAAAAAGAAAGAGAGAGAGTGCTAAATATAATTTCAAAGGGAAGAAGGAAAGCTATTAAGCTTTAAACAGAAGCTGTGCAATTGGTGCAGTTGCAGGTCTTGGGGACGAAAGCACAGACGCCAAAGGGCTTGTTGGGAAGCTGGCAGTCGATGCCGAAGCAGCAGGGCATGGAGGTACACGTGGTGGCCGAGCAGCACTTGCACAGCAAGCACAGCTGGTACGGCGCCAGCCGCCGCCGCCGCTGCCGCTGTTGTATATCATCATGATTATGAGGAGGAGCTTTTAACACGTCGATTAATAGCCTATACTCCGTCGTGCCGACCGGCTGCAACGTCCCGGCTGGTTGGTTTGGTATCGGCTGATACTCATCTACAGCTGCTGCGCATCATGTATTTAACGGTGAATGATTGAATTGAAAGTTGAAGAGTTTTGACCCAAAAAAATGAAAGTTGAAGAATATTGTACAGAAAAATAAGTTACTTACCAGTTGCAGGAGTGATGGCTAACAGGGCGGTGACGATTAGAAAAGGCACTAGTTTTATGGGATTTTTACTGTTTGTGAGGTCGTCCATGTCAACCAAGCAAACATGCAGATACAACAGTAGCTAGCCAGGGAGAGACCAGAGAGAGAGAGAGTTGGGGGCGAATAAAATTGTGTGGTGGAAAGCAGTGGAGAAGAGATTTTTTAAAGAGAAAGTGGGTCAATGACAATGAGAACAGTTTTTTTCTTTTCTATTTTGGGTCTCAGGCTGTATAGTACTATATAGCAGGACATTAAGGAATCATCATCAAGATCCGACCTAATTGTTGTGGACAATATTTTCTTAAGAAAATAAGAACATTTATGAAACAAGTAAACTTGGAGATAAGAAAATAAAATAAGGAGATGAGTTTCTAATATTGATGTCCATGAACCCGAGGGGGCATGGAAGGAAGAAGGGGGTTGTTGAAGGTAAAGATCCTTCGTGTTCTAATACTGATTTTAATTTTTAACAATCGATATTGTTGGAGGAAGGGAAAATGAACCCTCGGTCTCGGTCACTTGAGCTAGAACCCTTGCATATAACACTTTTCTAAGTTCCTAATTTTGTTGATTATTCAACTTATGCACCAAGAAATATCCACATAGAGGCAAACACTGGGAAATAAGAAAGTCACACAATAAAAACATATTGACCAACTATGGACCTTTGAACATAAGATTTAGGATTAAGTTCTGAATATTGTTAATTATCAGACTAGTGACCAACTATGGCCTTTGAACATAATAACACACTGACACCTCCTCCTTTTAGGAATTAAGGTGAGCTTGAGTTCTTACATTCAATTACAAACAGAGGCAACTTCCATAGCCGTAAGAGAATGAACAAACCTAAATACAAGCAGGGGTCAAACAGAAACGATGACGAAAGGTAGAGGAACACGGCAACCCTACGTATATGGAAAACAATGACATATACATCCATAATTTAACAAGCAAATTCTGTCATTGCAAAAAAAGGTTGAGGGATAACGCATACAAAGTACAAACAAGTATACATATAGATGACATTCTCATCTAACTCTGCATGCTGCAGGACCTCCTGGCGAATAGTTTGGGTTGGGAGATCGACAAACAGCGCCTGGACCTACATTGTTAGGAAACCTGTGATGCATTCGATACTCAGGGATTCTGCTCATCGCAAATGGTCCGCCCGTTGACGATTCACTTGGTTCGTTACAACTTTGTAGAGGCTCTAGAGTTTCAACTACATCACTCATTAAGGGCCTTGCTTTGGGGTTTTGGCTGAGACAATAGTATGCCAAGCTGCAGGCTTTCTGAGCTGCCCTAACTGAGTACTGATTATCCAGCCTAGGGTCAATTATTTGTAGCAACTTTCTCTTGTCATTCAGTTTCGGCCGTGCCCAATCTACCAAGTTCTGCTCCTTGCTTGGTCTCGTCTTGTCAACAGATCTCCTTCCTGTCAAAAGCTCAAGGAGAACGACTCCAAAGCTGTACACATCACTCCTGGCAGTCAGGTGGCCTGCCCATTTCATAAGGATTTGATTCAGAAAAGCAGCATATAAGCATGTATACATGCAAATTAATATTCCTACACTAAGTGAACAACAAAACTAGATACATGCACAGCAAATGTCAGCATTTCTTCATTTGTTCATACATACAATTTTGAAGAGAAAAAGAGGACCACGGAGAAAAACTTTTAATCAGTGAGTTACAGAACAGAGAAAACAGGGTAGTTGGGCATCACAATACTCTCGAGTTCCAATCTGCAAGTCACTCGTCATTTCAATAATAAAATGCATTTGAAATCCAAAACCTTTAGAGTCAAGAACAAAACATCTAAAAGGAGGACTGTTCTATTCCTTACATATTTAAGTTACTGATTAGAGTCGTTGCATGTGTACCATATTTGTGTTTGTAGCTTGAGGTTCAGGATTCCAAGCTAAATGAAAAAAGACTTAATACTTCTACACCGCATCCATAAGCTGATAACTCCTTAATGTGGCTTTTATGAAAAGATTTGAACAGAATGTGCATTGAAGCTGCCAAGAATCCATGAATTCAAATCCAGATTTTATAGTAGGCAAGCATTTATGACAAGATTTTAACTGAAATTGCATTGGAGCTGTCAAGAATATATGAATTCAATTTCCAGTTGCTATAGAAGCCAAGCATTTATGAAAATATTTAAACAGAAATGCACTGCATCCAAGCATTCAGAATACTGTAACATAGGTGTCGTTCTCTGAAGCAATGTTGAAACTCTATGACCATCAAGCACTATTGCTTATGTTCATCACAAGAAGAGCTACTCAATCTCTAGATCTCCCCTTCACCCAAGAGCCTGCTTTGGCATTACCATACCAGGTGCAGCCTTCCCCTTTTAAAACCAATTAATCCAAAAAAACTCGATCTGTCGCTAGTGACAGGATGAAAGACAATTTGAAAATATAAGCTTACAACATACTTCCATATCAAGCAGAGAATTACGGCATAATATTCCTCAAATGGTACTAATACTGGTGATACTTGTCGGCAATTTTGCTATAGGAAGCAGTCAGATTGTTTCCCACTTGACTAATTCAATTAGAAGACTCATGATGTTCAAGCTACAGCTACTACATAAGCTCTGATTCAAGCATATCCAACATGTAAGAATGCCATACCAGTCATTACATATTCAGGGGCTGCATATCCATAGGTACCCATAACTCGAGTTGATACATGGGTTTCATCCCCTTGGGGTCCAGCTTTAGCAAGCCCAAAATCAGAGAGCTTGGCAGCATAATCCTGCAAACACATGCAACCAGTGAGACTAATTGAAGCTTGCATGTCATCACTAAGTCAAAAAATTTAGCATAGAAATCAACATGTAGAATCTAAAAACTCAATAAACACCACTTACAGAGTCCAACAAAATATTAGAAGTCTTGAAGTCCCGGTAAATAACTGGCCTTTCAGCATTGTGAAGAAAAGCAAGTCCTTTGGCAGCTCCCAGAGCAATCATCATCCTCGTTCCCCACGACAATGGAACGGTTGCCTCTAAAATGCCCACCAAATTTAAATTAGCAACAAGAACAACAAAAATCATCAAAAAAATCCAAAATTTGAAAGATTGTGAGCTTAATTACTCCGGAACAAGTGATTCTCAAGGCTTCCTCGAAACATGAACTCGTAAACAAGCAATCTGTGATCGTCCTCGCAACAATATCCAATCAATTTCACGAGATTGGGGTGGCGAAGCTGACCGAGAAAGTTGACCTCCGTCAGCCACTCGCGGTGGCCCTGAAGACCCTCCTTGTTGAGGACCTTGACGGCGACGGGCAGAGACTTGAGCCCAACCCTCACATTCTCGTCAATGTAGCCCTTATACACAGTCCCGAACCCGCCTTCCCCCAAAATGTAGTCGGAGCGGAAGCTCTTGGTGATGGTCTCGAGCTCGAAGAGGGTGAAGGCGATGACGTGCGTGTAGAGCACCGCATTCTTCCGCGCGTCCTCGACGTTGCGTGGGGTTGAAGGATCGCTCAGATCTGAAATCGAACGGCTGTGATTCTGCTTCTTCTCGCCGTTCTTCACTGACGACGACAGAGTGCTCAGCTGCTGAACTGCTCAATCAAAAAGCTGCAAGCTTAGCTGAAAATCACAACACAAATATAGAAAGATCTGAATTCTGAGACCGAACAGGCACGCACCTTGAGCATTCGTTACCACAGCTGACTCCTCCCTCGTTCCACAGTTCCCCATCTTTACTGAATTTGACCGTTACAAGCAGAAGCAGTAAGTGAAAGCCAAAGCTGGTGAAGATGAAGTTGTGCTCCGACTCTGCTGGTGGTGCAGAGTTTCATTCTTCAGTGGCTTTCTCCTCCTCCTCTCAACTTTTTCCCAGCTTTTTATCTTCTTCCTCTTTCTCTCTCTCTCTCTCTCTCTCTCTCTCTCTCTCTCACTCTCTCACTGTTCTTAACACTTAATTAGTAAGTAATTAGTATTTAACTACGAGGAAGAAAATTAATAACGGTTTTAAGTACAAACAGTAGAGCATAAAAAGGTAAAGAAAATCCTAGTTTCCTTCCCCTAGTGGCACTTCTGCAAGGTTCAAATTTTAAAACCTGACCTGCCCTCTTTCTCTCCTTAAACTCTATGATGAGAGCTGTGATGGCGATGGACCTGCGGCTGTGGATCTTCTCCTGCCTCCTCTTTGCTGTTGTTACAGTGTGCGGGGACCACTTTTTACTTCCAATTATGTATTTCTCTCCTTATAATATTAGTACCAGATAGATTTCATTTTTTTCGCACAATTGGGGAAATTTTTGGAAAGCCCAAATTGAAAAGATTGGATCTTGGGCCTCAAGAAAAGCCCTAACGCACTACCCAGCACCCACTTTTCCTATGGCCTTATCCACAATCCATGACTCATCATAGATAAGATTTGGGAAAATAAGAAGAGGAGCAAAATACTGTGTTGTATGGTTTGGGAATGGCGATGGCAATGGCAATGGCGTTGGCAACGGCAACTGGAACAGTGGAAAGTGTAAGCAGCAGATGGAGCATGGCGTCTCTGAGGTCGGCGCTGCCTTCAACACCAGATAGGTGTACGGTTTCTGCATCTTCGTCTTCTTCACCATGCGGGCATCGGAGTCTGCGCCTCAGCGTCAGCCTCAACCAGTCTCTCCACAAACCCCAATTTGGGTCCTTCACTGGTCTCTCTCCCCTCAATCCTCTTCTATCGCTTGGCCTTTCCGGTATCACTCTTTTCTCCATCACTTCATTCATTTCGTTTTGTTGTTAAATTTCTGCTGTTAGTGAATTAGAGGGGTATAAATGGAGGTGGAGGCAATTGGGTTCAACTGTGCGAGTGAAATTATGCATCTTTGTTTGTTATTTCAGTCCAAGTTTGAACCTTTGTATATCTGGGTACGTGTTCTGTTTTCAAGTCCTTCACCTACCATTCTATTTCATCCGCAGCTACACATTTTATACTTCCAAAGTAACCTCTAGTGTTCAATTTTCATTTCAGCTATATAATTCAGATGGTTTTGGGACTTGCTCAAATCCATATTTGCATGGCATTGTTGATTTTGGCTATCTTACTTTTATCCTGAGATTAATTGCCCTCACATTTATGCAAAGAGTAACTTATATGTCATACATCTTTGAGATATGTTTTACATCATTTGATTTCTCTGTCACTGACCATGCAAAACCCTTAAGTTATTTTATCTATCTTCGCGCAGAGTATACAAGTTTTGAGCATAACTTCACCATTATTGATAATGGTGGCCGAATTTTGGCAATGAGACATGGCAGGAAAGTCCCTAAGCTCAACAGGCCTCCTGACCAACGAAAAGCACTTCTGCGAGGCCTCACTACTCAGCTCCTTAAACATGGCCGCATCAAGACCACTCGAGCAAGGGCAAGTGCCATGAGGAAGTATGTTGACAAAATGATCACATTAGCCAAGAATGGATCCCTTCATAAGAGGAGACAGGCTCTGGGCTTCATCTATGAAAAGCAGATTGTCCACGCTTTATTTGCCGAGGTACCAGACAGATATGGAGAAAGAAATGGTGGTTATACGAGAATTATTAGAACACTGCCAAGGCGAGGAGACAATGCACCCATGGCATACATTGAACTTGTGTAGGTCTGAATTCTGTCAATTGAGATGATTTTGCGGGTCTGATTTCATGACAATTCTAATTTAGACATTGATTCCAAATCCTTTCCTTCTGTTCATCATGCTGGGATTGTATTGTATGAATAGTTAATGGCTTTAATTCTTAATCAGAGATGCATTGCAAGCCTGTTTGTGCGATTTGAATTTCTGTTCCTTTCCCATCATTGTGCTATAAAATTATAAATCATCCATCTTAAGATAATTTTTCCCTTCATCTATGATGATTTATTTACATTGTATTCCTACTTGGAATTTTGCAGAGTAGGCCAAATATATAAATGTAGGTGTGCCTTCTCACGACTCTCTTAGCTTGAAAATATTTCTACAGAAGCTATATCTTGTGCACATGTCTACTTTGAGTTGAGTATCAGAAACTTTGACAAAACATAGACCATTAGGGGTAGTGATATTGTATATGAACTCTTCTTCCTTGATTAAACTAATGTTTACTAGTCTTTATGTTAACTAAATTAGATCAATTTTCCAAGTCAAAACTCTTACTTTTCTGCTTTCTACCAGTCAAAACTCTTTATTTGATCGGTATGTTTCTACTTTTGCTTGGTGAGAACTAGTTATGCATGGTGGAAAATACTTGCCCCAGTGCCAGGACTGGGATTGGTAGGGAAAAGAGAGTTTTTACAAAGTTATTTTTGAAGATGGTGAACTATATTTTACCTATCAAAAAGAAAATGAAAATGCTTTGCAGCTAGTTTTCTACGCTTTCTTTCTGTTCATATTTCCACCTCTAGAATAGTAAGTATGTAAAACACGCCTATATTTGTGCGTGTGGAAGACCATCTTTCTGCTTTGTGCTCAAAGTCTTGCTGCAGATGTTGACAGGGCGTTAAGTGCAGCCTTGCTTGAGTTGTTTGCAGATGGCAATTTTGGTTGGGATGAAAAGTCATCATTTCCTTTTTCATTCTTGACAATCAATGGACTGAAGTGACTCTCCAATACGAAAGTTGAGACCTTCAGTGCCCTCAAAATTGCCTATTTGACTTGAGTTTTGCTGTGGATTTCTCGTTTAGTCGGCCAACCCTTGGACCGTATGAAACATGAGGCCCTCGTCCAGCAGCACACATCCTTTCTTTCTAGATATTAACATGAGGTCGGTGTGATATTTTCCCAGGGTGGTTCACCTTCTCTCCATATTTGACAGCACATTGATGAAATTGGTAAAACTGGCAAACTACATAAATCAAAATAAACTTTTGCCATAAATAAATACTGAACTATTTGTTTCATTATCATCCACTTATTACTATTCTTGTGAAAACATTTATAGAAAAACAAAACAACAACAATGTTAGGCTTTGAAAAGTATGACCTTGGAATTGTTCTTGTTTCTGTTCTGTCTGACCAAAATAGAAGACTCTAGAATTATGAGGAAGTCTGGCCAGCATTTATGATACATGACAATTGAATCTTTGGATGTAACAGCTCGTGAGATACAGCTGAGGAGAGATAATCGAACCATTGACACAGTCTAATTCTAAACTCTTTCTTTCCGAAGTAACTTAACTTATACGTTACGGTATATACACACTCTATATCTCACTCGTCACATAACTTACGTAACAAGTGAAATTGAGAGGGTAGACATATTCTCATGACAATGAAGTTTTACATCGCCACTACGGTCATTCGACTTGTGCTACACGTAGTCCTATGATTTCCTGGTGCATATGCATTGAAAGCAAAAAGGTGAATTGTTGGAACAGAAAACACAAGGGCATAGGTAGTCTGGTCATGTTTGGGAATGGAATTTATAATTAATTCGAGATTTTGGAATGGAATTCATAATTGATTCAGGATCAGGCTTAAGGTAAAGTAAAGCAAAGAGTTGGTGAAAGTGGGGAATTTGGGGTCTTTTCACTCACAGCTCCAACCATACAGCCCATCACCACTCATGTTCAAGTCCCTCTCAGCGTGACGCTGCTTCTGTCTCCACCTCCTTTTCCTCAATTTCAACTCTCCTTTATGCTTTCTATCCAAATCCATAACATTCACATTCATTTCAAGCGGGTAAAAGTATTTACCGTATACTCGATGTTCTAGGTTCGATTTCTCATTTTTTAATATCACTTATATATAAAAATTAAAAAATTAAACCATTCAATCAATTGCAAATTCCTCCTTTTCACCAATTTATTGATCACAAACCCCAGCTACCCACGATGCCAGAGAAAAACCATGATTATAAACACGGTTTCTTTCTGCTTTAGAATTTTGACCCCCCACAGCCACAAGTCCTTGCCTTGTGGTTGGAAATGGAATCCAATGATCAACTGCGTTGTTCTTGTTGGGGCCTAGCTAGTTGTAACTTTCACCAAACATATAATCTTTAATTTAAATGTTAGGTCTTTGGTGTCGGTCCAAAAAACTTTGCCCCGTACTTGTAAGTTTTTTCCTTTTTTAATGAATTATATGTTCCACGATTGGTTATGAGGAATTGGAGAGATATACTCACGTATTGCATTATTATATTATAATACGGCCAAAAACAAAAGAGAAAATTCAAATTTTAGTATAACTCCCTACTTGCCTAGTAAATTAGAAATACGAGACAAAATTAACTGCATGTTGTGGCAAAAAAATAGTTATGCTAAGGGAGTATGGATTTTGTAATTTGTCATGGGGTCAAATTGCATCTATATATATATATATATATATACATCATGCATGGAAGAACTTAATAGGGAGGTATAGTAGGTTGCGGCCCTCACCCATTCACTAGACGAAAGGTTATTTGCCTTGCAAGCACAGAAAAGACGTTAAGAAACAAACCATCTGGAAGTATCTGGAAGCATTCGATTTCTTAAAACAAGTCCAATCCTAAAATCTCATTATAAAAAAACACTCAATAAAACAGGACATCAAAGTCATTTAATTATGAAAATTAAATTAAATTTTTTGAGTTTATTTATAGAAATTAAATAATGTATAATTTATCTGTATCACTAGTGTTAAGAAGGTGTATATAACTAAATAACTATACTTTCTTTTCCATACAATTTGGGGACCATCATTGGATGGATATAATTTGTAAATGCTCAAATGGATGGAAACAAACCTAGCTATGACTTGCTCAACTTTGTCTATTGAATCTCTCAATTTTCAATTATATCTTGTTGGAATAAATAAATAATTTAATTCATAGAAAAAGTCAGATGTCTTCCACTTGTTAAAACTTAAATGGCTCAGGGGAGTCGCACAAACCGCCCTAGCCAATGGGCATCGTTATCACTTTAATTAAACTAATTACTTGCATCATTAGGAGAATTAAACATTATAATTTAAATAAAATGACTATGAACAAAGCATAGAAAATATCTTTGGGGAAGAAATGACAGGCGTCTCTCCTTTCCACCACATATTGGTCGACAACCACAAAATATAAATTATTTTTTTATATAAACCAAATAATTAAATACTCGAAATAATTTTGTATTGGCTTAGAAGTAAAGATAGCCCTACCCTGGCTAATTATGAGAAAAAACATTTACAAAAAATATATTCCTTATCAAGTTGCATCAGACGGTAGGAAGATCAGCCACCTCTCTCATCCTATCCGTTAATTTCCATTCGTATTTGTTTATTTTATTTTGGGTGACGTCACAACTTGGTGGCGCACTCGTGATGTGACTTTTTATTTCAAAACGACGAGTAATTTTTGAGTGTTTTCGGTACACCACGTGGTTGGTATATCATCTACTAGACGGAGGATATGTGGAATATTTCCAATGCAACCCGCCCACATGTCATAAAAAATAATGCATTAAATTAGAGAGTAATTTCACATGTTTTAGATCTATTTGATGATACATCAACCACGTAATGTACCCGGAACATTTAAAAATTTCTCCAAGACCACGGTGCTTTTGATTGGGTGCGCACATGTTCGAAGTTCAACGCTTATTTTACACTCCATTCATTTTGGACCACGAAAACTCAACACACCCGCATTTCCACCCTAAACGCCGAATCTATTTTGTGTGTATATATATTTGCCAACTTGTCTCTTAAAATTATTCTCACAACCTCCAAAAAAAAAAAAAAAAAAAATCTTTTACAAGGCTTAATTTTCTGAGCTCTGCTACTGCTGCCATCAGAGATTTTTGGAAGGCCAGGAATGACAAAGGTGTACCCAAACGCTGCCAATGCCAAAATTGCCCCTGCCTACGAGCCTGAGAGGCCCAAGCTTTCTGGTTCCGACCAGGATGATGCGACGGTGCTGACTGTGTGGAAGAAGTCTTTGCTGCTCAACTGCAATGGCTTCACGGTGTTCGACAAGAAGGGCAACTTGGTCTTTAGGGTTGACAACTATTTGGCTGGTCACAAGGGTGAGATCGTCCTCATGGACGCCTGCGGCAAGCCTCTCCTCACCATCCGCCGCAAGGTATACACAATAAAATGTTATGTGATTCCTGTACTTAAGTGTAGTAATAAAACGTTACATAGGATAGGACGTTTCATACGTATGTGTTTCAAAAATAAAAAACAATAATAAAAGGAATATGTATGTAAGTAATTTGTGGCTGATGATTGTACGTAAATATGATTTGTTAAATCAGCGGCTGAGCTTGGGGGACAACTGGGTGGTGTACGACGGAGAAACAGCGGTGAACCCGCGGTTCTGCGTGAAGAAGAACGTGAGCATCCTCAACAACAAGAAGTGTTTGGCGCACGTGACCTCCGCCAACAATGGCAAAGGCGCTTCCAAAAATTACGACAACAAAAACGCGGTGCTCTATCAGGTGGAAGGGTCGTACGGGCAGCGGTGCTGCGCGGTGTACGACAACAAGAGGAGGAGGGTGGCAGAGATCAAGAGGAAGGAGGCGGCGGTGGGCGGAGTTGCCCTCGGAGTCGACGTCTTCCGCCTCATCGTGCAGCCCGAGATCGACACGTCGTTGGCCATGGCCTTCGTCATCTTGCTTGATCAGATGTACGGGACGTCGTCGTTTTCGAGGCGTTCATTTTGATTTCGTCAACCACCTTTTTCCCCTTGGTGGATTCAAATCACCCTCTTCTCCTCTTCCTCTATAAATTCTCAACACCAATATTCTCCTCTTTTGCTTTTCTTTTCTTTTTTTCTGTCTGAGCATCGATCTTGTCGTGTCCCAGTCTTCCCCACGTGCACCTTTTTTTTTCTCGCTTATTTTTAAAAAAATTTCGGAAAAAATCAATGAAGCTCTTGGTTTTTTCCTTTTATATAAAAAACCAAGCTTCGAAGTGAGGATGTAAATATCAGTTAGAAACCACACAGTTTTTTCTTCTTCTTTTTTTCGGGTTCTGTCTGTCTCTGATCCTCCGTTCCACCCAGGTATTGTGGGATTACGTTTTCCATTGTTAATAATTTTCAGCAGAAACATTTAATGATGTATGGAAAGCTGATTGATATGATCAAATAGTTTTTACAGGAATATATATCTTGTTGCTGTTTTATGTATTGGAAGTTTAACTAATTGGAATATCTTTCAATATCTTCTTTTTAAATTTACTCGGATCATCAATTATAACATGGGATATATTAACACAGCAAAAAAAAATTATGAAGTTCAATTATGATCGATTGACCAATAACCAATGTGATGTTTACAATTCGATGGCACATCAATATCAACCCTAAAAGATAGCTTGAGGAACTTTCCTATTCAGATGAGAGATAATATATTAACTCACGCACACTACACGTATGTTAGGACTCAAACCTATAACCAATGACGGATCCACCATGGGGTCAATGGGGTCAGACGACCCCATGGCAGCTTTAGAAATAGCTTGGAGGTCCCTAGTTTCTCTTGGCAGTTATGGGAGATGACCCCATGGAGGAGAAGATGCAAGCTGCAAGGGAGAAGAAATAGGGAGGAAGAAGAGAGAGAGAGAGAGAGAGGGAGGAAGAAGAAGAAGACTCAGAGGGAGAAGAAGAGAGAGAGAGAGGAAGAAGATAGGGAGGAAGAAGAGAGAGAGAGTGAGGAAGAAGAAGAAGACTCAGAGGAAGAAGAAGAGAGGGAGAAGGAAGCAGACAAATGGGGAAAAAGAAGCCGACACAAATGATAAAAAAAAGGAAGATATTTGTTAGGGTTTTTTTAAATATTTTTTTAATTCTGTTGGGTAGATCTATAAATAATAAAAGTAGACATTTATAGCATAAATATATCAATTACCATGGTGGTCTTTTAGTTGAAAATGAGGTTAAGGTCAAGGGTTCAACACCCATTGTGCCCCATATTTTTGTAATATTTTAGGTATTTTATTATTTGAGTTATTTTTGGGTTAGTTATTTATTATTTGGGTTGGTGTTATTATTTTGATGAAATTTATGGTTTACATAATACATATATGGGCTTGATGTGTTGAATGATGTTATTGTTAATTCGAATAAGTTTGGTGTTTTTTTTTTTGCATTGTTTTCATCTTAAAAAGAAAATCGGAATTTTAACTATGACCCCATGTGATAACAATCCTGGATCCGTCACTGCCTATAACTTTTTTCTGAGAAAATAATTGCTCCAAACCACTATACTAGTGGGTAATGCGACACTAAAAAATAGTTTTGATAATTAAAAAAACATATGAGAATGAGACAGAAAGAAAAACGTAAGCTACATAGTAAATGTTTGGTATGTTGGTTTGCCAATTTCATTACGCAGTTGTTAATCTTACCTAAATCATAACCTCCTATAATTGAGAGAGAGCTATAATATCAAGAAGAAGATAAGCATTTGATCAAAGGAGCTCATTGGTGTACATTCGTCGGATCCCCAAACTTGAAGCCTTTTATAGTA
The DNA here is from genome assembly GCA_024362665.1 of Prunus padus. Classification (NCBI taxonomy): domain Eukaryota; kingdom Viridiplantae; phylum Streptophyta; class Magnoliopsida; order Rosales; family Rosaceae; genus Prunus; species Prunus padus. The sequence continues at coordinate 3,670,641 of JANFAM010000019.1, forward strand.
TCTCCAACTGAAATGTCAAATTGCCACATGAACATGAAATGACAAAAATTAAAGGTTAATATGATATTTGGGTAGAGTTCAAATTTTTTTCCAAAGTGTCAAATTGCCACATAAGCCTTCAAATTCAAATTTAACATTTTGCATTTGACATCTACGAAGTCGTTCTATGGTGAGAGTGCCTGAAATTACCTATAGGATGACTAAAAATGCCTAAAGGGAGGGGGTGAATAGGCCAATTTAAGATTATAATCAATAAATAAAAATATTTGAATGCAATATGAATAATGAAAGTATTTGATAAATCACCAAGTAAACAAGGAACACTTGATGACTTATCTCAAAGATATGCACACAGCTTTTACTTTGAAATTATATATGCTCAAAAACCTATATGTCGAATTTGTAAAACAAGAGAGGCACTCTTCTTTTTGTTCCAAACAAATTTTCCCTAGTCAGCCCAAAACTGAGAGTCCACCACCTCTCTTTAATTATGACCCCCTAGTTTAATCCAATAAGGTCATCTCCAGTCATAGGGCTAAATGTAGTTCATGGCTAAAAATTTAGCCCTCCAAAATATTAATTTTTTAAAGAATAATACAGGGCTAAAATTTTCCATCTCCAGCCATGCAGGACTATATTTTAGGGTCCTTCATATTTTATTATTTTGAGAAAAACTATGGTATAACACTCATACACTCCACAACTATGTATTGTTTAATTTAATTAAACTACTATTTGTGAATAAGTAGATAATGTGATATAATTTGTAAGAAATGTGGAATGAAATTAGTGGGAAAATTTTTGAAGAAATTTTGAGGTATTTATACACAATTTTTAGGCTTTTAAATTTTAAAATATAATAATAATAAAGCCAGCAAAGGCAATTAAAAAAGAAATTGGATGGGTTTCAATGGTCTAACCTCCAACAGTCATGATCTAGAATTTTTTTATAATTTTTTTTAAACAACTCGAATTGAAAACATTTAAAAACATGACCACATTTAAAAAATAAAATTAAAAAAATGGATGGGTTTCAATGTGCATTGTGCAATATGAAAAGCACATGTATGGGGTCTACAAAAAATTTCGCATAGGCCAAAGCTGGGCTACATGTGGCCTAGTTGGAAGGCTAAAGGGCCACATTTGGCCCTCCAAATTTGGCAAAAATTTTGTTTAGCCCATGACTAGAGATGGGTTTTGCATTATTTTAGGGCTATATTTGGGATATAGCTCATGGCCGGAGATGGCCTAAGGGCACACATCAAAGACGTCCAAATAGGACCACATATATTAATCAATTATGACTATTAGTTTTGATTCAATATGGACTCTTAGGGCTTGTTTGGCATTCTTTGTCTTTGTAAAAATAATCATTGTCCAGTTCTTTGTGAGAGAAAGCGAGTTTAGCGTTTGGTAAACTTTTTGTTAAAAGTGTTGTTGGTACTAATTCCCTCATAATCAGAAAATAATTCCCGCAAAATCATTAAACCAGTAACTTCTTGAAACTAATTCTGCATAATCGAGAAAATGAAAGCACCTCATTAGCTGTTTTCCCTTATAGCTTTCTCTCACATCAATTTTTAACAATAAGTGATTTTCTCATAGTTTACCAAACGGGCTGGGCTTCCCAAAATTTTTTAAAAATCACTTATTATCCCAAATAAGCAATGCCAAACTGGCACTTAGTGAAGACGCCAACCGGCCAATCTTTAATAGAAAAACAATATCTATTAAAACAAATGAATAGTGCAAGTCATAATAGGAAAAGATAATATTTTATCTTAAATCAAAATAGAGTCCAATTAGGATAGTAATCTCTAGAGATAAAATCTAATCCTATTAAAAATAGGACTAACATAAAAGCATTTGAGTGAAACTAACTCCAACTAGGAATCCTGTAATGAATGTATGATTATGTCATGATTTACCTGAAAATCAAGTTTCTCATATCGATCCAGTCAATCTTGAGAATCCGGAATTGAATGTGTTGCGCCAAATCTTCTAGCAAACCATATTCACACACTAATTCCCTACATATGCTAGAGTCTAGGAAATGACAATACAATTTTCATACTAACAGTGCCATACATGGACTATAGATGTGGACCATCATATTAGCCACATAATTTATTTAAATAGTAACTTAACTTAATTTTAATGAAATAATTCAATGGCTAATATGAATTTCGCGACATCTCTCTTAGAGATGCTCTTTTAAGTCCAATTTATATTACGTTACCGAATAAAATATTTGTTCAACTCTAATGAAAGAGTGCGGCCCAGACAAAAAAAGCAGAATGCTTCTTGCATACCAATGCAAACGATTGCCCCAATTTATTCTTAGAAGAGTATCAACCCAACCAGTCATGTTGGGCTTAGGCCCATACCAAGGCCTAACTCACATCGCATCCTCTCTCATTTTTCTTTACATATGATTTTTTTTTCTTTTTTGAGTTTGTCAAACAAGATATTTTCTTTCGGTATGCTTTTGACATCATTGTAAATTTGTTAAGTTTTTTTAATAAAAATAAAAAATAAAAAATATCTCTAATTAGGAGTAAATTATTAAGGATATTATTTATGCTCTTTCAAATGAGATCATTAGATAGATACATGCATCTCCCTAAGGTCAAAGCATGCTCAATATGAGTCATTTCCTTAACTTATATGAAATCAACATAATTATTTTTCTGACTCTTTTTTTTTTTTTTGAGAAGGAGTTTCTGACTTTCTATTATTCAATAAATTAGCTTTACGAGTTTTAAGTCAGCTACATAGTGTAACCTATCATGCCATCACAAGCATTAATAATGAACCCGACGCAATTTCTTATTAAACAATATGCACGCATGCTCTTTTTTTCTAGTGCTTCACTCACTCATGTACAAAAAAAAAATAATGTAATTCAAAATCCCGAAAAACAGACTTCAGCATTATAAACACATATATTTGTGAAGTTTAGGTGATCCATCAAGTCGTTTAATATCTTGAATTAAGTTAAGCAAAAGAGCATGAACAAGGCAACGTAACGGTAAGGGTCACCTATGACCAAAAAAAAAAAAACGGTAAGGGTCACTTTTTATATAAAAAATCGAGGCACGCAATTGCAACTAGAGAAATCATGTTTATAGATATCGGTTTAGCAAAGTTGATTAGAACGGATATACTCACACTCTGCACTCGAGTTCGATTCCCCTTCTCATAATTTAGATTAGATTAGAGTAGAATATCAACTGTATAAAAAAAAAACCATGTTCAAAATTTAAATGATGCATTTTTGTTTAAATTTATTTTTAATTCTGTAGTTATGTCGGCAGTTAAATTTAATTATGGAGTCAAATAATTTTACAAAGGTTAACTAATGAATTAGAAATTTGATTTGGAAGAGTATCTTCTGGAATATTCTATTCGGGGCAACCAAATTATTCGAACCGACTTTCTCCGGACGCCACCAGAAAGCACCAAAACGGTAGGTAGACTAGACATCAGTCGCCGCTTGCCGTTACTTTTTTGGTTAAAGATATCACGTGCATTATTAGCATGCCGCTGGTTTTGACGTCACTTGGTTTCTGCTTTGTCAAAAAGATCGACAGATTTCAAGGCACGTGTAACGGCCAGATTGTGCGATATTACTTTAATATCGTAGACCGAAAAGCACCGGATCGAAAAACCCCGGGCCTTTGCCTCCACGCCAAGTGGTACCGTAAGAAAGAAAGAAAAAAACTACAAATATACGGAAGTCCGTGGGAAGAAAGCAGTTTGGTATATATAGCGGGCTTTCGGAGCATTTTAGTTGTTTCTGCCTTCTTCAACTCTCTCTTCCGCACGCCACTTTGGTCTTGTGACTCTTGAGGTATGGCTTTTGGCTTCGATATTTTCACGACCCTTTGGATTTTTATTTTTATTTTTTGTTTTTTTCTGTTTGTTTATGGATTTGTTTGTATTATCAGTATGTGACTGTCTGAGTGTGATTTGTTTGGCTTATAAAATTGGCGGGCAACTGAGTTTTGATTTGGGTTTTGTGTTTTTTGAGTGAAGAAAAAGAAGAAAAGAGAAAAATGGGGAGCTCAGGTTTTAATTGGAAACTGGCGGATCACCCAAAGCTTCCAAAGGGGAAGGTCATTGGGCTCATAGTTTTGGATGGCTGGGGCGAAGCCAATCCCGATCAGTACAACTGCATCCATGTCGCCGAGACCCCCGTCATGGATTCATTTAAGAAGGTATTTCCTTTTTCTTCAGATCTGAGTTTTGGAAGTTGGATTGTTAAGGATTTGTTAAATCTTAGATATTTGTTGTTGAATGGAAGGATTTGATTCATATTGAGTGTGTGTATGTATGTTTGATGTTATGATAGGGTGCTCCTGAAAGATGGAGGCTAGTGAGAGCTCACGGAACTGCTGTGGGCCTTCCCACAGAGGATGATATGGGCAACAGTGAAGTCGGCCACAACGCTCTCGGTGCCGGGCGTATTTTTGCCCAGGGGTGAGTTTCAGACTTGCCCTTAAATTTCTTTTACATTCTTTGTGTTGGTTTTGATATATGTTTTGTTGGGTTTCTTGTTTTGTAGTTATGTTATACTATGATATACGAATGATTAGAGTTTATGTGGTCACAAAATAATTATATTCGTTTTTGAATGAATATAGTGCAAAGCTTGTCGACAGTGCTCTTGAGACTGGGAAAATTTATGAAGGAGAAGGTTTCAAGTACATTAAGGAATCTTTTCCTACTAACACATTGCATCTCATTGGTTTATTGAGTGATGGTGGAGTCCATTCTCGGCTAGATCAACTGCTAGTGAGTTTTCTAGGCTCTGGGCTGCTTTTGCCTTTGTCTGGATTTGGTTTTTCAACTTTCAGCTTTCCTCTTCTTTCATCTTATATTCTGTTTTTGTCTTTCTTTCTTGGTATAGTTGTTGATTAAAGGTGCTAGTGAGCGCGGTGCTAAAAGGATCCGTGTTCATGTTCTCACTGACGGTCGTGATGTTTTGGATGGCTCAAGTGTGGGATTTGCGGAAACACTTGAAAATGACCTTGCAAAATTACGTGAGAAAGGTGTGGATGCACAAATTGCGTCTGGTGGTGGTCGCATGTACGTCACCATGGATCGTTATGAGGTATATTGAGTAGAGTGAACTCTTAAAAGTCTTTCCAAATGCATGATGGTTACAATTTATTTTTGAAGTTTGCCCATTGTGTGTATTTTATGGATTACTGTCTGTTTAGAAGACGTTTCTTTTAACTAAAATGGTTGCTTTATAGGTATAGATAAGATCTTATTCATAAGTTGGAACTTGGGATGTGAATAATTGAAGTTGTGAATTTCGTGATCTGCATCCCAATGCTTATGTAATTCTGCCACTCTTTTATGTCTGTACGAAGGGGGTTGGTTAATGTTTTCATTTGCTTGTTTTATGTGTGTTTCCAGAATTACCAGGGTTTCTTCAGTAAAATGTTCACGTACTTTGTATTTCCCTATATTTAGGTTAAGGTTGTCCTCAGTTAACTGCGGATCATCTCTGTTTACTTGACCCCTGAATTCTTCCATTCATTATCAAATTGTTAATTTATATGGATGATTGGTATTCTGTAGAATGACTGGGGAGTTGTAAAACGAGGATGGGATGCCCAAGTTCTTGGTGAAGCTCCCTACAAATTTAGGAATGCTGTTGAAGCTATCAAGACGTTGAGGCAGGAACCAAAAACCAGTGACCAGTATCTACCTCCTTTTGTTATTGTTGATGAGAACGGAAAGCCTGTGGGCCCAATAGTGGATGGTGATGCTGTTGTTACATTCAACTTTCGAGCAGACCGTATGGTTATGATTGCCAAGGCGCTCGAGTATGCTGATTTTGACAAATTTGATAGAGTTCGAGTCCCTAAAATCCGTTATGCTGGGATGCTGCAGTATGATGGTGAGCTGAAGCTTCCAAGCAAATACCTTGTAGAACCTCCAGAGATCGACAGAACATCTGGTGAATATCTAACGTACAATGGTGTCCATACTTTTGCCTGCAGGTCAGTTTTTGTTACGAAGTTGAGTATCTGTAGCATTTGTCACCTAGTGAATTATCTGTGTTGCTGTCATGTTCTAGGTTTATTTTCTCAAGATCATTATGAACCTTTTTGAGGATTTCTCCCCTTCGCATTTAAAGGTGTCCATATTTTGTCCAAATCATTATCTGTGTTGCTGTCATGTGCAAGGATTCTGTTTTCTCCAAACCATTATGAATCTCTACTTTAGTACTTTTCCCCCTCCCATGTAACAGTGTCTGTGTTTGCTCATATTTATTGGGATGATTTTTTACTTCGGGTCAGGGAAAGTCAGATATGGGAAGGAAGTGGCTATCAATGTGTTTGTCGATTTGCCTTTTCCAAAACTGTTTTTGACGCTTTGCCAAATCTGGGGTTGGGAGAATAATTGATTTTGACCAATATGCTTCTATCAGAATTTTCTTTTCATGACCCTTTTCTTTCCTTCCAAATCTTTGAATGTGCAGCGAGACTGTGAAATTTGGCCATGTTACTTTTTTCTGGAATGGGAATCGCTCTGGGTATTTTAACCCTCAAATGGAGGAGTATGTGGAAATTCCAAGTGATAGTGGAATCACATTCAACGTCCAGCCAAAAATGAAGGCAGTGGAGATTGCCGAAAAGGCGAGGGATGCTATTCTTAGTAAGAAATTTGAGCAGGTAATAAATAGACCGATCATGTGATATTTAAGAATTTATATCAGATTTTTATTATTAAAAAAAAAAACAAGTTTCAGATTTAAACAATATGTTTTGTTTTTCTTTAGGTACGTGTTAACCTACCAAATAGTGACATGGTGGGGCATACCGGTGACATTGAGGCCACAGTTGTTGCTTGCAAGGCTGCTGATGAAGCTGTCAAGGTATGGTGGCTATAGCTTTTTGTAAGAGTTCGAAATCAAATTTGAACGAAAAGGAATTATGAAATAAGGATACTATATCTGATGCTTTGCATTTATATCTAGTTAAAAACGAAAAGTAATGTTTGATTTCTCTACAAGATCTTTACTTGTAAAAGCTGGTTATTGCTGTATACCCAATTTCTTTCTTGAACTGTTCCCCAACCACATTGACCGTCTTTAAAGAGTTTACGTCTCCTTACTGTAGATGCTATTGTCTGATTGCAGATAATTATTGATGCAATAGAGCAAGTGGGTGGAATTTATGTCGTTACTGCAGATCATGGTAACGCTGAGGATATGGTGAAGAGAAACAAGACCGGGCAACCTCTTCTTGACAAGAGTGGCAACATTCAAATTCTTACCTCCCACACTCTTCAGCCAGTAAGTTCTCTGAATTCCTTTTGCATATTTATAACAAATGCATATGAAATGGTAGTTTGGCCTGTATCATGGCCTTTCGTAGTCATCCCTTTTATGCAAGGAAATAGTAGGCCTTTGGTGCATTTGGTCAATCAGAATCATCAAATTGAATACTGTTGACTTCCACGGGTTCTCATTGATTGATCGTCATGGTTTTTCTTTCTTAAGGTTCCAATTGCAATCGGCGGTCCTGGACTGGCACCTGGCGTTCAATTCCGCAAGGATGTTCCCAGTGGTGGGCTGGCCAATGTCGCAGCAACCGTGATGAATCTGCATGGATTTGAGGCTCCTGCTGACTATGAGCCGACCCTCATTGAAGTTGTTGATAACTAGGCAGCATGATGGAGGAGAGTTGAATCTAGTATTTCCTAAATTTTGACTTTAGGTTACAATGTCATGCAAAGAGGCTGTCAATTTCAGTTGCTATTACAGCTTGTTTTATTGTTAAATAAGTTATAAAACTATGCACGCTCACAGCAGCAGCTGTGTGCTGTGGTAATTGGATCACTGTCTCTGGAGAAGGACAGGACAAGAAAGATGAAAATGGATTTTTGCTATTTCATGCTTTTATCAATTATCGCGGCGGTGTTTATAAAGAACGTTTCTTGGATTGAAGTTTTAATTTCCTTGTTGTCCCTCGTTCTAAATTGTCTATATTTCTTTTTCAACAGTTGAAGTTCCAGAAAATCTTAATTCATAGTAATGACGTTGATAGGGGGACTAATGTTAGCGTCATTCATAAGCATTGAACTCGTAAACTCCCAAGTCAAAAAGAAGTCGTAACCTTGACTCCTCTAACAAAAGTGGAAATTAAATACCGTTATGTCATTTGGTAATTTAATTTGAATCCTTGTTCATATGGCGAGTTTTTTAGCTAATTTAATTTTAATTCTAGCTTATATGGCGGGTTTTGCTTCAGCATTGATACCCTTAGCTTAGCATGCCGCTTTTCATGTCATATGGTGATCAAATTTAGTAATATCAAATAGGTAAATAATAAATAAAACACCAAAGTATCAAATCCGAGTTTAAAATGTAAGATTTTTTTCTTTTTATACACAAAATAGACAGGCACACAGAAATATTTTCGATTAAGAAATGTACAAGTATCTCTTCGTTGTGATTTTCCGATCACATAAAATGGAAACAAATATATTGGAAAGCAAGGGGGGAAGGGGAAGGAGGGCAAGTGAATTCCAATTTGGAACGTGAAGGCAAGAGCGGGACACGTGCTGTCCTCTCCTTCCAGTTCCGTTGGGCAGCACCTATGTGCTACCGTCCCATTCATAATTCTCTATTAAAATATTTGAATATATTTTAAACCGTATAGCCGCATGGCTATACTTCTTAAATATTCAATATATTTCAAACGTATAGACGCGCGGCTATACTTCTTAAATATTTGATTATATTTCAAAAGTATAGCCGGGCGGCTATACTATTTAAATATTAGAACAAATTTGAAGAGTATAGCCGGGCGGCTATACTATTAAAATATTCGAATATATTTTAAACAGTATAGCCGGGCGGCTATACCAAATTAAAATTTTTTTTGGGTCTAAAAATCAAATACGTGAGAATGAAACAAATTAGGTTTAATTTTTATTTCAATCAAGGTTTATTTTTCTTTTCTTCTAGTTTTATATCCACCGTATTTTCTTGCGATCCAAAAGTCTACCATTGCCGGTTGAATTAACATCTTCAGCGAGGATGTTAAAAAGCCCTCCACACATCCAATAGAACTTCCACTGCTTGCTTCCTTATGAATCGTGATCATATTGACGAGGGCCCTGCTCCTATTAGATGAAGGGTTGGTTGAACTGCTAAACTTAGGGTTATTACCTTGGGCACAGGCAGAGGGAGATCACAGGAGACTGGAGTTGCAGACTTACGAAGAGATGAAGGAGGAAGACAGAGATGTTGAATCTTCTTGCTCAACATTGAACCTTTTCTTTTACTTGGCACGAAGGCTGGTACTATTGGAAAAAGAGTAACGCTGGAAACTAACCCATGAAAATTAGTAAATAAATAGAGATGAATTTGGTATCCACATAGCGTATTATTCTTGTTTAATACAAGCTTATATCAATCGAGTGAGGAATCGAACCTAAAACCTCATATTTAGTTACAAGCCTTTGTATACGATGCATTATTAAGTCCAAGTAAAAAGAACATTTTAAGTAAAATCACACATAAATACAAGAAAATGAGTTGAAACACAACTAAAACTGGTTCTGGTAGGTATGTTCTTCAATTCGGTGTTGGGTTTGGGAATGGTAGGTGGTTTATTAAATTGGATGTTTTCTTCATATAATGGTTGGTAGGTGGATGTTGTTTGGTAGGTGCGGTATCATACATTATATTATAACTAGCTACCTAAGTGTTTAGCTATCAGTTACTCAAGATTTCAACCCCCTCATCCACCACCTCCTCCTCAGCCGCTCTCATTTTCTTCCTTTAGAATTTTTATTTTTATTTTTGATGAAATTCTCGCTAGCGAATTGCGACAGCAGGTATGTTGCCATTTAATTAATGTTAAATTTTAATTATATTTTGTATATTTCTTCTTTATTCCCTGCTTAGTGTTTATAAATCTTTGGTTGGTACCTTATTTACAGATTTTCTATGAAAGAATCAAAGGCGGGATATCAACAACTCCTAAGCTTTTTGGCATGGGTGGATTAGGAAAGAAGACGGCGTGGTATTTCCAGTGGATCATGTGCCAAATTAGGGAAGGCCCAAAAGCGAATATCGACATTAAGGGAAAGATACAATCCCTAAAAGACGGTGATTTTCCCTAGAGCAAGATATGATTGGACACACATGTGGGTAGAATATTGCTGACCATGATATGCTTGAGAAAACATTCAGTACTTTCCACTCCTCAAATGCACTCATGCAGCAGCAATATCGACATAGTGGTTTCACAAAGTACTCGTAGTTGGTATTTTGGTTTTTTTTTTTGCCAAGCAGAAAAATGAGCTTATAATGAAAAACCATCAGACTCGTCCAACATGCTCATCACCATTCTCAGAAGTGAATGTAACTTCCTCTCGTGGTAATACCCACAGACATGAGCGAGGAGGTAGGCTTGGTCGTTGGCAACGGAAAAAAGAAAGTCAAGGTGTCCATTCATATGGCTTGGGTCCAAGGAGCAATCCAACCACAAATGGGAAAAATACCTTCCATAACAAGGAGAAAGCTCAGACAAGTCAGGCCCTTAGAAATATTGAGAGTGTTTGTCACATAAGCGGTGAAATTCAAATTTAACATTTGGCCCTTGGAGATACTCTAATACGCTAGTTGTTTTGAGTAGTCCAATCTACCATAATTAGGCACATATATTATGTACTATGGGTAGAGCAAAATTTTATTGCCACCCCAAAAAGGCATTCATTTGAAAATAATTTCTCCTGAAAATACCAAATTTACCGTTCACTAAATTTTTTAAAAAAAAAACCAAAAATTGAAAAAGAAAAAAAAAACGCAACAATCCCACCCATCTGCAGCCATCAAACCACCATAACCTCCGTCGCCAAACCACACTCATTCCATGGGCGGTGTGCCGTGCGGATGGGGTGGTTCTATTCTATGGGAATTGGTGGTGGATGACTGTGTTTTTTTTTCCTCCTGAAATTACATAGATGATAGGGGTAAAACAAGAAGTTTGAGTGAAAGAAAATTAAATGATTGAGGAGTCAATATAAAGTTTATCATTTATACAAAATAACAATTAAATAAAGTAGACCGCCATGGAATCTCAACTCATTTTTTAATTTTAGGAGGCCCATCATTTCTTCTAGCTTTTCTTTCCTAAACATACTTACATTTTGTGACAATTTCTTGTGGTGAATTTGACTCCTCCAATCGCCTGTGTCAATTGTGGCTTCTCTTCCACCTTATCAAAGCCTAAAGCAACCAAACACGCACCTTCAAACAAAACAACAAAACTTGAATTGCAAAACCAGATGCCCCAATCTAAAACCACCACAACTTTTAAATAAATTTGAAAACAAAAAATCAACCCACAAATCAGGATCACTCGGACTTAATTGGGTTATCAACCAACGAATTGAGCAACTAAATGTACGGTTATTAATATTATTACCTTGGGCAGAGAGTGAGGTGAGTGACTGGAGAGACTGGAGTTGCAGAACAGAGTCAGGCGATGGCAGCTAGTATAATATTCCAAATTTCAACAGTATAGCCGCCCGGCTATACTAATTAAATATTTGAATATATTTTAAAGTATAGCCAATATGTGAATATATTCTCAAAAGTATAGCCGGGCGGCTATACTATGTAAACATTCGAATATATTTAAAAAGTATAGCCGCCCGGCTATACTATTTAAATATTAGAATATATTTTAAAGGTATAGCCGCGCGGCTATACTAATTAAATATTAGAATATATTTTATAGGTATAGCCGTGCGGCTATACTAATTAAATATTCAATCTACCTGATGCCATATATACTCGATGGAATTTGTTCATGAGGAAAATTGTGAACTCACCATTGTGCCCCATTTGTGGTCAGTTAGAGGAAATAGTGGAACGCTTTCTTTTTCTCTGCCCATGGACACAAACGGTTTGGTTTGGGGCTCCTCTGAGTTACAGAGTGAACTTGCAGGGGCTTTTCAACGTTTGATAGATGGTTGTTGGAAGTCTTAAGCCTGAAGGACACGGGAAAGAAGGAGATAATGAAATTATTCTCAATGATCAGTTTTACTTGCTGGGAAATTTGGAAGTCCAGATGTAATTTCATCTTCAAAGGCCACTTGATCGATCCTACTGTTACAATTGATCGAACCATGCGAGCTTTCAGAGAAGTCATGGGAGTGAAGGCCACCACTTGATCGATCCTCAGTAATTTGCTTAAGCTTCTGAAGCTGCTCTGGTTTGAGGAGGAGTGGGTGCTGAGAAACAAAAAGAGCAACAGACACGAGTAAGCAAAACAAGAACAATATAAAAAGTAACAAGACTTGGTAGCAAATAAAGTTATTAGCATTGTTGTTTTGGTAACAATCACATGCAGAAAACAAGGCCGCAATAGTTAAAAGGGAGATCAAATCAAAGGCAAAGGCTACTCAAAAATTATGATTCTAAAGTCTAAACTTCAATGGGAATCATGTTAGTCTACCCTTATACACCTATTTTAGATACATAATCGAAAAAGCTAGTAAATTAGGCTAACATATGCGCTTTTCTCTTTTCTTAGGGTTTAATTACAATTTCCTTATTCTTGTGGGATTATTGTTTCCAATTCTATTTGCTTGCCCTAATGTGAAATCACCGTGATCATCTAATCACCAAACAATGCTCACAATGTCACCTCCATTATATGTCTCAAATCAACCTAAAAAAGAAAAGCAACAACCAACAGGGAAATTTCAAAATGATCACAAAATTAACTGCCAACGTAGATATCAGAAATGAGTCTCTTCAGATAAGACATGTGGGGAGGAAATAGTAGACCATTTTCAGGCAATTAAGCAATAACAACGAAGCTACACAACACAGGAAAACGCCCTATTTTTCTTTTGTCAAACCTGCAGCTTTCCATATAAAACACAAATATCACAATCTCTATATGTCAAATAGCATACAAGCAGGGAGACAATGGCAGTAGTATCCTATTACCATCAGAGTTGGACTGTAAAGAATTGGCCATTGTGTTCTGAGACTTGGTCTCCATTGTTAGCATCTTCAGACTAATCTTCCGTAGGTAATCCGACTGTAAAAAGAAACCCATGCTAAACTTAGACTACATTGCTATCCAAAATACAAAGAAAGCTGAAACAGAGACCATGTTTATTTAAGAAATTACATATGTATAGATCAGTACATATCTAAGTAGAGTTACTTGTCATATACTAAGAAAAATTAGGACCCAAGAGTTATTGAAGTACCTGGCTTGTGGCAGCAGCATAAATCTTTTCCTCAAACCTTACAGCAATTTTCTTGAGCTCCTGTAATCCCTCTTGACCAGAGAAAGGGAGATGCCTCTTCAATGTCTCCATTCTCTACATGCAACACAATCAATAAAATTTATTAACCATCATCAAAGCATGGCATGGAGGTAGAGTTCTTAACAACAAAACTGAATTCAGGATGAATAAATAAATTCACACAAAAGGGTTTATATATCATTTAAGCTTGTTAGCTTTGATATATGCAGTCATTTCTGTATGAATACATAAAAGCGCACTCCCGGTTTCATGTAAGTAAACATATATGTGGCTGTACCAACACATACAAAATTATATTTTTAATAAAAATCCAGTTTTATTTTCTATCCCTCATATATCACAAACTGTATTTACGACTTATGAGCACCTCCATACAAACCCTTGTATGGCATGAACCAGTAACATGCTTCTGGGTTGAAAGTTAAAGAAATGGAACAGAAACTAAAATTTCACTTACACCATCATTTATGACGCCTATGATTACTAGCTTTTCTTTCTTTCTTTGGACATACTTACATCTTGTTGACAATTCTTTGCCTCGTATCTGGCTGCAATTGACTCCTCCAATCGCCTGTGCCTATTGAGGGATCTCCATCTCCTGAAGGGCTCATTGAGGGCTCTCCATCTTCATCTTCAGAAGGGCTCTCATTATCATCAGCGTACATCTTGTCTGTGTCCATTGAGGGTTCGCTTGAACCACCTTGAGGAGGCCGAGGCTTCTCATTATCAGTATCCATCAGCTCTAACCAACAGAACACACCACCCTCAAACAAAACTTGAACTGCAAAAGATCGGAAACCAGAAATTATCAGTATCCTGCTCCTATATACTAAAGCGTACGATCTAAAACCAGGAACAAATCAACCTAACAATTAGATAATGAAATGAACTAAGCTTAGAGTTCTTACCTTTTGGCAGAGTAAGAAAGGTTTGGCAACTTGAAGATGAAGACCACTCTCTCTTTCCCACTTAAGTTGCAGGAAGTTTCCCTCATTTCACTATCTCGTTGTGCTCAAAAGTCAAATAGAAGACTTGCCGTCGATTTACGCAGACTTGCATCATAAACTTCACCAAAACTATATAATTATATAAAAATGTCACGTCATCTGCATATTGTCACTTTTTGAGGATAAATTTTTCATTTTTCCAGAAAAAAAATGAAGAAAAAGTTTACTTTTTGAACCATTATAACGTATTAAAAATTTAGAAATAAAATATATATTATTCAAGCAAGATTTTGTTTTGTCAGAAGCCCTCCACACATCCACTAGAACTTCCACTGCTTGCTTCCTTGTGATCATATTGACGAGGGCCTATGTCCATTGAGTGCTCGCCATTTTCAGAAGCGCTCTGCTGATCATCATCTTGTGCTTGTAAATTGAGGGTTCTCTTCTTCAGCTCAAATCAACAAAACAACAAAACTGGAATTGCAAAAACTAAAAAAGCAATCAAAGTTAAGATTTTGCACAGCTTAAACCTTCCTTTTCAATTCAAAATTTTAATTTAAGAAATTTCGAATATATTTCAACCGTATAGCCGTACGGCTATACTATTTAAATACTAGAACATATTCAAGCATATAGCCGCGCGGCTATACGTTTTAAATATTCGATTATATTTCAACGGTATAGCCGCCAGGCTATACTATTTAAATATTAGAATATATTTTAAAAGTATAGCCGCGCGGCTATACGATTTAAATATTAGAACTTTAAACAGTATAGCCGCCCAGCAATACTGGTTAAATATTCGATTATATTTCATAAGTATAGCCGCGCGGCTATACTGGTTAAATATTCGATTATATTTCATAAGTATAGCCGCGCGGCTATACTATTAAAATATTCAATTATATTTCAACAGTATAGCCGCGCGGCTATACTGTTTAAATATTCAATTATATTTCAAAAGTATAGCCGCGCGGCTAGAATGTTTAAGCATTCGATTATATTTCAAAGGTATAGCCGCGCGGCTATACTATTTAAATATTAGAACATATTTAAGGAGTATAGCCGCCCGGCTATACTATTTAACTACTAGAACATCCTTAAAGAGTATAGCCGGGCTATACAATTTAAATATTGAACCTTTGGACCGAAAGCAGCCCCATTTTTGGTCTCGTTTTTCCACTCTGTTTGCTGCAGAGCAGCTTGGCATGAGAGAGAGAGAGAGAGAGAGAGAGAGAGAGAGAGAGGATATCTTTTATTTGCTCTTCCATTCCATTCGTTGCTGCATGAAATATTTAGGGAGAGAAGAGAGAAAAGCTCACAGCTGGCTGGAGCTTAATTATTTTCCTGTTTATACTTTACACCCAACCCAACGTCGGGCGCCAAAAGAGGAAAAGAAATTTCTGCAAAGAACTCCAATTCAAACGGCTTCCATTTCCTCCAGGAATTATGTTCGCATTTTCTGCTTTTCTTTTACTTTAAGAAACTAAACATTAAACACATAATTATTAAAAGGAGAATTCTCCAGCAACTAATGCTACAATCCAAATTAAAATTACTTGGCACGAAGGCTGATACTATTGGAAAAAGAGTAACGCTGGAAACTAACACATGAAAATTAGTAAATAAATAGAGATGAGTTTGGTATCCACCTGGTGTATTATTCTTGTTTAATACAAACTATATCAAACGAGTAAGGAATCGAACCTAAAACCTTATATCTAGTTACAAGTCTTTGTATTCATATGATGCATTATTAAGTCCAAGTAAAAACAACGTTTTAAGAAAAAGGGTAAAGTGCCGTTTTGCCCCATGAACTATAAGGCAATTCAAACTTAACCCCCTGAATTATTTCGTCTGCTGATTTAGTCATTCTATTCGGCAGACAAAATAATTCAGGGGGTAAGTTCGAATTGCCTAATAGTTAGGGGGGCAAAACGGCTAAAAATCCTAAGTAAAATCACACATAAATTCAAGAAAATGAGTTGAACACAACTAAAACTGGTTTTGGTAGGTGTGTTCTTCAATTTTATGTTGGGTTTGGGAATGGTAGATGGTTTATTAAATTGGATGTTTTCTTCATAACGGTTGCGAAGAGTTTAGCCATCAGTTACTCAAGATTTCATCCCCATCATCCTCCTCCTCCTCTGCCTCTCTCATTTTCTCCCTTAGAATTTTTATTTTTGATGAAATTCTCCATAGCGAATTGCGACAGCAGGTATGTTGCCATTTAATTAATGTTCAATTTTAATTATATTTTGTATATTTCATCTTTAGTCCTGCTTAGTGTTTTTAAATCTTTGGTTGGTACCTTATTTACAGTTTTTCTATGAAAGAATCGATGGAGGTTGATATTTGGAGTGATATAGTCAAACTTAAAAGGCGGGATATCAACAACTCCTAAGCTTTTTGGCCTTGGTGGATTAGGAAAGAAGATGGCGTGGTATATCCAATGGATCAGGTGCCAAATCAGGGAAGACCTAGAAGCAAATATCCACATTAAGGGAGAGGTACAATCGCCAAAAGACGGTGATGCTCCCTAGAGTCAGATATGATTAGACACATTTGTGATTCCAAGAATTTAAGTCATTGTTTGAATATAATTTTGCAATGCACAGAATTACATCCCTGATTAAATTATGTGGATAGAATATTGCTGACCATGATATGTTTGAGAAAACATTCAGTACTTTCCACACCTCAAACGCGCTCATGCAGCAGCAATATCGACATAGTGGCTTCACAAAGTACTCGCAACTGGTATTCTGTCTTTTCTTGGCCGAGCAAAAAAATGAGCTTCTAATGAACAATCATCAGACTTGTCCAACAGGCTCAGCACCATTCCCAGAAGTGAATGTTGCATCTCAAGAAGTGAATGTAACCTCCTCTTGTGGCAGTACCCACATACGTGAGCGAGGAGGAAGGCTTGGTCGTTGGCAGCAAAAAAAAAAGGGTCAAGGTGCCCATTCATATGGCTTGGGTTCAAGGAGCAATCCAGCCACAAATGGGAAAAATACCCCTCGTTACGAAGGGAAAGCCCAAACATGTCAAGCCCCTAGAAATGTTGAGGGTGCTTGTCACATGTGTGGCATAAATGGACATTGGACGCGTGCCTATCATACGCCAAAACATATGATGGACCTGTATCAGTCTTCACTTAAAGAGAAGAAGATGGAGACAAAATATATTGATCATATTGATCCAATGGACATCTTTAATCCACCAACCACTTCAGATCCATTCGATATATCACGTCAATTAGACCTAACGCATCTGGACATTTCTGATTTCATTGTTGAAAAGGGGAATGAAGTCTATGGATCTGATTAGATCCCTCGAAGATGCTCTAGCATTTCCAACCAATATGTCAAATTGCCACATAGACATAAAATGACAAAAATTGAAGGTTACAATTGCTCCAATCGAGTAATCAAATAATTAATCATACATGGATTTGAAGGCTGAAAGAGATATGTCAAAAATAACACACCAAAAAGCTTGATGTCAAATATTATTTTAATATTATTTTAGTCATGGACCTCACTATCATTTACTCTTTTTTGAAACTTTATG
The DNA here is from genome assembly GCA_024362665.1 of Prunus padus. Taxonomy (NCBI): domain Eukaryota; kingdom Viridiplantae; phylum Streptophyta; class Magnoliopsida; order Rosales; family Rosaceae; genus Prunus; species Prunus padus. The sequence continues at coordinate 3,688,487 of JANFAM010000019.1, forward strand.
ATATGAGCCTCATTTGCTTTTAAAAATATAATAAAATAATATGATATTTGGTAAGTCAGGTGGAGTTAATCGCCACGTGAGCCATCAAATTTAAATTTAACATTTTGTATTTGACATCTCCCTTAGAGATGCTCTAATACGCTAATTAAGCACATATATTATGTATTATGGGCAGAGCAAAATTTTATTGCCACCCCAAAAAGGCACTCATTTCAAAATAATTTCTCCTGAAAATACCAACCCTTCACTATTTTTTTTTATTTAAAAAAAAGCAAAAATTGAAATTAAAAAAAAAACAACAATCCCACCCATATGCAACCATCAAACACCATAACCTCCGTCGCCAAACCACAGTCATTTCTTACATTAGCTATTTATTTTTTGGCAAAAATTCACTTTTGGTCCCTGTAGTTTGTCATTTTTACCACTTTGGTCCCTATCGTTTCAATTTGGTCAAATTTATCCCTGTATTTTCAATTTCGAGCAATTTAAGGACAAAAGTGAGTTTCTATCAAATGTATGTAACTTCTGTTAGTTTTTTGTAGTGTGCCCCTCACGTGGACGAGCAATTTTGTCCAACCATGCGCAGCTTAAGGTCTGCCAAAGCTACCCTCCCTCAATTCCAAATTAGACTTCGGGGATTTTCTGGGTTAGGGTTCGTCAAAAATTTTGATTTCTAGGTTTTGAATTGGTTCAATTCATAGGATTTTCTTCTTATTGTTGTCCAAAACCCCAACCATTCTTCACAGAGTTCAAAGTTATGATAAAAAATGATAGCAAGACATAAAACAACAAGAAGAACCAAATCACTTGGAAGTCGACTTATTGCTCTGCAATCTCGCTCTCCTCCACCAATTTCTCCTCTATGTAGTTGATCCAACCTCCCTCCTCCTTTCCCAGATTTCACTTCCCCAACACTCTAAGCACCTGTCAACCACACCAAAATCTTCGTCCTCTACACTACCTAGCCCTTTTTCCTGATCAATTTCGAGTTGTTTCGTGACTGGGAGAGAGAGAGGTTTCAGAATTTTTCCCGACGCCGGCAACGGCAATTTCGGCAAGATTTTTCGTCGACCAAGGTATGAAACTTCACCCCCTCTATGTCCTCTTGATGTTTTGGTAGTTGGTTTCGATCGATTTGGTGGTTTGAGCGATCAATTAGAAACCTAGGTTTTGTCCAACTTTGAGTGAGTTTTCCGGCCACTTCCCCGCCAAATTGGAAGTCGACCCAGTTGAATAAGTTGCTCCACTAGTTCGATCGACCTGTACGGTTTTAAGGATTTTTCATGCTAGGATGATATTTTATAAAATAATGAGTTATTAAATGTCTTGGATGATTTCAATTTGGTTTTTACTTCCAAGCTTTTAGTTTGGTTTGAAATGATCTTAATTACTTATGCATGTTGATAAACGTGATTAGCTTGGAAAGGTTGAGAATGGTTTGAGAATGATTTGAGAATTGGATTTGAGAAATAAGTTGAGAAAAAGTTTATAACCAACTCAGGAGAGAATTTAATTAATGATGTGATTATATGCTTATTGGTATAAATTTGTTAAATGATTTGAAATTGACATGTTGCCTTCGGAAATGTAAATGTCTTTGGACAAAGTGTTGCCTTCGGAAATTGGATGCCACCAGGAATATTGAGGTCCACGGACATCCTAGTTGCCTTCGGTTGACTCTACGCGCGCATGACAATATGCCCCATGTGTCTCGGGGACGCCCGAACCGTGAGGAGCGAGGATGCGTCTCAGGTCGACCATATGTCCCATGAGTTTCGCGAGGACGCATCTCGGGCCGACCTCATGTCCTCGAGTTCTGCGAGGAAATGGAATTGACGGATTTGCATTTCGAGCTGACTTTGTGTCCCCCGATTCTGCTAAGGGAATTGACGATTTATAAATGGAATTTACGGATTTTCTGCGTTCTCAGGTGGAGTATATCTTCCCTAGTTCTGCTAGGTGGAAATGGATGAAAAATGTTTGAGGCATAATTATGTGGAAAATAGTGCATCATGGATATACTGATATAGTTCACAGGATATAGTTTGTCACCCTATTCATATTTTCTGCATAGGGTTGGCCAGGATCCCTAGCCACCAGCTCGATTTATCTACACAGTTGCAAATTTAAATAATTTTAGTACAAGTTATGATTTTGGCTGTTATGTTAGTTGTATTTGGAGGTTTCTGTTTCTCTTCGCAGTTACTGCTTTCATGCTTAATAATTCTTTTCACTGTTCCCTGCAATGTGTATGTCCTCTGTTGATTTAGCAATTTTTTAAGTAGGTTTTATTTAGTTTTCTTTTTTTGTAATCTTTAGTCAATGACATACTGTATAATCTCAAGTAATAATTAGTTTCAACTCAATCATTATTATATTTTTATATATTCTTATATATCTTTTTTGTGGGGGTTTTTTTTTGGTAGTAGGAAAGAAATGGCTATGGACATTACTCAGCTTCTATTGGCAGCTCAATCACCTGATACAAGAATTTGTACCAAAGCATAGGCTAAGCTTAGAAAGTAGGAAGACCAAAACGTTTCTTTTTTTTTTAAGTCTTTGTCGAATGAGCTTGGAAACAATGGGAAACCCACTGAATCCCGTAGGTTGGCGGGAATAATGCTGAAAAACTCACCAGGAAAAAGAACAACCATCTTGCTACACAATGAATGGCTATTGACATTTCTATTAAGTCCCAAATCGAGGACGCGTCTCAGGTCGATCATATGTCCCCTGAGTTTCGCGAGGACGCATCTCGGGCCGACCTCATGTCCCTGAGTTCTTCGAGGAAATGGAATTGACGGATTTGCATTTCGAGCTGACTTTGTGTCCCCCGATTCTGCTAGGGGAATTGACGATTTATGAATGGAATTTACGGATTTTCTGCATTCTCAGGTGGAGTATATATCCCTTAGTTCTACTAGGTGGAAATGGATGAAAAATTTTTGAGGCATAATTATGTGGAAAATAGTGCATCATGGAAATACTGGTACAGTTCACAGGATATAGTTTGCCATCCTGTTCATATTTTATGCATAGGGTTTGCCAGGATCCCTAGCCACCAGCCCGATTTATCTACACAGTTGCAAATTTAAATAATTTTAGTACAAGTTATGATTTAGGTTGTCATGTTAGTTGTATTTGGAGGTTTCTGTTTCTCTCAGCAGTTGCTGCTTTCATGCTTGATAATTATTTTCACTGTTCCTTGCAATGTGTATGTCCTTTGTTGATTTAGCAATTTTTTTAAGTAGGTTTTATTTAGTTTTCTTTTTTGTAATCTTTAGTCAATGACATACTGTATAATCTCAAGTAATCATTGGTTTCAACTTAATCATTATTATATGTTTATATATTCTTATATATCTTTTTTTTTGGGGGGTTTTTTTTTGGGTAGTAAGAAAGAAATGGCTATGGACATTACTCAACTTCTATTAGCAGCTCAATCACCTGATATAAGAATTTGTCCCAAAGCATAGGCTAAGCTTAGAAAGTTGGAAGACCAAAACGTTTCTTCTTTTTTGAAATCTTTGTCGGATGAGCTTGGAAACAATGGGAAACCCACTGAATCCCGTAGGTTAGCGGGAATAATGCTGAAGAACTCACCAGGGAAAAAGAACAAACATCTTGCTACACAATGGATGACTGTTGACATTTCTATTAAGTAACAAATCGAGGACGCGTCTCAATTCGACCATATGTCCCCTGAGTTTCGCGAGGACGCATCTTGGGCCGACCTCATGTTCCCGAGTTTTGCTAGGAAATGGAATTGACGGATTTGCATTTCGGGCTGACTTTGTGTCCCCGGATTCTTCTAGGGGAATTGACGGTTTATAAATGGAATTTACTAATTTCTGCATAGGATTGGCCAGGATCCCTAGCCACCTGCATGATTTATCTACACAGTTGCAAATTCAAATAATTTTAGTACAAGTTATGGTTGTGGTTGTCATGTTAGTTGTATTTGGAGGTTTCTGTTTCTCTCTGCAGTTGCTACTTTCATGCTTGATAATTCTTCTCACTGTTCCTTGCAATGTGTATGTTCTATATTGATTTAGCAATTTTTTAAGTAGGTTTTATTTAATTTTCTTTTTTGTAATCTTTAGTCAATGACATACTGTATAACCTTAAGAAATCATTGGTTTCAACTCAATCATTATTATATGTTTATATATTCTTATGTATCTTTTTTGTGGGGTTTTTTTTTTGTAGTAGGAAAGAAATGGCAATGGACATTACTCAGCTTCTATTGGCAGCTCAATCACCTGATGCAAGAATTCGTACCAAAACAAAGGCTAAGCTTAGAAAGTTGGAAGACCAAAACGTTTCTTCTTTTTTGAAGTCTTTGTCGGATGAGCTTGGAAACAATGGGAAACCCACTGATTACCATAGGTTGGCGGGAATAATGCTTAAGAACTCACCAGGGAGAAAGAACAAACATCTTGCTACACAATGGAGACATTTCTATTAAGTCCCATATCGAGGACACGTCTAAGATCGAACATATGTCCCCTGAGTTTCGCGAGGACGCATCTCAGGCCGACCTCATGTCCCCGAGTTTTGCGAGAAAATGGAAATGACGGATTTGCATTTCGGGCTGACTTTGTGTCCCCCGGATTCTGCTAGGGGAATTGACGGTTTATAAATGGAATTTACGGATTTTATGCGTTCTCAAGTGGAGTATATCACCCTTAGTTCTGTTAGGTGGAAACGGATGAACAATGTTTGAGGCATAATTATGACAAAAATAGTGCATCATAAATATACTGGTACAGTGCACATGATATAGTTTGTCACCCTATTCATATTTTCTGCATAGGGTTGGCAAGGATCCCTAGCCACCTGCCCGATTTATCTACACAATTGCAAATTTAAATAATTTTAGTACAAGTTACGGTTTTGGTTGTCATGTTAGTTGTATTTGGAGGTTTCCGTTTCCCTATGCAGTTGCTGCTTTTATACTTGATAATTCTTTTCACTGTTCCACGCAATGTGTATGTACTTTGTTAATTTAGCAATTTTTTAAGTAGATTTTATTTAGTTTTCTTTTTTGTAATATTTAGTCAATGACAAACTGTATAACTTCAAGAAATCATTGGTTTCAACTCAATTATTATTATATGTTTATATATTCTTATGTATCTTTTTTGTTGGGGGTTGGGGGGTTTTGGTAGTAGGAAAGAAATGGATATGGAAGAAATGGCAATGGACATTACTCAGCTTCTATTGGCAGCTCAATCAACTGATGCAAGAATTTGTACCAAAGCAGAGGCTAAGCTTAGAAAGTTGGAAGACCAAAACGTTTCTTCTTTTTTGAAGTCTTTGTCGGATGAGCTTGGAAACAATAGGAAACCCACTGAATCTCGTAGGTTGGCGGGAATAAGGCTGAAGAACTCGTCAGGGAAAAAGAACAAACATCTTGCTACACAATGGATGACTATTGACATTTCTATTAAGTCCCAAATTGAGGACGCGTCTCAGGTCGACCAAATGAACCCTGAATTTCGCGAGGACGCATCTCAGGCCGACCTCATGTCCCCGAGTTCTTCGAGGAAATGGAATTGACGGATTTGCGTTTCGGGCTGACTTTGTGTCCCGATTCTGCTAGGGGAATTGATGGTTTATAAATGGAATTTACGAATTTTATGCGTTCTCAGGTGGAGAATATATCCATTAGTTCTGCTAGGTGGAAATGGATGAACAATATTTGAGGAATAATTATATGAAAAATTGTGCATCATGGATATACTAGTACAGTTCATATGATATAGTTTGTCACCCTGTTCATATTTTCTGCATGGGGTTAGCTAGGATCCCTAGCCACCTGTCCGATTTATCTACACAATTGCAAATTTAAATAATTTTAGTACAAGTTTTGGTTTTGGTTGTCATTTTAATTGTATTTGGAGTTTTCTGTTTCTCTCTGCAGTTGATGCTTTCATGCTTAATAATTTTTCTCACTATTCCTTGCAATGTGTATGTCTTCTGTTGATTTTGCAATTTTTGAAGTAGGTTTTATTTAGTTTTCTTTTTTGTAATCTTTAGTCAATGACATATTTTATAATCTCAAGAAATCATTGGTTTCAACTCAATCATTATAATATTTTTATATATTCTTATGTATCTTTTTGTGGTGGTTTTTTTTTTGTAATAGGAAAGAAATAACTATGGACATTACTCGGCTTCTATTGCCACTCAATCACTTGATGCTAGAAATCGTACCAAAGCAGAGGCTAAGCTTAGAAAGTTGGAAGACCAAAACGTTTCTTCTTTTTTGAAGTCTTTGTCGGATGAGCTTGGAAACAATGGGAAACCCATTGAATCCCGTAGGTTGGCGGGAATAATGTTGAAGAACTCACCAGGGAGAAAGAATATACTTCTTGTTACACAATGGATGACTATTGACATTTCTATTAAGTCCTAGATCGAGGACGCGTCCCAGTTCGACGATATGTCCCTGAGTATTGCTAGGACGCATCTCGGGCCAACCTCATGTTCCCGAGTTTTTCGAGAAATGGAATTGACGGATTTGTGTTTGGTGACTTTGTGTCCCCGATTCTGCCAGGAATTGACGGTTTATAAATGGAATTTATGGATTTTCTGCATTCTCAGGTGGAGTATATCCCCCTTAGTTCTGCTAGGTGGAAATGGATGAACAATTTTGGAGGCATAGTTATGTGGAAAATTGTGCATCATAGATATACTGGTATTGTTCACATGATATAGTTTGTCACCCTGTTCATATTTTCTGCATAGGGTTGGCCAGGATCCCTAGCCACCTGTCCGATTTATCTACCTAATTGCAAATTTAAAAATTTTTAGTACAAGTTTTGATTTTGGTTGTCATGTTAGTTGTATTTGGAGGTTTCTGTTTCTCTCTGCAGTTGCTGCTTTCATGTTTAATAATTCTTCTCACTATTCCTTGCAATGTGTATGTCCTCTGTTGATTTTGCAATTTTTTAAGTAGATTTTATTTAGTTTTCTTTTTTGTAATCTTTAGTCAATGACATATTGTATAACCTCAAGAAATCATTGGTTTCAACTCAATCATTATTATATGTTTATATATTCTTATGTATCTTTTTTGTGGGGGTTATTTATTTATTTATTTATTTATTGTAATAGGAAAGAAATAGCTATGGACATTACTCAGTTTCTATTGGTAGCTCAATCACCTGATACAAGAATTCGTACCGAAGCAGAGGCTAAGCTTAGAAAGTTGGAAGACCAAAACGTTTCTTCTTTTTTGAAGTCTTTGTCGGATGAGCTTGGAAACAATGTGAAACCCTTTGAATCTCGTAGGTTGGCGGGAATAATGCTGAAGAACTCACCAGGGAGAAAGGATAAACTTCTTACTACACAATGGATGGCTATTGAGATTTCTATTAAGTCATAAATCGAGGACGCGTCTCAGGTCGACGATATGTCCCTGAGTATTGCGAGGACGCATCTCGGGCCGACCTCATGTCCCCGAGTTTTTCGAGAAATGGAATTGACGGATTTGTGTTTCGGGCTGACTTTGTGTCCCCCGATTCTGCCAGGGGAATTGACGGTTTATAAATGGAATTTATGGATTTTCTGCATTCTCAGGTGGAGTATATCCTCCTTAGTTCTGCTAGGTGGAAATGGATGAACAATTTTGGAGGCATAGTTATGTGGAAAATTGTGCATCATGAATATACTGGTACTGTTCACATGATATAGTTGTCACCCTGTTCATATTTTCTGCATAGGGTTGGCCAGGATCCCTAGCCACCTGTCCGATTTATCTACCTAATTGCAAATTTAATAAATTTTAGTACAAGTTTTGATTTTGGTTGTCATGTTAGTTGTATTTGGAGGTTTCTGTTTCTCTCTGCAGTTGCTGCTTTCATGCTTAATAATTCTTCTCACTATTCCTTGCAATGTGTATGTCCTCTGTTGATTTTGCAATTTTTTAAGTAGATTTTATTTAGTTTTCTTTTTTGTAATCTTTAGTCAATGACATATTGTATAACCTCAAGAAATCATTGGTTTCAACTCAATCATTATTATATGTTTATATATTCTTATGTATCTTTTTTGTGGGGGTTTTCTATTTATTTTTTTATTTTTTGTAATATGAAAGAAATAGCTATGGACATTACTTAGCTTCTATTGGCAGCTCAATCACCTGATGCAAGAATTCGTACCGAAGCAGAGGCTAAGCTTAGAAAGTTGGAAGACCAAAACGTTTCTTCTTTTTTGAAGTCTTTGTCGGATGAGCTTGGAAACAATGTGAAACCCTTTGAATCTCGTAGGTTGGCGGGAATAATGCTGAAGAACTCACCAGGGAGAAAGGATAAACTTCTTACTACACAATGGATGACTATTAACATTTCTATTAAGTCATAAATCGAGGACGCGTCTCAGGTCGACCATATGTCCCTGAGTATTGCGAGGACGCATCTCGGGCCGACCTCATGTCCCCGAGTTTTGAGAGGAAATTGAATTGACGGATTTGCGTTTCGGGCTGACTTTGTGTCCCCCGATTCTGCCAGGGGAATTGACGATAATAAATGGAATTTATAATTTTCTAGGTTCTCAAGTGGTGTATATCTCCCTTAGTTCTGCTAGGTGGAAATGGATGAACAATGTTTGAGGCATTATTATGTGGACAAAGTGCATCATGGATATACTGGTACAGTGCACATGATATAGTTTGTCACCCTATTCATATTTTCTGCATTGGGTTGTCTAGGATCCCTAACCACCTGCCCGATTTATCCACACAGTTGCAAATTTAAATAATATTAGTACAAGTTATGGTTTTGGTTGTCATGTTAGTTGTATTTGGAGGTTTCTGTTTCTCTCTGCAGTTGCTGCCTTCATGCTTGATAATTCTTTTCACTGTTCCATGCAATGTGTGTGTCTTTTGTTAATTTAGCAATTTTTTAAGTAGGTTTTATTTAGTTTTCTTTTTTGTAATCTTTAGTCAATGACATACTGTATAACCTCAAGAAATCATTGGTTTCAACTCAATCATTATTATATGTTTATATATTCTTATGTATCTTTTTTGTGGGCGAATTTTTTTTTTAGTAGTAAGAAAGAAGTGGCTATGGATATTTCTCAGCTTCTATTGGCAGCTCAATCAACTGATGCAAGAATTTGTACCAAAGCATAGGCTAAGCTTAGAAAGTTGGAAGACCAAAACGTTTCTTCTTTTTTGAAGTCTTTGTCGGATGAGCTTGGAAACAATAAGAAACCCACTGAATCTCGTGGGTTGGTGGGAATAATGTTGAATAACTCGCCAGGGAGAAAGAACAAACATCTTGCTACACAATGGATGACAATCGACATTTCTAGTAAGTCCCAAATCGAGGACGCGTCTCAGGTCGACCATATGTCCCCTGAGTTTCGCGAGGACGCATCTCGGGCGGACCTCATGTCCCCGAGTTTTGCGAGGAAATGGAATTGACGGATTTGCATTTCGGGCTGACTTTGTGTCCCCCGATTCTGCTAGGGGAATTGACGGTTTATAAATGGAATTTACGGATTTTATGCGTTCTCAGGTGTAGTATATCTCCCTTAGTTCTGCTAGGTCGAAATGGGTGAACAATGTTTGAGGCATAATTATGTGGAAAATAGTGCATCATGGATATACTGTTACAGTTCACAGGATATAGTTTGTCACCATTTTCATATTTTCTGCGTATGATTGGCCAGGATCCCTAGCCACCTGCCCGATTTATCTACACAGTTGCAAATTTAAATAATTTTAGTACAAGTTATGGTTTTGGTTGTCATGTTAGTTGTATTTGCAGGTTTCTGTTTCTCTCTGCAGTTGCTGCTTTCATGCTTGATAATTCTTTTCACTGTTCCTTGCAATGTGAATGTCTTCTGTTAATTTAGCAATTTTTTAAGTAGGTTTTATTTAGTTTTCTTTTTTGTAATATTTAGTCAATGACATACTGTATAACCTCAAGAAATCATTAGTTTCAACTTAATCATTATTATATGTTTATATATTCTTATGTATCTTTTTTGTGTGATTTTTTTTTGGTAGTACGAAAGAAATAGCTATGGACATTACTCAGCTTCTATTGGCAGCTCAATCACCTGATGCAAGAATTTGTACCAACGCAGATGCTAGGCTTAGAAAGTTGGAAGACCAAAACGTTTCTTCTTTTCTTAAGTCTTTGTCGGATAAGCTTGGAAAAAATGGGAAACCCACTGAATCTCATAGGTTGGCGGGAATAATGCTGAAGAACTCACCAGGGAAAAAGAACAAACATCTTGCTACACAATTGATGGCTATTGACATTTCTATTATGTCCCAAGTCGAGGACGCGTCTCAGGTCAACCATATGTCCCCTGAGTTTCGTGGGACGCATCTCTGGCCGACCTCATGTCCCCGAGTTTTGCGAGGAAATGGAATTGACAGATTTGCTTTTCGGGCTGACTTTGTGTCCCCCGATTCTGCTAGGGGAATTGACGGTTTATAAATGGATTTTATGGATTTTATGCGTTCTCGGGTGGAGTATATCTCCCTAAGTTCTGCTATGTGGAAATGGATGAACAATGTTTGAGGCATAATTATGTGGAAAATATTGCATCATGGATATACTGGTACAGTTCACAGGATATAGTTTGTCACCCTGTTCATATTTTCTGCATAGGGTTGGCTAGGTTCCCTAGCCACCTTACCGATTTATCTACACAGGTTGTTAGTCAGTTTTCCCCTCCCCGGTTGCCTTCGGATTTATATAATGATATACCATTGGTGGGTGATACAGGATGTATGTAATATGCGAACGGCTGCAAGTATGGTTTTCTAGTAAAACGTTTGGTTATGTAAGTGTTTGGATGGGCAATGTCAAATTAATTGATTAGTTAAGTACATAAATTTCCTGGCATGATATTCGACTATGTTGCTTGTGGAAATCAAAGTCAAAGAATGTTTCTATATTTTATGGTTGGTTTTCTTTCCTAATATTATATTATCTGTTTTAGGAAAAGAACTACGTGTGGCTTGATCCCTCAGCAATGATACGTAGGCAACCTAGTTTAATCTAGGTGCAGCCACTGCAGAAACTATGTTTCGTGAATTTGGTATAGTTATGGGTTTTGTTATGTTTTGTCTGTTTTTAGTGAATTCAATTTGAAAATGTGGATGGGCCGAAGCCCAACTTAAAACTGAGAATGTTGTTTGCTAAGGCCTCGTACATTTGAGATTATTTTGTCTTATGCATGCTGAAGTTGGGATACTGAAAATTGTGTTATTACATGTGAAATAAAAGGGGAAATGTTCGTTTTTCATGGGAGACTCTGCCGATTTTTCGACAGAAGTCAAACCCTAGAAGAAGTTTTGAGTTTTAGTTTAGAGGGCAATTTGGTCAAGTGTGCCCGGCACCTGACAAGTGTTGGACATGCACAGGGTTCGACATGGATTTCAAAATGAAATTTGGGTCGAGTCCTGTCTGATATTCCCAGGAAACAGTGGACTAACCTAATTGGATCTTTGCTTAACAATATAACTCAGCGAGATAGCCTGGATGGTTTGAAACAGTCAACCTTGGATTGAAGGTAAATAATTGTGGTAGAATCGTGGCAAAATTCAAACCTCTGTCTTCACATTAATTGAAGGTAAATAATTGTGGTAGGAACCCAGCTATATCAACCTTAACTTGGGTAAGCTGGTTTTGTAACGATTTTGAGAGTGAATTGTTTTGTAATTGATCTTAGTCAATAATGTAACTTATTTTTCTTGTGTGGGTTAAGGATAACATACTAAACTCACACACACTATACAAATACTAGGACTAGAACCCAGAACCTTTAGGGGGGAGCATTTGCTCCAAACAATTATACTAGTGGGTCTTTTACAAAAACTATGTCATTTTAGACACAAACATAATCATAAGAAAATGCCAAACAAAGTATATGACAATTTTCTAATATTTATTCTTCTTCAAAATATAAAGGTATTTATAAAGATGTAGAAAGTAGTAAAAATTCTAATTACAATAGAACTATAGAAAGGGTAAGTAATTATAAAATTAAATAAAAATAAAACAAAACATTATAAGAAGAGGTGCGTGTATTTTCTTTCAAAATATGACCTACGAAATTGTCTGTCGTTGGTTCATGTGAAGAAAAAAGAAGTAAGCATAGTAGCAGGATAAGTAATGGTAAAAAATTTAGATATTGGACAGCGAGCCAGAATAACTCTGAAATAACTCAAAAGAGGGTGAGGGTCCATGGATCATGGATGGAACTCCAAAATAATGCAGCTACTGATGGGATTAGGTGACCAACCGCTCAGCACAAAAATGTCCAGAATTCAAATTAACAAATGCTTAAACAAAAATTACTAAGCTTAAGTTCAAATTATCACTTTATCTCTCATCCAATTAACTCTGAAAACGAGATATCAGCTTACAAATTCTAAAAATATATCTTTGCTTTTTTCCTAATTTTCTATTGCAGGGCAAGTGAATTCAAATTTGGAACGTGAAGGCAAGCGCGGGACACGTGCTGTCTTCTCCTTTCCGTTCCCGTTCCGCCTCCTTCCGCCTTTAAATTTAAAAATCCAACCACAAGAGAGAGAGAGAGAGAGAGCACGGTTCGATCCAGAACAAGAGGGAGACCAGAAATTCAAAAATTCTAGGGTTTTGATTTGACATCTCAGAAATGGAGAAATACGAGAAGCTGGAGAAGGTAGGAGAAGGCACGTACGGCAAGGTCTACAAGGCCAAGGACAAGGCCACAGGCCAATTGGTCGCGCTGAAGAAGACGCGTCTGGAGATGGACGAAGAAGGCGTCCCCCCCACCGCACTCCGCGAGGTCTCTCTTCTGCAAATGCTCTCTCAGTCGCTCTACATCGTCCGCCTTCTCTGTGTCGAGCACGTCGACAGCAAGGAAGGCAAACCCGTCCTCTACCTCGTCTTCGAGTACCTCGACACCGATCTTAAGAAGTTCGTCGATTCTCACCGGAAAGGTCCTAGTCCGAGGCCCTTGGCTCCGTCGATGGTCCAGAGCTTCCTCTACCAACTGTGCAAGGGCGTGGCTCACTGTCACTCCCATGGCGTCCTCCACCGCGATCTCAAGCCCCAGAATCTGCTTCTGGACAAGGAAAGAGGGATTTTGAAGATCGCCGATCTTGGACTCGGCCGCGCCTTCACTGTACCTCTCAAGAGTTACACGCACGAGATTGTTACTCTCTGGTACAGAGCACCGGAAGTTCTGCTTGGTTCGACTCACTACTCCACCGGCGTAGACATGTGGTCCGTCGGATGTATCTTCGGTACTCAATTCTTACTCACTCACGATTTCTCTAATTTCGTTTGGATTTAATGCTTCAATTAATAACTAATTAACTAGTTAATTTGATTGATTATGCTTCTATTTGATTCTTGAATTGCAGCCGAGATGGTGAGGAGGCAGGCTCTGTTCCCAGGAGACTCTGAGTTCCAGCAGCTGCTTCACATTTTCAGGTGTTTTTCCCCTCAATTTCGCATTTTGATTTGAATTTATTTTCTGGGACTGCGAAAACGGAAAAGCAAAAATCTTTACTTGCTAGTATTACTATATATGTGTAGGCTGCTAGGAACACCAACAGACAAGCAGTGGCCAGGAGTTAGTGCTCTGCGAGATTGGCATGTGTATCCACAGTGGGAGCCTCAAAACTTGGCTCGTGCTGTTCCTGCTTTGGGCCCTGATGGAGTTGACCTCCTAGAAGTAAGTTTTCTTCGAGTGCTTAAAGCTGCAATTAACTTGTCTTCTGAACAGTGTTCTTCAACCCTATAACTGTTTGGTTTGAGATTCATATTTGCCTTTTAGGAATTTGGCATTTTTTGCAATGCATTGGCAAATATGAATACATGATTTGACAAATGTAGTTCACTTGTTTGCCAGAATCCATGTGGACTTATATATGATGATCTACTCATATCTGCTTGCCAATACATATCTCTTTGTTGTGTTTTTTCTTGGTCTATCTATTCATCATATAAGTTTCTTGTAATATTCCTTTCAAGTAGATGCAAGTCTCCATGGTTATTTTCAGTTTGCAATATCGGTTGGGAATTTAGGGCTTGTTGTGTCATGGTTATTTGGTCCGCTACATGTTCGTTTTTTATGGCTGAATTGATGCCTGATGAATTAAATAATAACATAATTGGCCTGACTGTTGAGTGCCTGCCAAGTTTGACAGCAGAACCATTACAATGTAGTCATGTGATGAATGAGCAGTTGGGTTGTTTTAGCAAATGTGTTGTCATTGGTTAAGTACAAGTTTATCAGTTGATAATAGACTGGTGCTGGCTGTTTTATTAGTACTTCTGATTGCCTCTTTATTACTCTGTTATTCTAATAGTGTCTTGATTTTGGTCATGCAGAAAATGCTTAAATATGATCCAGCCGAGAGAATCTCAGCCAAAGCCGCACTTGACCATCCCTATTTTGACAGTCTTGACAAGTCTCAATTCTGAAGTTTTTCACTTGTGAGCACAAAGATGCTATGAAGTCCTTTCTCCGGGAAGGAATACGGCATTTTCTAGGAAGTGATGAATTGAGGGCTGCCTTTTTTCACCTGCTGTTTGGTCAAGTCAGCTGTCATCATCTTGGTGATCCGAAAGCCTCCTAATATTATGCTTGCAACTTTGTATATCACAATATGAATGTCCTTGTTAGACAACTTATCATTTGAAGTATGGTGTTATAATGTTGAGTTTTTCTTGTTGGATCATGAATCTGTAGAACGAAGTGCCGTGTGTTATGTGCTTCGTTGTTAACCATGTGATTTGATTTTGACCCATGGAAATTGCTTCTGTGAAAAAAAGGGAAAATTAGTTAAGGGTCTATCTGAAACATGGGTTCTTCATCATTTACAAAATATAATTTGATGTTTTGCATAATTTGGTCAGGCATTTTTTTTTATAGCCACAACTTACAGACTAAAACTAAACCAGAGAAGGTAGTTGATAAGATATAACGAACCTACCAGTACCAGATTATGAGTGTATAGCATATAATTATCCCCTTTTACGTGGAGCAGGAGCAGCCCATCTAAGTCGGGGAAATGGTGGGGTGCTTGTTTCTTCTTCTAATTAGTTGGCAAAGGTTGTGAACCTCTCAACATCACAACCATTAAAAAATAAGGCTCATGTCACAACTCACAAACCCAAAAAAGAACAAGTTGGCATCCTCTGACCTCCTTTGATTAAAAATACAAACACATTAATAATAAAATCCCACCAAATATAGCTCTCTCCACCGATTCTTTTGCAATCTCTCTCTCTCTCTTCCTATACTTTGTTTTTCTGATCATTCTTCTATCTCCATTGTGATCAGGTTCTGTGTGGGGTTTTTACCTTTTCTTTAACATTAATAAACAAGTTATACATATAATTCTAGTTTAGGTGTTATAGGATCAATCATAAAAACAAATAGAACAAAAGATAGGAGTTGGATAGGGAAGGTGGGGGGAATGGAAGGATTAGATGCGCTGATAGAGAGACTGTTGGAAGCAAGGATCAACAGAGGTAAAAGGATTCAGCTAATCGAGTCCGAAATCCGACAACTTTGCATCACTGCAAAAGAAGTCTTTCTCAGGCAGCCTAATCTTCTTGAGTTGGAAGCTCCCATTAACGTTTGCGGTATGTAAAATTTCAATTAGTACTTAAATTCAAATTCCCTGTATGTTCATATCAGCATTTGTGGCAATTAAAATCTCATAAGAAAAAGCCTTTTTATGTACATCATTGTCCAAAACCAAAAAAAAATTACTTGAATTGAGTGGCTCCAATGAAAACAGAGCGTAATTCATCCTCTTATGGCTATTTCTTCTATGTTCTATGTTTTGGAAGCAATGAGATCATATTGTTTGGGGGTTGCAGGTGATATACATGGGCAATATCCAGATCTCTTGCGACTATTTGAGTATGGCGGATTTCCACCAGATGCCAACTACGTGTTCCTTGGAGACTATGTAGACAGAGGAAAACAGAGCATAGAGACAATATGCCTCCTCCTTGCATACAAAGTCAAGTTCCCTGATAACTTCTTCCTCCTCCGAGGGAATCATGAGTGTGCTTCCATCAACAGAATCTATGGATTCTATGATGAGTGTAAACGCCGCTTCAGCGTCCGGCTATGGAAGATTTTCACCGACAGCTTTAACTGTTTGCCTGTGGCTGCAGTCATCGATGACAAGATCTTCTGCATGCATGGCGGCCTTTCTCCTGAGCTGAACAACTTGGAACAGCTCAGAGCCATCGAAAGGCCGATTGATGTGCCAGATCAAGGGCTCTTGTGTGACCTACTTTGGTCGGATCCAGATAGGGACATCAAAGGATGGGGTGAGAATGATAGGGGTGTTTCTTATACCTTTGGGGCAGATAAGGTGGCAGAGTTCTTGATGAAACATGATATGGATCTCATATGTCGAGCTCACCAGGTCTCTATCTTTTTCTTATCATCATGTTTTAAATCACGTAATGAGAGAGATACACATGATCGTATACAACCGTCCCGGTGATATGAAAGAAAATTTCAAGTTTCTAAGCGTTCTTTTCTAATGAGCTATGTTACATGTACCACCGTCCACATTTAGTATATGTGACCATACCTATTTGCTAATGTGATGTTTGACCCTTAGACTAAATAGTTTTCTCTCCTTGGTTGACAGGTTGTTGAAGATGGTTACGAATTCTTCGCAGACAGGCAGTTGGTTACCATATTTTCTGCACCAAACTATTGTGGAGAGTTCAACAATGCAGGTGCCTTGATGAATGTGGATGCAAGTTTGCTGTGCTCATTTCAGATAGTCAAACCCTGGAGAGGGAAAGCTCCCCAGATAGAATAATTTTATGAAGTAATGGGGAGTAAAGAGTTGACATTTAAAAGAATGGAGAGAGCATATGCATGAACCATGGTGGAAGAAATGCAACACATTTGTTTTGTATAAAGTCAGCATCATATGCCATTGTTTTCTCCAGCTGCATATAATTCCTGTAAGCAAAGCATTAAAAACCTGTCTGTGTATATAAACCCTCATATTCATGAACACAAATGCCTTATATTCTCATAACAAGTAGTTCCTTTTTAACTTTCTGGTATTTTGCCTAATCTTTTTTGTTCCCCTTCTTTTTTTCTGGATGTGTTTGTGTTTTCTTTAAGCTCATTTGTAAAACCAACTTTACGGGCAGTTCAGAAAGAATGCCAACAAGGTTATCGCCGTCCGGTAGGTCCATCAACTTTGGCCTTGTTGCTGAAATACCTCATTCTCCGAGTTTTCGGCATCTTCATTTGTCCTCCTCAATCAAACAAATAAAAAATTCAATCAAACAACTACGCGTATGCATACTTTACAGTTGTTGAAGAAAACATAATTTGTTACATGGATACTTGCTTTTGGCTTTTTGAAAGCGATGGCCATTTGCCTTCTCTTTCACTCCAGACTTTACTTTTTATGCAAGCCACCTTTTCTTTGTTGAGATGAGAAAGGTAAAGTGGAGAGGTGGAGCAATCGAGTGGGACTTTTGACTCATAAACACACCATTAGAATTTAGAGGGTTTAAATTTTGAATCAGAGTTTGACATAACACCTATTTAGCATAAAAGGGTATAATTGACATTTTGGGCCTTTAGTTAGTCAACAATCCATGAACGTGCATTTTCATAATTGAGATTCTAAATAAGGATAATGGGAAGCAAAATCTGGAAAGCCTGCCTATATTCCCCAAAAAATTAAGCTCTACAGAACGCTACATTAACAATTTAAAAAATCATATTATGATACAATGCAAGAGCACTTGCAGGTCATCTAACGATACAATGCACTCATAATATCCCATATGCAAGAATGCTTGCCAAAATAAACTATTTCTCTAAGAGCAGCTTCCAAAACAAAGTAATGATCACAGCTTCAGTTAGACCACACATGAACAAGACCATGCCTATTTCCAGTATATATCTCATTGCGCTCTTCATCATAGAAAAGAGCAGTTATGTCTTCCAAAGCCTCAGCAACGGTGCTTCTCACCATAGATGAGTTGCTTTGCTTGCTTGAGGAGCCAGCACTGCTGTCACACTCGTCAACCTTGGGACCGCCATTGCCTGCATTTATTTTGGCCAGGCATTTCCCGGTTAAGATATTGCTGACATGAATAGATCCAGCTGCAAAAGAAAAAAAAGACAATATATTATATGCAAAATAATATCCTCCACTATTTTCTAGAGTTACTAATTTCTTGCTGTATAGAGAGATTGGAACATGCAAATGAAATACCATTTGCTTCCATCCAATGATCATCCGAATCAGCCTTGCAGTAAGATATGATAAGATCCTGATCACTTGTTATATAAATGTTATTGGTATTGCAGTCAGGATGCCATAACAAGTGATCCTCAAATGAAGTCACAAGTTCTCCACGAAAGTTCCAGACAGCCACATTTCGATTTCTGAATGTCAGGAATAGCTGGTTCTCATAAAGAAAGATAAATGCTGAAGGAGTCATGAACTCTGTTCTGTTAACTTCCATCAGCTCCGCATTTCGAACCTACAAAGAATTAAAAGTTTGTCAGGCATGACTAACCAAGGCTGCAAAAGAACTCTCGTTATGCCATAATAGCTATAATTTACTTACATCAAGAATCTGAAGATTCTCATTTTCTTGCTTAACGAGAAGCTTTTCATTGAATTGTTCTATGAAGTCAACCTTCTTATTTCGATGAAGTAGATGGTTGAAGGCTTTGAGAACTGTGCCATCTTCTATTGATAGAATCTTCAGCAGAACATGGCTACTAGCTCTATTGAAAATCAACAGCATGATGCCTGGACTGTTACGAACAATAGAAATGATGGGGTAAGGTGAATACAGAAAAATCATTGAGGACTTGAGCAGAAATATTAGTTTGTGCGAGACATAGACATCAAACTATGGATAGCAAGCAAAACTGTTTCAATGAGAGATTGGGGGGAAGAAGAGGGAGAGATACCTGATCTTGATTTCTTGTACATGTTTGTCTGATATAGAGTAAAGCATGGTATAGTTCTTAAGGTCAAACACCTTGTATATACTGGTTCAATACCCCCAAAAAAGGAAATCTATTAGTATCTTAATGGATTTGATAATCGTATATTAGAAATGCTACAGAACGAAATATACCTGTCTTGTGCAGAGTATGTTAGCACCTTGCCATTAACATCATCAAACTCTACAAACCCAGGCCACTTTAAAGACTCAGACTCGAAAAGAGAAAATCCAGCATCTGGCTGGCCCCTCCTTATATACCTAGCCAATGAATAGACAATACCCAAACATAAGAAATAGATAACCCATGAAGGCATTGAAAAAGCTAAAGATAAATGTTAAGTAAGATCTACCCACTCAATCCTTGTGGATCTGCATTTCAAAGAGCTGAAGTTGTCTGAGGCATAGACTGAAACTGTGATTAGTGAATCGTTGTTCTTATTATAGAACAAGCTCCGAATGACTTCATCAGGACTTACATTCAAGAAACATATCCTCTCATTTTTCTCTGCAATATGAATAGCCAACAGAGAATAGGTAAGAATGCAGCCATGATGAAAGCTTTTTTCTATTTTGTTTAATCAACAGGTTTATATAGGTTCTCCCCACAATTGGGTCTTAATGGGTTGGTTGCGTCCAGATTTTGGATTTTCTCATAATGATAAAACTGTATTCAGTCTTGTTTCTACTTTTCTAGCCATTTTAAATCCAATTTTTACAAATTGGATCTTCTGTCATTTAATTGTGTATCTCCTCCTTCAATTCCTGTGATTTATCATTCCTGAAAAATGATTGACTAAACTAACCTAACCTATTGCAATATTTGCTACCTTGGGAAAATATATACAGAACATATTGTTATGCATTTGGTAAGATATTTATTTCAGTTAGGAATGTTATTACCTCTGCTAAAAGCTGCGCAAACACCCGAGTGTGCAAGAGCAAATACGATGTCACTTGCAGCAACTATCTCAATAACCTTTGTCCTCTTCATCAGAAAAGACAATATGAGGGAAGAATGCCCCTTGGGATCATGAGTATCATATTCCTCCTGAATCAGAAATGAACTAATTAGATATCAAAAAAAGAAATACAGACATTGATAATCCCCCTTGTTATGTTTGACAGATAATTATCATGAATGTCAGCTTTACTGTTTCAACAATAAAAGAAAAACTGTTGGGTCATAACTTGAGCTTCTTAATGCTCCGTAATACGCGGAGTAGACAATTAATGAATTCTCGTTCTCATTGGCAAGTTCTCACAGGGGAAAATTTAGTAAGAAATTAATATGATCACAAGGTTTAACCCAAGGCCAGCTTAACCAGAATCCAAACACACAAACCCTAGGCAGTGAAGAAGTATATAAACCAAGGTGATAACTATGACTCAGGTTGGAAACAGCAGATCAACACATCTATCAAATGAAAACATCTGCCCAGAATCAGGGTTCTCAATTCCAGAAAAAAAAGACATTCAGTAAAGAATTCAAATTTTAATGATTTTAATTTTCTTATAAGAATTCTTCTAAGTTGTAGCCCCAGCCAAATAGTTCAAATGTTACATGCACTGCCAAAAAACAGAAATATATAACAAACTGAACTAATCAACATGAATTTAGTAAATTTATGAGATGCAATGAGAACCTCGTGCTTCCAAAACCTAGAAAGTGATTTGAGATTGAAGAATTGAAATTGCATAGGATACATACGAGCTATGAAAAACTGAGGTCGAACAATTGAACATCAGTAGAAATACAACGAAAATGAAAACCAGACCTTGAGATGCATGTTGCGAAATCTCTCCTGGGCATTGCTGAGGCCAAAAACTCGATCACGCTTTGAAGAAATCTCACGCCTCTGAAGCTTCTTCACGCTGTTTACAATCCCATCCGAGCGAGCCCTCTTCTTCTTCGCCACTATTCTGCGACCCGAGCATGGCCGAGGACTCGCAGATATCCTCCTTCCCACTTCCATTCTCAACTCTCAGATTCTGATTTCATACAAACGCATATCGCATATATATATATATATATATATGAAATTATACAGTATATGTGTTTGTGATGGTTTCTATTAGATTAAATGGAACCCTTTCGATCACAACAAGCCCCCAGAACTCTAATCTTCAGAAATTTGATTCTCTGAAGAGCGCTGGTGGGTGTTCGGATGTGAGGGGTTGAAATTGGGTGAGGAAGGAGAAAAAGAAAGTCCCTTGAAAAAGTGTCGGAGCCAGCATGGGAGAGGAGACGGATGTATATATATATATATATATATATATATATATATATATATATATGAAATTCAGAATAAAATAAGCATTAAAAAAGAAACAGGTGAAAATGTAGGCATGTTATTTCAGATATGCGTAATTAATTAATTTCTATTTTCAGTTTTTACGAAATTTTGAACATGGCCCGCCAATCAGCCAATCCGCCAAATGCAAAATTCCACCTTTGTTCTTTTCCTCCTTTTTGTTGTTTATTAGTTTCACATTATCACATATACCAGCAAGGAAGTTTTTTTTTTTCCCTACCAATTGTTTATTATCAAGTACGTATTAGATCATATACCAGAAAGTGTTTAATACGAATGTAGGAGAAAATGTGTTCTAGCTTATTAGAAGAGTTGGGTAAGGAAGTAGGTTCTAAGTTTCGTGTTTGATGAAACGTAAATGAATCAGAAACTTCTTAATTTAGTGGTACTTAAAGGGGTGTATTCAATTAGGATTCTAGAGCGTTTAAACGTTTTATAATCCAAATTGAATACGCCCCCTTAGAGAACTCGAATTCGAATTTCCCTCAATTCAAAACAATTATACTATGTCAAACTAACGTGAAAATAGATAACAATAAATTAATGTTTATGATCGATAACAAGAAATTATCCTTGCATTGCATGGGGTGAGAGGAGGAGATTTATAAGGAGGATAAGTTTTATTTCTCAAATTTATGTTTTAATTTTTGTTAGAGGGCAACACTGAAATCAAATAGACAATCGGATTGCTAACCAAATTTGGAGGTTAAATTGCAACATCGTATAAGTACCAAATCGATAGATTAAAATTACTACATTTACATTCTACATCTTGGATTGAGTTTGAATTCAAACTCCATCCAACGCATGAACTAATTCGGCAGCAGAGCCTATGGCTGAAGCCCCACCTCTTTCAAGAAGAGAAAGGGCCAGCTCACATTCATGCCACCCTCTCAATCCACCGGCTAATTTCCTCAACGTCTCCACCTTCAATTCCCTAATCCACGCCGGTGCAAAGTTCACCGTTAAGCCCACCAAACAAGAAACATAAGCTTTCCAAGTAGCAGGATCGCAACCAAGTGATATGTTCCCCTCCAACACCCCTGCCAGAAAGTCCATGTGGCTCCCAACAATCCTGGCCCTTCTTGAGAGCGCCCATGATGGCAAGTTGTCTCCAATGCCCCATTCAATGGAGCCTGACAGGATCACCAGATATGCCATTGCATACCCCTCCATAACGCGCGACACAGCGTTCGCCTCCCCAAGCTTCTCTTCCTTTGATGAGAGTAACCACGTTGGGATTGTTTCCCTGTACAGTTCTTGAACCAGCTGAACTCCGCCTGCCACGCACAAGAGGCTTGCACCAAGTGAGGCTACTTCCTTTGCCTTCGCAATGGCCAGGGACAGTGATGCTTGGCTAGACGTCAAGCGAGGGGAATCTGTGCTTGCACATCTCGCGGCTAGTTTCGCAGCATACTCTGCTACAAGTCCTACGATCACATCGTTCACGTGCTGGACAACGTGTATTGTCCGACAAGAACGCAGGTATAGAAATCCAGGTGCTACGGAAGGACGAGCGCTGATGTCTGCAATGGTGAAGCCCAACAGACCATTCACATTGCTTTGACTGGACAATGAAGAGGTTGAAGCATGGAGCGATCCGAGGAACGAGGAGAAGCAACTTCTCAGAAGCTGCGCAACAGCATCTTTGTTCTGTCTAAATACAGAGCGAGAACATGATACAACAATGAAGTGATGCCAGCGGCGGACCTTTTGAGCCCACAAACAGCCTACAATAGGCATGCTAGGCCAAGGACAACCCGATGCACAGTTCTCCAAGGCCAGTCCAGCAACAGTATGTATGTATTCGAGGCTCTTCTTAAGTTTAAAAGTAATGGTTAAACTCACAAGAGCAGCCAATGGAAGTGGAAGCATTACAGTTGAAATCCCTGCAAGGCATTGAAAAGGTTTTAGCAATGGAAATGCAGAAGACATGCTTAAGTTAGTATGACAGTATGTAAATTGAACCAATCATTGTCAATCTCTGTGAGTCTGTTTGTGTGTGAGGGGCTACAGCACCAGAATAGGATAATCAGAACAAACCCTACAAACAACACAAAAACAAGAGGAGTTAAATTACCACAGCTTGGAACATTGACACCCACAGCATTGAGTATTTCTTTTATTTCAGATTCAACTGATTGAAGAATCGCTGCTGGACTAGGCCAATCTATTCCATTCATAGCCACTTGTTTCCAAATACCACGGGTAACTTCTGCAGAGAAGTAACTAATAATGGCACCAAGGGAAGCAGGAAGAAACTCAACAAGGTCTCTCAGCCCTGCAAGCATTTAAGGGCTCATAAGAAGGACTTTCATGAATAAAATCTTAAAATATAACTAAACGCTCTAACTTTTGTTTGAAGTGTCACGAGAGTTACATATTCATGAGCTGCTGAAAGAAACAGAAGAAATTACAAACAAAAAAGAAAAAGAAAAAAACCACATAATGAGCCTGGACTAACAAGTGCAGTAATCCAACTAACCTGTTGTCAGGTCCCGGGATGAAAGCCTGCCATAGGCACAAGCAGTTAAAATAGCCTCAAGAACGAAAGGAATGGCTTCCAGTATCTCCCAGGCAGGAAGCATTGGTCTCTGACACACGTCCTCTCCAGTATCTGTAGGGGAGCCACTAATGCTGCTGCTTGATGGTCCAGAAGAGTTACTTGATGGGTCCCCAGTTCTAGATATTTTCCAGTAAATCATACTTAATATTGTATTAGCAACTTCACGAACAGGATTTCCACTAGAGAGACCAGAAAGTGTTGAAGCTATACAAGACTTGTTTTGAGAATACCAGGCTTGTAATTTCGGATAAGAATCAATGTACATAGGTTCTCGAGATGCTGATTCAAGCTGATCCCCACCGCTGTTTGTTTCATTCCGGGCAGGTGCAGTGTGGCCATTGCGCAATAACAAAAGATACTCCAAAGTCAGCACTCCTCCAACTGCTCCCCCTCTCTCTGTAATGTATTGCTCAAGAGGTGGTCTATAGAATTTCCATAGACGAAGAAGAAAAAGAAATGCTAAAGAAAAAACCATGTAAACGGAGGACTCATCACCAATGCTTGATTTGTTACTTGATGTAGGCTTAAGTGATCCAAAGACCTCACAAAGCGGTATTAAAGAAGCTGCAACTTCAGGGACCTGTATGAACAAAAAAAATTTGAAGCCATAAGAATGCCCGAACTTCAACTTCTTATGACTTAGTTGAATCAATAGGAAGGCATTCCAAGCTCAAATTATTTTATGATACCAATAGAGATGGCATGAGACTCCTTCACTCACCATACCATGCAAAGAAAGTATATGAACTGTATCAATAGAGGAAGCTCCGAAAAGGAGAGCACTCAACATTGACATATAATCAATTAAGTGACTTCTTGATCCACTATAATTGGGAGGTACAGGAGGGGAAAGAAGCTTGACCACAAAGTGCACCACATGTTCCTGAAAACAACAGAGTTCAGAAATCAAAATTTAAATTTTATTAACAGCCATAACATTGTTAAAATTTAGAACTTGAAGCCCAAGATATTAGAGGTGCCATTAGCAAACTTGAAGAGTGACATGAGGATAAAAGACACCATTAGGCTATAATAGATATAACAGGACTTGAAACATAGCCAAATGTAAATTTTTTAGTGTTACTGCATGATTGCTCAACCTGAATGTTCCATCCACTTCTGAGAGACGCACCACATAGTATCTTTGCTGCGGCGGACTTCTCCTCCTTGGACCCAGTCAATGCAATATGATACAACTTCTTTACCTCTGCTAAACTTGAACAGCAGAATAAAGGAGAAACTAATCAGCAAAAGATCAGCTCGCATTACAATTATATTCAGATATTTTTCATTATACCTTGAAGCTGGGGTCATGATAAGGGAGTTTATTAGGGAATCCCTCAATGGTGCCCCTTCCATGAATGTTGACCAAGGAGATTTTTGAACTGGTGATGTATCTGACGTTGAGATCGTGGATGCAGACACATAACTGGGCCAAAAATATGCTGATGTGTCGATTAAGTTTCTTGCAATGCAAGCTTCCACGATAAGGTGCCTCATGTCACCGCCTGAAAAACATATGACTCATTTGCAAAATTATTACTGAAAGCACCAAACCAAAGTTATAGACAGCAAAAAGGATCCATGTGTACACTTTTTCTTCAATAAGAGATTCATGCCTAAAATAAATATGCATTAACCACTGATCGATTCAAAATCTGAGGTGAGATTAAAAGCGAACTACAAATTTCCAAGATAAACCTGATTTTGTACTGGTATCACCACCACTGCCTCCACCTGATGCATCCTTTTCATTCTTGGAATCAAGTATAAAGCGAGCAGCTTTTGTTGCTGCAATATTAGCTGAATCAACGACTGATGAAGGAGGGCATAAGAGGCCAGAGAAGGTTCCAAGGACCTGTAGAGAAGAAATCAGTCCCTGCTTCCTTGAAGCAGTAGCTTTGCCATCCATTTTGTCTCCATATCCACTCTCCATATTCCCAGACACTGTATCTCCATCAATAGAAGAGGAATTCACTTTGATCTTATCCTCCAAAACATTAGCAATGGCCAAGGGGACAATAGACAAAAGGACACAAAGACGGGCCTCAAGATGTGGTATAGGGCCTTCAAGAGGATCACGTTCCTGCAAATGAAGAAAGAAGGAGAAGGTAACTATATATCTTCATTTTCTTTTCTGTTACAAGATATGTTAACATGGAGAAGTCTCAACTCGTTGCACAAGTCGAAGGGCTGAGAGCCAGAGTTCTAGGAAGGTTTCTTGCCAGCTTGCCTGGTTAAATACTTGGAGCGTCATAATTCCTTCTGCAGTTAGGTCGGTGGAATTAGGAATTAATTGAATTTCTTCCAGTTTTCTTAAAAAAAATTCTATTAAAATGAAACTAAAGGCATACATTACATACATACAATTACAGAAATTATATCAGATATGAATTCATATGAGACTCTTCAAAGTGACTTTACCTGCAAGTATATCAATAAATGATTTAATAGAAAGTTGCTTGCCATCCATTGCATTCTCCATGTATATATCAAAACGGACCCAACAAGTGGAGTGACCAAATCCAGAATTGCTGTGAAACACTGGCTTCCGAGAACCAATATCAAGAAACACACCAACGAGCCTGTGCTTATTTAACTGGTATTTAAAACCCAAGACACTATGGATGTTGGCAGACAATCTTGCCAATAGCTGCAATGTAGAATTCAAATCTGAGGATGCCAATTGACGGCCTTTGAGAAACCGTAGCCTCTGCAGGAGGCCATTGAATCTTTCAGGCCTATGAATCAAAGAGGATTAAACAGGAAATTTATTATTAGTCTCTCAACACTCGTATAAATAATTTTTATGTGCACTGGCAGAGCAATATGTAAGAAGATATCATGCGTTGCCAAAATTAAATGGTTGGATTCTTATAACATCTACAAATTGAAGGTGACGAATATTAAGAACAAGAGGCATACATGTTCAAGTGAACAAGTCGAAGGAGAACCAAAGATTTTCTGCTTTCTGTTAGTTTCCCCAGCACTTCTATTGCTAAAAGAGAATTCCTTTTCCTTATCCGTTCATGATGTTCTTTAACTTTGAGATTCTCACTTTCCCTGGAATCAATTTCCACATCATTGTCTGACCCTCCAAAAGCTGATCTCGGTCTCTTTCGAGATGTCATCTTGAATCCCCAATCATCCAATGTGCTATCAATTAAGCTAATTATTACACTGAAAAAGAACAGGACCAATGCATGTCCAAGCTCAACAACATGAACCTTAAATGTCTGAGAAAGTTGAAGGGCAGCATCAATGGATTCTGTTATCCTGAAAGATAGAAAAAAGAAAATTTTCAGCAGTTCATTCAAGTGATTGATACAAAAATCATGCTAGCAATGCCTGCATCCCTTTTGAAGGCATTTCGACCCATGTTAATTGAAACCAAAGTAAACCATCTAAATCAAAATGGAAACTTTCTACCAAGTTTGAAAACCTGAAATAAAATAAGACAAACCCAATGCTAAACACCCAAATAGAATGGTAACCGAGATTATGCTTACACCAAATAATTCATATAGCACCACATAAAGGTAAACAACTCAATGATAGCAAATCAAAATAGAGCAGAAAATGAGATTAGGCACACTCACTTTTCTTTGGAAGCATCACCAGCAAGGGGACCAAATGAAAATGCATATCTTCTTAGAAGTTCAAGATAGAGTCTATAAGCTTCTGGCTGAGCCCGTCTATGAGGAACCACCCTGTAAAGCAACCATAGACAAAAGCAATCCCAATCAACAAAACCATGACAAGGCCAATGTGAGAGCTGAGAGTTGAAGGGAAATGATGGGTACCTGGAAGACAAAACGGAGAGTACATGGAGAGGGCAGAGGAGGCCTGAGGAGAGAGCATGGTCTAGAAACTTCCAAAGGGAAGGCCGGTTGTGTTGGAAACAGAGTTGGGAAACCAGCACCTCCCCCAACTCAATGCTTGGAGCTGCCTCAACCCAGTTGCCCACTTCCATGGCCCAAACCACTGGGCTCTCCTTCTGCTTCGCCGTCACCAGCTCCACCACCCGCCGCTCCAATTCACTCCCCATTACCATTCCCATGGACCACATCTTCTTCAACTAACTGAATCCTTCACTGTCTAAACTTATTTTTATTATTTATTTTCTAAAATAATAAATAAATACAAATAAACCTGGCCATAGTAGATGTGCTTGTTTCCTCCTTATCCTACAGTCGTACAGTCTACAGCTTCACACACAATACTTCTGTGAAGATTGTTAGGTAATAAAATATTGTATCTTTTTTAATGTTGGAGCACCTACCTACCACACCCCACGCCACGCCTACTCTCTCTTTTCTCTTCCATGCATTCATTCAATTATTATGCCGAATTTCCAAACCAAAATTATCCATATTTCTTACCAATCAAGTCAACATCTGCACTGCCTTTTGCTGCGTTGTTCAGTAAAATGGCCCACCTAGGCGCTGCTGCAGCCTATGGCCTTGTAAGCTTCAACCAACCACCATTAAAGCAGCATCAAGGCTTGCGCTACAACAAAAGCAGAGGCTTTGATATATATATATTTTTTGGTCGACAGTAGAGGCTTTGATATAATCGTGCAAGAGATGGGTTGATCGGATAATCACAGAAAAACAAAGGGTCGCTCTCCTTATCAAATAACGGCTGCAATTTGCGTTTTTGCCATGTCCTGCAATTTATTCATGCTATGTGCCAGTTGATGTCGTGTTGTGTGTGTGTCATGTTGTTGAGCAGGGGGGGCGTTTGGTTTTGGTGTCAAGAAGTTGAGAAAAAAGCAAAGCCCATAATCCCAAAATGTTTATTATAGCATGCATACCCAATTGCCCAGAAGCCCAAAATATGGGCCTGAAATCTTCCCTACCATCCACATGCAACAATTGGCTACCTCAAGCCTTAGCATATCCACGTTGCAATGCAAACTTTGGTTGTGAAAATTACGTGTTCTTTCTTGTGTTTTTCCATTCAAAAACACTTGTTTTCCGTTCATTTTCCATATATCATCACAAAAGCTTTTTTGTTCACACGACAACAGTCATTTATTGTGGTATTCATTTTATTTGCAAATTGCATGGTAGTGTATGTATCGAACGAGTGCCAGTCCTCAAATCAACAAATTAAAGGACTATGACTTATTGTCGTATTCATCATTTTCAACAGTGAATTAATAAACTCCGTCAAATTTTATGGTTTGTCATCGTTGTCCATTTAATCCTTATCCTTTGATTTGAAATATGAGTGTATCTAATTGAAGTCATAAACCTATTGCTGGGGTTTAGAGTCATATCAATGACTAAACTAAGCTTCTATCGAGCCATCAACTCATCAACCATATTTTAGCGTGTTTCAATTGGTCCACCGACGATTTTTAGGGTTTCTAATCTAAGTTGTGATTATTTGATTAAGCACAAGGTTTGAAATTTGAACGTGCAGGAGCCCACCATAACCATTGCATCTGCCTTCCTCTCGTCATGAAGATCCAGACGGCCTAACCACAGGCACTATCATCCCCTGCTTACAAGTTATACCTACAAGTTTACAAATAAAACGACGTCTTTGACCCCAAAAAAAAAACGACATCATATTTCATTTCCTATTTTTGATCCGCTCATGCACTTTGAGCTCAACGACGGACATGGTAAATTTTATTAAATTAAAATCACTTTCTTTCCCCGATTTTATTTGTTCATTAAGCAGAGTTCTATCTATTAAAGACAATTTTTTTAACTAATATGTTAAAAACAAAACTAAAATGGACATATGAAGAAATTGAAAGTGAGATAATTTACAATTTCATATTAAATAAAAAAGAGAAATCATATATAAATAAGATTAGGCTAGGTGGCTTTATAAAGGGTCCCCAAAAGCCCCCATTGACACGTTTTGGACCTACCGTGAGGCTCAAACCGCCATTGGAAGACTGAAGCATCTTCCAAAAGCTTCCATTTTTACAAAAAGAAAGCAAACAGATCCAGAAAAGCTTCCATATTTCTATATATATTGGCAATCCAGCATCGTTTGGATTCAGGTTTGAGTCAAACACATCTCTTTTGGGTTTTATACTTTCATTAGTGAGACCATGGAAGTAGTGTCTTCATCAAAGGAAGACGAAAGATCATTCAAATCCGCGGGCCGCCGCCAATCTCGGAAGTGCAGAAACATCTGTTTGGCGGCGACAGCTGTCGTTTTGATCGCGGCAGTCGTACTCGTGATCCTCTGCTTGACGGTGTTCAAAGCCAAGGAGCCCGAAACGACAATCAATTCCGTCGTTTTGAAAGACATCGACGTGGCGCTCAACATTCCCCGAGTCAGCGTGGACGTGAACTTGACGCTGGACGTGGATCTATCCGTGAAGAACCCGAACAAGGTGGGCTTCAAGTACAAAAACGGCATCGCTTTGTTGAACTACAGTGGAGAGCTGGTCGGCCAGGCCCAAATCGGGGCGGGGGAGATATCGGCGGACCAGACCAAGCCCATGAACGTGACGCTGACCATTATGGCGGACCGGTTCCTGGGAAAATCGGAGCTCTTTTCGGACGTGGTGGCCGGTACGTTGCCTTTGACCACTTTGACCAAAGTATCGGGCAAAGTAGTCATTTTGGGAATTTTCAAGCTTCATGTGATCTCTACCTCCTCCTGCGATTTCAGTATCAATGTGAGTAATAAGACAGTTGGGGAGCAGAAGTGCACATACAAGACGAAGTTGTGATCTTTTTTGTTTTTTGCTTCTGGGATATTTTATTTTCTGGATTTCATATGCTTTGTCTACTTGTGGGAGGTGAATTGACTGAATTGCCACTCACTGGTGACTGCTCACTACTAGCCCTCCTCATGTGTGATGGGGTGGCATATTTTGGTATGTTTAGTGCACTGGTTATAAATAAAATTTATTCCCTTTTAATATGTTGATGTTGAGTTGTTTCTACTTATCACCTTGTATTTAATAATGCTATATCACGAAATAATTTAGAGTGCTGTTAAACGAATCATAAAATTAACTGATTACATCATACTACAAAATTATTTATTAAATTATTAATTTACTATAATATGAAAGGACCATCAAACCATCAAGAATCAAGGTGTGGAAAAGATTTCTTTTTTCTTTTTTTAATCGTTTATTGGAGCCTAAACTGATCCAACATTTTAAAAATATTTGCCTTTCCTAGCCTAAACCATCTTTCACGTTCCACTTACACTAACACACAAACACAACTTTGTTGATATTCTTTCGAAAAAAATATATTAATATAACATAAAAATTCTAGATTTCTAAGTTTTTTTGTTGACTTTATCGTTTCCTTTTTTAAGGAATGGATGTAACTTACCCTAAATGTTGAACTTCGTGTTGTAGTGTTGTTTTCTAAAATTTATTTATGTCTATTTAGTTATCCGAAACTTCGTGTTGTAGTGTTGCTTTGAACATCCTTTATAGCCCCATTTGCCTGGCATGTCTCTTCCATAACATCCGAACACATTGGATCAAATTAGATTGTATTGGATTGGATCATGACATCTGAACACATTGGATTGGATTGTAAAATCTCAAATCCAATAAAAAAAATTGAATTGGATTGGATTGGATTGATAAAAATTCATTGGTTTCGAACCGATGTACACCCCTAACTTAGATTGTAGATTGTACTCAGTTAATTTTAGGGTTCATTTAACAACACCCAATAGTTTATCTCATTATGTTATGTTGTCATACTACTAATAAAATATTATAGTTTCTGAACTATCGTTGTGAGAGAGTGTTCTGTAGAACATTTGAAAAACAATTGGTTTCTGTCATTTTCAGTTGGATTTTCTGCTGATGGTACTGGTCAAACATTTCATCAATATTTCATCTATAGAAAAACCTATCTGCCATTCATGTAATTTCTTCATGCTATGATAATTTGCTCAAACTTTGACCAAATTCTGAAGAACCAAGTGTGAAAGAAAGAATGAGACAATTTGCTCACAAAATAAAATACCCGTGAGAATCTATGTACCAGTTTCTATTAATTTCCAAGTCTTCCTGCAAAGTACGAATCTATGTCCCAATTATTTGCTCTGTCTCTGTCTCTGTCTCTGTCCCCCTCTGCATTGTGCTTCCCTTGAAGCGGGAGTAAATTTCTTTAAGCATGCTGTGATCGAGATACGGTTCGATATGGGCAACTTAATGACAAAGAAAGGAAAGGGCACGCAGAAGTTAATTATGGAAGAGACATGCCAGGCAAAAGGGGCTATAAAAGATGTTCAAAGCATGGAATGCAAGCACACCATAGCGGCTGCAAAACACAGAAAGAACAAATCGCCTGGTGTTATGTTGGAGAAGTAAAACAATGGAGGAAGGGATCATGAAGAAACTAGGAAAGCCTGTACCCTTCCCGCTGTGGTTGTCGGGGTTCTTGTGATCACAGTATTAATAGCGGTGATCCTATCGGTTACAGTTTACAGAGGAAAGGACCCCATAACCATGTTGGATGGGGTGGTCTTAAGGAACCTGCACATTTCTCATAAAGTGCCTAACCTCACTGTAGATTTGAATCTCACTGTGAAGAACCCCAACAAGGAGGCCTTCAGGCCCACCAAAGGCACTGCATTCTTGGTCTATAGGGGTGTGCCAGTGGGCGAGACCGTTATAGACACAGGAGAGATAGCCGCCGGCGCCACTAAATCCATGACTGTCACGCTCTCCATTATGCCAGAGCGTTTGAAGGGGAATCCAGAGATTTATATGGAGGTGAAGGCGGGTATGGTGCCCTTCAACACTTACACCAAAATCTCCGGCAAAGTGAAGGTTTTCAACATGGTTAAGTTCAATGTGATCTCCACCGGCTTATGCGGTTTTGCTGTTGATGTCAAGAGCAAGACTGTTGGGGAGCCCAAGTGTTCATAGAACACTAACTTATAATTATTTTCTTGCTCTATGGGGTTACATGTTTAGTGCTCCAATTTCTCAAGTGTTTTTTTTCTTTTTATATATGATTCAGAATTGGTTGTAGTAAGTAGGTGGTTGTGGTTTCTACCTTCTACGTATCTGATAAAGTTGCACTCTGGATTTGTTAATTTCCCTTTTTACAGAAAATAAGATTATATTTTTCACTCTGGTCTCTGCATTTTCACATCAAACACAACTTTTGCACTTCCCTTCAATCCTTTAAGCATGCGCATGCTGCAGAATTCCAGATACAGTAGGATTTCAATAATTTAATAGTAAATGAGGGACGATGGGCATGCAGAAGTTAAGGTAGACATACGAATCAAATCGGATAAATCCTTCGATCTCCCATGCGATCATAGAGTCCACGTAAAATGCCACCGATGCACTGCTAGCTTCACCGTGTTCCTTGAAGGAATGCTTTGGACACCTGCGGAACATATTGGCTCTGAATCCTCAAGAACCAGATGAGGAGTTCTTGTTGTCTGCAATGGAAGCAGATTTTAAATGTAAATGTACAGAAGAGGAGCACTCAAAAGGGTGCAGAAAATCTGACCGTTGAAAATCAGACAATGGGGCTGATAGAATTCATAGTTTTTGTTAATCTGTGTTTTGGATGTGTTTGGGAGAGAAGGTAAAAATGAGATGAGAGAACGTTGCTCTCTAAAATTAGAAACTGAAGTCTGCACTTCTTTTATTACAACGAAGCAAAATATAACCGTTGAGGAGAGAGAAGAGAGATTCTTCTCTAACTGCCTCTACACCAGATCTGATCCTAGCCATTGAAGTATCATCCTATAAGATGATTACACTTGTCACAATCTAACATATCACTTAAGAAGCCACTTGGACTATAATCCAATGGTCTACATTATAACCAGCAAAGGAAAAACTTATAAACTAAAAACAGAAAATGGACTCAGACTGAAACGAGACTTAGCACCAAGGATTTCAGCTCAGCTCAAAGGGTTACACATCAACACTCCCTTCTAACCCTTTGACTGATTTAACTCCAAGCAGATTTCTGAGATGCACAAAACGATCCTTGGATAAAGCCTTGGTTAGGATATCTGCAATTTGATCTTCAGTTTTGCAGTAGATTAGCTCAATCTCCTTTGCTTGGATAGCTTCTCGGATGAAATGGAATTTTCTGCTTATGTGCCTGGATTTCTGATGAAAAACAGGATTCTTTGCCATTGCTATGGCAGAGGTGTTGTCACATAGAATTGGTGTGCCTTCCACTTGCTCCTCTCCAAAATCCTCAAGTACAAACCTTAGCCATTTAGCTTGTGATGTTGCTTCAGCAGCACTCACATATTCTGCCTCTGCAGTAGATAGAGCAACTGTATTTTGTTTAATTGAAGCCCATGAGAACATACCAGATCCAAGAGTAAATACATACCCTGAGGTACTCCTTCTGTCATCCTCACTACCTGCCCAGTCACTGTCACAGTAACCTATTAAGGTAGCTGCCTTACCCTTTTTAAACTCAATTCCAAAATCCAGTGTGCCTTGAACATATCTCAACACCCTTTTGGCTGTTCCCATGTGTTTCTTAGTAGGATTGTGCATGAATCTGGCAAGCAAACTAGAAGCAAACATTATGTCTGGTCTAGTAGCTGTCAGATATAACAGGCTGCCTACAATCTGCCTATATTCACTCTCATCTGCCATCTCACTTCCATCTTCTTTGCATAGCTTTTCATTAGCAACCAAAGGAGTTGTCACAGACTTACAGTCTTTCAATCCAAACTTCTCAATCACTTTCATTGCATATTTCTTGATGAAGAAATATATATTTATCGATCTGCACTACTCCCATGCCAAGGAAATGATAGAAGCAGTCAAGATCGATCATCTCATAATGCTTCATCATGTCATTTTTGAATTCTTCAAGTAGCTTTGCACAATTTCCAGTATAAACAATATCATCCACATAGAGAGAGACAATAAGAATACCTGAATCTTCATCGGTTTGATATAAAGTGTAGCTTCATTAGGACTTTTCTTGAATCCTGCTTTGTTGAAGTAGGAGTCAATCTCATCATACCAGGCCCTTGGGGCTTGTTTTAGTCCATACAAAGCCTTGTTCAACTTATACACTTTGATTTCTTCATTTTCCTTCACAAAACCCTGTGGCTGTTCCACATAAACCTCTTCCTTTAAAACTCCATTCAAGAAAGCAGATTTAACATCCAGTTGGTATAGATTCCATTCCTTATGTGCAGCTAGAGCTATCAAGGTTCTAATGGTGTCTAACCTTGCCACTGGGGCAAAGGTTTCATTGTAATCAATCCCAGGCTTTTGTGAGTAGCCTTTAGCCACAAGTCTGGCCTTGTTTTTCTGCACAGACCCATCCAAGTTCAGCTTCGTTTTGTAGACCCACTTGACACCAATAATTGGTTTGCCAAATGGTCTGTCCACTAGTTTCCATGTATTATTTTTCTCAATCATGTCTAGTTCAGCCTTCATTGCATTTCTCCATGACTCATCAAGGTCAGCCTCTTCAAAATTTTCAGGTTCCACAATACACATGTTGCACTGAGCCATGATTTCATTTACACTTCTCCATTTCTTTGGTGTGTGATCAATAGCTTGAGAACTCCCATCTATGTCTTCATCTTCCAGTGTAGTCACTTCTTCTATTTGTGTTTGTGTATCCAAGCTTTGACTTGGTTCTTCTTGTAATGAGGTTTCTTCATCTATTTGCAAAGGTGTATCCACATTTGAACTTTGAGCACAGTCATGGTTTTCAGTAGGCACTAGAACTGTCATTTCTCCTTCTCTACTATTCTCCCATTTCCAGATACCTTTTTCATCAAATTTCACATCTCTGGACAGAATAACTTTTCTAGTACTTGGATCAAACAGCCTATATCCCTTTTCACAGAGACCATAGCCTACAAAAATACATTTGTGACTGTTTTCTTCAAGCTTATGCCTCAAAGTGAAGGAATAAGCACATGACAAGGAGATCCAAATATTTTTAAATGTGCAATTCCTGGTTTTACGCGATTATAGGCTTCAAATGGTGTGGTCTTATTGAGGGCCTTGGTGGGACATCTATTCAGCAAGTAAACTGCAGTATTTACACTTCCGCCCGATAGGCTTCAAATGGTGTGGTCTTATTGAGGCCTTGGTGGGACATCTATTCAGCAAGTAAACTGCAGTATTTACGACTTCTGCCCAAAACTCATAAGGAATGGCTTTCTCGTGCAACATTGATTTAGCCATTTCCACTATTGTTCTGTTTTTCCTCTCGCCTACTCCATTTCTTTGAGGGGAGTATGCCACTGTTAATCGCCTTTGAATGCCATATTTTTCACGTAACTTGTTAAATTCTCCGGACAAGAATTCTCCACCCCTGTCACTTCTCAAACTTTTTATCTTGAACCCACTTTGTAGCTCAGTCATAGCCTTGAACTTCATAAAACACTCAAATGCACTTGATTTGTTTCTAATGAAGTATACCCATGACATCCTAGAATAGTCATCTGTAAAGCAGAAAATACCTGTTTCCAGGATAGTGATTCTGATTTCATTGGTCCACAGATATCTGTGTGAACCAATTCCAAAGGACTTGTTGCTCTCCAACTAGATTCCAAAGGAAAAGAATCTCTGTCTGCTTTCCTTGCATACAACCATCACAAACCACTTGAAATCTGCTCCAAATGAGGTAAGCCATGGACCATGCCTTGAGTTTCAAGCATTTTTATGCTCCTTTCATTTAAATGTCCCAACCTCTTGTGCCAAGTCTGCAAACAAGTGTGAAACACTTGTTCTCAAAGCCATATCCCTTGCAGGCATCATTGTAAGTGGAAAACATCTCATTGTTTGTCATTTGCACCCTCACAATCAGATTTTCCAGTGGATCGATTGTCATACACATTCACCATATTTCCTCCAAACACAAGATGATATCCATGCTCCATCATTTGCCCAACACTAAGCGGGTTTTCTTCAAGACCAGGTACAAGCATTACTTCATGAATGTATTTCTTTCCCAGCTTGGTTTTAATCACCGAGTTCCTTTTCCAAAGAATCGGAACTACTTCTCCAGTTCCCATCTTTACCTTAGAGGTCAAGTCCCTTTGGATATTCACTAACAGTCCCTCATCCCCTGTCATGTGATTACTACAACCACTGTCAATATACCAAGAGTGATTTACCTTCACATCGGTTGCAGCATTACACACATAAAACAACACACCAGTTTCTTCCATCTCATTTGCATAATTCATCCTATGTGCATTTTTATTTCCATTGCAGTCTCGGACCATATGTCCAAATTTTCCACATCCATGACATTTAGGCTTGCCTTCATACCAGCATTTGCCATAATGTAACCTATCACAATGCTTACAAGCTGCTTTGTTTCCATCATTAGGCTTCCAACTTTTCTGAAAACTCTGATTTCCAGAGAAACTCTCATTCTTAGGCTTCTTCTCCTCAATATTCAGACTAGCAAAGGCTCTTTCTGAAGAGTTCTCAGTGTGCCTATCCAATCTGAGCTCAAAGCTCTTCAAGGAGGCAACCACCTCTTGAACTTCCAGAGTTTCAAGATCCTTAGAGTGTTCTATCACAGAGCATATAGAATCATATGATTTTGGCAAACTAAACAACAGTTTTTGCACTACTCTCTCCCTAGGTAATTCCTCACCATAACTCTTCATTTGATTCAACATATCAAACAATCTAACAAGGTAGACAGATAGAGATTCACTATCCTTCATGCGAGTATATTCAAATTCCCTACGCAACCCTTGCAATTTTACATTTCGTACCTGTTTATCTCCTCTGAATTCCAGCTTCAGAATGTCCCAAGCTCCCTTTGAGGTCTCCTCATTCACAATCCTGGGGAATAACTGATCTGAAACTGCACTTTGGATCAATCCAAGTGCACGAGCATCCTTCATCAGAGTCTGAGCCACCATGGACTTCTCAGTGTCCACAGCCTCATCTTTCTCCTTCTTCAGATCTGAGACATCAAACCCATTCTCGACCAGATCCCACAGACCATGCGATTTCAGAATAGTCTTCATTCGAATACTCCAGAATTCGTAGTTTTCTCCATTGAAAACTGGTGTTCGAAGCTCAGCTGCTCCCGATCCTGCCATATGAGACACCTAGATTCAAGAACTCGCCACTTCGATCTTCGAATCAACTCAACGATAGCTCGGATCGAGCTCGATTCACTGTTCACAGATTACGCCCAGCTCAATAAATCGAACCTGGCTCTGAGGCCATGATAGAATTCATAGTTTTTGTTAATATGTATTTTGGATGTGTTTGGGAGAGAAAGTAAAAATGAGATGAGAGAACGTTGCTCTCTAAAATTAGAAACTGAAGTCTGCACTTCTTTCATTACAACGAAGCAAAATATAACCGTTGAGGAGAGAGAAGAGAGATTCTTCTCTAACTGCCTCTACACCAGATCTGATCCTAGCCATTGAAGTATCATCCTATAAGATGATTACACTTGTCACAATCTAACATATCACTTAAGAAGCCACTTGGACTATAATCCAATGGTCTACATTATAACCAGCAAAGGAAAAACTTATAAACTAAAAACAGAAAATGGACTCAGACTGAAACGAGACTTAGCACCAAGGATTTCAGCTCAGCTCAAAGGGTTACACATCAACAGGGGCTATTCAGTCTTGAATGGTGCTTAGAATCATCTAGTTCACTAGAAAGACTGGACTGTGTAACTAATTAAATTAATAACAATGTTCAGCATCTTGAATTGTTATTAACAGACCAGTCATCTTGAATTACTTGTGGACATTGATATTGAGCTGTTTCTATAACCTTTTATATCTAATAATGTTATATTGCAAGAGTTTATCGTTTTTTTGTTATGTTGTCATACTGTCAATTAAAAGTATATAGCATTGTTATTTCTAAACAAAACATTTATTTCGAGACTATTTTTGTGAACGAGTATTCTGACAGAGAAATACACTGGTTTTTCTCGCAATTTTGCAAACCCTGTAGATCAAATAATTGAACGAGAAAAATGATAAGATTTCTCAAACGATAATACTTTTGAGAAAGTTGGCCTGTGTCAATCAATATTCTGCCGATTGTACTGTTCAAACATTTTTTCAATGTTTCATCTTTCCATAAACCTATCCATCCGTATATATGAGTTCTGTAAATTTTCTTCATGCTATGATAATTTGCTCAAACTTTGACCAAATTCTGAAGAACAAGTGGGTGAAAGAATGAGACAATTTGCTCACGAAACACTTGTGAGAGTTGTGAACCAGGTCTTCCTTTCGTGCAAAGGACAGATCTATGTCCCAATTTGCTGTC
Source organism: Prunus padus (assembly GCA_024362665.1). Classification (NCBI taxonomy): domain Eukaryota; kingdom Viridiplantae; phylum Streptophyta; class Magnoliopsida; order Rosales; family Rosaceae; genus Prunus; species Prunus padus. The sequence continues at coordinate 3,727,613 of JANFAM010000019.1, forward strand.
TCCCTTCTCTGTTTGGAGCCTGAAAACAAACACATCTTGGGGTTCAAAAATTAGAACAAGCAAAGAAGAAAAACTTAAAACAAGGCCAACTCTGCATTATGCTTCCCTTCAAGCTGGGCCTTAAACTTGTTTAAGCATGCACGATATAATTATAATTAAGCATGCTGTAACCACGATACGGTTGGATTTGAGTAACTTAATAACAAAGAAAAAAAAGGGCACGCAGAAGTTAATTAATGAAGAGGCATGCGAGGCTATAAAACATGTTCAAAGCATGGTTTGCAATGCAAGTACACCATAGCCTCTGCAAAACACAGCAAGAACAAATCGCCTGGTATTGTGTTGGAGAAGTAAAACAATGGAGGAAGCGAGGGAGGAAGGGATCATGAAGAAACTAGGAGGAAAGACCAAATACATCGCCGTGGGTCTTGTGGTCTCAGTAGTACTTATAGTGGGGATCCTATCGTTGACAGTGTACAGTGGAAAGTGCCCCATAATAACCATGCTGAATGGGGTGGTCTTAAGGGACCTGCACATTTCTCAGGATGTGCCTAAACTCACTGTGGATTTGAATCTCTCTGTGAAGAACCCCAACAAGTATGCCTTCAGGCCCACCGAAAGCACTGCATTCCTGCTCTATAGGGGTGTTAGGGTTGGCGAGGCGGTCATAGAAGTTGGGAAGATACCCCCCGGCGCCACTAAATCCATGATCGTCACGCTCACTATTTTGGCTGAGCGTATGCAGGGAAACCCCGCCATTCATATGGACGTGGCAGGGGGTATGGTGCCCTTCAACACTATCACCAAAATCTCCGGCAAAGTGAAGGTTTTCCGCATGGTTGGTGTCACTGTGATCTCCACTGGTTTATGTCGTTTCGATATGGATGTCAAGAGCAAGACTCTTGTGGACCCCAAGTGCGCATAGAACAACTTATGATCTTTTCTTGCTCTATAGAGTCAAATAAATCTTTTAATTAGCCTGTCACATACATGTTTGGTGCTAATTTCTCAAGTCTTTTTCTTTTGATTATGATTTGGAATTAGTTGTAGCATTATTGAGTATCTAATCAAGTTACATATTTTTCACTCTAGTCTCTGCATATTTCCCACATCAAACACAACTTTTACGCTTCCCTTCAATTTCGGCTTAAAATTCTTTAAGCATGCTTGAATAATTTGAGATACAGTTGGATTTGAATAATTTAATAGCAAGTTAGGGAGGAAGGGCATACAGAAGTTAAGGAAGACATGCGAGGGAAATGAGAGAAATTAAGCATTTAAAGCTGCCTTCTTCAACAAGGAAGTAATTTTAAAAAAAGATGGTCCGTTTCACAGTCATCTGCCCGGCAGTGGCCTCTGTTCTTATGCTCTTATCGATTATACTGCTGCTCGACAGTGTACAAGAAAATCACCCTCATAACCACCATGGACGCTGTGGCCTTGAGACACCTCAACATGTCACGTAACGTGCCCGAAATCAGTGTGGATGTGAACATGTCTGTGATGAACCCCAACGGTGTGGCCTTTAAAGTACACCAAAAGCAGAGTGTTCTTGGTTTACAGGGGTGGGGTGGTGGGTGAGGCTCTTATGGAACCAGGAGTGATATCGAAGGCTGCAACGAAAGCCACAAACGTAACGCTCGAGAGTAATTTAGCTGATCGTTTGCAGGGAGAATCAGAGCTAATTATGATTCATTCGGACATGTTGGCTGGTACATTGCCCTTCAACATTCAGACTAAAATCTCCGGCAGATTGTTTTCTCTTCTCAAAGTTTTCATGTTTCATGCTGACGCGGCCTCTACCAGCTCATGCCATTTTGAGATCAATGTTTGTAGCAAGACTGTTCGAGAGAAGCATTGCACAAATTAATAAAGAATCTGAATTTTTTTTCTTTTAGGCATTGGTATTGTTTCTTTGCTGCTTAAACAAGTCACAAGGGAAACAAAATTCTAACACAAAAAAAGAACCAAAAGGTAAACGTATCCCATTCCAAACCAACGCCCCAAAGTAATACAAAACTTGTGTCATATGGCAACTTTCATACGCAACAAAGTTTTATTAGATTGGTTCGGTTTGGTTTTTTTGTTTGCAATTTGCTCATCAAATTACTGGTGTGAATTGTGATGTTTTCTGAATTTAGAATCTTAAGACTCATCGAAGCTCCCAAAAGTCCACGTTGCTTAGGTGCCCTTTCCCAAAAGTCTTACTTCGCTTCCGTGATCTCTCTCTCTCTCTCTGTGCACACATGCGTATTGTGTAGTGTGCATGTTGTCGTTTTTCAAACCAAACAATAAGACCATACTATTTCCACCCTCGTTGCATGGCACATCAACCGGCCACAATCTTTACCATTCTCTTTAAACTCGCCTTAAAATTGTTTAAGCATGCAAATATATGATGCTGTTAATACGACATAGCCATAAAAACACCGCCGGATTTGAGGAAGACATGCAAGCAAATTAGAGAAGTTATATTAATACACATAAACGATGAATCTAAATTACTCTAATTTACCGAAGGGGCATTCGAACCAGGCAAATTAGAGAAGTTAAGCAAATAATCATCTGTTATACCAAATCTCATCACGGGGATATGTGACAAACTAGCATAACAGAAAAATCGGTTTGCTGTTGGAAACAAAAAGAAAAATAATAGCTAGGGTGGGGAAGCAATTAAAAGGCGGTGATCCGAGGGAAGCTGAGTTTGTTGTTAGCTGGCCGTTGGATTGGGGGGGCATTAAACTCAAGTCCCAATCCCCAACCACCTACAATTCAAACTGGAAGAACCCAAAACCTGTCTAAATACAAACCCCTCTGCAACTCACTCTTCTTCTGTTACCTCTTCATCTTTGTCAACAAACAAACATCAAAATTATCAAACACCTTTGATCAATCAAAAACCATGACAGAAAACAGCAACCACCTCAACAAACCCAACAAGCGAAAGCGCTCCTGTCTTATTGCGATTGGGGTTGTCCTCTTCTTTATCCTGCTGCTCTTCATCATTGCCTTGATCTTGGCCTTAACTGTGTTCAAGACCAGACAGCCAAGAACCCAGATCCTATCTGCATCTGTCGACGGCGTGGCTCCTCGTATCTCATTCCCCGCCATTCAGATTGAGCTCAACATCACTCTCGACCTCATGATCCTTGTGGAGAACAGAAACCACGCCAGCTTCAAGCATGGCACTGGCAAGACTTTTCTTCTGTATCAAGGCAACCAGGTCGGGGACGCTGACTTGTACCCGGGTTTGATCCCGGCGAGGGGCAACTCCACAATGCCGTGCCGGCTTACGTTGCAGGCAGACCGGCTGGCGAACAACATGAGCAACTTGATCAGTGATGTGCTTGGTGGTGAGTTTGTGCTGGAAACGCATACGAGGATCCCGGGCAGGGTTACCTTTTGGGGTTCATCAAGAAGCATGCTGTGGCTGTATCTGAGTGCCAATTGACAATTGGTTTTCCTGACATGAAGGTGAAGAGGCAAGTTTGTAAAAGCAAAACCAAGTTGTGAGTTGTGAGTGTGAGTTTTATTGGAGAAGAATATTGCTTGCTTGCTTCTCAATGATTCATGAGTGATTCATGAGAAGGTGCAAATTCCAGCACACCCAAAGAATGGCATGTAAATAATGCATCTTTAAACGGCCATGGAGGAAAAAGAAGCAAACTTTTCAGATTGTGATCAGCTTGAGCTAGGATGATGCTGAGTCAAAGTTAGGATGAAGTTAAACCCAGGTTATTTAGAATTTTGTGAAGCTTTTTGTCTTTTTCTCTGTACTCTTCTTTATTTTCTTATGTTGAATAACTTGAAAGGGAACCAAAAAATTTTGTGATGCACGACAAGAAAAGAAAATATATGGAAATTCGTATATGATGTCGAAAAGCAGAGGTCCTTGTTCATATATTTTAAAGTTTATGTTGATTTGCCAAAGTGGGTAGGTGACTTCACAGGCCTAACTCGTTCCTGTGCTGCACATGCCAATCGCTGACAAGACCTTTTTTAAAACCTACCCACCAAACTGGAACATCAAAACACCCCGTGAACTTTTGCCCACAACCTGAGAAGCTTGTGCATGAGCATGCTGTTTTTAACTTTTGAAACAGAAAGGGAAGGGGAACAAAAGCAAACAGCTTCTACAACTTTTCCTAAGAATGAAAGCAGAAAACACAGTGACATCTATTTTCATTTCAAGGAACTGGCATTCTCCAACAGGGAGATAGCCCAAGATTCATGTAAAAACATGTCTTCCTCCTTCCTATCGGGCACAGGACATCAGATTACTAATTAGAAATACTACTAACGCTTCCACCATAGCTTATCCAACTACATCAAAACCAGCAGCGACAATTTCATTCTTGTGGGGAAAATACAAGAACTAGAGATAAAGGGTTAAACAAAACCAAGGAACATAAACATAGTAGCCTTGTAAATTATAGCACACTTGGTGCTGCTCAACATATGGCTATGTTGAGCATCCTTGATGGGAAACAAAGAACTCCCTGTTTCAGACTTCCTATAAACCAAAGTTACCAAAAAAACTAAGAAGAAAATAGCTTCATTCAATTAGTTTCCCCATTCTTATCATCCAACAAGATTCAAAGTTGAGCAAAATACACATAGAAAATCATCCGAGTCATCGAATTATAGCTCCGAATCATAAAGAGCAGAGATCTCAGGCATATAAAATTTGATAAGACAGCTATTACACAAGAATACGTTCAGCACATGATTGATGAAGTAGGAAGAACTTTCTATTTTATTTCTTCCTTTGTCTTACATTCTGAGTAAAAATAGAGGAGTACTAGCCAATGCTAAAATCAAAATGATGTCTTTTCCTGTGGTTGAAAATATAAATAATGTCACCAACTACTGTACAATGCTAGCACTACTGTATAATCTAGGTCAGACAGAGAGAGACAGAGAGACTGAGTTGATCCCTATGAAACATATTCTCTATGAGGGGGCAGAAATGATAATTAGCAAATGATCAGCTGTAGGAAAGAAGTAACCGAATTCTAGCAAATTCACTGCATATAACAGCATGAGTCAGCTGGAGTTAGAATTCCAGCTTCCTGATTAACCCCAAGTCAATGTTCCTTGATTTCCCAGAGGGCCTCAAGGGAGCACCAGGACAAGATTCAGCAACTCCATTTAGACATGGTTCCGGAGGAGGTGTTTTGCAGTCATCAAAATCCCAACTAGTCCTTGAACATTCAGAAAAAACTCCCTCAGTTTGCTCGGATACAATAACTTCCAATAGATTTTCATACACCGCTTCAAACATTTCCTCGTCCGAAATAGATTCTACATCAGTAAAAATCTCATCTTCCGAACTTTGGACTGGAGAATCAAAATTAAGCTGACGAGCAACCACACTTCCGGACTTACTGACAAATTTTTTACACCGGGGTGCCAATGCCAGGTCATCCCGACCGGGGGCAAAGGGATCGAAGACACCATCCACTGGTGTCCTGGGGCTGCTACCATCAGCACAATAACCAAATGGGTCATCCCCATTTCTGTTGGTGTTGGAATTGAGGCAGGTTACCTTTGACGGTTTCTTTAAAAATGAGGGCGGAGATATGAAGTCAATGGAGAAATCCCCATTCTCTCTGTCTGCTTTAGGAGTAATAGGTCCTAGAGAAGCCATCCCATTAGCCACCAATTTCATTGGTGTCTCAGCAGCATCCTTATGAAGCCCCAAAGCACTAGCTTTATCCAATTTTTCCAAAGATTTCTGAGATGTTAGTTTGCATTCATCTAGTTCATTGATACAATCTCCAGAACCCATGGTGAGGTGAGGGAAACAGCTGAAGAAAAAGAACTCGATTAGTAAAAGAATAATTTGGCAGAAAAAGCATTCTCTCATCTAGTTGTAATCATAATTGAAATACAGTGAGAGGGTACTAGCAGCTGAAGATGGGAACTTGATTAGCAAAAGTAGAATTTGGCACCCAAATCATTCTTTTAAGTAGGTAGTGAAAACATAAATCAAATTCAGATCAAACCCATGTGAAAAAGTTTAACCTGCATGAAAAATTGGTTAAAAAATAACGGAAATCGAAAGAAAGAAAAAAGGCTTGGGGTGGAAAGGATAATAGACAACAAGAAAAGTAATAAAGACCCTAAAACAGAAGCAAATCTAAAAAGACAACCCAGATGCCCTGAAGATGAGATATAACAATAACTACCCAAATGACAACAAGAGATTCGAACTTTGATTTGAATTAAACGCATCATAAAAGTTAAGGATTTTAATTCTCCCAGCAAAAGGGAGCACGGGAATCCTGAGTCAGGAATCTAAAAACCCTAAAACAACGGAAATGAACAGATAATCTAAGAAATCGATCTCAAAGAGCAACCAAAGAAGAACCCATGACAGCAAAAGCAGAAAGAGCTTGAGACAGAAAAAGCTGGAGACTTTTGAGTACCTGAGTGAGAGCAGAGTTGAAGAACCGTTGAAGCAGCCGCAAGCAGAAGGAGTTGGAGGTGAATGTTGAGGAGAGAGAGAGAGAGAGAAGTTACTTTGTAAAGCTGCAAAATAGTGTTTGTAAATAAACTACAACTCAGTCGCTGTCTTTGCTTTCGAGTTTGGCTCCAGTTTAATAGATCTGGGTGCTCCTCATGCGGATTTCTGCAAAATTCTAATCATAATAATTTAATAAACATTAAACTCCTAAAAATGCATTTAAAAAAACTAATTATACTCCCTACTTCCATCAATTCCCTTTTTATCTAATTTTTATATTGACATTAATTTTTCTTTGTTCAAGTTTGATGTAGATAGAATTGGATTTTCAACATTATTAGAGTTGTTTTATTTATGCATGATGTCGTATATGAATGGAATAGAATATATATTTTTTAAATGTACTTTTTTATCAAATAGAAAAAAATTGTACTTCATCTATAATTACTCTCCTATGGCCTAATATATAAATTTCAATCCTTAAACTCTGTTTTGGAAAGAAAATTAATATAAATGGAAATAATTATTGGAGGGAAATACATAACGAAAATATTTTTTGGAGGCAAAAATATGGAGGGAACTACGTTTTGGAGGGAAAAATATGGCGCGAAAAAAGTTGTAGAAGGAATAAATATACAAATGGTAATGTGGGAATTTTTAGAAATATTAATAGGGAAAGACAATTAAACCTTACCATATGGTAGCAATCTTTCCTTAATTTAGCTTCTTCCTCAAACTTATCAGGAGGTTTGTTGCTCAATCGTTATGTTACCAATATAAGATAAGACAATATTTGGAAATAGTATTGATACTACACACACAGCACTCTCAAACCTGATATGGCACACGTTTCGTATGCTTTTATTTTCAAGAATTTTTCTTATACGTCTGTCACACTTCATCGGCAACTCAATTAAGACATTTTACTCAATTAATGAAGAAAACATTTAGGGGCCGTTCGGTAACGTTTTCGGAGAATGTTTTTGTAGAATATTTTCAGAGAATGAAAACAAGAAAACGAAATTGCATTTTCAGAAAATGAAAATGTGTCTGGTAGATTAATTAGAAAACATTTTCAAAAAACAAAAACAATGAAAACGTGTCTGATATTACAATTTGAAATAATAATGTGAGCTATTTTTATGAAAACATTTCCTATGAGAATGAAAACAACCTTTTTCTGTTTTCTACAAGTACACATGAACTTATTTTCATTTTATGAAAACATTCTCATTGTTTTCTATTTTTGGGCCACCGAACCCATTTTTGCCTTATTTTTGTTTTCAAACGAAAAACAACCCCGAAACGCTTTACGGAATAATAAAATATTAAGGTTCGTTTAGCGTGGTGTCTTTCGATTAATTTTAGTATTCTTTTAGCAGCACTCTTTTATTTTTCCGTCTATGCTAACATATTAAAAAATGTGGTTTCATTAATTGTTTATTTTGTAGTTAAAAGATGATTAACTCAACTGTAAATGTAATTGTAACAAAAATAAAAACCACCCAGAAAAAGAAAAAGTATGACCAGTGAGTCCACGATGCACCGCCTGAAACGAATGGGTGTGTGGGGTGTAGCCTGTAGGCATGGGTACGGGTCCAATCGTACCTGTCCCAACTTGGGCCAATACACGGAACTCAGACCATACCCTTTCTTAAATTTCTGTTTCTTTGTCCACATCTGACATGGCCCATAAATCCATATTCCACGATATTTTATGTCCTCCTTTTTTGCTTGTTCCACCGACTTTTCTTTCTTTCTTTCTTTATTTTTATTTTTATTTTTATTTTCATTTTCATTTATTTATAATTTTATGGTTTTGTTTTTCTCGGGTCAACGACGACCGACTTTGTCGTTGGAGTATTAGTCACGGAGTTGTTTGGTAAAAGTCTGAAAATTATTATAACGAGAAATAGTAACGGGCAAATGCAACAAAACCATTTTTTGAAACTAATTTAAATAAACAAATTAACAGAATTAAGCATGCAGAAACATCACTCATGGCTACGGTAGGAAACATCGAGAGTTGGTTCAAGGCGAGGCAGCCAGAGCAAGAGAGCAAGAAGAGGAAGGAGAAAGGCTTTAAAACAGCGTCTTTGACGTGCTTCACCTTACCAAGTTCACCTTCTTACTTATAGTTTATTTTGCTTTTATTTACATATTAATTTGTTTTTCTTTAGTTTCATTGTACCTTAAAAGCTTTCCAATTTGTTTATATATTATTTTTAATATGAATGTTTTTGTATTTGGCTTTACATAATATAAAATCTATAATTTTTATAACAGAAAGACAAACTGAATTCGAAAAGCTCAATCAGGATTTAATAGTCAGATACAAGTATAGTGCGTGTAGGAAATCTAATGAAAAAAATGAATAGAATTTGAAGAAAGGAAAAAAAGTTACTAACTTTGGCCTTCCTGAAAATAACGCTAACACTAACCTTGTTAGGGTCTTGGTCCACTTCTGCACCCACATCTCCACCAAGAAGTTGGGTGTGTCTATGACGGCACCGTTCGGGAGTGCAATCGAACATGCTGGCAAGGATATACCAGTCGTTGTCGAGTATCTCTGCAAACGAGCAATTCCTTGTCCTCCGTCGGGCTCCATTCATAAGGTAAACCAAAATAAATCTCAAATAAACCCTAGAAATAAATAAAGAACCCATTACATCATCATACAACCCCAAGAAATGAGGCCAAATTCAAGAAAACTAACCCATTAAGAGAATTACCTTATAGATTGAAAGGTCAGTGTTGAGGAGCAACACCAGCGTCTCTTTGCACAAAATAGAATTGTCCAATTTAATTTCTCCAACAGAAATTATATAACCAATTACTCAAAACTGAAACGGTTACAGTCAAAATATGCAAAATGATTTCCACACAAAATCTGAGTAATCTATATATATAAAGCAAAAGGGAGAGAATGGTGAAACATTCAAAAACTCCGAAAATACCCATAGTAAAGTGAAATATTAAAGGGTGCTTTAGTTTATAGACACTATATATTTTACTAATTAGGAAAATACAAATTCAATTCACTTAATTAAGAAAAGGCCAAAGAATAAAAAATATGATGTAATATTACAATCATGCATTACAAAAACTAAAAATTACAAAATATGCCATTATCCAAATTTTAAGTAATTCATTTTAAACCAAAAGACAGGTGTCCATTCTCATTCCTTCTTATTCCTTCCTGTTCCACCATTTTGAGTTTGTTGCTCTGGTTCTTTTGTTTTGCCGTTTCCACCCACTTTTTTTTTTTTTTTTTTTTCTGTTTTATTGTTTTTTCTAACTAGTTTATGCTTTCCAAAAAAAAAAAACCGATTCCTTACTCAAAACCATAAATTAGTCATACATCAATGTAGAAGAACTCAGCCAAAACCATTATATAAAAAAAATAATAACATAAGGAAAAGTTATGCTATTCCCATGGATGAAAGCAACAGAAAAGAGACAAAATCAAATTCATTTTAAACCAAAACATAGTACCTAATTTTACAAAAATGTAATTAAAAAAAATCAAAATTACACAAAATGTCACTCCTTCTAAGGCAAGCACACTATGAAGAAACAAAGTCAAATTCTCCTCTGTCTCATAATCAACAACTCCAAAAGTAAGAGGATAAAACCCTGCAAAACAAAACCAAAAGCACAGGTGTAAGAATAACATAAACTGCATTGCAGAAAAACATAAACTGCATTGCAGCATAAAACCCTGATTCTATGTTAAAGTCTTTAAGAATCAACACTTCAACCAAGAATCGTGTTAATCGCTTATGGCTCAGGGTATATCCCTTATATATAATATATTTTTCAACTAGGTCAACTTATGCCAGATTACCACTACGAAATGAAATTTCCTTATTCCTTATTTTGTGAAACAATGACAAGTTTTTTCCGCCCTCCATCCCACATTTCCCTGCTTGAGATCGCTTTCCAAAGAGCTCCCCCGATTGGAGCCATGGGCTACCCGTCAGTGCTTTATATCCTCCTTACCCAAAGTGAATTAGTGATTAAAGGTAGCTAAACCCAATGTCATCCCATAGGTTGTGTTTCTACTATCCCAAATTTCCACTGACAAACATTATCTAGTTAAAAATTGACTCCAACGAAAAGGAATGTAAGATTTCAAAATTCATAAACAAGCATTAATCTGCCAAAGGTACCAAGTTTTGAACAGACCTGTGACATAAACTGCAATGCAGGAAAACATAAACTGCATTGCAGAAAAACATAAACTGCATTGCAGAAAAATATAAACTGCAATGCAGAAAAACATAGACTGCAATGGAGGTGCTTTCATGTTTGTGATAGGAAAGATGAAAATGAACAAAAATAGAAAATTGAGGTGCAAAATTTGAGGTTATATTAGTAGTTATGGCCAGCAATAAAAAGTTTTAAGGGTTATAGTCACCTTGCAAGCAGTGTCAAAACCAAAACTTGTGGGGACCTCTTTACACTCTACAGTTTATGAGCAGCTCCGGCTGCGTAGGATTGAAGAGCCTGCTCTAAACTATGCAAACACTCAATGAACCACTGATCTATATGTTTACATACAATCTTAACAATCTCTCATGGTTTGTATTGTAAGGAAGTAGATCTTTGTCAAGGTAAATGCTTAACCTCCGAAGCTTAAGTGGATCAATCTCTTTCCAAAAAGTTCAATAAAAAAAACTAATATTTACCTATTCCCGTGATTACAATTAAAGGAAATCACAGATCTAATCATATTCCAATAGAGAACACCTATAACTAGCCCAACATCCAAAAACAAACACATAAAATTTTCCTAAAGATGCTGAATTTCACAGATCTAAAGCAACTCACAAAACAAGTAACTAAGTAAGCAAAAGGAATCAGATCTGAATCTTACCGCTGCTATTCACAAAGAGCAAAACCATCCTCATGCACCATCTCGCTCGGTGGAGGAAGTACATGACCGTCCGATGTGAAAACGTCATCATCGATTGCGTGCTCGCCTACACCATAGCCATTTCCATTACCGTTCTCAACGGGTACCGAATCGAACGTGGTGGAGTGGGAGTAGTTAGAGCTCGGATCGTCGAATCCGAAAACATCCGTCAACGTACCAACGGCTTGGTCAGCGGATACTTCGGCGTCAGGCGGAGCTCCACTGGAGAAGCTAGAGTACTTGGCGTAGTCGGTGTAGTCTTCGACGATGACGTCGTCTTGGTCAAAGTGACTGTTGGAAGCGTTGAGATCATCGTCGTCGATGCTGAACACGTCGAATGAAGCCATTCTTCACTGTGTTTCTGCCTAAAGACGATTCAATGTAAAATGTGTTTAAATGTGAGAGAGCTGAGAAAGAAAGAAAAAGAGAATGGATAAAATGGCTGAAATAGATATTTAATTTGATTTTTTATTTCAGTTTTTAATAAGAAGGGTAGCATTGTCTTTTCAGTTTTTATTTTTAAGCTGGCCCAACAAATCTGGGCCTCCTCTTTGGGCTAATCCAAAATAACAATTCTTTCTAGGGTATTAAAACCCAAACAGAAATACCCAATATCTCAAAAACTAATTAGTAAAATTATTTATGTCTAATACCTAATTTTTCTAATATTAAATCCCCAAATTTTAATTAAAACAGGGTATAATTGTAAAAGCACAATTACCCAGAACTTTTAAAAAAATAAAAAAATAAAAGAAAAAAGACCCTACTCCAGAGCAGTTGCTCTTCTTATCAGTTTCTTCTGGCACGTTTATTGAAATAGGATGAAAGCAAAACTGAAACCGTTCAAAACCCACCATGTCCCTCAAACTTGGAAACGCATTTCCTCCCCCTCTCATGTTTCACAGAGCAAGAATCCTCATCTACTCCACTGCATAATAGCAAGGGGGCGAACGGACTCAACAGCACCAATTGTAGAAAGTGGAAGAGGATCCACATCAATTATACTAATTCAGTTCTGAGTTTCGTACAAAAAGGTTTGAGGTTTTCTTTTGTTTTTCTAGGTTCGTTTCTTAATTTGTGATATCGAAAATTGAGAAGTAAATCATAAATTGAGTTTGGTTTGTTGTTACAGGGAGGAAGATCGAAGGAAAAAGAACTGGAGCAGTGAGTTCCGAAATAGATTTCTTCACTATCTAATTCCAAAGTTTCGATCTTTTGTCTTCCTTCTTCTATTTGCTCCACAGATTCTCAGACACCTCCTTCTCCAATCCGTATTCCTCTACTTTCAATCTATTCACTTCTCTTTCGCCGAAATTGTAAGCACTCACTACTTTCAAGTCTCAATTATTGGCTTAAATTTTTTGATACATAATCGTGATTTTTTATTTTTATACAGCGGAAATGATGAAGCGTTGTTGGTTCCCCAATTTATAGTTGGTATCAGGATTCGTATAGCCATACCCGCAAAGGAAAAGAGGTATGCCAACTCACTTTTTAACCTCTCATATAAGTAATGTGGTGTTTGTGTTTACTATTTAGCCTTTTATTTATTTATTATATAAATATATATTAGAATGTGTCTGTCCTGTTCTGCATATGGTGGTAGTGGAGTGGATGCTCAATGTATATGTTGAGGATTACGGTCATAATTTGTATTGTTGTGATCTCAGTCTTTGATAATAACCTGAGTGAGTATCTTTCGTTTCGTGTTAGCGGAGTGCATATTGTTGTCGCTAAACTGGATGGTTTTTTATAACTAAGGTTTGCTTAGTTTGCTTTGTAATAATATATTTATTACTGTTGCAGTGTTTATTCTTTTGTGGTTCATCATATGCCGGACTGCTGAAGAATATATCGGACGTGTTCTGATTTGGCTATTATTTTTAGAAATATTTGGCCTTTTCATCAACAATCTTGCAAATACGCCACTAAGATACGGATTCTTTGTAATAAAGAGTTCATCAGTCTCTGCACATATCCAGGGAAGCAAAAGAGGGGCGAGAATTAGGGAGAGAGATTTAGACCACTTTCTAACAAAGGTAAAATTCAACCTCAAATTCTCACTTTTATTATTTTCATGCTACATTAACTAAATTTTCAGTTTTGAAATATATCTATGTCCTGAAAAACTGTGTTTCTTATATTGTGTCAATTTAACATTAATTGTTATGTTAGTCTCTTTCAATTAGTTTTCATTTTTTAACCACCATCATTTTTATGGATTTTGGGCTTGCAGTTTGATTCTTTTTCAGCTACTAGCAGTTTGACATTCACTTAGGCTTCTCATTCTAGCCTCTGTTTGCTTTTCAAGAAACTATAACAAATAAAAATACATGGGAGTTTTCTTATAAAAATGACAATTTTAATATTTTTTTTGAATCTAACATAAACTGTTGTGATTATCCCTTTTTAGATAAGAATGAGACCTATATAATTTTTTGGTGTAAGCGTTCTCAGTTTAGATTTATGTGCTTACTTAAATGGCTATCTTATTGATTACAGCATACGTATATAATTAATTAGGCATATGAGTTTGTATTGAACTGTTAATTGAGTTGTGAGTCTTCTCCTCTCTTTGGATGCTTCTACAAGCACACTGTCTATATTGTTACTGAGCCTGTTATGCCACTCTCTGAAGAATTTCATAAGTTTATTTGGAAAATGCAAGAGTGTTTGATAAATCTATATTGATATACTTTACATCCATTGCCGAATTGCAGAATATTAAAATGGTATTAGGTCACTAATTCATACAATGACAATCTGAATTTTGTGTTAGGAAATGCAATAACATGCTTCTAATTGTTTATTTTGCCCATTGTCTTAGCAGTTGCAAGAAAGCTTCATTGCTGCACTGGTTCATGAAGAGGGAAAAAAATATATGTATATAGAAAAGCAAATAAAAGATATTTGTATTGCATAAATTGTCTGTTCCAAAGCTACACAAGCATGAGTTTGCTTATGGGAAATTCATAATTATTTTAATATTCATTGTTTTCTTTTGTGGAAAGATTCACTTTTTCTGTTATTAGTTTGGGTGATTGGTGTATGAGTTAAATTTATACCCTGTGAATCTGTAATTGTTATTGTTTTAAGAATCTTGCAATCAAAACTAATGTTCATGTCATTTTTGGATACTCACACAAGTTTTAATTTAGAAAACTTACAAACCATAAAAACATTCACGCTCATGTGAAAGCATTTTTAAAAGAGAAACTGTATCGCAGACATTTAAGTTGGTCTCAGTCCCGGCTTACTTGGGAGAGGCTACATAGGATTTTGAGGCATGCGAGCGAATAAGAAAGTAAAAGGTTTAATTACTTTTACTGGGGGAACTGGATTTGGCTAATTCAGAGGGCACCTTTTAAAACATATGTTGATTAATTCAACCGTGTTGATAATTGAATAGAGAAGAAGGAACAATGTAACCAGAGTTTCAAAACTCCAATATTTACATGAAATAGTATATTTTAACTATTTCCCTTTTATGTGATGCGATATTTGGGATTTGTTTGTGATATTTGTTTAATAACATAAATACTTTTTAAACGGGTCTAGAATAAGAAGAAAAAAAAAATTTAATGAGCAAACACTGAAAAAAGGCATCAAGTAGATATTTCGGTATTTATAAGAAAACTAGCCTCCCTGCACACGCTTCCGCGCATGCGAGAGGCTTTTTTTTAATCACGCACGCTACGCGCGACTTACAAAGTTTCGTAAATATTTTTTCGCAATTGTATTTATATAGATGTCCATTTCAACAGTTTCATATTTTAATCGCGTGTGTGTGATATATCGTCGTCTTAAAAGGTTTCCTTTATTGCCCGTATTTTTCTAGACGTCTATCTTAGCAGTTTATTTTTTTTCTTTTATAGCGTGTAAATTATTGAGATGGACGTCAAGAAAAATACGAGTGATAAAAGAAAACTTTTAAGACGACGATATATCACACACGCGCGATTAAAAAAGAAACTGTTGAAACGAACATCTATATAAATACAATTGCGAAAAAATAGTTATGAAACTTTGTAAGTCGCGCGTAGCACGCGTGAAAAAAGCCTCTCGTACGCGTGGAAGCGCGTGCAGGGAGGCTAGTTAAATACAACATAAATAAGTAATGAAATTTTGAAAATATATATAGGCATATATGCACAAAATAGAATTGTCCAATTTAATTTCTCCATAAATGTAAAAATATCTAATTCTCAATAAATTGAGGTTGGTTCCAAAACAGTTGAATCAGCCAACTATCTAATTCTCCATAAACAACAATTATAATATTGTAGAATTTCAAACTTTAAACAAAATGATGACATGCATATTTTTCAAGATTCTAAACAACGCAAAAATGATGACATGTATAATACCACATAAATTAGTCTATAGGTTTTTTTTGTTTTTTTAAATTTCAAACAATAACAGTAATTGCCCAAACGTTAAGAACGAATTATAAAAATATAAATGTAACCAATAATATTTAAAGCAATTGAAATTGTATACAACTTTAAGATTTTGAAATTTAAAGCAATTGAATACTATTAAAATTATTAAGATTCTGAAATTTATTTTAAAAACAATTCTGCATACCAATTTAAGGATATTGATTTTGGTTTGTGTAGAAAACGGGCACATCAAATATCAAGCTTTAAATTGATTTTATAATTAATTGGCCGGTTGCCTTTGAGCAATTAAAGATTTAAATCTCTTCCAAAACGTCAATTTGACAATAGTGTACTATTGTTTAAAAAACGTTGTTGGACTTTAAAGTCTGTAATTTTGAAAAGGTGTAACAACATCAACAACAACAAAACGGGATATTAATGTCCAACAACGAATCCAATAATTACGGTATATTATTTTCAGGACTGAATCAAATAGGAAAAGAAAACCCCAATCAATACTTAATACATTTAATAAAGCCTGAATCAAATAATTTTGATTTTAGACAAAACTTTCATTTTCCTTTCCTTTCTATAACTACCCAAACTTTCCTACAACTAAATATATATTGTAAGGCTTTTAGATTGAATTATATCAAAGCTTAAAACATTAGTACGGAAAGAGAACAATTTTAATCTACAAACGCTTTAGATTGTTATAAAAATTATAGATTTTATATTCCGTAAAGTCAAATACAAAAACCTTCATATTAAAAATAATATATAAACAAATTGGAAAACTTTTAAGGTACAATGAAACTAAAGAAAAACAAATTAATATGTAAATAAAAGCAAAATAAAATATAAGAAAGAAGGTGAACTCGGTATGATGAAGCACGTCAAAAACGATGTCCTAAAGCCTTTGTAGCCTCCCTATGTGCAGGTACTGGAGATATACAAGACTCCAAAATACGACCCCTTGTACACAAGCTCAAAATCCTCTATGAGCACATTCATAGACGGATATAGGTATCTAAGTCACAAAACCATTGCCCAAAATAATAACAGAAGTATAGAAAATATAAAAGGTAGAAGAGGAGAGAATCAAATTGTGGTATGTGATATTCTGATGATGTTGTGGTTGTTCAAATGTGAAGGAGGAGTGGCCTTTTATAGGCACTCAAGAACATGTAACCAGAAAATTAAGACATTTAATATAGAAATAAAACCTGAAAATTAAATAGTTATAACCCCACAATAAATAAAATAAAACTGCCAAATAATTAAATAAATCAAAATGGTTAAATTTTTAAAACCTTTTAAAATTCCAACACTTTCAGCAAAGATGTTCAGTAATCTTTTTGCTGAAAAAGAAATGCGAATTCTTATGGTCGGTCTCGATGCTGCTGGTAAAACTACCATCTTGTACAAACTTAAGCTCGGGAGATCGTGACCACCATTCCAACAATTGGTATCATTTGCAATATTGTTATCATGTTGTAATATGCTTTTTATTTAACATGAGTAGTGTACCGTTTTTAAGTTTTAACAAGTCACATATCTTTGCAATTGTATTCAGGATTCAATGTTGAAACTGTGGATTTTAAGAACATTAGCATGACAAGTTGGGATGTTGGGGGCCAAGACTAGGTTTGTGGAATCATTAACAAGCGATCTAAATTTTATATGGTGTAAAAGATTTGGGACATTTATGGAGACAATACTTCCAAAATACACAAGGGTTGGCTTTCGTGGTTGATAGCAATGATTGTGACCGTGTTGTTGAGGCTAGGGATGAGCTTCACAGGATGTTGAATGAGGTACCGAAACTTTTGAAGGCTTTGTTAGTTTTTTTGGGCCTTGAGTGATTTTTTAGTATAGTAATTAGGAACACATTATATCTGTATGCTAAATGTAGTAAGATTGTTTTGGAAAGGAGTTTTGTAGAAAGAGTTTAGGATCACATTTTAAGATAAAACCATGCTATATTGATGGAAAATGTACAACACCTTCATCGAGGTTATTGAAAATATATGAAGGGTCTTTGAAATTCATCACGTGACTTTTAAAAGCATTTTTTTTCATGTATATGATTATGCCAGTCCTTGAATCTATAGGATGAGTTGAGGGATGCAGTGGTGATTGTATTTGCAAACAGTCATGATTTTCTGAATGCAATGGATGCTGATGCCACTGGTATTTTACTTAAATGCACCTGTCATCATTTCTATGATTACGCTGTCTCTCTCTCACGCACACAGAAAAAAGCAATTAAATGTTGATTAAATCTGATACATTATGTGTTATTGGTTCGTCCAAACTACATGTGGCACCTCTGGGGAAGGGCTCTATGAGGGTCTTGAATGGCTCTTCAACAATATAGCAAACAAGGTGGGTCTCTCTTGTTGCTTCATTGAAGCAAAAATGTCCGAGATCGTAAACTGTGTAGTGAGAAAGTATCCAATCTGAGCATTTATAGTTTTGTTTTTCTAATGTTCCTTTTATCCTTGTGACAGGAAGCACCAAAGAACACTGCTAACAAAAAGCCAAATGATGATGATGGTAGAAAGGAGTAGTCGAAATTGCACTATAACTTCAAACCACACGAGATGATGTCTACGTTTGATGTGAAATTTTGTTAGTGTAATCTACTTTAAGTATTGTTATATGGCTTTGCTTCATGGATAACAAGTGAATGACACATTTGGAATGCCCACGTAGTTAGAACTGTCTTTTTTAGTTGTAGATGCTCGTTCCCGGTCGAGTATGGCCGGGAAGCCATTGAAGTAAGGCTCGTTTATTCAGATTTTTAGTTGAATATTACAACGTCAAATAGACGTCAAATGCTCAAACCAATTTATCAAGCCGCAAACAAATATAGTAACCAAGTATGATCACCAAAAGGAAAATGCTAGGGAGACCAACTTTAGATACCAACTTGTATACCATTACTCTAATAAAGCATGGGACCCATTGTATTGGTGAGTTCCACTTATATTAGAGAGATAATACACAAGTTGGTATCTAAAATTGGTCTCTCTAGCATGACCCTCACGAAAAAGGCTCTCGTCACCTTAACCATCTTCTAATATAGATAGTAGCTTATCAGCCCACATTGCTCCACTGTTCATGTTTATTGGGTCATATTATATATTAGGCCCATGCTTTGCCTAAAATCTCTGTGTTTCCTCCTTTTCTCCAAATTAAAAAAAAAAGGGTTTCAAGCTAACAGCTCTCCACAAAAGGGGAATTTCATAGGAGTTTTCTTAAGTTTGTTTTTCAACTGTCATCGTAATTAGCAAACGTGTTAACTTGCACAAGTAGCTCAATCGTAAAACAGCAAACATAAGACTATCTTCTCCTTAAACTCAGACGTTTCATATTCAAGCAATCTATAAACTCAGACGTTTCATATCCGAGCAAACATAAGACCATTTGTAAATCCAACTGCATGCCCATATGAAGTTAACTAGGGATACAAGGCCAAATAGTATATAAAGAATTTAACTATTAATTTTAAGAGAGCTCTCATACTCGATCTACCACCATGGGGGTTTGTTTGAACTCTCTTGTTTTGGGATCATTAAGCAAGCAATGTTGAGTTAAATAACATAGATGGAATCTATCGATGGCAAAGAAGGTCGCATCATAATATTTAGAACGATACTTATCATCCAAAAATCAAGTGAATAGGAGCTTAATGAATCGGCTCGATTGCTTTGAGAACAAGCCAACTGTATGTCGTCTTATATCAATTCAACAACATTGAGGACTCCAAAGAAACAACTTAAATAATTCAGAAGCACATGTAAAGAATCCAGACTCTGTTTACATTACTTATTTTAAAAAATATGGCATATGACATGCCCTACAAAGCTAAACTGGACCCAATTGTCTTAAGCTCTAATGGTTGCACAATTAATTAATATATATATTTTCACACTTCTCAGAAGTAACTAACACAAGAATAAATCCAATGAATGTATTAGGTTTACACAGAAAACTGACCTCACCAAACCTACTCGTGAGCCAACAATATAAATTTCATCATTTTTTTGGTTTTTTGGTTTTTTGGTTTTTTTGATCTTTTTCTGTTTCGGGTCTCTGTCTGTCTGTTGTTCCAAAAAGAAAGAAAAACAAACCAAACAAAAACCACCAGAAAGCTCACCAGCAAGAACTGTTAGCCTATTTTTCTTGTAGCCATGCTGTGTATTGCAAGGCATTCTTGGGCATGAGTTTATGGAGCGGAGGAGTGAACATTTCAAACAGGATTTATATGAGCACTCATCGACCAGTTTTTGCGCGTTTCATTCCGCTTGAATTGAAAGGAGATACACTACCGCTTGGTCCAGGACTTTCTTCTCTGAAATTTGAGTTTAGCAGAGCCAACTCACGCAATTGCTGCCTCTTAATAAAATCCTGTGACTCATCCTGCAAGTGAAAGGTTTATATCCCAAAAGAGAGAAATGAAGAGCTAAGGTCAAATTTGGGACAAAGGTGTTTTTCTAGTTAAAATACAAATGTAGAATTGTCAGTAATAGCATCCATAAACAAGTTCCTCTGCAGGGAAAGAGAGCTCATAGCCTTGTGGATCGACTGATCCTAACTTTATACATTTGCCTATCAAGCAGAAGTATTGGCGGCCATGCAGCTTAACAAGCGGATGTGAAATTTTATCAAATATTTCCTCTCAAGAAATACACAAGTAAATATGGGCCGAATAAAAAGTTCCAGGACAGAGATGCAATGAGGGTTAGCCATCCTCGATGATAACCATGACTATCTAACAAGAAAACCAGAAGATTGAAGATAATTACCACAGGTTTGAGCAATTCTTCTATAATTTCCTGCGCCTGTCTCAGCCTTATATCAACAACATTGGCAGGTAAGTCCGCTTCAATTAAGATGTGGAGTGGTTCATTCAGATGCTCATACCCTGGTCTTCCCCGAAGCTTCTCCTCCTTGATATTGGAAAATAATACGAAATTATTAAGCTAGTGAACCAAAAGGAAATCTTATCAAGTAGCATTATGAAATATTCAGAAATTTTCAACATTCCAAAAGTCAATTTTGACTGATCATAGAATGCAAATTCTTAATATCAGACTAGAAAAGAATGAATAACTCTATTACCTTGTCTGGATCCTTAATAGATCCTTTGCCTCTAATGTATACACGACAACCTGTAGTAGCTTCAACCCGTTTCAGAGAATTACCTCTCGGTCCAAGAAGTCGCCCAACAAAATTGAACTAACATCCACAAGCAAACAGAATTTCAGTTATTTATTATTACATTGGGGGAACCAATCAAGCTGACTTTAAATGCTACAAGTATGCACATGACTTACGTTGGGGTAAGTATCTACAGGAATTTCCAAACGTAAAATCCTCTTCACAGTGTATGAACTAGGGCTCGCAGGTGCACCTTGCCAGTCCATTGTCATTCCATGTGGTCCACCTAATCTCTGCTATGTAAAAGGGTCTTGCCATCTTAGAGATGTGACATTCATAATAAAAACCAAAGATAATAAATAGAGAAGGATGGCGGGTGGTAAGGTTGAGAAAAAACATGTGAATTCCGATAGAATCACGCATAGGAGACACATATGTTTATTAAAGAATGAGATGACAGGATTAACATTCATTCACACTTTAGGTAACAAATAAGAAAACTTCTTGTTTCAATAGAGTACAACCAAAAACATAAATAGGAGATAAACACGTAAATACAGGTCATGCCCAGCTTATGAGTCAATAATCCACATTCCAAGACAATCATTGTTTGATTTCTTTATATTTCCCACCTCACATCACATTTTGTGCTTTAAATATTGTTAGACATGCATATAACTTATTATCTGTGTTTTTATGAATTAATTACAGGTGAAAGATACTGTCAATACCAAGTTCATTAGCACAAGAATATAACTCTAAAATGCACAACAAATCGTATTTCCTTTTGAACCTCCTCTCCAACAACATTTTCACTTCAGGTAGGTAAGAACTAGTTGTTTAAATTACATATATAGCATTTGTGTGGGCTAAAACCCAAGTGCACATTAGGAATTGGTGGCCAAATTAGTTCAGGATAGAAAGCAGAATGAATAAGAAGAAATCAGAAATCAAGTGGGTCTAAAGTACCAAGATCCATGAATGAGTACAAAGGACCCTGTAGAGTTTAAAACTCAATCTCAAACATCAAGTGGGTCTAAAGTACCAAGATCCATGAATGCGTACAAAGGACCCTGTAGAGTTTAAAACCCAATCTCAAACATCAAGTGGGTCTAAAGTACCAAGATCCTTGAATGAGTACAAAGGACCATGTATCAGTTTAAAACCCAATCTCAAGGACTTCCTGCACAATATATAGGCATTATCAGTTAATTGCCACGGTCCCAACCCTTTTCCTATAACCTTTTGCTATGTACAAGAAATTTTACCTAGGACACACAACTATATGAAGGCATGAAACACATTTTTACCTCAGAGATGGGTAGTTATGTATTGAATGAAGCTGGAGGAGAAACAGTATTAAATCACAGCTTACACAGACAAGCAATAAAATAACACACAAATGCAATGCAGGGATTTCAAAAATCAGAGATGTCTCTCTGAAAATTAAAAAAACAATCACCTCTTGAGGAAGTCCATTCCAGCCACCCAATCCTGTCCCAGTAACATTTGACATAAGGTTTGAAGAAGCCATTGGACTAGGACTTCTATGTCGCATTCTATCAAAGTCACCAAAACCTTGGTTGGACATCATTCCAGAAACCCGTAAAATCTCTGCACAAAGAAACATATCATATCAGAAACTGGCCACACTATTGGAAAGGACATTCCAAGGTGAAGTTATGAAACTATAAAGAACTAAGTTAAAAGGCCATCATAACCTGAGAAATAGAGAAGGGGGCAGAAACCTCAACATAGCGTAGACCTAGTTTTTGCAATGTAACACACAACCACACCTTGATGTGGATACCACATAGGAGGGTTGGTCAACAGAAGAAGTTCAATGAGCTACATTGTCGGTGAGTAAAGAAGCCTATTAAGGTCAACTAGTCACCGAGACAGAGAGTACATTATCACTTCTGTAAACTGGATATCTCCTATGAAACCAAGCCAATCTACCTCTAGCCGACTCTTCTCCTAGAAGGCCATCAAAATCAGCATTCCTTGGATGTTCATCGTGTGTATATTACAAAATATATTTACCTTAACCTTTAATTCCCCTTCCATAACTTTTTACAAGTCATCCACATAGACCCATTTTGGCAGTTCAAACTAACTGAAGTGCAGACACTTCAATGCATTCAAATTCACATTTTAGAAGCCTGCACTCCCTATTGCAATTAGATGATGCATAAGACCTTTAGATTGGTATAGAGTCTATGGACATAGGGAAGGAGGGGGGCAATGCAAAGCAGGTACAATTGATGTTGCAACTTTGCATAACTCATCAATATACTCAGTTAAGATTAGGGTGGTAAGTAGTAATCGAGCCTATTGTTATCATAAAACTATGAATCATTGAAATTGACTCAATTATACACAATGCTTTGAGTCTAATTTCAACGAAAATTCCAACTTCCCTATTGGAAAAGAACGGAAAACACAATGAACTCAGAATTAAGCATTAGAATGTGTTAAAAACAGGGTTGCAGACACTGTTCCACAATGAAATGTGGAGATGAATGCACGATCAGTTCAAGAACAGCCCTTTATA
Source organism: Prunus padus (assembly GCA_024362665.1). Taxonomy (NCBI): domain Eukaryota; kingdom Viridiplantae; phylum Streptophyta; class Magnoliopsida; order Rosales; family Rosaceae; genus Prunus; species Prunus padus. The sequence continues at coordinate 3,751,105 of JANFAM010000019.1, forward strand.
ACTGAGGAAACGAGCAGCCAAGGGTCATGAGGTGAAAACCAAGCAGACCGATCTGCCTAGTAAGGGAAGCACATTTCTTATTTCCAAAAACACAATCATGGGGACAAGAACAAACGAAAATGGAATAAACCTAGTATGCCCCATAAAAATCAAGATCCAAAACTCAAAGATGTGTAAGTAAACCTTGATTCAATAGTCGGCTGCATATCGGAAGTACTTGCATGAAAGGTCCAAGCTTCTGGTGCTCTGCTAACAGCTCTGACAAGTACTGACTAGAAAACAAGAGGCACGTATAGATCAAAAACAGGAGCAAAATTTGTTCAACATAATCAAATTAAAACAGAGCAAAGTTCATTACCAAGACTGTATCTTTCTCATGGCAGTTCAGTTTTTTAAGATTTAAAAGAAAGGTTCTACAAGGGATATACAAACCTGTCAACATCTGGGGTGCTTCTAATCTGAGGAGAAGCAGCTCTGGCAGGTGAGAAGTTGGGATTATACAAGCCTGACATGGCTTTTCTGTGCTGTTCCCAGAGAATTTGAACAAACAAAAGAATGGAAGGAAAAGGGTTTTAGTTGGTGTTGTTGCAGAAGAAAAAGGAGAGACAAAGCACCATCAATAAAGGGGGTTTGTAATAGGAGAAAAATAAAATTTTTATAAATAAAAATAATAATAAAAGGAAAAGAAAAGGGTCAGACAGCTCTCTCTGAATTTTGCAGAAAGGAAGGAAAATCTTTAATTATTTTCTTCTGCTTTTTCACCAGTTTCCCTTTATACATATTCACCCCTTGTCTATGCATCGAAAGGAAATAAAAAATGTATAAAAAATAATAAAAGGGTAGTGAGAAACTGAGTGTGAGTGCAAATAAAAATTGGATCTTTTTGGTTTTAAGGAAGCTAAAATTAATGTGGTAAAGATTCACTCACAGGAGACTTTTCATTTCACAGTGACCCATGAACTCAGAGAGAGAAAGAGATAAAAAGACAGAGACAGAGACAGTGACACATAGAGTTTTTACTGCTAGTTGAATGTTGGGGTTTCAGTGTTATATACCCAGAAGAAGTCTATTGGAAATGGAGGACACGTGTTGACCATGCAGAGAATCAAGCTGCGTAGAACTCAACAGAGAGGTCCCAGAGAAGCAAATAGCCTCGATGGCCAATGACAATGATGTTGCCAACGAAAGCTTAGCTGGTCAGAGACAACAAGCCGTACCCAAAACTGCGTCGTTTTGCTTGGTCAAGGAAATTTCCATTTTCCATGTTTTTGGTTTGGTGGAGAGTGGAAGTGGAGGAGTGGAACTCTTCCTTGACCGCTTTTATGGCTTGTGCTTCGAAAGGTCCTCGTTTGGACTGTGGAACACTCCAATGTTTTTTTTTTAATCTTAAAATTTTACACCAAAAAAATTTAAAACAAAATAAAATTGTTTAATCTTTTTAACCACCATTGTTTTTGTGAATTCATGGTAAACAGCAAATTGGAAACCAAAAATTTTGGAATGTTTCAAAATGACCTAAAGTAAACAATAGCCCCCTCCCCTCTCATGTATTTAAAACGTCTTTCCTTTTAAAACAATGGAAGCAAATCATCACCTAATATGGAACCAATATGTTCTTTTCTTTTTTGGTTCCTCTCTTTCCTTTTTAGGGCTTATTACTCATGAATACCCTTTATTGTAAGGGTGTCTTATTGATGTTTAACTTACAAAATTCAATTTGTGTCTCGATTGTCTCGTATGAAATGAGTCTCGTAATATAACGAATCTCATTGTAAGAGTAACAAAAAAGTGAGTTCCAAAGCATTTTCTATTAATAGATATTCTAACGATAATCGGTAGTTCAAAGACAACTGTCAAGAATAAATATATTTTCATATGTGATTTCATTAGAAGAGTTTTACAAAAAATAAAAAATTGAGTTCCAACGCATTTCTCATAATGATAATGTATGTTAATGTATGTCGATAACTATTTACGTGAAACAATAATATCCCCGTTTCTTACAAGATTTTTAACAAAAACACACATCTTCCCATATGTGTTTCATCGAATGTATATATCAGTTACAAATTGTACTTTAATTGCACCAGTATTTTGACAGTTGGGTTAAAATAGTAAAAACAAAAAACAAAACAAAACACACAGACACAAACATATTTCCTATTTTCTCTCTCATTCACCATTCTCTTGTGTCACCTGGCGGTGCTTCTCACTTCACCCTAAATAGTTTTGTAAAATTAATGAGTTTAAAACATGAGTATTATTGTCGCGTTTGATTGTTGATAAGATTAAAATAGCATTTTGAATTTTATTTTTATAATCAACGATCTATAACTTGATTTTAAAAATAAATAAATAAATAAAACTGATGCGCTTTTTTTTTAAGTATGGAAATGGTCGTGCATATCCAAGGCTCAATTTCATGCAAAATTTTATAATATCCCAATAAATATATTTGATCGGTGGGAAAGCATATGATAATGGAGAGGGTTAAAAGTAAGTGGTGGTATTTTGTCCTCAACAGGTTAATTAATAAGTTAATGATAATGGCGATTAGTATAAAGCTAATCCACCTCACACATATTGGTTTGACAGCTTAATTCAATCTACTATGCCAATGTATTTGGATTTGGGATTTTGGCCGTCTCCAAAAATCAAATAATTAATGTCCTGTTTATGATGATTTGATTTTATTAGTGTGTGTTATCTTCATATTCCGTCTGTTTTTCAATATTTGTCACATAAATTGGGTTATTTTTAAAAATAAAATTTATAAAAATGCAATAGTGTAAATATGAAATAAAGTAATCGTATGAAACCAAAAAGAAAATGGGAATATTAATATATATATATCTCTCTAAATGTCAAAGGGTAGGGCTCGAGCTCCACCAAAAACGATTGTGATGCTGATGCATGCAGGCCACGATTTGACCAGTCTATGAAGTATGAACTCAATTCAAAAGTAAAAAGGCGTACCAACTCTTTAATTTTAAATGGATGGGAAATATAATAATTCAAAAGAATTAGGAATTGCTTTGATATGTATAGAATAAATTAAACAAGTAATTTTTGACTTGTATGCATAAAACATTAACCAAGTGTTTTTAAGGATTCTCAAGTAAGAGGTTAGACGAACGCACTAAAAGTGGAAGTGATGTTGGTAGCACAAATTTTATTTTTAAATTTGTTAGGACTCTAAGTATTCTTAAAAAATAGTTGTATGCGTCATCACTCATCTTACACACGAGTTACATGTATCATCATACAACACACTTACACAATGTTAAATAGTGAATAAAGCAACTGACAAGTCACGTGATGAATAATCGCGTTAACTAGTAAAAACAATTATGTTAAACGGGTGGCATACAATAAGACACCCGCACGTAGGCTCAAACGACAACAAGGCGTGCATGTTGTGTCATAAATAACCAATTATTTCAATAACAACAAAATTCAGAGTATAATATCAGTCTTAAAAGTAGTTAATGATTAATTGTCATCAAGATGCGACTACGTTTATAAGAAAGTTTTATTAGATTAGGCAATTGAAGTTTAATTTGAAACTTTTGAATTCAAGCGTACTCAACATGTAACTTGAACTAACACTTTAGCAAAAGCTGAGCTATTACAAATATCGATTACTTGTAATATGATTGTAATTTGTAACCCAAATTGTAGACATCAAAATGACCTAATTTCAAATCCAAATATTCCAAGGATTGAGGAGATGAGATGAGATAAAATCATGAAATCCGAATCCGACAATCAACCCGAAATCGTAAAGGCTACAAAATAGGGACCACTAGCCCAAGATAATGAGAAGAGCAGGCCCCTGCCCCAGAAAGTGCCGCTTTCGAATTGGGCTAAAGTAAGAGGGCCGCTCTGTAAAAAATGAAAATTAAAAGAAAAAGAAAAAACAAAATGAGTCTCCTTCTCTTGCCCATCGTCTATCGTCTCTGTTACACAGACTGGAGGTAAAGCAGCTGAGGAAAGAGAAGAAGAGAAAGCTTGAGAGTGGACGATGTCGCTGGTTTGGATGGAAGCTATTCTCCCTCTTGGGATCATAGCAGGAATGCTTTGCGTCATGGGAAATGCTCAGTATTATATCCACAGAGCCGCTCATGGCCGGGTTGGTACCTTCTTCTTCCATTGTTAGATCCAATTTCGATTCTCTCAGTCTATATAGAAAAATTGAAATTCGTATGAATCTGGTTTTGAAATTTTCGATCTTTTTGCAGCCGAAGCACATCGGAAATGACATGTGGGACGTGGCCATGGAGAGAAGAGACAAGAAGTTGATAGAGCAGGCGACTGCTCCTTCTTCTAATTAGAACGTCTCTTCCGGTACTCATCTTGTTTGGTTTTTGGGTTTCGATTTTGTGACCATTTACCTTAATTTCATTGATTTTTTGGATTTAGGGTTTTTGTTTGCTTGTTTTGGTTTACCGTGATTCGTCAAGTTCCTTGCTTGTCTTTTGCTGCATTAAGATTAATCCACTTAATGATTTGTGAAGTAAATGATATTGCTTTTAAGCTGAATCCTAATCTCTAAATTAAGCTGACTTGTCTGCATTATGAGTTCGACATATGCAAGTGTATTGGGACGGGTCAAATTGGTAGCTTTTGAGGTGATGGTGCACAAACGTATATATTTTGACTATAGTAGCTTTGACAAACCTATGTTAGAAGGGATTATATCATGTGAGATTGAGAAGCTGAGCTACTACATGAGTGAAGAAAGAATTAGAAGAGTTTGTCAAGTCTTGTTTAAGCTATATGCACCTATCAAGGTGGGTTATTTCAAGGAAATTTGATATTAAATTATGAAACTTATGCTCGCTGTGTTAAATTGCTATGAGACTCTGTAAGTTTTTGGGATATGAAATTGTCAAATGATCAATTAGTGGTGGATCTTACCTCATCGACGAACATGATACTTAATGTTCAGTTATACCTACCTGTATCATAGATTCACAGGTGATACAGATAGTGCAGTTGCTTTATGGTTTATAATGATCGCTTTGGTTTGATGTGGGCCCTTGTCTAGACTATTTGTATGAAGAACTGGATGAGTGAATTTCTAACTTTGCTTATATGCTTGCTGCTTCTTGCAAATATTAGGTTGGTTTTTTTTTTCCAAGTTCCTGATAGGAAAACTAGTCTTTGATTTAGCTTTCTGTTACAAAATAGCCTTTCATCATCTAAGCTATGATTATAGGAGTTGATTGATAAAGGTTTTCAACTAAAGTGGATTTGAAGAAGTTATTTGATCAGGAAATTTCATCGTGACAGTTTCTTGCCAGGCATTTCTATGCATCCTAGTTGATGTGGGAGCTGCAAAACTCATGACATAATTTGATTTTGGGAAGTGCCCCAAATCTTTGCCTGCCCCGAAACACAAGTTTGACAGTCCCAGATCTTGTATGAATATTCTTTAGTAATCCACAAATTTGATAGTTACAAGCTCATGTATGGTTTTGATGAGAACAACCATAGTGATTTCATAGTGCAAGAGCCTATCCCTTAAAGAGAGAAAGAGATGTTTAAACTTCAAAGTAATATATGCAAATGCAGAAACCCTTTGTTTATAGTATAGACTGTATACTAACTTATTGTTAAGTTTTAAGAGATTAGGAAGGAATTTGGTGGTATCATGCTCTTGTCGTTGGAAGAGTCTCAGAAACAAACTCCAGTGTTTCCATTCTCACTTGTGTGCATGTGCATGTGTATTTTTCGGTTACCTTGACCATGGAGCTTATGATATTGTGGTGCAAACTGCAGGAACCTTTGGGAATGGAATCTTGAGAAGTAATAAAGCGGTCATCCCATTCTGAAGGAGCCTAGGGCAATTCCAATCTCAAATCCCTTTTCATAGTATGTGAATTTGCATAAGCTGTTAAACTGTCCATGGAAAAGTTTATGTACTCCAGTAACTTTTATTTGTAACGTTAACCTTTGGAGAAGAGCTTGTTTGTTTGAGCTTTGTGTGATTCGAGAATGTCGTATACTGTTATACAGTTGTTTCTGGAATCATAGATGCTTGGTTCAATATGACCTGAAGCCTGATAGTTGGTAAATGAGAAAAAAAAATTACAACTATGTATGATTTGGCTTAAAAACAAACCATCTGGTGCTCCCATCGTACAAGCCTGCAGGCATTATGTGGGATTTAAAAATATAATCAACTTAATGTTGAACTCTTATGATCTTATATGAAGATTTAAACACACACACCCACCTCCCGAAGAAAAAAAAAGGAAAAAAAAAATCAGACTTACGGTAGAAACGAATGGAATGAGCGCATTGGTTGCAGCGATTTTATCATCCACACAGTAGGTGAGGTGACCATATCTACTCCGTAAGCAGTGGACTTGGGGTGTCGGCACTCACCTTTCACACTTCTAAAGCTTCGTCAAACTCTCTGACCTAAAAAAAACTGCGTTTATACTCCTATTCTGCAAGTAGGCAAATCTTGTGGAAAAAATGGTTTTTGAATTGTCAGGGTCAGTCATTGTTGATTTAATGTGCATACAACATCAATTTATGCTAAAAAATCGATCATGCATGCGTGGGCGATTGAGCTCAATACTCAAAATCATGGCTGATAAGTAATGACTAGTTAGGTGAGAAATTTTGTATCTTCAATTTGATGATTGTGGTTACCTCTCCTAGTAGCAAGAAATTGCTAATGTTATTTATTTTTAATTGATAAAATTGTCTTCTTATCATTTGTCAAACAAAAAGTTGATGATGAGGTCTAAACATGAAATTCAATGGTAATATAATGACGCTGCAGAAGATTGATGATACATGGATTTACCTTAACACTTGCTAATTGCTAAAGGGGAGAGTGAATTACTCTTTACAACCAGAAACTTGATGTATCCCCCTAAATCCCTCAAATCATATGAAATGGGGGAGCTGGAAACAATGATTGGTTTTAGTGTAACCTGGTAATGGAGCATTTGTGATGTTGGTGCCAACCAATATAGAATTCCAATTACCGCACAACTTTGCATTTGAATCCTTAAAATAAAGAAAGAAAACAGTTTACTAGGTCCAGGTAGCAGAATACTATATTATAAAATTTTATTTTCTGTTCATTATAAATGTTAGGTGGAGAGCAAGACAAGCCACATCTGACAGACAGCACTTGAACAAGGAAATGACAAAAGTACCAATGTTTTGGACAGTCATTTGTCATGGTAGAAAAAAGAAAAAAGAGAAAAGCAGGATTTTCAGCCATTTGCAACCTGTTAGCATCAATTAATCAACCAAAGTGAGAGAACTCATATTGAAGTAAAGAACGAGCAGAAAACGATTGATTGCATTGTAGCTCTCTCTCTCTCTCTCTCTCTCTCTCTCTCTGCCCATGGTTCCCAAAGTACATGATTGTTAGGTCAATTTTCCTTCTTTTTATATAGATGAAGAAATCAAACAACCTTAACCATACTGAACCCTAAGTTTTTGTTGGACATAATAACTGATCCAAAACAACATGTAACAAACAACTGGGAAAAATTAGGAACTGCTCAGAGATCATAAAGCCTCTGTGTACTTCACTCTTACTTGCCCATAACTTGAAAGGGGGTAAATGAAAAACAATTGAAACGAGGGGGCAATGAAACTTATAATAATTTCTTCTCAATGAAACAACTAAAATCATCACATATAGGATCACTTTGGGCTAAATTCACAGTTTCACACCACAATGAATCATAGTAGTAACTATCAGTGAGTGATAACAGATTTACACTTAAATCCTAGATTACCCACAGTGACACAAAGAATCTACCGAGAAGAAGCAACACGTAGAAGGAGACACAACCAAAAAAAGGTGTGATTAGATGAATTTCTGAATACAGGAATTGAACTTGAATATGAATGGTGGTTGGAAAGAAGTGGAGGCTTGTACAAAATGGTGGGAAGTCAAGGAACGTATTCACTCTCGATGGTCGGTTGCGTTCGAGTAAATGTTGCTGCAGGTGCTTTTGTATCTCCAACTGAGGTCATATGCAATGCTTCTCCTATATCTGCAGCATTCTCCATCTGTTGCAAACTCTTCTTTTCCCTGTACTTATGCACCCAAAGTACTAGGAAGAACAACAATGCCAGCAATGCTAATCCACCCAGCACAGACCCAACAACTATCCACACTTTAGAATTATTCTTCTTCTTTCTAGGCTTTGGGGTTACATTTGGACTAGGAGAAACTGGAGCTGGAGAAGGAGCAATGGACTCGACCGCTATAGAGAAGTGCCCCTGTTGGATTATTGAGCATATATTGCCTGATGCCACATTGCTGAAATTGACTGAACCATCTGAATCAAATGAAACGCACTTTGCCACCGTCCCTGCAGGGGTCGGTTTCACATCCTGGAATTTGATTTTTATGGGATCACCAGATGCCCTGATATCCAATTCTGGCAAATTTGTGGCTGATAAGTTGCTAGCATCATAAGCAAGAAGACCGAGCACTGGAGCTAAGTAAGAGTAACCAGGTAAAGGGTAATACACCATTGACCAATTGCCTAAGTTTTGGTACACCAAAACAAGCCTCTCCACATATGGACTCTCAGTGACATCCTGGGGGATCTCAAACTCTTTGTACATCTCAACACCTCTTCTGTACAAGCTACCACTCCTGAGCCTCATAGCTGCAATCTGAATTCCAGTCAAATTCAAGGGAACCAGACCATCAAAGGTAACACCGGTCTTTGGATGAACAAAAGCCCTGTAAGCATAATCTTGAAGAAGCGCATCAAGAGCACGCGGTGAGCCTCTTGAAGATTGTGCAGAAAGATCAGGCAGCCGTGAGAACCATATCACAACAAAAAGCATCGCGAGACTTCGGAATAGAAGCCCCATCGATGCTTTGAAATTTTGAAACTCAGCACAATGCTACCCAAACTAATGTGGTAAAATCTCAGTTCCCAGAAGACAATATGTACCCAGAGGAGTTTCTAGTTATAAAACCTTGGATCCAAAGAATGATAACTGAAAATGTGCAATAAATTTCTTGAAATTAAGCTTCAAAACCTCTGGCCTTAGACTTCAAAATCAATACTTGGAGGTAGCAGCGGCGTATATTCTCTCCAATTAATAGAACAACGGATACTTGATAAAGGAAAAAAAATTATATTGTCAGCCTGCGAGTAGAGAATGTGTGTATAAAGCGACTTTGAAGGTTTCAACCGTTGCTACTCTTATGCCTCCTTCAGATTGCTTTTTCCTTTTGAAACCCTTGTCAAAGAAGCTATCTCCCAAAGACTCAAAGGGCTGCGAATCTTTTTAGCTCAAAAGGAATTAAAACCTTGATTCTTCGCCATAAACCCATTGACACATAAACGAAATTAACGGAAATTAAGGCAACCAAGAATCTCTTTCAACCTCCTCTTTCTTCTTCAAACGGTCAAATATGAGCAGCGAGATTATTACAGTATCTAAATTTGGAACCAAAAAGAAAAAAACATTAGATTCAGTACCAAGATCAAGAACCCAGGTGAAGATTTTAACAGGGGCAGCTAAATACCTTATCTTTGTCCGGATACAGCCGAAGGGTTTCAGTACAAAGCCCTAAATCTTGAGGTATTTGCAGCAGTCGGCAATGGAGCTCCCCTCAGTTTCTTGAGAGCTGAGTAGAAAAAGAGCATGCACCTCAAAAACCCACAATGAGATACAAATTTAGGACCAGAATTTGCCACCAAAGAGCGCGTGAGAAGCCATTAGTCTTCAAGAATCTCATCATTGATTTTTTTGTTACCAAAGATCACAGTAGTAAATGGTTTGCCAACAACCCCAACATACAAGTGGGTGCAAAAGAATCAGAGCTTTAATGGGCTTTTCAAAAGGGTCTGCATTTTGACTAAAGCTTAACGATAAACACAGAGACAGATTGAGCTGTGATGTCACTGTTGAGAAATCGATTGAGGAAAATCAGAGAGAAGAAGGAAAGAAACTGATTGCCGGGCTAGCTGTAGATTTGTTTCTTTACGCAAAAAATTCGGGCTTAATTGTTGTAAAAGATAAGGTATGGCAACAAAGGGAAGTGACCCATTTGGAGATTAAAGCCCAAAAGTTTTACAAACAAATTCTAATGGGGAAGAAGAAGACGAAGAGAGATATGAGTTAAGCTGCTCGAGATTTAGAGATGGCCAGCGAGGAGATGTAATGGTGGGGAGTGAAGCGAAACAAAAAGACAGAAAGAATGAGTGTGAGAAACTTTAAAAATAAAACCCAAAAATAAAAAAGAAACATAAAAACCAAAAATTGATAGTTTTTAATTAATTAATTGTATTATAATTAGTTTGTTGCAAATTACAATGCATCAGATTTTGTCGACAGGTGTGTATATTAAGACTTTTGCTAAACACTAAAACCCCACCTAATTCTTCTCCCTTCTTTCTTTCTCTCTTTCTTTTTTTTTGGGTTGACAATGTTACCCTTTATAGTTCAACATATTGACCAAATGAGCCTCGTCTCTCACATTTTTTTCATTGTGTTTTCTCTCTCTCTGTCTGTCTGTCTGTCTGTGGAATGCATAAGAAAACAACAATGTGAACCAATCTTTTAAGTCAAAAGAAAGAAACCCAAATGCCAAAGTGACTTGAATTGAATTTAAAAAGAGAAAAGAGCCAAATGAAGTTATTGAACCTCACAGACCAAATGTTAGATATTTAAGTCCAATACATGTGCATAGCATAGCCAGGCTCGTGACCAAACTGCAAAAAAAAAAACTATGGATTGTGTTTGAAAAGTTCAACATTCTCACATTCGGTGTTCTTTGTTACTTGCTAGTGAACAAAGGATGGGTGGTTGTTGTTGATTCTCTAGACTTGTGAAACAGTCGTAAATTTTTTTAAAAATTCTTTTTTGCCATCATTTTCCTAATTTGGTTAGTCAAGGCCGCTACTTTGACCTATTTCTATTTGTCAATGAAAGCATTTAAGTGTGATTAAAGTAGGAAAATGAAAGTGACCTAATTTGGATTTTTTTTATAACAATGATCAAGTTCATGTATTGGAAGAGATCAAAAACAGCTAAACTATATATACCAATTGACCAATTCTTAATTCAAATCCAATTTTGCCTGAAAAGAAAATAGAATAATTAATTTTTGATCTTAGAGGATACACCATGTGACCGGTTGCGTGTTTCTTTGTGCATGCGATGAATGTTGTAGACACACGAGGGTATACAATCATGTATAGATAAAATTGAATGGACAAGTCACGTTTTGAATGTTGTAGACACAAGAAGACATACAAATCGAAGATGGTTAAGGTTCTATGAACAAGTCACGTTATAAACGTTGTAGACATGAAATTGTATACAAGCGGAAATAGCTAAAATTCCACCTAACAAAGGGGCAAGTAATTGAATACTGGATTCGAAAAGAACTTTGTAGATGTAAATGATGGAAACCGTATGGGAGGTAATACAACTTCATGTGACATTCCAAAATCCAAAAAGACATTACATTTGAGCAATTCCGGCGGGAGGGACTAGCCCTGGCAAGAGGCCCTCTAGGCCCCCAATCCTGTTTCCAACAGCCAAGACTTGCTAGGGTAAGGCTCAAGGCAAGACTTGCCTGGGTAGGGCTGTGCAGGATCCAAACCAATCCGCTAAAACCAACCAATCCAATTTTCATTGGTTTCGACAACATTGGAGGATTGGATTGGATCATGAAAATAGAAATCCAATTGGATCGATTCAGATGGTGGATCAAGAATTGAAAATCCAACCTAAACCGAACCAATCCAATATACACATTAATATACATATATATTGTATAATATCTACACTTTCATCTTGTTTCTCACTAAATAAATTAATCTTACTTTAGAACAAAATTAAAACATTAACATATTAAATTTATTTTTAAAATTATTATATTAATGTCATATCTTTGATCATATTGAATTTTGTATTAAATGTACTGAAAGATTATGAAGTTTTTTTGTCATGATTATTTTTTCATACAAACCGATCATCCAATCCAATCCAATGTAATGTATATTGGATCGGATTGGATTGGATCTTGACATCCGACCATATTGGATTGGATTGTAAAATTTGTAATCCAATAAAAGATTGGATTGGATTGGTAAAAAAAACCATTGGTTTCGAACCAATGCTCACCCCTATGCCTAGGCAAGATGACTTAAAGCTGACGTCATTGTGACGTCAGCAACCAATTTGAATAACAAAAAAATTGGAAAAAAAATTCAAATTTTTCAAATTTTTTTAAAAATAAATATCTAACCATATTCTTCATTGACTACACCAAAACTCTATACAAATTTATCATATTATATCTCATGTGAATAGTAATTATAAGACCCGTGTCTTGAGGAAGCAAGAACGGTGAGCAATCCCACATCGCTTGGGGAGGGAAAAGTGAAGTGCCTTATATGTGTGGGCACTTCTCTTATTAGCACGAGGCCTTTTGGGAGCTCACTAGCTTCGAATTTCATGGGAACTTCGAAGTTAAGCGAGTTTGGGCTAAAGCAATTCCAGGATGGGTGACCCACTGTAAAGTTGCTCGTGAGTTCCCAGAAACAAAACCTTGAGGGTAGGGCCCAAAGCGGACAATATTGTGCTAGAGGAGTTGGGTAGTGACAGTAATTGTCATGGCAATCGGTGGAAAACTAACAAAAAAAATTGTTAGGAAATACACTATTCATATGAATAGTATTAATAATAACTATTGTCTCCCCTTGCCTTTTGCCATGATAAATGGATGAAAATGCTCTTAAACAAAAGAGAGTAAAAAATTCCAAAAAAATGCATAGAATTTTCTATATATGGCTTCTGGGATTCTAGAAAATAAACAAGCCAGCTCATATGATCCGACTCATTTGTGTAATGATGCAAGTGGGGCCCACAATCCACAGTCCACCAAATGCTAAAGTACGCCGCGCGCACATGACCAACAATCCAAAGATCCGAAATAGGACCCGGAAATCTAAAGGCATGGAAGGTGTGGACGGAAATAGAATAGAATAGTGGGATGTAAACTGTAAAGCGACCCTAGTGATTGAGCGGTATGAAATGACCAAATCACCCCTCCCGCAAATGCCAAATTTGCACCAAGGTCCAAGCGCAATCTAGAAGGTTCCAATTCCAATGGTCAAATTACAGAAGGACCACTTGCTATGCTATTGGTTGCTAGGAACGGAGCGTAGGTAGCTCGTGAATCCTGATGCACCGACGTCGTAATGCTACCAAAATATATAACGAGAGAAAGAAAGGCCACTTTGTTGTTTGTTGTTTGTTGTTCTTGGGCCCTTGTCCCTCCATCTGTCAATTCAATTCTTGGGCCCTTCTAATTTTAATAATTTTAGTAAACTTTTGTCCTTTTTTCCTATGGATGAGACGAATGATTCGAATCTGAACCATCTTTTAATTGAGAACATTATTATTTTGGAGTCCGCTTTTTTATGCTCAAGCTCGAATTCTCCTTCTAGTAAATTAGATTAATTTATAATATTTTAGACTATTTGTCACGATCCGACTCTTTTAGCATGATATTGTCCGTTTTGGATCCCATTTTCACGGTTTTGTTTATGGGAACTCACGAGCAACTTCCCAGTGGGTCACCCATTCTGGGATTGCTCTAGCCCAAACTCGCTTAACTTCGGAGTTCCCATGGAATCCAAAGCCAGTGAGCTCCCAAAAGGCATCGTGCTAGGAAGATACGTGCCCACACATATAGGACACTTCACATTTCGCTCCCCGAGCGATGTGGGATTGCTCACCGTTCTTGCTTCCCCAATCTCATGGATCTTACAATCCACCCCTCTTGGGGCCCAGCGTCCTCGCTGGCACACTTCCAATCGGGGTCCAGCTCTGATACCGTTATGTCACAACCCGACTCTCCTAGCACGATATTGTCCGCTTTGGGCCCCGCCCTCACAATTTCGTTTTTGGGAACTCACGAGCAACTTCCCAGTGGGTCATCCATTATGGGATTGCTCTAGCCCAAACTCGTTTAATTTCGGAGTTCCCATGGAATCCGAAGCTAGTGAGCTCCCAAAAAGACCTCGTGCTAGGAAGATATGTGCCCACACATATAAGGCACTTCACATTTCCCTCCCCGAGCGATGTGAGATTGCTCACCGTTCTTGTTTTCCCAAGCTCACGGGTCTTACACTATCGCTCGTATTAAATAAAAATTGTCCTTTTGGACATCCAATTTCTTTTAATGCACTTTAAATAAAAATTTCTCTTTAACACCCAAACTACATTTTTGTATAGACTAGAGGGAGGACTTTAAGAAATAGGTTTACATGGGCTTGGTTATGGGTATAAATTGAAGGGAATTTTGATGGGCTATATCTTATTGGGCTTGTAGAAATTTGAAATAATGCTACAAAGAGGCTGGCCCATCTACCCTTATCTTGTCGGCTCTCCATTTATTTTATGTGATGTGGTAACTGGTATGTATGATGTATCCATCATCTGATGGTAACTGGCCCCCTCACATACATGCATCTAATTCTGAGCTAATACCAAACCCATGTTGGCATGATGGTGATGATGACGGATAGATCAAGGGTGGGGGTGGGGCCTTGGAAGTTAAGTGATCATTGTGATGTGCTATGCATGTCCATATCCATGCATGCATGCTAACATTCACATCGGCCCTTCATCCTCTTTTTATTTAGGGAAACTCTCAAATGTCATTATACCCATATTACCGTAGCAAATAGTCTTATTATATGGATATTATCATTATGTGTTTTTTAAAAAAAGTAGAGAATGAGAAGCCACATTTTAACACGGAAACTGTGAAGCCCCTTTGCTTTTTATATGTTTGAAGAAGAGTTTTTTAAGGATGACATGACGGAGGAGGACAAGGTGAGGAATCAAAAAACGTTTGAGCTCAAGCATCAAGAACTTGAGGAGATTGTTGAGAAATTTATCCAAGTGGTTGCATGCGTCTTTTGATAGTGAAAAGGAAGTTGTGGAGATGATGATGCATTTGAACAATCTCTCACCAAGCATGGATAAACTCTAGAAAATGCATCGCTATATTGAGAGTGAATTACCATGTTCTCTACAACATGGAGGATCGACCGAACTAGAACAACCTTCGGGTTCTGGAAGTGAGATGTGTTCTATTTGTTCATTGGAAGCCAACTTAACTTGTTCATGTTCCGTATGAGCACTTTGGGCCCAAAAAGAATATGAAAAAGAAGATAAAAACAGTTACAAATAACAGTAAACATCTTACTTCAGCCGTTTATCTTTTTTCTTTTATTCTTATTTGGTCCAAAGTGCCCCCATGGAGCACGAAATATGTAGGTGGGCTTCCAAGGAACAACCGGAACACAATTCCTATCCATCTATACCAAACAGTACCATATAATTTTGATATGACATAAATGGAGTATTAATATTCACTTGATATGGTTGATATTGTCGATTTACTACCGTAAATTGTAATAGTGATATTTGAGATTTATGTTACTACAATAGTGGTATTTGAGATAATTTTCCTTTTATTTATCTATTTTATTTGTTTTTATTTTTAGCGTGGGGAGGAGCAAGTGACATTGGCCAACCAAATAATGATGGAATTAAAAAAACAATTTAAAAGAACAAAAAGTGAAGAGAGAGCGCTTCATTCTTTATTGTCCTTTTAGCTGCTTGTTGGGGGTATCGCTATTGGCCACTTCTCTTCTCGCGCTCTTCCTCATTGAGCGAGAAAGAGAAACACAACAACACAAAACACACAAACAACAACAAAAACACCAAAACCAAAGTTTCCATTTCCAATTCACCAAAGGTCACGCAGACCCAACCCTCATCAACCCTCTCTCTATATTCTCTTCCACATTCTCCTCCATTCGCTCACTCTTTGCTGCAAACCCTAGCCTCCCTCTTACCCCTTCCATTTCCTCAATTCCTCCAGTCGTCAATCGTCTCCGGCCACCCCAAGATTCAGGCTTGGCAGCGGCGCCGGTGAAATTTCTCCGTTTTTTGATTTTGGGTTAGGGTTTTTTCGATGCTATCTCTCCCCTGACAACTCCATCGCTGGTTCGCTTTCGAAGGTTAGCTCTCCTGTCAAATTTCTTCATTTCGCGATCATCAAGTTTCCTTATTCAGTTATGCTTATAATCACGCCTTTTGTACTGGGCTTTCTTGTTTTACACGGAAGAAACGATTCGTATTGTTTTATATTTACATGACTTGCTCTGCGATTTTTTGGTTTATTACTTTATTTGTATATTTAATATTGCGTGATGGCCATGCTTAGGGTTAGGGCATTTAGGCAAATGGAAGCGCCGGGTGGCAATCTGGACTCGTTTAGAGCTGCTTCGGGAAATAGTAGTTCTAGAAGATATGGAATGTTATCCGCTTCCAATATCATTCAGGCACCACTTTCTGCCTTGTTGGAGTACTCGGGTCTTCTCCGTGGCCGCTCTAATCACCAAGAAGCTGAATCTTTAATTAACGGCCGTAGCGCTGCTGCTTTCCGGGATCACCATCACAGGCAGCTGGAACAATCTCCAACCACAAGCAACGACGGGGAGGTTTCCATTAGGATAATTGGTGCAGGGGAGCAGGAGCATGACAGGGAAGGCGCAGGGTTAGTAGTTGGACAGTTGAGGGAAGTTACTGTTCCCCCAAATGAGGTTTCTGCACCACCAATGGCAGGGGTGGCGTCTGTGTCATTGACAACAGAGGAGGGTCAGACAGATGGCAGAACAGATCGTAGTTTGGGAGAGGGCATGCCCCAATCGTTAAATGGAAGTGCTGATGGTGAAGGAGTTGATGGAGCTGGGTCTAATGGCAGAGATTCTTCTTACCAGAGATATGACATTCAGCAGGCTGCTAGGTGGATTGAGCAGGTCCTTCCCTTTTCTTTGCTTCTATTGGTGGTCTTCATCCGCCAGCATTTGCAGGGTAAGAGTCTTGCCAACTTTAGATTATGCTTTTCTATTGCAAAAGGTTACTGTTTACTTGTAGTTTGACATCTGTTTAGTTATATCATGATTATGGGGTTGATGGGATTGCCAACTTCATGTTGTCCTCTTTTATATTCTGCTTCATCAGTGATAACCTTTTCAGGTTTGGTATTTATCTTGGAGCCTAACATGAATTGATTTTGCCTTTTGCATCAAATTTTGTTCTTAGCAACTAAATGAGCGTGTTTGCATTTGTACAATAATGGTTTTCAGTTACAACGAGCTAAGGCATATTTAAATGATTGACTACTTTTCATTCTGCAATGACTACAGGTTTCTTTGTTACAATTTGGATTGCTGCTGTTATGTTCAAGTCAAATGATATCCTAAGGAAACAGACAGCTTTGAAGGTATTTGTCATATGCATTTCTTAATATTTTTTTCAACGTTGAACAGTTGCTCTTGTGTTTTTTGTTTATTAAGAGTAGATGTGGTTGGTGGCTGCAGGGAGAGAGGAAAGTCGCAGTTCTAATCGGCATCTCTATTGCATTTGCGTTACATGTGGTTGGTGTTTACTGGTGGTATCAGAATGATGATCTTTTGTACCCATTAATTATGCTTCCGCCTAAAGTTATACCACCATTTTGGCACGCTGTTTTCATCATCATGGTGAATGGTAATTTCCTTTTGTACCAAGCTGTTATTGTGGCTGTTTTTTCAAAATTTAAATTTTCATGTTGCAAATAATTATCTTATGTGATAAATTCTTCTTAAACAACTTGCATTCGATGAAATTCTTCGTAGGATAGCAATGAAAAAGTGTTAAGACCTTAGCATTTAGGGTTTGTTTCTTATAAGGATTTCAAATATCTTCTAGGAAAGTTATTTTTTTAATCTACAGTTTGAAACTTTTACGGTGCACTTGTGATTAACCTTTTAGCTTTCTGTTGGCACAAATATCTTTTATTCATTGTCAAAGGCTGAAAACACAAATCAACTCTGAACCTTGCATTTTACTTGCCTTATGTGTAGTGAAGATTAATTGTAGTGAAAATATTTTTCAACGCTTTGCCAAAAAAAAAACGAAAAGAAAGAAACTCTCCACACGTGTCTCTTTGTGAAGGGTTTAGTAAGAGGACTCTTATTGTTCCTAGATGCTTATTCATTCCTATTTCTGTGTGTTAAGCTTCTGTTAGTTAATTTTAGTGCCTTGTGATGGTTACTTCAAATTGGTTACTTTCAGACACCCTGGTCCGGCAGGCAGCAATGGTGCTCAAGTGCATTCTATTAATATACTACAAAAACAGCAGAGGCCGAAACTACCGTAAGCAGGTGAGGTAATAAGTAGTTAAGCAAAAGTAGATTTGGGTAAATTATTTTCTTTGGAAAAGAATAAGCGAAACAACAGGAACTGGCTCAAAGGCACTTCTTATGGCTGTTGTAATTACTTATCATCTTTCATTTGATTTGTAGAACTAAAATGAAGGGACAAGCTCATATAATTAACAGTTTTCTCCCTTCCGTTTTCCCCATGATCTCTTGACTGAAGAAGTGCCTATTTTCTAGGGTCAAATGCTTACTCTGCTTGAGTATTTACTGCTCTTGTACCGTGCCTTGTTGCCAACACCAGTGTGGTATCGTTTCTTCTTGAACAAAGAATATGGGAGTCTCTTTTCATCACTAATGACAGGGTTATATTTGACTTTCAAGCTCACATCTGTTGTCGAGAAGGTAAGAATTAATGTTGATATAGTTTATGCTCCTCATATCTCTGAAGTTTTCTGACCTCTTCATTAGTAATGTCTTCCAGAAAGAGTTGTTTCTCACTTGTTATTACTGTTTTTTGCTCTCCCCTTGTACATTGTGGTTAGGTGCAATCCTTCTTTGCTGCATTGAAGGCATTGTCACGTAAAGAGGTGCACTATGGGGCATATGCAACATCAGAACAGGTAAACTGGTCTCTTTTTCTGCCCAATTGAATTTGGTATGCAATTGAATGGACTGCATGATGTTATGGGTCCAATCTCTACATGCAAGTTGGTGGTAATATAATCATAACTTCTTTAAACCTGCTGAATGGACTACTTGAAGTAGAGCTAGTGTATTCCACTAATATGGAACTAAAACTTTTGCCTTGGATTTTTAAGATATGTGTTTCATTTTGGTAGTTTTGATCCCTTCATGGAAGAGCTGGTGGTTCATTTATTTTAAGTTATCGGTTGTTTGATGCAGGTCAATGCAGCTGGCGATCTATGTGCTATTTGCCAGGAGAAGATGCACGCTCCTATCCTACTTCGATGTAAACACATCTTTTGCGAGGACTGTGTATCAGAGTGGTCAGTTTACTTCTGTTGTTTAGATTTTGTTTTTTTTTATATATTGCATTGCATAACTTTTTCTGCTAATTTCCTAGTTACATTCAGTCTTTGTTGAGACTGTTTACCTATGCTACCAATCATCTTGCATTGCAAGTTTCACACCGTGATAACATCTTTCAGAAACAGAGTAGACTTTTGGTTGCTCGTTTACAATGATTTGTTAAAAGCTTAGTAGATTGTTACTATTATAGGTTTGAAAAATTGTTAAAATTAGTATGAATTTCCATGGAACAGGATCATATTGCAAGAAATGCCCCAAAGGATTGATGAACAACCATTCAATCGCTTTGGTTACAGTACCCGTTTTGGCTGCTGACATACTTACTGTTTTTTCAGGTTTGAGAGGGAACGGACGTGCCCATTGTGCAGAGCTTTGGTAAAACCTGCAGATCTTAGATCATTTGGCGATGGATCAACGAGTTTGTTTTTCCAGCTGTTCTGAAATCGTCTACTGTAAAAACGGGGAGTTTTTCTGCTTCGGAGGTGCAAATCTTATTCAAAGCAGCCATCTCCTGAACCCTGATCCTTATAACTATACAACACTGGTATATTTGATTGTATTTTTGCTCTGCCTTGTTCATGGGTTGCCCTTGGAAAGAAAAACAAATTGTTGGGTAGAACTGAACTGGGTACTGTTCATACGTCGTATTATTGAGAAAAGGTCAAATGTATGTAATGCGCCAATTAAGCAACAAAGTTCTTTTGATAACCGTATATAACTGTCTATTTGCCATGAATGAAAGTTCCCTCGCCCCTCCCCCCTTCACAGCATTTTCCATTATTGTTTTCCTTCTAAATTTCTCTTATATATTGTTTGTTTTCGTGGGTTGGCAAATGACAATTATAGAATGTAGAATCTATTCTTTTCCTAGGCTTTCTTCCAATGTTGCTCGCATGTCCTTATGTCCACCACAAATCGATGAAGCAAGGCCTAACTACCACCTTCTATTTTTGCACCTCTAACTTCAGAAATTTCCCCCACGAAATGTATATATAAAATGATTCACCCACCCATTCAAACCCCATAAATCTCTCTCTCTCTCTCTCTCTCTCTCTCTCTCTCTGAATGTAAGAGCTGCATTATCAATTAACATTGATTGATCATATTAGCTTTCTTGGAGAGTTCTTAACAAGCTTTGATCCACACACGGTGATGGTGAAGGGAGGGAAGTACATGCACAACAAGGTTGAAGTCGCACCGCCGCTAATGATCTCCCATGAAAAATGTTCAAATTCTCCAAGACTGGAGACTATTGTTGAAGAGGGATCTGAGAGCTTTGAGATTCTGCCAAAACGAGTGGTGTTTCTCCTTCCAGTATTTCTTTCTTTTATTTCTTACCTCATATTGTATCGACAGATTGCTTGATGTACCGTGTACGTATATGGGGAAGTTTCCACATGTGAATTAGATTGGCAGATTAGAATGTGAGGCGCTTTGATCACCTTCTGAGATGTTATGATAATTTTGCAAAAAAAGAAAGACACCTGAATTTAATTGTTTCCAAATTTTCACCTCTCTTTTTCTTGCTCTCATTTTTTCTGGTTGTGTCGGGGACTAAATGCATGCATGAAATCTGATGCAATTGAATTTTGAAAACCAGAAAGTTGGGGAATAATGCATGCCTTATATCCTTTAAATACATTTATTTTTTTAGTATAGCCGCCCGGCTATACTATTTTCAATTCAAAAGTGTATCTTTTTCTTTTTTTAAATATAAAATTAGTTTCTTTAGGTCAATAAATTGTTTTTTTAGTGAGAAACTAATATTTTAATAACCCCATAAATTGTATTACTTAAGAAAGAGTAATTAACTATATGATAAGTGAAACTTCTCATAAGTCCATAATGAATATATTTGGCAATCAACTAACTTGATTTAGATTTCATCTCTACAGCGATTTTATGATCGATACGTTATGCGTCAACTCTTATAAAAATTCCGTTGTGCTAACTTTTCGTTTTTTCTTTTTTTACAACTTAAAATTCATAAACAATGATATATATATATTTTCTTTTTTTAAGAGTATAGCCGCACGGCTATAGGAAAATATTTCAAACTTTTTTTTCAGAGTATAGCCGTGCGGCTGTACTCTTTTATTAAATTCGAATGTTTACAGAGAATAGCCGACCGGCTATACTGTTTAAATACATTTTTTTAGTATAGCCGCCCGGCTATACTATTTTCAATTCAAAAGTCTATCTTTTTCTTTTTTTAAATATAAAATTAGTTTCTTTAGGTCAATAAATTGTTTTTTAGTGAGTAATTAATATTTTAATTAAGCCCATAAATTGTATTACTTAAGAAAGAGTAATTAACTATATGATGAGTGAAACTTCTCATAAGTCCATAATGAATCAATTTGGCAATCAACTAACTTGATTTAGATTTCATCTCTACAGTGATTTTATGATCGATACGTTATGCTTGTTTTTTCTTTTTTTACAACTTAAAATTCATAAACAAGGATATATATTGTTTTTTCTTTTTATTAAGAGTATAGCCGCATGGCTATACGCTTCAAATAAATGAAAATATTTCAAAAGTACAGCCGCACTGTTATACTCTTTGGATAAATTCGAATATTTTAAAAGTATAGCCGGGCGGCTGTACGCTTTTATTAAATTCGAATGTTTACAGAGTATAGCCGCCCGGCTATACTCTTTAAATACATTTATTATTTGAGTATAGCCGGGCTATACTCTTTTCAATTCAAAAGTGTATCTTTTTCTTTTTTTAAAATATAAAAGTAGTTTCTTTAGGTCAATAAATTGTTTTTTTAGTGAGTAATTAATATTTTAATTAACCCCATAAATTGTATTACTTAATAAATAGTAATTAACTATATGATGAGTGGAACTTCTCATAAGTCCCTAAACCCTTAGATTTCAATCTAAAGTGCCCAAGTGCCCAAGTGCCCCAAGGCCCATCTTTTTGATAATTAAATATTAATTAAATTTTATATAGATAATATTTAATGCCCAAATCGAATTTGAAGCATAATTGGCTTCTACTTGGCCCAACTTCCAATTGCTTAGTGTGGGACTACCACACTTATAAAGACTTTACTTTTTCATCTTTCTACCAATGTGGGACAAAAATCCTTGAATTTCGTTCAAACTTCCAACAAGCAGAACTATAAAGCATTAGCTATGATCCTTCTTGAACAAATCAGCAGTTCGTCATTAGATCTTCGATTGGATATATGCAAGTGTAGCACCATTGGCATTACATCTTCGATTGGAGTAACAGATAAGAGATGGCAAGCCATAGGGCCAATGCTCTTTGTTAAAAGTCAGTTAACCTATCAAAGATCACAAAAAGTTGAGACACGCCTCGCTTTGCGAAACTTTTCCATTTCGTTTTATAGCTCATAAAAATCAGAAAAAGTTGAAGCTTCACAATTTCGTAAACAGTCTCTTCGTAAACCCTGCCGATTTATTGAGTAGAATTGCTCACAGTTCACTACATAAAACTTTGAACACAGCTGCCAAACCAACATTACAAAATCCTGCTAGACAGATTCTCAAACACCAATATACATTTTGTCAGTCACATTTTTTTTTCCCCTTTTTCAGTCACCACTTCCTCCACAATCTCCTCAACCTCTTCTTCATTTCTCAAATCAATAACATCCTCATTTACATTACACTCTGTTACGTCACTTTCTTGGAAATAAATCACAATAACCTTTCTTTTACTTTGCATACACGGCCATACTAGGTCAAGAACTGACTTATCAATTACAAACTTCACCAATTTTCCTGTTGCAAGCTCTTTAGAATAATAACTCAACTCATCAGCCTTATATCCTAGTAAATTAGCAAGATCGTGAAGAGAAAACAATGACACATAATCTCCTTGTTCACTGTATTTCTTTATGTACAATATTTAGGAAAACCAGCAATATATTAATAAGAAGAAACAGGGGGAAATATTATTTTATTTAAAGCATGCATTCATTTCTTTGTTTGTGGTGTGTTTGATGTCGTGAAGGGATGTTCGCGTCAAATGATTGGATTTAAGTTAATAAATAATGGATCAAAAGATTTTGGTTTTAAATAATTGCAGCACATGAGAAGTTGACTGACACAGTCACACAGAATAAATGTGTCGTAAGAAGTGACAATATTAATTATTCAGAACAAATCACTACAAATGAAATAAGAAATCTGAAAACTCAGGAACAAAAATGGTGCACTGGTTTGGTTGTATAAGGAAGGAAGACAATGGACAATCTTTGATCTTGTACTAAGAGGTACACAGGGCACTAGTAGAAACAACCCAACCTCACAAACGAAATATTACATCCACAAATTAATAATATTGCAGGTGGGAGAAGAATACGCCCTTCCGCCCTCCTCTTCTTCCTCTTCCCCTCTCCAAGAGAAAAAGGAAGAACAAAAAACAACAAATGCTACTCTAAATCTTTAATTGAAACAAACAACGTTGCTTATGCAGAAGCTCAAGGTCTTTTCAAATCTTCTGCTACAGAAGGCGTTTTCGGAGCAGCTTCTGCTGTAGGAGGTGTTTTAGGGTCAGCTTCTGCTACGGAAGGTGATTTAGTAGCTGCTTCTGCTCTAGGAGGTGTTTTAGTAGCTGCTTCTTCTATAGGAGGTGTTTTAGTAGCTGCTTCTGCTGAAGAAGGTGTTTCAGTATCTTCTTTCTTAGGACCTAAGATATTGGAACTTGGTGTGGCCTCATTTGAAGCAACATCTATATTTTCTTGTGACTTGGTGAGGAGAGGTGATATTTCTTTAGTAACTGTTGTGGTTACAGGTGAAGGGTCTTCTGGAGGCGGGGAAGGCGGTGTTGAGGGTGGGGAAATGGAGAGCATTCTGGAGACCTCGGTAGGGCTGGTTAAGGGGTAAACTTCTGTAACTTCTTCATCATCTAAATACACAACATCCTGCATTGTGAGCTGGTGATATTCAACAATTTCCCTCAGGAACCGATTCTCGCGAGCATAAACTGAATTCTCATTCGCTAAGCGCGACTTCTCCGCCAGCAGTGTCTCCAGTTGAAGGCGGATCTGATATCATCACATATATATACATGTAGAAACAAAGAAGTTTTAAGCACACAACTAAAGATACATAGATGTGCCAGCATTTGCCTATCGGCTAACAGAAATTATACACAACATGAGAAACAAAGAAGCAGAGAATGCAGTATCCTGCATTAGGAACCTTGACACAGCACAATGAACACTGACAAGAAAAGCAGGAGACATACCAAGTCGTCATCTGCTCGGTGGTTTCCCTTGTCACGATTCTCGCGAAGGCGTTTATTTTCTTCTTCTAGTTGAGAACATCGTTCCTTTGCAAAAGCCAGATCTGCTTTAACAGTTTTCAGCTCCCGAAGAAGTAATTTTGCTTTGGCAGCTGTTGCCATTGCAACCTGTGATCCAAAACAAAAACCATTTATGCATTCCACTGGCTTAAGTGAAGTCTAAATGAATCCAAAAAAAATAAGTGTGACACTCAAACCCTTTATCAACATATAGATCAACTTTAGAATGATTCAATCACTTCAATCAGATTCATTTAGTCTTTTGATTAGAAGATTCTCTACTTCTAACAACACAAACCAGTCACACACAATAACATAATTGCCACCTTACGTCGCGTGATGCCTTGAGTTGAGTATCAGGGTTCTTAGGCTGCTGCCCTGAATTGCTCTGGTTCACATAATAAGCTTGTGCCTCAGGATGGTCTGCCCTTCGTTTAATTTGCAGTTTGATGTCGGCAGTCTTGTTCTCCACCATCGTACGACCTTCCTGAAAACCATAGACTGCATTGTGAATAAAATTGCTTCCTAAACTACTGAATTTGACATATCAAAAGCAAGGAACTTTTTGCAACCTCAAAAGCCTTCTCGAAAGTGTCACCAAGCTGATTGAGGGAAGTTGTGATTCTGTCCAAGCCCTTGCGGATTGCAGGATTTTCCATTCTTCTAGAGTTGTCAGATGACAGATATGGCTGTTGGAACTGTCTCCAAAAGTTAAACAAAAAAGCTCAGAAAATTCCAATCAAAAGTTATATGTGCATGAAATGATATTTGTAAATGGTGCAGAAAGTCAGAAACTTGAAGAAAGCCCATTTCAATATTGCAAACAAAGATCAAGTTGAGTTCACCTGGGTGCCACTGGAGGCATTGTAGGATTGTGAGCTGACGCCTCCAGGCATATCATCTTGCGGAAACTCACCATCCTCGTCAAGAATGGCTTTAGCTTTGCGAGCCAGAACACCCCAAAACCCGGATTTTGTAGCCGATTCGTCATATGCAGAAAAATCCTGCATTATTTATAAGGCATGATCAAAATCATATCTTACCACACAAATTAAGAACAGGGGCACAAACCATTGCAAATAAAACCAACCCAGTAACAAGCAGATCAGATCAGAGAAACAGAGGAGCTATTATGAAATTTATAAAAAAGTAACAGCAAGATCCAGAATTGTCTGATGGATCAGAAAAAGTAAACCTTGGATCGGTTGTTGTTGCGCTCAGCGGAGAGAGCAGAAGCACGAATGGCCTGAGCAGCGAGAGACGGAGAACCGGAGAAAGAAGATGAAGATTGCAAAATGGAAGCAGAATTGTCCTCAGGTGGGCGATGGATAATCTCCTCCTTGAAAGTTGACGCCCTCGAAATCCCCTGCCTTCTTCTGTACGCCATTTTCTTTCACTGCAGCCTTTCTTATTGAGATCAAATGAATTAGAATGAATTTCCCTTTCGCCGATCGTCACCACCGCGATGACAACGACTACGACGAAGGAGGAGGAAGAAGAAGAAGGGTGCGCAGGGAAAAAAGCCCGGTGCTTTAAGAGTTTTTTGGTTGGTTTTTTTAATTTTAAAATTTTTTTGGGTTCTGGTGGCGGATGGCTTTGTGGCCTAACTAACTCTTCCGCCTTTTCTTCTGAAGGCAAATAAAAAACCGAAATATGAAATGAATGAATGTTACGCCGCAAACACACAAACCAGAAACAGAAAAATAATAGCAAACACCTCTCTCCCTATATATATAATACGTTGCCTATATGCCTTCTGTTTCTTCAACACCTGTTCTCTTTCTTTGCCTTTGGATTTTCATTTCCATAACCATCCATCCAACTAAGGCACATACTTTACTACACAAAACAAATTTAATAATTTCAATTTGCATTTGGATTTTACTTACGAATGCAGGTTCACATTTAACGAGAAAGCTGTTAGATTGACGGATTCACATTTCTCTGTTATGGTATAAATTAATCACGGTCTGAATTATTCATTATTAGATTGGGGGAGGGTCACATAAGCTTGTTGTAATGTTCTGTTGTTGTGGGACAACTTGCGAATGTTGCAAAGTTTGGAAGTGGCCCATGTAATTAAATTGTAAAAGGGCTTCATCATCCAACTGGACCCTCTGGGAGCTAGCTGTTGTGACATGTGAGCCATTTTGTATAATCTATAGTTTATCTAGTTGCTTTATGAACAAGTAATCGTGTTTGTATGCCGCCCCAGTCTCTTTTTAATGTGATTGCTTGGTATGACATTGACAGGTCAAGCTCTCAAGCACATGAATCTTTTTATTTCTTAAAGAACGTTTTGAGCCAATTAGCATTATAGTTAAGTGATGCATTAGGACTTTCTGTATGACAGTTTAACAATGGATTTAAGTACAGAAAGGTTAAATATTTCTTTTGTTTTAGAACTACAGTCGTTTTCTTACGGCTGAAGAGCTAAATCAGTGTACTGAGGATCCTTTGAAGCCTGGTTTTGATAATCACCATAAGGCTGATTTGTCATATCCAAACGTTGGGTACAGGTTGAAGCTCTCTGATAACTATTTTTATTAGGCAAGATCAGCTCAGCACCTGAACCTTTCTGCAAGAATCCATCTTGTCCCGAAGAATTTATCTTACCAAGTTGGGCTCTCAAATATGGCAGATCAAATGTGAACTGGCGAGCCAGTGGCCTGGCTTGGTCTGTTTTTGACACTTGGCTTTTCTCAGCTTTGGTTTGATCACAATCTCCTCTCGAATGAAACGAACTCAATTTGTTCTTAGTTCGACTAAAACTTGAAAATCCCAAGTTTCTCAACCTTGGTTCCAACAAATTTGACTGAGAAGAATCTGAAGGTGGCTCCAATGATTGTGTTTGATTAACCGACTTCCATTGGGGTGGCTCAAATGATTGTGTATGATTAACTGACTTCCATTGGTTCAGTATCAGTGGTGTTGAGTTGTTGCCAATGTTTTTGAACCCAGAAACTGAGCAACAACTGTTGTCTGCAGCATGAGGTTTCAAGGAAGAAGAATACAACTGAATCTCATTTCTTCTGTTCTGATGAAATTCACTGGAGTGAATTTTCCCTCCAAAAGTACCATGTGAGTCCTTTCTGTCACTGCTGGATGCCAATGCAACTTTAGCACTTTGGATGCCCATTTCATCACCTAAAGATCCCTTTTCTCTTTTATCAGCATCCCATGAATGGAAACTGTCACCAGTGCTCTTCATGATAGAAGGATTCCCATGAAGGTTGCCCTGGAAGTTTTGAGATTGTGAATCAAATATATCACTCAAAGTACTAGGTGCCCATTGGGTAGAGGTAGATGCCAAAGGAATTTGACTTTTTTGCAACTGGAAAGATCCAAGTAACTTCTTTCTGGCAATCTTCTGAGCTGTTGGTCCTAAGCCTTTAACAAACAACATCAAGCTTTCTGTGTAACCAATATCCTGCTGATTCACCTACACATAAAATTGACTGTTCTCATGGTAGTTTTTGTGACATCAATCAATGAAACATAAATGAAAAACTACATTAGTTTTCTTAGCAACGAGATGTACGTGTAGAACAAAAACACAAGAAAAAAGGCTTACATGCTCAAGTTGTTTTAAATAATTAGATAGTTTCAAACCAGTTGACTCATTCTCATTGAGGTAGGATGTCCAAGGTCTATATGTACAGCGTGGATCTGCTTCAAAAGATCTAGATCTTCTACCATCTTGAGTACCTATTATTAACAAACACAAAGGTCCAAATTCTGACTGTGAAAATAGATAGGAAAGATCCAGATTTCATGATAAATTTCAATGCAGATTGTGTATCATGGAAAACACAAAATTGTAAGTAAACATAAATCTAGGTCATAAACCATTTGTAATTTACATAAATCCGTGTGCTGGAAGTAAACTTTTGATGACTTTAGAATTACAAAATTAACATAAAACGTAACATATCTTTTACTTCTTACCAGAAAGAACTCTGTGCTCTCTTGCATCAATAGTGCCAGAGCGCCCTGTCTTTACTTGACATCTTCTGACATTTGATGAACCACTAAGTGAGCATGGAATAGCTTTAGAAGATTCAGCTATCTTCGTGCTAGGGGATTTCATGTTTGTAGCAATTTTAAGATATGAGCTAGAAGCTGACCTCCCAGCTTCTCCTCGCGCCCTCCTACCACTTCTTTGTCTTGTCTCTGAGAATTCTATTTCAAATTTCTCAGGATAGGTTTCCAAAACATGAAATACCTTCTTAGTTAGCTCATGTATGGCACGAGCCTGTAAAAACCAAGAGGTTTCGTTTAGTTCGTGGATTATATTTAGATTTTCTAGTTGAATAATTCGATAAAACTTTCCAAAAGTTTTCAGAAGATTGAATTAGCATACCTGTCTAAAAAAAATGGTAGCTGTAGAATTAAAATGCATTGCATTTTCTGTTATTAGAAATGCATCATGCTGCAAACAGTTCATTAATTGTAATCAGATGTCACAGGAGATGATATAACTATCAGAAATCACCAACAGATCATACTCTAGTTTACATATGTTATGTGAGAAAAAGAATAAGTGCTTTCCGAATATTGGAAATTTTAAGATTATCTGGCCTGCAAGGACATGTTAAATAGTTTATACCAGCATCATCTAAAATTGAATAAGTTTGAATTTTCCATTATGGTGCATACAGAGTAAAATGAGACAAAAATGCCTTAGGGAGCAGAAAATTAAATAACAGAGTCTGAATCTTACATTACTATTATTTTGAGTTCAATTAGAGGAGGCAATTAATAAGCCATTTGTTTGTCCCCAAGTTGGGACAAAATTAAACAAAGCATACTTTGGTGAGGTATTGCCATTGGGAGATTTATGCTTAAAAAACAAACTACAGTGAAATCAGAACTAATTTTTGAGAAAGGACAAAGGAGCATACCTCAAATTGTTCAAGATTTCTATACATTCCTTCATGAAGTTTAGCCCTCATGGTCCCAAAATCCATAGGCTCTTCGATGATTTCATAGTAACCCGCAACCTTATAAAAGAGCAGAAAAATTTTCTACCATGTCTGAGAAAAGAAAAAGAACACATTCATTATATGAAAAGACAAAGTAGCAAGGAGATATGCACCTCGTTTGGGTCAACCGGTTCCGCAAATATTTCATAGGTATCTCTCCTGTAATTTTTGGAAAATATGTATCAACATGATGAAGAAATTTCCTAATAACTATGTAAAATATAGATGTAACCACAAATAATTCATCGTTAAGATGAATTCATCAAAAGAGTACTCAACAGTTTTTGAATTTTTGCAGTTTTAGATACGCATAATTCATTGTGAAGAATGTCATAATAAAATGGGATATAAAAAGAGCACCCACCTCTGTAATATGTCAAGGATGAGCTCAAGTATGCGTTTTTCCGGCAACTGCAGTGAAGATTCAGTGGATGGTTGATCTAATTAACAAGCATTAAGTTAGAATGTGCAAAATAATAAAGCAGCAAATGTACAATGAGACTTCTCAATCAAGAAATGAGGCTAACCAGTAGAGGCAGCATGAACTCCAGGCTTAAGATCTTTACCCTGCACAACCTGTTGATCTGATAGAAAAACAAATAGACTACCGATAACAACAGCAGCAAAGTCATTGAAATAGCAGAGAATGTGACTAAGCAGCAAAAGGGCTCACCACTGTTAGTTTGGTGATCTTCATGGCTGGTTTCTTCTCGAACCTGCATGACAGTACAGAAGTTAAATTGGTATTGGAAACTCAGGTCAAACAACATTATATACAAATATAATGTCACTTTTAGCCCACAACAGTCCTGAAATTTGGAGAACTTAAGAGTTTATGTACGTGCTATAAATTGCAATGGGAAAAAGAAAAAGATAACAACTTTCCTGGTTTGGCGAGGACGAAGGTGTTGTGGCAGCAACTTCTTGAACAGATCTGAGTTTCCTCTTCTTTCTGGCCCTTGTTCTGGAAGCTGGTCCTTCACCGTTACCCAAGTTGCGCTTCATTCTCTGTGCACTAAAACTCGTAGCTGTAGCAGTAGCAGAAGTGCTAGTAGTACTTGTACCAGTGACACCCTTGAGTCTCGGCCGCTGAGCCTTACAGGCTTCCAAAGCAGATATTCTTGGGCTCCTTCTGTGCCCCTCCACCTTCCACTTTGACTTGTCTAATTTTCTACTACACACAGTTCATGACAACAAAAAGTGAAAACCAGTGTTACAGTTGAGAACTTTCAAACATGCTCTCACATTTTTGTACATATGAACAAAAACCCACCTAGACATTTTACAAACAATATCTAAGCTTGCCTTTGTTGGGGGTTTTGACCAGCTGATTTCTCTGTCTCTATAGCTTTATAGAAACACAGAGAGAGAGAGAGAGAGAGAGAGAGAGAGAGAGAGAGGGGCTGATGAATGATGCAGTGAAGCATGTGGTCAAGGGGTTACAAATTACAATATGGGGAGATCAGAATCATGAGACAGAGCTCTGCCAAAGGGTGATTGTTTCTTTGTATGAGAGATGTGAATATTCCAGATGGGGTAAAAACGTTAAACCCAATATTTGTTCTTCCATTTAGTGCCTATTTTATACCATTCATGGCACCGCTCAGCTATAAAAAATAAAAAAACCATTAATATTTTCATGATCTTCTTGTAATGCAATAATAACTGAAGAGGGGGAGGAAGAGCATTCAATTCAGTCTGGAGAAAAGTTGGAAATATGATCAAATAAGCAATGAGGACTTATATGTGTGAGGGGTTACCATCTGCAGTAGACTCTGCAGTCAAAATATGTACAAATCATCATCTCACGTTATAGGTTTGGGCTTCATTTTAGTACCCTGTTTTACCAGACCTTTTACTAAACCTGCTATCTTATTGGACGTTTCACACACAAAAGAGGCAAAACAATTCCTCCACATTTCAGGTACAAGTTACCACAACGAGCGTTTCCCAGACCGTACATCAACACTGAATTTTTTCTTCAAGTTTTCCTCTCTTTTTTTGGGTTGGGCGGAAATAGAGGGAACTTTTCAATTGCGGAAGTCCAAGCCCAAGTTTTGGTTACTTTTTCAGGACAAGATTTGTGGATTCAATGCCCTATAACACTGAATTTTGGGCTGCAAGCCTATGACACAAAGGGCCTTTTATATTTTTTGTTAATCATGGGTTACTAGATGTGGGCTTCGAGTCTTGTGCCTCCAGACTTATGTCACATGCAAATAAGTTGGTACAAACATGTTCATATCGGCCCAAAAAAAATGCTATAAGTATGCTATTGTCAGTCGTGTACATGTGAAAAATTCATGACTTTTGATGTATGTGAGATTTATAATACACATTAACAAATATCTTTGTTTTAATAGATATAATTAGGTGTGGGCATTGTCCAGATTGGATCGATTTCATCTCAAAATCATGGTCGAACCAATTACAATATAACGGTTTGATTTGATTTGGATAAAATTTATAAAAGAAACCGAACCAAACCAAACTAATTTAAGACAATTTGGTTCAGTTTGGTTCTACCAATTTGGACCTAAGCCCAATTATCTTTCTTTTTGCATTTTTTTCAACGTTGTTAGCCCAATTATAACCAACAAATTCACAACTTGCTTCGTACATAAATTATTTTCTAGAGTACGAAACCATCTGTAGGGGTGTTTTTGTTCCAGCAGCCTGACGAATGGGCTTGGGCTGCTGTAAGAAGAAAATGAACAAATATCCCCCGATGCCTGAGTTCGAAAACCAGACTCCCAAAAGTATTTTTTTAAAGACTTGCTGAAGCCTTAGAAAGACACGTTTGGGTTCTTTTCACTAATAACCAGAAGAAGGTATTAAACTTGTTAGGGACTTAGCATGAGGAGCTTGTGGCATGGGAGCTGAGCTTTTCACAGGTTTAGCAATTTGAGAGAGAGAGACCAAAGCATGAGTTTCCTTCAGAAAAAAGCATGTTCTAAAGTGGAGAGGGGAGAACTAGGAGGATTTCTATCTTAGGGAGAAGAGAGAATCGATGGGAGAGGAAGATGGTGTAAATTCCAGTTTTGCTTGACAAAGCTTGGTCTTGCTCTGGAATGGTGTGTGTTGCTGGGTAGAGGAAGCTCCCCTTTTATAGGCATTTGGAATTCTACTTCTATGATCTTCCACCCCCATATTTTCCTTTGCTTCTTTCAATTCGCTCATTTTGGTGAAAACTCTTTGACCAGAGCGTCTGAATCAATGGCTTCTTAAGGTTCCAAGGTTTTATGTGGCAGAGCCTCCCCATGGGGGTGAGGCGCCACTTGCTTTTGCTTCTGGCTTTTCAAACCGTAGCTTGTAGAGGAAATGGAAGACTGGGCAAAGCCTTTTACCCAGTGGGTGTTTCTTCTACGTTCATGGATTTCCTATGGTCTTTGCTATGGTTCCTTGTTGACCACATGGGAGTTCTGATATGGGTGGAGCTCGATGGTGAATTTTTATGAGGAACGATGGGCTGGGCTTTGTGTATTGCATTGGGTTATTGATGCTCTTATTTCCAGCGGCCAGCATGCTTTTGTCAAGCTGCTGGAAGTGGCTCATTGGTTTTTTGGGCATTCTAACTATCATGGATTTTCCTAAATGCTACCACAGCCTATGGGATATTCTCCTAAGGCATTGGACCCATTTTTCTCTCTCATGCTAACCCATGTATTTGGGCCCGAGGAATGGGCCTGAGTTTTAGTGCTCCCAAGTGGCCTAAAACTTCCATTCCTTGGTCCCTCAATGGGCCCTGTGAGTGCTCGTACCCATCCATACCACAACCTTCTCAGCAAGCCCCGGTTGATTACGTGGCTTGGGCCCACTTAAGCTTGTAGCATGGCTTGGCATTAGAATCGCGTGTCTATATGTCATGCTTGCGCTTGAATTTTATTGTGACATAATAAGCCATGATTTGGGCCAAGTAGCATCGGATAAGTCAATGAGCGTGAACTTATACAGACGATGCATTTTGGGCCATTTTGTGCATGCTTGCTTGGCGTGGCATGTGGCCTATAGCTTATGTAGGTGCACCCTACAATTTCTCGCATGTCCCGATCGTGCTTCTCTTGTGATTAATTATTTGCGCTGGGCCGAGAATAGACTTGGGCCTACCCTTGGATTTTTGGGCCTCAACACCATCTTAGAGCTCAAAATGCCATAAAACTTCATATTTCACTAACTAATATAGCTCAATTCAAATATAGTTATTAACTAATTAGAGTATTACACATGTAAAATAAAATATAAATAAATAATATACACATAAATCGTCCCATTTGATTTAGGCCGGTTTACAAAAGCTCAAAATCAAATCAAACCAAACTATATATAGTTCAATTCAGTTTTTAAACCGTTTAAAATTTTTGTTATTAAAACCAAACTAAATTAGTAATTATAATTTGATTTGACCGATTTCATCGGTTCGGCAGAATTGATGTCGACGCCCTAGGCATAACCCATTAAACAAAGAAAAAGGAATGAGAGTCTGAGTCCTTTTTTATTTAGAAAATTGGACTACATAAGCTAAATGATATTTTATTGCAGAGTTAGTGTTATGGGCGCTAGTGGTAAATTTACAATTATAGTATTCTGACCCAAAAAAGAAACTCACTCACAGCTAATATTTTTCACACCAAAAAAAAATGCTAGGGTTGGGGCCCACTCCCATAAAGGTAATTGTAACTTGTAGTGAGGTAGAAATTGGATGGCCCAAATGCCCTTGGCGACAAAAGCTAGGGCCTTAGAGCGACCCCACCGTTCAGCCCAGGCGAGGGCAGGCTAGAGGGATCCACGAGCCTGAGGCCAAAAATCAGCTTCCAGCGGCGGGCTGCAGTCTGGGCAATGAGCAGGGCCCACGTCAATTGGGCAAGCCCGCGGGGGGAAGTTGACTGTGATCCAAATCGGGCAAACTGACGTCAGCATAAAAAAATCCAAAAAAAATCTGGAAAAAATCCAAAAAATTCAGAAATATTTTTTAATACATACCTAGCAATTTTATTATTATTAATTTTATACATACAACTAAAATTAATCACATGTAAAAAATAAAATTAAAAGTAATGAAAACACACATTGCTTTTTGCAAGAGCAGCTACTATTCACGTGAATAGTAGCTGCCCTACCTACCTCCCTCCCCCTCCCCTTTTGCTATGGCAAATGGCAAATGGGTGGAATTGCTCTTAAAGTTTAAACGTAATTGTTTGTACGGTGAAGATGATGGTAAGTTATAATTGACGCGCCATATAGTGCTGTGCCGGGTTTGGTAGAATGATCAAACATGATGGACGGTGGTGATTGGATACGATGTGAGGCGTGCGAGCGCACACACCAAAATTCGATTTACAAGTTCACGAACGTCTCCTTCTTCCAATCCTCATCGACATCCTCCAACGACTGACTCAGTGAGAGTTGAAGAGGCCTTGTCTGACCCAAAGTTACGCTATTTCTTCTTATTCTTCGCCTGCCTTCAGAAAGTTCGTTTCATTTATCAGATCGTGGCGGTTTTTGTACAATCTTGAAGCTCAAGACCGAATGATCGGGGCTGTTGAAGTTTTAAGGATCGGAGTAATTTGCTTTCAGCTTCCTTTCTCTGGTAATTACTCTAACCCCCGAAAGATTTGCTCTTTTTAACTGCTAACATGAATTAATTTGGGTTTGTTTTCGTTTTTGGTTTGCAATTCACTTTCTTTATATTTCTTTTACGAAGTTATCTACCAATTTCAATTTGTGCCTAGAATTTGCGAAACTGCCGTCATTGTGTGGTGGGTGAACAAATTAGAGCATCTACAATCATGGTCTCTATTTTTTAGTTAAATTTTAGCTAAAAACATATAAAAGTTATTTTAGGAGCTCTCTATAAAATTTAAACTCCAATCATGCTTTCTAGTTTAGGGAGTCATAAATGCTATAACTCTTTTTTAATTGGTTAATCGCTATTAAAAAAATAATATAAAAAATAATTAGCATTAATTAAATATTTGAAATACTCATTAAATAAGGCAGCATTAAATTATAGGGAGCCACTATGAGTTCTTTCTCTCTCCTCAGATTTAGGAGCTCCTAGAGGTCTCCCTATTTTAGGAGGTGGATAGGGAGCATGGTTGGAGTTGTGTTTTTTCAATTCCTCCCTAAAATTTGTCTAAGGAGGTGATTTAGGGAGCCCATTGTGGATGCTCTTAGTACAGAAATGGGGGTTTCAGATGCAAAGGGCGAGATTGGTATGTGTGCTTTAAGAAGAAAAACTGACAGTTGTTGAAGAAGAAGCTGGATACTGATATGGTGATGTGTTTACGTATCCGTAGCCAACTTTTTATTGGAGATATTGTTGTCTAAGATTAGTTTCAGTTCATAATTGGTTTCATCTACTTTCTTCAATGCTTTTGTCTTAAATGTTAGCTTCAATACCTCAATCTCTGGGGGTTTTCTATTTATCATTCATGCTTTTCAGTTTGTGGAATTTTAAAGTGTGGTGTCCAACTAGTGTTATGTTTATCTCTCTCTACTGTTGTGCATTATTCAAACAATTCACCCAAAATTTTGTAATGAAGTCTGTTAAGTTTTTTTTTTTTGGGTGGCCTTTAGATAGCATGGTTTAAGTAATTTAAATGCACAAACATTCTGGTTTGCAGTTTGCTCGGCCTTGGCCATCATATTGTCCTTGGTCTGCATGTTTTATTGGCTTGTAATCATCCTCTGTTTTCCAATAGAACTTTGCGTATCTTTGTTTTTTATGTTTTGCTCTTTATCAGTTTCAGATGGATTCAGTCTCGCAGAGATTATTGGAAGAGTTGCGTCAGTCCACTGTTGACAGTAATGAGGATAGTGGTATGATAGGTGACCATTCTGTGCAGTCTGCAACATGTGCTCTATGCCAAAGGGCCTTTTCACCCGAGAATGAGGCAACTGGGGATCTTGAAACTATCAGCATGTGTGGGGACTGTAAATTTTTGTACCTTGAAGATCATGGTACCCCCACACATGATTCTTATCAGAGAATGCCATCTACGAGAAGAAGAGCTAGGAACAGCAGTTCCGAGTCACTTGATAATATTTTCTCACAACAATTCTCGCATATGATTAATCTGCTGCGGCAAAACCAATCCCCTGGCTCTGGGCTTGAGGATCTTCCTGCAGATGGTGATCCAGCTGCTAGGGTATCTCAACTCACAAGTTCCCGTACTACACCAAGTGGGTCTAGAAGATGGCGGCGGGTACTTTCTGATACTGAAAGTGATGGTTATGATAATGTGGATTCTCTCTATGGGGAAAATGAATCAAATCTGAGTTTTGGTCGGTACATGGCTTTTCATGGTGAGAGTGATGCGATTTCTTTTAGTGCTTATGGAGGGGACTCTGATGCCTCTGTCGACCTACATGGTTTCCTGGATACAGAAACGATTATTCAACCAGATGATGTAAGTGCTTTTGATAGTGATACTGACATTGATCCAATGCATGCTGGTCTTGACCAGTGGAACTCAGATGATACTGAAGAAGAAGAAGAAGAAGAAGAAGATGATGATGATGATGATGGTGATGATGAGGGGGATGAAGAAGATGATGAATGGGAAGAAGCTGATGCTGAAATAAACATAGTGGAATCTAGAGATACCCCAGGTCAGCTTCGAAATCTTTTAGTTTCAAGTCCAGGCGGAAGTAATGGCTTGGTCAATTGGCGCCAACAGGTATATTCTCCTGAATCTGAGGGTATGTTTCGCTGGAGAGTGAGGGGAAGGAGTCAAATATATACCCGTAACATCTTTTCTAACATGGAGGAATCAGATTTGCTGCCTTATGTTGGAAATTCTGGTGATTATCTAGATGAGGGAGGCTTTGAGGAATTGCTCCAGCATCTTGCTGAGGCTGACAGCTTAAGACGGGGAGCACCTCCAGCTTCCGTGCCCTTTGTGAATAATCTGCCTCGTGTTGCTATTAGTAAGGAACATGAGAAGCATGATGACTTAGCCTGTGCAATTTGCAAGGATGTGTTGACAATTGGTACTGAAGTGAATCAGCTTCCCTGCTCTCACCTGTATCACCCTTCCTGTATTTTGCCATGGTTGAGTGCACGGAATACTTGCCCTCTTTGTCGATATGAGCTGCCAACTGATGACAGAGACTATGAAGAGGGGAAGCGGAACATTAGTGGTAGAGTGGAGACCCGCAATGTCCAGCAGCAGAATGCAAGCGAGGACAGTTCCTCTGGTGCTTTCAACAGAGCTGAAGAAGATGAAGATTTTGCTTTCAGTGAAAGGAGAATGGAGCAGAGGTTCCTACCTGATAGGGGGGCAGCAACAACTAATGGCTCTGGTGGAGAAAATAGTCGGGGGAGATGGTTTCTTCTTGCTGCTGCTCCAATTGTGAGTCTCATGGGCATTGTTCTTGTGCTGTGGTTAGGCAGTCCCCAAATGGAAAGAAGAGGTCTGGCAGGAAACCACAACTTTGCTGGTCAGGCCCAACGCCCAACCCATGTCACTGGCCCCTCACCCAACCACAGGGAGAATAGAAGCAGGAGATGGTGGTCACTTTTCTGACGGGTTCTTGAATTGTTGGTAAATATGGATGCTAAGTGTGGTGTTTTTGCTTTCCTGACTATTGTCTTTTCGGCCTTTAGCACATGTTCTGCTGCAGGCATTCAGCAAGAGTTTTCCAATTTTTTATGTACAATCATAAGTCAATCTGTCGATTGATTGTACGGTTTTTTTAATGTACAATCATAAGTCAATCTGTCGATTGATTGTAATGTTACCTCTTTACCTTATGGAGTTCAGTGTTCTAAGTAATTCAGAGCTCTCCTGTCACCTCTCAGTTTAAACTACTGAGATTTGAGTTAAGTTTGAGCTTTTAAAAGCGCACAGCAAGTTCACTAATGCTCTTGCCATTGGTCGTTCATGAAATTTCCTGCAAGTTTTCTTGTCCTGTATGCTTTGATATGTTGTTTTGCTAATATACAATTGTCATTTTGCAAATCAAATCACAGCTCTGGAAAAAAATTTAAAATTTACTCAAGTTTATGGCTAAAAATTGTATTACAAGAGAATGATATAAAGGAAAAGAGGGCAAGGGGACCGCCAGTTGTGATATAATTGCTTCCACTTTACAACCGGGTCGGAGGCCACGTAACTTCTTCTAAACCCTCCATCAATCCTTTGGAAAAGTAAAAATATACAGGCACCTGCTAAATGTAGACGACAACTGACCTTCTACAGACCTAAAACTTAATGGACGCAAAGGGCAGCTGTCACAACAAAATTCATGGGTCGCTCCTCAGTTCACCATGAAACAGGTTGACACCTTGCATTTACATGAATGAATTTCCAAGTTTAACTATATATACCCTCAGCTATTAACATTGACTGCCAAAAAAAGAAAGAAATTAATAGCAGAAGGTGGATAGGTGGGGCGCAGCGACAACTTTGACTAGTTTCTCAAAACAGTAGGTTGATGTACAAGACAATCCATCCAGCCATGGAGAAAATAGCAAATATGTGAACCCAGAACAAGACGGCTGCTGCCTCTCTTCCACAGCCTCTTAAATTTGCAACAGCACCTGCAGACAAAGTTGATTTGTTAATACGAAACTTAGATGTTGTTATAAGGGGGGATCAAGCTATGTCTATGATCTATGACTTAGATTGGGGTACCAGCAAGGACAGATGTAGGCATTGTGTGCTGGAGCAGTAGGACAAATCGGAACAACTTATCGCCAGCAGGGAGGAATCCGAGCTTATCGGCCAACATAACAATGCCAAGTCCCACAGGGGGCACCAAGACTAATCGTCCGATTATAATAGCAGCTGTTGTTCGTAGACCAAGTTTTGAACTTCCTGGACCTGTAAAAAACACAGAGATGTCACGACTATATTCATCTACACTCAAAACCAAATATTTGGGATGTTTATAAAACAATTATTGAGCAAAGGCCTATTGTCTCCATACATGACATATATAGATTATTTATGCAACAATAACAAATTAATGGAAGCATGGCAAAGGGATGTCAACTCACCATCGACAAGGTTTCCACCTAATGCCAACAGAATGCATGGAATCATGGCCTCCCTGATAATCACCAATATTGTGAGATTATAACAAATAAAGATTGAAATTTAGCAGGAAATGATAATGTGGGTGCAAACGATCCACTCAATTGTGTTTTTGACACATCAATTCAGTTACTGTTGAACATAAATGGAATATGAACTATTCAGCCTCCAGCATACTATGCATATAATCACAAATTCCATATGACAGGTTATTACAAGTCTCTTCACAAGGAAATCCTTGCTTTGATATCTACCATGAGGTATCAAATGGTTGAGGTTCCTATTTACAACAGAGGGGCAGGTAAATCTATTCACGTCTCAATTGAGAATCCCAATCCTAAAACTAGGTACCACTTAACTGCTCGCAGAGCTAAAATCCACAAAAATAAGTTTCATTTCCACAGGCATCTATCACAAACATATTGACCAAGAAAGAGGTTATAGGAATTGTACAAGTTCAATGTTTCCACTACATTACTGCTAACGCTCTTTTATAACCTCACACCAACCAGAATACCATCAATTTTCCAAATTGCAACAACTTTTTGACAAATCTTCAGTAGAATTCTTGGATTATTTAACTTTTATTTCTGTCAACATCAACCCTGGAACTTGCATACTTAAAAACAAAGAATAAAAAAGAATACATGAAAAACTAGTTGGGAGATAAAACAAATGAACAGCCAACAACATTCCTAGTGAAGACAACAACCAAACGCTATCAGATACACTTAGTATAAGATTCAACTGGACATACCCAAGGATAATACAGCTGTCTGTGAAGAAGAAAAGTGGACCATCAGCAGTAAAGATTATTTTCTTAAAAAATGGTATCGATCCAAGTACCATGGCCAGGATCTGCAGCAAACTTGTGCTTACTAGTTAGAATCTATTATGAATCCATGGGTAACGATCTAACTAAAAATCCTTAATAAATAAAGCAATTAACTTAGTTCGGCAAATACATCAAACTTACAGAAGCTATTATAGGGGGTTGAAGTAATTGTTTGAGCTTCAACTTCTCATAGAGAAAAACCAAGAAATCTATAATCTGCATCATGAATCATGGAATGTAATTAGAGCCATATTATATACTATATACTATATACTATATAC
The DNA here is from genome assembly GCA_024362665.1 of Prunus padus. NCBI lineage: Eukaryota > Viridiplantae > Streptophyta > Magnoliopsida > Rosales > Rosaceae > Prunus > Prunus padus. The sequence goes on from JANFAM010000019.1 coordinate 3,791,834, forward strand.
TATATACCAGAGATAACCAGACATAAGACGCACTGAAGTAAAGCAGAAAATCCTGAAATTTCAAGTACAAAGCAGTTATCCAGCATGGAACTAGTCATGGAAGCAGATCAAAAGTTGAAAAACTTGTAACCAGCCTACCATTGCTATTAAATTGATGTCTGACAACCCAGTTCCCCACATGCTAAAATAAAAAGGGTCCCTTTCCTCATAAAATGAAATACATAATTTGCACCAGATGAGAAGATATTTGCGACACGGCATGTAGGATTGAATATAGATGAATAAATCCATCCTCACCTTAGGTTTGTTTGAAACATTTGAGTTAGATTCTGCAACCTCTTCTTCATGTGCTGCCTCTTCGTTTTCATCATTTGTAAGCAGCGGAACTTGATCAGGTATCTTGCCATTTCGGGGGCTTTTGATTGGGAGCTCTCCCTCCTCAACGTCAAAGGTACCCTCTGGAGGGGGAGCCAACATATGAAATACATATGTGTATAGGATGATTGCACCAACCTATATATGCATCCAAAATAATACACATTGTTTAGTACTTAATCGTAAATGAGTGAATTAATATGCAGAAAAAATCTTGAATCACCGCATAATTGCAACTTGGATTCAAGTATACGAGTTTGGGTGATCAAGAGTGAAATGCAAAATACCTACCCACTGGCCAAATGAAATATAGGCAGTCCCATCTGTTTTACATGTTGTTGAATCACCAAAAGGGTTTGATTTCTCTCTACATAAAGCTGAAATCAGAACCAGTGGCACATTCCCAATGTTTCCTGCAATCAACGGTAAGACCCATATAATTTCAAATAACTCAGATTGTGGTAGAGCCTGCAGTTAATACTGAATATATTACATACCCAATTAAGCCACATTATATTGTGCCATATTTATAGATTACAGACATATTGCATGGGCTGCTAAGTATGAATTATGCAATAAATGAGCAGAAAAATATGTGCTAGTTGCATGTTTCGAGTAGCTTAAATTACAAGACTGATCTCAAATCATCATCTTGTATACTTCGTCATCCCACTTTTCGGAATCAATTAGAGCCTCATGTTTAAACTAGTGGTAGAAGAAAGCATACCTATTCCAATCTGTACAATTGTAAACTTGAAGAAGGGGTAAGGTGGACGGACAATGGAAGCAACAATATAACCTATTATAGAGCCTGATGTACTACCCAGAACGACATTCACAGGTATAAACCACCTGCAAAAGGATAAATTTCTAGTTAGAATATAATTGTTGGCCTTGCCATGGAGTGTAAAAGAAACAGAAGAACTAATTCTTACCACTCAAGCATTTTCTGTAGGGTGATGGCTTGTCCAAGTTGAGAGAATATCAAACATGGAAGCAAAAGTGAGAAGACTAACTGCAAGAAATAGTAGGAAAACCAGTTATATAGTGCACAGTATACACCGGAAAGTTGCTTGCAATGCAAGGGTGAGATGAAGTAGGTGAGATGTGGGTTTTGCTTACCCCATTTAAGAGTTTCCTTCCACTGGCAGGGAAGATGTTGACATACTTGGAAGCCATTAGAAGGCCCAAGGAGCACACTGTAAAAACCTTTGCTATGGGCAAAACTGCGATCTTGATCGTCCCAAGTAACGACAGCGCTCCGACCCGATGGGCCACCTCCACCACCTGCAAAATACTTTCCATGTTTTCCCCAACTATCTATGTTGCCTGCCCAGAAGAGTTCACCAAGTTTTCTTCAAACTATCCCAAATAGCACTTCTCATGAAATCAGAAGCAGGTTGTTGCCCACAATTCAATTCTTCTTTCAGAATAAAGCCCCATAATTTATTATTTGGGAGAATAAAAAAGGGGACTTGCAGACCAAAATCTCTTCTTTTCCGGCGAAGCCTCCGTTGCTCGGCAACTTTTCCTTGAACCAGCAAAAACAAAAGCAAAATAAGGAAATACCCATTGCGCTAAATATCAAATCCCAGCTAAAATCCTAGTGATTGTCGAAATATGAATCCTTGAACCCAAAAACATAAACATTAAACAAACCCAACTTGATAAGATAATTAACGTAAACCTCAATCAAAGTAATCAAAGTAGAAGATGAAAACCAAATGTGGCAAGGCAAACAATCCCAACCTAAATCATTGTCGTCAGACGTTCTAGCTGCCGCGGACCGCGGATCCAACGGAGAATTCGCAGCAACCAAACCCTATAGCAATCGGAGAAACGCACACAACCAAAAAAAAAGAAAAAAGAAACAGAAAATAAATAAATAAACGATAGAAAAAAAATGACGAGAAATGGAGAATCCAAAATCGAATAAAACCCAAACTCAAACTCAAAAACCAAAACAAAACGAAAAAAAAAAAGAAAAAAAGATTACGTCGTCGTCTAAGTTACCTACCCTTGCTCGCTCTGCCTCTTCTTCCTGTTTGTTTTGGTTTAGTTAGTTGGCGCCTTGCCAAATTGCCACCTCCCTCTCAAAAAAATTCTATTTTTTTCTTATTAAAATCTAACGAGTGAACGTCGGGATTCTTTAACTCGGAAACGTCGACAGCTCCGCTATTTGTATGAAGCGGTAGAGTTGACGAAACTACCCCTCAAACTTTCGATATATTACAGAACAATACCCCTTCCCGCTTGATCGTCGTGAGCTACTAGAAGTCCGTACCAAAGAAATTTCCGCGCAACTCGCAGCCTCTCTCTCCTAATGTGGACTTGTTTTCTCGTGCAGTTCAAATTCTCGTTTCCTTGTTCAATTTTGTTTCTTTGTTTTTTGTGGCTGAACCTGAGAACACGTTTTGTAGCGTGGCAATTTTCTTTTTTCTTCTTTTAGGTTTCAAATTTTGTTTGGAGAAAAAAAAATATTAACGTAAGGTAAAGTTCTAAAAAAGATGGATCGACAAAAATAGTTGTCACATCATGCACAGCTTGTGAAAACATTCGGCTTGTCACAGCAGAAAGCGTACGAGAGTTGCCTTGCCTTAATTAACTTTAGTTCTTTGGCGTAATCGTCTCTTAATCACAATAATAGTAAGATTTGTATCATATACCTAAGGTTCTATAACTACTTTACATTTATTATGTAATTCATTGTAAAACGTTATATATTAAAAAAATTGTTGCAAGCGCTTGTAGTTTAAGTTGTCGAGAATAATTATTGATGCTCTTACTCAATGTCACGCAATATTGTTTGTATGGAAAAACAACAAAGTAGTTTGATATAGAAATTTATAATGTCATTATCGAAATAAGAAATGTGACATTATCTAGCAACAAAAAAGAAAGAGTGTTAAGTAATGTTAGAGATCTTAGATAGTGGAAGTAGTGATGTTTAAATGTTTACTATATATTTATAGGAATTAATTAATTAATGTAAGTAGAATAGTAGGAAAGTCATAAAGGTTTGTTTGAATTTGAAGGGTAGATGGGTTGAGGGTTGAGGGTTGAGGGTTGAGGGTTGAGGGTTGAGGAGAGGGTGGGGAGGAGAAGTTCAATGGGGCTGGATCTGTCCCTTGAGAAGCAGAGGTCGGTTTGGAATGGTCGTTGAGAGGATGATCCCACTCAGACAATTTATTGATGCTTGTGTTTATTATTTTATTAGCTGGACATATAATAATGAATAAAAATAAATATCTTCAGTAAATTAAACGGTATACGTCAGATTCAAGAGGAGATAAAATAGCCAGAGAGCTTCTCCAATGATCCAATCCCATTCACATGATGATCGTGTCTACCTACCAACCTTCCTCATGGAAATCACCAGTTACAGCCTGAGCTTTTCTGTCACGTCTCTAGCTATTCCTTCATCACTTCACTTGCCATCCCTCCAATTAATACCTTGATTGCGTAATAGAAATAGGTGACTGGAGAAACACTTGTGTGGAACATGAAAAACACTGTTTTGTTATTTTTGGTCAATCACGCTATGTTATTCGTGATAATTTTTTCACTTGGCATAGTGTGATTTGTAGAGGATAGTAAAACAGTGTTACCCTCATTTCATATAAGTTTTTATACATAAAATAAATATAGTATCATATTAAAACAATACAAGAATTACGCTCCCGAATACCGTACTGACTATGCCTACCCTTTAAATTTCGTACCATATAAACTAGCGTACCCCGAACCCGTTCCGGTTCCATGTACTTGGCAACTATGTGAAGGACCTTGCACTGCTAGCTACAAGGGTTTTCTTTTATGTTTTTTAAGCGCCTGGCCAAAACAACTTCGCAAATCAATACGAATGTAAGACTCTTACTCAATGTTAGTCCAACCAATTTACATCAATCTCATTTCTATTTTTTTTTTCATTTAAAAAAAATCCAAAATTTTTACACTACGACCTCATGATGTAATAATCTTAAATCTGCCACTCTGTGTGACTACTTCACAATAGGTGTTCTTTTTGATCAATTTGTTATTTTAAAAAATTAAAACATACAAATTATCATGTCACATGCATGCAATATTAATTGTGCCCAAACAAAATCATGTCTCATCATGCGATATTAATATGATTAGATTGTTGTAGTGTGATATAGAAGAAAATACGCACTTGATTGATGGAATTACTGTTTTCTAGTATATGAATGTGGACACTGGCAGGACATTCCACACAAGAAACGCCACATACCAATACAAACCTCACAGGGGAAAGTGCGTGACATGTCCAATTTTCCAGGGGTTCCAGGAATCAATCTTATTTTCATACCGTCATCATCAGATGGATCCAAATATGTCTCTCAAATCAATAACCCTAAAATATATGAAATGGGAGTGACATCAGATTTGTATACTTCCTAATTGCTTCTCTTAAAAGTGATTGTCGTGTTGGCTCCTGCTCAGTGCCATTTGCCAAAGCTGGAAATCTGAGTCCGAGACTTTTGGCCAGCTGCTTTACTTCAACTGGAAGCTTCCCTTCTAGGCTTGTAGCTTTTCAAGTGGGCAAGTACAAAAAGCTCTTCTAGTTTTGACTAGACGCTTGTAGGATTTTATTGCGAAAAGGGTGATGGTTAAGCTGTTTGGGATTTAAATTTCCCTACATATAGATAATTATGGAGAAACTTAATAAGGATACAGAAAATGGTCTATTTTAAGCTTGGATACAGCCCTGCAAAGATTGCTGGGTCTGTCTCTGTCTCTGTCTCTGTCCAATCCAATGTACTTTATGCTTTGCAACTAATTGATTGTTTTAACTTTGATTTTCTTTTTCCAGTTACTTAGTTTCAAAGTTCTGGGATTGCATGTATTTATAACCCCAATCTTGACTCTCCCAAACCCAAGGCCCAGGATCAGCTCAACTTAGTATGTCCAGGCCTAGCCCAAGTCTATACCATAATACCATTGTGAATATTTATTATAGCTCACATGGAAAATGATCACATAGCTAAGAAAGTTTGTATCAGCTTTCTATTGAGAGGGGCGATAATATATTAAACTCACACACAATACACGGATTTTAAGACTCAAACTCAGGACCTTGTGTAAGAGAGCAATTACTCCAAACCACTATACTAGTGGGTCCTTTGCCCACTACCATGAGCTTTAGAAAAGTAGATTTTTGATATTTGTTATTGACCAATCCAAATATGTATAAGATCGAAAGCCTTCTGAGTAACATTACATTTATCACATTTCTTGATCACATTGTATTGTAGACGAGTTTCGCCTATTAGAGACATAACGAAACCTATCTACAAATGCTTTTATGTAACTTCAAACCAAGTTGCCTTCATTCCACACGCCTAATAAGGAGTCTGATTCCATGTTGAGGCAGCAGCAACATTTTGTAAACAGGGCAATGTTGATAATTTGGAGAAAGGGAAAATGAGAACTCGGACAGAATGATGGAGAGCACTATCTTCAGCTGCAGCATGGCAAATGTCTGGCCTATGCACAATCGGCTCCCATAACCAAATGGCATGTATGCTTGGGGATACTTGCATGATTCAGATAGCCCATTTTCAAACCTCTCTGGCTTAAACTCATCAGCATCCGAACCCCAATTTTCGGGGTCACGGTGCACTTCTGGAATGAATGTCCATATGTGGATGCCTTCTGGAACATCCAAATCCCCCAACTTCATGTTTGTTAGAGCTTCCCTTGCCATTATGACTCCCGGTCCATAAAGCCGCAGGCTCTCTTGAATCGCCATTGTCAGCTGCATATACATATAGATAAGCAACAATTTTGAAGATTTATCGAACACTTGACAATAAATATTACCGTTTTCAATTTGCGTAAGGTGTCTATGTCTTGCAGGCAATGATGCAGTTGATCATCATCATCCCCACAGAGCTCAAAAATCTCAGCACGAACACGGTCTTGCCATTCAGGTTGTAATGCCAAAAGCATCAAGGTCCAGGATGCTGCAAGAGCAGTGGTCTCAGATCCTGCAAAGTAGATGGTTCTGCAATTGTCCAGAATAAATTGGTCTGTTTTGTGGCTAGGCATTTCAGTGCTAGAAGCAGCACTTTCAAGTATCATTTGTAATAAATCCTTTTCTGATGTGCCACACAATTGGCTTTCTATTTGGCGATCCCTCACTAAATTCAGCAACAAAGCGTCCACCTCTTTCTTTAAACTCCTTTCCTTCTTGTCATTTTCTGTGGGAAGGAACCTGCAGGATTTGAACACATGGTAAAAATTAAAAAAATATTTATTATTAAAAAAAAAAAAAACATGTGCTAAAGTTACTGACAGAAGAACAAACAAACCTAAAATTGAGAAAGCCAAAGAGCAAACTTGGATGGGACAAGGTGTCCTGGAGGGCAGCAATCTTTGCAAAATCTGGTTGCCTTGGGAGTAAGAGCTACCAAAACAAGCTCTTGATATGATATCAGCAGAGAGGCTTTTCAAATCCTCATCAATTAATATGTCCACAATGCCCTCCTCACTTTCTAATATACGGCTCTCCCATGTCTTAATTATTGCCATTGTAGATTCCTTCATCAGGCCCACCATGCCCTACACTTCTTCACCATTTCAATCCACACATGCTTGATTTTAAGATCTTTTTTAAAAGGGGCAATGTAGATTGTTTACACCAGAATAAACAGCCAATAAGAACAAGACACATGGACAAAATCGAGCTTGGTCATAGTTGCCTTCGGAACTTAACCTACCGACCCGTCCGTTAGGGCAGCGCCCTCCCCTGGGACACGTGGCATGCCCACAACCAACGTCCACAGTCCCACATCGAAACCTCAAACAATATGCACACCTCCCAAGGTGTATAAAGGGGGACGGCCAACCCAACGTGGAGGTAAGGAGAACAAACGGCATACTGCCTATTCATCTACTAGTTTAAAGTTACTAAAATCCGAACTTATTTAAGTATCGGAGAGCCTTCGGCCGGTACCGCACCAGTGCCCAAGGTCTTACCGATTGCATTCTGTTTTGCAGGTAGCGCTCCGACTGTGGACCAAGAGCACTACGAAGGCTTAGTATCCCTAAGTTGAGCGAAAGGGTCTGAAACCACTTTTTCGCATCAACATAGATAAAAGGGTATTCTTGAATATACCTTAACCTGGTCAAGGAAAAATTCAGTAGCAATGAGTTTCTTCTGGTATTGCCATTCTTCTCCGTTGGCCCGGATAACGCTGTCACCTAGCAGGGGCTGCATTGGCTTACTCAGATATGTAGGTCTGCCCAGATCCAAGGAGTTGTGCAGTTTCAGCTCCCTTAACAACTTAGGATCGCTCACATACAAGTGTTGCTTGCTCCCTGTTGAGTACATGTATACTTGACCTGCATTAATACATTCATCAAACACTTGTAACTTTTCTCTGTCCTTTTGATCCAAAATTCCCTGATTCTAAATTATACGCGTGACGATTAGTAGCACTTCTCTTAACTGAACACATTATGTCGCAGTTGACGTGTCTATTAAGAGTTGAATGTTACAACTGATGTAACAAGTGGAAGCCACATGCTACATAATATGACTATAATAAAGTGTAAAGATTGCATTATGTGACCAATCCAAGACCAAGAGTAACTATTTCTCCTCAAACTATGCAACTTTGATAAACGCCATACCATACTGCTGCTCCCATTGCTGAAGATAAGGAACGAATGAGGGAACCCAGTTGTGCTGCACTCGTTTAACACCAGATGATTTCTGATTGATGTTGATAATGGTGGATTGAATCTTCTGCATCTCTGGAACGTTACCGTTAATGAAGGAAGGTGCTGGTCCTCTGATGCCTTGCCTCGCATTAAGACACTAATTATACCAATCAACACAAGTGACCAGCATATCATTGCCACCTGAAAACCCTCCTCTGCCATCTCTCTCTGTCTATGAGAAGAGAAGATGGTTGTGCTACAACTGCACCGTGCCATTAATATGCTTTTAAAGTTTTTTTTTTTTGGTTGGGAAAGGACAAAACTACAACATCAACATCTGCACCTACCTTGTATCGTCGCTTTCATAATTATTTACGATGTCAAAGATAATTGGTCACTGAGTTTTCATTTCTAATTGTAATGATTAAATCAATGTTACACGCCGAACATCTTTTTGTTTGGTACAAGGAAAGCATTTTCAAACTTTAATAAGTAGAATCTTTTTGTTCTTTTTGGGGTTTTTTTTCTTGCCTGAGTGAGAATATATTCGTTCTCAAAGACAATGAGACACTGGGATGGATTCTAGCTTGGTTTTGCGAAAAAAGAAAAAAAGAAGAAGTAGAAGATAACATGTAGCCGTTGGCTGATTCGTTGATGTTGCAATGTTTTACGTCAATTATGTTGGCTTCTATAGTAGAATAATACTATTTAGCCGGCGGGAGTAAATCAAGCATCTAGAATTAAAATTCAATATAACATGTGGTCAATGAAAATGAAGTTTTATAATGGCATTTGCAGTCTGAAATATTAAGATATATGACGGATAATTTTGTGATTAACATTATATTTTTCACATTTGTTGATCACATTATTCAGGTACCCGTGATTTTACAAATACCGTCAATCTATTTACAAAATGGTTTTATTGCACCCTTAAACCAGCTAGCTGCCTTCAAATCACTGCACACGCCTAACAAGGAGTCTGATTCCATGTTCGGGCAACAACAGCATTTTATAAACAGGGGAGTGTTGATAATTTGGAGAGAGGGAAAATGAGAACTTGGACAGAATGAGAGGAAGCACTATCTTTAGCTGCACCATGCCAAAAGTCTGGCCTATGCACGATCGGCTTCCATAACCGAATGGCACGTATGCTTGTGGATACTTGCATGCCTCAGATACCCCATTTGCAAACCTCTCTGGCTTGAACTCATTAGCATCCGGACCCCAATTTTCGGGGTCGCGGTGCAGTGTCGGTATGAGCGTCCATATGTGGACGCCTTCCGGCACATCGAAGTCCCCAAGCTTCATTTTTGCTAGAGCTTCCCTTGCCAATAAGAATCCAGGTCCATAAAGCCGCAGGCTCTCTTGGATCACCATTGTCAACTGCATTCGCATACATATAAATATTGTGAGCAACAACTTGGAAAATTTATCGCACACTTAATAACAATGTCTTTCAAGTACCGTTTTCAACTTGCTCAGTTTGTCCATGTCTTTCAAGCATTGACGCAGTTGATCATCATCGTCCCCGCAGACCTCAGCAATCTCGCCACGAACACGTTCTTGCCATTCTGGGTGCAATGCCAAGAGCATCAGTGTCCAGGATGCTGTGAGAGCTGTGGTCTCAGAGCCTGCAAAGTAGATGCTTCTACAATTATCCAGAATGAATTGGTCTGTTTTGTGCATATGTTGAGGCTTGTCAGTGCTGTTATTAGCAGCACTTTGGAGTATCATTTGTAATAGGTCCTTTTCTGACGTGCCTCCAGATTGGCTTTCCTTTTGGCGATCTCTCACTAATTTTAGTAGCAAAGCATCCACCTCTTCTCTCAAACTCTTAATCTTCTTCTCACTCTCGGTGGGAAATAAGCTGCATATATATATTATATAGCCATATGTCAAACTTACCATTTATTTTGATTGGACAAGGCGTCCAAAGAGCAAAAACAAGCACCCTAGAGAAAAACAAAACATGAAAACGAACCTGAAATTGAGAAAGCCAAAGAGCAAACTTGGATTGGACAAGGCTTCCTGGAGCATCGCAATCTTTGCAAAAATCTGGTTGCCTTGGGAGTAAGAGCTACCAAAACAAGCTCTTGAGATGATATCAGCAGAGAGGGTCTTCAATTCCTCATCAACTTTTATGTCCACAACACCTCCCTCACTTTCAAGTACACGGCTCTCCCATGTCTTAATAAAAGCCACTGCAGATTCCTCCATCAGACAAACCATACCCTATATATAACACGTGATGAGAGAGATAGACACGGAGTCATATACAATCGGGTAGGGAACAAAAATTGGTTGACTATATACCTTAACCTTGTTGAGGAAGAATTCAGGAGCAATGACTTTCTTCTGGTAGGCAAAATCTTGTCCGTTGGCTCGAATAATGCTGTCACCTATCAAGGGCTGTAGTGGCTTGCTCAAATATCTAGGTACACCCAAATCCATGTAGTTTTGCAATTTCAGTTCCTTTAATAACTTGGGATCGCTCACATACAGGTGCTGTTTGCTCCCTGTTGAGTACAAGTATACTGGACCTGGACACACTTGCCTTCATCAAACTATTGGTAACTTTGTCCTCAAGAATTTTGATCCAAAGTCCCAGGTTCTTCATCATAATTTATTATTAAGTTATATATGCAGTAATTTTGTAACACTGCCATAAAGATCATAAGGTCTCATCAAATAACTTATAAATGGGGTGACAGTGTTGAGTGACAGAACAATCCAGTTAAAAGATGACATGTGTTCAAACATAATGATACTTTTTTAAAACTTAATCACATGTCAACTTTTACCTCGATTGCAACCCTGTCACATGGTAGGGACATCTCTACATAAGTTTTTCTGTCATTATAATGGTGTGACAAATGAAATCCCAATGCTACATAATATAGTTATGGACGTGTGGTCCTTCTAGTATTACCCTATTAAGGACTAAGCTATTTATGGTACGACATCGATATGATCCACAATAATGACTAGTAAATTAATATAGTAAATCTACCTAACATTATTCAATCGATCGTCTAGTAACTATTGTACAAAATTTAATTTCGTACCAAACAGCTCCTCCCATCGTTGAAGATATGGGAAAATGGAGGGAACCCAGTTGTGGTGCACATGATTAGCATCAGACAGTTTCTGATTGCTGTTGATATTGCTGGACTGGATCTTCTGCATCTCTGGAACGTTGCCTACAATGAAGGAAGGTGGCGGCCCTCTGATGCCTTGCTTCCAAAGCACAGATCGAATCCTTGCAGGCTTTAGCAACATCTCCTTAAGCAATCGAAACAAAACTCTCAAAACACCAATCAACACAATTGACCAACATATCAAAGCCACCTGCAGACCCTCAGCCATCTCTCTCTCTCTCTCTCTCTCCCTCTCTGAGAGACGAGCTTTCTAGTACAAGGGCTTCTTCAGTTGCAGGGCTCTAGAGTAAAACATTTATAGTTGCACTGCGAGTATGAGTGATCTGGCAGGTGGACAAAAGTACCCTTTTGAATAATAATAATTATCTATGCTGCCACCTTTAACTTATTGTAGTGGCCATTGCACTAAACTTTCACCTAAACCTTAGTCAATCATTAATAAGGAGAAGATAGATATCAGCTCATTGGCTGCTAATCTTTTAATTTGATTTACTGGTCCAATCAATCTGTAATGAGGACAAGCACATAAGACATGGGACATTTTCAATTTCAATGGAGAGTGAGGTAATGCTACCACATTCGATTATTTTCATTCTAGCTACCACATGGCACATTTTCAATGGAGAGAGAGATAATGCTATTGCTGCATTGCGTATATAAAACTTGGACAAGCACAAAAGACATCATTTTTTGTCCTTTGATTTTTGCCAAGAACCAAACACATTATTTGTCTCGATTAAGAATATATTCGTTCTCACCGGGGTTTTTTTTAATGACATTTTCTATTGAGAGGGGCGATAATATACTAAACTCACACACACAACACGGATGCTAGGACTCGAACTCAGGACCTTACCTGAGAGAACAATTACTCCAAACCACTACACAACCGGGTTTTGTAGAAAAAACCAAAAGAAAATAGAAAAAATATGTAATGCTTTATTATCAATCATGTACAGCCTGTAATTTATAAAAACTTTTTTTTTTTTGCACTATTGTTTATATTTGAGTCACATTCAATAGCTAGTCTCTAAAATTTTAATTATTTGTGGAATTTGGAAAGAAGAATTTTGATACTATGTTGCTGGCAATCTGGTACATTATGAGTCAAGCATATGCATTGCTTTCGTTTGGTCTACGACCCAAAATTGACGGCCAAATTGTCAAAGAAAATAAAATTATGATACCATTATCATCATATAATGTGAGAGAGTTGAGCTGTCAAATTTGTTTCCTTGTTATATTTTGAGTCATTATCTACTAATTCTCGATTTAATGATACTTTTCTTTTCAATATTGAAAGAGCTGTCATCTCCTATTCTATTTTCACGTTATTGATATTATTATTCTATGATTATCGCGGTATCAAAAAAATATTCAATTACTTGAAGTGCAAACCAACACTAAAAATCAAAAGTAGAACGTGCATATACGGTAAAAGCTAATTAATGAATGAATTAAAATCAGGCCGATTTGGGTGGTTGCTCAAATGAAGTTTTACAGTGGGCAATAGCAGCCTGAATTGAGGTCTCTCTCGCATACACACACACTTTATTTCTCTCATCACTCGCAAACCCTTTATGAATCGGCGACGACTTAATCGAACTCGGGCAGCTTCTCGTTCTTCTATCTTTTCGACCAATGCCTGTGCTCATACTATTTCCTATGGCTTCTAAAACCCCTCTAACTGCGCCCAAGTTTATCTCCAAAACCCTCGAAAATTTCTCCTCGCCTTCTCCTTCTTCTGAAGCTTTGCGCTTCCCCTGCTTCTTCTGCGCCAACCATTTGTCTAGAGGCTTCAGAAGAACACTCTCTCTTGATTTCTTCTTCTTCTTCTTGCTTCTGCTATGATCGCAGGCAACTTGGCGGGGCTTCACAACTGAGGCTACCAGGGCTCCCAAATTCATGGCTCGAAACTTGAACAGCAGCTTCATTATGCCACCGTTTATTGAGCTTCTCATGTTTGTTGCTTTCCTTAATTAATTGATGCAAACAGACATGCCACATGGTAATTAGTAAGCAATATAAAACATGAATTAAAACTATATGTAGGAAATTAATTGTCACATAATCCATAATTTGTTTCATTTTCCAAATAAAACAAGTTAATACATATCTGAGTTAGATCAATTGGTTAAGATAGTGTGTCCACTCATCCACTTACACCTTAGTTCGATCTCATTTTCAGTGCATTAGAGTAGTTAGATAAAAACAAATAATGCTTCTAATGCGAATTATAATTTTGGATTCACATGATCATTTTCAGCAAAGGTTAAGGTATAACTATCTATTAATATAAAATGATCTTTAGGGTTGTTTTGGTATATACCTTCTGCGTGCCACGTCAGCATTGTCCGCGTCGATAGGCAATTCCGACGAAGACCGGAGACCAAAGAGCAACGTGTTGACTAGGCCGTTGACTGCGGGCAATCTCCCTCTTTTTGTAGCGGTGCTTCTTTGGAGCCTGGAAGAGTCTTGATCGGATCCCTCTTTCCGAGCCCCACAACTAGTTTCAGTGGAAGAAGAGCTCAAAGTGCACGACGCTGAAGATGATGTCGTCTGGTTTACTGGTTGGTCGTTAGGGGGCTCAGAGATGTTTTGGTGGGTGTGGGTGGAGAGCTCCGGGAGAAGGCTAGATGAAAATGATATACGCAAGTAATCTACATGGTCTAAGCCTCCAACATCATCATCATCATCCTGATCACAACTTGGTTTAGGATGATCATGGTGATCAAGCGCTATTTCGATATACGACTCATCATCATCATCATCACCACTCATGCCATCACCATCGTCGTCGGTGAAATGAGAAAGAGAGGAGAAGTTCAAGTCAGACTCGGAGCAGCTGAAGGAGAAGCTTCCTCCATGGCTCAGATCTCGCAGATCAGTACAACTCATGCTTTCCATGGCATGTAGCAACTATAGGCTATATTTCCAACACGCACGCTATATACGAATTAATAAAAAACTATAAAATGGAAAGTTGGAAGAATAAGATCATCAAGGAGATCTATGGAGATAGATATGCTATATGTTGCATGTGCATGGCCAAGCCAAACAGAAATTAATGAAAGGGCGAGAAGGTTGGAAAATCTCATCAAGTAAAAAGTTTTGGTCCAAGTAAGACACTTGGCGGTCACACTTTATAACTAGGACATCAAGGTGGACCGTCCAATATTTGTTTAATGTTTGAAAATTCAAAAACATGCACATACATACATGCGTGCTACAAAAGCACACTAGCCAAGTGGTCTAAAGTTGACATATTTGGGTTGCTTGTCAAGCGATCAGAATCTGACGAATCAAATCCCCAAACTCATGCAAGTTTTATCTCTAGCCCTTGAATTGCTCCTAAAGATGTTAACGTTGTTGTTTGTTAGTCAAATGAAGGACATAAAATGAAACCCATTGGCATATCATCATAAGCTTCTAGTCTTGGGTATATAAAAAGCTTATGCAATTTCCGCAATTTGAGCCAACCCCATTCTTTGAGGACATGGTCCCAAAGCACCCCAAAATATTTGTATTAATTGGTTTTTTTAGTATAAGCGATAGTCTAAATTAGAAGGGAGATAAATTTTTCACACACACAACTAAGATGTCATGGGATTCAAATTTGAGACCTATTATCAATTTGTATTAATTGTTGCATTGCAAATTTATATTTCGCTTACATTTGTCGCCCTATTGGTGCATAGGCAGCCACGATTGAATGCTCCATATATCAGCTGTATTTTGTAATGAATTTAACAATGTACAATGATGAAAGGTGCTTTTCAACTACAAATATGGACCTACGTACAAATTTCTAATTAGTCACCTAATCTAATTAATAATCGAGTTAATCAGCCCCTTGATTTGAGGATTTGATGAGCCATATATATGTTGAGAACAAATTCCAGAGTCAGCCAATTGGCCTGCAATCTTCATCTATCAGAATTTGTAATTACATTTCCTTAAATTAAGGGGTTGCGATTGGTATTTACAGCAGGAGACAAGCCATTGCAGTGAGCAAAAATTATGGAAAAATAATGACATCGTATAGTATATATATATACAAAACTGCGGGCGTCAGCAAGATGTTTGACAAGTCACGAGACGAATGTTCTCAATGGTTGTGATAGTGTCGTGATCTACACTTTAATTGCTCTTATTCCGAAGATTGAGTCACCAACCCGAGTTACCGAAGATCGTCTTAGTAGTCTCTGTAATGTGCTCTACAAAATTATTTCCAAGACAATAGCTAACATACTTAAAGGCTTTGCCTCATGTGTTGTAATTAGAACCAACTCACTCCCTTCAAGACCTTGTTGATGGACTTTGGACAAGCTCAAGGATGAACTTGTTATGGCACACACACACACACTCGGAAAATAACCAAGAACAATGAACACAAGTATTTATAGAGGTTAAACCAATTTGCCTACGTCCCTCTTTGGTGATCCCCTTGAGAAATTTCAATATTGAAGAAGGAGTTACGATTTGGTTTCAATGGAAACCCCACTTAGAACCAAGCTCACTATACTGTTTTCTCTCTCACCCCTTAGCTCACTCACTTGATACAAGATGCTCTCACTCTCTCTCTTGGCTTCCCAAATCTGGAATGCAACACTTACTACTTGCTCCAGCTCCTTTGCATCTACTTAAAGATAGAGAAAAGAAGCCACTCACATGCACCAAACCAGCCTACCTCAAAACATGGATCCCTAATTTCGGAAAACATAATGATGTAGGCTCAAGCAACCCACTAGTCTCCTAATCAATGTTTAGGACTTTTCGGGTGGTTTGCCAAACATGTGGACTTATACAACGTTGGGGTTGCATGTGAATTGGTAGGACCAATTAGCATCCAAAGAAAGAGAGCGAGAAAACGTCTTTGAAAAATCAGCACTGACCTCCCTGCGACGGTCGCCGAGAATTTGCGCGATCGTCAGCTTTTATCTGAGAGGACCTTAAGAAAGCGCGAGGAATGCAGGTCGCTCGTAACTGCGACCGGTCGTTTTTATACCGAGACTTCAACTTCAAAACCCGGCAGATAACGGTGTGATTAAAACCCCGCGAATTGTTCCGCTCCTCTTCCTCGATTCTTGTAACCTTAGGTGAGCCATTTTTCCAACATCATGTGATTTGAAATTCGAGGAGTGCCTTTATTATCGGCCGTATGATTTTGGACAACGTGTTAGTAGCTTTTGAAAGTATTCCTTTGTTTTAAAGAGGAGGGAAAAAGCAGGAAGACGCAAGCGTATATTGAAACTGGACATGGCAAAAGCTTATGATCGGGTTGAATGGCCCTTTCTTAATCGCATGATGCGTACTATGGAGTTTCCTGCTCGCTTTGTCAATTTGATTATGGGTTGTATTACCACACCCTCTTACTCATGTTACTCCAAGGGCGCCCTTACGGTAAGATCATCCTGTCCAAAGGTCTATGCCAAGGGGATCCCATTTCGTCTTATCTTTTTCTTATTGTGGCTAAATGATTTTCTACTCTTCTACTGACAAAGGTCGAGTTAAATTCCAAAATCGGGGAGTTTCAGTGCGACTTAGACACCTTCTTTAATTTTTTTTTTTGCGGGATGATAGTTCTTGTTTTGTGATCTTTGAACCGTCAAATGGTAATCGAGCTCAAGCGGATATTTCGTATCTATGAGGCTTAGTCAACATGTTAATTTGGAGAAATCAACCCAATGTTTTAGTCCTTCTACACCTGGCTACACAAGCGAATTCAAGCCATGTTGGGTGTTCCTATTGTCCCCTGCCATAAAAATATTTGGGGTACCGAGGACTGACAATTCCACCCGGAACTCGCGTGTCTTTGAATCTTCTTTGGTTTGCCCGACATCAACCCATGTCGTGCTCACAAACTAAACGCTTACCCTCTTCCCAAAATTTACAAAGAAATGGGCCAAGACTTCTCAGAAAATCGGGCGAGTCTCCCTGGCCAACAGGACTAACCCAAAATAACAACCTTTGCCAAAATACAAGCGAGATAAGAAAATCTCAATTGCCGGCATGCATACACAAATACATAACAGGCCTCCAGGCCAACAAGTTTAACCTAATGGGTGATACATAGCATATCTAAGAGTCACTGGAAAAGAAATAACGAGAATACAAAGTTTAGGGTTCAAGGACGACAATCCTACCCTTCCAACGAAGCTCGAGAAGAGAAGCGCACTACGAACGGTGTCGGCCGACGCAACAACTACTGGATGCAGAGAAGGCGCAAAAATAGAAAAGAGTGTGAGTTGACAAAAAACAGGTTTGATATACTTAAATCAAAGTTCTAACCCCACCCACTTAAAACAATGCAGACCATGCATATGAAATCATTTATGTACTTTAGTGATTTAAAACCTACCCTATCTCAAAATAGGTGAAAACCTATCAGTTCAAAACCTTTTTCCGAATAAACTAACATTTTACTTTTCCTGAGGCATAACCTCCCAAAACACGAACCCATATACATAGATATAAGTATAATGCCAAATAACTTGAAGAATGTAAGCATGAGAATATAATAAAATCCTCAAATACCAAAACAACATTTAAAATGTCAAAGATCTCACTCACGCCGAGAAAACCAAACTAGACAATAATATGAGGAACTCAAAAGTAGTTCAAATCATATATCAATATATATATCAAATCAGGATTTACAATTCAATAAGTAAAACCTATCAAGTACTAAAAAATCTAATCACAAATGCAACCAAAACAATTAAACGAGTTTCCCAAACTTCCCCACTCTCACAACCACGTGCTCACAAGATACGCGACAAAGCGAGAGCGATCCTCACTAAAAGAAATATGAATACGAATGTACTAACACACGCATATAGGTATAGTATAACCATAACACAAACACAAGTACTAGGGAAAAACAATCCAACAAGGGGATCATTTATTTGGACACCGGTCTGATCTCATCGTCGAGACACCAGTGCCCCAGGGTTGAGCCGTCTAAAGTGGGACTAAACTCACGAGGACTATATGGTAAAACTTACCAACCATAACTCCGAAATCTGTCTACACGCAGCAAACTACCCAATCAAAGGTCTACGGCTACACCCCGTTGGTGGTATGCAATTCTTGATCGAACCATACCAAATCAGTGCAATACAAGGTGCTAACGGCCTCAAATCAATCGCCACGCGATAACGAGTATATATACAATCACAATGTACCCAACCCCAAAACAATGTACATCGGAGACATATACAAGTCCATCAATCAATTAACCAATATAAATATATTCAAAATCAGGACATCGTCCCACACATATTATTCATACTACTTAAAATAATCACAAAGGTCAAACGACCGCATAATGCACCCTAATCAATTCATAAACAATTAAAACATCATATTCCTTTAAAACCATATTCAAAGCCCAACTTAAACCAAAAGTCAATAAACATCAATATAGTTACATAAGGATAGCGACACATAGCATTCCAAACCAAAGGTATATAATTAAAGTATAAAGAACTCGTTTGTAAACACATACCGTTAAACCAAACGTATAATCCAAAATATACATATGTATATATATAAATATATATATATATATATACATAGAACATAATGATCTTTTAAAATACAATAACTCAAGCCCAATCCCATATATATATATATATATATATATATATATATATATATATATCTATATATATAAATATACGTATAATCATTTCCCATTATTCCAAAGTATTTATTCAGTAAATATATATGTATAAATATATACATATATATAATCAAAGTATAAGTAATTATACTTCATAAGGTTTAAACGCCAAAACCGAATACGTAATCAACAGACTACACTAACATCCAAATATTCAATTATATAATTAAAATATAATATAACAACCCTTTTAAATATAATATCCCAAAAGATCCATAAATTCTTATTTATGTATAATAATCCATTAAATCTATATTTTATAAAGTATAATGACTTCAAGCTTAAAATAGCTCGATTATATAATCCAATTTATTACAATACTTAAAACCAGGGCGTTCTATCACGTCCCGTTCAATACCAAAGGTATAAATAGTAATAAAATAGCCATCGGGGCCCCACATAGAATACGGGAAACCCAAATCAAGCATTAAACTCAAATCTTTGGTTCTTTTAGTATTTTTCAACCAAAGTCAAACAAGACTTAAACATTCAAGATTTAAAACAATTATTAAATCTCATTTCATTAATACATTTGAAATCATGCTCATTTGAAAACAAAGTCAACTCACCGTGCTTGGCCCATTACTGCATCTTTACCTCAAAGGTCCGCTACAGGACGCAAACTCAAGGTCTTAAAGCGTTAAATACGAGGATTGGATTAGTATCGTGAATCGCATTTGGTAAACCGTAAACTTAAACCCTAACAAAACCCGACTTAACGTGCACATACGTCCAACGAAGGATTTCAAGGTCAAACAACTACCTCTTATAACCGGTGGGACACGCCATGGAAGACTCACGGTCAAGCGGTCAAACACCCCGTTCAAATAAACCGGGCCGCGAGCCCACGACCTCTCAAAAAGATCAGGACATTCCTAGAAGTCCAACAAAGTCAACTACGTGGCAAGGCGACCTCGGGAGGCCGCTCGGTCAACCCCGGTCAAACTTGGTCAAACTAACAGAGAATAGGTCAAACTCTTGCCCGTGGGTCCCATGACTTCCAAACTTAGATCCGAAAGTTCCTATAGGTTCAACACGGCCTAAAAAACGTGTCCTTAAAGTTTGGTCTCCAACGACCCGTTTCGGATTGCTCACGATCGCACGATCGGACGGTTAACGTGTAATACAAACCTCAAGTCATTGATCCAGGAGTATCCGGACTCAATCACGATCCGATCAAATCCTATATGTTCCTAGAAATACGAGGAACCACATACGTGAATTCGATTCGATCAGCGGTTGAACCTATCGAACCCTAAAGCAGCGCGCAATAGGCGTACATTGGTTCGACAGATCCGCAACGTAAGAATCGAGTCTACTGCCTTGACACGCGCGTTCGTAGCGATACAAGGATCAATTAGGAACTCGTGAACAGCCACCACACCACACCACGGCCGCCACACGAGCCACCGTGGGTGGTGGGTGTGGTGAGCAATTCCGGACGACAAAACATCGAGATTGGCGACGACAACCCTTATACCAAAATGTTCACTCCACAGTGGAGGTCTGAGACCGCTCACACCCGGCCCGAACCACTCACACCTAGTTTCTAGAACCGCCGTGATCTCGGCGAAAAATTGATCCAAAGATCCGGGCGAAATCCGAGGGGTTCTAGATCCTGGTCTAAAAGCACCCTATTGATCGACACCCACCTGTAAATGGATGGGGGGAGCACGTCTGGGAGAGTCGAAACCATACGGATCGAGCAGAAGGTTGCCGCAGAGAAGAATCAAAGGGAAAAATGAAGGATCGGGCGAAACTTGCGAGAGGTTACCACCGGCAAACCACTCGCGTCTCGTGCCACGATCTCGAGGTGGGTTTTGACCGCACGGAGGGCGAGTTGATCGAGGTGAGTGCCGATGTGAGATCCCACATCGGCCAGCGGAGAGAGGGTGATGTGCGCTTATATGTCTTTCATGTCCACTCCAAATATACGATTGGCGCCTTGGGAGCTCAGAGCCGGGTGTAGAACTCCAAAGTTAAGCGAGTTGTGGGCTTAGAGTAATCCCGGGGATGGGTGACTCCTCTTTGGGAAGTTGCTCGTGAGTTCCCGAAAACTCGCAAGTGAGCCCTACCCAGCGGACAATATCGTACATCTGTGGGCTTGATCCCGAGATGTGACAATTTGGTATCGAGCCACTGCAGCCGTGTGGTGCGAGTGTGCCGAAGCGAGGCGTGG
Source organism: Prunus padus (assembly GCA_024362665.1). Taxonomy (NCBI): domain Eukaryota; kingdom Viridiplantae; phylum Streptophyta; class Magnoliopsida; order Rosales; family Rosaceae; genus Prunus; species Prunus padus. Next base: position 3,812,925 of record JANFAM010000019.1, read on the forward strand.
GCCCTGAGAAGTGGATTGTGAGATCCCACATCGGCCAACGGAGAGGGTGATGTCACGCTTATATGTACACGCATCTCCAAATAAAGACGAGGCCTTTTGGGAGCTCAACGGCCGTGAGTTTGGCGAACTCAAAAGTTAAGCGAGTTGTGGCTTAGGAGCAATCCCAGGGATGGGTGGACCTCATCGGGGAAGTTGCTCGTGGAGTTCGTGAAACAAACTTTGAGGGCTCTTTTATTCAGCCGGACAAATATCGTCTTACGGGCGAGCGATCCGGATGTGACACTCGAGCCTTGCCGTGCACGGATGAGAGAGAGTGGCGGTCGTGGGTGAGGAGAGAGAAACCCGAAGGGAGGAGAGAGAAGGTGCGATTTTTCTGAAATATGATTGGTCCAAGGGTATTTAACAAATTTCAAAATGACCAATACGTCCTCCGAACAATCTATCGCTCGGATTGAGACGTGCCGCACGTCCCCGCACTCGTTTCAACGTGCCGGACGCAATGGCGCAACTCGTTTCGCCAAATTCCGTCCTGAAAATATTGTTGACCAAAAAGCCCCTTTAATTACTTAATTCCAATTAATTCCAATAATTCATATTTAATTCATTTAAATTACCAAATTTAATTAATTAATTATTTTCATTTATTTTCTTTTGATTTTTGGGTTAGGGATGTCACAGGGACTTCCTACAGTTGCTGGAAAAAATAAAAAAATGTTGTTTCGCACTCTAAAATATTGCATCTAGAATAAGATCACTAGCTGGGAAGGTTGGTTACTCTCGAAAGCTGGGAAGGAAGTTTTGATTACGGTAGTTTGCCAAGCTATGCCTACTTACTCAATGAGCATATTCAGACTCCCCGTTGCGATATGCAATGAGGTGGAAAGTACTATTGCTCAGTTTTGGTGTTATAAGGGTGTTGCGCGAGGGATTCATTGGAAAAACCGGAAAGCACTATGCCGACATAAATTGGAAGAATGGTTGGGTTTCCAGGAGTTAGTCAATTTTAACAAAGCTCTATTGGCAAAACAAGGTTGGCGTATGCTCCAATCTTCTAATTCCCTTGTAGCTCGGATGTTGAAAGCTAGGTATTTCCCTACTACTGATTTCTTGAGTGCACATGAGGGTTCGTCTCCTTACTATACTTGGCAGTCTATTCTATAGGGTCGAGAGCTCTTACTATGTGGTTTGCGATTGCGAATTGGTGACGGTTGGCTGGTACAAATTTATGGTGATGTCTGGATTCCCCACCGCCGCATATTCACGGTTCAAACTGCTCCACGCGTCCCTATGGATACTAAGGTTAGCACCCTGATTTCGGCAAGTGGCCGGTGGGATGTTCCCAAGGTTTAAAGTTTATTTACTTTCATGAAAGCATAGACTATCTTGTCCATATCTTTGGTCTGTGATAACGTCGATCGTAGAATTTGGCACTTTACTACACATGAGCTATATACTGTGAAAAGTGGATACTGGGTTGCCTTAGAATATCAAAATTTTGCTCTCAGTCACACTGGCACTAGTACTGGTTCTCCTCCGTCACAAAAATTATGGAAGCATGTTTGGAAAATGAAAGTGCCGGCGAAAATACAACACTTTCTTTGGCGTTTCGCTCAGAATGGCATCCCGACAAAAGCTGTCCTTTTTCATCGTAAGATCGTCATGGATGTAACATCCCACATCGACCAACGGAGAGTGGGTGATGTGCCTTATATGTACATGCCCACATCCATCTAGCACGAGGCATTTTGGGAGCTCACTGGCTTTGGATTCCTTGGAACTCCGAAGTTAAGCGAGTTGGGGCTAGAGCAATCCCAGGATGGGTGACCCACTGGGAAGTTGCTCGTGTGTTCCCAGAAACAAAATCGTAAGGGCGGAGCCCAAAGCGGATAATATCGTGCTAGGAGAGTCGGGTCGTGACATAATGGTATCATAGCCATTCTGCCGTGTGGTGCGAGTGTGACGAGAGGAGGAGGTGATGTGTCTTATATGTACATGCCCACCTCCATTTAACACAAGGCTTTTTGAGAACTCACTGACTTCGGATTCCTTGGAACTTCGAAGTTAAGCTAGTTGGGGCTATAGCAATTCCAGGATGGGTGACCCACTAGGGAATTGCTCGTGAGTTCCCAGAAATAAAACCGTGAGGGCGGGGCCTAAACGGACAATGTCGTGCTAAGAGAGTCGGGTCGTGACAATGGATGCGACTTGTTTTCGTTGCTCCACTGGCTGCGAAACAGCAGTTCATGCCCTACGAGATTACCTAGCTATTCGTCCCGTATGGGAGTCTTCGGAACTGCTGACAGTTTTTCTTGGTTTGACTCTGGAAGACGTGCTACTTGGCTGTTGGCGGCATGGGATTTAATCCCAATTGCTAAGCAACCTTTTTTTGTTACTGTGTTGTGGCTATTGTGGAATGATCGGAATGCTGTCATTTTTGGTTCTGATCCTATGTCTGCGGAACATCTCCTTTCCTGTGCAAAGAACTATGTTGCGGAATACCATCAATCTCAGTTACTACTTCATAGGTGTATTTCTTTGCCCATTTCGGACCAACATTGGCGTTCTCCTCAGGTTGGTTTTTTAAGCTCAATGACAATGGTGCTTTGGATTTGCGGGATGGTATTCGGGGAGTAGGTCTGATTGTTCAAGACTCACACGGCTTTCTTATATGGGCGGTGGCAATGAGGGCACCTAGTCTCCTGTCTGTGTTGGCTACTGAGCTTTACGCTTCCTAAGTGGGTCTATCTTTTGCCTTAGATGCATCGCTTCTGCCCTTGGTAGTTGAATCTGACTCCCTGGCTGCAGTGCAGTTGCTATCAAAGGAGGAAGAATGTTTAGCTTCTGAGGGAGTGCTTGTGACTGAAATTCAGCGTATTCTTCTGGCATTATCCTCCTGTGTTCGTTTTGTCCCCCGTACTGCCAACACTGTGGCTCATCGTATTACACGTTATAGTCTTTGAGTTGAGGAGCTTTGTTATTGATTGGGTGATGGACCTCCCTGGCTTCTAGATGGCGTTAGGGAGGATTGGTCTCGTTTTGTCTGACTTTGTAATAAGGGTGTTGACTCTTCTGTTTAGTCATTAGCATGGGTGGTGCTCTTTCCTACCTCGGGATTTTATCTCTTGTGATTTTCCTCGGGAAAGTTTTAACGAGACCACCGTTAATATGCTCGTTCTTACCATGTAATGTTCTCTTTGGGTAGAATGCAATACAATTTTCTCTCAAAAAGAAGAGAATTGCCGATCGAAATCAATCGTAATCAAGAGTCTTGGTGGGGAGGTCTAAGAGAGACAAAAGATGCAACTTGCAAGCCAGCAGATTTGAAATATTCAAATTTTTAGTGATCAGACGACCTTTCGTCTCATTTGGAAGTTTCCTTTGCATTCATATAAAAAATAAAATGAATTATTAAAGCGGCAACTAACCTTTTTGACTTTGTTTTTTAATTGCTCTACTAGAAGCCATACGATATATATATATTCATTAAATAATAATAATAATAATAATAATAATAATAATAATAATAATACACTTGTTTTCAAATAAAAATAGGAAACAAAATTCAGAGACCCATCCATCGTTTGGACCACTCTGTCATAATGCAGCTTTGAACTTATCTATTATTTCTTAATTTGAGATTAATTACTTAAACGGCCGCGTCTTATGATATGAAATATTGGTCCAAATGATACTTGAAAAACCGACTTAGAAATAATCTTGCATATACACACCATAAACACAATTAACCAAAACTTAATTAAAGCCATGAGTATGAGTAATTTTTGCATGTTTCGGGTGTACTATTTAATAGACGTAGAATATGTGGAATATTTTCAATGCAACACGTTACAAGCCGTAAAAAGTAATGCAATAAATTAAAAAGTAATTCAACATGTTCTATATATATTGAACGGTACATTAACCACCTTATGTATATGGAACATATAAAATTTCTCATAATTAACACATACATGCATATATAACGTCGGTAGATCGAAGGTTAAGATGACTTTAAGAGGAGGGAACAACAACAGTGCGCATCATGTGCTTGAACTCGAACAAGTCAACGAGGCCATCATGGTTGCGGTCAACGGAGGTGATCATTTGCTGAACTCTATCAATCTCTTTGCCTTCCTGGAAGCCTAGCTTGGCAAGCACCACCTGCAATTCCTTAGCCGATATGAACCCATCTCCGTTCTCATCAAACACCTTGAACGCCTCCGAAAGATCCAACTCCTCCTGCGACATCTTCGCCTTTCCTTCGCATTGTGCGGCAGAAGCAACGACAGACTCTTGGTCGTCGTCGTAGGCGAAGTAGGTGTCGGAGAGGGACTGGTGGAGGGAGAGGAAGTCGTCGAAGTTGAGGCCGTCGTTGGAGGGTTGGATGAAGGATTTGATCGTGGAATGGAGATCGGAGATTTCGACATCAAGGCCGAGGAGTGCGAGGGCTTGGCCGATCTCGTGAACGCTGATGAGGCCGTCCTGGTTTTTGTCGAACACATCGAAGATGCGGCGGAGGCGGAGGGAGTTTAGGCTCGGGCACCGAAGCCGAAACGACGACCTGGATGACGGCCTCTTGCTAAGGGCGGCACCAGTCGGCCGTGCAGCTGAAGACCCCGCTGCTAATTCCATGATGATAATTAATTAACTAATTAATGACTTATTTATTTATAAATCAGTGGGGATGAAGAAGAGGATGGAGAGAAGAAAACAAGAGAGGTTCTGCTCTGCTCTGCTCTGCATCTCTCTGCCCATTGAATATATATGGGTGCCGTTATAAAAAAGTATGGTGCGCGTTTGGTGGGCGTCGGCGTTGGAAGTCTTTGTTATTAATTTTCTGTTAATTTGTTTATTTAAATTAGTTTCAAAAAAATGGTTTTGTTGCATTTGCCCGTTACTATTTCTCGTTATAATAATTTTCAGACTTTTACCAAACAACTCCGTGACTAATACTCCAACGACAAAGTCGGTCGTCGTTGACCCGAGAAAAACAAAACCATAAAATTATAAATAAATGAAAATAAAAATAAAAATAAAAATAAAAAGAAAGAAAGAAAGAAAGAAAAGTCGGTGGAACAAGCAAAAAAAGGAGGACATAAAATATCGTGGAATATGGATTTATGGGCCATGTCAGATGTGGACAAAGAAACAGAAATTTAAGAAAGGGTATGGTCTGAGTTCCGTGTATTGGCCCAAGTTGGGACAGGTACGATTGGACCCGTACCCATGCCTACAGGCTACACCCCACACACCCATTCGTTTCAGGCGGTGCATCGTGGACTCACTGGTCATACTTTTTCTTTTTCTGGGTGGTTTTTTATTTTTGTTACAATTACATTTACAGTTGAGTTAATCATCTTTTAACTACAAAATAAACAATTAATGAAACCACATTTTTTAATATGTTAGCATAGACGGAAAAAATAAAAGAGTGCTGCTAAAAGAATACTAAAATTAACTGAGTACACCATGCTAAACGAACCTTAATATTTTATTATTCCAGAAACGTTTTCAGGGGTTGTTTTCATTTTCAGAAAACAAAAATAAGGCAAAAATGGGTTCGGTGGCCCAAAAATAGAAAACAATGAGAATGTTTTCATAAAATGAAAATAAGTTCATGTGTACTTGTAGAAAACAGAAAAAGGTTGTTTTCATTCTCATAGGAAATGTTTTCATAAAAATAGCTCACATTATTATTTCAAATTGTAATATCGAATAGCGTTTTCATTGTTTTTGTTTTTGAAAATGTTTTCTAATTAATCTACCAGACACATTTTCATTTCACGAAAATGCAATTTCGTTTTCTTGTTTTCATTATCTGAAAATATTCTACAACATTCTCCAAAGCGTTACCGAACGGCCCCTAAATGTTTTCTTCATTAATTGAGTAAAATGTCTTAATTGAGTTGCCGATGAAGTGTGACAGACGTATAAGAAAAATTCTTGAAAATAAAAGCATACGAAACGTGTGCCATATCAGGTTTGAGAGTGCTGTGTGTGTAGTATCAATACTATTTCCAAATATTGTCTTATCTTATATTGGTAACATAACAATTGAGCAACAAACCTCCTGATAAGTTTGAGGAAGAAGCTAAATTAAGGAAAGATTGCTACCATATGGTAAGGTTTAATTGTCTTTCCCTATTAATATTTCTAAAAATTCCCACATTACCATTTGTATATTTATTCCTTCTACAACTTTTTTTCGCGCCATATTTTTTCCCTCCAAAACGTAGTTCCCTCCATATTTTTGCCTCCAAAAAAATATTTTCGTTATGTATTTCCCTCCAATAATTATTTCCATTTATATTAATTTTCTTTCCAAAACAGAGTTTAAGGATTGAAATTTATATATTAGGCCATAGGAGAGTAATTATAGATGAAGTACAATTTTTTTTTCTATTTGATAAAAAAAGTACATTTAAAAAATATATATTCTATTCCATTCATATACGACATCATGCATAAATAAAACAACTCTAATAATGTTGAAAATCCAATTCTATCTACATCAAACTTGAACAAAGAAAAATTAATGTCAATATAAAAAATTAGATAAAAAGGGAATTGATGGAAGTAGGGAGTATAATTAGTTTTTTTTAAATGCATTTTTAGGAGTTTAATGTTTATTAAATTATTATGATTAGAATTTTGCAGAAATCCGCATGAGGAGCACCCAGATCTATTAAACTGGAGCCAAACTCGAAAGCAAAGACAGCGACTGAGTTGTAGTTTATTTACAAACACTATTTTGCAGCTTTACAAAGTAACTTCTCTCTCTCTCTCTCCCTCAACATTCACCTCCAACTCCTTCTGCTTGCGGCTGCTTCAACGGTTCTTCAACTCTGCTCTCACTCAGGTACTCAAAAGTCTCCAGCTTTTTTCTGTCTCAAGCTCTTTCTGCTTTTGCTGTCATGGGTTCTTCTTTGGTTGCTCTTTGAGATCGATTTCTTAGATTATCTGTTCATTTCCGTTGTTTTAGGGTTTTTAGATTCCTGACTCAGGATTCCCGTGCTCCCTTTTGCTGGGAGAATTAAAATCCTTAACTTTTATGATGCGTTTAATTCAAATCAAAGTTCGAATCTCTTGTTGTCATTTGGGTAGTTATTGTTATATCTCATCTTCAGGGCATCTGGGTTGTCTTTTTAGATTTGCTTCTGTTTTAGGGTCTTTATTACTTTTCTTGTTGTCTATTATCCTTTCCACCCCAAGCCTTTTTTCTTTCTTTCGATTTCCGTTATTTTTTAACCAATTTTTCATGCAGGTTAAACTTTTTCACATGGGTTTGATCTGAATTTGATTTATGTTTTCACTACCTACTTAAAAGAATGATTTGGGTGCCAAATTCTACTTTTGCTAATCAAGTTCCCATCTTCAGCTGCTAGTACCCTCTCACTGTATTTCAATTATGATTACAACTAGATGAGAGAATGCTTTTTCTGCCAAATTATTCTTTTACTAATCGAGTTCTTTTTCTTCAGCTGTTTCCCTCACCTCACCATGGGTTCTGGAGATTGTATCAATGAACTAGATGAATGCAAACTAACATCTCAGAAATCTTTGGAAAAATTGGATAAAGCTAGTGCTTTGGGGCTTCATAAGGATGCTGCTGAGACACCAATGAAATTGGTGGCTAATGGGATGGCTTCTCTAGGACCTATTACTCCTAAAGCAGACAGAGAGAATGGGGATTTCTCCATTGACTTCATATCTCCGCCCTCATTTTTAAAGAAACCGTCAAAGGTAACCTGCCTCAATTCCAACACCAACAGAAATGGGGATGACCCATTTGGTTATTGTGCTGATGGTAGCAGCCCCAGGACACCAGTGGATGGTGTCTTTGATCCCTTTGCCCCCGGTCGGGATGACCTGGCATTGGCACCCCGGTGTAAAAAATTTGTCAGTAAGTCCGGAAGTGTGGTTGCTCGTCAGCTTAATTTTGATTCTCCAGTCCAAAGTTCGGAAGATGAGATTTTTACTGATGTAGAATCTATTTCGGACGAGGAAATGTTTGAAGCAGTGTATGAAAATCTATTGGAAGTTATTGTATCCGAGCAAACTGAGGGAGTTTTTTCTGAATGTTCAAGGACTAGTTGGGATTTTGATGACTGCAAAACACCTCCTCCGGAACCATGTCTAAATGGAGTTGCTGAATCTTGTCCTGGTGCTCCCTTGAGGCCCTCTGGGAAATCAAGGAACATTGACTTGGGGTTAATCAGGAAGCTGGAATTCTAACTCCAGCTGACTCATGCTGTTATATACAGTGAATTTGCTAGAATTCGGGTACTTCTTTCCTACAGCTGATCATTTGCTAATTATCATTTCTGCCCCCTCATAGAGAATATGTTTCATAGGGATCAACTCAGTCTCTCTGTGTCTCTCTGTCTGACCTAGATTATACAGTAGTGCTAGCATTGTACAGTAGTTGGTGACATTATTTATATTTTCAACCACAGGAAAAGACATCATTTTGATTTTAGCATTGGCTAGTACTCCTCTATTTTTACTCAGAATGTAAGACAAAGGAAGAAATAAAATAGAAAGTTCTTCCTACTTCATCAATCATGTGCTGAACGTATTCTTGTGTAATAGCTGTCTTATCAAATTTTATATGCCTGAGATCTCTGCTCTTTATGATTCGGAGCTATAATTCGATGACTCGGATGATTTTCTATGTGTATTTTGCTCAACTTTGAATCTTGTTGGATGATAAGAATGGAAACTAATTGAATGAAGCTATTTTCTTCTTAGTTTTTGGTAACTTTGGTTTATAGGAAGTCTGAAACAGGGAGTTCTTTGTTTCCCATCAAGGATGCTCAACATAGCCATATGTTGAGCAGCACCAAGTGTGCTATAATTTACAAGGCTACTATGTTTATGTTCCTTGGTTTTGTTTAACCCTTTATCTCTAGTTCTTGTATTTTCCCCACAAGAATGAAATTGTCGCTGCTGGTTTTGATGTAGTTGGATAAGCTATGGTGGAAGCGTTAGTAGTATTTCTAATTAGTAATCTGATGTCCTGTGCCCGATAGGAAGGAGGAAGACATGTTTTTACATGAATCTTGGGCTATCTCCCTGTTGGAGAATGCCAGTTCCTTGAAATGAAAATAGATGTCACTGTGTTTTCTGCTTTCATTCTTAGGAAAAGTTGTAGAAGCTGTTTGCTTTTGTTCCCCTTCCCTTTCTGTTTCAAAAGTTAAAAACAGCATGCTCATGCACAAGCTTCTCAGGTTGTGGGCAAAAAGTTCACGGGGTGTTTTGATGTTCCAGTTTGGTGGGTAGGTTTTAAAAAAAGGTCTTGTCAGCGATTGGCATGTGCAGCACAGGAACGAGTTAGGCCTGTGAAGTCACCTACCCACTTTGGCAAATCAACATAAACTTTAAAATATATGAACAAGGACCTCTGCTTTTCGACATCATATACGAATTTCCATATATTTTCTTTTCTTGTCGTGCATCACAAAATTTTTTTGGTTCCCTTTCAAGTTATTCAACATAAGAAAATAAAGAAGAGTACAGAGAAAAAGACAAAAAGCTTCACAAAATTCTAAATAACCTGGGTTTAACTTCATCCTAGCTCAAGCTGATCACAATCTGAAAAGTTTGCTTCTTTTTCCTCCATGGCCGTTTAAAGATGCATTATTTACGTGCCATTCTTTGGGTGTGCTGGAATTTGCACCTTCTCATGAATCACTCATGAATCATTGAGAAGCAAGCAAGCAATATTCTTCTCCAATAAAACTCACACTCACAACTCACAACTTGGTTTTGCTTTTACAAACTTGCCTCTTCACCTTCATGTCAGGAAAACCAATTGTCAATTGGCACTCAGATACAGCCACAGCATGCTTCTTGATGAACCCCAAAAAGGTAACCCTGCCCGGGATCCTCGTATGCGTTTCCAGCACAAACTCACCACCAAGCACATCACTGATCAAGTTGCTCATGTTGTTCGCCAGCCGGTCTGCCTGCAACGTAAGCCGGCACGGCATTGTGGAGTTGCCCCTCGCCGGGATCAAACCCGGGTACAAGTCAGCGTCCCCGACCTGGTTGCCTTGATACAGAAGAAAAGTCTTGCCAGTGCCATGCTTGAAGCTGGCGTGGTTTCTGTTCTCCACAAGGATCATGAGGTCGAGAGTGATGTTGAGCTCAATCTGAATGGCGGGGAATGAGATACGAGGAGCCACGCCGTCGACAAATGCAGATAGGATCTGGGTTCTTGGCTGTCTGGTCTTGAACACAGTTAAGGCCAAGATCAAGGCAATGATGAAGAGCAGCAGGATAAAGAAGAGGACAACCCCAATCGCAATAAGACAGGAGCGCTTTCGCTTGTTGGGTTTGTTGAGGTGGTTGCTGTTTTCTGTCATGGTTTTTGATTGATCAAAGGTGTTTGATAATTTTGATGTTTGTTTGTTGACAAAGATGAAGAGGTAACAGAAGAAGAGTGAGTTGCAGAGGGGTTTGTATTTAGACAGGTTTTGGGTTCTTCCAGTTTGAATTGTAGGTGGTTGGGGATTGGGACTTGAGTTTAATGCCCCCCCAATCCAACGGCCAGCTAACAACAAACTCAGCTTCCCTCGGATCACCGCCTTTTAATTGCTTCCCCACCCTAGCTATTATTTTTCTTTTTGTTTCCAACAGCAAACCGATTTTTCTGTTATGCTAGTTTGTCACATATCCCCGTGATGAGATTTGGTATAACAGATGATTATTTGCTTAACTTCTCTAATTTGCCTGGTTCGAATGCCCCTTCGGTAAATTAGAGTAATTTAGATTCATCGTTTATGTGTATTAATATAACTTCTCTAATTTGCTTGCATGTCTTCCTCAAATCCGGCGGTGTTTTTATGGCTATGTCGTATTAACAGCATCATATATTTGCATGCTTAAACAATTTTAAGGCGAGTTTAAAGAGAATGGTAAAGATTGTGGCCGGTTGATGTGCCATGCAACGAGGGTGGAAATAGTATGGTCTTATTGTTTGGTTTGAAAAACGACAACATGCACACTACACAATACGCATGTGTGCACAGAGAGAGAGAGAGAGATCACGGAAGCGAAGTAAGACTTTTGGGAAAGGGCACCTAAGCAACGTGGACTTTTGGGAGCTTCGATGAGTCCAGATAGTGGATACGAACCAGGGTCCTGGGACTGTAGACTGACCAAAAAGCCCTTTTACACCAAATGACCCGGTACTTGGTTTGGTGGGATTTGGGGCCCAAATTCCACACCAACTTCCATTATTGAGTCCAAGTTCAAACGCCACGTGTCATCAAGATGGAACTCACAGGCGCGTAGAAATGACAATAATATTCGTTTGTCATTTTTAGGTTTCGCGATTGTAGACGGCGGTGACTGCGGGCCTTGATATTCTTTTTTGTAATTGTCTGCTTGGGGCTTTCACAGAGGCCTTCTTCTTCACCATTTTCATTTTTAGGGTTCTTAGTACATCATTCACTTGCTTAGCTTAGTAGATTCAGATTCAGATCAATCATGGCGGCCACTGCCCAGCTTCGTTACTCTACCGTTGCTAGACACCACTCCAATCCCTCTGATCATCGCCGTTTCTCCAACAACCCTAATTCCTCCATCTCCTTCCCCTACTCTAAAACCCTAAATCGCCCAATCTCTTTTGTCCCCAAGCCCATTTGGGATGGAAAGCCAGAACTTTCGTTTTCCGGCGGCAATGGCGATGGTCGCTCCGGCGCCGGAGCTGGTGGAAACAGCGGAGGCTGGAGCCGCGGCGGGGATGGGAATTCCGATGATTCGTCCTCTTCATCTTCGTCGGCGCTTCAGGGTTTTGGAGTTCTGGGTATGTTTCTCAACGGTTGGAGATCTCGAGTTGCAGCCGATCCCCAATTCCCTTTCAAGGTTCTGATGGAGGAAGTGGTCGGTGTGAGCTCTTGCGTTCTCGGAGACATGGCTTCTCGCCCCAATTTCGGCCTCAACGAGCTGGACTTTGTCTTCTCTACTCTCGTCGTCGGCTCCATACTCAATTTCACACTGATGTATTTGCTAGCACCCACGTTGTCTGCTTCAGCTGCCACTCTGCCTTCGATCTTTGCCAGTTGCCCGGCTAGCCACATGTTCGAACCGGGTTCATATGGGTTGGTGAACCGGTTGGGGACATTCGTCTACAAAGGAGCAGTCTTTGCAGCTGTTGGGTTCGCTGCTGGGCTTGCTGGGACTGCATTGTCAAATGGGTTGATTAAACTGAGGAAGAAGATGGACCCGAATTTTGAGACCCCAAACAAGCCTCCACCAACTTTATTGAATGCGCTCACTTGGGCAGCTCACATGGGTATAAGCAGTAATTTGAGGTACCAAACTTTGAATGGGGTTGAGTTTTTGTTGGCCAAGGGGCTTTCTCCTCTGGCATTCAAGACTTCTGTGGTGGTTCTGAGGTGCTTGAACAATGTGCTGGGTGGGGTTTCGTTTGTGATGTTGGCGAGGTTGACGGGTTCTCAGAGTGTCGGCGAAGCGAAATCGGTGGAAGGAGGAGGGGAGGTTGGATCAGCTGCAGAGAAGGAGAAATTGGTGGAGGAGAGTGAGGATTTGCAGAGCAATCAGTCGACTTACAAGTGATTTGGTTTTTCTTGTTGTTTTTATTGTCTTGCTATCAGTTTTGTTCAGAACTCTGAACTCTGTGGAGAGTGTGGTGTTTTGTAGCTATAATAATAATAAGAAAATCCTAGGCTTGATGGAATTTTAGGCGTTGTTATAAGTTCATCTGGAAATGAAATGCTGGCAGCTGGCTCAACTGAATGAAATGTGTTTACAAATTACAATAAGCTTCTTGTTATATTTTAGCAATGCCCATTTTCCTGTGTGATTTTCAGGTTTGCAATCCTTGTTCATTACACCTGAGATAGTTAATTTTCATCGAAGCATACATTTTGGTTGACGAAAGCGATTTCTAAGAAAATGGATGGTTTCTTATTTTCTTAGCACATTTGAGACGAAATGCTTGTATGAAACAGTTCTTGATGGATGCTGAAGATTTTTTTAATTTATTTTTGGTCTGGGTTTAGGGCTATACTTTCATATATCTTTATTTCTCAGATTCATTGCCTACCAAATTATACTTAGTTTTTCGGTTTCTCAAGTGGTATGCGACCTAACGTTGCCACTTACCAAACTACTGCCCACTGGCACTAAACGACATGTCGACCCACCCACTTGGTCCCCTTTCGTATGAATCTGATTTGCTTCATTTGTATTTTCCACTGTAAGAAGGAAACAAAGAAAAGAACAAAGAAGTCACAAGATTTGTAAGTTAGGCTTAGGAGCAATGTTCGATATGCCAGGATTAGCCGCCTTGCGTTTCAAACCCAACAAAAGAACAATCTGTCTGAATCAAGACTGGTATCAAAGTTCAGTGCCAAATCAAACAATGCATCAGAATTCTATTTGCTTCCATGTAAAATCTGTCTGAATCAAAACTGCTTAAAGATAAAATTTTAGTGCCAAAGGGATAAAACCAATTACTCATTTCTTCTCTGTAAGCATAAATGAGCATAACATAATTTTCTAACGTCTGTACAAGAGACAAGCTCTGCTATCCACGCAAAAGTTGATACATCCTCCTCTGAACTGAAACCAGCTTCCTCTGATGTCACCCACTCCTCAGTCCTAGCAGCATCTCCTCTACAATTCCTCAAGCGTTTCCTTCCTTTCCCAAGCAGAGGTGCCAAACTTATATGCCAGAGCATGAATGTGCTTAACCTTTCACCACTATGCACGCTCAGCACCTAATAACATTGCATGAGCTGCAGGACTACCGCATCTCATCTGACGGCCTCTGGCGCAGAATTGCAATAAGGTGTGTGCAAGCAGACCAACTTAGTGCAAGTCAAACAGAGAGTTGCAAACCCCACACCCATCAAAATCCCGCAACTACTTTTACGCATATCCAACCTAACTGCTCTCTTTACTACATTTCCAAAACTTGGGAGTAGCCCCCCACAAGCAAAAACCATCACATGGTCCAAACCACTATAGTCAATACCTGCGAGTATTGCTCCGATTGCAGATACTGGACCCATGAATCCAATTAAAGCAGCCGCCGCAAGGGCCCCGTGCCAGTTGTCAGTAACCCCAAAGATGCAGCTAGCCACAGCTGCACCCCGAGGGAGTCCATGTAGAGAGACAGGAAGGACCATGTGTCGACCAAGTCCATAAGCTTTTGGTGCAGCAACACCTAGTGCAAGCCCTTCTGCCAAAGCATGAAGGGCAACTGCTCCACATGCCAAGAATGATTGGAGGGTGTGAACGCTCACTGGAAAACCATTTACTGCAGCTAAGTTATTCACTGAAGTTCTTTTGCGACCTGCAATCTTCAAAATACTGGAGCTCAAAATATGGACAGACGCAGCTCCCATTGCAAGCAGAAACATAATAGATAAAAATCCCATCTTTAACGACAAAAGTAGCTGCAATGGTCTCCAGGCACCAAGGACAAAGGCAATGCCAGATGCTGCACCCATGAGAAGAGCATGCTGGAGATGGAAAGCCAATGCAAATGCAACAAGAACACTGCCACCGAGCAACGGTCCAAGACCAAAAAGTAATGAAACAAAGAAGCCAGAAGCATCCTCTGAGCTGCAAAACAGCCATATGTAAAAAATAAGAGTTCTTCCAAAGGCGAGTGAAAAGTATCAAAAGAACATGTCAAAAAGGAGGTCACCACAAAGTTAAACTACACAATAGCAAAGCGACAAAATTCTCCTCAACATTAAAATGAACTCACTTGTAATCATGGGTGAAATTCTGAAAAAGAGTGCTAAGAGCTTCCATAAATGCTACAGAGAGAGTAGCTGCTGATGCAACCTGCGATGGAGAGGCTTCCTACAACCAAATCTCAAAAGAAACCAAATGTGTTGGAGATGGAAAATAGAATCTTGTGAACATTTTGATAATATACTTTGAAAAGTTATTAAAGCCTACTGCAAAGGACATAAGCACTTGAAGAAACAACCAACATGGAGAAGTCTCATGAGGAATGTTACCTTGAATGCATCAGGAAGCACCTCTGCAACAACCATCCAGATCATGCATCCAGCAGCAAAGCCCGTACAGAAAGGAAGGAACTTGCTAAACGCATCAGCGCATATGAATGAAGGAACAGCTACAATGGGCTGCAACAAAAATATATATAGGAGGCTATTTAGTTAAAGAAGCTTATTTTCAAGGTTTCAGCAAGGTTGGTAAAGTCATTTGGTTCTGTGATCGAATCCTGCTTCACCAATGACAAGGCAGTTTATGGGATGAGAGCGGGCCACCTACAGTTGTGTGGCCCATAGACCCAACGGCCCTCCAATGAACCAAAAAAGACCCATATTGATTAAAAATAGTGAACAATATCCAACTGTAAGCACAAGTAACTCATAATTCCACTTTCTTCTACTTTTAAAAAAATTATTTTAAGTGAATGTAATTATAAATCAAGATAAAGTCATGTCAGTCATATCACAAACATGCACTTGAAGTTGAACCATGGATTGGACGGATTAACATCCTATTTGTTTGTCTAAGGTAAAAAGAGTAATGTAATCAGAATGCAATTCCACTAGAGTTGGTTATCTATTCTTAAATTCCATGAATTTTGAAAACTAACATATTACCTGTGGTAATGAGGTAATCACGCTCCATAACATGGCGTTCTGTGGAGAAACACCCCTGGATGCAAGCACCATACTCACAGCTAATCCTTCTGGTATGTTGTGCACAGCAATAGCCAAAGTTACCAAAAGGCCCTGAGAGAAACCCTTTGAGCCAGCAAAGGAAACCCCAACACCAGAGCCCTCCCCAAATGAATGAAGAGTCATTATCCCAATCACAAGAACGACTTTAGTTGCATCAGCACCTTTAATGTCTAACATGCTAACTTCTCCATATTGTTCAAGAAACTGAAACCGGATATAATAAACTGATGTAAGACATAATGAGAGCTTTATACATCCTAGCATTGTATAGAAGAAAAACCAATAAAAGCACACAAGCACAGATTTAAATGAGATATTACAAGGGAAATATTTGTTAAATCTCTCTGCAACATGCAACGGAAATGTGAATTCTATGAAGCAGAAACCAAATTTAATAAAGGGAAAAAGAAACTAAATTTACAAAAATGGCAAAGACGAGGGAGCAATTCACTACCTTCTTGCATAGCCAAATAAAAAGGCCGCCAGCTAAAAGCCCAATGACAACCCAATTCCCAGCACCATGACCTTGCCCTTCCTGTACAAGATCAAAGCTTGCAGCCAACATTACACCAGCAGCCATTCCATTGCATAATCCTGCCCATTGTGGATCAAGCTCCACAAAGAAGAATGGGACTGCACCTAAACCAGTGGCAGCAGCCATTGCCAACGTAAATAACGCAACAGTGGAGACTGAGACCTTGCTGTTTGCGCTCTTCAGCTCACCCAGTCCATTATTTGAATCCTCAAAACTTAAGGAATTCTCTATACCAGCGCCATCAATAACATTGCTTCTTACATTTTTG
Source organism: Prunus padus (assembly GCA_024362665.1). NCBI lineage: Eukaryota > Viridiplantae > Streptophyta > Magnoliopsida > Rosales > Rosaceae > Prunus > Prunus padus. The sequence continues at coordinate 3,829,432 of JANFAM010000019.1, forward strand.
TGCGGAGCAGATATCAGCTTTTGCGAAACTTCATTCTCAAACTCAGCTGTAGCATACCCGAAGAGAACTAAGGAGAAGAGTGAAAATAATAGAACCTTCCTAAAAGTGAACTGCATTTTCACACTCATACAGATTTCACAAAAAGATCATAACATGAATTTCGGGATTTTGAGAGATGCCCACTTTATTCTTCTCTTGGATGCACTGGGCTCAATTGAACCATCAGATACCACTTCTCCACAAAAAGACACCACACCTTGTATGATGTGTGCTGTGTGGCCAACCTGCTCATTGCAAAAAAAATCTTTTAAAATTTATCACCAACACATTCCTCAGTCACAAATCGCCCACACCTTTTGATTTGAATTATGTTGTAAAACTGTAAGGTTCAAGCCAAAAAATTAAAATAAAAAACTGCGAAAATAAGTAAATTACTGATTAATTATGAACTAAAGGAAGCACAAAAGATAAAGCTTCACCGATAAGAATAAGATTAAAACCCGAAAATCCCAAGGCCTCAACATAGGAGGATGGTGGCTTTGGGGATCATCACAAGCTCTTATAAATATACCCCACCTTCACAAACAATGTGCTATACAGAATCCAAAGGATGATAAAATTTTGAAACTACAGAACTGATTAAAGTGAATTCAACTATTCAACATCCTTATGCCTATTCCCTAAAGAAGAATTAACAGTTCAAGTCCTCTATTTGGAAATTAAGCGATTGATCAACCAACACCCTTTACGGAAATTTCATCAAATTTCTTATCTTTACCCACGAAATCATAGCAATCAATCAATCAAGGAAACGATGAACAATGCGAACCCTAATTAGAATTGAGGATCAATTACAGAAAGGAAAAATCCAAAATTAACAATCAGATAAAGGAAATGCAAATCAGACTTACCGATGGAACAAAAGAGCCCCAAAAAGGAAACGAGCGCGGGGCGGGGCGGGGCTTGCCTCAACGTCAGTCAACAAGAATTCAGACGGAGACAGAGGAAAGAAGGTTCCCGGGAAAAACCCCTTGCGCCGATTTTGGGTTGCAAATAAATTCAGATTAAAATCAAACAACGTCAAATTCGGGGACAAAGAAATCAAATTCTAATTGGACGTACGTAGGAGTAAAGTTAGGGGCAATTGGTAATTGGCCGTCAGTGGGATTTCTTTGATTTTATTAGCAAAAACAAAATTGGTGGGACTTTAATTTAATATTGTGGGTCAGCGCTCACCAGCACGTTGTTTTTGTCCAAAACCAGTGACTCAAAAAAAAGAAAATGAAAATGAAAAAAGAGAAGGGTTAATTGAAGAAATTAAAAAAAGTAAATGACTTATGATGTCACTATTGCATTGTTGTGAAGGAAAATTGTCGTGTGCTTTTTATAAAGAGTATAGATTTTTTGGTAACTTTTTTTAATCAGGATTTTTTGCATACGGTTTGGTTCGGTCCGGTTCACTGACTGAAAACTGACAAAAAATGAAGAGAGTGCAGTTTTGCCTCAGTTACTGTTAGTAACAACTAACAACTCAAAATTCAGTATGCAGTAAAATGAGCATCATTCTTTTGTTAAACTACAACAACATCTCAAATACTAACTTATGTACATACACTACTCATTATTACTCACATTTTCGTTCTCTAGATAGCCCAAAAAAATAGAGACAAAACTACATTTTCGATCCGAAACTCAGCTACAAGATGTTATTTTTCGATCTGTAATCTAGAAAACGGAGAAAAGGGTTCAAAGAAACCCCCTAGATTCTCATCAATGATAACTTCTTTTCATACGACACGAATATATACAGCGTCACGTGACTAGCATGTGAGGAGATTTTTCATCATCGAGGCGGGATGGTTGGGACGACACCACTGGAAAGATCACTTCCTACAACACTGGAGGACACATAAGATGATGTGTCTCTAGTCAAGAAGGATGATGAGGTTGGTGATTGGTCACTGTATGAGGCAGCAGATGGTGAAAATATGGTGTCAGCTGCCGGCATGATTTTGATTATGTTTTCAAGCTCCCTCACCACTTCCAGCATTGCTGGCCGCTTATCTTGCTTGTCATAACAACATCTAAGGGCCAAAGCTAGGAACCTCTCTACACATTCCGACGGATAGGATCCCATTCTGCTGTCTATAATGGAGAACATCAACCCAGCCTGATGAGCTCGATTCACCTGACAAATAAATATAATTTTTTATGATTTTTTTTGGTATAAGCAGATGGATCACAGAAAGAGCAGTGGTGTTTTAATGTGTTACCTCACGAACAATGTTTTTGCCATGTGAAATTGGCAGCACACCAGTCAAGAGCTCCAGAAACACAATCCCAAGGCTATAGACATCGCTTTTGTCTGTCAACTTACTTGTCAAAAAGTACTCTGGATCCAGGTACCCCTGCACGTATGATTGGTTCCAAAACAAAAGTGTTATGGAACAAAGCATACTTCTTGGTTCTCAATTTCTCACAAAGGATTTGAAAGTAGCAGATATTATTCTTGATTGATTTCAAGCTTTGCAGAATCTAAACGTACCGGTGTTCCTCTCACAGCTGTAGATACATATGCAGGTCCGGTCCCTTCAGCATCCTGTAGAGGAGCAAGCCGTGAGAGTCCGAAATCGGCTACTTTAGCAATAAGGTTGGAGTCCAGAAGTATGTTGGTTGCTTTAATGTCTCGGTGGAATATGGGAGGATTTGCCTCATTATGGAGATAAAGAATGCCTTTAGCTGAACCCAATGCAATCTGTAATCTCATACCAAAGCTCAGGCTTCCCTTGGCCTTAGCTGTCATATCACAGTAAGTACAGAACTTAAGAAGAAATTTCAATGCAGAATTAGCTAGATGAAACTCAAACTGCAGAAAGAAATCATGTCCCGAAATGGGGAATGATGAGAAGAACAATGGAAATAACCAAAGAGGCATGGATGAATAGAAGGAGCCATTTAAGAAACTGGGAATGTCGGAAATTTCGTACCACAAAGCCAGTCCCTTAAGGTACCATTGGGCATGAACTCATAAACCAGCATCTGCACAAGCACCGAGAACATAATTTGATTAATGATATTTACATTCATGTGATTCTAATACATTGAAGCACTCAACCAGCATCTGTACAAACAAAAAAAAACCAGTTGCAACTTGGAAGCAATGACTAATTTCCCCAAGACTGAAAACCTCATACCTGCTCCCCTTCTTCATCACAATATCCCACCAAAGAGACCAAGTTTCGGTGATGTAATCTCGATAACAGTTCTATCTCGGTCACGAATTCTTTTTCACCCTGCAAGGATCCTTCTTCCGCACGCTTTATGGCTACAATTGTGTCATCAGATAAAATACCTTTGTAAACTTTCCCATAACCTCCTCGTCCAAGTTGAGTTGAACTATCAAAATTCCCGGTAGCTAGTGTCATTTCTTTGAAAGTGAAGGCCTCTACGCCATCAATTTTCATTGTAATCTTGGAAGCTGCAAAGAGTGATAATAACTTATACCACTTTCTAGGATGATAAATTGATAATCAACCTGATAGTATCTCCAAATTTAAGCCCCATTCATTTAGTATTCAGGACTTACATGAATGTCTCCTAGAAGGTGGTCTGTGTCTGTCCCGGTGTCTCAAGTATCTTGTGATCAGAAGCATGACAGATGCAGAAAGAATGACAAGCGAAGTAACTGCCCCTGTTATAATAGCTGCCAAAATTCCCTTCCTAATGCCCGTCCTTTGTGGCCCAACGATCACTATAACAACGATATAAGTGAAGTTACCATGACGCAGAATGAAATTAAGAACAAGAAACCTGCACTCAACCTGATTCTAAAATAAAATTAAGAAACAGAAGAGTTATGACATGCAGGTGGAACATTGACCAATATACTCATAGGCTAGTGCTGGTAGATGAGCAAATAGAAAAATGCAGCATAATTTCATAAATCAGACCAAAATGACTTGAAACGAAGATGTCCAGGCTAAAGTACATACTATTTGAATAAGGTCCCAGCAGAGTGAAGTTGAGAAGCTCATAAGGTCCAAATAAATCAGGAAGATGAAGTTCCCACGATGCTAAAACTCTTCTAATTCGATCAACCTCACTAAAGTTCAATGTATATGAGGGGGGATTAATGAACATAGGGAAAAGCTTCAAACGCATCCGTAGACGAGGTCCTTCTTGCCAGACAAATGAATCAATTGATAATTGATAAAGGGCCAAGTCGAGAGCACTAGTTACGTATGTTTCAAAGTACTGAATATATGGAGGAAAATAAGAGAAACTAGGGCTTTTCAGACGATATTCAACTATTATAGGTGATGCACAAAAGCATGGCACTGGGGAAGATGGGACATATTCGTAGAAATTATCTGTTGGGCATTCTTTACTAAGGCAGGTCATTGTTGGAGTTGAATTTGTTGAATTATCAGGGATTCCATCTCCTCCAGCTTTGGATTGACAGAACTGGCCTATATTTTGTATGCTTGCATTCTTGCAAATAGGATTTCCTTCAAGCCTGAGAAAAGCTGCAATAAGTGAGAATTTGAAGTTCTAGAAGTAAAACAAGGTATACTTTTGCTAATAATTTTCATTACAGGACATAATTTATGGGCAAGTTAACCACTCCATAACATGAAAGCAAGCATAAAATTCCCAATATATGCCATTGGAGAAGGGAAATGAAAGATGAGAAAAGAAAAAAGCTCCAAGGAATCGTAGCTATATCCACCTGTGTTGAGAATACAACTATAGAACAAAGTGTGTTGCTTTTTAAAATTTGGTAACATGTCTCTCCTAATTGAAATTGTACCATCCATGCCACTTTTAATTTGCATGCAATTATTTTGTGCATTTCCTCATTTCTATGAAACTAATTAATCAATATGTGTATATGTAAAAGTCACCATTTTTAATTGCACTGAGAAAAATAAGATGTCCAGCTATAATAACATCCTTAACAATGCAGAATTCTTTTTTCTTCTATCTTCTCCAATAAATCTAGAACAATATATAAGAAACAACTCTAAAAATATGGATCTGATTGAAGCCATTGCATTGGAAACATACCTCAAGGTGACATTTGCTGGAGGATTTAGCTCTTCCAATATGTTCGAGAGTGAATTGTTCCGGAGATCACTGCAATATTCAGCAAACTTTGAAATAAGTTCAATCTAAAAATTTACACTAAATCATTAAGGTCCTCAAGCTTTAAATGTTAATGCTACTTTTTTGGCAAAGGAATTTACAGTGCAAGTCTCGCTTTTGTACTAAAAGATAAGTTCCTCCATATAGCAGGGACAGAACCAGTCAACAAATTATTCTCGAGTGACCTGTAATACAAATGATTACGGAAATCAGATCCAGTCTGCATAGAAGCACAATACTATACTATACAAAATACAGACTTAGGGAAGTTAAACAGATTCTCACAAGTTCTGAAGTGAAGGAAGATCAGAGAAACTCTCAGGAATAGATCCATTAAGCTGGTTATCTGACAGATCACTGCAATAAATAGCGAGGATTAAACAGGATAAGTTCTTAAGTTACTCAGATTAATCACAGACAGTGATATGTAATAATTTTTTGTGTCACATTCATTTAAAGTTAAGATGCTGATGCAGGAAGAAGTATAAATAGAACAAGTTACAAGTTTACTTGGGCCATTTGCATACATTGTTGTCATATTGTGAGAGAGTCTATGTGAAGGTATGGATCCATTCAGTTGATTCCAGCTTAGATCTCTGTGAAATGAACCCAGTAAAAGGTTAGATAATAGAGGTATAAATTGAAGAGTAAATAAATGCATTATAGTGTCTATTAATTCACGGTTGTTGATCCATCTCTATACTTACAGATAGCTAAGGTTAGGTATCCTGCTAAAATCAGGAATTTCTCCCTGCAAACTACAATTCCTAAGACTTCTGCCAAATCAGAAAGAGGAAAAAGAAAAACTATTAGCAACCCTTCCAAGCAAATTTATGCAACATGTAATAAACACAAAATTAAAGCACTTATAACATCTCGAGAAGTGGAAATACTGGATTTCAGAGGTTATTGCATATCAGTGATATTCTAAAATTCCTATTGGAATTAGTTGCACACGACCTTGATCAGCAAATTAATGAAACTTGCTTATAGTCCTAATGTAAAGCAGTATAAACATGAACCATCGATTCAACAAGAGAAAAATACGAATAATAAAACTTACATTTTTACTAAGTGGGAAAGGTTTCCATAAGAAGCTGGAATCTCAGTCCCCCTGAAGTTGTTGTTATCAAGTTGACTGCAAAATAGAAAAGAAAACAATAATTTCCATCAACCAAGAAGAAAATCTCGTCAAAATAAAACAGTTTTAAGATCATACAAAAGGAAACAAGTTAGTCCGAACTAAAAATCCAGACAGTGTTGGATTAGGACATACATTACGGTCACGTTTGATAAGTTGGACAATTCTGGTGGAAGATATCCAGATAAGTTATTATTATCAAAAAGCCTGTAAAAGTTTGTGTCAAGTAGACACCATCAGGAATCAGTCAAGTAGTATCAATACAGAGCAATTTCCCTAAAACACAAGGAAATAACGCTTTAAGAACTCACAAATGAAGAAGAGTGGGTAGTTTAGAAAGCTCAGACGGAATTTGACCACTGAAGGAGTTGTTGTTCATGTGACTGCAAAGCAATGTACATGCAGCTGTCAAACATGAGAAATATAAAACGCTAGCCAACTTCAAGTAGCATTTAGCTTGAACATGTACTTACAGATGTTTTACATTGACCAAGTTAACAAATGATTTTGGTATTGGACCTGACATATAGTTTTGGTCAACTTGTAGCCTATTTAAATTTGAAAGGTAACCAAGCTCATCAGGTAAAGAACCGGATAATTTGTTTCCACTCAAGAGCCTGCATACAAATGCATCACAAAATTTTTTATGAAAATTGTGTACTGTAAAACAGAAAATTATGTTGATATTCCAAAAACAAGTGTACCCAGAACTATAGGTTGGTTGAACTCAACTTACAAGAGTTTCAAGGATGTCATGTTTCCTATCTCCTTTGGTATAGAGCCACTTAATTCATTCCACATGAAATCTCTTCCGGAAGAGAGGAAAACGAAATACAAACCATTAGAAAACAACTAAAAGGATAATCAGGAAAAAAAAAACCTCCAAAAAAGTGGAATCATAGATCAATTTTTGAGAGGTCAGACTCACAATATTAGAAGGTGAGATAGTTGGCCGAGCTCAGGTGCTAAACTTCCTGAGAGATTCATATTCAGCAGTTGGCTGCATCAAATCATAATTAAGAATTAAAACACAGTGCCGGTAACGTAACAGATGTTCTGGAATGGAAAAGGTAAGCAATATGAAAAAGGAATACATACAGTTCCTCAAGGTGCAAGTATCCATCAGCCCCAACAGTATTAAAACAAAAAACTCCAGTCCAATGAGATTTACAAGGATCCCCGTGGTTCCAGTTCTTGAGATGCTTCCTAGGATCAATTAAACTGCTCTTAACTGCTCTCAATGCATTGACTGCAAAAGGGCACAAAACATACTCTTCAATTGAATCATATAGCAGTGATTGAATTGCATTGAATTAAAGCTGGATATAACAAGTAAGAAATATAGCATATGTGCAGCAAATTCACCTTCAGAAGGATTTGTAACTTGTGCAACCGCAAGGAGGACGAAGCAAGAACACAACAGAGCAATGACACATCCACAGACTCTCATTCTCAGAATTCTAACAACCTATGGAAACAACCCAATGAGCAATTTCTACAAAACTTGCAAACAATAAATTCAAAATCTCAACTTTCTTTGTCATAAGAAGTAAAACTAGAACATGCAACAGAACACAAAAAAAAAAGATATCAGGAAACAGTTGGAAAACTTTTCTCAGTTTTCAAAAGAAACATCATACTTGACACCATAAGTGGTGGACTTTGAGGCTTTGTTGTGAGAAAAAGATAATGCTCAGGAAGCACACACAGTTCCAAACACAAACATTAAGGCCGAGTCAATGGGAAGGCTAAGGATGGTGAAGTCTGTGCACAGAGAAAGAAGGCCTGAGATACATCATTTTCGTCATCATGAGCATCAACATAAGTTGTAAAATTAATTATGGCGTCTTCGATCGTCATATATTGTTTTTTATTTTATTATTATTTATCAACGTCATAGTTTGTTGAGTAAGGTTGGTCTTTGTTTTCTTTCGTTTAATGTTTTTTAGTTTAAGTGGAAAGAGATAAGACGAGAGCAATGGTACATGTGGCGTCTTCTTTGCATCTGCTTCCAAATATCTCGCCTTGAGAAAGTGAGTGACTGTGAAGGCAATGGCATTTTTCTCTTCGAGAGACGTTGACTTTTCTGTACCTATTACCTAAAGACCACTACAAAATTATTTACGCGGATTTCCACGACCTCTCTTTTAGTCTACTGGTGGACCAAAAAACCAACAGGTGGACCACAAAACCAACATATCTTTGTTTCGGGTGATCTAGTTTTGGAGAGACTTTCATGCATCGGCCAGATAAGTTTTTTACGTGTCATTGTATTATTAGCTAGATAAGTTATAAGAAAGTTTTTATGCGAATTTTGGGACTATATAACGTATTTTTGTTAAGTAATCGTTCATAAATCGCACTTTTAGCATTTTCGTAAGCAATCGATCATAAATCACATTTATGTCAAGTAAAATAGTGAACATACTTGGTTTGTGGTCGTAAACATTGAAAACCATATTGGTTTTGGGGTGAGTTGAGTTGATATCGTATTCATGTCTGATATTACCTTGTTTTGAACTTCTATTTAACTGGATTTCTAATATCAACTCTAGCTACTAAATCTTTATTTCACAAAGGATTTTAATCCATAAAAAAAATTATATCAGCAAAAGATTCGAGTTGTCCTTAATTTGGTGTCCCATCTCTAGTTATTTGACATGTGTGATATAACTTAACAGAGAGTTAACTCTGTTAACTTCTTTTTATTTTTGGCATTAAAAAAAATAAAAACCCTGAAAATACCAAGTAAAGGAGCGTACGCATCCCTGCAGTAACCCTAGTGGTCATTGCCTTCAAGGGCCAAACTCAATGCCCCTTCGATCCCATGGAGCAAGTGCAAGTAGATCGTGCGGTGCCTTCGGCCGTTTCTACGTGGGCATGAATCTGGGTTGTGGAGAGGGTCTTGTTGTTAAAGATGTCCAAATTTTCTATTTGTTTTCTACTGTTTTGGGAGTCATCTTTGGGTTTTGGAGTTTGCTTATGTTCTTTTGGACTCTTGATTCCTTTCTCAGTTTTGTTTCAGCTCGGTCTTGGAATGTCCCTTTAGTTCTGGCTTGTTATTTGCTTTGGGTTTTGGTTGATTTTTTCTTTGGGTTTCAATTTCATTTGATTTTATGAACAGAGAGGTTGAATAGGAGTGAGTTTATCTTCACTTTGTTTTCTCATAAATCAAACAGTCTCTTCATCGTTCTAGCATTTGTGTTAAGTAAAAGATGAGTTGGTTTCATTTTGTGATTCGAATGTCTTCTTCTTAGGGATTGTGGTTTTTGAGGGATTCACTGCACCTTTATCTGGGGGATTTTTTTAAATTTTTAAAGGAGTTTTTTAAAGATAAAATAAAATAAGTTAACAAAGTTAATTTTTTGTTAAATTATATGACACGTGTCAAATAATTAGAGAATGAACACAAAGGGAACACCAAATTGAGACAGCTGCATAAATTGCCAACTTCAAATTGCATTATGATATTCATTCTATTAGTATTTCCAGTTTAATATTGCTTACAAGTTACCACAAGTTCCAGTCAGTGGCGTCTCTAAATCTAATTTTGACATTTTGTAGAATTTATTAATGAAAAGAAAATGAAATACATCTCTCCTTGACAAGGACTCACTAACCACACAGAGCAGAGGCAGCCGCCCTCCAAAAATATCTTGAAAACTGGCAGTGTCTTTTCCTCAAGGGATGACAAAATTGGTATTGTACTGTAAGTCATGTTGATACGAAGACTCCAAATTGTGCATTAATACATGACAACCATCTGAACCGTGCATTATACTTATAGATAGATAGCTCTTGGAGCACATCTGGAACATGACCTATATATAGAAATTTCAAGTTTAAATCTGACATCTGCATCACCTATTTTCCTTGCATCTGATTCTATAATTTTGTGGAAATGCAATCATAAATATAGAATTTTTTTAAAAACAGACTTGAAATTCTGAACCTGGCCATCCAGGCATCCAATTACCTTAGTTTAAAAGAGCAAACCAATCGCACGTTATTTACTTTCAACTTTAGAATTCTGAAGCAAGCATACTTCCAGACAGACTGTGCTTAAAAGTAAACCCTATACTTCCAGACATACTTTCCCGGTAACAGGTCTCTCAAGAACGCAAGTGTTCGCATGTCATGTACACAAAATTTCAGCACTAAACCAATGATAAAAGCACATACATACTTGAACTTCTCTAAGTGATGACTAATACTTTGGGTACCAAAACATCCCTTTAATGCCCTCTGGGTCAGGTTCAAAACCCAAATTTTGATAAAACTCCACGACTGCAATGACAAAGTAAGAAAACAGAGTATGAGTGGCAAATTTTAATACAAGTTTAAAATGCTAAAGCAGGCAACACCCAAAGCAGGACTTGTCATAGGAAGGAACACTGATATAGAGTAGGATTGGTGGCAAAATATTTATGTTGCCACGCTGATATACCATGATTACTTAAGAAACAGACTACCAAACCCATATGCATGCACGTGCAGATGCACAGACTAAATGCTATAAATAACTGCTGTTTTACCTTGACTATCTGCAAACAGTGAAATATTTCCGATGTCCTTCTGCAGAAGAGCCCTTATAAGCTTTTCAACAAGGGCTTTTCCGAGGCCTTGGCCCTGAATGATAAAGACATCATTAGAAACAATCAAGAAAACATGTCATGTAATTAGTGCGTAGGTCCAACAAACAATCTTCAAGTATCATCATACCTGATAACCAGGATCAACAAGGACATCCCAAATTGTGGCATTAAAGGCATGATCTGATGTAGCTCGAGCCATTCCAATCAACTTCTTTTGGTCATTCCTCTCTGTCAAATAACTTCTCCAAGTACACTAAGTGTTCATCAAGTAGTTTTAGACGTAGTAACAAGCATGGATATTAGATTGGAATACCAGTTGTGCGAAAAAGAAGGTTACTGCAACAATGCCGTATCCACCACGTACCTGATCCAGGTGATTTCTGAACTGAATGCAAAGTGGCTACCATGTAGCTATTTTTCAAAGCTGCTGCTAGTTTCGACAGTGGTCTCCGAGGCCAGCCTACCTATTAAATTTACATTAAAGTTATTTAACTTTAGCCAGTGGGTATAAGATAACATTTTCAAAATTCGATACTTCATATACAGCAAAATAATAACAGACCAAACTTTACTGAAAGGTCAATCAGGTAAGATACATCTGCAATAAGTGGACTCCTGACCTATGAAGAGTGACTTAGACACAATTGCGAATTCAAAATCATTAACCTTTCGATGCATGTGCAAAAGAAGTAGCAATGGCAGTGTAATTACCTTATCACAAAGGGCTTGAAGATCATACACATCAATATCTCCACCAGAAGAAAATATTATTTCTTCAACCGTTCCATCTGGTTCAGTCTTTTCAATGAGAACAAATTCCTGAGGCAAAGGTTCTTCTTCCTCTTCTGGAAGCACGGAGGGGGGTTCTACTACTTGTGTTGTGTTGTTGTTTAAAATACTGCAATAAGAAGTGAGTTAAGGACCATACTTTTCTGTCTGTATGTGTGATAAAATCTAATTTATTGCTCTTCTAGACTTCAGTTAGTATTAATTTAAAAACGACATAGTGGTACAAGCACATTACCAATAGGCATCTAACTCTCATTCTATTTAAAAGTGTCATTAATCCATAAAGTAACATTCTTTCTAAGCAAGTTAAGTGATGAAGTGCTCAAACCAATCAATGGCTTCATATTCGACCAATTTAACATCAAAGCATTATGTAACTATAAGTTCTTTAAAACTCAAATTGTGTTTCTTGCTTCAGCAAGGCATCCTTCCTTGCAGCAACATAACAAATGCAACATTCCAATTCAATATACCCGACAGAAATTCTTCCACATTCAGTTTGTGATGTGTGTGATGTGTGTGCATGTTTGACATTTTGTAAATGTATGATCAGTGAAAATGAGTATCTCCAATTACCCAGATTTAATGGATTCCCAAAATCCAGCCTTGAGTTGATATGTCTTATGCACCCTGCTTGCTGCAAAAAATACAGCAAAAGGGTAAAACTTTTCCATCCATAGTTCACATAATAATGAGAAATTACTAAATTTTAACACTCAATATGCAGACAATGTGCATACCTTTAGCAAGCTTCTCACTTATATTGCAAGGAAATAATAGCTTGTTTGATGCCTGACGACACAATTCAAATGAAACAATTGGGCATCTGCTACGAATTCAAACGAAAAAGGACATTATTTTCTTCAACCCACCATCATAAAGTAACTAGAACCAAATGGTTACTCTAAACAGATTCCAAAACGCATTCTTTTTTGTAATTAAACGCTTTTCAAGCTAAGAATGCTCATTAGAATGTCGTAAGCTTGATACTGAAAGCAACCTATAAGTTTACCAAATTTCCAAACCGATAGTTTGATGAACTGAAATGGGTTGCAATGAAGAACTTACAGAGGATAGGAAGCGACGGCACTGAGCGTACGCATCTTTCTTGTTGTTGTTGCTGTGGAGCAGAAGCTATGGCTTGTGTGAGTGACTGTGACTCTGTTGGCTTGGATATTGCCCTTTAGAAAGGTATACAGGGCAAAGCTACTTGCTTTGCTATCAAAATTTCTGACCTGATATATCGATCGGCTATGGCACACAACTTTTTCTCTTCCCTTATCGCCCTGCCTCCCCTTGTATATATCACATAAATGCCACTTTATGCGCTAAAAATACAAAATTGTCAAGTTAAATGGTTTTTTTTTTCCTTCCTTTTATTTATTTCAATCATTAATTTCTTGTTCTTTTTCTTTAAATAAGTACTAGGGATAGGGGCAAAAGTGGTTTAGGTCAGCCAGTTAAGGTAATATGGCCGCCCCCTTGCACCCGAACCCCCTCCTCCTAAATTAGGATAGTTAAGAACATCACAATTTTAATTATATATATATATATAAAGAATTATTAGGATTTAGTCAAAGAAAGTAAAATTATTTAGGAAAAGGTCAAAACCCAAGGCAAAAAATGAATTGCATTTTGACATGATTTACTTGCGGTTGTACTAAGAAATAACTATACAACCGCATACATGATTTGTTTGCATTTGTACTAAGAAATAACTATACAACCGTAAACAAATCATGTCTAGTCATAAATAATTTAATGAGACAAAGTAGCTAGGTTATAACCATGAAAGTTAATCACCATCAGTTCACAGTCAAAGTCCAACCATTTTCCCAAGTTCAAGTTTTAATTATTATTTACTTAGTGAGCAATTAGTATTGAAATAATTTTTTTAAGAAAAAAAAATTAATTACTATTTATTAAATAATATAGTTTATGAAGTTAATTAAAATATTTAATATTAATTATTCACTAAATAAATAATAATTAAAACATAATTACGATTGAAAGTATTTAAATCATAATAAGATATTATTTAATTACTAAAAAAAATTTAAAAACTATTGACATAAAGATACTAAGTTTATATGTATTTGTTAACCAAAAAACCTTTCCCGACGAAACTTTGCCGGAATATAGCTATCCCGGCGAATCATTGTCGGAATAGATCTATCCCGACAACAATTCATTATGAGAGGTCTAATGCGTAATTATTTGCCCATGACTTATGCTGATGAAAGTTCGTAGGGAGAGGTTTTTGGCTTTTTAAAAAAATTATAAAGGCATAGCCACCCAGCTATACTCTAAAAATAGAAATTTTTAACTGTATAGCCAAGCGGCTAAGCGGCTATACGCCATAAATAGAAACTTTAAAGTATAGCCGCGTGGCTAGACTCCGTAAATGAATTTGTCTTTTTTAATTACTTTAATTAGTAGTTATGTTTTAATTATTATTTACTTAGTGAATAATTAGTATTTAAATAATTTATCAAAGATAAAATATTAACTACTATGGGGCAAATCTGGAAAGGTAAGTATTTGCAATTATCACAGTCTGAATCTCTGATCATAATCCCTTTTCAAACTGCTTACACTTCTCTTTCTCATTAGGAACCAACTCTGGGGCAAATCTGGACAACTCATTAAACATGTGCTCATACTCTAACACAAACATTGCCCTCTGCTTCAATCTCAAGAACTTGGCTTGCTTGGCATCTCGGTAAGAGTGAGGATAAAACTACTCATGAAACATCTGCTGAAATTCCCCCCAAGGAATGGCAGTAAGATCAACATAATCTCTCTGAACTGTCTCCCACCAATAAAAAGCATTCTTCTTCAAGTCGAAGGTAGCCAAACGAACCCGATCTTCATTGGGACACCTCATGACTTCAAAAAACCTCTTTAAGTCTGTCAACCAGCTTTCGGCTTCCGCCGGGTCGGCACTGCCTAAGTAATCACGAGTTCCCATTTGCCTAGCTCTTCTAATGTCTGAGGTTTCATTGTGGTATCTTCCTTGTAGGGCTGTAGCAATAGTTTGAGTAAATTGATCTAGTACTTTCTGTAGGTTGGGCTTATTCTCACCCGCACCCTCACCAACGGGTGAAGGTGGTGTGGGTGGATTTAGCTCACCATCCCCCTGAGGGCGAGTCCTCGGTCTCCCACGTCTATGAAGCATGATTCTATTAAAAAAAGAAACAAGAGATTATTAGTTTCAGGAATGCACGTGAAGCATAAAGTCCGAAGGAAAATGAACCTAATGCTCTGATACCAAGTTGACAGGACCCGACCTGAATGCACCTTGGAATCCTTGTCAAACCCTGCTGCCATTCCGACATCCATGTCGGGCCCACTTACTAAATAAACCTTTCTCCCCCCTATTTAGATAAAAGGGGTCAAAACTTCTACCGAAATTTTGGCAGAGTCTCCCTTGAAAAATGAGCATTTACCCATTGATCCACCTGTATAAAAACATAGTTTATAATTTCCAACTTCAGCACGCACAATGTATAGCACACACAATTTACAAAATGGCCTCTGGCCTCAAGTTCAACCCTAAAAGGGCGACATAAGAGCAATCTAAGAATTTCTTTAGTTTACATATCCATGAAAATTCAACATGAAAATAAAAATGGAAATCCTACGGTGCAATCGGATGTTCGAGGAGAGTTGCTTAGCTTGGTTTCACTAAACAGAAATGTGAGAGGACAAAAAGAAGGTTTTGAACATACTAACTCCTCCGTTTGATGAAAAACGATGCAATGGAAATCATTTATCATACTAGACTTGCTTTGAAATCTTTTGAAATCTCATACACCCAATATATATAATATAAACCCACACGCATGTCCCTTTCCCATCCTTGTACCCATAACACACACACAAATATATACAAACACACCATTATTCTGTACCAAGGAAAAATAATCCAACTCGGGGACTGTTTTAACTAGCCCACATGGCAGACTCCTCAATACTTATGTGGTTAGGGACGAGCAGTCCAACCAGGGGACTATTGCTCCCCAAACATGCACTGCAGAATCCTCAATGCCTGCGCAGCTGAAATAAACCTTCTTCATGCAAACCCGCCCTCCAAGGGCCTTCAGCGCACCCAGCCAATGGTGCCCAGATCATCATCCTTAACATCACCACCACACGCCGACATTTCTCATCACACATGTGGTTATCATTCAATCAGAACCGGGAAGGTAAATATTATGGTCAACACAATATCACACCATCCATATATGCCATATCAAAGTACAATTCCTCAACAATAAATCCGTATACATATTCATAAGCATATCACAATCAAATCCATCATACCTGACCATTCGTCATCAATGCTGATAGTATCATAAGATATAATAAAAATCCATACACTTAACCCAAGAAAACCATATTCCAAACAAACCAAAACAGAACCATTCTCAATCAAATTCATTTATGCATGCCATTTTAATATTTGGAAAGCAATTCACATTTGAAAACAACGTCCATTCACCTGAAGCCTGAGCACTTATTAGAGAGAATACATATGTTTGATCAATTAACATACTCAATCACGACTTTAATTCCAAATATGAGTTCTTAGGGCCATTCAAGTACTTTCCAAAGGTTTAGACGGTCTCGAAAGATTCATGGTCAGTGGTTTGGTCAAACTTCCCATTTTGGTCAACTGGGCCCACGACCTCTGATTTCCAATCCGAAAGTTCCTATAGGTCCAATAAAGTTTACTAAGTAAGTCCCGAGGGTTGAGTCTCAACCGAGCGGTCGGATCGCTCTTGATAGCACAATCGGATAGCAACTATTTTACCTAACCCTAGAATTATTGATTCGGAGTATCCTAGACTCCGATTTTCGATCAACCAGTTCCTACACGGTCCCAGAGGTACAAGGCACAAAATATTTGAAGGTGAGACCAATCGAATGGTTCAAACCTATTGAACCTGGATATCGCCTAATAGGCGAAATATCCGTTCGATAGTCAAACGGTATCCAATCCTTAATCCGAGCATACCGTCATGCTCAGGACAACGTAAGGAACATTTTGGAGCTCAATGGGCCACCACTAGCCACTGGCAGTTGTAGGTGTCTAGAGAAATTTTCGGCGACCAGAAAAACTCCAAATCGCCTGCCAATACCTAAACCCTTAGATCAACCACACCTAGGGGAACGTTTTTTAGTCTTGGACCCCGGTCAAAAAGTGGCTGGAATAGTATCAATCGAAGACAAACCCGTGAGGGTTTTGGCCGGAATTTTTCGACCTCCAATTAGCGGCTATGGCCACCATCGACATCGCAAACCTTAGGGGAAAGCAAAAGGGAGAAGAAGGCTACCTGTTCCAGGTGGTGGCGCGGCCTGAAGTGGCCAGAATCGTCGACGTCAATTATGGCAGTTTCTGGCGATTTTCTCTCAATTCCAGTCGACAATCCAGTGGTTTTCCACACGAAATTGGTTGGGATGAGAAGAGGAGGTCGGGCTAATTCTTTTGGGACTGGTCTCGTGGCTTGAGATGGCCAGACAACGAAGATCACAGGCCAAACTTGGCAGGTTCTGTTTTGATTGCGAGGGGGAGGAGAGAGATAGAGAGATAGAGAGAGAGAGAGAGAGAGAGAGAGAGAGAGAGAGAGAGAGAGAGAGATAGAGATAGAGATAGAGAGAGAGCGCGTGCGTGTGATGGGGATAAGGGCAAAACCTAGTTTTCAAGTGTTTAAATCAATTTTTGAAATGACCTAAATGCCTTTTTAGTTTTCAGACTTTTTCTCGATCGTTATAACTCAGTATTGAGTGTGCGGCCTGTCCACGAACTCGTATCAACGAGCTCAACGCAACGGCCCAATTCAATTCCCCAAAATCATTCCCAAACAAAAAGTGACCAATATACCCTTACCCTCAATGGCAAAAAAATGTAATTCCCTAATTAATAAATAAATAAATAATATTTATCTGGTTCGGGATGTTACATGTAGTCAACCGAATTTGTTTCTGTTGTTCAATGATAGTCCACCGAATTTGTTTCCGTCTTTCAATGGTAGTTTACTGAATTCGTTTCTTGTTTCAGTGATCAACAACTGAATTCGTTACTGAGTTTGTACTTAATATTGTTTTTTAGATATGAAGAGGACTCGCAGGAGCGTGGCGAGTGTATATTGTCCTTTACTAGGCCAGTCATGGCATTAGGGGAAATAGTTGTGTACATGACATACCCATGTTTATCAAGCAGTTGAGACCTTGCAACAGATTTTAGAGGGTACAAACATACGGTCTACCATGACATATGAACATTGTCATGGTTAACTGAATTGCTAGCATGCTTGTATTATAACTCATGGAACTTTGGTTGTTTTGATTAATTTTTGCATGTTTGTATTATAACTCATGGAAGTTTGGTTGTTTTGATTCATTTTTGCATGTTTATATTAGAACTCATGGAACTTTGGTTGTGTTAATTAATTTTTGCATGTTTGTATTAGAATTCAAAATAATTATTGAATAAGTTGTGAATAGATCACTATAGTACATTGCACATTCTGTTCTAACATTGTTGCCTTCAGTAGCGGCGTCATATTGTTTTTGTTCCTTCAATAAGAGTAAGGTTAAAATAGCTTGCATTAAATTTGTGGTCGACAATAAGTTACTGAAAAAATAAATATATCTCGGTTCGTTGCTATTGAATAGTAGGTAAAAATCGGTAATACATCATCGAACCCTGTTCCATGTTACGGTGGATCTCCACCGAATCTTAAGTTAACGGCCAGTCAAATACAACCAAATAGGTTCAATGTTTCAGTGGCATTCCACCAAATTTTCCTATCGCGTTCAGTACTGGTGTGCTCAACGTAACCATCGACCACCATGAAATCCTAAACTTGAAAATTGCCAAAAAATAAACTCATACCTCATTCGAAGCCTCTCTAACTTCAGTCTCACCCTTCATGAATAAATACAATATATTTTTTCACCAATATAAGCGTATAAACCTTGTTAGGGTTGTAGGAACATGATGGTTTGAGAAAAAAGTCTAACTAGGGTTGCAGGAACATATGTGTGGTGTAGTGAGCAAATTTTAATTTTGTTTGTCCTTAACAGTAATTATGTACAAGGGTAAAATAGATTATTCATGTTTAAAATTAGTATGGGATGAAAAGAACAAATAATGGGGTGCAAATAAAATCACCCTTTTCATAATCATGCGAGCTTCAAGCGACTTATAAAGTTTTTTGTTGTTGTTGCAATTGTATCTTGCTAGATGTTTGTCTCAACAATTTATACACGTGATTAAAATAAAGAAATTGTTGAGACGGACATCTAGCAAGATACAATTGTAACAACAAAAAACTTTGTAAGTCGCGTGTAACATCCGTGATTATAAAAAAGCCTCTCACACGAGCGAAAGCGTGTACAGAAAGGCTATTATATATAAAGTATTTGGAATAGGGCTTCTATTAGGTTTGTATACGGCTCGAAATGCCTCACTGGGCATTGGCCCTGATAAGCCATATTGGGTAATGGCCCCCCGCTTATTGGAGAACATGTTACTTTTTTGGGTCAATAGACCATGTTACTTTTGGTCTTTATAATGCGGTCAATAGAGACCACAGGAAAGAAAAGAATATGTTGAGAAGTATTATTAATTTGAGTCTTTATTTTTTTAGGATTAATTACATTTTATTCTCTTCAAGTTTATGGTCATTATTGAAATTGGTTCTGAGGTTTTAATTTCATCAATATAAAATCCAACGTTTGTAAATCTAACCAAATTACGCACTTTATCAACTTCGCCGTTTAATTTTCTGTTAAATTAGTGATATGACATGTAGAATAATCATTTTTTAAGCTAATGTGTTAAAAAAAATAATAAAGAAAATGACAATGACGTGTGTAATTTGATAGCAATTTAATAGAAAATCAAACGGTTAATTTGACAAAGTGCAGAATTTGGTAATATTTAAAAACATTGGGTTTTTAAATTAATGAAGTTAAAACAACGAGATCCATTTCAATAATGAACCTAGAGAGAGTAAAATGTAGTTAATAATTTATTTATTTATTTATTTGGTCGAAATCATTTTTTTTTTATGAACAAAATAATTTTGAGTCTTTGATTCATAATAAACAAATAATTGAGTTCGAAGAAAAAGAGGATGGAGCATGTACTTGCAACATCTCTCTCTCTCTCCAATAATATCATCTTTATTGAGTTCTGCGCCACTTGTGTCCCATCAGTCCATGCCTACCCTTTTTAAGCATGAGTTTTTTCTGTGTCTAATTTTATTACTTTTCTCATTTAACAAAGACATTTCATAAAGCAATTTCATAAATATAAGAAAAAGAAAGAGAAGAAAAAGACATTTCATATAATCAACGGCATTCTGATGTGGTGTAAAAAAAATGTGTGAACAAATTTACTTTCATGTAATTTATCTTAAAAATTCAATGTTATTTAATACATGTTTCAATGAATATAAAACCATGCAATAATCCATATGATAACGGACGCAAAGGTTTTGCAATGCGTTACGTCCGTACGCCCCCAACTTCAAAATTCAAAGAGTTCATGTTTTTGTTTTCTTTCTTCTTCTTTTTTCTTCCTAATTCATGTTTCATATTATTCTTTCTTTGCCAGAATGGCGTGAGGTCTGACACTGCAGATTTAGTCTCAAAATCAGACAAACATTTCTTTTTCTGTTTATCTTCAAAGATAAAATTAAAAAAAAAGAACAAAAGAAGAACGCAATACAAGACAAACGAATGATGAAGAAGCAAAAAAGCAAAAGGTAGCCAGCGAGCCCCGTCTCTGTTCCCATAAAAAGAAGGTAATGTTCCAATTGTGAATTGCTCAAAACCAACAGGTTATTTAGGTAAAGCAAAAAAAAGAGGAAAAAGATCATATTATTCTCCGAGTCATTGTGATGATTATGATGAATGATCCACAACAACACTGTTTGAGATTCAGCTGCTGGTCATTTTAGAGTGTGAATGTGAATGAATGGCGATGGTTTCTGAGAACCCTTTCTCTTTTTCAAGCCGCTCTCCAACCCCCAAGCTCTGCAGCTCCTTCACCACTCGGTACCCTTAACTCTTCTTCTTCTTCCCTCTGTCATGTGCATTTGTATGTATATATATATATAGATCCAGTGCCCCCTTTTGTACTTGATAGTTCTGTCTTTGGCATGTTTGAACATCTTTTTTTGATTCTTGAACGTGGGGGCTCACAGATTTGGTCAATTCATTACCATATTAGACAGAACAGAACAGAAACATTTTTTAAATTAATTAATTAACAGAATATACAAAAGATATAACATTTTTAAATTGATCCCCTTTTTAATTAATCGTTTCTCCAAACATTTTTGCTTTTGTTTAGAAGAAGAGTTGAATCTAGGATCTACCCTTTACTCCATCACATTGTCGCTTGAGCTGAATGTCTTTAGCCACAGGATGTTTTCAACCAGTGTTGATTCTTAGTCAAAAAGTGTGCTGTTAGGACATGAGGTCTTGAAGCTGTGCTATAGTTTCTGCATGAAATCTTGGATTTTTGCCCAACTTGTGGATTGCTTGTTCCTTCTGCAATTTGGATTGGATTTTTTCAATTGAAATTTTTTTCCCTTATTTGCTAGTCATATTCTAGGATAATTTATGTGATGTTTCAACCATGCTGGTTACTCATTACTGATATTAGAGGTTTTATGTGCATGTAGTATCTTTTCAGATGTTGCCGGGGACATTACAATTGTTGTCGATGGAGAGTCCTTTTTACTGCATAAGGTAATTTCCTCTATATTCAAGATGAAAAATGTCTGTTTTCTACGCACAGCTTTGACATCTTATGCTACAAGCATTGTAGCCTTGCATTTTTCTATTTTGCTGATCACATTGTTCTATTTTGCTGAAGTTTCCACTGGTGTCTCGAAGTGGAAAGATTCGGAAAATGGTTGCAGATGCCAAGGATTCAACTGCAAAACTGGAGCTGCTCAACATACCAGGAGGTCCCCAGACATTTGAACTTGCAATGAAATTCTTTTATGGCATCAACTTTGAGATCACAACTGCAAATGTTGCCCATCTGCGCTGTGCTGCAGAATACTTGGAAATGACTGAAGACTACAGGGATGAAAACCTTATTGCGCGAACGGAGACTTATCTGAATGAGGTTGTAGTTCAGAGTCTTGAAAAGTCAGTAGAAGTCCTTTCCACCTGCGAGACGCTACCTTCTATTGCAGAGGAGGTTGGGATTCCAAGCAGATGTGTGGAGGCCATTGCCATGAATGCTTGCAAAGAGCAACTAGTATCAGGGTTGTCTATGTTGAATTGTGATGATGAGTCCACAGAGCTTAAAAGTGGTTGTCTTGAGTGGTGGGTGGAAGATCTCTCACTCCTAAGGATCGATTATTATCAAAGGGTTATATGTGCCATGACAAGACTAGGTGTTCGACCCGATAGCATTTTTTCATCTTTGATGCATTTTGCTCAGGCATCCTTAAAGGGGATTGGGAAATGTCAAACTTGGAATCCAGGAAAGTTGAAGCCAAATACTGGCATGGCAGAACACGACCAGAAGACTGTTGTGGAAGCCCTTGTAAGCTTAATGCCAACAGAGAAAAGTTGTTCGATGCCACTGAGTTTTATGTTTGGAATGCTGAGAATGGCAATCATGGTAGATGCTACAATAGCCTGCAGGCTTGAGCTTGAAAGGAGGATTGCTCTTAGGTTGGAAATGGTTTCACTTGATGATCTCCTTATACCTTCGATCCAAGCAGGGGGTTCATTGTATGATGTTGATACGGTTCATCGGATACTGGTGAATTTTCTGCAGCGGATTGAAGAAGAAGAAAGTGAAGATTGTGGATATGAGTCTGAAGGACTCGGTTCTCCAAGTCATGATTCATTGTTGAAAGTTGGAAGGCTTATTGACACATATCTAGCTGAAATTGCTCCTGATCCTTACCTGAGCTTACAAAAATTCATTGCTATGATTGAATTACTGCCTGACTATGCTCGTGTCATTGATGACGGGCTTTACAGGGCAGTTGACATATATTTGAAGGTAAGTTATGAACTTTTATTATATCAGTCTCAGCATTGCCAGATGGTATAAATCAAGTACAAGAGCTGATCCATATTTAGATTGAGTTCCTTTATATAGTTGTTTGACTCTATTTCATTGCTTCTTATTTAGGTTCATTCAATGCTAACTGAACAAGAATGCAAGAAGCTCTGCAAGTTCATAGACTGCCAAAAGCTCTCTCAAGAAGCCTGCAATCACGCTGCAGAAAATGATCGACTCCCAGTACAGATGACAGTGCGAGTTCTGTATTTTGAGCAGCTCCGTCTGAAGAATGCATTGTCTGGAAGCTCAGGAGATGGGCTGCTCTCGCAGAGAATAAGCAGCGGTGTACCAAGTGCAGCCATGTCCCCACGAGATAATTATGCTTCACTAAGGAGAGAAAACCGAGAGCTGAAACTGGAGATTTCAAGAATGAGAGTGAGGCTGAATGAGTTGGAGAAAGAGCAGCTGTTTATGAAACAAGGAATGATAGATAAAACAGGAAATGGAAAAACTTTCTTGACCTCACTCTCTAAAGGGATTGGAAGGATTGGAATTTTTAGTGGCCAAGCAGGAGGTAAACCAAAGAAGTCGGGTAGGAAGCCCCGGGCCTCCGAGGGGAAAACTGGTAGGAGTAGGAGATATTCGGTTTCCTAGGTAACATAGAAGGTTTAGGAGTTCATGTTCATCATCATTGTGACATTGGCACCTATAATGGGGGCCATGACACTATCCTTATGAGCATAAGTCCAGGTGACCCAAGGGTGGTTGACCTACACAATGTCTCAATTTTAAGGGAGCCTGTAGTTTGTACCACATTTACAAGGAGTAGGGCTAGATGTATCCCACCTCATGTGATCTAAATGTTGAACAAGTAGTTTATTGACCTTTGAAATATCAATTAGGAATTACCTTCTTTTCTTTCTCTCAATATCTGCTAGTCTTTTCTAACACTTAATGATTAGGAGTTTATAGTTTTCAATTATATGCAACAGACTAAAGTGCAGCTAAAATTAGCTCAATAATGTGACATATTATGAATTAGCTTGCCCCTAATAACAATAATTTCAGAGGCAGCTAAAACTATGCTGTTATTGTTTTGGAAGCAAATTTCATAATCTCAGAATTAAACTGCCAAACCAAATAAGAACAAGTACTGTCCAAGAAACTCAGTCAAGGCCCCTGCTCTAGTACTTCTCCAGCTACAGGTAGAGAGAATTCATGATGCACTGGTTTGTCCTAAAAGGCGCTTCCGAATCTGCAGAGAAGAAACAAAGAAGAAAATAGGTGAACTAATCATGCATAGTAAAGTTTTCTGTTCATAGTTTCTTTTTCCTTTTCAATTCTGTTTTGCTGAATTAATGTCCAAATAGAGTTGATCCATGAATACCAACCTCGGGCAGCTTCTGTCTGAACACAACATCCAATCGTGCGTCAAGGGTGTTTTCACACACTATCTTTCCATCTTGGGAGGCCAACACCACTCCACCAGAACTTTCAAATCAAAACAACAAAAAACAAATGAAACTGGTGACAAGCAGCTTAAGGCACGCTGACCAAAATGTCCTATCAGTTACACAATGCACATATATGTATGTGCACAGGTTGATGCAAGAAGAAAACAGATGTGATGAACAGAAAAGATTTACCAAAAGGGCTCATGAGAGTCGCCACCTTTCGGAGGAGGTGGGAGAAACACGCGATCGTCGATGGTGACTTTGGGGAGGGAAGCACTGGCTTTATCAGCATAAGCTTTCTTTGCTTCCTCCAACACAGACTCAACAACTTTCTTGTCAACCTCTCTGCACCGCAGCAACACTGCTGGCTCCTTCAGCCTCATCAAACTCTACACATATGAATAATTCAACACTTTTTATCAAGTACTTGAAGTACATTATATTAATTTATTAAAACATGCAAGTATGACGGTTATAGATAAACTATAAAATACCTGAACAATCAAGTCTTTGATGAGCTTCTTGTACGCCTTCTTGTCGTTTGAAACACGCAGAAGATCCTTGCCAGCAGCTTCTTTCATGGAGTTTACAATGTCATCCTGTGCTTGAAGAACTTTTATACGAGATGCATTCAGCTGCATCGAGTATTCACTATGCACACCCAAAATTAATTCCATAATTAATCATTAATTTCCAGATTAATTTTCTTTGTGAGGAGGAGGATCTAATAGAACTCACATTTTCTTGCGCACATCCACCTGCTTTGCCTTGCGGTCATACTCTTGCTTGATCTTTTTCTTGTCAGCTTCAACTATTTGCAGCTTCTCAATGTTAAATTCCTGTCAACATATAAAATCAATACAAAAAACAAAAAACAAAAACCCATGATTAATTAATATAAAAGGTTAAAGCAATGCCAATGTTCGAATTGGTTGCCATGCATGATGCATGCAAATTAAAATTGGTGGGGAGGGAGAAAGGGAGGACCTCCTCAGCAGAGACAGATATCTCATTGGCTTTCTCTTCGGCCTCTTGGCGGATGAATCTGACCATCTGCTGAATCTGCTTCGAGACATCTGCATCGTTCATCTTGTCAACAATATTTGTTCTGTTTCTCTGATAAATTAGAGATTGAATATGTGCCTAAAGTGTGTTTCTTCGACTCAAAGAAAAAAAAAGTTGAAAACCAAAAGAACACAATAATACTCTTTGAACAATAATTTGAATGAGACACATAGGTCTACTGCGAAATTTCGTCCGAACTTTTTGTACGTTGAATGCTTCCAAAATTCCTTATTTCCCGAATCTCTATCTAAGTTCTAACCAATGTTTTTTTAATAATAAAAGAATTATATTAAATGTTTTTGACGAATAAATTATTATTATTATTTTCAACAAAACATATAGGCCCATTTGTGAATTCATCTGGGACTCCACAACAATACGCTTCTATTTGGTTATTGAAATTTGGGCCTCGTAGAGTTTAGATTTGGGCCTCATATTTCTTTTTTGCCCTTTTTCTTTTAAAGAATTTTTTTATTGAAAGGACCGATAGTATACTAAACTCACACACAAATGTTAAGACTCGAACTCAAAACTTTATTTGAGAGAATAAATATTTCAAATTACTATATTAGTGGGTTTTTTGCAGGGCCTCATATTTCTTTTAAATTAGAGTTGAGTATGTCATGGGCAAGTGGGTATATTTGAAATTTAAAGATTGACTTCAGAAAATTTTACAAAAAAGAAGAAAGAAATTAAAAATTAAAAATCCTAGTGGGGGTGGGTTTTATATGTTTGTGGCCTTTGTGGCCCACATGACTCAGCCTTGTACTTTTCTAAATTAGGAAGAAAAAAAAAGAAAAAGGAAAGTCCAAAAAGGTGAGCGCCTGCACCTTCCGAGAAACTTGACCTTTTTTTTCTAATCATAAATAATTATGGTAATTTTGAGAGTATAATTAAGGAGCATAAAATACATGGGATTTGGAAGCTCTCAACTCAACAATGATTTTATTTGTTGATCATGTAAAATTTATAACTCCAAAGGCATGCAATGCAAGCAATAATTTATGATACAATTCTGATAATTTGGATATTTTTTGTAAATCAAGGAACAAAATACATGGGGTTTGGAAGCTTAAAGGTGCGGTTGCCCACAAAATCTCCCTGTAGATCACTCCACTGGTCTCCTATATTTCCCCAAATCTTGTAACCTTCTTCTGCCAATTGCTTCCGAATGCTTGATTTGTATGCAACTGCACCCTGTCCTTTGTAAGCTGCAGTCCTGTAAACCCACACACACACGCTTAACTAAAATAGGTACATGCATGATAATACAAGATAGTCATACTGTCATAATATCTGTGTAGTGTGTGTGAATTTAATATATTATCGCATCTCTCAATAGAAAAGATCCTAAAAAAGCACACTTTTTTTGATCTTCTTGATGAGAAAATTAAACCAAATCAAGATTGGTAGGTGTTGACATTCATAAATTTTTTCTTTGATAATTTGTTGTCGGTGATAAGATTTGACCGTGAGATACCCTCTAATCAATAGAAACTAGAGATACCATTAGATCAAATGGTCGTTTACACGTGTTGGATAACTTAATATAAGCAATGAGTATTTCAATAGGCCATGATTAATTGGTGGTTTTCCACCTAAAAAAGTAGAGACTTTTCTTTGCATGGTGACTGACTCGGATAATTCCAATCATATGACTAATTTTGGCATAATAAACATGATTTTGTGGACTTCAACCCCACTAATCAATTCGAGATTATTCCTCCAGTAGATTTTTCTTTTTCAAACGTCATATACGAATGTTAATTCTTACCTCAAAATCAGCCGTTCATAACCAACAAATCCCTGATTGTGCAAGTTTTCAATAGTGACTTGGCCAAGGGTTTCATCTCTTCCTGTGACCATGAACACCTTAAACCCACTACTCACCAGCTTGCTAAACAGTCCTATCATACCAGGAATTGCCGGACACCGTCCAGACATTGCCCATGCCTTGAACCCAGATGGGTCATAGGGATCACACCTACACATATATCACCAAGTGCCCAAAATCAATTAAGTAAATACAAGTTAATTAAACGCGTAGTTTAAATTCACAGATAATATAAGTATCAATCTGGCAACCTAAGTATGGCAAGAGAATATTATCCTAGCTATATTACCCGTATCTCTTGCTCTTGTAGTAGAAGACATTGGAGATGCAAGTGTCATCCACGTCCAAAATCCAAGCGTCCTTGCCATCACCGGAGAGAGCTATGCCATTCACATAACTCAGAATCTGGCCAACGAGGAAATTGACGTCCCGGTTGTACTGCCCGCCGATCATGTAGGTTTCAACGTAGCGCAAGCACTGAGTTGGCACCGTGCGCCATGCACGAACATTGTCGGCCTCCACAGCCAGTCTCCAACTCAAACAAAACTCAGCACCCTCAACTTGTGGCAGGCTTGGCTTAGGGTAAGGCTTCAAACCAGTTGCCTTGGAGAATAAGGTCAGATACACAAGTATAAACACCTCCTGAGTCCGTTGCACCATTGCTCTAATATTCATATGTGCAATTGCCTTCATCTACAAGAGGAAAATTGGAAACATATATATAACAACAAATTAAATAACAGCTAAAATAACAAATAAATAAAAAAGAAACACTTATATGGTTGTGGCTGATGATGTAATTAAGCAAAATAAGCACGAGATTAAACCTTTTTTTTTAACAAAGACTGAGGCAACGAATAGCGTGTGGTAGCCGGAGGGAACAATAAAAAAATCCAAAAATAAAGCTTGAAAAGAGGCTAAAGTTGACGAAATTTTTGTGGGCAATGGGTGTCGTTTTCGTGGCTTTAACAAAGAAATGTGTTTTGGGCAAATGGCATGTATGAGGCTTTTATAAAGGGCTCAACTCAACCAATTTGTTTGTTTCTACTTGTTGAATACAACTTAAATACTTGTGAGTTGTGAAGTAATTGCACATGAACTTTCAAGTCATGAACTTGACGATGACCAAAGACTTTATATATAACGTAAGTTCCACGGCTGAACTGCTAGGCAATTTCAAAGTAAAAAACCCAAGCAATTTAAATAAAAATAAATAAAAGAAAATTTGAAGGAATATATCCATGTCCACATTGATAAGGAAGCTGGGCATAAATGTTTTGATCGAATCACCAAAAACAGGATAGAGCTAAGGTTTGAAGAGAAGTTATACTTAATGAGGGGGAGTAAAAATTATTATTTAAACAAATGAGGGAATAAAAGGATGGTGGGAACTTATTCAGCACAAAAACAATATATGACTTTAGATCTCTGGTGTTGTGATTTCAAAGGAAGGAATTTTTCACCCTTCTAATTATGAGTGGAATTGAAATTTCTTGCCAACATTATTAGGTTGAAAAGAAAATTGACTTGGGTCGACAACTTGTTGTGTCAAGCACGACTACGCAATGCAACCCCCCACAATCAATTGTCAACAAATGATCGGACGGTTCGAATTTACATATAGATTTTATGATTAACTTGTAGACGTATAATTGTTATCTATTCCACATTTAATTATTTTTAAAAATGCAAGATGAATGTCAAGGAAGACCAATGCATTGATGAATATGTCACAAAGCTACGTATATACGATGAAACTCACACACATCAACGAGTGATAACTAAACGAAAGCAAAACTCCTAACATCTCATAACTGATGAAAGTAAAATCTCATATCTTCATAAGTTGGAGAAAGACGATCATATGCGCTAACATTAAGAATGAGAAAGATGCATGAAAATTATATAATTAACCACAAAAAATGGGTAAATATGCATATTATGTGATTCCAACCTGAAATTAGTATCATAGTTATATATAACAAAAACAATCTCAATGTTGTAAAAAAGAATTGCAATTTTGCTGGATGTTAGAGAAGCCTACAAACTACCACCAAGTAGGTGTTTGAAGGTGAGAAATGACATGAAGAATGATGAAGATGGATTTAGACATAGAATGAATGAAAGCATTGGCATAGACCCTTTAAGTAGCAAAAATGTTGAGTGGGTTGGTGTCAGAAACCATGAACAATTGTGAGATGGTGGATATTGTCATCAGGATTATTGACACGTGTAAGAAGGAGTGCCCCAGTGGAGCACCACCTAAATTAAGGTCCTATATTCTAATAAACAGAGATGAACTGTCGAGGTTTGTGGGGAAGGCTAAACCCTAAAGTGGGAATATAGTCATAGCCCACATCTGAACACATTTGGTATTGCATTTGTATTGGATCATTGTGTTAGCGGAATGACCAAATTTGTAAGAGAGTCTCTCAATTGGTAATTGAGTACGTCTATATACCACTTCCACAATGCACCAACCAACGACAGTTTGTGTGTGCAATCCAATAGAGAAGAATATAAACACATACAGAACAAAGACTTTTTTTTATATATATTTTGTGAGCAAGGTACATATTTTGTGGAACATAACGTAACGCATGTTGTAAGCACATTTCAAAGCACTAGTGTACCATGACTTAATGAATTTCTATTGGACATGTAGAGCTACCACATATAAACAAAATCTAAAGAGATTTAATTTACAGGTACATTGTGATATTTTGTATGAACATCATACACATGGAATTTTGGGGGAGAAGAACACAAGAAAGAAAAAAGGTAAACTTGAGAGAAGTAGCATATATAGTCAAAACAGATCTTGCCATGTAAAATGTAAAATACAAGAGATCTTCAGAAACATAGGTGCTCGGAAAAATATGAGAAACTTACATCAATGGCTGTACCATCTCGAACTGATATGCAATTGAAACTTTCTCTATCCATAAAGGATTCAAACTATTCAGTATTACTTCAGTTCTCCCTAATTCCTCTAGTTACCATCGCTTTTTTTGGCATAGACAAGACAACGACCATGGGATCTCACTCTGAATCACATGATGATGCAGTAACTTTTTATCCTCCATTTTAAACAGCTAGTGGTCATATTACAATATCTTAGTTATTATGATAAACAGGTATAAAGAAATGGCAGAATAAAAAGTGCTGATAATAACACTTAGCTAGTGTTTTAATTACTAATGATACTATAAGTAAGAGGTGACATGGATCGATGTATTAACATACCTTTGAAGTGACGTCAACATCAAGTAAGTTAGATGCGGACATGGTTAACTGTAGCACAAAAAGGAAATACATGATTACACACATTCTAAAGAATGAAACGCAAAGGTCTAATGGTATACAAAAATAAAACAAAAAGTTAAAGACAACTAAAGCAAGGGAACCAACCAGGCGTTTTTTTTTTTACCATACTCCTCTCGTTTTGACCACTCCTTTCTCTCTCTCTCTGAAAGCCCGAATTTTTTTGTTTCGTAGCAATCAAATTAGAGCCCAAATCTAAACCTTAGAGATCAAGAAAACAAACCCAAACCTATTTACCTCATAGAAACACAAGAAATCATAGCAATCAAATTAGAGCCCAAATCTAAACCATGGAAATCAAGAAAAACAAACACAACCCATTAGCTCAAGAAATCAAGAAAGCAATTACCTCACGGCTGGGAATGTCAATGTTCTCAGGCTTCACCAATTTCTCCTAGCATGCAGCTATCGTTTTGCCCGGTAAATAACCATCAATTCTGGACCAGAAGGTCTTCTTTCTCTCTCTGAATCTGCATGCCAACTTGCACAGCAAAAGTTCCTCCTCCGAATTCCTAGAAACCATATTTCTGATCTCATTATAATTTAAGTTAAAATTTCCTCTAAAATAAATTAGACATAACTAAATTAGAAATATTTAGCTCTAAACATGTAACTATTGAATACTTAGTTGTTGTATATACTTGTATTTTCTATTTCAGTCCCAACTTTACAATTCTAGCTCCACCACAGAGTCTAAACAATCGAACCCTTTAACCCAAAACAAACCAGTAAATCAATTCTTCAATCAATTCCCATTTGGCCACAGCATTCGTTAAGAAAGCAATCAAATTTATGGGCGGCTTTGAAATGGAAAATGGAGAAGGAGGAAGCGAAGACGTTATTGGAAACCTACCAGAAATTAAATGAATTGGGTCAGAGAAAAGGAAACGAGAGGAGAACATGCACCTCCGTTTGTGCTTTAGCAAACATGTGATGTGATATTTTCCTGGAAGAAAAAGTAAGTGCATGTTCTCCTCCTTTGGATTGGGTCAGAGAAAAGGAAACGAGAGGAGAACTTGCACCTCAGTGATATTTTCCTGGAAGAAAAAGTAAGTGCCCGTTCTCCTCCTTTGAATTGGGTCAGAGAAAAGGAAGCGAGAGGAGAACATGCACCTCAGTTTGTGTTTTAGCAAACATGTGATGTGATATTTTCCCGGTAGAAAAAGTATGATATTTTCCTGGAGTAAATTCCAATGGTACTCTAATGAGATGGTTTGGCTTTAAGGTATGCCATAAATATGCATGATAACCAATTCAAAGGAAGAGGCTCAAGGGGACCAATACGATGTCTAAATAAACCACCATTTGCATATTCTTTTCAGTAGATTAGAGGCATGCATGTAACAACACGAAAAAGGGTATGAAATAATATTTAATCTGTTTTGTGGAATGATGTATGATGCACATTATAGATTTTTGTGGCTGGGCCGCTGGGGTTTGTGTAATGCACAAAACGCCTAATAGTTTATATGGGTATGTATGTGTGCTGTTGTAATAATTTAAAGATACATGAATGTAATTTTTTTTATAGGATCTTTTTTATTGAGAGGGGTGATATTTTATTAAACTCACATACGGATGCTAGGACACAAATTCAATATCTTAACCTGAAGAAATGAATACTCTAAACCACTACACTAGTGGATCCTTTGCATACATGCATGAATCTTTGAAGAGGTGCTGAGTCGTTTTAGATTGCTCTTCCACTC
Source organism: Prunus padus (assembly GCA_024362665.1). Lineage (NCBI taxonomy): Eukaryota > Viridiplantae > Streptophyta > Magnoliopsida > Rosales > Rosaceae > Prunus > Prunus padus. The sequence continues at coordinate 3,861,541 of JANFAM010000019.1, forward strand.
TTTCTTTCTACGGATAAGATAGTGACTTTGCATCAAGCATTGTGTCCCATATTTAGAGTGTACATGTATCTAAGAAGATACTTAGCCCACTATTTCCCAACACTTGTCATATCCCAATACCAACTGCATGCTTTGGTCCTTCCACTGTGTTTCTATTGACTTGCGCCCATGTGCTCATAAGTTAACTTATATGAAATGCACTATTCCTACTTAACAATCATTTTGAGCATTGTGCTACTCTCAGCCATGCAGTTAACTATAATGGGTCGCACATGAACCACGTAGCAGTGCAAGACTAGCAGTCGACTGAAGAAAAGTTCACCTATTATAAAGGATATTTACATACGTTTCATGTAAGTTTTACCGTGTTACGTCGATACTGAACATTGAGCTTTATATATATAGTTTGATCACATAACATGTTTAAATAAAATACCATTATGCAAATCGATACTAAAACCTGAGATATATATAAGCTTTATGTATAGTTTGATCAGATGCTTAAATAACATACTATTATGCAAATCCATACTGAAACTTGAGATATATAGTTTGATTATATAACATGTTCAAATAACTTAACGTAATGCAAAATTTGGGCACCTACAATTTATACTAGAGTCCTAACCAAACACAACTCCAAAATGATCATTGCTATGCAAGCCTCCAAAGTTAGGTATATTCACTACTACAATAATTGGGTTTGGACACAAGTTTTATTTGTGCTCTTTAATGCAAAAAACCACAGATATTTGTGCTCTATGCCAATAACCACGCTGCAGCTACATTTAAATTGTCGGTTCTCTCTGTAGAAGTTTCCATTGGTTATAGGGCACAAATTTGTCGTCAGTGTCCAACTTTGTAAAGCACAAAAAGTGATCTTTGTGCTTATTATTCTGACGAGCTAACTCAATTACTTTGTCATTGATTGGACTGTTATAATGGCGCCACACAACTTAACAATTGTGCTCAATACTGAATATTTTAGTTATAAAAAAATAAAATAAAATTTAAAGGCCAGTGCGTACGAGTTACACTGGATTCCACCCCATTCACATCTTAACTCATACAATTAATTGTGTGTGAGTAAAAATCATTGAAGATTGGTACCAAAACAAAGCCATTCTTCAAAACCGTATACAGTGAAGTATATCAACCAATTATATAATCAAATTTACAAGTTAACGCAAATCTAAAACATAATATGAAACAATACAAAAAATAGTAAAGATAAGTTGTATAACAATAAGGATAACTAACTAGAGTAACTTTGAACATGTAGAGCATCCAAGTTGAAATCCTCCAAAAACCTGGTTAATGCAAAGCCAAAAACAAAAAGTAGTCAAGATAAGTTGTATAACAATAAGGATAACTAAGTTGAAGTTATTAAAGTAAAAATTCATACAATTAACTGAAGCTTTCAATTGCCCCATTCAAATCCAAGGATGACCTGTTCTTACCAGGATCATGGATGAAGCTGTTCAACGCTAGCATAGAGAGGGCTTTGTCTTCAGTGTCCTTGGCAGACTTGAATATCGATAAGAAACGTTTGAGCAAGCAGACTCGGGCTGCTCCACGTATTCCTGTGTCTGGAAGAACATTAAGCATGTGTGCGAGCCATGTGGCTGCCACAAAGCATGTTGAACATAATTCTGCATATCTGCTCTTCAAGCCTTCAGCTAAAGCCTCAAAAAGTAGACCAAACTCATGGCTTGCTAAAACAAATGCCATTTTTCTTTCCCAATTCTCAGCCGCCTTCTCTTCCTCCTTCTGATGTCAATCAGAAAAAGGACATTATTCAGAAATGGATTCATGAAGATGATCAAGTTGCCAAAACTACGGAAATAACAAAAACTAAGCAATGCAGTGCAGTGCACATTTTTATATAGGTCTCACAAGGGTTTCATCTTCTCCAGAAAAGTTGCTAAGTTGATCCATTCGCATACTACTTTTGTAACTTTTGTCAAGGCCAGGATGTTTGAGAAGGAAAGCCCTGGTAAGAGGCTTTCCAGAAATGGTGAACCTCCCTTGCAGCGACATAATTGTCTCAGCAGCAGCAATTTGAGCAGTAGGGAACTCCACATTTCTGAGACATGAGATGAGAACATCTATTGCCTCTTCACGGAATATGCTCATCTTTCTCGGCTCTGCCTACAAATCAACCCAATAAATTATTAACTGACAACACTAGTACAACCAATTAGTTAATGCTAGCTAGGTAGTTACTTAAATGCAACACGACTAATTCCTGCAGTTAATAATCCTACAACTAGATCAATTCAAGGAAAGATTTCATGAAGTTCTAGAATAGACGAAAGAGAGAGAGTTCCAAACCAGAAGATCAAGTTGAAGTAGTAGACCAGCCACAATAGGACACTGGTCTTGAAGTGTTGTCTGAAGATAAATAAGGAGGGTGTGCATTGTGCTGAGAGGGCCTTCATCCTTTATGATATGCAGGATTTGTTCATTAAATTGGTGGTTCTATAACTTGTTTTGCATATGTTCTTCTGAATTGATCAGTGTTGGTAAACTTTATTCTTGTAAATTGGTCTTTCTTTTTTGCAGATTATTAGAGACACTCACTTATCAACCATTAATTTTGGCTATGCTCATGAGATTAAGACACTCACACAGACTTTAATTATGTTATCATATCATAGTGGAACTCAAAGTTCAAGTACAGGTAGCCTACAGAGTCTTCACAATATTCACCAAATCTCATTAAACAAAATTCATATATTCACTACCCAGGAACGAGGAGGCTTACCTGCATACCCAACATTCAGATGACAGGAAGGAAGGCAGAGCAAGGAGCTACTCACGTCCGAGAAAACCCCAAAATTCAACTTTCTCAAGCTATCAAAATAGCCTACAAACTGAAATTCAATGTCCCTGCCATAATAAATACCCAAACCAATTTGTAAATTTCAAAACACAAAAAAAAGGCTAAAAAATCCAACCAAGAAACTGTGCAAAAATATAAGCAAAATTAAAACAGGGATTTCCTGACCCTTTTTTTCAGCAACCAAAAGGAAGTCCCAACCTAAAATCAGAACCGAACAAATATGTCAAAACTTATACAGGCAGACACGAACCCACAAAAGCTACAATTAATTCTTACCTTGTAAATGAGAGAGCTAAGAAGCAGAGAGTGAGGAAACCCAAGCCAAAATCAATATGCAAGAGACAATTTAAAAAACAATAAACCAAATCAAACAAAGATCAGATCCAAAAATCCCCAAAAAAATAAATTCAAACCATCATTTGGACTCAATCCCAGATGCAGTGAGATCCGAGAGAGAGAAGGAGGATCTGAGTGAGATTGAGAGATTGAGAGAGAAGGGAGGAGGTGGATCGAGAGTTGACAGAGAGAGAGAGAGCACGCGAGAGAGCGCGAGAAAAAAAGACAAGAAATTTGAAAACAAGGAGAGCTTTAGGCATGGTTTAAAGTTTTCCATGCCTTATTATCTCATGAAAATTATTAGTGAGGGTTAATAGAACTGAGCACTTTGTTATTTTTAAAAATATAATATTAAGCACAAATCGTTGTAAGCCTGTCCTAAAGTTATTTAACATATTAATAAAATAAAAAAAATTGGCATTTCCACAAAAACTACTTCTTAAAAAATATATATATAATTATTAGGCACCAAAGTTGTCTATTTGTGCTCTCTATAGGTCACGAAAGTTGTGGTAAATTAATTAAGCACAATAATTTTCTTCTTCTTTTCAAGTTGGACACGAAAATATTGTGTCTTCTCTGCATATGACACAAATACTAAATATATGTGTTCAATATCCAAAAAAATGACATAACCATTTTTTTTTTGTGGCCTTTAGATCGTGGTTTTTACCCAATTTTTTAGTAGTGATTGGCTCTTTACTTATGTCGTGTGGTTGGTTTTGTCGGATTATCTTTTTGAATGTCTCTACATGAGCAACCATCACATGGCTACAAGAATTCTAAAGTGAGGGCCTTATACATGACCCTTATGTGATGCTATATTTCTTAATCGTTTGATCAAATTGATTAATTATTTGATCAAATTGATTAATTATTTGATCAAATTAATTAATTATTTGATCAAATTAATTAATCTGATTCAACAGTTATAAGAAAATACTTCAACTAAGATTCATAAACATCGTTGTCCTAATGGGTCCAGTAATAGTGGGAGCTTGTGATGATTTGATAGGTCAATGGGCCACTCGTGACCGTTTTAGGCTTTATTGATAGGTATATATAGCCTTGTGTGTGGACTGTTCCTGGAACCGCTCTAGCCTCTATGGATTGATTAAAGGAAAATATTAGAGGCACTAACTTTGACTAATCCGCACCAACTCTCTAATAGAACATGTGACCTGCCAGATAATGGCTCCACCTCTATTGCAGTGCATTAGCCGGGTTGTCTTCTGACCACCCTTGATTAAAAGGAAATGGGTTTTTTAAAATTTCACGTCCCTTAGTAATTTCATTTGGGTTGTTTTGGCAACCCCTCCTCAGTAGACACCAATAATTGTCTCAAACATGAATATCATATGCATGGACTAAACGGGGAGTGTGTCCTTTTATGAGCCAAAGTTGAACAAACTCATCTAAAACGCATGCGAGTAATGTAGAGTTTAGCGACCCAAAGTGGACAATCTTTTGTTAAATGGTCATCAAAACTTCATAAATAAGGGATCAATTAACTACTTGTTTTCCTTTTCTTTGCTACATTGGTAATGTCAATGTTAACACTAATTGCAACAGCATGTGTTTTTTTTTGGAGAAGATGAGTCAAGACTCAAGAGTACACGTTATTTGTAAACAATGTGGTTAAGTTTTATTTTATTTATATTTATATTTAATTTTTAGAGAAGGTGTTTATATTAACATGTAAGACGATTATCATTTTGTTTTTTGAGTAGAATATGAATTAAGAATACATATTCTTTGTAGACGAGGTGAGTAAGTTAACTTTTATAAATAATTGTCAATCGTTTATGTATATGAGATTCATAATAAAATAATTGCTTACGCATATATAGATGACCAACTCTTATAAGAGTTTTTATTTTATTATATATATATATATATATCATATAGTTCCAAAATGAAAAACCTAATTTCAAAGTTAACAAATGTGGAGATTCCATCTCCTTGTTTAATAATTGTTTACAAAACACCAAAATGGAATATATATATTGAAAAAAAGGAAGTTGTTGGTTATGATGATAATGATGGTTACAGAAAGATAGCAACTACCTACTCAAATAAATACAATGGATTTAATTGTCTAATCCATTTTCCCTTTAGATCTTTTGGTAGGTTGGGGGTTAGCTTTTGATCTTCCTTGAAGGATCTGCAATTACCAATAAAGTCTCTTGAGGTAGGTCCAATAATATGATATGATACAACTTGTAGGACCACATCGCTACATCTTTAATCTTAACCACAATAGCTTCTAATTAGATACACCAATTCTCAAAGTCCTTCAAAAAAGGTTTCCCCTAATTGAAGCCACAAACAATTATGGGTTAAAGCACAACACATTAACATAAAGATTAGCAAAAAGGGTGGTTTTGCCACAAAAAAAATAATGACTTGAAGAATGAAGATGATGTCCAATGCAAAGTAAATCATGTCATGTGCATTAGTTTCTAGTTTTTTTTTTTTTTTTTTTGTCTGATATAGCAAAGCAATCAGAGAACTTTGAAGGCATGATATGCATTAGTTTCTAGTAGTGCCATATGAGGTTTATAGTTGTTTATAGCTTTGGTCCACTCACATGCCCTGAACATTAGATAGGGCCTACACCAAATGTGAAAAGTGCCCTTCTGCTTGTAATTTGTTCATCAGTCCCTGACACACCACCAAGAATGGAATGAGCACCTATTGGCCACACCATTCTCCTCTTCTTGAGTACAAAAAACCCAAAAACACAAAAAAGAAGTAATAGAGAAGAAGAAGAAGAAGCGACCCATTACCCAATGACCCCAAATGACCCAATGTCTCTCTGGGCTCTGCCTCCATAAGCAAAATAAAAAATTAGAGAAAAGCTTGGATCTTTAACTGCACCATCGCAGTTGCACTACAACAGATCTCAAAGCTCACATCTTTCTCTCACATATGACGTAAAGGTGAAAAAAGATATAACGTCAAGGAAGAAAGAGAAGCTCTCGATGACTTACTGTCTCCCTTTGCATCTACTACACACTCTCTCCGCAGCATTAGATCTCACTCTCTCTCACTCTGTCAGTGCAGCCATTTCGTTCACTTTGCTGAAGAAACAGAGGGAGATGGTGCCTCTCGCATTCAGGGTCTAGGCATAGAGGAATTTGGGGACGATGATGAACAGGAATGCAAGGGAATCTCTTGTCGGAGGGAGGAATATTCCGTTCGGGTCGCAGCACCGGCGAGGTCTGAGCTTGAATTTGGCTAAAGAATCCGACGAAGGCAGCTTGGATCTCTTCTCGAAGAATCGCCGGACTCTCTCTGTAACTTCCTCCGACGAGTCTTCCGATGGTACATTTCTCGTCCTACTCTCTCTCTCTCTCGCTCTCTCTCTCTTTTCAAGGACAGAAATGCCCTTGAGATGTTTACGTTGCTTTGTTTGATTCGGAAGGCAATTCGGTCATTTGATTGAATAATAACGGCGTGAGCTGAGAATGAGTCCACGAGATTTGTCGGCATCTTTTCCCAGAGGATTTAGATGCTTGATTTTGTTCACGACTAACCGCCAAACGGCGCCGTTTGATAGATTAAACGGAAGATATGTTTATGATAATTCAGTGGATTTGTTAAGATGTGATTTTGGGATTAATCTAATTGCAATTTTACAATGATTTGATTGTGTGATTTAGTTTCGGTGAAATTGGGGAGGCTGTCAGGTGGATCGGCCAAAGTGGGAAGGACTGGCATTGATGATCTGCTGTCATCTGCAGATGGGGGAAAGCACGATTATGACTGGTAAGCCTAAAAACGTTTACTTGTTGATTTTTGTTGTATTATTACATGATTATTACTTTTTCTTTTCTTTTTTTAAATTGTGTTTCACAATCATCTCTTCCACTGGATTATGACCCAGAAAACATTTTTGTAAGATTTGTTTATGCATGGGATGATTTTAATTAATTTTACTTCACATCCCTTTTTTCTTTTGTGGTAAAGGTAATGTTCATGTTGGGTTCAGAATAATTCCTTGCTTTGATTTGCTGATGTAGAATCAGCAAGTGAGATGTTCTTTTGGTGACTCTTAATTAACACTGAAGACAGAGATCATATCTGAATGTGCTGTTTTGAGTAGGACAAGGCAAAGACAGCATCACTCTGTCCACAATTAAACATTAAGTTAATCAAATCTTGTGGAATTTTATGTGCATCTTGTAACATCAGAGAATCACTGTCTGGTTTTTTTTGAGTCTCCTGAAACATTTGACTTTGGGACAGACCACTACCAACATCCTCTTGTTTTGACAAACAGGTCGCATGAAAAGTTCCTCTGTTTAATGTGAACTTCTTACATATCACTGAGTTACCCTTTTTCAATGGGTTTGTTCATGCTTGAATTGTTAGATTGAAAGTTTGATGAAACTACTTCTGCCTGATTTTTATCACCTTTCCGTGTCATCAGGCTTCTCACTCCTCCTGAAACTCCACTTTTTCCTTCATCAGATGGAAGTGAATCTCAACCAATCGTAGCTGCTCCACGAACCAGTTTAAGCAGATCAGTTTCTACAGCTAAGCCTTCAAGGGTATATCTTTCCCGGTTGACTTTATCATGTTCAGTATGAATTTCGGTTTAGAAATTAGATAGCCTCCTCCAGATTAGCAAAGAAACTTTTCAGAAAGTATGCTTTATTGTTTTCTTAATTTAAATTTTGTTTTCAGCTTTCAGTCTCACAATCTGAGAGTAACCATTCATCAAGACCTGCTAGAAGCAGTTCAGTGACTCGCTCTTCAACCTCTGCATCAATATATAACAACTATTCCTCAAACAGAAACTCAAATATCCTTAACACGAGCTCAGCTTCAGTCTCATCGTACACTAGACCAGCCTCCCCCATTACCCGCACTCCATCTACAGCAAGGCCTTCTACTCCAACCTCTCGTCCATTGCTGTCACGATCCACAACTCCTTCTAGAACCCGTACAACTTCAACCAGCTCTTCCATCGAGAAACCTCGATCAGTGCAAAGCTCAAGGCCCTCAACTCCTAGTAGTACCAGGCCACAAATTCCTGCAAACTTGAATTCACATGCTTCTCGACCAAACTCTCGTCCATCTACTCCCACACGTCGGAGTTCATTGCCTTCCTTGTCTCCAGCATCAAGTCCCTCACCTTCAGCTGGTCGTGTTCTGTCAAATGGGCGCAGTTCAGCACCCTCATCCAGACCAAGTTCCCCTAGTCCACGTGTCCGTCCCCCACCACAGCCAGTTGTTCCCCCTGATTTTCCTCTTGACACACCGCCAAACCTTAGAACAACTTTACCAGACAGGCCAATTTCCGCTGGAAGGTCCCGGCCTGGTGCTATTGTCTCAATGAAGGGGAAGCCAGAACCCCCCGCTGCCGTGGTTGTGCCAAGAAGACAGTCGTCACCCATTGTCTCAAGGGGAAGACTGACAGAGGCCCCTGGAAGGGGCCGTGTACATCCCACTGGACACCTTCTTGATGTTCCTGAGCCTCGGAAGGCTACGCATATCCCTGATCTGGGCATGAGGAAGCCTGTGAAGACGTCCACAACAACAGCTACAGACAGCACTGGGTTTGGGAGGAGCATCTCGAAGAAATCTCTCGATATGGCTATCCGACATATGGTATATATACCCTTTCCTTGAAATCATATGAATTAACTGTGAGGTTGTGAAAAACATGGATCATTTAACTCGATGAATTTTTAAAAGTCATCAACTTAAAAGTATTCTTAGCATTGTCTTTCTCTGACCAGCATCATATTATATTCATGCTAGAAGAGTAGTTTGTCTAGTCTGTTACTTCCAATTCAATAGCAAGCGATTCAATAATGTTATTTCTTAGAAACTTTACTTTTTCTTGAGCAAATTAATTGATTCTAATAATTGATGTACTATCTGATGTAGGATATAAGAAATGGAACAGGGAATGGTCGCCAACTTTCAGGCAGCACCCTCTTCCCTCAGAGCATCCGATCATCATCCACTCCCAAGCCCCAGTCCGTTCGCGGGTTGAGTGTGCCAGCATCTGCCCGCACTAACGGAAGCCTGCAAACAGGCAGAAATGGAGTCATTTCAGAGAGTGGAAACATTATGAACCGGCCTGTGGAAAATGGAAGTGAAGCAGACAGTGGAAGATACTATGCAAAGCTGAGTGAAGTGGACGTCTATGAAAGCTCTCGTTATGATGCGATATTGCTCAAAGAAGACTTGAAGAGCACAAACTGGCTGCACAGTTTGGATGACAAACTTGATCAAGGACCCATCTTTGATAATGGATTTGAGCATCTGCCAGAACCTTTCGGGCTCTTATAACACCCGAGTAAGCGTTTGTAATTTTTTTCTTTCTTCTTCTTCTTTAAGTTATATGGTTTCTTAATATGGATGAATCACTTAAAACAGAAGAATGAAGAGCCAGTACTTGCCTTTTGCAGTGAAATCAATGCATTTATTCTTGTTCATGTCTTCTGTATTTGCAAATGGCTGCACAAATTGGTTGCTCAAAGTTTATATGGGTTTGCCTAGAAGCCCAAAACTGACAATATAGAATTGTGGGTTTGCCTAGAGGCCCATCTGGATGATGGTTTAAGCAGTCTATTCAAGTAGTAGCCCAACAAGGAAAGGCCGACCCATATTCTTTATTTTCTTTGCTTTTTTCTATATATATATATATTTAAAAACTTAAGCAAGCAACCATTCAAGGAGGACCAAAAGTCAATGTAGCATGTTAGCACAACATTGACAAAACTAAGTTTTTAAAGATGATCAAAAGTCAATGTAGCATGTTAGCACAACATTAAACAAACTTCATATTGAATAAGAGGCTTGAACCAACCACTCAAGGAGGACCACTCAACGATGCCACAGTAAAGAAAGAAGGAGACCTCTTTGCTTTCTTCAGCATTTTCTAATTGAATATAAATGCAACTCGGTTTTGGATGTTTGTAGACTAGACCAAGGACTATTCTTTGTGTTTGTGTTTTGGTTTTCTTGAAAGAAAATTCAAGACCCGACTATAAATGCATCATGCGTGTGGTTGAATGATCAAAGATTCTCATTTCTTCCTCCTACAAAAATTCAAACTCATCAAAGCCTAAAGAGTTTGCAAGAAGTTTATAATTCAAATGATTAAGAGTATTTATCTATGCATTTAAAGTCACAGATTCGACTGCCCCTCTTATCGCTTTTATATGTCCAAAGGGTTTTGCCATTACAGCAAATTAATATGTCTTTGAGCTCTGTATATTTTCCTTCCTTCTAGAATCACATAATGTCAATCTACAAGTAATTAAAACAAATTGAGAAGTAGCTGGTAGCTAGGTATAATTGTGAGATAGTCACGTCTCTGCCATTTCGAAGCACATTTTGTCAATTTATACTTAAATACCATGCATCGCATTGATTCAATTTGTATTTATATATGCATGGTTTCCTTCCACAGCTGTATGGATCATGACATTTTCTGAAACAAGAAATTAAAAAAGGTTTATTTAAAGTATGATTTAGGTTGGTGGAGTTTGCTTATGACCCCAAATTAAATAATATTAATATATGTGAATAATGAATTTGTGATGTTTGGTGCGCATAATAAAATCATATACAACCAACCAACCACCACCTTAACCAAACCCTAAAATATTGCATTTGTTTGTAGTACTAATTGCACTTGATTAGTCAATGCTTTCTCCGAGTCTAATCTTTCCTTTTTTTTTTTTTTTCCAATAATTACATAAAACAGACGTAATGGACACTCATGGCCATTGGCTGAAGCCGCTGACCAAATTTTCATTGCTTTTTTTTAACCAAAGTAAAAGACCACTCACTCACCTCTTGCTTCTTTTTCTTCTTCTTTATCTTAGTGTATAATTCACTCCTTATAAATTTCATTCGTTAATTTGATGGATTATGGGTTTTTATTTATTCATTTTATTTTAAAAAACTTCTTGTTATAATTTACCTAACAATGCAAATTGCAATGGCCAATGGAAATTAATATGGCTTGGCTTATTGTACGGACAATCCGTCCTGATACTGGTGGTGGGGTTCCTTCAGAATTTGGAAGGAACTTCTTCCATCACGTGAGAATTCAGTCAAAAAAATACAATAGGTCGCTTTTCTTTTTGGTTTTTATGACAAAGGGTAACGACGTGAATTGTGGATTTTGTCATAGTAATTCAAAGTATATTTCACTATAGTCCCTTCTCTGGTTCTAGAGACTAGAGTTGTAGTAAAACTGTAAAAGCCAGGTGACCTTTAAGTAAATAAGACTTTTGCTACCACACTAGTGACCTACACTACTGGTTCATGTATTGTGAATTTCATATGCATTAATAGTCCGGTATCGCCTACACGCTGGTGAAGAACTAACTATAATATATTAATAAATAAATAAACACAAAAATAGTAAGTTACTTTGACTTAAACCTCACAATACATCAACCGACAACGTAATTACACACACAAGCAGTAAGTAACTTTAACTCTGAAACCTAAGTAATAAAGGGTAAAACCCAAGTCAGATAAAATGAGAAAATATGAGTTTGGGTGACCGTTTGAGGCCTAGATTTCCAGATTGGTGTCTAATTAGTCTAATTTCCAGCTCAAAGCTCTAAAAAGAGAGAGAGAGAGAGAGAGAGAGAGAGGCAGGTAAATGGGTTGTTGCTGTTTTGTTGGTTCATTCATGCTCTTGCAAAATTAAGAAAAACATAGTTTCGGAATATCGAGATCTGCGTTTACAGAAAACTCTTTTAGCTTCACGAACAAGCATCAAGTTGCAGCAGTGAGCTCTCTCTCTCTCTCTCTCCTCTAAGATGAACGTTAATCTCTGCGTTGCTGGCGAATCTTAAAACACACCTTCTGCTTTACTCTTTTTAATCTTTTTTGCTGCGTGTTCGTGAAGAAATGCCGTTAAAGCTCGTTCGGCTAATAAGGCATTAAACACGCTCATTTACTCACTCTCACTCTCATTCTGCTCAAGCTCAAAGCTTCCGCATTTCGAGCTGCCTTTGAGCTTAGGTTTCAGATCGACCGATTCTGCAGCTCCAATGGTCCGTCTTCTCTCCTATTTCTTCAATGTTTCAGGTGCATTTCTCTTTTTCTTAGCATTGTTAATTAACGTACATGTTTCTGTTTCAAATTTTGGGGAATTTAGTGGTTAATTTGCTATTGTTCTGCTAAAGTTTGGGATTTGGAATCGAGGACATTTAGAACCCAGTCTTTAGGTTTTCACAAGTTTCTACTTTGTATATATGAAACCAGTGGCGGATCCAGGATTCAAAAGTCAAGTAGGCGAAGCTTACATTAAAAACTCGACGGTACGAGTGAATATCATTAATACACATAAAAAGATACACCTAGCTAGACATGGGTGACGTAATGAGCCTTACTCTCAAATATGCATATCTATACACATTGGCGAAACAAAGTTTTCATGTGTGTGGGGGCCTCTCATAAAATATAAACAATAAAAATTCAAATTCTCACAAGGCATACAAAAACATAAAAAATCATATTGTCTATTCATTACAATTATAATTGTCCTCGACGAGTTTTCATATTTTGAAATCATAAAATTAAATTAAAATTCACCAACACAAGTTCACAATTGCAACAAAGGGACATACAATTACACGATAAGCAAGAAAATTTATAAGAGATAGACAAATACATACTTGGAGTTGAATAGTGATTTAGCAAATATCTCTAAAAGCCCAATAAAATCAATAGAAAGAATAAATCAAAATTTCACGAACTAAAAAAAACATAGGTAGAGAGAAAACAAGAGAAAGATTAACAAAATTTAATTAAATTAATTAAATTAATTAAATTTGATATTGAGTTTGAGAGAAAAACTCATAAGCAGTAAAAAAGTTAGATACATGTCCATCCCAAGAAAAGAGAAAAAAATGGATAAATTTTTAATAATTTGTGTCAAAAGATAATATATAATAATAATAGGTATAAACTTTGAGGGGTATGTTTTTCTTCTCTTTATTTTTTGTTTCCCACTTGTTTAGTCCAGGAGCTACGTTATAGTACTTTTGAAGTGGAGGTATAAATCATAAATCTGAGTAGGCAGCAGTGAATTTCTAAAGTGGGCCCCACAAGATTGTATTTGGGTAATTGCTTATTTGGGAAAAATTGGAGTAGGCGGTAGCCTACTTTGCCCTTGGCGTAGGACCGCCACTGTATGAAACATAGGACCGTTGGGAGCTTCGGCCAGAAGAGAATTTCACAGATTTACTTGTTTCAGCTTGCAACTCTCTCTGTTTGGTTGCTGAGAAATTTTAGGGTAAAATTAGGACTTCCTGAATAATTTAAACCTGGAAGAAATTTGCTTTCATTCTGTTTTTCTGCTAATTCTTGGATCCTGGTTCGTTCATATAGGCTGAAGTAATGAGTTTGATGAATTTATGAGATATGCATTGTTAATCTGAATGTCCACGCTCAACTACCAACATTTTTTTATTTTTATTCTAAACAAATGACCCAACTTTGTAAATGTTCTGTCAAATTTGTACCAGGCTGGAAAAGAAAAATCTCAGTGTTTATGTCGATTACCTTATGAACTAGGTTTGTCTTTTAATTATTTTAATGAAAGTTCTAGCAGTGTTTTGTTTGTCTATGTGTTTCTGCATATGAAACTTTTTGTCTCATTGTTATGGCATTAGTTTAATTAGACCTTTGCACGGTTTCTTTTGTATGTCCTGGCTCAATATCTATGCGTTTCATTTATTTACTTCACATCAAGAACTAGTGATCGAACTCCTACATGCCATTAAGGAAAAAGTATAAAACCTGAAAAGGGATTCTTTCAGCATTTTGTATGTTATGCTTTAAGGCTTTTGCTTTCTCTTTAGCGAAAAAGAATTTTGCTTTTGCTTTTCTTTTCTTTTTTCCTATTCTTTTGTTAAAATTTATTTCTGATAACTTTGTCTTTCTTGATGCTTTGGAAGTCTTGAACTTACACATTTTGCACAAATATTTGAAGGCATGGTAGGGCAAAAATGTGGCCTTCCAATGTCAACTTTGTATAAACAAATTGTGCCTTTTCCATGTCCTATATGCTCCTACTGATAAGAAGGAAGATGTGAAAATTGATTCCTGGATTTTTTTTAATTTGAAAATACTCTCCATTTTCCCTACATGTTCAGCTTAGGCTGTAGAAACTAGAAATGGTTTAGTGCCTATTCTGAAACCTTTGTTGTTTTTGCAGGGGAAGAAGAAAGATTGCTGAGATCACTCTCATAGTCTTGAACTACTTAACGGATTTCTCTACAAACAATACTAGATGAAGCCACATTTATTTTGTACAACAGTAATTCTCCTCCTTTCCCTTTGCCGAACTATAGCGGACCTCAATTCAGACAAACAAGCCCTTCTTGGCTTTATTTCTGTTGTTCCTCATGGTCGAAAAGTTAACTGGGATCCTGCTAACGCAATATGCAGTTCTTGGGTTGGCATCACTTGTACTTTGGATGGCACCCGTGTGCTTGCTGTCAGACTCCCAGGTGCTGGACTGTATGGTCCAATTCCAGCAAACACTCTTGGCAAGCTGGATGCCCTCATGATCCTTAGCCTTCGGGCTAACCGCCTCAGTGGGAATCTTCCCTCTGATATTTTCTCCCTTCCTTCCTTACACTACCTGAACCTTCAAAACAATAATTTTACAGGTGATATTCCCTCTTCCCTGTCTCTCAATCTCACCTTGCTTGATTTGTCTTTCAACTCCTTCACTGGAAACATTCCAGCCACAATCCAAAATTTAACACGTCTCACTGGGCTGAACCTCCAGAACAATTCTCTCACTGGATCTATTCCTGATATCAACATTCCAAGGCTTTTGCATTTGAATTTGAGCTACAACCACCTTAATGGTTCAATTCCTCCTACCCTCCAAAAATTCCCTACTTCTTCCTTTGAAGGAAACTTGATGTTATGTGGGCCACCACTGAACCACTGTTCTTTGATCACTCCCTCACCTTCTCCATCCCCAAATCTTCCACCACCAGGGCCAATAGTCCCCTTGAAACCAGAAAATGGATCAAAAAGGAAACTTAGTATAAGGGCTATCATTGCCATTGCAATTGGTGGTTTTGCAGTATTGTTTCTCTCAGTTCTGGTGTTAGTGATGTGCTGTTTGAAGAAAAAAGACAGTGAAGGCAGTGCTGTAGTGAAAACAAAAGGCGGAAGGATTGAGCAGCCAAAGGAGGACTTTGGAAGTGGGGTGCAAGAGGCTGAGAAGAACAAGCTGGTTTTCTTCGAAGGCTGTTCTTATAATTTTGATCTTGAGGATTTACTAAGAGCTTCAGCTGAAGTTCTAGGAAAGGGAAGTTATGGGGCTACTTATAAGGCCATCTTGGATGAGGGAACCACAGTGGTTGTGAAAAGGATGAAAGAAATGGCGGTGGGAAAAAGGGAGTTCGAACAGCAAATGGAGAATGCGGGGAGGATTAGTCAGCACTCAAATGTCGTTCCTCTTCGTGCTTATTACTACTCCAAAGATGAGAAACTCCTGGTTTATGACTACATTTCAGCTGGCAGCTTCTCGGCATTATTGCATGGTATGCTTCTTTTCATCCTGTTCCTTCTCTTTCTACTTCTATGCTACTCTTTTCCTAATTGAACTTTTATAATCTCATCATTTCCATAAGTACACTTTTATGGAGGACATACAAAGTATATTGTAAAGTTTTTGCATTTAGACTAGCGAGTTTACTACCTTAACTGACAAAGTATTCCTCAATGGTGCTCAACATTGTAATAAGAATACATCGCTGACTAAACATATGAATTTTCCCCTCAGAAATGAATTCTCTCCCTTTGTGTCCTTTTTACAGGAAACAGGGAAACTGGACAGAATCCACCAGACTGGGAAATCAGGTTAAAGATTTCCCTTGGATGTGCTAAGGGGCTTGCCCATATCCACTCTGCCAGTGGAGGGAAATTCATCCATGGCAACATCAAGTCCTCCAATGTCCTCCTCACCCAGGACCTCAATGGCAGTATCTCAGATTTTGGTCTAGCTCCTCTCATGAACTTCGCAACCATACCTTCCAGATGTGTGGGCTACCGAGCACCCGAGGTGATTGAAACTAAGAAGTCATTTCAAAAATCCGACGTCTATAGTTTTGGTGTTCTGCTCCTTGAGATGCTGACAGGCAAAGCACCAGTACAATCACCAGGACGTGATGATGTTGTTGATCTTCCAAGATGGGTCCAGTCTGTTGTTCGAGAGGAGTGGACAGCTGAGGTGTTTGATGTAGAGCTAATGAGGTATCAAAATATTGAAGAAGAGCTGGTACAAATGCTTCAAATAGCAATGGCGTGCGTGGCAAGGGTGCCGGACATGAGACCTACTATGGAAGAAGTGGTTAGGATGATCGAGGAAATCCGTCCACCGGATTCTGAGAACCGACCATCATCTGAGGACAACAGGTCTAAGGACTCAAATGCTCAGACCCCATGAGGGCATGGCCTGGCCCCTGTCAATATTTATTAAATCTCTACCGTATATTCGCAATCGTGTGATTCTTTGTCGGGTCCTAGTCTGACTGTAAAAGCTTAGGCCCCGCTTCCCCTCCCCCTCCGATTAGTATAACAAAGAAGTTTCCAAACAATTATGGCTCCAATGGATTGAGTTATCTCGTTACCATTTTTGGATGCTTTGATCCTTTAGCACTCACATGATGTAACTTTTGTAAACTCGATTGCATGTACTGAAAATTGTTCGAGTGATGTTTCTGATTGTATTGTTTGTGCGTATTCAATCCACTAAACCCTAGTCTGGATTATTAAAAATAAAAATAAAAATTCCATTAAACCCTAGTCCATACTAATCATCTGCCACGTGGGTTATCGAATTTCAACTCTCATTATATTTTAAAAAAACCATTAAACCTTAATTCATACTAATTACCTGCCATGTAGATCAAAGATCAACCTAGTCCAAACAAATGAAAGTCCCAAAAATGGCATATGAGAATTCGATTGCCAAAAAACCTAGAAATCTGCTCAGAAAAACATCCGTAAATTGGGAGCCAAGAAGTGCAATCACACAACTTACAGGTTTTTCTTCAACAGAAGAACTTACATTTTTCTGATACTTTTAACAATGTAAATGGCCAAGATAAAGGCCTGCCTTTGGTCTCTAAAAGAATAGTAATTCTTCAACAAAAATCTCGGTAAGTTATGCCTGTGCTCATGGCAATGTATGTAGAAAGCTAATGACTAGAGTTAGTAGGAGCTTGGTTAACCAAATCAGCACCGCTCACATATCTAGCGACAAATGACATTAACCGGAAAGGCGCACCAATAAGGGGAGCATCTATAAGCGGCACAGCAGCATTTTTATCGGTCACAACTGACAACTCTAGATTCCGGACTTCATTCTCATCCAATGGAATTTGCACTATTTCACTAATTTCATCGGATATTGGCAATTCTGGAACAAAAGCAACATGCTGAGAATCCACACTACCATTACTATGCATCTCCTGTTTGATTGGAGCAACTTCTGGGGAATCAAGCTTCTGGTCTGATGTAGAAATATCTTCATTGGATCTGGATATGGGATCAATCACACTGGCAGTTTCTGGAGGTGCAACTGTTATATTAGATGTTTTTGTTGAAGTGAGCTCAACTGTTGCACTCTGCCGGTCAAGTTCAACATACAACTCATTCACCTAGAAAACATCATAGGGGATAAAAGAAAGAAATATCAGAGAACTAGTCAGCCCATCAAAATCTTATAGTAACAGCTCAAACCTAATTACACAAGTCTCAATATATAATAAGATTGTTGAAAGATATGATCAAAGACATTGTCATTTAGTGACAGAAGTAGTACACATTACTCCTATAAAAACCATGGAAGCAACCATTCACCTTTTCAACAAGCTCTGCATTTTCTGCCATTAGTTTCTCAACCAGTGCACATGCTGCTTCAACCTGAGAGTTCAAATCCTCACGTTCCGAAGCATGCTACACAATAACAGAGAGTCAGATATTTGTTTCTTCCATTAACAAGTAATGTGTCATAGAATCAACAACAGAAAAGAGACCTTTGTTAGATTTACAAAATTGAGAACTTATAAAATTTTCTCCAGCAAAAATTGATAGTTTTATCGCTCATACTATTTAAATAGAATTTCCAAATGCCATAGTAAAATTTCCCCGCAAACCTATTAGTCTTAATCATGCATAAAGCTGCCAATAAAATTTGATCATCAGGTAAGCAAATAGGAAGCCTACCTTTTCAAGTTCGTCTGATGGAGGAGTAGAGGAGACACTCTCAAGATTCTTAATTTGCAACTGCAGACTAGAGTAGTTTTCCATAAGCTGTTGATTTTCTTGCACAACATTATGCCTGGATTGCTCCAATTCCAACACCTGCCCAGCTTTGGTTTTAATTTCCATATCAGAAGAAAATACAAAGATTTTCTTTGAACTGCTTGTGACCAGAAATTAGGATGTGCATGCAATAACGAAAACAGTCTGACTCAATTCCTACCTATCTTATAGAATCTAAGGTAAGACAAGCAATAGTCAAACTCCTCTCTACTCAACAAATTAGGTATGCATGTAGAAACCTTGTAAATCAAAAAATCAATTATATTGAATCCATCAAGTAGGTTACTTAAGTCAATCGAGCTATATACCTGTGCTCGTAACTTAGCAACATCATCATTCAGAGTTGCTAACATTTCTTTAAACAAATCCTGTAAGAAACACATGTTGAAAGACAAATAAGTCTCTGACATAAAATAATGAAGGGCAAATATACATATGGATTATAAAGTTTAAAAGAAAGAGCTTTCTGAAATCCCAATTAAGAAAGACTCAGTAATGAAATAGTGCTACAGTTGATGAACTACTATGGTTTTTTCTCAAATTATTTGTTTTCTATTAAAGACATAACAACTAAGTTCTAACTATTTGCCAGGCACAATAACAACAAATTTAATGTAAAAATTTTAAGCTCATTAATCGGCCAAATGATTTTTCATCTGCAATTACGATTTAGAGTAATTAGAATAGCGATTACCTCCTTTAGAATCCAGGAATCTCTATCTCTCTCCAGATGTTTAATATTTTCCTGTAAGCTTGTCTGCAAAACAATGTAGAGTAAGTTCTAAAATTGCACCGAAGAAAAAAAGAAAGAAGAAGAAGCAAGGCCAAAATGATTATTGGTTGTAGGATTCTGATAAAGGGAGGGGGCGCTAACCTCTTTTGAATCCAAAGTACCCTTCTCATCTACTAATCGACCAATTTTCTCCTCAAATCCAACCTACAACAAACACAGCATTAGAAACCAATTCCTTTTGTTTGCAGTTTTGTTTAATATAATGTTGCATAAAAAATTAAAGAGAGCATGATTATAAGCATGCTGGTAAAGAAAAAACTTAAAGGTCCCCTTAAATTTAAATATGAACAAAATTCAAAATATCCCTATGATGCAACTCAAATCACCTCTTTTTGAAGCCAAGAATCTTTTTCACTCTGTAATTGTACAATTTCCTTCTGTTGGTCGGCCTGTAAATCAGCTGGTTAGGGAGACAATCCTAAAAACATATGCAGAGAACAAGGATACAATTGCAATATGAAATGTGATAGAACACAATCCTAACTAGAAGTGCACTAACTCTTAGTCAGTTCATTGTCTCAGCTAAATTCAGATCAGGGTTAATTACTCAAATGGTCCTCAAACTTATACCTAATTTACATTTTGGTCCCTCGATTAAAATTATTCGTTCAAATGGTCCATCAACTCTATACTATTCGGTCCATTGGTCCTATTGTTATATTCTGTCAATATTTCCTTTAAATATGAAGGCAAATTGGTCATTTCGTACGTTAAAATTTGGTTAAATCTAACAGAAAATTAGACGGCGGAACCAATTTGCCTAATAATATAAAGTTGATGGACCATTTGAACGAATAATTTAATTGAGGGACCAAAATGTAAATCAAGTAAAAATTTGAGGAAGTAATTAACCCTTCAGATAATATTACCTCTTTCTGTATATGTGAATCATTTTCATGCCGCAATTGTTTTATGGAATCTTCTAAAGTAGCCTGAAGAAGAAACATAGAAAATCAATAGGAAAGATAGAAAAAGCACAGCAGATAAGAAAAAAGGTCATCGGCTCTTTCTAAGTACAGCTTCTTAAATTCAGAGCAAGATATAGTACCTCTCTCTGTATATGTGAATCAATTTCATTTCGTAACCGTTTAACAGTATCCTCTAAGGTAGCCTGAAAAAAAATGAAAAACATCGAAAGTTTGAAACCCAACCAAATACGATAAACATGCCCTAATCTTTGTTCCACTATTCTCACAGTTGAAATGCACATTATATTACCTCTTTCTGTATGTGCAAGTCCGTTTCCGTTTGTAATTGTTTGACTGTTTCTTCTAAGGTAGCCTGTAAAATTATGGTTATTTTGTGCTCAGGATGCATTTGCATATCAAAACTTACAACAAAAACAAAGGTGTGTGATACAAATTACAATTGGAGAGAAATTATCTTGTGTTTTTGCCATATCCACGCTTACCTCTCTTTGGAGCCAATGTTGTTTCTCAGATTCAGCTAACGACTGCACAACAAAATTTCAAAAAGAAAAAAAGCATAAATTTCAAAATCCTTGAAAATCACCACATATATGCACACAACACAATGTAAATCTCTTTTTACTATCAGCTGTTGATCGATCCAATTCAAATTCGAATGCTTAGAGATAAACATCAACAAATTAATACTAATTACAAAATTAATCAAAATCAAACGTACGCATTCCGTGCCATTGCTCTCGTGCCTATTCCCATTCGCATCTGCGTCTTGCATAGCATCTGAACGAACATCGGCGACAGCCTCTGAAACTTGGAAGTTACCGGCAATCGGGACATCGTCTAAACGACCGTCGTCGGCGGCGTCCTTCGAAACTTGGCCATTACCGGAAACCGGAACATTGTCCGCGGTGGCCTCAGCCTGCTTATTCTTCTTCTTCTTGTTCTTCTTTTTCTTCTTCTTATCGTCCTCCATTTTCAGGCTCACAAAATGCTCAGCCTCTTACTCTTCCGCCACAGATGAAATCCAGACCGCACGGGCAGACCCGAATCCGGATCCGATTTCTTGCTGTTGGCGTTTTCTCCACTGAGATTTTATCAATTGAATTTCGTTTGTGGGATTGTCGGGAAGGGCAATTCCCCTTTCGTTTCTAATTTATAGTGCGTTTTTCGCGTTTTTATTTATTTTCCATCAGTGTAACAACTCATAGATACGAGTCTATTTGGATGTTGATGGAGCGGGAAGCAGCAGATTATTGATATGGTGACTTGGCCGTATATGATTGGTTCCTTGATCGTCCTGGAATGTGGTCGGTCGTACCGTAGCTTCTAACTTTCTCGTTAAAGGCAGTCACGGAAGGAGGTCTGTGCGTTGTGGACTTACGGCGTTACCGTTGGCTGGAAACGGACGGTACCGCAACTTTTACGTTGACTTGGGACCACCAAAACGCACAACGCATGTGGGAGCCACGTGACTAGCGACCCGGCCCCGTCGAGAAGGCAAATGCATATTCCTCTTCCATTTTCTATTGGAATATTGGATTTGATTTGAGGAGAAATTACCATTTGTGTTTTGCTCTTTTTATAAGCAACCCGGCTGCCCACTTGAATTTGGACCAAACTAATTCAACTAACATATCCTTAATTAATGTGACTTAAACAAACAAGAGATGATTATGATGTGTGGCAAAACAAGAGGATTATAATAATAGGGGGGTTGAAAAAGGGAAAATACTGGGGACACCAACTTTAGATACCAACTTGTGTACCATCTCTTTAATAGAGGTGGAGCCCACCAATACAATGGGTCCTATGCTCTATTAGAGAGATGATATACAAATTGGTATCTAAAGTTGGTCTTCCTAACATCACCCTTAAAAAAAGCAATGTGTGGACTTGGTTTGACAAAATATTAGCCTAATCAAAATAAGTGTTCATTTGTAATTAAAATTAGTTGCAATTTCCAACTCTCTTTTTGTGTGTGTCAAATGTAGCTTTCATTAAGGCTCAAAGGCAATAAGCGAGTACAAGATTAAGCACTTAAATATATGGATGGAACAATGCTAACACCTTTAAAGGAACATAGTGAGGAACTCAATTCCCGTTAAGCATAAAACATTTAGAGATGTCATTCGCCATTGGTGAGCAAGGAAGCTCATCAGAAATCAGAACTCCCAAAAGAGATGATGGTGACCTCATGACCTCATACAATGGAGAACCCATGAATATTTACAGGAGTGGGCTAATTTTTTTTTGGGGATCAATTATAAGCCCTATTTTTAAACATATATATATCAAAAGCAATATTTCCTTCATATTAATGAAAGTGGTATACTTTTTGACTAATTTACTATATTTCCTTTAGATTAAAAACTATTTTCAGAATTCATTTTAAAAAAAACTATTTTCAGAGAGATATATGAACAAAGAAACCTACAACAAACAAAGAAAACCTAGAAAAACCAAAATTCAGAGGCTCAGGCGAAGAACAATTTGAAGCTCGAGGACTTTGGGTCAGCGGAGTGGTTTAGTTAGGGAGAGTCCATATTTCAATATTTCCAAAGGAAGCAACATCAATAAATTCAAAAAAAAAAACAGAGAGACATATAAACATTATTTGAGCCAAATCAAAAGCTGAATAAACCAAAGAAGAGAGAGAGAAAAAAAATTTAGTAATTGAAGTTGTAATATCCTGTTCCTAAATTAGTATTAAATTATTAAATTATTCAAGTAAAGGACATTTTTACCCTGAGAGTATTTTAATGGGTTTTAAAAGGTCATTTAATTTCGGGAAATAATTTGGTGAACGAGTTGCACCATTGCGTCCGGCTCGTTGAAAAGAGTTCATAGACGCGCGACACGGTCGAATCCGAGTTCTAGAACTTAAAAAAGGCATATTGGTAATTTAAGAAATTGTTTTTAAAACCCAAAAATTGAACATGCCCAATCAGCTCGAGTGTGTGTGGCCTCTCATTCTCTCTCTCTCTCTCACCTCGGACACGATCTTCCTCTCTCTCTCTCTCTCTCTCTCTCTCTCTCTCTCTCTCTCTCTCTCTCTCTCTCTCTCTCTCTCTCTCTAAAATTGAACATGCCCAATCAGCTCGAGTGTGTGTGGCCTCTCCTTCTCTCTCTCTCTCTCTCTCACCTCGGACTGATCTCTCTCTCTCTCTCTCTCTCTCTCTCTCTCTCTCTCTCTCTCTCTCGATTTAAACCCAAGAATTCCGGCGCCGTGTACGGCCGTTTTCGGCCACGGCTGGCCTAGCCTCCACCCAAAACTTATTCATCTCTCTCTCCTCTACAATCCTATATAAGTCTCCAGCCTCGAATCCATGAGAATTGCCCAAAATCATGAACGAAAACCCAGCTTCCAAACTGTCTAGTTTTGCCGTGACTTTCATTTGTTTTTCCGACCACCGCCGGCCTCACCACCACTTCCAAAACCTTCCCCACCCTCTTTACTCCATAACCCCTCGAAGATCCAGTCAGATTCCATCGAAATTCAAGGATTTCGAAACCTATAAATTTTCTAGGTTTCCGATCGGAATTCCATAGATTTGAACTGTTTTCCGGCCAAATTGGGCGTTGACCCAGTTGGGTAAGTTACTTCACTCTTCATGCTTTTCATTTTGGTATAAATTATGCCCAATGATTTGGAGTTGGTCCGAAGTCAAAAAATCGCTCAAGACACACAACGCGTTGCCAGCACGTGTGGCAGCTCGTGCGCCCACTTGTGGCGGTCCTTTTCAGTTCATAAATTATCCATACGTCGTCCCGAGCGCGACGGTACGCTCGAATTTGAAATTGGTTATCGTATGACAGTCGAACGGATTTTCGCCTAATATGCGATATCCGGGTTCGATATGTTCGGACCGTTGGATCGGTGCCAATTTCAAATATGTTGTTTCTTGAACCTCTAGGATCGTGTAGGAATTTACGGATCAAGAATCGGAGTCCTGGATGCTTCGGATCAAAGAATTAAAGTTTAGTTTAACGGAAACCGTCCGATTGCGAGAAATCCGACCGTTCAATCGAGATCAAACCTTCGGAACGTGATTAGTTGACTTTGTTGGATTTGTAGGAACATTTGGATCAAAATTGGAGGTCTTGGGCCCCAAGGGCCGGGTTGACCGAAGAGGTTTGACCTCTCGGTTGACCGTGAGTCTTTTGAGGTCGTTTCATCTTTCGGAAAGTACTAAAATGGCCCTAGGACTTATGAAATGTTTGTTTATTGTGTTTTAATGTTGAGACTATATTATTGTTTTTGTGTGATTATTAATTGTTATATTAAAACTCTGAGTCTATATTGTTTAATTAATGGTTGATCACTTATTGTTAAGGAGATATTGGTTATTTAATTCATATTGATAAATTCTTGGAATTTGAATTGTGGGTTATGGTATGTTGTGGTTTTTTTTTGGATGTTATATAATTACAGGATTTCCATGATTTCTTGTTACTATTATTGGTATTGTTATTCTTATCATTATTATTATTATTATCGTTGTTTTGGCGAAGATTATTATGACTCAATTATGGCTTGATAAAGGGGTTGATGGCAGTGAGGATTTAGTTGGTGTCGGTTATACGTTTCTACTTAAAGATATGTTTAATGGGTTGGAATTAAGGAAATGTTGATTTATATATATGTTAAATGATTTGTAATTGAATGAGTTGCCTCAGATCATAATGTTGCCTTCGGAACAGTTAATCATTGATGATAACACCCCACGAGTCTTAGGGATGCCGAACCTTGCAGAGCGAGGATTATGTTTCGGGCTAACTTTGTGTCCCCCGATTCTGTTAGGATTGCGTTTTGGGCTGATCACCCAAATTTTACTAGGATTTGCGTTTCGGGCTGACTTCGTGTCCCCCGATTCTGCTTGGTAGGATTGATGGAATATTATTGGAATTGAAGGATTGCGTTTCAAGCTGACTTCGTGTCCCCCGATTCTGCTATGAGGAATTAATAGGATATTGTTCGCCACCCTGCTCATGTTTTCTGCACAGGGTTGGCTAAGATCCTTAGCCACCTGCCCAATTTATCTACACAGGTGGTTAGCTAGTTTCTCCCCTCCCCGATTGCCTTCCGAATAAATAATATAACCCTTGATGGGTGACAACAGGATGTTTAATGCGAGTGGTTACAGGTATGACTTAAAGGTATAAGGGTTGGTTATATATGTATTTGAATGGGTAGTGGTAAATTATTTATAGTTTGAAAAGTTTGATATAAGAAAAAGGAATAAGAATATGACTTCATGTACTGTATGGCAAACTTAGTTTTCCTAAATAAAGAACTACGTGTGGCTTGATCCCTAAGTAAGGATACGTAGGCAACCTAGATTAATCTAGGTGCAGCCACGGAAGTGATTATGTTATTTCGGGAATTTGGTATGGTTCTGGATTTCAAAATCTAAATTGTGTTTTGATGGACTCTGATTGAACGTGTGTGTGGGCTTAGAGCTCGAGTTATAACTTGTCCTTGTTGTGTAAAAGGAGTATGTGGTAGTTATAATTTAGTTTATGGACATTTGATTTTGCATGCTGAACAATTGAGAAGTATAAACTGTGTTTTTACAGGTGAAATTAATTTGGGATTTGTCCGTTTTTCAGGGAAGACTAAGGCAGAGGGTAGTTTGGTCAATTGTGCCCGGCACTTGCCAGGTGTTGGACACATGCAGGGTTCGACGAGGATTCCAAAATAGAATTTGGGTCGGGTTCGACGAGGATTACACAACTAAGCCTAATTTGTCTCTCTCCAAAATCAACACTTGGCCAAACATGGATCCGTCCTTGCCTATCGATGATCCTACATGAGTGGCTCGATTAGTGTTTTGAGGAGGTATCCATCTCCACTCCACATAGCCAAGTTGCAATTTTCGACTTAAACTTACAATACATGTCAAATAAGAGGGTGATTAAGATGTGAGAGTGTTGGCATTTAAACATTGAACATTATTCAACTTCGATAATAAGTATGATTTACAATTTTAATTATTTTTTCGTGTTGAACTCTATACTCATTGGTTAATTGAGCTCAATTCAATCATTTTAAACATCTTGAATTTAATTCAATTATTTTATGTATTTATTGGTTTGGTTAAAGTGGGTAGATGAGGGCACCCTATACAAAGAAGGAGACCCCAACCATGTTAATCCAATTAGTAATTTGGGTGAGCTGAAATTATCCAATTATTCGTTGGATCCACATTAATGACGCGTTTACTAACTCGTAATCGGAATGAGAATAAGGAATCCGATTCCGATTACGGATTATACTTGTGTTTACTAAAATTGGGAGGAATCAAAAGTGCGCGGGACCCACACAAAAAAGGGAATTGAATTCCAAAATTTGGGTGATTTGGATTCCCAACGTACATAAGGTATTTGGATTCCGGATTTCATCCGTAATCGGAATGAATTTTTTTTTCCCTTTATGCCCTCACTTACTTTCATTATTTCCAATATTATCTTTAACCCTATAAATAAAAACAAAATTATTTTAGTGTTAAGGATTAACTAATAGAAATACTTATATTTATTAAAAAAAAAACTTATTAATAGAAATACTTACATTTATTTAAAAAAAACTTAATAGAAAAACTTAAATTTATAAATAAAAAAATTCAACAAAATCATTTTAGTGTGTCTATGAAATAAAAAAACAATTTCATTTTTTGTTACTATTATATACTATATCAAATTTTATTAAAAAAGTATATAGAATATTTGATTTGGGATAAGGGCATTTTAGTAATCATATTGGTTTATATTCGATTCTGAATTAAGAAATGTACTTTATGAAATTCTATTCCGATTCCGTATAGTTTTAAGAACAACTTCAACACGAATTTGATTCTGATTCCGCCTCAATTCAATTCCTCCTCAATTCAATTCCTCTCAATTTGATTACGAATTAATAAACGTGTCATAAGGTAAGTCGGAGTCCAAACCCGCCGACTTGGACCACAAATTCTCACACCAAATTTAATTTAATTTAATTTTTTGTTGTTGGAAACACAAAATTTAAATCTTTAAAATTAGAAAGCCGCTGTAAATAACGGTCCAAATATAAAAAAAAAAAGTAACGGATAAGAAGGGAAAAGAAAACAGAGTGCGAGAGACGGTGAAAACGGGGCGTGTATAAAACCGGTGGAAAAGGCAAGCCCCAAAGTCTCTCCGAGTATCTGTGTAGAAAAATCAGGGGGTCGAAGATCGTATTGTTGGTAGGGAGCTTTGGGAGGCGGCTCCGGATCTTCTTCAAACCCGTTTCCCTCTGCTACTGCTATTTCCGTCCGATCTCAGGTATTCATATATGGAAAGTTGTTTTGGTTTGATGATAATTTGTTTTCAAAATTGAGAAATTGTTTTGATTTTGGTTATGTGTTTATAGAAATTGTTCCGATTGAATCTGAAACTGCTGTTTGATGCAGCTTTGCAGGTCCTGGGTTGTGAACTTGTGAGAAGTGAGTTTTAAGCTGTAATCAATTCAATTTCATCATGGCCTCCAAGCGCATCTTGAAAGAGCTTAAGGATTTGCAGAAAGATCCTCCAACTTCTTGCAGCGCCGGTACTTTTTTCAATTTCAAAACTCGTAATTTGTAATTTTTGCCATGATCTTACACTCAAAGTTCAAAACTTTTTTTATTTTATGATAAATTGACACCTTTTGTAGAGATGTTGTTGTCGGCGCTTGTTAATTCCATTGATTTGTGTGAATGATTAATGTAATTACCGGTCATATAAGTACCCAAATGGATATTTAAGTAAATAATGTGTTAATTTGATTTAGGTCCTGTGGCTGAGGACATGTTTCACTGGCAAGCTACGATTATGGGACCCCCTGATAGCCCATATGCAGGAGGTGTATTCCTAGTCACCATTCATTTTCCTCCTGATTATCCTTTCAAGCCCCCTAAGGTAATTCATGTATCTTATGTGCAAAGTTTGGTCCTGCTTTGTTGTGTCGTTGTCTGTGGCGATTTTTTGTTCAAGAAGGATACTAATGGTAATTTCATGTTTTCAGGTTGCATTTAGGACTAAGGTCTTCCACCCAAATATCAACAGCAATGGAAGCATTTGTCTTGATATCCTTAAAGAACAATGGAGCCCGGCACTAACTATCTCTAAGGTTTGTCTTTGTATTCTCATTTGATCGGGAACTGGTATATCTGCTGCCCTGGTGCATATATAGATGGATATATAGATAGATATAGAAGTCTCAAAAGGACAGATGCTTGTCTGTGCTTTCTGTAAATCATCTGTCTGGATTTGAACTTCATGCATATGCTACCAGACAAGCACAAGCAGGTGGCTGCAGTTATGTCTCTTTCCAAAATTTATCATGTTGGAAGTAAAGCAATATATGCGTGTCTCTGTTTTCCTCTGACTTTCTTATTGCTAAAAGCGGTTCAATATTTTGCCCATTCTTTCTATAAAATTCTTGGCTTTCCCAGTTCATACTTTTGGTTACAGCCATACCTTTATTTATGTTAACTTTGTGACACTGAAACTTAGAGGTTAAAAAATGAAAACTTTGGTTGGAATTGTATTCTTTTCTATGAAGGTTATCTTATGGTTGGAATTGTATTATTGGCTAACCCCATTTTGCCTGTAAAATCAGGTATTGCTCTCAATTTGCTCACTGTTGACTGACCCAAATCCTGATGACCCTCTTGTGCCGGAGATTGCCCACATGTATAAAACTGATCGAGCCAAGTATGAATCCACTGCACGTAGCTGGACTCAGAAGTATGCAATGGGATGAAGATGTTTTTCCAGATTTACAGTTCGTATTTGGGGGGGGCTTGATTTGGGAGGAAGAAATCTTTAGTTTATCACAAAAATGAAAGGTTTGAATGGGATGTAATTCTGGTTTTACCAGGACCTTAATTATTGATTGGTGCTCTTCCTTCCAGCTTTCTAGACAGAAACTTTTCAATGTAGTTTTTAAAGTGAAATTCCATCAACTGAGGAATCGGTGCTGTTTTTGCTTCTGTCATTTCTTGTTGTATCTTAAAAGATTAAGAAATATAGAATCCGATGAACTGTTTTGTTTGTTGTTCTCTTCATCAATAAATTGATATTGTCATACAGCTATGATTTATTAATTAAATTTGCCGTTTGCTTCATCTTGTATATTGTACTATTGAGAATTGGTTTGTATGGGGTGGCAAATACACTACTCTCTTCTGGGCGCTGACCCTGAGGTTGGAGACATTACCGTATGTGTGTGGTCAAAAATTGAAGGGGTTTCATAAAGGTTTTGAGATTCTAGTATTCAAAACACGAAACGATTTTTAAGGTTTATTTGATAGCTTGTCTTCGAACCATTGATTAAAATGTCTTTTTTTAATTATTGAGTTTCAAACCGATGCGGAATTATGCAAGGACAGGACAGTCGCTCGCAAGCGCGTGAAAAAACCGGATTTGAATAAAAGTGTAAGGACAATCACTCACAAGCAAGGAATAAAATATCGATGATATCGGAAATATCGGTAGTTAAATACGGAAATTTCGATGGAAATATCGGGATATTATCGATATTTGGTCCATGTCGTCGATATTATCGATATTTTGGTTCATGGATATCTAAAATATCGATGGTATCGGAAATATCGGTGAAATTCAAAAATACGGAAATTTCATGGAAATATTGAGGATATTATGGATATTTTATTCCTTGCTCACAAGTTCGTAATAATTGTAAGACATTGATGCATTATCGAATTCAAGTATATCAACATTTGCAACCACTCAATCAAATGGTGGGTGATTATCAGCACTTAGGAGGGTGGAGAGGCAAGAGGTCCCCTCCTCCAACCGTACACAATATATTCATTCCATGAAACTATGTTTTTTTATGATAAAAAAGTTTAGGGGGGAGGGGAGGCTAACTCATCCTAGGACTAGGACATACTAAGACATCTTTGAGGATTTATAGAGGAGGTCTTAGCCTATTTATTAGATTTTACAAATTACTCATCAAGAGAAATTGTTGATAGCGAGACTTGAACCTATATATTGAAAGCGAAGATAACGATCCTTACCAACTCAACCAACTGCATCCATGGAACCATGTTTAGATACTGTGTGGGGCAGCATAATTAACCGATAGAGAATAGATTAATTATTAGTTACAATTCTTACAAGCAAGCTTAATAGTTAGGCCGTCTCCATTATGGGACCAAGCGATATTCCTAATTAATCTCGTCCTGTTTGTAGGGATGGCAACGGGTTGGGTATGACAATACCATCCCCGCCCTCGTCCCGGAATCCATCCCCGTTTAATAAGGTTTGAGGAATCCCCGTTCGCGTTCCCTTCGGGAGACTATCCCCCATACCCGCCCTGAATACTCGATATTTTTTTTTAATATAAAATATTTATCATATATTCTAACATTAAGTTTCATATTAAATTATCATTCAACACATCCAAATTAACTATAAAGTTCAACTCAACTATGCAAAATCACATCAATTCAATTTGACAAAACAAATATATATATATATATAAATAATCCAATTTTTTATTATAGAAAATTAGATATAACCCCAATTTTTTTTATTTAAAAAAGCTTTATTCTTCTTTTTCAACACCATATGGATATGGATACCTTGATTATGAGAGTGATTTTTATTTCTTAGCTATCCAATTGATGGATACCGTTTTCAACACCATATGGATATGTAGTAGTTGTTTAATATATGTTAATATTAACCAAAAAATGAATGAACTTGTGTAATTAATCACATTTTAAAGGAAATAGTAATATAGTAGATACTATAACAACATGACAATTCATCATAATAAGAAAACGAAAAATAAGAAGCGGATCCTCTATAGATACATATTTGTGTTGTGCATACTTATTATATACCTTTAGTATGGGCACATGTATACTTCTTATGTACCTTGGATATAACGAGCCCAAATATTCATTTTTGTTATATTCAAATAAACATATTAACCAATAATATATTAATATAAACTTAAAAATGAAATACATATATGACCTATAAACTAAAACCAATGCAATGAGGTGAGGAGAAGAAGTAGAGATAAGAAGAGGTGAGAAGATGGATGGGTGGTATTAAATATATTGATTACTTCTTTATAACACAAAGGTAGTATACTAGTATTTATATATATTGATTATTCTTTAACAACAAAAATATTGATTATTCCCTTATGTTCGTATTACACACAAGGGAATGCATTATGGTAGGCTAGTTGGGTTAAATAACATTGTAGATGTAATTATAGACCAAGGAGTGTGAGTGCACTGGTGGTAAGCTTGTGAGTTTCTATCTTGGAGGTTAGGGGTTTGAAACCCCTTGGCATCACCACTTAAATGTTTTAAATATTATATTATATATTTATTAATTTAAAATTAAATATATACATATCGGGTCGGGTTCGGGGATGGGGACGTCAATACCATCCCCGCCCCATACCCGTCAGGGATTTTTCAATTTCTGTCATCCCTACCTGTTTGCCTACACACCGTTTCTTGGAGACTTGGATTGGACTAGCTATAAAGGTTGTGCCTTTCAACAGAAAGACAACAGTCAATCGGCTGGCAAAGCTAGCTCAATGCCCCACCTATGCTCCAACCATGGTTTAAAATACCGATAATATCGACGAGATATTGATGATATTATCGTTTTTTCGGGTCACGAATATTTTGGAACGTATCCATATATATATAGTATGAAAATCGATAATATCGACGAAATATCGATGTCAATAATTTCGCTCAGACTTCAGCAATATTTTGGTAAAATATCGACACGATATCGCTATAATATCAATTTGCACATGAGAAAATATCGAAAATATCCCATTCGTTTTGAGATGGAATCGAGTGGCTCATAAAAAGAATATGAGACCCAATCTTCAAATGATTTTGCTTATAGACAACGTCAACTAATCTCGGATCCATATGGGTGGCATGTTAACAATTACATGCAAAACTATTTTGGGGATTTATCATTTGATGACTACTCTTCACAATACACTTATTCTACACATAGAGATGATGAAGATAGTGACAAATTTGAACCTCATAGGAACTCTATGTGGTACTAAGTCACCTATGTATCTTACCATGCAATGTATAAAGTGTAAAATATAGTAGTAAATCATTATATATAAATGATTATGGTGTGTTTAATATTATTTCATTAATTACTACATAATTTCTACACTCACAGTATTTGTCAGCTCGCTATATAATCAACTTAAATCAGTTAAACCCATAATGCAATGCATTTCCTTCCAATTTTTTGTGATAAACTAATAGATAATTAACTAAATAAACATCCTGCAAAGTTTCAATAAAAATTTCCAAGTTTTTCTTATAATTTCCGTGGTTTTTATTCAATTTTTATATATATCAATAATATCTCGATATTTCCATAGAAATTTCCGTATTTTTGTACTACTGATATTTACGATACCATTGATATTATAAACCTTGGCTCCAACTATCTTTTCCAGATTTTCATCTAATCATTTAAAACATGGATCTTGTTAAACTTTGCTTAGAATTATGTCACATGCAATGTATGTGTAAATAAGGTTAGGACTTAACTGTTACATTCCGGTGATAGAATACTTACTACTTACGCTACGCTTATAATATCATTATTGTATTTCTCATCTCGTGAATTACAAGCAATAAAGATATAAAGAGATATATGAAGAGAATTGGATGATTAGGGAGAAATTTTTGACGGTAACTTTGAGCCGACGGAGGTAATTAAGGTATGATGGGGATTTGGTGGAGTTAATCAAAGTTTTATTTAAACAATGGAATTGACCAGGTTGATCATAGAGGGAATTATGGGCAATTAACAAATAATATGGGAATGAATGAACTCTGCAATTAATCAAGGCATAATCTCATTGTATGTTAGGATATTTTAAGGAACAAAAGAATTCATTTATGATAGTAAAATATTATATTTCTCCCCCATAGTAGTTTGCTAGCCCAGTTAGCGTGTGACAATTGGTTTTTATAAATTTTTTTAATTCTATTTTAAAATTAAAAAAGATAATTGATAGTTGTGTTCCATAAAAATAGGACATATGATTTGATTTTGTTTTTCATTTTAGTATGAAAAATGTGAATTTATCATATTATCCTCATTAACGAAGAGCATTTTCTGGTATTTTGAATGTTTCACAATTCTCTGTCTTTTGCTTTATATATATAGATAGATAGATGAAGAAATCTCAATGTAACAAAATAAAATGATAAGTTAAAATGTGACCACACAAAAAATAAAAAGATAAGTTGGGAATAAAGGTTGAGGTCCTACAAAGAGGATAAATTATAGAATACTACCGTAGTATGGCCATGTGATACATCTTATACACGTTTTATAATATTAGTGGATATTTATAGATATTATTCCCTAAAAAGGAGAAAAATAAACCGTGTCGTCCACCTATATTATAACATGTGTACAAGATGTACCACATGATCATACTACGGTAGTATTCTATAATTTTTCTTACAAAGAGTGGAATATTAATGGAAAGTAGAATAAATACAAATAAATTTACATAATTAAAGGTCTAAACAAAAGGCTAAAAGCTTAGGTCTTGAGCTGGAAATGGAATTAACGAATTAAACTTATGACCCAAACCGTCACGTAATTTCAGTTCAGACACAGAAAAACCATCCTCTGTTTTACTATTAGGTTTGGTTCTTCTAATAATCATCGTCTTCTGTCTCTCCTAATGTTCTTATATCGCGGTTTGAGCTTCAAAAATCTCACGACGTGAACGCCGACGTTTTGCTCTCTGGGTTAATCTTCGCTGTTCTCAAATTGTACGCACACGATCCGAATTCACATTTTGTGTTCTTCATCCTCGCCTAAGCCTTGTAATGGCGGATTAATTTGCTCAATAATTCGATCCTACTCTAAAGGTAATTTGACTGTTAATTATTAATGCTGTAAATTAATTCGCATTTCTCAATTTAGAAATGTATTAATTCTTTCCGACTAATGCATAATAAGATGTTTTGCCAATGAAATTGGTTGCCTTTTTCTTTTATGAGGTGCAAATTGAGTGTTTCATCAATGAAAGAAGGTAATTTTACACAGCTGTTTTTTGTTAATTGATGTTTTCTATGTGTTTCCTTAAAATTTCAGAAGATGGGGTTCTGGGCATGAAGTTACATTGATAAATGTTCCAAATTTTGGTTCTTGTTGTTAAAAGTTTGGTACTTGCTATTGATATTTCTATTGACACTCAGTTTCATGGGTTTGTTTACTTTCTTACTTTGAGCACAATACTTGGATGATGCATGTTGAAATGATAAAATGTCCATGTCTATACTGACAGACTAATTGAATTAATGAAAGCATGCCCTTTAAAGAAGGGTGGCTGAAGTCACCTTGTAATTTGAGTAGATCCAACAATCAATCTGTCATATGTTATTTCTCAACGTTCTTCTTTATCGATATACATTATGGCATGTATTTTACATTTGTCCTAATGAAATTGGTGGATTGTTTAAGCTTTCAGGGTGCTGCTCTGTTACTAGTTTGGTGTTGGAGATCAAGATGGGAGCTTGCGTGAGCAAGGTCGGTGTTTATTATTTTCTTTTAAGAACTTGAGATTTTGCAGGTAGTAATTGCTGGTAATAGAATATCTTCCTAGCCAGATTAGGACAAGTCCGCATCACCTGTTCAAGCTTATGAAGTTAGTAAATAAACATTGTGCAATAAATCAGTTTCTTTAATTATGATGCA
This sequence comes from Prunus padus, assembly GCA_024362665.1. Taxonomy (NCBI): domain Eukaryota; kingdom Viridiplantae; phylum Streptophyta; class Magnoliopsida; order Rosales; family Rosaceae; genus Prunus; species Prunus padus. The sequence continues at coordinate 3,896,552 of JANFAM010000019.1, forward strand.
TGCACTAAAAGTCTATATTCTTCCTTCTGTATTTAGCCTTTAATAATTTATATTGCAGCAAGAAAAATTTACTACTATATGATTGATCTTGCCAATAATTGTGGTGCTTTTGTGATGATTGTGAAGCATTTTGTATGCCACTTAGTGTTTATTGTTTTGCCTTTTTAAAGAAATCAGACAAGTTATGACTTTCATGATACTTGTAGACTAAAACTAAAGAACAGGATTCTGAACAAAGTGGTGTTGAGTTTACTGGTGCGAATGTGCACCTCATCACCACCACAGAAAGTTGGGATCAAAAGATGGAAGAAGCAAAAAGGGATGGCAAAACTGTAAGTTTCATCACTTTTTTCCTTTCAAGAGAAATGTGTTGTGTTGAATGGCATATGGTACTTCGTTTTCAAATTTGTGATGTACTTTGAGTCTTTGACTGAACCAACTTCAGTGTTTTCTATTAGTAATGAGTTACTACATTAGAATCTGATAATCATTAAGACTTTTGGGGTTAGTGACAAAAAATAGATTGTGACTCACGAATGACGATGCAAGTCCCATGACCTTGGATGGGATCCCACCCGAAGCTGCACGTTTAAGAGCCAAATATAATAGGAGAGAACAATATGGTTATCAAATCTTTGTAGATCCTCAAATCCACTGAAAAGTTGAGAATTTTGTCCAGGCTGTCAATTTTAAGCTTTGATTAGCAAGTAAAAATGGATATCGAGAACCAAGTGTGGCAATATCCAGGAACTCAACTTAGCAAAGAATTTAAATCAAATATGAGCAAAATAGCAACCAAGGGGACCTATTAGTTCTACTCTTCAATGGAACATCTATATACATGGGTATTCTATATTAAAATTGATGGCCTGTAAGTTGTAACAAATCCGATTCTTGATATTAAGAGATCTTTTTATTTTTATTTTTAAATATTTAGATCCTCCCACTGATTAGTGACATGATCTGATGAAAAACGCTAATATGCAGTCATCTTAATCCGATCAGGAGTACAATTGGGTGCAATCAAAGAGAGCTTAGGGTGTTATAGAACCCTGGCTCCTCCTTAAAGAACTTTAGAGTATTGCTTTGTATGGTCATATTACAGAAATTCAGCTGATTTTCTGTCAAATAATGTTGTAGTATTGTCTCAAGTAGAAATCAATGTTAAGAATGTGTGGTCATAAATGCATCAGTGAACAATTCCTCTCTGCAACTTGCCCCCAATTAAACATTATAGGTCCATGCTATTGTCATGCATTGCATAGGTTTACTAGATTGGGTGCTGGTTTGCATGAATATTGGCTTACCTGTGACTTGGTTGGCAAGTATAGTTTGAATGATTTGTTAGCTTTGTCTTCTAGCTCTTTATCTAAACTGAAATTCTTATGTCCAACAGGTGATTGCAAACTTCAGTGCAACATGGTGTGGTCCTTGCAAAATGATTGCACCACTATATCGCGAGTTATCGGAGCAATACACTTCTCTAATGTTCCTTGTGATCGATGTTGATGAACTGACTGTAAGAGTTCAGGGATATTGTTAATGTAATAGTTTATTAATCTATTGCATGCAAGTTATGCTCTTGGGACAGAGACTTTATCTTACCTCTGACCATATGCTGGCAATCAAATTACTCATTAATATACTTACGGTTCCCAACTAGTTTTGTGATGTTTCCAGGAGATTGGTGCTGGTTTAATGTCTATCATAAAATATATCTTATTCACAGGTGGTTTACATTCGGTTTTGTATGGTGCAGGATTTCAGTACTTCATGGGATATCAAAGCCACTCCCACTTTCTTCTTCCTTCGGGACGGCCAGCAAATTGACAAGCTCGTGGGAGCCAACAAGCCAGAGTTGCAGAAGAAGATAATTTCCATAGTAGATTCTGCCCGTGTCAGAAATGACTAGGGGTTTCTATGTCATTTTGAGGTCATTGAAGGTCTCCTTTTACATTTGTTGCGAGTTGCTGGATATATTTGGCGTGGAATTTTTTTCTGTAAGTTGGTCTTGGATTGTAAATACGACCAATCGTATGAACATCTTTCCAGATTGAAAATCCAAAGATCCTTCTGTATCAGACAGCAGTTTCACTCTATTCTGTCACTTACAGTGTCAAAGAATATCAAAGTTCTCACGGTTGTTGGGTTAGAGGGCTAGAGGGTTCTGCTGAAAGAGACAGTATATGCAATGCAACCACAAGTCCACAACCTGAGCTTTCTGTCTGTACTGTCTTTTCTCTTAAAATGGTTCCCAGTGGTCTAACGTTCTCTTGCAAATTCGTGTGGACCCATAAATTCTCTCAACTCAATAATATGACGACCCTAGCATACATCATCAACGATCAAACAATCGTGGTACTAGCGATAGTCGTCAAAACAATCGTGACTCACGTATAGAGAGATACTAGCGACAGTCGTCAACAACATTAGTATGCAGCTGTCAATCGATGAAGCTTGTTTCACCGCAAAGCATAATTCTTATGCACAATGAAGTTGGGTAGAGACACATTTGTGAATTTATTGATGATTTTCTCTTTCACATGGGGTCAACCCTTTCACAAACCAAGTAGCCGCGCGAACGAAGTCACAATCGCACTAAGGCAGTCTTTCTCACGTCTTGCCAGCGCAGCTTAACCGAAATATTCTTCAACATTACATACATAAGGGGATAAATCAAATGAAACTCAAACTCTCTCTCTCTCTCTCTCTCTTACTATAGACATTAATAATTTGACAAGCAATCATGGCCCCCACGCACATGTTATGGTCCTGGACAATGGCAACGCATACATGAACTCATCTCTTTTCAAACCAAAGCTATTCTGTTTATTATAATACTCCATGATACCAAAGGATAATAACATATAGAAGCCAAATCAACAATCGTCTAACCAAAGCAAGTAGAGTAGGAAACATTATTTTCAATCTCTTCATGTAACTATAGATACAAAATTACAACTAAACGTGATCAAATCATATTGGAAGACTCGAATAAGATTAGAAAATAACAGTAACTTAAAATGAATGAAAAGTTGGAAAAAGAAATACAGCAAACTTCATTGCCTGATTGATTGGCAATTGATTAAGGGAGGAGCCATATCTTCAATCTTCTTAACGTCCTTTAGGGTTCATGATTTGTGAGAACACAGCACTTGGTGTCAATCCATCAGAGTCGTTGCTAGCTAGGCTCCGGCCACCTATGCTCATGCTCATCCCACTGCTCCTCGAGTCTGTCACATTACCATCAAAGGCAGGCATTGCATCGGGGTCCTTCTTCCCTTTACAGGCCATGAACGGCTCTTCCTCAAGTTCCATTGTACCAATACCCTTGCCACTCTCCTCAGCACTCTCCTGTAGCTGCAAAGCAAACTCAAGGTTCCAAAGCACATCTCCCATTGATGGCCTGTCAATGCTTTGATCCGACACACATTTCATCGCTGTCTCAGCAAACTTCTTGAAGCATTCTGGTGTTATCTTCCCCTTGAGATAAGGGTCAAGGATATGATCAAGACTGCCTTTCTTGTGGCAATGTGCAGCCCACTCTGCTAAGCTCACTTGCTCCTTTGGAAGTGATGGGTTCAAGGCTGGACGAGCACATAATATCTCAAATAGAACAACCCCAAATGAGTAGACATCAGATTTTTCTGTCAGTTGTTGCCGCCTAAAGTACTCTGGATCCAAATACCCAAAGCTGCCTTTTACAACTGTGCTGACGTGAGTGTTGTCCAATGTAGGACCTGTTTTTGACAGCCCAAAATCCGAAACCTTTGCAACCCACTTCTCGTCTAAAAGAATATTAGTTGTTTTTACATCTCGGTGGATGATAGTGTGCTTCGCACCAGTGTGAAGATAGTGTAAACCACGAGCAGCCCCAATACAAATCTCAAGCCTTTGCTTCCAGGGTAGAGGGGGCTTTTGGGTCTTGTACAGATGCTCACGCAGGGTTCCATAAGCCATGTAGTCATAAACAAGGATCATTTCACAGTTTTCTTCACAGTAGCCAATCAGAGAAACAAGATGACGATGGCGAAGCTTTGAGAGCATTTCAATCTCAGTTTGGAATTCATGCACACCTTGCTCAGAGAGTGGGTTTCCACGCTTGATTGCTACTTGGGTTGTTCCACCATCGATTTCACCCTTGTAAACCTTGCCAAAACCTCCCACCCCAAGGAGTAGAGCTTCATCAAAGTTTTTGGTTGCAGATTTGATCTCAGCAAACGAGAAATGGCGACAAAGGTTTGAAGGAAGGGAGGACGTGTAACTTCCTGTTGTGTTTGTCTTTGCAGAAACTGCGCTCTGTGAATTTCCATATAAAGACAGAGGGAGCCACCCAGATGGCCCTTCGCTTGTACTTGAGTCCTTCCCTTGTCTACGGCGGCATGCCACACAAATAGCAATGAAACCAAGGACAATGGCCAAAACAATTCCACCACTAACTCCTCCAGCAATAATTGCTTTGTGATTACTGTTAGGCTTGCCATGACCTGATGATGGTCTAACCTTAGTTGGGTCAATGGTATCCTGCTTTGGAAGAGGAATAAGATTAGGCCCTCCAAGGTTACCAGTTGTATCATTAATCTTGAATATCTCCACTCCATTTAGGATTGCATCATAGTAATTTGGCTTATCAGAAATGTCTGGATGCAGTTCAAGCCATAGATCCACCTGTGGGCTTCCCTTTGGAACAAACACCACATAATCCTTGTACACTGGAATTCCATTGCCTCCGGTCCAGGCAACAACATCAGCCCCAGACTCAGCAGTTTGGTTGTTGAGAAAGATATTGAACACTCTTTGATTAACCTTGGTAATAATTTCGGCAACCTCACAGAAATGTAGCCGAACCAGGTAAGAGAATCCAGAATCGATAGAGAAAATCCAAGTCAAATTGTAATTGAGGTTGATGTTAGCATTTGGCCCCATTGATCTGGCAGTGGTATAGACATCCTCTGGTGCAACATAAGTAGGCATGCTCTTAGGGTACTTAATTGTCATGTTTGGATCAGCAGCTTCAGGAGCCCCAAATGCTGCCCCTAAGAGATATTGGGTGTCATCATACCAGGACCTAAACATACCTGTATCATCTGGCGGCGAGATATCATTCCCACCCACGTTTATTCGATAAACATTCTCAAGGGCAGTGCTATTATCAATGTAGAAAGGACTCGATTGACCCACAATCATGGTAGTACCATCAGTAGCGCTGTAAATATCAGGCATTGACACAATCTCAATCCCATTCACAAACGCATATGTGTTCGCAATGCTGGAGGAGGGTGCAAACGAAATGTCCAATGTCTCACCTTCGACATTGACCGAAAACTCCTTAATAATAAAAACATAATCCAAAGCCTCTGTTGTTTGAGCAACACTAAAGTTCTTAAGGACAGTATAGGACTGAGCAGTAACAGTAAAAATAGCATTAGAAGCATTGAGCCCCGCATAGGAAGCAGGGTAGAAGTAAAGGCGGATAAATTTTCGACCCGAGGCAACTGGAAATTTATAAGTATACTCAGAACGGAAGACCCTAGCAGTCATGAAAGGAACTTCAGGGACTGCAGGGTCTTGAGTGGCAGCTGGGGATGTGGTGGAGTTGGCACCAGATGCAAACTTAGAGCCTACATCCGATGTCCATTTCAGGCCATTGGGATCGGTGGTTTCAGGAGGCCCACCACAATTTAGGAAGATTTTATCAGATGGGATATAATTAGCAGCCAAAACAACATGGATTGTGGTGGCCAGACAAAGAAAAACAAAGATGAACACCGCTTCAAAGTTAGTGGTGTTCATACCCACTGTGGATTTGACTTTACCCAACAAAAGAAACAACTATCAAAGATCAAGATCTATGCTTTCTCAAAAACCCAGATCAACAAATCAACTGAGAAATCAGAAATCAAGCTCAATTGACCAAACTGAGGGAATGAGACTGTGTGCTAAAACATCTTAGCCTTTGAACAGAGAAAACCATGCCAAGAAGAAAGAGTACGGTTTACCTTTTCGAACTGGACCAAACCAGTCAATAATGAGAACCGGAGAGAGAGAAAGCTCGCTGGCTCAAGTTTCCACTTTGATAAAGAGCTCTCTAAAAATGGCGATTTGGGAAAAGCGCTGAAGAGACCAGAAACCGAAATTAAAGAAGCTTGGTTTCAATGGTTGGCGTGGTCTCTTACTGGCTCTTTACAACTAGCTGCTTAACTTGGTTCTTAGATATGCTAAATAACCATTAGTTTACTCAGTATTTTTCAACTCATGCCATCCCAGCTAAGATTCAGTGGCGTTTGAACTTGAAATGACGGGTTTGACCTTCCGTGTGGAACACTACTTTCAGACGCGTCATTTGTCAAAAATCGAAAGTGCTTAGTTGAAGACAGATCAGTGAGTAAGTGATCACAGAACGGACAAAACGCGTTGCTAACTGGAATTCGTTGGAACATGTGGACGCGTTTTATTGGAGTGGGGCCCATTGGCATATAGGCTTAGCTGCTTCTATGGAATCAGGACCGTCGGTTGGGATTACCATATTAATAAACACAAAGAAGGAGAAGAATATAAAAATATACAACCAAGAAAAAGGTCTTGTTATGTTATGTTATGATTGGCCCTCATTGGCAAGGGATGGGAGGCAAACATGGCACGCACTACCAACAAGTAGCAAGGGCAAAGAAAATCTCAAAATTAAAGCAATGTGAATATGTTTAGTGATAATTAATTAATTAATTAATTAAATGCAATCTGTATTCTTTTGTAAAATTTGTGATAATAAAAAAGACAAAAGAATTGTATTTGGAAAAAGAAAAAAAAAACTAATTTAGTAGCTTTCAAATGCCTAAAATCCATCTGACCCCAAAAAAAAAACAGAGCCTAAAATTCAAATATTTATTCTTAAACATGTTATTTGGGAACACTCACATTAGTGGTAGGCAAAGTCAAAGATGTAGGTGGTTAAGGAGAAATTTTTTTTATATAATGGGATATCAATATTTTGCTATTCTAACTATTCACATTCTGCCACAATCGATAACTTTTTCACATGGCGAAACATGGTTGTTTGATAATAGCAAAATAATGTTATCCTGTGATATGCAAGTTTTTCTTTAAGGCATCACTTGGTTCAAGAATCTAAGTCTCAAAGGCCCAAGTGAACAATTCATTGGTTTCATTGACTCTTTTGTTGCCCAATTCTAAAAACCAACTGAGAAGTTGGCAAGTATGTCTCTATGGACCTTAAACTGCAACGTTTTGCAATTTAAAATGTGAAACAACAATGTTTTGTTGGACTGAAAAAGAAGAAGAAGAAACCTGCATGTTAAAAAAAAAAACTCCTCAAATAGTATCGCATGTACCCTTCTATTATTTTGAGGTATTTGCCATCACATGGTTGTAACAAAATGTGCAAAAAGAACAGAGAGAGGGAAACATATTACCTGTGCAGTGCAACCCACACAAATACATACATTTCTTTCTTCAGCTTCCTACCCGTCCTTATCTTCTTCTTCTTCTTCTTCATGAGGTGGTGAAAGAAAAAACCAAGTTTGAGCAGAAAAAGGTGGATGATGCAGTTTGCTTTCCTTCTCTTTGAACTTTGTTTTTTTATACGCATATGTAGGACCAACCAATCTAGTTCTGAGTTGGTTCTCTTGATGATCAAATGCACTCTACTCTAACATGAGATGATGATCAAGACATCTGAGCTGAAACTGATAGTAACAGATTATCTAAACCAAATTCGTATATTAACAAGAGATTAGTAATACAATATCTTCTAAAAAGTTTTGGCCATCAGACACATTATCAATTTCATTTCAAATTCAGTATTGATAATTGCCTTGAATTTGTTATTGCTCATGACAAATTTGTTGTAGGACCCAATTGAAAGTACCTTAAGGATTGATGCTAGTTGCAACTTTACTCTTACACTTGAAAGACCAATCAGATCTGAAGGAAAAGGAATGGGCAGAGCAAAGAAGCAATTTTTGCCTTCCCTTCAAAGTTTGAAATGTGATAATGTCTTCAGTTTCAATTCTTTTTCTGATGCACCACACTCAATTATACTAGCCCAATCCAAGAAAGTGTAGACATCATCCATACATGTATAAATACGTATCCCAAGAAACATGCATTGTCATACAAGTTCAATTCCATGGATACCCACAAAAGAAACTTGATGTCACAGAGCATTCTTGTGGTGACCATTTTTATGATTTTCATCAACCATTCAAGTTCTACTTTCCATGGTTCTAGTGGAGTGGAGCAACTGGACACCGTGGTGGAGGAAGCTGAAGATCATTTAGCATATCCAAGCACAAGCGATTGGTATACATAAGAGTCACATTCCATTTTTATTTTTGTTTTAGTTTGTTTATGTGCACAATGTATAAAGTGTATATATATATATGTCCTGCAGGATTGAAGAGTTGAATGATGGCATGGAAGATGATGAGTGGCAATTGGTGCAGAAGAAAGGGAACCAATTTGTAGTGAACGATAAACCTTTCTATGTGAATGGATTCAACACGTATTGGTTGATGGTATTTGCTGCTGATCAATCCACCAGAGGAAAGGTCACTGATGCATTCAAACAGGCATCTTCAGTGGGTCTAACTGTTTGTAGGACTTGGGCTTTCAACGACGGCCAGTGGCGAGCTCTTCAGAAATCTCCATCAGTTTATGATGAAGAAGTTTTCAAGGCAAAAATTTCTAACCATTTTGTTTGTTCAATGCTTGTGAAATACTCTTCAAATTCGAAGTCAATTTGAATTTCAGGCTTTGGATTTTGTGATAAGTGAAGCAAGGAAGTACAAGATCAGGCTCATATTGTCTTTAACCAACAACTGGGATGCATATGGTGGAAAATCACAATATGTCAAATGGGGAAAAGCAGCTGGTCTGAATTTGACTTCAGATGATGACTTCTTCTCTCATCCAACACTCAAAAGCTACTACAAGGCCCATGTTAAGGCCAGTTAAAGACAAGCCTTGACCATCTTTTGATTGTCGATTTATGCTTTAATTACCGATTAATTAGGTTTTTAGTGTTCATATTTATTGATACTTTGACTCTGCAGACGGTGCTTAACAGAGTTAACACACTCACAAACATTACTTACAAGGATGATCCCACAGTTTTTGCTTGGGAACTGATGAACGAGCCTCGATGCACCTCAGATCCTTCGGGTGATAAACTGCAGGTTCATACTCTTCAACAAATGGTTGTGTGTGTCTTTGTTTTATTGGAATGTATCGTTTTCTTGTAGCTGAAGCAATGGTCTGTCTTGTAGGATTGGATACAAGAAATGGCTGTTTATGTCAAGAGCCTTGATCCAAAGCACTTGGTGGAGATCGGATTGGAAGGATTTTATGGTCCCTCAGCACCTGACAGAGTTCAGTTCAATCCAAACACATATGCTCAACAAGTTGGAACTGATTTCATAAGGAACCACCAGGTTCTGGGTGTCGATTTTGCTTCTGTTCACATCTATGCAGACTCTTGGTAATTTTTGAAAATAATAACTAGTTTTAGTTAGTCCCTTACAATAATTATTTTCCATAGTGTTCAACTTGTGACAAAACTATCTAAATTCTTTCATGAAGGATTTCACAATCAATCTCTGATATGCATCTCCAATTTACCAAGTCATGGATGGAAGCCCACATTGAGGATGCAGAGAAATATCTTGGGATGCCCGTTGTGTTTTTGGAGTTTGGTGTGTCTTCGAAAGACCCCGGCTACAATTCATCGTATAGGGACACCCTTCTCAGCACAGTGTACAAGACCATCCTCAACTCTACCAAGAAAGGAGGGAGCGGAGGTGGCAGTCTTTTGTGGCAGCTCTTCCCTGAAGGAACCGACTACATGGATGACGGGTATGCAATAATTCTTTCGAAATCTCCCTCAACATCAAACATCATAGCCCTTCACTCCATAAGACTTGCCCTCTTGAACTCTAGATGTTCTTGGAAAAGCCACTGGGGTTGCAGGAAGAAGAATCCACTAGAGACATTCCCATTATACTATGATGATATGTAACTGATATGCTTTGAATTGTTGTCATTTCTTAATAATGTGTGTACAAATGTAAAGCTTCACAAACACAGAATTTCTACTGCTCCTTTTTGGAGAAGTAATTTGTTGAAATTGGTTACATTTTGCTTCTGGTAGTTTTAGATGTACGTTTTATATATATGTAATTGATTAGCTGATTTCAATTGTTGCATTCGTTTGTTTTTGCAAGATTAAAACTTATCCATGTTTTAATTATGATGTTAACTAGAAAAATGCATTAAAATAAATAAATGAAATATGAAGTTACTAGCTGCTTGGTATATGTAGATCAAGAACTACAAGTTCATCTCACCTTGCCCATAATATGCTTCAACTTAAATCCAAATGTATTTGTGGATATTACAATTACATATATCAAGGTGACGTGACAATAATGTACTTTACAATAAAGCTTAATAACAAAGGTGTATGTATATACATCAAAAATTAATTTAGTCTCAGTCATGATGGACATGCGTATGCATATTGGTGCTGCAACGTTGGCCACCATAGAATCACAAAAGGGAAAACACATTTTCCAGGACAAGGACTACTGGTAAATGGACAAAGTGTAACCATCTTTAAGGTTCTAGTACGAATGTTGTATTTGACTAGCTCTTGACACAATTCTAGATACAAAACGTCCTCGCTATCTAGATCGAAACTTAACTCCATAAAACTTTTTTTTCCTGCACCTGTCATTATCCCATTTAGAGATGAGCGGATTTTTCACAATCATTTGTTTGATGTCAACTCTGTCTACCAAACACCATTTGACGCCATCAACATGATGATGATCATCTTTGAACTCCCAGACGCTAAAACAAAAGGCTCGACCATCCAGATTTGTGCATGATTGGGATATCCGCATGCACCCTCGTCACACACCTAGAAAAGAAAACCAAATGATTTTGCATACTGCTCAATTGGCTTACCAATGAAACGACAAGAATATATATGGTGATCAACATCAGTACTCGTACTACTAGTATCGTTGGAGTAAGGATTGAAACCAATAATAAAATCAAATCCCCACCAATACAACATCCCATTGTGAGCAACAACGTCGCACAACAAATGATTCACACAAAAGCTTCGTGGGCTTGATGCAACTGCCTCTGTCCATTTACCACTCTCATAACAGAATATCTGCAAGTTGAATTGAAATGAGGAATTATCTCCTAAGTCATCCGGGATTATTATTTGCTCAATCTTGTACTTGTAGTATTCTTGTTTTCGATCACCGTCTTCTTCCTTAGGATTGCATATGAATCCCGCTTGTACCTCCTCGTGTTATCAAGGGGTGGAAGGAAGAGCAACCCACTACTTGGTGTAGAGATTGCAGATGTAGTAGTGACGTTGATTGCGCCAAGTTGTGCAGCAACAATGTAGATTAATTTCTTTTTTCTTTTCTTTTTTTAAATCAATTAGGAGCAGAGACTTTGTACCCATACCTATTTCGCATAGAAATGTTGCGATGGAGGATCCTCCTCTTCAAAACTTATTACAAAAACTCCAAATCAATAACCCATGGTTTAGATTTTGAAGGCAAAAATTTCTAACCATTTTATTTGTGAATTACTCTTCAAATTCTAAGTAAATGTATTAATATGAAAGGTATTATTTTAGTGCATCCTATGCTGCTCTTGAATAATTTGCAGATGATGAGGCTCGGTTGCTACCAACATTATTATAGTTAATGTAATCAGACAACCAAGAGAGATCATCCAAGACCTAAAAGAGAAATATAAATTGAACATAATAAGCACACCTCAAATGTTCAACCATCAACAGCCAATTAGCAATTAAACATGTAAATTTTATAAAATGATATATGAAAAGGGTGAAAACAGCAAGCGTCAACGAGACCTTTGAACTTCAAAGAAGAAGAAGAAAGATGCAAAGAAATTAAGACCGATGGAGACTTTTTATTCTTTTCGTTTATGACCTTCACAACTTTTTGAACCGTTCAAAAACACTTCATTAAATATGCATTTTTGAACCCTCATCAAACAATAATTACCAGTTTGAGGAAGAATTTTAGAAAGCAAAAGCCAGAAAACCCAAACATTGTCACTCAGAAGCCAACCCACAAACCTAAGCCAGATCCACCCCAAGAATTGTCATTGCAAGGAAAGAAAGACATTGCGGAAGAAAACACAAGCCACCCACGACCGACGCGGAGATAGATCCACGTGAACCCCAAAAAAACAGGACCACTAATAGGTACCACAGCAAAAAAGAAATATAAAGCAGAGAAAGAAAACCTAAAACAGAGAATTCTTCATTCATATCCTTTTCTGCATATAATTAGATCTAAATAGAGAAATGGGTTAAGGGCAAGCTCCTACACTTAGAAAAAGATGGACTCAAGCTGGATAGAAAGCAATTCATTAATAAACTCATCTCAATAGGCCATTACTGAGGGATCCTAACACCTAGGAACCCGAAATTGCATACCTACCTACCCACCCATAAACCTGAAAAACCAACACGCGGAACTACTAGATCCACTCGACCAACAAGAAACCATAACCACCAGAAAAATCGACTGGACTTACCCCAACCCACCCGAAGCCAAAACACTTACCAAGATTCACGCGAAACCCACCGGGAACATGCGAAACCACCTAGACCCACTCGGAACCACTCGGACCTATCATGGCCAACTGGATCCACACTAACCCATACAAACTAGATGAGTTACCTCAAGACAAGAACCAGAAGATGAGTTAAATGTTCCACTGTGGCAGACTCTTCGATTCTCGCTTTAGGTTCTTGGATTCCCTTCTCTTCAGGTTCTTGGATTTTCTCTTTCTGAATGATATATGTCGATACTATTTGTGTTGTAAGTTGCAAAGACAGTAAAAGTAAAGTTTTTTCATTGGTCCACGTGTGATACTGTAATTGAGTTATTACTAAGATGTTGGATTCACGGTGGAATTGGTTAGGACTAGGTGGGAAAGTGTAATATTGATCAAGTACTAAACATGTTGGAAGCCTTTCCTGATGATCACATCACATGAACATGAGTCGCAGATATGAACATAGACGTAGACACAGTCGGACCCACCGGGATGCACTTGGACCTATCGTCTCCCACCAACCTACCCTAACCCATAAGAGTTGGAAGAGTTACTTCAGTACAATTACTAGAAGATAAGTCACCACCCAGGATGCACTAGGGCCCACTAGGTCCCACCGAACCCACACTAACCCATACGAACTAGAAGAGTTACCTCAATACAAGAACCAGAATATGAGTTACATGTTCCATTGTTGCGAACTCTTTGATTCTCTCTTTTGGTTCTTAGATTCACTTCTTTTCAAGTTCTTGCATTTTCTCTTTTTGAATGACATACGTCGATACTACTTGTGTTGTAAGTTGCAAAGGCGGTAAAAGTAAAGTTTTTTCATTGTTCCACGTGTGATACTTTGATTGGGTTATTACTGAGTTGCTGGATTGATGAGGGAATTGGTTAGGATTAGGTGAGAAAGTCTAATGTTGATCACGTGTTAAATATGTTAGAAGCCTTTCCTGATAATCACATCACATGAACATGAGTCGCGGATATGGATATGTATAAGGACACACTCGGATCCACGGGGACGCACTCGAACCTATTGGCTCCCACCAGACACTAACTCATACGAGTTAGAAGAGTTACCTCAGGACAAGAACAAGAAGAGAAGTTACCAGCCGGGACCCACTAGGACCTAGTCGGACTTATCGAGACCCACCAGACCAATACTAATCCATAGAACTAGAAGAGTTACCTCAAGACAAAAATTAAAAGAGGAGTTACCACCAAGGACCACACGGAACCACTCAGACCTACTAGGACCCATCGAACCCATACTAACCCATACGAACTAGAAGAGTTACATTAAGCCACAAACTAGAAGATGAGTTACCACCAATGACCACACGGACCCACTCGGACTTTGTAGGACCCACCGAACCCGCACTAACCAATACGAACTTTAAAGTTATCTCAAGACAAGAACCACAAGAGGATTTACCTGTTTCATTGTGGCAGACTCTTCGATTCTCTCTTCAGGTTCTTGGATTCTCTTTTCTTCAGGTTCTTGAATTTTATCTTTCTGAATGATATACGTCGACACTACTTGTGATGTAAGTTGCAAAGACAGTGAAAGTAAAGTTTTTTCATTGGTCCATGTGTGATACTTTAATTGGGTTATTACTAAGTTGTTGGATTCACGGTGGAATTGGATAGGATTAGGTGAAAAAGTCTAATATTGATCAAGTGCTAAACATGTTAGAAGCCTTTTCTGATGATCACATCAAATGAACAGGAGTCGCAGATATGGACATAGATTTAGACACAGTCGGACCCAGGGACACACTCGGAACTATCTTCTCCCACCAAACCCACCCTAACCCATAGGAATTGGAAGAGTTACCTCAGCACAATTACCAGAAGAGAAGTCACCACCCAGGACACACTAGGGACCACTAGGTTCCACCGAACCCACACCAACTCATGTGAACTAGAAGAGTTACCTCAAGACAATAACCAGAATATGAGTTACATGTTCCATAGTTGCGGACTCTTCGATTTTATCTTTTGATTCTTAGATTCACTTCTCTTCAAGTTCTTGCATTTTTTTTAAAGACATATGTTGATACTACTTACGTTGTAAGTTGCAAATGCGGTAAAAGTAAAGTTTTTTCATTGGTCTACGTGTGATACTTTGATTGGGTTATTAGTGAGTTACTAGATTGATAGGGGAATTGGCAAGGATTAGGTGGGAAAGTCTAATGTTGATCACGTGTTAAATATATGGGAAGCCTTTCCTGATGATCACATCAAATGAACATGCGTCGCAGATAGGGACATAGACATAGACATAGTTAGACCCACCGGGACGCACTCGGACCTATTGTCTCCCACCAGACCCACACTAAACCATAAGAGTTGGAAGAGTTACCTCAGTACAATTACCATTAGAGAAGTCACCACCCAGGAAGCACTAGGGCCCACTAGGTTCCACCGAACTCACACCAACTCATGCGAACTAGAAGATTTACCTCAAAACAAAAATCAGAATATGAGTTACATGTTCCATGCTGCAGACTCTTCGACTCTATCTTTTGGTTCTTAGATTCACTTCTCTTCAAGTTTTTGCATTTTCTTTTTCAAATGACATACGTCGATACTACTTGTGTTGTAAGTTGCAAATGTGGTAAAAGTAAAGTTTTTTCATTGGTCCATGTGTGACAGTTTGATTGGGTTATTAGTGAGTTGCAGGATTGATGTATGAATTGGTTAGGATTAGGTGGGGAAGTCTAATGTTGATCACGTGTTAAATATGTTGGAAACTTTTCCTAATGATCACATCACATGCACATGAGTTGCAGATATGGACATAGACGTAGACACAGTCGGACTCACCGGGACGCACTCGTACCTACAGTTTCCCACCAGACACACACTAACCCATAGGAGTTGGAATAGTTACCTCATTACAATTACCAGAAGAGAAGTCACCACCCAGGACGCACTTGGGCCCACTAGGTCCGATCGGACCCACACTAACCTATGCAAACTAGAAAAGTTACCTCAAGACAAGAACCAGAATATGAGTTACATGTTCCATTGTTGTGGACTCTTCAATTCTCTCTTTTGGTTCTTAGATTCACTTCTCTTCAAATTCTTTCATTTTCTTTTTTTAATGACATACGTCGATACTACTTCTGTTGTAAGTTACAAAGGCGGTAAAAGTAAAGTTTTTTTATTTGTCAACGTGTGATAGTTTGATTGGGTTATTAGTGAGTTGCTGGATTGATGAGGGAATTGGTTAGGATTTGGTGGGAAAGTCTAATGTTGATCACGTGTTAAGTATGTTGGAAACTTTTCCTGATGATCACATCACACGCACATGAGTCGCAGATATGGACATAGACGTACACACAGTTTGACTCACCGAGACCCACTCGTACCTACAGTCTCCCACCAGACCCACACTAACCCATATGAGTTGGAATAGTTACCTCATTACAATTACCACAAGAGAAGTTATCACCCAAGACGCACTAGGGCCCGCTAGGTTCCACCGAACCCACACCAACTCATGCGAACTAGAAGAGTTACCTCAAGACAAGAACCAGAATATGAGTTACATGTTCCATTGCTGCGGACTCTTCGATTCTCTCTTTTGGTTCTTAGATTCACTTCTCTTCAAGTTCTTGCATTTTCTCTTTTTGAATGACATACGTCGATACTACTTGTATTGTAAGTTGCAAATGCGGTAAAAGTAAAAAAATTTCAATGTTCCACGTGTGATACTTTGATTGGGTTATTACTGAGTTCTTTGGATTGATGGGAGAATGGGTTAGGATTAGGTGGGAAAATCTAATGTTGATCACGTGTTAAATATGTTGGAAGCTTTTCCTGATGATCACATCACATGAACATGAGTCGCAGATATGGGCATAGACGCAGACACAGTCGGATCCACCGGGACGCACTCGGACATATAGTCTCCCACCAGACCCACACTAACCCATAGGAGTTGGAAGAGTTACCTCAGTACAATTACAAGAAGAAAAGCCACCACCCAGGACGCACTAGGGCCCACTAGGTTCCACCGAACCCACACCAACTCATGCGAACTAGAAGAGTTACCTCAAGACAAGAACCAGAATATGAGTTACATGTTCCATTGCTGCGGACTCTTCGATTCTCTCTTTTGGTTCTTAGATTCACTTCTCTTCAAGTTCTTGCATTTTCTTTTTTTAATGACATACGTCGATACTACTTGTGTTGTAAGTTGCAAAGGCGGTAAAAGTAAAGTTTTTTCATTGTTCCACATGTGATACTTTGATTGGGTTATTAGTGAGTTGCTGGATTGATGGGGGAATTGGTTAGGATTAGGTGGGAAAGTCTAATGTTGATCACGTGTTAAATATGTGGGAAGCCTTTCCTGATGATCACATCACATGAACATGAGTCGCAGATAGGGACATAGACGTAGACACACCGACTCACCGAGACGCACTCGTACTCTACAGCCTCCCACCGGACTCCACCCTAACCCATAGGAGTTGGAAGAGTTGTCTCATTACAATTACCAGAAGATAAGTCACCACCCAGGATGCACTAGGGCCCACTAGGTTCCATCGAACCCATACCAACTCATGCAAACTAGAAGAGTTACCTCAAGACAAGAACCAGAATATGAGTTACATGTTTCATTGCTGCGGACTCTTCGATTCTCACTTTTGGTTCTTAGATTCACTTCTCTTCAAGTTCTTGCATTTTTTTTTAATGACATACGTCAATACTACTTGAGTTGTAAGTTGCAAAAGAGGTAAAATTAAAGTTTTTTCATTGGTCCACGTGTGATACTTTGATTGGGTTATTAGTGAGTCGCTGGATTGATGAGGGAATTGGTTAGGATTAGGTGGGAAACTCTAATGTTGATCACGTGTTAAATATGTTGGAAGCTTTTCCTGATGATCACATCACATGAACATGAGTCGCAGATAGGGACATAGACGTAGACACAGTCGGACCTATCGTCTCCCACCAGACCCACCCTAACCCATAGGAGTTGGAAGAGTTATCTCAGTACAATTACCAGAAGATAAGTCACCACCCAGGATGCACCAGGGCCCACTAGGTTCCACCAAACCCATATCAACTCATGCGAACTAGAAGAGTTATCTCAAGACAAGAACCAGAATATGAGTTACATGTTCCATTGCTGCGGACTCTTCAATTCTCTCTTTTGGTTCTTAGATTCACTTATCTTCAAGTTCTTGCATTTTCTTTTTCTAATGACATACGTCGATACTACTTGTGTTGTAAGTTGCAAAGGCGGTAAAAGTAAAGTTTTTTCATTGGTCCACGTGTGATAGTTTGATTGGGTTATTAGTGAGTTGAAGGATTGATGTGGGAATTGGTTAATTTTAGGTGGAAAAGTCTAATGTTGATCACGTGTTAAATATGTTGGAAACTCTTCCTGATGATCACATCACATGGACATGAGTCGCAGATATGGACATAGACGTAAACACAGTCGGACTCACCGGGACGCACTCGTACCTACAGTCTCCCACCATACCCAAACTAACCCATAGGAGTTAGAATAGTTACCTCATTACAAATACCAGAAGAGAAGTCACCAAAAAGGACCCACTTGGTCCCACTAGGTCCAACCGGACCCCACACTAACCTATGCAAACTAGAAAAGTTACCTCATGACAAGAACCAGAATATAAGTTACATGTTCCATTGCTGCGGACTCTTCGATTCTCTCTTTTGGTTCTTAGATTCACTTCTCTTCAAGTTCTTGCATTTTCTTTTTTTAAAGACATACGTCGATACTACTTGTGTTGTAAGTTGCAAAGACTATAAAATTTAAGTTTTTTCATTGTTCTGCATGTAATACTTTGATTGGGTTATTAGTGAGTTGCTAGATTGATAGGAGAATTGGTTAGGATTAGATGGGAAAGTCTAATGTTGATCACGTGTTAAATATGTGGGAATCCTTTCCTGATGATCACATCATATGAACATGAGTCGCAGATAGGGACATAGACGTAGACACAGTCGGACCTATCGTCTTCAACTGCACTCCACCATAACCCATAGGAGTTGGAAGAGTTACCTCGGTACAATTACCAAGAGAAGTCACCATCCAGACGCGCTAGGGCCCACTAGGTTCCACCGAACCCACACCAATTCATGCGAACTAGAAGAGTTACCTCAAGACAAGAACCAGAATATGAGTTACATACGTCGATCTGTTTGTGTTATAAGTTGGACAAGCGGTAAAAGTAAAGTTTTTTCATTAGTCCACTTGTGATACTTTGATTGGGTTATTAATGAGTTTATGGATTGATGGTGATATTGGTTAGGATTAAGTGGGAAAGTCTAGTATTGATCACGTGCTAAATATGTTGGAAGCTTTTCCTAATGATCACATCACATTAACATGAGTCGTAGATATGGACATGAAGACGACATCGGACCCTCTAGGACGCACTCGGACCTATAGTCTCCCTAATGCACCCACACTAACCCATAGGAGTTGGAAGAGTTATATCGGTACAATTACCAAAAGAGAAGTCACCACCCAGGACGCACTAGGGCCCACTAGGTTCCACCGGACCCACACTAACCCATGCGAACTAGAAGAGTTACCTCAAAACAAGAACCAGAATATGAGTTACATGTTCCATTGCTGCGGACTCTTCGATTCTCTCTTTTGGTTCTTAGATTGACTTCTCTTCAAGTTCTTGCATTTTCTTTTTTTGAATGACATACGTCGATACTACTTGTGTTGTAAGTTGCAAATGCGGTAAAAGTAAAGTTTTTTCATTGGTCTATGTGTGATACTTTGATTGGGTTATTACTGAGTTGTTGGATTGATGGGGGAATTGGTTCGGATTCGATGGGAAAGTCTAATGTTGATCACGTGTTAAATATGTTAGAAGTCTTTCCTGATGATCATATCACATGAACATGAGTCGTGGATATGGATATGGACATGGTCACACTCGGACCGAACGGGACGCACTTGAACCTATCGGCTCCCAGCAGACACTAACCCATACGGCTAGAAGAGTTACCTCAGGACAAGAACCACAAGAGGATTTACCTGTTCCCTTGTGGGAGACTCTTCGATTCTCTCTTCAGGTTCTTGGATTCTCTTCTCTTCAGGTTCTTGAATTCTCTTCTCTTCAGGTTCTTGAATTTTCTCTTTCTGAATGATATACGTCGATACTACTGGGGTTGTAAGTTGTAAATGCAGTAAAGTAAAGTTTTTTCATTGGTTCAAGTGTGATACTGTGATTGAGTTATTACTGAGTTGCTGGATTGATGGGGTAATTGGTTAGGATTAGACAGAAAGGTCTAATATTGATCACGTGCTAAATATGTTGCAAACTCTTCGTGATGATCACATCACATGGACTTACAAACTATTATTTTTGTCAACTCATACTTGTCTGTAGAAATGGACTTACAAGATCTATAATATTTGTAAAACTCTTGTCTTGTGAACCAATTAATGTTGATCATAGCATAATTTTAAATGAGCTTTACTTTTTTTTTATTATACAAAGATTAATAGTAATAAATGTAAAGTGAATTAACAAAGTGGGGTTGAATTGAAGGATATATGCTATAATATCATCGGGAACGAAAAACATTTATAAAATTGTAATCTCTTGTATTGCATCCACTGGCATGATAAATTGGAAGCAAACCCCCTAGGTCACAGGGTGCAAAAATGGCAACAACCATGAACTGGCAGGCAAAGGCTTGCATTGCATGTTTGTGAGCTGAGCCTCTCCATTCTTGAGATGCTGCAACGAAAAAGAAAAGGGAAAGAAAATGTTAACAATTTCTTCTCACTAGTCAAAAGAAAATACTTGAGCAAAATCTTCTCTATGCTCCTTGGACAACGAAACAAATTTTATATACTTACATCTTGAAGCAGCTCACTATTTGGTAAAACTTAATTTTGAAAGAATTGCAACTGCCTGGTCACCAGCTAACAAGAAGTAAGGATGCCTCAAAGCAGCTGCCGCTGATAAGCGCCCCCTTCTAAGGGAACCTCTCTTTGAAACAAGCTTTGTGGCCAGATCCCACCCTCTACCCGAATCGAGATCAAGAAGTGACAAGTCAGGCCTCAACCGAGTATAGGCCCTCCATTTATTCAAGTCATACTTAACTGTTTTTATTTCTGAATTGAAATTCTTTAACCCTGCTGAAGACCTTAAGGATGGTACTGCCATTTGCAATAGTATAATTCCAGCAGAGTACATATCAAAGAGGTCAGGACTGTTCAGCTGCAACAATAAGTTTAAAGTCCGATTCATCTAGCAAGCAGATTTTCTATGCTTTAAAACGAGAATTCATGCATAAGAAGAGTCCCCTGTTGGAATTTTGGCTCACATTGAGTATGCAAGCTTCGGGAGAAGCGGCCGTGAGAGGTTTTGAGGCCAAGTCGCTTTAGCATTGGAAGGTCGAGAATTCGCGAGGAAGCGGCCAGTCGCGAGGTTTTGGGCGCGGCCGCATGAAGACATGCAATTCAAATGTGTTTGAATCGGTATAAAGCGCATTCGCGCAAGGCGCGACCGGCCGCATGCAAGTCTGAATTTGAACTTTTTCCACGCGTTTTCAAGTGGCTTTTTCACATGGGTCGATCCCTACCCAACTCCATGTGCCTCCAAAAGTCTTAAAATGAGTCTTTAGGGCATGGCGACTCTTAGGGAAAGTCTTAAACAACATTAAGTATAGAGTGGTGGGTTGTATGATTGCCTACCACTTATACTTTCCTTGAATCATGGATCCTCGGTTTTTAGGTGGGCTGGTTTGCCACATGTTAGAAGGCTTTTACAGGTGGCTAATGATGTTGGGAGGCTTCCCACTTGTCTACTTAAGTGGGAAGTCTGAGACATTACAAGGAGTGCTTAGTATCTTGTGCCTAGTGCTCTTGTGCTTGAGAGCAGTGCAAAGTGCTAAGGCCAAGGGAATCCAATCCAAAGGAGTTCAAAGGAGCTAGAGAGAAAGCCAAGGAAGCCAAGGAGAGAGAGAGGCTCAAGGGTTGGAGTCTTGTAAGTCTAGAAACCAAGGAGTGAAACACCAAGGGTGAGAGAGTGTTCACAAGTGCATCAAAGTGTTGAGCAAGGGGTGTGAGAGAAAAGAGAGCTTGGGAGAGAATAGAGTTCTAAGGGGGTTTTCTTTGTAAACCAAAGTTGTAACCTATTCTTTCATGAAGTGAATTTCTCAAGGATCACCAAGAGGAAGTAGGCAAAGAGTTGGCCGAACCTCTATAAATCTTGTGTCACTTGTGCTTGGTTATTTTCCTGTGAGTGTGTGTGTGTGATTCATCCATCATTGTGTGTTACAAAGTCCATCAACAACAAGATCATTAGGGGAGTGCATTTCTATTTGCACAACAAGTGGTGCTAGTGACGTGGTGTAGCAGAAGTGCTAGTGGTGTTGAAGATGGCAAGTGACAAAGGAAAGCCGAGCAGGAAGCAGTTCAAGGCAACCACAAGTCGGCATGAAGGTGGAGTTGAAGCCTTTCACAGGAAGGAGAACTTCACGTTGTGGCAAAGGAGGATGAAGTCACCACTTACAGAAAAATCTCATCGTTGTCTTGGGAGGCAAGGAGAAGAAGCCCTACAGACCATGACAGACGAGGAGTGTGTTCTAGGCAGTTGGCTAGAGGAGCCATTGAGAACTTCATCCTCGGATGAGGTGCTCATAAATGTGATGCAAGACACACTGAAGCAAACATGGGAGAAGCTCGAAGAGATGTTTGCAGGAAAGTGTTATCCAAACAAGCTCTTTCTCAAAGGAACTTCTTAATCTTCGGATGGAAGAAGGTGGAAATCGATGGAGCACCTAACCAATTTTAATAGGTGTGTTCTTTGATTTGCAAAGGATGGAAGTTGTTTATGATACTGGAGGATAAGGCACTCATGTTGCCTAACATCCTCGCTTGCCTCCCGTCTTATAAGCATTTCCGAACGACGCTTATGTTCGGGAAGAGTACTCTCAAGTTTGAGGAGGTGGTGCAAGATGTGATGACGCATCACGGATGTCCCAACGTTCGAGGAGAACTCTAAAGATGCGGAGTCTATTCGCAGGCCGCCGTTCAAGCAAGCGTGGAGGCAATAAAGGCAAAGGGAGGAATGCTAAATCCAAGGACGATGAAGGATGCTTGAGTGTGGGTCTAGGACCATTGGAGGCGGAATTGTCCTGTGGAAGGAGAAGCAGAACAAGATGAAGAAGGCGAAGGTTCTAAAATAGCGTGACTTTTGAAGAAAGCGGATGGTGAACTTTGTGATTAAGAGAAGCGTACTTGAGGGACGTCGTGGCAAGTTCTTCTCCGGTGAAAATTACGATTCAAGATGGATATTAGATTCAGGTGCTCATATCATGTGTGTTCAAATAAGTTGATGTTTGACACATATGAGGCAAAGAAGGTATGCATAATTATGTTGGGAGACAAAACTACATGTGAAGTTTTGGGCATAGGACTGTGAAGATCAAGTTGCAAAGTGGTGAAGTTTGGAGTCTTAGTGAGGTAAGGTTTGTGCCACTAAGAACGAATCTACTCTCTCTTGGCTCTCTAGATAGAGAAGGGTATTCGTACAAGGCCAAGGAGGGAAGCTCATAATCACACAAGGTTCCGTCGTGGTTATGAGGGGGAGATTCAACCAAACAACACATACAAGCTCTTGGGTGGTGCAAAGTGCAAGTGGTGCGGGAGTTTTACCAAGGAAGAGCAGGCAAAAGATCTTAATGTCAAGGAGGAGCCAAGCCAACATAATGTAGCTGCATAGCTTGTGCTCAAGAAAGGTTGGGCAAGGAAGGTTAGTCAAGGTTGTGTGACTAACAATTCATCATCAAGGAGCTTGATTTCAAAGGTGTAGAAGTTGTGGAGGATAAAGTCCACAAAGGTGAAATCAAGACAGGGATGAGGTGGAGGATGTTGTTAAAGGGAAGCTTCTTGCCAAAGGTGGTCATGGGAGGTCTTCACTTGAGGAGGAGCTTGACACAAGGCTGAAGAAGTAGGGCAACAACAACAAACTCACAAAGGGGTTCTACTTGAGGTGGAGCCATCACAATAGCAAGGTCCGGCCCAAGGAATCCATCAAACCGTCCCTAGGTTTTGGATGGATGGACCAAGAAGTTCCGACCACGTTTCGAGTGCCACAGGGAGCATGAAGCGGGAAAGTTGGAAGGGTGCATTGATGAAAAGAAAGGTGTTCTTAAATCCAAGAGCAAGGTTGGCTAAGTGGGGATTTATAGAGCAAAGGTTCGGTATGCGATTTCCATACCAAGGCATGTCACAAATTCAAGACTCTAAGATGGCAAGGAGCAAGGAATTTGGCATGGAGGGTCTCTTCTACACAAGGGATCCAGGTTGCCCAAGTCTAGGATGGGGTGGAGCACCTTCTCACCTAAGGTGCATTGAGGCAAGAGGTTGATTGCCATGGTGGAGCTCTTGGAAATTACTAGAACGATTTCTAAGAGGTTGAAGATGTTCTAGAGGTCAACAATGGTTCACTGGGTGATTAATGGTTCGCCAAGGTGGAGATTGTTGGAATTTTGGCTCACATTGAGTATGCAAGCTTGGAGGGCTTGCACGGTCGCAGTTTTGGGCGGACCATTGGTTTTTGAAGCAATTGGAAGGCCGGAGAATTCGCAGGAAAGCGACCATTCGCGAGTTTTGGGCGACCGGTCGCATGAAGACAGATTCAAATGTGTTTGAATCGCAGTATAAAAGCGACGGTCAAGGAACCGGCCGTATGCAAATGCGACCTGGTGAACTTTTTCCACGCGTTTTAGTGGCTTTTTCACATGGGTCGTGATCCCTGCCCAACTCCATGTGCCTCCAAAAGTCTTAAATGAGTGCTAGGGCATATGGCGGCTACTAGGGAAAGTCTTAAACAACATTAAGTATAGAGTGGTGGGTTGTATGATTGCCTACCACTTATACTTTCCTTGAATCATGGATCTGGTTTTTAGGGTGGGTGGTTTGCCACATGTTAGAGGCTTTACGGGGTGGCTAATGATGTTGGGAGGCTTCCCACTTGTCTACTTAAGTGGGAAGTGCAGACATTACAAGGAGTGCTTAGTATCTTGTGCCTAGTGCTCTTGTGCTTGAGAGCTTAGTGCAAAGTGCTAAGGCCAAGGGAATCAGAAATCCAAAGGAGTTCAAAGGGCCTAAGGGCTAGAGAGAAAGCCAAGGAAGCCAAGGAGAGAGAGAGAGCTCAAGGGTTGGAGTCTTGTAAGTCTAGAAACCAAGGAGGGAAACACCAAGGGTGAGAGAGTGTTCACAAGTGCATCAAAGTGTTGAGCAAGGGGTGTGAGAGAAAAGAGAGCTTGGGAGAGAATAGAGTTCTAAGGGGGTTTTCTTTGTAAACCAAAGTTGTAACCTATTCTTTCATGAAGTGAATTTCTCAAGGGGATCACCAAGAGGAAGTAGGCAAAGAGTTGGCCGAACCTCTATAAATCTTGTGTCACTTGTGCTTGGTTATTTTCTGTGAGTGTGTGTGTGTGATTCATCCATCATTGTGTGTGTTACAAAGTCCATCAACAACAAGATCATTAGGGGAGTGCATTTCTATTTGCACAACACCCCCCACAGTAAATCAAGCTCGCAAGGCCTGTCAACAGATTAGTTTATGATCTGATCCCATGGTTTTTTCTCATCCAAATTTGAACATTTAAACAATGCAGAAATCTTTTTAACTTATCAACAGAAACGGAATGCAGATCCAAGAGTCATTATACTGCTATATCCAAATACCTCCAGTAAAGCAGCGGAATTTTGATATGCTTGACATCACATATAAAGGGGTTGAAACTGTATTACCTGCCAAAGAATTGGAGACAGAAATGCAGCAATGGGCTCTGGAGGAGGAACTGGCGTTTCCTCTGGGAGCACATATAGTTCAGGAGGACAAAAGTAAGGATCTAGCAGGGCACGGTCTGGTACATAGTTCTTTCCAATCCTGAGGTCCGTGGCTGCCCCAAAGTCTATGAGCTTGATTTGTCCCCTTCTTGTCACTACTAAGTTTGCTGGCTTTACATCCCGGTGAACAATGCCTGTGTCATGGATTTTCTTGAGCGAAGTAATAATTTGACGCATTATTTTCTTGATGATCAGTGCACTGCGTTTGACAGAGTCTACATCTTGCAAGACACGTCCAAACATGACAGACTCTAAGTTAAAGGGGAATTTCCTATCTTTCATGTAATCGGCAAGATCTTTGTTTCCCTGTCACATGAACATCCCGACAAGTAGTGTGATTAAAGAGTCAAAGTCACATATAATAATAGCATTGAGTTCTTAATCACCATATATAACATAAACGTGGGATTGAAGGCTTGAGATTTTTGAATGAGTGATCCTAATCCTAAAATGGTTTCAGTACCTCGAATTTCCAAACAAGCCACTTTCCACCCTTTGTAAATTGAGAACTTGTTTTATCAGCAACAAAACTTCCCAGGAACGCAGCACATGTTTCAGGTGCTGCTCTAGACAACCTGTAATTGAACCACTCCTCGACTTCGCCAAATTCTTCAGCCCCTTGAACTCCAATCTTCACCTGCATATGTCCATAACTAAAAGATCAGATTAATCTCTGTACACATCACAGAAACACTGATAAGCAAGTAAAGGGTCAATCAAAATGCACGAAATCTACAGTGCTACCTTCTTGAGGATGACCTTCTCCTTGAACCTCTCATCCAACTGTGGAGCTCTGCCCCTCCCTCTCTTCTGCACCGTCTCTTCAATATTCACATTCTTCGGAACAACCGCACCAGAATAAACAACGCCAAAAGACCCTTCTCCCAACTTGTCCCCAATCACAAAATCAGTCCTCTTCAACCTTCTCCTTCCAATCAAACTATCCAAACCCAATTGCAGAGGAGCAAGAAGGTATGCATCAATGGCACCTATGAGAATACCTGGTCTTGCAGTTAAGTATATCCATGTAATCCCAGCAAAAATAAGGAAACCCCACTTCTGTGTTTCTGAGAGTTCCTCTGTAGCTGTTTGAAACTGCATGTAACCATATTGAAAAGGAGGAAACTGGTCCAAATGGAGAGTTGTCTCCAAAACATTTCCAGGGATATTGTCACCAAAGAATGCATTGCACCTATGAAGGTGGCTTTTGAATTGCGTTGTGAAGAAGCAAAGATGGTCAGGTGAAGTGGGTTTTAAAGGAGAGAAGCTTGTAGGCTTAGGATTGTGTTTAAGTGTTGTTAGACTTGGAGAGGGCAGATAAGCCATGGTTGTAGCCGTAGGTTATGTTGTGAACTATGAACTTTTTGTTTTGTGGGAGAACCAGCAGAAGTGTCAGCAAAGGCTGGCATTTTGACACGCGTCCCATACTTTATCCACATGTGGAATTTCCTTACCCCAAATGCACTTTCCTGAGTTTTTAAATGGGATTTATTATTTATACATTGGGGAACAAAAAATAATTAAAAATATGAATTACCAAGAGAGCATTACAGAAGGGAAAATTGTGCTTTCTCCATGGGTGATTTGGTAGTTTTGTATTCTTTTTCACTTCAACTTTATTTATATTCTTCATAAGGTTACCAAAATCTGTCACAAATTTAAAATAAAATGTGGATATATTAATATTTATTTCAGCAAAAGAAATACAGGCTTCAGAGTTCAGCAAATGTGTCTGCAAAGGTTTTAACATTGTGTAGTCTCAAGAGAAGACTGCTAAGATAAACCTCTCTTGGCTACTGCTTTTCTCAAGCAACTTACAAAACTCCATCATTAAGAATATCCATGCGAGAAGGAAAACAGAGCTCGAAAACTTGCATCTTGGGGCAACACATGCTAGTACACGGGGCTATCCTTCTGAAGAAAAGAGGCCGCAGGCCGAACATAACTGAAGCCGGTGAAGGGGTTTCCAGCAGAATTCGGGCTAGCAGCTGGAGAATCCACAACTGACATGTCAGTCCAGCATTTATCGAAATTGGCAATGCACTGCTTCCCGGAAACTTGCGGACGAAAGCTTGGTTGGATTTCCCGAGCATCTAATCTTTTCCAATTTATTGGCTTGAACCATTTGTGGCGCTTGATTTCCTCACTCCCCAAAGGCCCACTACCAAGGCGGTGTCTTGCATCCTTCTGTAGCAGCTGAATACATAACAAAGTTAAGTGAGTTCTCTCATAATTAACTAAAATCATGAACTGCGGAAGGCTCCAAACAGACACTCAAGGATCAACATTGCCTATTTCCTACTACCCAAGATGAAAATAAGCACAAAGATTATATACCCCTTTCAACAGAGAATGTGCTTCACTAGTCAGAAAGGATGGCAACTTGATCTTTTCCTTAACTATCTTCTGCTGAATTTTCTCCCTGTTCCCAGTAAAAGGAGGCTGCAGAAGCAAGAGCAAAGAAAAATGTTTCACTTTACAAGATATAAATAAATGTTCCAACTTCTAGGGTCCTTAAACACTATGGACAAAATTCTCTTTAAATGCATGTCTGTGTGTGTCACCTAATTAAAAACAGATAGTACTTTTATTTCTTTCTTTAAAGAAATATATAAATATATATATTTATATATATATAATATACAGAAATTCTCTTATGCGGACATCCGGATGTTATTATCGTGCGGATGCCATGTATTTTGTACTACCCATCCCTGCTTTCCTGTCTATATATATATATATATATATACATACTAAAGAAGAAGATGTCCAACACAAAAAGTGCATAAAGACTATATTACAATAGCATAAAAAGAACACTAGGATCACCTCCTAACAATATTAAATTCAACAAACATCGGCTTTCCAATATGCTAATTTTAATATCTACATGTATTATATGCATATAATGATTGTTGACGGCACATTCAGTTAGAATTTGACTTAACCATCAAGAAATTCTTGATCTCAATCACATCTGTCATCTCAATCTATAAGAACAAAATGAATAAATCACAAACCTTTCCAGTTAGCATCTCAAACAATAGGACCCCCACACTCCACCAGTCTGCAGCCTTATTGTGGCCCTTTCCAAGAACTATTTCGGGTGGCATGTATTCTACAGTCCCACACATAGAATTAGATCTTGTATTCTCTTCAAGTTGCTTCGCAAGACCAAAATCAGTCAACATGGCCTGTTTAATAAATCAGTGATCATGATGTCAGTTACAATTCATTGGGAGCAATTAATCAGAACAATACTCAACAGAGGGAGATGGAGAGGTACGTGGCCATCTGTGTCCAGTAGGATATTTTCAGGTTTAAGATCCCTATGCATTATTCCATTTGCATGGAGGTGAGAAACCGCAGAAACAATCTCAGCAGCATATATTCGAGCCAGCTCCTCTCTGGAAAGGAGAAAAACTTAAGTATTAAGTGTCTAAATCTTTGAGCTTATAAAATAACACAAAATATTGGAAGTTGAAACCAAAGGTACCTAAATAGGCCGTGGTGATATAGCTGAAAGAAAAGGTGACCACCATTAACAAAATCCAGCACGAGATATAGTCTATATTTGGTCTGCATAACAAAATAAATTAAGTTAGTACTCTAGTCATCATCAAGAAAGCCACCAAATCAGCATATTGAGTTGAAATATATTGCTCCAAAGTAGCTTTTGAATATATAGTTCCAAATGCATAAGACATTTTTTTGCGACATGGATGCTCCATAATCCTAAAAAGAAAGCCACACCAGAGAAGGAAAATTGGAATTAACTTCCAGGGTCAGGCAGGAATTACCTGAAATGAGTATCTAAGCTGGATAATGAATGGATGATCAATTTTTGTTAGAATATTCCTCTCAGCTTTCATGTATTCAGCATGATTCTTCTCCATGATCTTGTCCTTCCGCATGACCTTCATTGCATAAATTTCTGCTGTCCCTTTCTTCCTCACCTGGTATACTTTTGCAAATGCACCCTGCCCAACAACCTTCAAAACCTCAAAATCTTCAATGCCTACACTCTCGATCTTCATGGAGATTTCCTCATCATTTTCAAGAGTCTTTTCAGTGACACCATCATCAATTAAAGGTTCTTGAAAATCTTTGATGGTATCTCCACTGACACACTCTACCAGTTCCACTGAATCTTCTGTGTCACTTATAGTCAGTTTGCTGAGCTTCAATGATTGGCTTACAAACGATGAGGGACCAACCAAAGAATGTGATCGGTTATGAATAACCACTGGATTATCATAAATAAGCTCAGTGGCATCTTCGACAGAGGCAGAATTAGCCAAATCACCATAATTCACTTCTACAGAGGCCTGAACTGGTAGAGGGCCAAAGACATCATCGAAATCAAGCTCCACGTGATCTGAAACTACAGCATCCATTGCATCCATAGGAAAAAGCAACTGTGTCTGAATTGGTTTGCACATGCGGGCCTTGGTCAAGCCAGGTAGCTGAGAGGAAACCATTTTTCAAGTATGGAGCAGGGATGCTAACTTCAGATTCAGAGAGACGCTTGAATTGATCCCTGCTATGGATTTATCTACCCAAAAGTCTCAAAGGCCAGTGCTCCAGAAGGACTCCTGTCAATTGCCTTAACCAAGAGGAAACTCACGAATGCAAAAGGAGTTCCTAGGAATTTTGGCAATAAACAGAACAAAATCCAGATGAAGAAGGGGTTGTTTCTGTTTCCCGATTTACAGGAAAACACGGATACTTCAGTAGTTCTTGAATTCATGAAGATTAAGCTGTCAGATCTGAGTTCAAGACCAAATACAAGGATTAGTTAGTGCTGTGAGACCCAAAACAACTCGGAAACAAATATGCTTCTCTAGTATGATAACACGATCTTCACAACAAAATTTAAGTAAAATAAACAAACCGAAATAGAGACATTCATAGAAAAGAATCCAAAAGTCAACTATGATATTAATTTAACCTGTGTTATTATGTAAATGAGGTCAAGCAGAACTCTTTCACTGGTAACGAGTTTGAACATGTAAAGCCAAGTATAAATTTGAGTGAAAGTCAATTGGTTAAGACTGAGGAGCACTTCATTGGCTAAGTTCAATTTTTCTGCAAAACTTTTTGAAAATTCCTATATTATCCTTAGAAAATCCCTTTACTTAATTGTTCCCTCCAAAATTAATTTCCCTCCATAACCCAAATTTTGATTTGGGAAGAGTTTGGGGAATCAAAAACACTTAACTTGATTGGAGCAAAAGTTTAGGGAGGATTGGCGATGAATAAAAGCAAATACGTAAAGAAATGCATAATACCAACCAAAACTAGTGAACAAAGCAAAACACATTGCAGTAAAAAAGCAGAATTGGAGATCCTACAAATCCCAAAGTGTGAAACGGAGATTGGAGAAGGCAAAGCTTTTAGATTTCAAGCTAAGGTTGTATAGCCCGCCATAGTAAGGACAAAACGAAAGCAATTCATCTTAACTATGACTAGATCTCAAAACAGCTCACCAGCAATTCGTTAATTTCGGTGTAATGATATAAACATAAAGTAATGCAAAGAAGGAAACTTTGGATCTAAAACCAGGTTCTTGAGGCTAAAAACTCAAACTCTGTTACTTTTCCTACCGTTTCTTGGGAACGAAACAGAAACGGAACTCCAATTATGACGAAAAGAAAATGGAGAGAAGATTAGGAGGAGAGATTGCTTACCTGGGAAGGGTGCAGACGGAGAGAAGGGACAAAGCGGAAAAGGAAAGATGGATTTTTGGAACGTCTCTTTTTCCCAAATCCTCAAGCGCAGGGGTCGCTTCGCCGCCTATATTTACCAGGCACCCAATTCTTTTGGTTCTCCGAATGTTGACGCTGACACGTGGTGCGACATTATTGGACGGTGGACGAGTTGCCAATTCGCATATGATTCTACTTTTTAGGTACTTGAATGAACCTAATTGGGGAATATGCTTTTCCCGGATTGGTTTGTACTTTGGGCTTTTGCACGCCAACTTTGCCAATGAGTCATCTACGATTGGTTTTCATTTTATTGAATTAAATTTTTTTTTGTTACCTTATTATATAGAAATATATGGATTATATTCTTATTTATTTGTATACACAATTTTAATAATTACTAGCCTCTCCGCACGCGGTTCCACGCTTGAAAGAGGCTTTTTTAAAAAAAAATTTAAATTTATTTTAGAATTAAAAAAGATAATGGATAGTTGTGTTTCATAAAAATAGGATTCATTATCTATTTTTTTAATTTTAATTTTTTTAAATATGAAAAAGTGTGAATTTACCATATTATCATCATTTAATTAATAATTTCAATTCTTAATGTTTGCATTAACCAAGGGCATTTTATGGTATTTTGAATGTTTTACCATTTTCTGCATTTTGCTTATATATAGATTTAAAGATTAAAGAATAAAATGATAACTACAAATAGCATCCTATCTACATCCAACAAATCCTATCATATTTCCTTTTTAATCATTAAAATAATAATAATAATAATAATAATAATAACAACAACCTCTCATTTTTTTCAGGCTAGGTGTCAAAAAATATACACAATATTACATATGCATTCAAAAGTGTCTTCTTGAACTTCAACATGCACAAAATACGAGTAGAAAATGAATATATCAATTAAAATGTTGAAAAAGTGATCAATTCATTCAATTTGGTCGGCTTCAATGACTTTTTTAAAGATTAAAAAGATGACATTTTGGATTGGGAGATGAATTTCTTAATGAAAATACAGTTTAATTCAAATTGGCTTTAAACATTGTTTGATTTTGTATGCATTAATACTTTAAAATATTAGGCCTTTTACCAAAATTGTATTTGGTACCATCTTGTATGTGGAAAACATTTTGTTTCTTCATTTTCAATCTTCATTCATATCCTACTTTATATTTTTTATAGATTAAAAAAAGTGATAATCCAAGTACATTAATTAGTTGCACATGGGGTGTCACCACAATAAAAAGTGGGCCAAACTCTATCTACCCCCCAAGTGCATCCTGACAGACCCGACCGGATCTCCACCCCCGGAACCCGAGATGCACTCGCCGATGGGCCCACATCAACCCATGCTCGCCCACATCCTAAAAACAGCCACCCTCTTCCCGAGATTTAAACCTATAAGTGGCCAAGACTCACGAAACCCAGTCTCCCTACAACAAGGACAATTAAAACTTCAACGTCAAACAAGAATGCATAAAATCTCAGCGCCAGATGCATACAACATATATATAACAGCTCCTACTAAACTAATTCAACCCTAAAAGCTGATACAGCAGCAACCAAGAGTACAAACTAACAATGAAATAAATAATAGACACAGTAGCTTTAGTTCAAGCGATGACAATCCTACCCTTCCATCGAAGCTCGAGAAGAGAAGCGCACAAATTTAAAGGTGTCGACGCAACGACTACTTCGGGCTCCCAAAAAGGCGAAAGAAAGAGCAGTACAAAAACAAGGTTTTTCATACTTAACTCAAAGTATAGAACCCCACCTGCTTAAAAAACAATGCAAACATGCAATAAATCATTTATACTTAGTTGATTTGAAAACCGTACTAATTCAAAGACGTGAAAACATTTCCAATTTAAAACCCTTTACATTTCCCGAGGCATAATCCTCCCAAAACAAATCCTACACAAGTTTATAAAATATAACATGTAAGGATTTATTAACGTAAAGGATAAGGATGGAATAAAATCCACATAACGAAACAAACCTTAAAATGTAATAAATACCGCTTACGAAGCAAAACCAAACTCGACAAAGCAATAAAGATAATAATTGCGATTTAGCCAAAACATTTATATATATATATAAATATATATATATAAAACAGATTTACAATCCCACAAAAGAAACCTATAAAGATCGAAATCAAGCCAAGTACTACAACCAAAACAAGTAAATAGTTTCCCAAACATCCCCAAACTCACAATCATGCGCTTACAAGCCACGAGCAAGCGAACGATCCTCACTAAAAGAAATACGAATACTAACGTATTAACACACGCAGCATAGGTATAAGTATAACTATAACACACACAAGTACTAGGGGAAAACAATCCAACAGGATCATTTCGATCGACACCCGTGATTTCGGCTCGATAAGACCCGTGCCTAGGGTTAAGCCGTCCAATCTGGGACTAAGCTCACAGCCCGCAAGGTAAGGAACCATCAATACCACTACGCTCCATAATATGTCATGCGCGCAGTACTATCCAATTAAGGATCTACAATACATACTGCTTAAGACCGACGAACCGCAACAGAAGACTAATCATCGTGACGTAATATGGTGCATAACACAGGGTGCTAAATGCACACACATCAATCATCATGCGATAACAAAGATATATATATATATATACAACCACAATGTACTCCAACCCAAAACAACATCAGTGACATACAAGTCCGTCACAAGATATAACCAATATATATATCATTTAAAGGTGGACATCACTCGTCCCAAAACATATTTATATATATTCAAAATAATGCTACCAAACGACTACATACAATGTATTAATAATAAATCAAACATCATTTTCATGAAAACCAATTTAAATCTCACTCAATGCTAAAACCAAGCATACAAAATCATAATAAAATCTACAAATTCTAAGACGTCAAATATAAGGTATAAACACATATATATATATATATATATATCAATATATATATAAATCAAGTATTGAAAACCCTTTTCTTAAAGTAGATAAACATATGTATATATATATACATATCAAGGTACATATATATATATATATATACATACAACCAAAGTATGGTGATCCTTTTCTTAAAGTAGATATACCTATATATATATATGAATAATATATATATAATCAAGGTAAAGATATATCAATATATATATATATATATATATATATATATATATATATATATATATATAACCAAAGTACATATACATATATATATATATATATTATATAACCATTTTCCACTATTGCAAGTGTTTACTCAAAGTAGTTATACATATATATATATAAAAGTTTATATATATATAATCAAAGTATACGTGTTATAAATCATGTGGTTTTAACCCTAAAACCGAATACTTAATCAAACGGACTATACTAACGTCCATATATTCAATTATATAATTAAAATATAATATAATCTGCCTAAGCCTTAAAATAAATTTCATTCAGATAATTAAAATCCGATATTAAATCACCCAGCATTACGTCCCGCATACAATACCCAAAGCGTATAAATATTAATAAAGTAACCAATGCGTCCACATAAAACCCGATAACCCAAAAAAACATGCATTAAACTCAAATGCAATTACTTTATATATAAATCAACCAAAGCCAAATCAAGACTTAACATATTAATCAATTCAAGATTTAAAATCATTAAATCTCCATTTCACGATTTCACGCAATTCATTCAAATCATGCACACAAGAAAACAAAGCTCCACTCACCGCTTCTGGCCCCATACCGCACAACCCTCAGGTCCCACTATGGCTGCAGGTTGTAGCCAACGCACCTAAAGCGATAAAGACTTGGGATTAGTAACGCGAACCGAACGAGAACCGTAAACTTAAACCCTAACCAAACCCCACTTAACGTGCCCGTACGCCCCACGGGCGATTCCAAGGCCAAACTACCTCTTACAACCAGCGGGGACTCCGCCTCAAGACTCACGTCAACCCGGCACAAACACCCCATTTCGGCCAACTCCGCGTGAGCCCAAGACCTCCAAAAACGATCCGGACCTTCCTAGAAGTCCAACAAAGTCAACTACACGACAAACAGACCTCGGAAGACACTCGGTCAAACCTGGTCAAACTTGGTCAAACCGACCAATAGGTCAAACCGGACCGTGGTCCCATGACCTCCAAACTTAGATCCGAAAGTTCCTTAGAGGTTCAACACGACCTAAACAACGTGTCCTCAAAGTTTGGTCTCGATCCGACGGTCAGGATTGCTTCACGATCGCACGACGGACAATTACGCTTAATCCTAACTCTCGTTTCATCGATCCGGAGATCCTGACTCCGAATCATGATCCGTCAATCCTATACGATCCTAGAATTATCTAGATCAACATATCCAAGAATGGACACGATCCAACCGTTAAATCCTTATCGAACCCGAATCACGCAGCGCATCCGCTCGATAACCAAACGATCTCCGAATTGAGATCCGTCAACTCCCACGCGCTCACAGCGATACGAGGATCATTATTGACCCAAGAACCGCCACCACACCGCCACCACGCGCCGCCACACGCGCCACCGTGGGTGGCGGGTGCCTAGAGCGATTCCGGCAATCGACAAAACCTCACACCGCCCGACACCACCTATACCAAACGACTCGCCACCACTCCAGGAGCCTAGAACCGCCACGAACTGGCCGAGAACCGGCCGTTAACTGGCCGGAAAACCCAATTGAAATCCGGCCAAAACCTAGGTTTTAGATCTAACAATCAAACGGCCAAAACTCCAGAAATTAACTATGCAGGAAGCTAGAGGAGGTGGAGGAGGTTCGATTTCATACCTTGCGCGACGCCATTGGCTGCCGGAGCTCGCCGTACGAAGCCGTGAAGTTTCAGCCAAAACCGGAGGCTTTCACTGTGTTTTCCGGTGGCAAACGGCGGCAACGCAGGCTGGGCTGCGGTGGGGTTGGAAGGCGCCGGCTGGCCGGTCATTTTGGGACCGGTCCCAGCCCAGGTGGCGGCCGGTGACGTCGGTGGTGGCTCAAAGAGCCACCGGCTGTTCAGAACCGAAAAGGGGGGGGGAGTCGAAGGGTCACACGCAGGGGAAGAGAGAGAAGGAGAGATTTTCTGATTTTTCTCATTTTCTGATTGGCCCACGTGGCTATATCAGATTTTTCCCAAAATTTGAAATGACGCTTACGTCCTCCGAACAATCCGAAACTCGTATCGAAACGTTCCGCCCGTCAACGGACTCGCTTCGACGTTTCCGACGCAATTCGCAACTGCTTCGCCAAATTCCATTCCGAAAATAAAGTGGACTAAAATGCCCCTTTAATTACTTAATTCCAATTAATTCATTTTTAATTCATTTAAATTATCCAAATTAATTAACTTATTAATTCATTCATTTTT
Source organism: Prunus padus (assembly GCA_024362665.1). Taxonomy (NCBI): domain Eukaryota; kingdom Viridiplantae; phylum Streptophyta; class Magnoliopsida; order Rosales; family Rosaceae; genus Prunus; species Prunus padus. The sequence goes on from JANFAM010000019.1 coordinate 3,933,185, forward strand.
AACTTATAAATTGGGTCAGGGTCGTCACAGCATCTTTGTTCGATTCACGTATGACACAATTTTAAGGCAACCCAATATAATACTTCTACCTCCCCCTCCCTAGCGAATGACAAAAAAGAGAGTAGATTAATTAGTTGAATTATATGTCTAATTGAATTGAATTGAAACCTAATCATAATTGGATTCCAAAATGTATTTATTTATTTATTTGCAAAAGTAATTTATAATTTAGTTTTTGAACTCATGTCTACAAAAAAAACACACACACACACAACAAACGACTTGTCGTTTACTTACAGCTACAAACGACTTCGTCTTCAAGCAACAACTAATTCCGTTGGTTGAGAAACTGTCGAGTACTTTGGATTTGGAGTAAACAATGTGTGACTGTCTTCCCTCCAGCCCCCTATCCTTTGCTGTCACAAAATTTCGACAATTAGGGTTTTGCAGAACCAATCAGAGACCTCAAAACCCACCACATCCTTATATTTACAACCCAGATTGTTTGAAGCTATCGAATTTCAATAATTTAGACATCACAGGTCTTAGAAATGGGAGGTCTCTGGTCCTCTGCAGAAGAGCGAGCGAGAATCCCTCAGAGGATTTTGGGTTTGGCGCTGAATTAGGGTTTAAGGAGAAAAGGAAAAACCTTTTCGACCTCGAAGCAAAACCAAGCGATGCAGCAAAGAAAAATGGGATTGATCCCAGTAAGGAAGCCAATGCTTCATTGGGTTCAGATTTTCTGCAATCGGAGGGTGGTCTGGGGGATGAGAAGCAAAGTACAATGACTGATGAGAGCTTAGAAAATGAGAATTGGGTTCGAATGGAGGGTGCAGATGGTGATGGACTAGAAAAGGAGGAGGGGTTGAAGCACATTGATGGCAAAGTTGGGCTGAGAAAAGGGAGGCAGCTGATGAGGAGGTCCAATATTCTTGCAAAGCAAGTGATCAGCATCCGAAGTGCTCTCAGCTTGGGATTTGTTTCACAGCTTTGGGTCAACACGAATTCTGTAAGCATTAAACTATCAATTATCTTATTCTATGATAAAAGTCGTTAGCTTGATCAATTTGTTGCCAATTTGTGGGAAAAAAGAATGCTTGCTTTGATAAGTTAAACATATAAATTATTTCTTCAGTGGATGGTAATGTTTGTAGAAGTGAAGCGAAACTTGCTTTCTGGGGAACCTGAACGTTTTCTCCTCGATGATATTACTCAGGTACATTTTGCTTGACACATTATCCTCCTACATATAAAAGGTATTCAATTTGTGATTGTTTGCAGGTTGGTGATGTTGTGCTTGTGGAGGACGAGAGTGTGGTTGACAATGAACTTAAAATAGCTGGACTGGAAACATTGGTATGTTCATTCGTCTCTTATATATAGCCAAACTGTATTTGCTTGCTTAGAACATTTTTTTGTCCCTTGGTTTAGGGTACTCATCTCTGTGTTTGGTTTGTGCATGTGTTGATTTTTAGCTTCTGATTTAATTAAATGTGGTGCGTTAGTTTGCTTTACTACATGCTAAATGTTAGGACAATATCCTAATGACCCTTCCCAAGAGGGCCAAGGCTCTGCTTATGATCTATAACTTTGTTCCACATTTTACTATTTGAGTTTTTAAGTTGTGATTTTGCTAGGTAGGATACCAAGTTGTAACACCGGGTCGACGAACTATGGGGAAGGTGAGTCTCTTTAATATTCCAGCTTCTTGTACCCATTGACCTACATTTTTATCTTCTAACTTGTTTCATGATGCATTTCTAGGTTCGAGGATACAGTTTTAACATCAATTCAGGGGCTGTGGAATCACTTGAGTTTGATTCATTTGGGATTTCTATTATCCCATCAAGTTTGGTAGGTGTAGAGTAAATAGTGCACATCAATGCTGCAAAGGCTGAATATTTGAAAATTCCTTCCATTTTAATTAGAAGGACTTGCATTGCATGTCAAGGGATTTTTCTGATATATTCTGTGTTTTTCGAACAACATTCTGCTTGCACAAATTCTAATTCCATTTTATTTCTACAATTTCAGGTGAGTACCTATGCTTTGTTTGTTGAGGATGTGCTGGAAATTGTATCTGATGCTGTCATTGTGCATGAAGCTGCAGCTTCGCGCATACACAGGCTGACCAAGGTACTCTTTTATAAAACCAGTCCACTAGTCATGATCTGTAGTATGCTTTATTTGTTACTGCTTTTTCTGCCAGATATCGAAAGTTTGCTTATTACCACCTTGGATTGCCTTTTTATATCATTGGCTGTTGTCTCAAATATGATAAAACGCCTTCTATCTTCACTAGACTAAGGTGCTTGAAATTATTAAGAGGGTATAAAAAATAATGCATGTAAGCAACAGAAGCTTACACTGGGAAATACGTGACCATTTCTGGTTATTTGTAAAACAGGGTTTCTTGGACAGCCAAAATGTTTCAACTTCCATCGATGAGCTTGACGAATATTCTGATTTCGAAAGACCTGCACGATCGGACGACAAGCATACAAGAAGAAGCTATGGCAACCAGAAGTTCAATTCCAGGAAAAGCAAGACCAATGATGATTGGGACCTCCCAATGGATTACTTCTGATCCTGGCGGTTTTGTTACCTTCCTGTAGATACTATACATAATATTGGCCTAGGTTTCACTATTGTAATGAATGTAAAATATAAGCTTTAGAATTGAGTGAATAGATTTCAACATAAATGCCATGTTGCTTAAATTGTTCATATTTTAATCCAACCTATAAATAGTCGTTTTGATCACAAGTAATTCATTGGAATTGGAAAAAGAAAAGGATATTCAACTTTAGCAGCACAACAGTTTGAATGAAGGCAGTGGACCAGTCAAACGCACCGTTTGACTGTTGAAATCCGTGACATGGATAGTGAAGAAAACCTTAGTTATACAAACTGCTCTCGCTGCTACTGCTAAAAGCACTTTCTCATGCTTCAGATGTTAAAGTTACAGTACCCTCCATATTACCTGTTCAAAATTACTGCCTTTATCCTTCGCCACCGTCCAACCAAACGAAGCTTCAATTCAAATATCGTATTTGCGTCTCCATAATTTCTCGTCGTTTCTGACGCGAACAGAACAATAATGATCTGTCGTTTACTGATAGGATGATAAGAAGGAAGGGGGCCCCACCCATGAGCGTGTCGGAGGCATTGATTGGCACGCAATCATTCCTGAAAATAATAATAAATAATTAAATAAACGAAGTTGGAATCTGAAGCTTGTTTATAAATAAACCTGTGTGCAAAATTGTAGCCGTTAGCACTTAGCGCCTCTCCACTTTCAAATTCAAACAGTTCAAACAGCTCTCTCTCTCTCTCAACTCCCTCTTCTTTATCTCTAGCAGATAACAACTCAATTGCCGAGCATCTTTCAGAGAGAGAAAGAGAGAGAGTAAAGAAATGCAAGCGCTACAATCTCCAGTCACCGGAGACCTGTTTCTCCGGCCAAAAAGCGGCAGGAAGCCTCTCCAGCCTAGGAACTCTCCGGCGACTCTGGTGAACTCCAATCTTACAAAAATCAAGCCGGTGCTGCAATGGATGGGCGTTGACGATGATTCGAACAAGGAGAACCGTCCGATCTATGCGACTCCGATGAAGATGATTGAGACGATCGATGCGTCGCTGGCGGAGGAGCTGAACGCCATCAGGAAAAGGATGGAGAGGCTGAGATTGGACCGGGAGAGAACGGAGAAGATGCTCAAGGAAAGGCATTTGGTGATGGAGATGCAGATGAAGGAGCTGGAGAGCAGAGGCCAGATTCAGAAGATGCTTGAGATCGAGCTTGATAGGATTTACAGGCTGAACCAGCTCCACACTCGATCAATTGTAAGCTGCGATTGCATTTACTTCACATGAATTTCTTTTTCTTTTTTTGTTTCTTTCTTATGGATTTATTAATTTGAGTCATTTGGAACAGAGAGTGCCTCCGATTCGATCGCTAAGAGAGAAGGAGGAACAAAAGAAGGCCACTGAAATTGAATCGACATCGCAGGTAAATCACATTTTCAATCTTTTTGAATTTGACTGGAAGATGTAATGTTTTCTTTTAATTATAAAATTATTAATTATTATTACTATTTTGTTGATCAGGAAGTGACAGCTGAAGATATGGATGAATCGGTGGATGAAAACACACCACAGAAGCTGAGTTCTGCTTCGTCCAATTCTGAAATCGTTACAGAGAAAAGTGACAAGTGATACTTTTATAAAGTTCTGCTTTATGGAATTATTTTTTCCTTTTTATTTTAAATTACCCCAATGTCTTGTGGTGGCATTTGAAGAATTTTGAGAAAGAGAATAATATCATATATAATACCTCGTTATGTGACTCGGCTGTATTAGGATTCCTAGTTAATTAATAGAGACGTGGATTTCTTTTCTACTCCTTTTTAGTTTGTATTTCTTTTTCTACCCTATTATATAGGGTTTAGGATTCCTAATTAGTTAATAAAGATGTGGATTTCTTTCCTGATCCTTTTTGGTTTGTATTTATTTTCTCTCCTATTCTATAGGGTTTAGGATTCCTAGTTAGTTAATAAAGACGTTTAGGGTGGGCCATATATAGACATTAGGGGCTAGTTATTCTGTAGTATCCACCCTTTGCACCACTCATAACGCAATTCTTTGCTCCTTTCTTATTCTTCAAGTTTCTGCCAGCCACCATGACTATGAATATCAAAAGGAGTTATAGTGCAATGATATCGCAGTACCCTTCTTATCATCATGATCAGTCTGACTTTAAAAGATTGAAAGAATCGCCAACATCATCATCATCCATTAATGACCTGCCTGACCTTGTATTGCTTGAAATCCTTTGCCGGCTTCCTTTGAAATCCACTTTTCAATGCAAGTGTGTGTCCAAAAGTTGGTATGTTCACATGTCTAGTCCATATTTTGTTCGCCTTCGACGTGAAAAGCGATGTGAAGACCAATCTATTCTGATTTTCTCCGATGATGTGGTGTCGAAGACGGAATTTTTTTCCATAAACAAGCATCCGGTATTCAAAATACACACCAAACGCAACTTCTCTTTGAGTTTCCTCCCTTGTTATGGTACCACAAGAATAGAACCCCTTGTGGTTGGGACCTATAATGATCTATATTGTTGCTGCGCAACTTGGCGCAATCAACGTCACTACTACATCTGCAATCCCTGCACCAAGCAATGGGTCGCTCTTCCTCCCACCCCTCGATGTCACCAGAAGGTACAAGCAGGATTCATATGCAGTCCTAAGGAAGAAGATGGTGATAAAAAACAAGAGTATTACAAGTACAAGATTGTGCAAATAATAATCCCGGATGAGTTAGGAGTCTCATTTCAATTTAACCTGCAGATATTCTGTTCTGAGAGTGGTAAATGGACAGAGGCAATTGCATCAAGCCCACGAAGCTTTTGTGTGAATCATTTGTGGAGCAACGCAGTTGCTCACAAGGGAATGTTGTATTGGTGGGGATTTGATTTTATTGTTGGTTTCAATCCTTACTCCAACGATACTAGTAGTACGAGTACTGATGTTGATCACCATATATATTCTTGTCGTTTCATCGGTAAGCCAATTGAGCAGTTCGCAAAACAATTTTGTTTTCTAGGTGTGCGCCAAGGGTGCCTGCGTATATCCCAAGCATGCGGTCCGCATGGTCGAACCAGTGGTTTTAGTATCTGGGACTTCAAAGATGACGATCATCATGTCGATGGCGGCAAATGGTGTTTGGTAGATAGAGTTGAAATCAAACAAATGATTGTGAAAAATCCACTCATCTCTAAATGGGACAGGTACTGGAAAAGAAGTTTTAGGGTGTTAGGTTTCGATCTAGATAACGAGGACGTTTTGTATCTAGAATTGTGTGAACACCTAGTCAAATACAACATTTGTACTAGAACCTTAAAGACGGTTACACTCTCTCCATATAGCACTAGTCCTTGTCCTGGAAAACATATTTTCCCTTTTGTGATTCCATGGTGGCCAACGCTACAGCATCAATATGCATACGCATGTGCATCATAACAGAGAATAGATTAATTTTGGATGTATAAATACAAATTTGTTATTAAACTTTATTGTAAAGTACATTATTGTTACATTACCTTTGATATATGTAATTGTAATATCCACAAATACATTTGGATTTAAGTTGAAGCATATTATGCGCAAGGTGAGACGAACTTGTAGTTCTTGATATACATATACCAAGCAGCTAGTAACTTCATATATTTTTTTAATGCATTTTTCTAGTTAACATCATAATTAAAACATGGATTAGTTTTAAATCTTGCAAAAACAAACGAATGCAACAATTGAAATCAGCTAATCAATTACATATATATATATATAAAATGTACATCTAAAACTACCCATACCATAGTTGCTGCTGCTCTTGAAATTACAGTGAAAAAAGAGGGCTAGAATAGTATGTTAACATCTTTCGCAAATGCACCCTGCCCAACAACCTTCAAAACCTCAAAATCTTCAACGCCTACACTCTCGATCTTCATGGAGATTTCCTCATCATTTTCAAGAGTCTTTTCAGTGACACCATCACCAATTAAAGTTTCTTGAAAATCTTTGATGGTATCTCCATTGACACACTCTACCAGTTCCACTGGATCTTCTGTGTCACTTATAGTCAGTTTGCTGAGCTTCAATGATTGGCTTACAAACGATGAGGGACCAACCAAAGAATGTGATCGGTTATGAATAACTACTGGATTATCATAAATAAGCTCAGTGGCATCTTTGACAGAGGCAGAATTAGCCGAATCACCATAATTCACTTCTACAGAGGCCTGAACTGGTAGAGGGCCAAAGACATCATCGAAATCAAGCTCCACGTGGCACATTGGATTGAAGAAGAGTTAGAAAGAAGAATGGAAAAATGACGTAGTGGGAATTTGCAGATTTGGCGTCCGAGCTCCGATTGGGGTGCATGATACCTTCCCGAAAAGGGAACGACGAGACGAATAAAACACGCTGCTTTGCTGTGACATATGATGATTTTTGGGCTTCCGAGGTCGTTTGACCTTCCAAATTCGCATTTAAAGAATTGTAGTTATGTTTTTCAATTTTTGTGTAATTTCCCTTTTAATGTCAATAATTCCCCTTAGCAGCTTAAAGGATAAGAAAGATGTATTTAGACGTTGCTTGTGTACGTTTGGATGATCTCAGATTTTAGTAAAATTTTTCCAAGATAATTTCTCTTTATTCCTGGTGGATTCCAGTTCTGTGTCCTATAGGGTTTTCATTTGAAAACCTTGTGTGTGCTTGTGCTGCGTCAAGTGGCATCTTTGACAGAGGCTGAATTAGCCGAATCCCGATAATTCACTTCTACAGAGGCCTGAACTGGTAGAGGGCCAAAGACATCATCGAAATCAAGCTCCACGTGATCTAAAACTACAGCATCCATTGTATCCATAGGAAAAGGCAACTGTGTCTGAATTGATTTGCACATGCGGGCCTTGGTCAAGCCATGTAGCTGAGAGGAAATGTAGAAAAACAGAATACTCAAAATCTCATAATCAACAAAGTCAGAATGACAACCAAGCCTCAAAGCACACACACTCAATGATCTCACACAAACACAGAAGAAATAGAAGGAAGAAGACTGAAGCAAAAATTGATAAGCTTCATTCAATGATCATAATGTTTTGCTACAACTCTCATTACAAAATAGAGACCACATCTCTTCGAGAGACAGAGAGACTTTCAGCAAAAAGAGAAAAAGTTGCCTAGAGACATCAACCGACATCATGCCTCTGCTCCTTGAGAAATCAAAAGACAACTAGACGCAAGGAAAAATATCCTGACGCATTTAATAGGGCACAATAAAATATTGAATAGGGCTTGGGCTTGGAATGAGCTTGGTTTAACTTCCAACAACCTCCCTTAAACCAAGCTCATCATAGCTCTCCATCCCCATCATCTTCTTCAGCTTCATAAACACATCCAACTTGAGACCCTTAGTAAACATGTCTGCAATCTGTTCTCCAGTTGGACAATACTGAACTTCAATCACCTTGTCATTCACCAAATCACGAATGTAGTGGAATTTCACATGTATATGTTTAGTCCTCCCATGAAAAACAGGATTCCTTGCCAATGCAATCGCTGAATTATTGTCACAGTAGATTGTTGTAGGGCTTTTCTGTTAATGATGAAGAACACCAAGTAATTGGCGCAACCATACTGCTTGTGTGGCACAATTTGTGGCTACATTATACTCTGCTTCAGTAGATGAAAAGGCCACAACTTGCTGCTTCTTTGATGACCAAGAAGTAACTCTTGAACCAATATGAAAGGCATAACCTGAAGTACTTTTTGCCCTCTCAACATCACCAGCCCAGTCACTGTCAGTATATCTAACAAGCTTCACAGGACAATTAGTTGAATAGAAAATACCATCGCCTTGAGTGCCTTTTACATACCTCAAAATTCTTTTTGCTGCCAGCACATGTGACTATCTTGGAGCTTCCATAAATCTACTAGTAAGCCCAACACCAAATGTGATATCAGGCCTAGTAGCAGTCAAATAACGCAAGCTACCAACCAATTGCTTGAAAAGTGTTGGATTATCCAACTTTCCAGCTCTATCTACCTGCAGCTTCAGTCTTTCTTGAACTGGAGTTAACATTGGCTTGCATGACTCCATTTTAAAACGCTTGAGGATGTCACCAGCATACTTCCTTTGTGAAATAAAAGTCCCTTGCTCAGTTTGTTTCACCTCAATACCAAGAAAATAACACATCAATCATCTCAAATTGAGATGCTAAAGCCTCCTTGAATTCTGCAACCAATCTCATATTATTGCCTGTAATTATCAAGTCATCCACATATAGACAAACAATAACAACATCCCCTTGCTAATCATTTTTGACATACAAAGTATGTTCATATGGGCACCTTTGAAATTTATGCTCTATGAAATAAGAATCAATTCTGGTGTACCATGCTCTTGGAGCCTGTTTAAGGCCATACAAAGCCTTTTTCAGCTTATACACCATGTCAGCTTGCCTTTGTTTCAAGATAAACCTCATCTTCCAAGGTTCCATTCAAAAATGCATATTTTACATCCATTTGGAATATCTTTCAAGCATTATGGGCAGCAAGAGAAATAACTATTCTAACTGTATCAAGCCTAGCAATAGGAGCAAAAACCTCAAAATAATCAATACCTAGTTTTTGCTTGTAGCCTTTAGCTACTAACCTCGCCTTGAAACGATCTACATCTCCATTTGGCTTGTACTTTGTCTTGTATACCCATTTAACTCCAATGAGTGTCTTTCCTTCAGGAAGAGAAGTAAGCTCCCAAGTGTCATTCTTTTCAATGGCATGAATCTCTTCACCCATTGCTTTAATCCAGTGTTCATGTTCACATACCTCCTCAAATGATAGAGGATCACAATCTGCATACAAAGCGAAGTTCACAATTTCTTCATCCAAGGCAACATTTCCTATACCCATTTGATAATCTTGGAAGCGAGATGGCAATCGGCGCTCATGTGTTGGCCTTCTTGACTCAACTTCTTGTGGTACTTGAGCTGCAGGAGATTGAGCCATTGGGGTTTGAATTTCTAGTTCATTTCCATGTTGTTCATCTCCAAAATAATAATTATTAGCTGCTGGAAAATATGTTGATGGTCTGCTTTCATTCAAGGACCAATCCCAAGTTCCTTGCTCATCAAAAGTGACATCCCTGCTGATTATAACCTTCTCTGTCTTCGGATTATAAAGCTTGTAGCCTTTTGTGACTGTACTGTACCCAATAAAAATGCACTTTTCTGCTTTCTCATCAAGTTTCTTTCTAATATGATCTGGGACATGAGAATAAGCAATACATCCAAACACACGAAGATGTTGAATATTCGGCTTCCTACCACTCCAAACTTCATAAGGAGTTCTTCCATTCACACTTCTACTAGGAGACCTGTTCAAAATATACACAGCACAAGCAACAACTTCTGCCCAAAAATACTTAGGCAGATTCTTCAACTTCAGCATACATCTCACCATATCCATAATTGTTCTATTTTTTCTCTCAGCCACGCCGTTTTGCTGAGGTGTATACCTGGTTGTCAGTTGGTGTTTTATCCCATTCTTCTCTAAAAATTCATCACAAACAATGTATTCTTGGCCTCTGTCAGTTCTCAACACTTTTATCATTTCACCACTTTGTTTCACAACATAGGCCTTGAAATTCTTGAAAGTGTCACAAGCATCAGATTTGTTTCTTAACACCCAAGTCTTCCTGCTGAAATCATCAATAAATGTAATGAAATATTTTCCACCACCATGTGAGGTTGTTTCAACACTACACAAATCAAAGTGTATCACTTCAAGGGGGCTTTGAGCTCTAAAGGCTTTTCCTTTAGGAAAACTGTCTCTATGCTTTTTACCAAGGACACAGGTCTCACATAAATCATTAGGCACAGAAATATGAGGCAAACCAAGCACCAAATTTTTCTGAGCAAGAAGACTTAAAATGTTAAAATTTAAATGTCCAAATCGCATGTGCCATAACCAATTATCATCATCCATCATCGAACTAAAGTAAGGTAATTCATGATAACTGGTCCGGGAAGTGGTCGACGAAGATGAGCAGGTGGAATTCGACCTTTGCTTGCTACCCATTTTCACCAATTCACTCAAACCCTCCTAACAATTGACAAAATTTCCTGCATAATCAAAACTACACTACGAGAAGAATCACAGCAATCTTGCAAACATTTTTCTTTGAATTTCTAAAATTGAATTGCCTTCTAGAATTGGGTTGCTTTTGATTTTAGATTTAAATTTCGGATGAGTTCAGTGCCACGCCCAAAGTGATTAGATTTCCAAATCAGACATCTGGTCAACCGAGTCTACGGGGTCCACCATTTAGCCAGGCCAACATGTCAAGCACAATGAGAGGAGTGTTTTTGGTTCTTAGACCCCGGCCAAAAATTGGCTGGAGTGGGCTAAATCACGGCCAACCCGTGAGGGTTTTGTCCGGAGCTTCCCGAGCTTAGGCTGGAGGCTATGGCCGTCAACTGCGTCAATTAAGATAGGGGGAAGATAGAGGGAGAAGAGGGCTACCTTTTCAAGTGGTGGCGCGGTCTGAGGTGACCGGAATCGGCGCCGGCGATGGTGACAGCGGCTGGGCAGTTGGGCAGTTTTCCAGTCAAAATCTGGCACGATCTCGAGTCTTGATCGATGGGTGGGTTAGGTAGAGGAGGAAGATAGGAAGGGTTTGGGGGTGACGGTGCCGGTAGCCGTGATTGGACAGCGACAAATTGCCGGTCTAAAGAGTCGGGGGTGAGAGAGAGAGAGAGAGTCGCGTCTGAGGAGAGAGAAACCGAGATGTTTTTAAAAAAACTAGTCCCTTGTGCCGAAAATAGGATTAAAAAAGATAATGGATTTTAACTCTGTAACTTCACAAAAATTGGAAACCGCCATCTTCTTCTTCAGATCTCGTTTTCTTCAGAGCCCAAGGCTCTGTTTCTTCGATTCATTTGTTGTTCCAAGGTTAAATCCAAAACCCATTTCCCAGATTTGGCCACTCTGAGCCCCCTCAAACTCTAACTCTAATTCTCAAATTTTCTTTTGTTTTGTTCCATTTCCTGTCTCTGTTTTCAATCAATTCCCATCCAGCACCCCACTAAATCCTTCTCAAGGGAAGGCCGCAGGCAATGGGTTGTCTAGGGCTTCCAAATTTGAAGGCCCCAATTTTTTTACACTTATATATATATACGTATGTTACTTCAAAAATTATATTATATTAATATTATACTAGCCTCCTTGCACACGCGGCGGAGGCCTTTTTTCGATCATGCGCGACTTACAATTTTTCTAATTTTTCTATTTTTGCAATTATATTTTTTTAGATGACCGTCTCAAGTGTTTTCTTTTATCGCCCTTATTTTTCTAGATGTGCGTCTCAACAGTTTCTTTTTTTCTTTCATTGCATGTAAACTGTTGAGACACATCTAGAAAAATAAGGGCAATAAAAAAAACACTTGAGACGGTCATCTAAAAAAACACAATTGCAAAATTAGAAAAATTGTAAGTCACGCGTATCGTGCGTGATCAAATGTTATGAATAAGAAAATAATTAAGCGAACCTTAAGCCTTAAGCCAAGGGTGCAAGAGATATCTCTGCATGAAGCATATTGTAGACTAAAGATCTAATAGGCATTGAGATAAGACATACATTTGCTTCTTTGCTTCAATGATAGCTTCTCCCCAAACTCTCATGAAACCAAATCAGACAAAATATCAGAAAGAAAAAAAAAAAGTCTCTCTCTGTTTTCACAACTCCAGCACCTAATAAGGCAAAGATTCTTCCTTTTTCAATCGAAAAAATTAGCCAAGGGGCTGAAAATCAACAAAGAAAACTTGGTTCTTTAATTAGCAGTCATCTCCAATCAGTAAAGCACAAAATTTCATACATAAAAAAAATAAAGAAAACTTGGTTCCTTCCATTCACTATTGTTGAGTTGAGCCACTTTAGGGCAAATCTTTAAATTCTCTGCACAAAATATTTAAATACTAATTATTCATTAAGTAAATAATAATTAAAATATAACTACTAATTAAATTAATTTAAAAAGAAAATTCCAGATTTTGCTATTTAAAGGGTATAGACGCACGGCCATACTCTTAAAATATTATATTTATAGCCGCGAGGCTATACTTTTAAAATATTCTAAACTTAAAAAATAAAAATAAAAAACCTCTCCCGACGAAATTTCATCAGAACAGATCTATACCGGCAAATATTTGCCAGATGAGACATCTTTCGATGACAATTCGTTGGCAGAGGTTTATTTTCAAAATAAATATAAACATAGTATCTTTAGCTCAATAATTTTTTTTTTTCACATTTTCTTTTCCGTAATTAAATAATATCTTAGCCTTATTTATTTAATTTCATTAGTATTTATTTAGTGAATAATTAGTATTAAATATTTTAATTAACTCCATAAATTATATTACTAAATAAATAGTATTTAATTTTTTTTCTTTAATAAAATATTTAAATACTAATTATTCACTAAGTAAATAATAATTAAAATATAACTATTAATTAAATTAATTTAAAAAGAAAAATTTAGATTTTGCTATTTAAAGGGTATAGCCCTTGGCTATACTCTTAAAATATTCTAAACTTGTCCCGACGAAATTTTGTCGAAACATGTCTATACCAGCAAATATTTGCCGGATTAGACCTCTGCCAACGAATTTCGTAGGGACAGGTCTTATCTGGTGAATTTTTGCCGGGATAGATCTCTGCCGACGAAAATTCGTCGGTAGAGGTTTATTTTCAAAATAAATATAAACTTAGTATCTTTAGCTCAATAAATTTTTTTCACATTTTCTTTTCGGTAATTAATTAATATCTTAGCCTTATTTATTTAATTTCATTACTATTTATTTAGTGAATAATTAGTATTAATTTTTTTAATTAACTCCATAAATTATCCCTGACCAGTTTACATGTGATGAAAGAAAAAAAAAACTGTTGAGATGCACATCTAGAAAAATAAGGGCAATAAAAGAAAATACTTGAGTCGGTCATCTAAAACAATACAATTGCAAAAATAGAAAATTAAGAAAAATTGTAAGTCGCGCGTTAACCAAGCCCAGTGTGCTTTTTATTCATCAATAAAACTTATTTGAAGACTTGATAATCATTAAGTTAAATTTCTCTTGAAATTCCTCCTATGCGAGTGTGAGCCCATGTCGTGGCATTCGCAAGTGCTCTGACGTGGAAACTTATTTGAAGCCTATGTGTTGTATTGGTGGTTAAACTTCTTGATTGGAAATATACCAAATTTACCGTGTTAAAAAATTTCTCCTTTTTTTTCTTTTATTATTTTTGTTTCTCAGCAAAAAAGAACAAATGATCATTTCAACTTTTGTAGTCAAACAAATTCTTTGATCCCATTGTTGTTAGGAAACAAACAACATTTAATACAACACATAATTTTTATGAAAATAACTAAATTTCAAGGCTGATAAACCTCAAGAAGTTGAAGACCCACACGTGCAGCCGGTCTATCTACAACAACGATGTAAGAGAGCAATAACTCATGCACAACAATTATTGTGGGTTTGATAATTCATGAAGCCAGTAGCAAAAGAAAACTTGAAGTATAATGAAAAAAAAAACAGAAAAACCTTTCCTCACTTTTCTTCCCTCCAACTCTGTTTTAATTCCTGTAGCAAATGGATCCCCTGAGAAATAAAAGAAAACCAAAAAGAGGGATAAAAAGAAGGCATCAAACCAAAGCGTCATAAAGAACCAAACCAAAAGAACTGAAAACTGGAGAGAAGGCAGAGAAATAAATGTATAGTTAAAAGATAATCAAAAGCTTTTTTTATTGAGCCTATTAAATGTCAAATGTCACAAAATGCACAAAATCATGAGAAAGAGAAGTACCTGAGAGGATTGGTGAATTAGTTAGACATCACGATTTTGTACCCCAAACCCAAACATATGATTCTGTATTCAGAAGGAATAAAACCATGAACCAAAAAAAACAAAATAAAGCCAGACTAAGCATCCAAACAGATACATCACTTAAGTGGTGTAATGAAAATATAGAATAAACAATTATTTTAATTTAATCGGTTTTGTTGAAAGCAGCTCACCAATTCCTCTGCAAGCCTCCTGCATTTCAGGAAGTTGAACCCCCCTTGAAAACCTACAATGTTAACAATGCACGTTAAGGAATGAAAGTAAAAGAAAATAGCCATTTCAACGAAATTTGAAACAGATGCAATAACTAATTGCATACGTCTTTATTTAAAACCAATCTCAATACATCAAGGTCTAATTGCATACGTCTGCTTGTACATCAAAGCCTCCAGCTGCTGTCTTCTTTGTCACCAATTTAACTATCAAAGAAACAAATATCAGCATAAAAAGAAACAAACCTCTAAAAAGAGAAGAAACACAGCCACGGCCAGTAAGTCCTTTAGCAGTTTTCCTCCCCTTGAACTCCCTCCATCTCTATCATCCTCACTTTGCTTTTGATTCCTCTACCAAAGGAATCCCTTGAGAAAAAAAAATAGAAGGAAAAAAATCGTAGCATAATCTGTATACATGCGGTCCTCCTTGTCTTAGAACCCTTTCACCCCGTTCACCTTCATGGCTTGGGTTTCATATCACATCATGGCCAAAAGAGATGTTCTCACCTACCAACTGCTCCAACATAACCAAGTCAGCAGGGGTTGCAATATCCACAATATACAACATATATATATATATGTTTATAATAATAGTAGAAATATAGCAATAGTAGTCATTGTCACCAGTTTAAGACAATCTATAAGTTATGGCAAGTTTAAATCTCAATTATATATGAAGAGCCAACAATAAACAAAAAGAGGGTTGCATTTCCTCGAATGTAGTAATGTATTTGGATAAAACTATTTTTCATTCTTACAAAAACGCAATCATTGCAGCAAACATAAATTGATTGACAAAAAAAAAACAACATAAACAGATTGCTTCTTTATATAACCTGAGAAGAGAACCAAACAACGCACTCAGTAAAGAAATAACATAATAACAAACACACAAAATTTGTGATGAAAGAATAACAAAACCCACCATTTCATAAAATGAACGACCAAAGAAACAAATATGAGACTTGTTGCAACATCTCTCTGCTTTCTCTTCAAAGTATTCTCTGCAAAAGAGTGAAGAAAAAAAAACTCCACCATGTCATTTGAATTTGTAGAACAAAACCGAATACATTTTATCAAATACCTACACTGTGAGTTAACCATGCGAGTAAACACTTACCCTATTCTTGGAGTTGCAGCAACTGTTCTTGAATAATCGAGAATCCAAATATAAGTTGAATAACCAAACTTTCATTCATATCTTAAATTTCATACATACCATTTCATATAGCAAATAAAAATCAATCCGATAAATGGTGAGCATGCAGCAAAAGGAGTAAGTTTCTCAAAAATCTCTTACCCACTGTAATTTACCGTTTCATTTGGACATGGGTCTGATATGAACACAAAAGCCATGAGAACCATTCAACATACACCTTAGAGAAATATGGAAAATCATCAACAAACACCTTTTCCTCTAAACCTTGAACGTGAAAGATCACAAAACCCAATCAAAGAAAGAATACAATACAAATAAGAAAGAAAGATCCGTTAGGCTTACCACCTTCATAGAAACTAAAGAAGCTGGCTAGCTAAAACTTTCAGTTGAAATCATAGGTGTTTAATTCTTGGAGATGTTGGGAAGGAACCCAATTAAATGAGAAATTTTCTGAGGAAACCAAAACAACAGTAAAAGAGGGATAAAAATAAGGCATCAAATTAAGCGGGGAAAACCCGGGAAATTGGTGAAGCTGGCAAGGAGCGTTGTGGTTGTTCCCAGCCTTGGTTCTCTATTTTTCTGCTCCTCTTTCTATTTTTCACACTGTAAGAAGAAAGGCCTATGATAATTGGGTGTGAAGGAAGTGGGGGGCAAACTGAAAGGAACTGCTCCTAGAACACAATGAGGCCGAAGAAACTGATAAGAAGAACAACTGCTCTGGAGTGAGGGTTGTACCTTTTTTTTTTCTTTTTAATTTTTTTAAAGTTATGCGTAATTGTTCTTTTATAATTATACCCTGCTTTAATTAAAATCAGTGCGTTTTAATATTAGTTTACCAAGGATATTTTTAGAATTTTTGAATGTTTCACCATTCTCTGCCTTTTATTTTTTATATATATAGATAGATAGATATAGATATATGGATTATATTCTTATTTCTTTGTATAAACAATTTTAATAATTACTAATTTCTTCGCACACGTCATGAGATATATATATATATATATTTTTAAATTTAAATTTATTTTAGAATTAAAAAAAATAATGAGTAGTTGTGTTCCGTACAAATAGGATCCATTATCTTTTTTTAAATTTTAATTTTTTTAAATATGAAAAAGTGTGAATATTATCCTTATTTAATTAATAATTTCAATTTTTAATGTTTGTATTAACCAAAGGCATTTTCTGGTATTTTGAATGTTTTACCATTTTCTGCATTTGCTTATATATAGATTTAAAGATTAAAGATTAAAGAATAAAATGATAACTACAAATAGCATCCTATCTACATCCAACAAATCCTATCATCTTTCCTTTTTAATCATTAAAATAATAATAATAATAATAACAACCTCTCTTCTTCTTTTTTCAGGCTAGGTGTCAAAAAATATACACAATATTACATATGCATTCCAAAAGTGTCTTCTTGAACTTCAACATGCACAAAATACGAGTAGAAAATGAATATATCAATTAAAATGTTGAAAAAGTTATCAATTCATTCAATTTGGTCGGCTTCAATGACTTTTTTAAAGATTAAAAAGATGACATTTTGGATTGGGAGATGAATTTCTCAATGAAAATACAGTTTAATTCAAATTGGCTTTAAACATTGTTTGATTTTGTAAGCATTAATACTTTAAACATTATTTATGATACTAAAAATATTAGGTCTTTTACCAAAGTTGTATTTGGTACCATCTTGTATGTGGAAAACATTTTGTTTCTCCATTTTCAATCTTCATTCATATCCTACTTTATATTTTTTATAGATTAAAAAAAAATGATAATCCAAGTACATTAATTAGTTGCACATGGGGTGTCACCACAATAAAAAAGTGGGACAAACTCTCCATCTTCCCCCAAGTGCATCCGGATTCGATTCACGTATGAGACAATTTTGAGGCAACTCAATATAATACTTCTACCTCCCCCTCCCTAGCTAATGACAAAAAAGAGAGTAGATTAATTAGTTGAATTATATGTCTAACTGAATTGAATTGAAACCTAATCATAATTGGATTCCAAAATGTATTTATTTATTTGCAAAAGTAATTTATAATTAAGTTTTTGAACTCATGTCTACAAAAAAAAAAAAAAAAAAAAAAAAGCACACAACAAACGACATGTCGTTTACTTACAGCTACAAACGACTTCGTCTTCAAGCAACAACTAATTCCGTTGGTTGAGAGGTTGTCGAGTATTTTGAGTAAACAATGTGTGACTGTCTTCCCTCCAGCCCCCTATCCTTTGCTGTCACAAAATTTCGACAATTAGGGTTTTGCAGAACCAATCAGAGACCTCAAAACCCACCCCACCCTTACATTTACAACCCAGATTGTTTGAAGCTATCGAATTTCAATAATTTAGACATCACAGATCTTAGAAATGGGAGGTCTCTGGTACTCTGCAGAAGAGCGAGCGAGAATCCCTCAGAGGATTTTGGGTTTGGCGCCGAATTAGGGTTTAAGGAGAAAAGGAAAAAACCTTTTCGACCTCGAAGCAAAACCAAGCGATGCAGCAAAGAAAAATGGGATTGAACCCAGTAAGGAAGCCAATGCTTCATTGGTTTCAGATTTTCTGCAATCGGAGGGTGGTCTGGGGGATGAGAAGCAAAGTACAAAGACTGATGAGAGCGTAGAAAATGAGAATTGGGTTCGAATGGAGGGTGCAGATGGTGATGGGCTAGAAAAGGAGGAGGGGTTGAAGCACATTGATGGCAAAGTTGGGCTGAGAAAAGGGAGGCAGCTGATGAGGAGGTCCAATATTCTTGCAAAGCAAGTGATCAGCATCCGAAGTGCTCTCAGCTTGGGATTTGTTTCACAGCTTTGGGTCAACAGCAATTCTGTAAGCATTAAACTATCTTATCTTATTGTAGGATAAAAGTCGTTAGCTTGATCAATTTGTTGCCAATTCGTGGGAAAAAGGAATGCTTTCTTTGATAAGTTAAACATATAAATTATTTCTTCAGTGGATGGTAATGTAGCGAAACTTGCTTTCTGGGGATTCTGAACGTTTTCTCCTCGATGATATTACTCAGGTACATTTTGCTTGACACATGTGTATATTTCTTGATTGTATTTATAAGCACATTATCCTCCTACATATAAAAGGTATTCAATTTTTGATTGTTTGCAGGTTGGTGATGTTGTGCTCATGAGTGTGGTTGACAATGAATGTAAAATAGCTGGAATGGAAACATTGGTATGTTCATTCGTCTCTTATATATAGCCAAACTGTATTTGCTTGCTTAGAACATTTTTATTGCCCCTTGGTTTAGGGTACTCATCTATGTGTTTGGTCTGTGCATGTGTTGATTTTTAGCTTCTGATTTAAGTAAATGTGGTGCGTTAGTTTGCTTTACTACATGCTAAATGTTAGGACCATATCCTTATGACCCTTCCCAAGAGGGCCAAGGCTCTGCTTATGATCTATAACTTTGTTCCACATTTTATTATTTGAGTTTTTAAGTTGTGATTTTGCTAGGTAGGATACCAAGTTGTAACACCGGGTTGACAAACTATGGGGAAGGTGAGTCTCTTTAATATTCCAGCTTCTTGTACCCATTGACCTACTTTTTTATCTTCTAACTTGTTTCATGACACATTTCTAGGTTCGAGGATACAGTTTTAACATCAATTCAGTGGCTGTGGAAACACTTGAGTTTGATTCATTTGGGATTTCCATTATCCCATCAAGTTTGGTAGGTGTAGAGTAACTAGTGCACATCAATGCTGCAAAGGCTGAATATTTGAAAATTCCTTCCATTTTAATTAGAAGGACTTGCATTGCATGTCAAGGAATTTTTCTGATATATTCTGTGTTTTTCGAACAACATTCTGCTTGCACAAATTCTAATTCCATTTGCTTTCTACAATTTCAGGTGAGTACGTATGCTTTGTTTGTTGAGGATGTGCTGGAAGTTGTATCTGATGCTGTCATTGTGCATGAAGCTGCAGCTTCGC
The DNA here is from genome assembly GCA_024362665.1 of Prunus padus. Classification (NCBI taxonomy): domain Eukaryota; kingdom Viridiplantae; phylum Streptophyta; class Magnoliopsida; order Rosales; family Rosaceae; genus Prunus; species Prunus padus. The sequence goes on from JANFAM010000019.1 coordinate 3,952,990, forward strand.
GCATACACAGGCTGACCAAGGTACTCTTTTATAAAACCAGTCCACTAGTCATGATCTGTAGTTTGCTTTATTTGTTACTACTTTTTTCTGCCTGATATCGAAAGTTTACTTACCACCTTGGATTGCCTCTTTATATCATTGGCTGTTGTCTCAAATCTGATAAAACGCCTTCTATCTTCACTAGACTAAGGTGCTTGAAATTATTAAGAGGTTATAAAAAATAATGCATGTAAGCAACAGAAGCTTACACTGGGAAATATGTGACCATTTCTGGTTATTTGTAAAAAACAGGGCTTCTTCGACAGCCAAAATGTTTCAACTCCCATCGATGAGCTTGATGAATATTCTGATTTCGAAAGACCTGCATGATCGGACGACAAGCATACAAGAAGAAGCTATGGCAACCAGAAGTTCAATTCCAGGAAAAGCAAGACCAATGATGATTGGGACCTCCCAATGGATTACTTCTGATCCTGGCGGAGGAGCTGAGCGGCATCAGGGAAAGGGTGGAGAGGCTGAGATTGGACCTGGAGAGAACGGAGAAGATGCTCAAGGAAAGGCATTTGGTGATGGAGATGCAGATGAAGGAGCTCGAGAGCAGAGGCCAGATTCAGAAGATGCTTGAGATTGAGCTTGATAGGATTTACAGGCTGAACCAGCTCCACACTCGATCAATTGTAAGCTGCGATTGCATTTACTTCACATGAATTTCTTTTTCTTTTTTGTGGATTTATTAATTTGAGTCGTTTGGAACAGGGAGTGTCTCCGATTCAATCGCTAAGAGAGGAGGAACAAAAGAAGGGCACTGAAATTGAATCCACATCGCAGGTAAATCACATTTTCAATATTTTTTGAATTTGACTGGAAGATGTAATGTTTTCTTTTAATTATAAAATTATTAATTATTATTACTATTTTGTTGATCAGGAAGTGACAGCAACACACCACAGAAGCTGAGTTCTGCTTCGTCCAATTCTGAAATCGTTACAGAGAAAAGTGACAAGTGATACTTTTATAAAGTTCTGCTTTATGGATTTTTTTTTCCTTTTTATTTTAAATTGCCCCAAAGTCTTGTGGTGGCATTTGATGAATTTTGAGAAAGAGAATAATATCATATATAATACCTCGTTAGGGTTTAGGATTCCTAATCCATTTTGGTTTGTATTTCTTTTCTTTCCTATTCTGTACGGTTTAGGATTCCTAGTTAGTTAATAAAGACGTGGATTTCTTTCCTAGTCCTTTTTGGTTTGTATTTCTTTTCTTTCCTATTATATGGGGTTTAGGATTCCTAAAACAAATAAAATTTATTTTAATAAAGTAAAGATCAAATAGAATTTATTAATAATATTACTAAAATAGCTGGACTGGAAACATTGGTATGTTCATTCGTCTCTTATATATAGCCAAACTGTATTTGCTTGCTTAGAACATTTTTATTGTCCCTTGGTTTAGGGTACTCATCTCTGTGTTTGGTTTGTGCATGTGTTGATTTTTAGTCTCTGATTTAAGTAAATGTAGTGCGTTAGTTTGCTTTACTACATGCTAAATGTTAGGACAATATCCTAATGACCCTTCCCAAGAGGGCCAAGGCTCTGCTTATGATCTATAACTTTGTTCCGCATTTTACTATTTGAGTTTTTAAGTTGTGATTTTGCTAGGTAGGATACCAAGTTGTAACACCGGGTCGACGAACTATGGGGAAGGTGAGTCTCTTTAATGTTTCAACTTCCATCGATGAGCTTGACGAATATTCTGATTTTGAAAGACCTGCACGATCGGACGACAAGCATACAAGAAGAAGCTATGGCAACCAGAAGTTCAATTCCAGGAAAAGCAAGACCAATGATGGTTGGGACCTCCCAATGGATTACTTCTGATCCTGGCGGTTTTGTTACCTTCTTGTAGATAATATACATAATATTGGCCTAGGTTTTGTTACCTTCTTGTAATGAATGTAAAATGTCATGTCGGAGGTGTTGCTTGGCACGCAATCATTTCCTGAAAATAATAATAAAGAATTAAATAAACGAAGTTGGAATCTGAAGCTTATTTATAAATAAACCTGTACGCAAAATTGTAGCCATGGTAAATACCAGCACCGCCGGTTATATAATAATAAAGAATTAAATAAACGAAGTTGCATTGTTCAAATATTTTTTACTTTCCGAGTTTGTTCAAAGAAAGTTAGTCCTACAATGCATAATGAATTCATTGCGCTCCAAATACAATGCATAATAAAATTAGTCCTACAGGTGGCCACACGAAGTTTAGTAACAGAAAAATAGGACTCGTTTGTATTAGGATTCCTAGTTAATTAATAAACACGTGGATTTCTTTCCTAATCCTTTTTGGTTTGTATTTCTTTTCTTTCCTATTCTATGGGGTTTAGGATTCCTAGTTAGTTAATAAAGACGTGGATTTCTTTCCTAATCCTTTTTGGTTTGTATTTCTTTTCTTTCCTATTCTATGGGGTTTAGGGTGGGCTATATATATATAGACATTAGGGGGCTAGTTATTCTGTAGTTTCCACCCTTTGCACTACTCATAACGCAACTCTTCGCTCCCTTCTTATTCTTCAAGTTTCTGCCAGCCACCATGACTATGAATATCAAAAGGAGTTATAGTACAATGATATCGCAGTTCCCCTCTGATCATCATGATCAGTCCGACTTTAAAAGATTGAAAGAATCGCCAACATCATCATCATCCATTAATGACTTGCCTGACGTTGTATTGCTTGAAATTCTTTGCCAGCTTCCTCTGAAATCCACGTTTCAATGCAAGTGTGTGTCCAAAAGTTGGTATGTTCACATGTCTAGTCCATATTTTGCTCGCCTTCGACGTGAGAAGCGATGTGAAGATCAATGTATTATGATTTTCTCTGATGATGCGGGATGGGTGAAGACGGAATTTTTTTCCACAAACAAGCTTCCGGTATTCAAAATACGCACCAAACGCAACTTCTCTTTGAGTTTCCTCCCTTGTTATGGTTCCACAAGAACAGAACCGCTTGTGGTTGGGACCTATAATGATCTATATTGTTGCTGCGCAACTTGGCACAATCAACGTCACTACTACATCTGCAATCCTTGCACCAAGCAGTGGGTCGCTCTTCCTCCGACCCCTCGATGTCACCAAGAGGTACGAGCAGGATTCATATGCAGTCCTAAGGAAGAAGATGGTGATCGAAAACAAGAATACTACAAGTACAAGATTGTGCAAATAATAATCCCGGATGACTTAGGAGATCATTCATCATTTCAATTCAATCTGCAGATATTCTGTTCTGAGAATGGTAAATGGACAGAGGCAATTGCATCAAGCCCACGAAGCTTTTGTGTGAATCATTTGATGCGCGACGCTGTTGCTCACAACGGGATGTTGTATTGGTGGGGATCTGATTTTATTATTGGTTTCAATCCTTACTCCACTGATACTAGTAGTACGAGTACTGATGTTGATCACCATATATATTCTTGTCGTTTCATTGGCAAGCCAATTGAGCAGTGTGCAGAAACTTTGTTTTCTAGGTGTGTGCCGAGGGTGCTTGCGGATATCCCAATCATCCAAAAATTGGGATGTTGGAGCCTTTTTTTTAGTATATGGGAGTTCAAAGATGATGATCATCATGTCGATGGCGGCAAATGGTGTTTGGTAGACAGAGTTGACATCAAACAAATGATTGATGAAAATCCGTTCATCTCTGAATTGTATAATAATAACTATTGGGAAAAAAGTTTTATGGAGTTAGGTTTCGATCTAGATAACGAGGACATTTTGTATCTAGAATTGTGTCAGCACCTATTCAAATACAACATTCGTACTAGAACCTCAAAGATGGTTACACTTTGTCCATTTACCAGTAGTCCTTGTCCTGGAAAACGTGTTTTCCCTTTTGTGATTCCATGGTGGCCAACGTTGCAGCACCAATATGCATACGCATGTGCATCATGACTGAGACTAAATTTGTTGATGTCCAAAATTGGATTCAACTTAGATAGGTGTGGCAGGTCTTAAGTGATGACCTGGAGCTAGGTTCTTGATCAGGAGCCAAGTCTTCGGTGAAGAGCTATGCCTGAGGGAGAACAAACAGAGGAAAATCGTCAAGCCTTGGGCACCGGTGTGAGTGCCGTAGAAGGCTCTCCGATCTTTAAGTCGATGTGATGAAGTGGTAATTTTGTGAATGTGATGCGGTAAGTTGGAGTTACCTTTTTACCTCGAAATCTTGTTCCCTTTTATAGGAGAGTTGAGGAGGAACCTTACACAAAGTTTCGATGTGAGACTTTGTGCAAGTCATTAATGGTAGTGACAAGTGTCCAAAACTTTATGCAATCCTTTGGCAGTTAGTCACAGTACCAAAGGAGGTGTCTCCGATAAGTGAGAAGAAGATAGCGTTGTCTGTGTCCTAGCATCGGATATACTTGGTTGATTATGGTACAAACAAAATTAATTTTTGATGTATACGTACACAGTTGTTATTAAGCTTGATTGTAAAGTACATTATTGTCACGTCACCTTGATATATGTAATTGTAATATCCACAAATACATTTGGATTTAAGTTGAAGCACATAATGCGCAAGGTGAGAGGAACTTGTAGTTCTTGATCTACATATACCAAGCAGCTAGTAACTTCATATCTCATTTATTTTTTTAATGCATTATTTTTCTAGTTAACATCATAATTAAAACATGGATTAGTAACTTCATATCTCATCTCTGAATTCTATAATAATAGGTATTGCAAAAGAAGTTTTATGGAGTTAGGTTTCGATCTAGATAACGAGGACGTTTTGTATCTAGAATTGTATGAACACCTAGTCAAATACAACATTCGTACTAGAACCTCAAAGATGGTTACACATTGTCCATTTAACAGTAGTCCTTGTGCTGGAAAACGTGTTTTCCCCTTTGTGATTCCATGGTGGCCAACGCTGCAGCACCAATATGCATATGCATGTGCATCATGACTGAGGCTAGATTAATTTTTGATGTATACATACAAATTTGTTATTAAGCTTTATTGTAAAATACATTATTGTCACAGTGAGACGAACTTGTAGTTCTTGATCTACATATACCAAGCAGCTAGTAACTTCATATTTCATTTATTTTTTTTAATGCATTATTTTTTCTAGTTAACATCATAATTAAAACATGAATTAGTTTTAATCTTGCAAAAACAAACGAATGCAACAATTGAAATTAGCTAATCAATTATATATATATATAAACGTAGCAGTAGAAATTCAGTGTTTATGAAGCTTTACATTTGTGCACACATTATTAAGAAATGACAACAATTCAAAGCATATCAGTTACATATCATCATAGTATAATGAGAACATGAAACAAATATAATTTATTTTAATAAAGTAAAGATCAAATAGAATATATTAATAATATTGCTTTACCAACGTGAAACAAAACATTGGCTTTTTTTCTTGTGGCTTTCTGTTTTTCTTTCTAAATTTCAACTTCACTCATCAGCATGTTTTCTTAGCTATGCCTATGATAAAAACTTGAACTGCAAAAATAAATAAATAAATAAATTGCTTTTATATAATTTTGAATATAATATAAAAGAGTTTAATATCAAAAAATCATCGAAAAATAATAAGTTTAGGCTAAAAACGGTATGTAACCAAAAAAAAAATCATCGGAATATCTGACTCATAAATTCACATCCATCGTGGAATCTCACTCATAAATTTAGGGGGTAAAGTTTCTAAAAAATAAATAATAAATTGGGAGGGTTTTCTTTTCAAATCAAGTGAGCAGCACTTTTACTATAATACCCCTCGGGTAATTATTCTCAATTAGTATTAAGACAAGGAGTAATTTTTGGGTGTTCCCGGTACACCACGTGGCTGATGTACCATCAACTAGGTGTAGGACATGTGGAATGTTTCAAATGCAGCCCGCCCATGTGTCATAAAAAATAATGCAATAAATTAAAAAGTAGTTATAAATGTCCTAGATCTATTGGATGGTACATTTAAAAATTTCTCTTAAGACAAGATAAGAAATAAAAATGAAAGGGAACGTTGGCTGGCAAAAAGCTCAGGTACAGATTGACAAGACGAGGAAGAGTTCAGTAGTGACCAGGCAAAGGCAAGGCCCCAAGATTCGTGCTTTACCGCTCATCTCTCTCTGTCTTCTGCTTTCTTTGTCCTCCGCCTGCGATTTTCTCGGCCTTTTCGTGCCGCCCACCTTCCAACCCCTTCCCTCCAATTCCACACGTCCCAATATTCTCTTTCCCTCCCTCCTTCCTTCTCTTCCTCCTCCAATTTTCCTAACAAAACTGAATCAATCGCCTAAATCTCTTCTTTTTTTCATCGAACCCTAAGTTTTTTTTTTCCAATTGCATGAACCAATCAAACACGCTTCCAAACATTCCTGATCTGGTTCATGAAAATTTCTTAAATCGAACAAAAAGAAAAAACTCAGGGTGAGATCAATTTTTTTTTTTGGGCTCATTCAATTCCCGATCTGTTTGTCACAGTGTGCCTGCCTGCCAATTGCCATTGTGACATTTCGTATTCAGTGCATTGAAGGACATTTGAAAATCTGCTCAGTTTTCGTTTCACCAATTCCGAGACGATAAAGCTCCCCTTGTCTCTATTCGGATTCAGAGGTCTGTTGCTTTCTGGGTTTTTGTTTTTTATTTTCCTGTTTTCGTTTTTCTATTTTCACGTCTGAGGATTTACGGGATTCCTAGAACATTGTGGTGTATATGATTTCTGAATCGTTTCTAGGAATTTCAATGATTTGGGTTTTGATTTTGGCCGATAATGGGATTAGGGTTAGGAAGGACAGGGCAGGACAGTGATTCTGATTGGTCATTAACCGTGTTTTCTTGTCTTTGTTCGTTTTTAGCGTTGGCATTGCTTGCTTGGTGATCTGTGTAAGTCCGTTGTTATTTGGAGCTTGGATCGAAGTTGAGCTGTTGGGTATCTGTGGGGCCTCCCCTCGCTTCTCCCTCTCTCCCATTAAGGAGAGGTCTGTTTCTGATCTAGTCCTTTTGCGTGTACACGAAAATTGTCTTCTTTTTGTTCACGTCTGTATATTTCTGAGATAAATGTGGGTTCTAGCCTTCTAGGTGGTATTACTGAGCTACATCGTCGTTTTTTCCCTTATGCAGGAGCTTCAATTTCACATTTTATTGTATTGTGTGGAATGTGAATACATTGGAAACCCACCATCAATTTTGGGATTAGAGGGATTCTAGATTCTGGGTTTTTGATTAAGTAGTGTTGTTTGCCTGAAGCTGGATTTGGGAGATGGGAATTTTGGTTTGATTGACAGTATTTGTTCATGGTGGTTAGAAGTGGGGTGAAGTGTATATAATTCTCCAATGACAACATTGGAGAATTATATATGACTTCTGGGCAGCCATTGCTATCCTCATCTGATTCTTCATTAGCACCAGTGGTTCACTCCTCTTCTCTCACTAAGAACCTTGCCCGTCTCTGCTCCAATGCTTCCTTTTCTTCTTCCAGTCTTGACAACAATGACGATGCTCAAAGTGATTTATTTGAAGTGAAGGACAACACTGTCGTTTCTGGTTGCTCTGAGAAACCCTTGGAAAATTTCAATACTCCTGCAGCAGCAACGCAGTTTCATCCAGCTGGGTCTCAGTTATTTCCGCAGTTTCCGTTGGAAAACCCCGTGCGGGATAGAACACGCCTGGTGTCGTGGGGTGCCATGGAGCTGCATAATGCCAATACAAATTCAGGAACTCTTGAAATCTCCCAGGCTCCATCTAGGGTTCAGGAAAAGTTGACTCAGAGGATCCGCCACAAAAGTGTGCAGTTTGATGATAACCTGCTACATGATGACAATCCAAGGTTAATCTATATTAATGATCCGAAGAGGACAAATGACAAATATGAGTTCACTGGGAACGAGATTCGAACTAGCAAGTACACCATCGTTACCTTCTTGCCCAAGAATCTTTTCATTCAGTTTCATCGGGTTGCTTATTTGTATTTTCTAGCTATTGCTGCTCTCAACCAGCTTCCACCTCTAGCGGTCTTTGGAAGAACAGTGTCTCTTTTTCCCCTTCTGTTTGTGCTCTGTGTCACAGCTATCAAAGATGGCTATGAAGATTGGCGCAGGCATAGATCAGACAGGAATGAGAATAACCGTGAGGCTCCAGTGTTTCAATCTGGCCAATTTCGACCAAAGAAATGGAAACATATTCAAGTGGGTGAGGTTCTGAAGATTTGTGCTGATGACACAATTCCTTGTGACATGGTCTTGTTAGGGACAAGTGACCCTAGTGGAATTGCCTATATTCAAACAATGAATTTGGATGGTGAGTCGAACTTGAAAACAAGGTATGCTCGGCAGGAAACAACCTCAGCAGTATCTGAAGGGTGTACATTTTCGGGGCTCATCAGATGTGAACAACCTAACAGGAATATCTATGAGTTCACGGCCAACATGGAGTTTAATGGGCATAAATTTCCACTGAGCCAATCGAACATAGTTTTGCGTGGTTGCCAGTTGAAGAACACAGACTGGATAATTGGTGTTGCGGTGTATGCTGGACAGGAAACAAAGGCAATGCTGAATAGTGCAGCTTCTCCTTCCAAGAGAAGCAAACTGGAAAGCTACATGAACAGGGAAACCCTTTGGCTGTCAATTTTCCTATTTATTATGTGTGCAGTTGTGGCCACTGGCATGGGCCTGTGGCTCGTACGCCATAAAAAGCAGATTGATACCTTGGCTTATTACCGGAAAAGGTACTACTTATCTGGGAGGGATAATAGAAAAACCTTTAGATTTTATGGAATCCCTATGGAGATTTTTTTCTCCTTTTTGAGTTCTATCATAGTGTTTCAGATAATGATACCAATCTCTCTGTATATTACCATGGAATTGGTTCGTTTGGGCCAGTCATATTTCATGATTGAAGATAGGCATATGTTTGACAGTAGCTCTGGCTCAAGGTTCCAGTGCAGGTCCTTGAATATAAATGAGGATTTGGGTCAAATACGATATATATTTTCAGACAAAACAGGGACACTTACTGAAAACAAAATGGAATTCAGAGGAGCAAGCATATTTGGGAGGAATTTCGGGACCTCTTTTCAGGAAGAGAATACTGCAGGTATAACATGCCACTCTAAATTTTCCCGATCTCTCTCTCTCTCTCTCTCTCTCTCTCTCTCTCTCTCCCTGTTTCTTTTGGAGCTTACCTCGTTTGTAGTAGAGATAATGTTGTAGTTCTTGGATAACAAATTGTGTAATGTTACGTTGGGTCTCTCAGTTTGTCATTTGTGTGACATGTTTTTCATTGCAATTATTTGTTTGTATCGCTTGCTGAGTAGTTACGGCATATCTTTTTTTGGTTTTCTAGTTAAAATCTGAGGAAGAAAGGTTGGAGAGCATATAAAATTAAAACTAAAAACTAAAACATTTTTTATTTTAAAAATCATGATATGTGTTCTTCCAGCTTTCTCTTCTCATCCCTTCTCCACTGCATCTCTCTCTCCCCTCTCTTTGTTTAGTTATAAAAATAGAAAACATAAAAAAGAAAAACATTGCAGAATATGCTCTTAGTTTATGTTAATGTTTGAAACTTTATTTATTTATTTATTTATTTTAAAACTGTTATTTTGAGGAAAAGCTGTTTCAAATTGCTCTGAATTGTCTGCTCGTGGAATATAGATGATACTTTCATAAAGCATATCCAAATCTACTTTTTTAACAATTATCCCTCATTTTACGAATCTTTGGCAGGAGTAGGTTTTGGTAGAAAGAGATGGAAGCTTAAAAGCGAAATTGTTGTAGATCATGAGCTCATGAAGTTTTTGCACAAAGACTTAAGTGGAGATGACAGGATTGCTGCACATGAGTTTTTCCTTACATTGGCTGCTTGTAATACTGTGGTTCCAATTGTCAGTAATGGTACATCTTCCATTTGTGCAAAAAGTGAATTAGATGATGTAGAAGCTATTGACTATCAGGGGGAATCTCCTGATGAGCAAGCGCTAGTTTCTGCAGCCTCTGCTTATGGATATACGCTTTTTGAGCGCACATCTGGGCATATTGTTATTGACGTCAATGGTGAGAAACTAAGGTAGAAAGTTACTCACTTCTACTCCTTTTTTTTTTGTCCTTTCTTCGTTCAATTAGCTGTCCATTCTTTTTCATAATTATTGTATGGGGTTGTATGTTTGAATCATGTTAGTGGTGACTTGTGTTGTCTATGAGTGTGGTTTAACATACTTCTTTGCTATCTTTGTACTGACTTTTTTAATTGTAAATTTATTTGTATGTGGAATCTAGGTTGGATGTATTGGGTCTGCATGAGTTTGATAGCGTGCGGAAACGGATGTCGGTTGTTATCAGATTTCCGAACAATGCTGTAAAGGTGTTGGTGAAAGGTGCCGATACTACTATGTTCGGCACTTTAGCAAATTACTCTGAAAGGGATGATGATGTGAAGCTTTCAACTCAGAGCCATCTGAGTGAGTATTCCTCACAAGGTTTACGTACTCTTGTAGTTGCTGCCAGGGATCTTACAGATGAAGAACTTCAGCAGTGGCAATGCATGTATGAAGATGCAAGTACCTCGTTGACTGATCGATCCTTGAAATTACGTCAAACGGCGGCTGCCATAGAATGCAACTTAAAGCTGCTTGGGGCAACTGCAATTGAGGATAAGCTACAAGATGGTGTGCCAGAAACTATTGAATCCCTCAGGCAAGCAGGAATCAAGGTTTGGGTTCTGACTGGAGATAAGCAAGAGACTGCCATTTCGATTGGTATATCGTGCAAACTATTGACAGCAGATATGCAACAAATTATCATAAATGGAAACTCTGAGGATGAGTGCAGAAATCTTTTGGCTGATTCTATGCTAAAATATGGTGTGATATCATCCAATAAAAGAGATCAGAGTTTCAAATTGAAAAAGAATGCTGAAAATGGCTATCTTGAGATACCTGGGAATGCAAAGACGTCCAGTGTGCCTCAATGGCATGCAGGGAAGGAAGAAGGAAGGATAAATGCACCATTAGCACTCATAATAGATGGGAACAGCTTGGTGTACATTTTGGAGAAGGATCTGGAGTCAGAGGCAAGCCTCTCTTTCAATCTATTGAACAATTAGCTTGCAGTTTGATATGCCTTTTGCATTGCTGCATTTGTTTATAAATGGCTGATAGCTTGCTTTTGATCTAAAGTGTTTTTCTAGCTGCACACATTTTATTGTTGAATTCGATTCGCATTATGCGGAGGATTTACATGCTAATTTCTATTTTTTCATCCACAGCTTTTTGACCTTGCCACTTCCTGTAGTGCTGTGTTATGCTGTCGTGTTGCACCTTTGCAGAAAGCTGGAATTGTTGATCTAATTAAGACCCGTACTGATGATATGACACTGGCTATAGGTGATGGTAAGTTATCCATTCATAGGTTTCTAGTGGTTTGTCTGATTGGGAGAGGGTGGGATCCATATTGGTATCGTTCTATTTTCTCATGCAATTCATATTCTTGAGTTTACTGGTTTCTTATGTTATGTGCCAACTGTGGTCCTAAACTATGCTTTATTTGGTGTGAAGCTCCTTTCTTTTGCTCTTCCCCTAATCACTGACATTTCTTTAGGGGCAAATGATGTTTCAATGATTCAAATGGCGGATGTTGGAGTTGGAATTTGTGGTCAGGAGGGTCGTCAAGCTGTGATGGCATCAGACTTCGCTATGGGACAGTTTCGGTTTTTGAAAAGATTACTTCTGGTCCATGGACACTGGAATTATCAGCGTGTTGGCTATATGGTTCTGTACAACTTCTACCGCAATGCAGTTTTTGTAATGATGCTATTTTGGTATGCATGTTTATCTGGTTATTTGATTTATTCTTGTGGAAGCTTGCTGCTTGTGTCATCTTATTTCATCCATATGTAATCTTATATAGTTGAACATATGTGTTACCAAATCTTCCCAAGTTTAGTTCAATGTCAAAAGACTTCTTGAAGGTCAAAGTCTAACATAAGTTGTCACTATTTAATCTAAGAAAGATCATCCATTGTGAATTCAAGTCATTAGTACATTATGTATTGCACATCCAAACATCTTTTGAGCCAAAGGATCATTTTCTCTTTGAAGTTACAATATTGGAACTTGTTATGATTCTGATTGTTTTATGCTTTCCTATTTATCTGCAGGTATATATTATCAACAGCTTTTTCAACAACTTCTGCGTTAACAGATTGGAGTAGTGTTTTCTATTCTGTAATTTATACTTCCCTACCTACCATTGTGGTTGGTATACTGGACAAAGACCTGAGCCACAAGACACTATTACAATATCCGAAACTCTATGGCGCTGGCCATAGACATGAGGCATACAATTTACATCTCTTCTGGATCACAATGCTTGACACCCTATGGCAGAGTCTTGTTCTATTCTATGTACCCCTCTTCACCTATAAGGATAGCTCAATTGATATATGGAGCATGGGCAGTTTGTGGACAATAGCAGTTGTTGTACTTGTGAATGTACATTTGGCAATGGACATTCATCGTTGGGTATTTATCACACATATTGCAGTATGGGGATCAATAGTTATCACATATGCCTGTATGGTGGTATTGGATTCCATACCTGTTTTTCCTAATTACTGGTTAGATTCGTTGACTTCTACTGTTCCCTTTCAGTTTTGAAACTTAGAAATGATTTATTATGTTGAGCTGATTTTTCTTTTCACCTTTTCTGTTGGGGTCAGGACTATATACCATATGGCAAAGTCTCCCACATATTGGATCGCCATTTTGCTTATAACAGTTGTAGCGTTGCTCCCTCGTTTTGCATTGAAAGTTGTGCATCAAATATTTTGGCCTTCAGATATCCAGATAGCTAGAGAAGCGGAGATATTAAGTAGGCAACGTAAACATTTGAGCTCAAAGCAAGATGAAGGTTCAAGTTGACATGTATATTACCGGCTTTCAGAATTTTTTTTCATTCTGAGATGGGTTCCCGTGTGTTTGTCCATTGTATGGGTTTCCAGTGGAACACAGGTACAAAATTTCAAAGGTGAGCCTTTTCTTTTGTATACAGAATATGTTGCGAGGTAAACGAGTAGAGATAATAATTCAGGTTTCATTTTGTTTGATAGTGGTTGCCTTTTTGGGGGGAGGGTCAGAGCTAGTGATTATCATTGGAAAAATTTAGTGTACATATTAGGAATCTTTCATGGATAATATCACATAGTTGGAAGCTAATCACCTCATTTTGTTTTTGGTTTCAATTTGGTCTGTAGTACAACTGTCATTAATTATACAGTAGTCTATATTTCATTATTTCCTTTATGATCAACGAGTTGATCTCTCTGTCCAAATGACTGAACGTTGTCTTTTTTAACAACTTTGTTGTCATACATGTGAAATATGAATCATAACATCACGTTGGGTTTAGTGAATAGATTTAGCGTTTGAATTATGCCTGCTCCGTAACTAACATTTCCTATTTCTTAAGTTGTGAGTTTCTGCTCGACCCTACTTGATGTTTCTTGCCTCTCAATTCTCAGAGGAGTTGCACAAGCCGACTACACATGAAACAAATTGTTGGTATTCAACAACAAAGTGGAGTAGCCCGTTAAAGGATAAGAAGAGGGGAAGGTGTCGGTTACCAGAAACTCGTTTGATAACTCTAGTCGGGAAGGAAAATCAGGTGGAAGAAAAAGAAAGAAGGTGGCCCAGAGTTGAGAAATCTCAATCAGTTTGTTTGAGTCTTTTAGGTGCCGGGCATTGACAATAGCCAAAATGAGAGGGTTATGTTCATAGCTTTGTCATATGATGTAGTAGTCCATAGAGAGTGGAAGCATAAAGCAGAGAGAGTGAGAGAGGGAGTAAAAAAGAAGAAGAAAAAGACAAACACCAGAGTATATAATAGATTTATGTAGAGAGATCAGGTCTGCAAATTTTTATTTTATTTTAACAGCTTAGCACTTAAAATGATAAAACGAAAATTACATGTTCTTCATCCTTCATATCATTCAGTTTCTTTTCCTTGCCATCCAGTTTGTTTTGCCTTGAAATTATAAACTAGTATTGGTTGTCAAACAGCCAAGTTGTGCCAACATCTACCCAAAAAAAAACCCTTAAGATCCAACTATTTATACTTTGATTTGATGTATCAAGATTTTTATAATTTGAAATTCAATTTCCAATTTGTTGATGGTGCTTCCCGGAAAGAATAATCTACCTCAATTCCTATTTAACCTAACAACTAAACCCTAAAGCGAGTCTGAGTTTATATAAAATTTGCGTTATATCAACATCATCCAATACCATAAGATCAAGTGGCCTAAAACTACTCGTCCCTCCCCGTTGACTTGACTAAATTATTATATACACTTGTAATTTCGTGTAATTTTTATTGATCTCCAGCCTCTCCTGTACCTTTTATGACCTTCCTTCCAGTGTGAACGTTAATTCTTGGGGTGACCAAAATTTCCAACAAACGTGGCTCACATTGCATTCTGCAAGTTGGTCCAATTTTCTAGTCCGTACAATACAGAATCACAGCTGTTTTCTTTCTTCACATTCAATTCAAGGGTCATGAGACTTTGTCAATCATCACACTCTTAACTCTAAGGTAGTTGGGGGTTACTATTTACAGTCTTACTCCAGAGCTAAATTCAATGGAAAATTTGACTTCAAATTCAATTCAGCATGCTTTCTTTTCTTCCACTTCACCCTGGAAAGGTATCTTTCTAGTTTTACTTTTTCATATAAGTTTAACCAATAATGCAACTTTCAGAAAGAAAGAAAAAAAGTCACATAAACAGATTTGAATAATATTTCTCCACTCCAAGTATTGAAAAAATTGTCATTGATGGGTAGATACTGTGAGGTCCACTTGAATCAGTGACCAGCAAAACCCCACTCAAATATTGAGGTGTGTAAGCAAGAAAACTACAAGTCCTTTGTTAAGGTGTGTAAGCAAGAATTTTACAGTCATTAAAACCCATTTATACGGAAGCAAGCTGTTTAGGGACAACTAATTGTACAATCTTATTTTCATTAGTGTTGACCTTCTGCTTCTATATCGCTCTACAGCTCTTTTAAGATTGATTAATCTTTGATTAATATATAATTAATGATTAACTCTGCTAACTAACTCATCTCACGTGTTGACTCTTTCTTTATTATGAGAGCAACGGGCGGCAAGAGCTAGAGTGTGAACTCTCCTAGTCCTTGGTCTTCTATGGCTTCTTGCTAATGTCCAGTTGCTGACTCTGAAACCCATTTCATGATTACGTCGTGGTGGTGCGCGCATTCAATCAAATCTAACGATAATGCATTTATATTACATGTACATAATCAACAACTAAGTATTAAAGTGGTTTCTTTAATTATAGTCTTCATTTTTCTTTTCTTCCTATACGTAGCTTTGCAATAATGTAATTTAAAGAATTAACTCTTTAAATGTGGGAGAGCAAAAAAGAAATTTAAATGTCACGACTTACGGATGTAATGCGCCCGCCTTTCATGATAATAGATGTGGAATCTGCACAAGTTTGTGGATTCTATACCACTTTTATCAGGGACAGACACACAATTTTCTTATCGAATAACTGGCAAAATGAAATGAAAGGAGAAGAACATAGATTGCTTTGCTTTGCCCTCTCATGCCAAAACTTCAAGTATTGAAGTGAATCAAAGGTGATGAGCAGAAGCATGTGGATCGACACTCACGTGATGGCACTGCCTTGATCTCAAACATTGTATAAAATCACATGCATGCAGTAGGGGCTAGGGCTCTAGCTATTGTTTATTCTTTCCAATTAAACAGAACCTATTAACTAGTTAATTAATACAGCTCCTTTTTAATCTCGATGCATTGCCATTTCCCCTAAGACCAGGGCTGTTTAATACAATAAGCACTCGAGTTTGGTGCAGATCGGGTTTAGGCTACTTTACTAAACTAGGAATATTTTCACGAACTGGGGTTCATGTTCATCGAAGGAAAAGTTAACTAGGTTTTGGTTAACCAAGAAAGTTAACTAATTAAACTAAATTTGATTATTTGTATTCGATACTATTTTATTCGTCACCTTATTATAAAATGGGAAGCACATGAGATTAATCAATGCAAGCGAAGCTCGTTTTCTATTATATAAACAAGAAGTAACTTTTATTTATTTATTTATAGAAATCGAAACTTGGTGTCATCGAATTTGAATATTCCAACAAATCAATTCAATGCTTCATGGAAGAATATTATAACCTTACACATTAGGAGGATATTTTTTATTTGTTATTCAGTACACTATTTGATTGATCAGAAAAACTTATATGAAACTGGGATAACAATAACCAATCACAGACTGCCACGTGAAAAATTTATTTCATGCGACATATCGTGATTTGTCAGGAATAGAAAAATAGTGATATTTCTATTTCACACAAGTGTTTCTCATGTTTGAGAGATTAGTATTAATATTCAAAGTTGCATATAACAAATCACATATGCACGATATTAGATGTGAAATGCTGATTATACTACGAGAGTAACACACTAGACATTTTACTCTAATAGATGCTTATCCACACGTTGCAACATGAACAAGGACCCGCATAAAAAAAAAACATGAACAAGGATGTAATGTAACTACCAACTTATTGTCGTCTTATTCACAACCCAAAATGTCCCTCTATTTGCCCTTAATCACGTACCAAATCTACCTCAAAGCACATAATCCCCTCAGGCTACAATGGTTATTTGGACAATCATGTTTGTCTAATCTAATTTGGATAAGATGATTTTATTTTAAAACTGAGATTAAGATAATATGATAATATATATGGCCCAACAACTTGTCATTTTAAAATCATTTAGTTTACTAAGATTAGCAGAATAAAATATAATTATATTAATTTCCAGAGGGTTAGACAGGGCCAGGTTGGATCCGGAGAATGACGACGCCAAAGTGACTTCATGCGATGACGTTGGACTACATGTCGTTTTACAACAGCCACGTGGACGCTCATCCAGCCGTTGGTGGAAAGAAAGAGGCGAAAGGCGCGGATTGTCTCATGAACCTTCACTTCTCCTTCCTTCCTTGGATTGGAATCTGAAGGAAGGACCTTCTTTTGACGGATATAAAAAGACACATATCCCATCCACCACTTTGGCCACAGCACACCACAAAACTCTCCTCATCACATACCTAAGCACACTTAGACTCATTAGACACAGAGAGAGAAAGAGATTAATTAGTTATTAATCAAAATCATTAAGGTCTAATCATGGGGCGGTCTTGGCCGGAGAGTGCTTTATCTAATAGGGAAACGGTGATGGAGGAGTTGATCCAAGGGCGTGAGCTTGCAAGTCAACTTTGTAGGGTTCTTGATGATCGTAAGTCAACACTTGTTAGTGGTGGTGGTGGTGGAGATGTTGGGTCAGCTGAGCGTCTTGTTAACAAGATTTTGGGGTCATTTGCAAATAGCCTTTTGATCTTAAATGGAAAAGAGTCTGATGAGGAGCTTGTTTCTGGTGATCGGATTCAAGGGAATAGTACCGGTGGTGGCTCTGCAGATTCATCATCTTGGGATGCCAATCATGCTATTAAGTCTGAAGATTTTCATGACGAGATCAGTTGTAAGATTACCTCAACCTTCAAGGATCGTAGAGGTTCTTACAAAAGACGGTAAATTATTATTTACTACATATGCATTTACATGTTCATTCATCTCACTTCAAGTGATTTCTTTTAAATTTTTTTTGGCTGAGGACTCTTAATTTCAATGAAGGGTTTTTCTCTATGTGTGGGTTTATCCCACATATGAGCTCCCATGTGAAATCACACTAAATAATTTTGCTTAATAACAAATTTTAATTTAGTCACAACAACTGTTAGATTCACATAAATTCATAAATTTTTTGCTAAAATAATTATTCACATGCATGTTAATCACAACTGTTAATTTAATATGAACACCTGTTAGATTATGTTAATATTAATCTAACAGCTGTTGTGGGTAAATTAATTTACTCACAACAGCTGTTAGATTCCATATATGCATAAATTAATTTACTCACGACAGTTGTCAGATTCCATAAATGCGTAATGTTTCTATTAAGACAAAATAAGGGAGAAGTGAGGACCCCAAATGACTCACTAATGTAGTGCTTTGGAGCATGCTCTACCAAGGCAAGGTCCTGGGTTCGAGTCCTAGTATTAGTGTAGTGTATGTGAGTTTAATATATTATCGTCCCTCTTAATAGAAAAGATCCTTAAAAAAAAGGGAGAAGTGAGGACCATGCCACTTGCTTTTGATAGGTTCGTTCTATGCCATAAACTAACAAAATTAGGATACTTTACTAATTCCCTCTATTGAGTGACTTAAATACCCGTTAATCCTATCTTAATTACCACCAGTTAGCATTATCAATAATCAACTAACCAATCATTTCATTCACATGAGATTTTTTCCAAATTAATGAAGTTCTAAACAAAAGAGTCACTTCTTAATCATTTGCAGGAAAACTTCACACTCTTGGATTAGAGACACACCGGCTTTGACTGACGACGGTCATGCATGGAGAAAATACGGACAAAAAGTCATCCAGAATGCCAAGCACCCAAGGTACATATAAACCAAAATACCTCTCCATATTTTATAATCTGTTTATCAAATTAATACACCCCTTAATTGGGAAATCAAATATAAATTCGAATATTTGACACAAATTAACTTGACAATTTTTTTTTCAAGAATTGAAGTTGACCAAGATCATGTAAAATGATGCAGGAACTACTTTAGGTGCAGCCACAAATTCGATCAATCGTGCCAAGCAACCAAACACGTGCAACAAATTCAAGATGATCCACCAGTTTTTCGGACCACATATTATGGCAACCACACATGCAGAGACTACCTAAATGCTTCTGAGTTGGTCTTGGATTGCACAAGCCCTAGAGAGTCTTCAAATTACATCAGATTTGGCGACATTAAGCAAGACCACCCCTTTTACTCATCTTTCACATCAGTGAAGAAAGAGGTCGAGATAAAGGAAGAGAAACCACAACAAATTGATGATCATATGATGGCAAGCCACCACAACCATTCATCATCCTATGATTATATTGTGTCACCTCATCCGACGGCATTTGAGTCTTTTGGTCCCCTGAGTGGGCTTTCGTCAACAATTGATCCGTATGATCATGACGGCGATGTGATTTCTAGTTTAATTGTGGGGCCTTATTACTTTGATGATGAAGTTTTGAGATTTTGATTTTGATAAAAGAATGTCGTTTGTGATGAGATTTTGATTTTGATTTTTTGGTTTCTTCTAGGTCTTAAAATGAATCCAATAATTTCGTCCAAAAAAAAAAAAAGAATCCAATAATAATATAGCATATGAATCCAAAGCTTATGGGGTATGCAATGTCCAATCCGATGATTCAATTAAAAATGAATTTGAATTAAGGGCTTCTTAAATTCGAATCCTATCTGTTTATAGACATCCCTAAAAAAAAAACCTTCTTAATTTCGATGGTAACTTTCATTATACCGAACACAAGATCTACCTTTCACTGCACACAAATCTATCGTAAGGTCTATCCTAAAATTTGAAGTTGAATCTCAAATATGTTGAGGGTGTTTCTTGGAAGGAATAACCTATCCTCACTACTAAGAACCTAACAACTAAAGCCTAAAGTTGAGTTTATTTTTAAATTCCTCCCTAAAGTTTTTAAGACACGGCATTTGGGTTATCTCGTGCATTGACCAACTTTCGGCATTATATCAGTACATCTTGTAATACCATAAGATGAAGCAGCCCTTCTCTCAGTACATCTTGTATTTTCGTGTAATTATTTTTATTTTTGTCCAGCTACTCTCCTGTAACTTCTATGATTTTTGGTACATCCCCCTTGTTCTTCTAATCACCAGAATCTTCCAGTGTGAACGTTCATGCTAATTAAGGTGACCAAAACTTTCAACGACAAACGTGGCTCACATTGTACTTTTCAAGTTGGTCCAATTTATTAGTCCGTACGTGACAGAATGCTGCATTATTAGTAACCATTGTAGAAGAAGTTGGAATATTACTCTTCCTGAAAAGCTAAATTCAAGGGAATTTTGACTCTCATTTCAGTGTGTTTTCTTCTTCTTCTTTTTGGGAAATTTGTACAAATACAACCTAAACTTTTAGACATGTGCACAGTTGTCACATGAACTTTTAATTTTTACTATTAACTACCTGAACTTTATAGAGTGTTAACAATGTACTACCTATGTTTAATTCTGTTAAACATTCAGTTAAATTTCAGGGCATTTCTGTCAATTTTCTATAGCTAAAAAATGTATGAATATTTTAAAACTAACATAATTATAAATAAAATAAAATAAACAAAACTTAACCAAACTATCCCACGACCCTTCCAACTCCAATTTGCCCTCACTGCCCAGCAGCCCCTTCCCCCACTCTCTGCATACACTCTACTTCATAATATCTCTCTGTCTCTCCACCGAATCCAATTTTTTTTTTATGTTTGTTGAAGAATTGATCCCAAAATTGATTTGGGGAACATAGAGGACTTAAGTGCTTGGTTATTTTTCTGTTTTTCAATTAACTTGGAGTTTCTTTTGGCTATAAATTTTTTGGATCGAGAGAGAGAGAAATTGTAATATGATTTTTTTTTAATGTCAGAATTGAAAACTTTCATTGAATTGGAGGCCCAGTCTCCAGTCTCTGAGCCAAGAATTGAAGATGGTAAGTATTAAATGATATTCTTCTTCGTTGAGAGAGAGAGAGAGAGAGAGAGAGAGAGAGAGAGATGAATTAAGGTCAGAGAGAGGGATGGGGGAGGAGAATTTGTGATGGAAGGGGTGGGAGAAGT
The DNA here is from genome assembly GCA_024362665.1 of Prunus padus. NCBI lineage: Eukaryota > Viridiplantae > Streptophyta > Magnoliopsida > Rosales > Rosaceae > Prunus > Prunus padus. The sequence continues at coordinate 3,973,855 of JANFAM010000019.1, forward strand.
CATGCGATAATTAGGTTATGTTTTATTTTATTTTAAAAAATTTAAAATACTAATGTTAGTTTTAAAAATATCCATAAGTTTTTTAGTTATAGGTAATTGACATAAATGCCTTTAAATTTAACGGAAAGTTTTAACAAAGTTAGACGTAGGTGGTACATTGCAATACTCTACACAGTTCATGTGGTTAATAGTAAAAATTAAAAGTTCAAGTGGTAAGCATACACATGCGTAAAAGTTTATGTGGTATTTATTAAATTGCCCTAATTTTTTTTAGTTTTTTTCTTGCCACCTTAATTTTTTTTAGTTTACTTTTTCATATATATTTTCTTAATGGAAGCCAAATGATTATTTTTTCTTAATTAGAAAAAGTTCACAAATACAGACACGTGTTCAATATCATATATTTAAGATTTTGGTTGAATCGATTAGTAAACTATCAGTGGGTGTGTAAAGCAAGAAAACAACTTTCTTTGACGATTAAGGTGTGTAAGCAAGAAAACTACTTCCTTTTGCAGTCCCTAAACCAAGCGATTATATGGGAAACAAGCTGTTTATAATCTTATTTCAGTTGACCTTCTTCTATATCGCTCTACAGCTAGCGCTCCTTATAGATTAATCTCTTTGATTAATTAATGTTTAGTTAATAATCAACTCTCTTAACTAACACACGTGTTGACTCCTTTATTTTTTTGGGGGGACAAGCAAGGTGGCAAGAACTCGAGTGTGAACTTTCCTCTAAGCTAATTGCTAATTTCTGAGTTGCTCACTCTGAAACGCTTTCCTCCAACTCCAGTCAAATCTGATGATAATTTTTATTTATTATTGCGTACATGTACACAACAATTAGGCAATAAATCATCAACATGATTGCATTGCCTTGATCGACAGTACACGTGATTGCATTGCCTTGATCTCAAAATTAACCACATGCATGCAGTTGACAATAGAGCTAACGATTCGTCTTTTTATTGCTTATCCTTTCCGTAAACAGAACCTATTAAGTACTTTGTTGTTAAACAAGAGTTATATCCTTTTTAATCTCGCTTAAGATCGATGTTATTTGCCCAAAGCACTTGATGCTGGTGCAGATCGGGGTTTGGCTAATTTTCTATTAGGAATTTCGTGAGATTCATGAAAAACGAAATTTCAATATTTTGTGGATGGAGGAATTTAAAAGAAAGGATTTGGATTTGATAACAATGCTAAATTTGCTACAAAAACAAGAATTGCATCATATTGAATGCATTTAACATAATTAGATGTAGTACGTTTTGAAATAACTATCTGCAAGAAGTCATCTAAAATTCATTTGTTTTATTCCTTTATTTCTTCTTCAAATCTTGGTAAACATGAATTGCAATAGTCTATACAGATAATTTTACCACACAATTATCTCATCTAAATCCATTGATTTGAAATCCCTTCACTCAAACCTAGCCTTGAATAATTTCGTAGCCGATTATCACTCATAATAAAAAGGTTTTCTATTTTTTTATATAATAAAAATAGTACGCTTATCTTCACTTGCACTATCACTAGCACCTGAGACATTGAAGGGTTTTGTTTTGTTTTGCTTATCCACTAGTTGGAACTTGAATGACAGAACAAAGATGTAACTACCAAATTGTTGTCCTCTCATTAACAAGCCAAAAATGCCCTTGACTTTTACCTTTTATCACATCTCAAAATCACCCTCCCACCCCAATCCAAGACTCAAAACCTTAATCTTCAAAAGGATATAATAGTCATCTAGGCAACCAGCTTTGTCTGATCGTAGGGATGAAGATAACTATTTTATAATTGGGAAACCCTTTTTTTGTTCTGATATTTTAAGAATTAGGATAAGAAAACATCTTAATACAGAGAGTGGCCTAACAACTTGCCATCTTACTGGTTATTCAAATTAGAAAAAAATAACATTAAATTTCCAGGGCCAGGTACGAAGCAGCAGCGGATGGCGACATTACAATGACCAGAGCGATGACGTCGCAGGACAGCAACATTAATAGAAGAACGCGTGTGGAAGCATCGCGCCACATGGTGTATGACGTGGAGGCTCATTTAGCCGTTGGTGGGAAGAGGGGCCTGAATATCGGGGATAGGGTTGTATTGTGGCTTTGGAGATGTGGAATTTTCTTCTCGACCTCTTTTTGACGCATATATAAAGCCATATTTTGCCTGTAGCCCACCACAAGACTCACATTATTAAGATTAATTCGTTGTTAATCAAAATTATTAAGGTCTAATCATGGAGTTGTCTTGGCCGGAGAGTGTGTCATCAAATAGGGAAAGGGTGAAGGAGGAGTTGATGCAAGGGCGTGAGCTTGCAGGTCAACTTTGTAGGGTTTTTGATGGTCATAAGTCAACACTTGTTAGTGGGTTTGGTGGTGGTGGTGGTGGTGGTTCGGCTGAGGGTCTTGTTGACAAGATTTTGGGGTCATTTGCAAATATCCTTTTGATCTTAAATGGAAAAGAGTCTGATGAGGAGCTTGTTTCTGGTGATCAGATTCAAGGGAATAGTACTAGTGGTGGTTCTGCAGATTTATCATCTTGGGATGCTTATCATGCTGCTGCCATTAAGTCTGAACATTTTTATGAGGAGAGTTGTAAGAGTACTTCGACCTTGAAGGATCGTAGAGGTTCTTACAAGAGAAGGTAAATTAATTCATTGATAATTAATACATGCATTCTCATCAGATCGATCATCATCAACTCATCATTTAGTTAATTGGGTGAATTCTTCAACTCACGACTGACTGATTGATGGTTTAATCTTAAAATTTCATTTATATATACTCTATGTGGGGTGGGAGAATGAGTTCATATGTGAAATATACTCAAGAGTTTTACTTGAAACAATTATCCACACGCACGTAAATAAAAACTTTTAATTTGCTTACATCAATTGTTATAGTTACATAGATCCGGAGTAGATCTAGTGTGGAAAAATAAGAGCGCAGTGAAGAATTTACCACTACAGCTGTTAATTTGGTCCTAACAATTGTTAGATTTATAACATTTATATATTGCAATAATAATTCACATCCGTGCTAATAAAAAATGTTAATTTACTCATAACAGCTGTCAGATTCGTATAGATGCATAAAATTTCTATTGAGACAAAAAAGAGGAGTTATGTTAATTTACTCAGAACAGCTGTTAGATTCGTATAGATGCATAAAATTTCTATTGAGACAAAAAAGAGGAGTTATGTTAATTTATTCAGAATAACTATTAGATTCGTATAGATGCATAAAATTTATGCTGAGACAAAATAAGGGAGGAGTTAGGACCATCCCCCTTGCTAATTCCATGCCATATCTAATAAAATAAAAATTAGGATATGCTTTACTCTTTCCCTCTATCGAGTGACTTAAATGTCCCTTACTCCAATCTTAATTACCAACCATGGCATTGTTAGCAATAATCAATTAACCATTCATTTCATTTTGCTCAATTAATTAAGTTCTCTTTAAAAAAAGAGTTATTTGTTAATTAATTGCTTGCAGAAAGACTACTACACACTCTTGGACGAGAGCCACTCCTGCTTTGACTGACGACGGTCATGCATGGAGAAAGTATGGACAAAAGCTCATCCTTAATGCCAAGCACTCCAGGTACATATTGTTCTACTTATAGCTCTCATAATTCAATACGGAAATATATAAATTCGAGTCTTAATTGGACTCAAATTAAAGTAATAATTTTTGAATAATTGATGTTGACCGTAGTCATGTTATATGATGCAGGAACTACTATAGGTGCACTCACAAGTTCGAACAATCTTGCAAAGCAACCAAACACGTGCAACAAATTCAAGATCATCCACCAATGTTTCGGACCACATACTATGGCAACCACACATGCAGAGACTACCTAAAAGCTTCTGAGTTGGTCTTGGATTGTACAAGTCCTAGAGAGTCTTCAAAGTTCATCGAATTTGGCGACACCAAACAAGATCACCCTTTTTTCTCATCCTTCACATCAGTTAAAAAAGAAGAAATGATTGTCAAGGAAGAATCGATCATTAAGGAAGAGATACCAACAAATGATGATCGTATGATGACAAACCATGACAACCATTCATGGTTGTGTGATTATCTTGTGTCACCCAATCTGACGACGTTCGAGTCCTCTGGGCCCCCAAGCGGGTTCTCATCAACCCTCGATCAGTTTGATCAGGAGGATGAGATTTCTAGGTTAATGATGGGGTCTTTTGACTTGGATGAAGTTTTGCAATATATTTGAATTTTGATGATGAAGTTTTTGTAATATATTTGTTCCTTGGAATGAGTTTGATGTAGGAAAAATGGTACGTTCAACTTGTGTTTGTAAACATTTATTCATCCAAAAATAGGAAGCAACCTTTGCTTCATTTTTTGGCAATTATGTAAGCTTGCACTTGAAGTATATCCATGATGTTTCTTAATCAAATATCTCTCTCTAAAATAAAACTCATCTTTTTCATTTACATAATTAAATCCCTTTGAAAAGCACTTGGAAACATTACTTTAACAGTCTGTATATGAAGTGGTTTAATTTGCCTTGGAAATCAAATCCCTCAAGTTCAACCCACTAGGTTATTAGGAATGTGTCTTCGCTATGAGACACAGCACAAAACGATGTTAAGTTAGAGAAAATATTCTATTTTATACACAACGCCTTTTAAGAAACGCATAGATATATTGTCATGAAATCTTAATACTATAATATGTTTAGCAACAGAAATCTGATAATAGAATATTATTCACGAAACGACACCAATAATATCTCTTGATACTATATCATTTTTCATTTTATTGACTTGGTACTATGTATATACATAATCCTATATCCTGTTTTTATTTTTAAAATTTTCTTTGTTGCTGGGTTATTGCCTTGTGCCTCAAACAAAATAAGAGATCGAAGAGGAAGTTACCAACAACCAGCAAATCGGATCTAAATCTAACGCGTGGAAAGTTCCACTATGAGTGTGAATGTACGAACAGTCAACACTTGAACAAGACCAGATATATATATTCACACAGATAGATGTATCCTAAATTCCTGGTCGTCTGGTCAACCCTCGCGCCAATGAAAGTAGTGGACCCCTTTCTTGAATTATGCTGCAGTCTGCAGACAAAAGTGCCCAAGTTCATGCTCGCGCGCCTATCTCCATACAAATTTAAAGTTTATAGCTTTTCCAAGTTTTGGATTATAAATTTTGATTAGTTGATTCATTGATTTGGCCCTGCCGGTGCCGGATGTGAGTCAAGTTTGCTCAACACGTTAAGTTTATCATAATAAAACTTTGTTGGCTTATCCTTAACCTACACTTCCAATAAGATGTGTGAACTCATATATAATTGTTGTAATTCTGTAACACAACACAACTCAAATCAAGAGGTAGATAGAGTTTAGGTTAATTCTTTTTTAATTTCTCAGTGGGGAGGCAAGTGTTGAAACTTGAAAAGCTTTGCATTTTAAATGAGTTAATATTTCAACCAAAAGAAAGGAAAAAATAAGATAAAATATGACTTTAAAGTTTGAGTATATCGTATTGGATGTCCCATTGGCAGCAGCACAACTTGAGTTTTTTTTAATATAAAAATAATAATTATTGGTTTCCCAAAGTTAGCAAAATAAATAAATAAACAAATAAAATCTCCAGAAGGTCAGTACGCCAGGCAGCAGCAGCAACAACGAGTTGATGACGACACAACAGTGACCTCAGGTGTGACGTGAGACGACATATCGTATGACGTGGATGGCCATCCGTCCGTTCATCCAAGGAGACATCAATCGCGCTATATTGTGTCTTTTTGACGCATATAAAAATAAAATGATCTACCGATCCACACCAAAATTTTATCGTAAATTTATGATATCGACCAAAAATTAAAAATAGAAATAAATGAACAATAACAATAACAAAACTTGGAATGGTCTTTGGCCGGAGAGAGTGTCATCAAATCGGCAAAGTGAGATGGAGGAGCTGATCCAAGGTCGTGATGAAGTTGCAAGTGGTCAACTTAGTAGGGTAATTCATCTTCATAATAATAGGTCTCTTGTTGTTAATGGTGATCATAATCATGATTTGGGATCGGCCGATGATGAAGGTTTTGTTAATAAGATGTTGGGGTCATTTTCGAATACGCCCTTCATCTCAAATGGGAAGGAGATGGAGGAGTTTCATCATGATGATGATCAGGATCAGCTGATTTCTGCTCAGATTATTCAAGTGAATACTAGTGGTGGTGGTGGTGCAGGTGCATCATCTTGGGATGTTGATCATCTATTTGATCATGCTATTAAGGGTGAAGCTTCTCACGAGGAGAGTTGTAGGAGTGCTTCAACCTACAAGGATCGAGGAGGTTCTTACAAGAGAAGGTATATGATCAATAAATTATATTCACTATACTATTGATATATCATATATATATATATATATATATGTAACTATTTCATTTATATAATTTACATAGATTCATCAACTCACGGTAATTATATGAGCAAATAGATCTTACTGCAAGATAAACCCTTTGTGTTTGTTTCTAATTAGAGGTAATTTCTTTCGTGCATGATTTATTGAATGATTGAGTGATGTTCAATGTCAAAAGTATTCAATATGTCTTAATGAGGTACATGATCGTGAAATGCACGATCTTACTTCTTCGAGAATTGTTGAATTGTGAGAGAAAAATATATTGAGTTAATTAATGCGTGAAATGCACAATCCTACTTCTTCGCTAATGGTTGAATCGTGAGAGAAAAATAGCTCGGGAAAAAGGAGTATGAAGTTGGGTCGAGCAAGTAAATTACCTTTGTTGAAGAACTTTTTTTTTTTTGACAAGTGATCCACACACGCATGAAAAGCACTCTTTGATTTTCAGAAGAGATAGTTGGATGGTTGTTGATTGATATTGGTAACAAGGTGCATATATATAGCATTTCTCCTAACAATTTAACAAAACAAGGGATGGAGGACTTACCAATTTGCTTTGATAAGCTCATGCATGCATATGTCATGCCATATACTTTTCTTTCCTTTCAAAAACAAGATACTTTTAAAGTGTAGCTTCTTTGGGGTCTCCCCCTATTTCATTCTTTTCAAAGGGATACTTTCCTTTTTCCTTTTATCATTTTTCAATTTTATTACTTCATTTCATCAATTTGGTGTAAATTAATGATGAATGAATTTGTAATCAATCAATCAAGTTCTAAACCAAAGAGTTGGAAGTTGTTAATTTACTTGCAGGAAGACTTGTCACTCCTGGATTAGAGACTCTCCTGCTTTAACTGAAGATGGTCATGCATGGAGGAAGTACGGACAAAAAACCATCCTCAATGCCAAGCACCCAAGGTACACATCACATATATATAATACAAATACAATTTCTCATCCTTTGCAAGTTGCAACCTTTGGAAATATCTCAATGCGATATTTTGTATTTTGTGTGCATGCAATGCAGGAACTACTTTAGGTGCACCCACAAATTCGATCAAACGTGCCAAGCAACCAAGCACGTGCAACAAGTTGAAGATGATCCACCATTGTTTCGGACCACATATTGTGGCAACCACACATGCAGAGACTACTTGAAAGCTTCTGAGCTGGTATTGGATTGTACAAGCCCTAGAGAGTCTTCAAAGTTCATCAGATTTGACAACACCAACCTCACAAGCAAACAAGAGCACCCCTTTTTCTCGTCGTTTAAATCGCTAAAACGAGAAGAATATTTCAAGGAAGAGACGACGCCAAGTGATTATATGACAACCCAGCAGCACCACAACCAATTAGCATTGGGTGATTATCTTGTATCACCTCCTGATCTTTCGGCATTCAAGTCCCCTGCGCCGATGAGCGGGTTTGCATCAGTCAATATTGCTCAGCTTGACGAGGATGCGATTTATAGGAAAATGGCTGATGACTTTGCATATGATGAGTTTCTGCAATATGAGTGATATCAGTACGTGCTTGCAAAAGTTTGCATCAGTCGTGTGTTATGATTTTTGAAGAGAATCTAGTTGCTTTATGTTAGTGTAGAAAAATAATGTAAATCAGCTAGCTATTTCCAAGTACGTAGTTGTCGAAGCCTGGGGGACATCTAGCTAGCTAGCATATCAATCAAACATTTGAAGGCAAAATTATAATTTAACAAATGTATAACAAATCAACAAGTGTTTTTCAGTCATAATTAAGAAGTTTGTATTGTATCGCCATATCCGTATTGTATCGAGTCCAAGTTATAATGTTACATATAGTCCATATAAGTTAATTAAAGGTTGTGGCTTTTCTAAATTTGTTGTCATTAATCGAATGTGAGAAAGCGATTGGCAACTTGGTTTGGTTTGAATCATTCATTGGTTTTGGTCTTCTGAGACGAATCAACCTCTTGTCCAACAAGTCTGTTAACTTGTTCATTTGATTGTCTTTCTTTATTAGGTCTGATAGAACAAAAGGAGAGCAAACAAATATCTTTACGTCTCCAAATAAATTGTATCATATTGAACTTTTTTTTTGGATTATATCCTATTTTTAAAACTACTAGGGTACTAGGGTTAGGGGCGGCTTATGTATGAAACTTAATTAATTAAAGACAATTTTACAAGTCATGATTATCTAGAACGGAAATTTTAAATTATCAGTTTACTTTGTAGGGGGTAGGGGATGATCCACAAATTTTACTAGTCCTCCTAACTAATTTATTTTTTAAATATATATCTTTATAATATAACATACGGTATACAAATTATATGACAGATTCATGTTCATGGTAGGAATATATTGGCAGCTGAAAGCAATGACGTTATTAATCGAATATATTTCATTACAAAAGTCCTAGAGATACATAAAATGGTAAAGTTCAGCGGGGGCAATTTATATTCTCCGGTGACTAAGTAAGATGTGAACAAATAATATTTTTTTTCTTCTATGACACAAAATTTCAAAAGACTGTGAATCAAGAGCCGGGATTATATGAAATCATGTACGAAAATGTGTTTTTTTTCCCCTCGTTTTTTGGAGGATTATATGAATCAAGAGCCATGGATGGTTTCTCTTCCTCTTGTGTATGGGAGCATGGTCTCCCCTTTTCCGTCGTAATTCCTTTTTATTTTGATCTCTCCGGACCTGCGTGCTCAAGAGGCTTTGCTCTGTAGTTTTCTTTTCCGCATAAGAAAAAAGAAGATAAAATTATGGAGTGTATAAAATCATGTACGAAAATGTGGTTTTTGGGGGATATTTCCTCATAAGTTCATATAAAGATATCTATTTCTTTTATGTGTGTGCATATATAATTAGATCCTTGTCAGCCAAAGGGTTTTTCCCTTGGTGCCTAGCATAGTCTTGAATTTTGGGTTCACAACATATATGTGGTTTAAGCATGATTAACAAACACTTAGATTATCTACCAAAAAAAATTAAGGGGAGTTTACTAAAGGTCAATGAATTTGAAAATATTTAGGAAAATGTCAAAGCACAAGGCAAAATGTGAGATTGAATTTTACCTTTTGCTTTGACCTTTTCCTAAATATTTTCACTGTTATTGACCTTTACCTAATTTTCTAAAAAAATTATGCAAAACCCTAGGCTGCCCTCTCCTCCCCTCCCCTATACATATAAGGGCAACTCCACCCATTTGCCCTTTGTCATGACAAGGGGGGAGGGGGAGGGAGCTAGGGCAGCCACTATTCACGTGAATAGTGGTTGACCTTGCAAAAGGCAAGGTTCGTTTCCATCCGTTGCCATGGCAAATGGCAACTACTATTCATTTTTTGTTTTAATTTTATTTTTTACATGAGATTAATTTTAGTTGTATATATGAAATTAATAATAATAAAATTGATAGGTATGCATTAAAAAATATTTCTGAATTTTTTGGATTTTTTTTTTCAGATTTTAAAAATATTTTTTTACATCGCTGACGTCAGCTACCTTGGCAGCAAGCTAGGCAGTCAAAGCCCGAGGGCCAGCCCAGGTTGGTGGGCCCAGCAGCTTGTCCGGGCAAGAACCTACCGCTGAAAACATGATTTTGGGCTCAGACCCATGGGACCCCTTGCCTGCCTTAGCCCAGGCAGAGCCGCTGGAGTTGCTCTAACATTAACTAAACGAAACCCTAGGCTTCTTTGACGGCGCAACTCAGGCGTGCGATCATTCAATTGGCATCATTATATTGGCGATCATTTTCAATTGGCAATTGGCAATCATTCAATTGACCCAAAAAGAATATCAATAAAAAAAAGCAGCCCAATGCCCAAAAATTAAGTTTCAGTTGGGCTACGGAATTGGTCTACTAAAAAAATGGCCCATTGATGTCATTCACCTTTTTTTTTTTATCAGATGATGTCATTCTTCTTTGATTTCTCAATGCATATGGATAAAGGCTACTGACCAAAAAGAGAAAAAGAAAAAAGGATAAAGGTTATAAAGCAAAGTGTTCAAAGCCTATACTCAATTATAGGTCCTACTTCCATGGATACAATCATGCAATGAATCAGAAGATAGTAATTTTAGGGATGTGATTTCACACTCCATTTTTCTTCACTCTATCTTTGTTTTTTTCTTATATTTTTTAATTAATTTTGTTCTTTTTATTTCCTATTCTACTTACTCTACATTAATTTCTTTTTACTTCATTTTTATATTATTATTTTTTCTTTAAACTTAATTTTTCAACTAGCACTCAAGTTTCAGATTTTTTTTTTCTTTAATCGAGTAAGAAATTAAGTATTTTTTCCCTTTAATACTAAAAATGGAGTGCAAGTGAAAAATTTAAGTACAAAGAAAAAGAAATAATATAAAAGTGAAGTCAAAAGAAATTAATGTTGGGAAGGGTATAATAGGAAAAAGAAATAGCAAAAAATAACAAAATTGATTAAAAAGTATTAAAAAATCGATAGGAGTGTAAGTGGAGAAAATGGAAATGGAAAAATCAAATTCCTAATTTTATTATGGCCTAATTGGCATTTACTATTAACACGAAAAAAAGTTACAAACCGAGCAACAAGGAACACAAAAGTCCCAAATATTTACAGCATAACATCAAAATCAAAATCAAAAGTTTCTAGTCTTCAACTGAGACTTTGCTGCTTGCCTTTCGACAACTTCCCAACAAAATCAATCCCATAAAGCCCCCAAACCAGAGCAAGAGATGACAACCAAACTGGGACAGGTCCAAGCATCCAAAGCAGCATGGGAAAAGTGATGCAGAGCATTCTGTTGCTCACAAGAGCCAAAATGAAGCCTTTCTCAAATATGGTTCTTGTGTGTCCAGAAGACGTGAACTCATGATCACCAGATGCATTTATCAAGAAGTTGGCATCAATCAAAAACCCAATTGCCATAGAGCTGCACAAGAAGCTGACTGCCAAGGACAATGCTGCTGAGCCATATTTCAGAGCAAAAGTCCTAGCGGATTGTGACCCAAAAATTGGATGGCTGAAGAGATGGGTTCCGCTATAGCTGTTGTTTATGAAAGCTGCCAATGAGACTTCAATGAGCATTGCTATGGAGGCTGTTAGTGTTGTGCCCATCAGAGTGTTTCTCAAGCTTTGGACTGCCAGCATGCCTTTCTTATCATCTCCCTGCATAGCCAAGTTGCATCATAAAAATTAGCCAATTAATATAATAATGGTTTTTAGAGGGTTAATTAGATGGATACGGTTGGGATTAATTACCCCATTTAGCTCTAGAAACCATGCTCTCCTCTTCAACATGTTGATGCCAATTGTGGTGTGAGAGGGTTTGTTCTTGAAGCTGTGCCACAGATAGGCATGGTAGCCCACTGTGAGAAAGAGGCTCAAGGGGACCAAAATGGTGTCTAGATAAACAACCACTCCCATCTCAATTTCTTTGAAGATTTAATTCCTAGAGAACCAGAGATGGCCTATATATTATGACTTAGCAGATAACCCAAATGACTACAATGAGTCTAGGATGCTAATGGGTAGTGGAATTTTCGTCAGAAGCAAATGTCTTTTGTGAATGTGTCGTAATTGGTGGGCAGAGTTGTGGAATGTTTATAATGGACATTAAAGTTTTGATGTGGTGTTGGAGGAATATGGAAAAGACTAAGCATTGGTTCTAGTAGTGGCCAATCCACTAATGTTATTTGGCACAATTTGGTCATGGAAATTGTATACTATAAGGTAATGCAACGATTGCGTTTGATTCCATTTTTAATTCGTAATGCTTTTCAGCCACATGAAGCCGTGGTTGTGTAAACTTGTATTGTGTGCCGACTTCTAATTGGGTGCTTTTTTATGGCTACTTCAAAAGAATTGCTTTAATTAGAACCTAACAAAAGCAATTGCGCACTAACGTTATACTGCACAAGGATTCTGGACCACCTATTTACTGTGAGCTTTCTTATGAGCATCGGTTAAGAAGATAATGGGCTTTGGCTTTGATCATATCCATGGCTCAAATGTAAAACAAGCTCTTATGTGTATTCGGTTGTATTATAATTATGTGGTGAGAGGGATAAGAATATTAATTATATACAACAACTGGTGACAGTTATATATATTCATGTGATGATATGGATAAAAACATAAATATATACAACTGTTGACGGTTATATATAATCACGTGAGACGAGAGAAAAGAACATAGCTGTATATTACTCGCAACGAGTTTAACTGAAACTTTGACTATAATTATAAAACATACATGCATCCACATTGCTTACTTAATTTGTTCTTCAACTGAGACTTTGCCGATTGCCCTTGTTGAATTTGCAAGCAAAAAAATCATGCCCATAGAGCCACCAAACCAAGGCCAGGGACGACAATGCCAGAGGCACTGGACCAAACAACCACAACATAAGGGGAAATGAGATCCAGAGCAACCTGTTGCCTATGAGAGCCAACATGCATCCTCGTTCAAACAGTGTTTGCGTAATTCCAGAAGATGAGAACTCAGCTGAAGCGTTGATCAGAAAAATGGTATCAATCAAGAACACTGTGGCCATAGAGCTGCATAATGAACTAAACAGCAAGATAACTGAGGCAAAGCCATACTTGAGAGCAAACATTCTTCCAGACTGTGAGCCGAAAAGGGGGCTTTCGATTAAGAGGTGGCTTGCATTGTAGGCATTGTTGGTAAGAGCAGCCAAGGCCAAGCTAAAGGCAATTGCTGTTGAAGCTGTAAATATTGCCACCATTTGAGTGTTTCTCAAGCTTTGGACTGCAAGCATAGCCTTCAACCCATCACCCTGCAAATCATTTAATTTAATCAAGACTAGAAACCTCAAATTGCGGCTTTTTTTTTTCAAGTGGGATTTCGAAAATCATGAAGAGGATTTTGGACTTACCTCCTCAATTTCTAGAAACCATATTCTTCTTCTCATTGAGTCAATTCCAATGGTTGTATGTGATGGCTTGGTCTTGAAGGTATGCCATAAATATGCATGGTAACCTATTAGAAGGAAGAGGCTCAAGGGGACCAATATGGTGTCTAAATAAACAAGCACTTCCATATTCTCTTCAGCAGATTAGAGGCATGCATGTGAAATGGAAGAGGTTGTATGAATAATGTTTTGAAGGTGGCAAAATCTATTTGTGAAAGATGGTTCAGAAGCTGGTATTATGTATGATGGACATTGTAAATTTGTGTGGCTGGGGTTTGAGTAATGCACAAAATGACTAATAATTTATATGGGCATGCTGTCGTAAGTTGACCTAATTAAACTCTACTGATTTGCCAAGCTAAAGTAGATGGCTAGATGTCCACTAAACAAAAGGCTATATTATGGATCGTTTAAGAAGTTAAAGGACTAGTTTGGGATTGTTGTGATTTTTATAAATTTTTTTTTTAAAAGTTGTTTCTGTTGTGGTTTGAAAAAAAATATAATAAATTTGGCTAACCCCCTTCAAATTCAATTTGCCTTACCTGCAAACCTTAATTTTTTTTCCTATAAATAATACCCAATTTTTATCAACCAAAACTCATGACTAGGATCCAACTCATCAAGTTACCTTATTAAGTTCAATATCTTATGTATTATAATATGGGAGATATTGTTTTTAGCCAACCAAAACTTTCATAATTTGGAAAAGGCCAATGCAATTGTTTTGTTTCAATCCAAAACAACTGAATTCATTGGCCTTTTCCTAAGAAAAAAATTTTTCCTTTGGCCTTTTCATAAATAATTTTACTTTCTTTGACTAAAACCTAATAAATACTTATAATATTTACGTTCCCAAAATACCCCTATGTAATTCACCGTATAATGAGGCGGTGTTTTAATTTTTGGTTCCCCAAATTTATTGCGGTGATTCCCATATATATCTAGGTTGCTTCTTTTCAGGTTACCCTAAACTTCATCCCATATATCTAATCTAGGCTGCTTCACTATATATATAGGTCAACACCAAAACCCCAAATCATAAACCTTTGATTGCACCAACCTATAACTCAGTTTACTGTATTCAATTTTTTTTCAACAATTTATTTTGCAATTCAATACAAATTAATGGTGTTCAAATTTTGCATAGATTTAGGGATTTATTGGGCTAGCTTTTTCCTTTAAAAAAAAAATTCAAATTTAAGTCTGCTTTTTCCTTTTAAAAAAAACTTAATGATGTGTTTTGGATATTCTCGTTAGTAGTGGTGGAATTTTTTCCAATTTGACTTAGCGTTCCTTTAACTTTCAAGATAATATTGGTTAGATAGTTTATTTTATTTATATCAATATTGTCAAATTTATTAATTATTATGGTTTGAAATTAATTTGTTCAAAGGGAAGAAAAAAAAAAAGAACACGTGTTCTTGCTCTCTATATTTCTTGACCCTTTGGTTTAGGTTCCACAATTTACCTATACAATCTAAGTAAATTATTATACCTACAAACTATAGGTAAATTATTTTTGCATAAACTAATCCCCTATTTTTTTTTATAATATACCTATCATGTTTTTGCATAAACTAATGTACCTATTTTTTATGAATGATATACCTATTTTTCGTACCTATTTTTATATGAATAATCTACATATCTTTTGTAATTGTACCTATAAATAACATACCCATTTTTTTGTTACCTAAATACTGTACCTATTTTGTGTACCTATAAATAACATACCTATTTTTTTGTTACCTAAATAATGTACCTACTTTTTTATGAATAATCTACCTGTGTTTTTATATAAATAAATACTTATTTTTGTGAATAATCTACCTTTTCTTTTTAAATAATCTACCTATAATCTACATACCAAATTTTGAGTGTGTGAATAATCTACCTATTTTTAAATACAAGTAATGTTCCTTTAAGTTAACTTTATTAATTGAGTGGAAAATTTGTAGGATTAATCTATTATAAAATAATTTATGAATTTGTTTTTGTTGAAATTGTAAGGATTTTATGAATATTGCTATGCTAGAAATAAGGGAGTATTAATTAGAAATCAAGGAGTTAATGACATGCTTCAAAATCTATTATAATTACAATATATATATATATATATATATATATATATATATATAAAGGTAAATGACATATAGTGTAATTTAGTTAATAATACTTGGATATATATATCTTACAGGACAACATATTTCAAATTTGGGTTTTAGTTAGTGGTTTAATTATAGGTGGATTTATGTCTAGCATATAAGAGTTGTAAGGGCATATATTGGCTTCACTCTTGAAAATAAATAGATGTAAAGTAAAGTAGCTCCATATTTGGTAAACAAATTTTTTAAAGTGTTGTTAGAACAAAAAAAGAGTGTCAAAACTGTTTGATAAATTTTAATATAAAACTGTTGTAACTATGAATATGACTAAAATGGACATGATGTTTAAATTGTTATGCGCTAATCATGTGGTGATAGTGGTGGTGATGGAGGTGGTGGTTGTGGGGATATGACAATTGTGGAGGTGGAGGAAGTGGAGGTTGAGGATTAGGTGTTGGTGGTGGCGATGGTAGCGTGGTGGTGGTGGAGGTGGAGGTGGAGGTGATGGTTGTCGTAGTGGCAGAAGATGAGGATGAAGTGGTGGTGGTGGTGGTGGTGGTGGAGGAGGAGGTGGTGGTGGATGTGGAGATGGAGGTGGTGTCATTTGTAAAAATTAATGATGGTATTTTGGAAATTAAAAAATTCATTAAAGGCTCATCTATGCTTCTTTTGAAAATGTTGAGGCCCAAAAAAGTCACGAGAAGCCCAAAGATATTCAAAGCCCAACATAACATATAATGGTGGTCATGCGTTAATCCAAGCTGTATTTTGGGAATTAATTCATTAAATAAAATAGAAATAGTGTACATGTCATGCCATGCCAATAATACATTTTTCATATGCCAATCACTTACCAAGCTCACATGAACCCAAGTCATGTAGTTCACGGGGCTTGCACGAGGGATTGTGGTGTGGAAGGTTACGGAGGTCCACAAGGCCCACGAAAGCTCTTGGATAATGGAGACTTTGGGCTAGCTACTTGGGAGCACCAAAGTCCAAACCCGTTACTTGGAGTTCTCCAATGTGGGTGAGCAAATGAGATATTCTTCAAGCACTCCCTATTACCCTTTGGAAACAAGCTAATTCCGACACTTCCTTTTACCCATAGGAAATAGTCATTTTCCAATGCCTAGCTTTACCTGCTGGAAATAAGAATGTTCCAATGCTCCCTTTTACCCATACTAAATAGTCATTTTCCAATACCTAGCTTTGTCTATTAGAAATAATAATGTCCCAATGCTTCCTTTTACACGTTGGAAATATAATGGTTTCATCACCTCCTTTTACCCATTGGAAATAAAGGAAAGCCCTTGCCTTCTATAAATTAGAAGCCATGACACAAGTAAACATCATCTCTTGGTTGTTCAAGCACCCCAGCAACCACATCAGACGTTCATTCCTTCCTTCAGCTACTACAAGCTTTCCAGCAGCCATCCCAGCCATAACCTTCAAGCCTCAAGCTCTTCATTCCTCCTCATACCCTTCCAAGCTATAAACACCATAGCCTTCAAGCCTCAAGATTTTCCTTTCATTATCCTTCTCTTGAAACTCTTAAATCACCATAGATATAGCCACAAACAACAAACTCAAGCATATCCAACACCAAGCCAAGCACATGCATTCTTATTTGCTAAACTTGTGGGTCTTTAGCTCCCACACTCCAAGCTCTCATGCCAAGCTCATATAATTTCAGTTCAACATTATCAAGTCATCTTCAACCATCCAAAAGCACGACCAAGCATTCGTCAAGCTGCTGGAAATCTACTCAAGCCACCCATCTTTTATCTCCATATATATATATATCTCTCTCTCTCTCTCTCTCTCTCTCTCACTCAAAAAGCTCTGTCCCAAGTCTGAAACATCCATCCTCTCAAGTTAAAACTATAGTCATTACCTTTTTGGTAAGAAAACGTAGGCATCGCAAGCTCTTCGTCTAGCTGCCGAAAACACCCAAAATCTCAAGCCTTAACCCTTTCTTTATGCTCGTTCTCTCTTAGCACCCACGCCACAAACCTCTCATGCCAAGCCTAGTAGTATCTTGATTCACCAAAGCAAACTCTCATGCCAAGCATGTGCAACATCAATGCATCATCTCTAACTCTTCGTCTGGCTGCCGAAAACGTCAGCACAAAACATGCAGCCGCTGGAAGAAGAACAAAGTACTCCCCTAGGACTTGCTCCTCCCTCGGGATTCTTTGAGCCTAGTCCTCGCTAACTCATAAAAAGGGGCAACGAAGGCTTGATTCACCACTCCATGGCGGTCCAAAAATCAACGAGCCCGGACGAGCCTTCCGACGAAAAAATACCCCAACAGAAAGCAACTTTGAAAAGCAACCAGAGCCAGCTTTTAAAAGTTGTTGTCAAAAGGTCACTGCTTTTAAAATAATTGAGATATTTTATTTTTACCAAACACCTTATACTGCTTAACTTTAAAGTGAAACAAGTTTTTAGAGGAAAAAAAAAGTAATCCCAAACGTTGCCAAAGTAGGTCAAGACCAAAAACAAATGCTCTAAATAAGTAGGAAATGATTTTCAAATTGAATATGTCGTGGAACATAAAAAGTTATTCATATTCCGAGTTTTGAGCCTGAATGTGTGATTGAGGGGGCTATGTTGAGGAAGGGCGTTAAGGAGTTCAATCCAGCAGTCCAATAATATCTCTACAATTAATCGGATGACTACTAAGCACCCCTCATTTTAACCCCTAATGATAGTTTCTCTCAGCAAAACGTATCTCTCAGTCTAGTAGTATGATGCTTGAATATTTTGTTGGGCTTCAAAAGTTTGACAACAAAAAGCACAACGCCTACAATGCTGTAAAAACCAGGAGCTTTTATAGTAAGGGCTTAAAGTGAAGAGTTAAAGTGAGGAGTCCAATCTCATCATCAAAAGGAGAGTAGACCCCTCCCCCTCTCCCCAAAAGTATTTTATTGATGGTGAGATTGACTCACTGACGCCTACTGATCTTTGTAAAAGCAGGAGCTTCTATAATGAGGGTTTAAGTGAGGAGTGCAATCTCACCATCAAAAGAAGGGTGGACTGTCTGCCCTCCCAAGATCTTTGTTGATGGTGAGATTGAACAAGATCTTTGTTGATGGTGAGATTGGAGTTTAAGCTCCTCATTATAGCCTCGCCAGTAAAAATCATGCGAAGAAAACAGCGTTGGAAACAGGGCAAGAGGCCGGTTGGACCCAGCGAATTGAGTACTGGTTCCAATAAGGTGCGGTGTCGTTTTCAGTTGGTTGCCTGTTTCTTCCTCACTTTACCATCTCAAACTACTGCGCTGATAGTTTTCGAGGAAGAGGGGAGGTGAGAGAAATGGAACAGAGACTGTTGTGGTGTGAAAAAGGCGCGTTTTTAGGGTTCATTTTTGGGGTTATTTTTATATGCAACGAGTGCATCTTGCAGTGTGATGCTTCAATCCACGAGTACAGAAATGAAGCTTTCAGTCCTCAGTCAAACGCCTTCTTCTTCCATGGCGGCAGCGAGGGCCTCTACGCTTCTAAGGTACATGGTTCTGCTGATTCTTATTCTACAGACAATCATCACCTCAAGGGCAAGTCCTTCATCAGGTCACTAATTTCTCTTACTTCCTTTTATCCTATCTGTATTGCAAATTTTGTTACTTTGTTAGTATGTGCTACCCGGTAGTTGTAGAATCAGAGATACCAATTTCTTTAAGATAGTGAGTTATGTGCAGTTAGTCTGTAAATGTAAGAATTATTTGGTAAATTGAGATTTTTAATCACCTGGGTTATGGTCATGTTTGTGAAACTGATTTTTTAAAATTATTTCATGAATTCCTGCTATGGATTTGTCTCCATAGACGATGTCGCGCTCACTAATGGAATTTCAGGTTTGAGAGTGTCACTTTTGTGAGGACTAAAGAGTCTGCCAATAAGCAGAGTGAAATGCAGCAGAATACTGGTTTGGTGGAAGCTATCATTCTTGAAGTGAAGGACAGGGTTCGGATTGGAGCTTCTTTTGTCCAATCCGAAGCGATATGCTGCACCAGGAATCTTTCGAATTCTGGATACTGCACGGTGGGAGAGGTTGTTATCCACAAAAATCTAGACAACCCTGAGTGGCCTGTGCGCATCAAAACCTTTTTTAATGGAAAGGATGAAGAGGCCACACTGGATACTAAGTCAATTAATATCAATAGTTCTGGAATGTACTACCTTTATTTTATGTTCTGTGATCCGCAACTCAAGGGCACGTTGATTAAAGGAAGGACTGATTGGAGAAACCCAGATGGTTATTTGCCTGGGAAGATGGCTCCTTTGATGACATTCTATGGCTTTATGTCTTTAGCTTACCTTGTGCTTGGCCTTGCCTGGTTTCTGAGGTTTGTTCGGTTTTGGAAGGATATTATACAATTGCACTACCATATTACAGCAGTGATTGCTCTTGGAATGTGTGAAATGGCTGTGTGGTACTTTGAGTATGCCAATTTTAATTCAACTGGAATCAGACCTATGGGCATTACATTATGGGCTGTAACCTTTAGTGCTGTCAAGAAGACTCTTTCTCGCCTTCTTCTTTTGGTAGTTTCCATGGGCTTTGGCGTCGTGAAGCCTACACTGGGTGGTATAACACCAAAAGTATTTCTTCTTGGTCTGGTATATTTCGTGGCATCAGAAGCACTTGAGCTTGTTGAACATTTGGGGAACATTAATGATTTTTCTGGAAAAACAAAGTTGTTTTTGGTTCTACCTGTTGCCTTCTTAGATTCATGGTTTATTCTATGGATTTTCTCATCGTTATCAAAAACTTTAGAGAAACTTCAGGTAATATTTTGTTTTGTTTTGTTTTTTCCCTCTCTCTATTTGCCCTCGGTTATTCATCATATGAATGCTTTAATTTAGTATCTTCTGTTTCAAGTAACATTGTTCATCCCATTAATATCTTTATATCTATAGTGTATGTTTGTTGGGGGGGGTGGGTGGTTTTGGATCCCGTGGGAATATGATGTTACATTAATGACCAATTCTTGACCTTCTTCCTCTTGTTTCTTTTGCATCATGCAGATCAGGAGAAACATGGCTAAATTGGAGCTATACCGAAAATTTACCAACTCTCTCGCAATTTTTGTGCTTCTCTCGGTTGCTTGGATTGGCTTTGAGGTATTACTCACTGCAAAGTTGTATATAGTGAATTAACAATTCCATACAGTACAATGAAGTATACTGGATTATGCAGTGTCTTTATTCGTATTCTTATCTCCAGTAAAACTAGTAATTGAATCTCCCCTGGATATTGTTGACTCAGCTATATTTCAATGCAACGGATCCACTGAGTGAGTATTGGCAAATTGCTTGGATTATTCCTGCATTCTGGACTCTGCTTGCATATGCTCTCTTGGCGGTGATATGTATCCTTTGGGCTCCTTCACGTAACCCAACTAGGTATTTTGTCTGACATTGCTTGTTAACAGGTTCATGGTGTCTTGTATCATAACAGTCATATCTGTATGTAGTTATAAATAAATAAAATCTATATATATTTCCTTAACACATGTTTCCATTGTTTGACTTGACTGGCATAAAATTTATGTTATAGAAGGCCTTTTGTTTCTCTTTAATATCTTGTGTATTAAGTGTTATCTATCTTAAGCATAAAATGGTATGCTATTCTTATCAAAATTTTGTGGAAAATCAATCGCACATGTAACTGAAACAAGAAAAATGGGATTCTGTTAAACCCTTTCTTGGACCTGCATTTCTTTCTCTGCTTTCTGGTGATTCTTTTCATTGGTTACGCCTTTTTGGTGATTTGATTCCAAAATGCAAATGACATCTATGAATTTGGTATTTCTTGTATTTCCTTTGCAAAAGCTGATAGATAACATTCATTTAATGTTCTTATTTTGGTTTGGGACATGTAGATATGCATACTTGGAGGAAGCAGGAGACGATTTTGAAGAGGAGGGCATCTCATTAACAAGTGGTGCTTTGAAGGTCAATGGAGATGTGGCAGCCATGCGAGAATACGACAATGTGCTTGCCGAAGATCTGGAGGAGGATAAGCGAGAATAGATCTTTGCTGGCCCTGTATTTTTAAGTTATACCATGATGAAGCTTCAGTTTCATCGTATCCAGCATTTCTATAAATCTTGAGACAGAATCTATGTTTTATGTAGAGAGAATAGGTGAATGAATAGTTGTGGTAGAAAAGTATGTGCAGAAAGAAATACAAATTTTAGAGCTGTACCATAAATGTATGATCACCTTCAGTTGAGGCAAGGCAAGCGAACAAAGATAATCTAATTCATGATGAGCCATTCCCATTCTCTGAATCTCTGCTTTGGATATATTTATACTTCTCTCGTATCTTCTCTGGTGACAATTTAACTGCAGGGATTCACAGCCAAAACCAAATAAAGTAAAAACAAAAACCAGATAAAAAGTATGTGCAGAAAGAAATACAAATTTTAGAGCTGTGCCATAAATATATGATCACCTTCAGTTGAGGCAAGCGAACAAAGATAATCTAATTCATGATGAGCCATTCCCATTCTCTGAATCTCTGCTTTGGATATATTTATACTTCTCTCGTATCTTCTTTGGTGACAATTTAACTGCAGGGATTCACAGCCAAAACAAAAACCAGATAAAAAGAATATAATTTGTGGCTGCTGGGATTCGAGCCCAGGTCTCCACGGCCACAACGTGGAATTCTTACCACTAAACTACAGCCACAACTTGTTGTCTACTTGTTCGATTGAAATACTAATATACATAACATAAATAACAAGTGCACCAAATTGTGTGAGCTTGGGCTTGTCCTTAGGGATGGCAACGGGCTAGGTAGAGGCTGGGTATGACAATACCATCCCCGTCTCCGCTCTCCATCCCCGCCCCCGTCCCCGAATCCATCCCAGTTTAATAGGTTTCGGAGAATCCCTAACCCGTCCCCGTCGGGGGACTATCCCCCATACCCACCCCGAAACCCCAAACCCATACCTTGACATTTTCTACATATGGCAGTGAAAGGTGTCTACCATCTGCATCAACATGAAAAATCTCAATAGCCTTAACCGCCCACTCCATGAACTAGGAGCATATCCAAGGTGTTGTCATCCTGCTCAACTTTTGGTGCCACAACTTGGAAACTTTGAATAGTTCTGCAAGCATGATTGCAAACCAGAATACGAAGAAACTGACCCTTTTTAACAACCTATTTAGCTTCTGAACAGTTCTGGAGTAGAGAGAGAGAAGATTACGAAGAATTAGGAGAGGGAGGCTAACTTAGGATTAAACATAAATATTATAATTATATATTTATTTAAATATAAACATATATTTTTTCGGGTCGGGTTCGGGGACGGGGACGGGGACGGGGACGATAATACCATATCCATCGGGATTTTTCAAATTCGAGGATCCCCGTACCTAATACCCGTTTTATCTCAAAATCTCCCCCGTTAGAGCCGGGTACCCAATGGGAACTCGTCCGCGCGGGAATTTCTGCCATCCCTACTTGTCCTTTAAGATCCACAAACAATAACTTGTCGGTGTCAAGTTCATCTACTTGGGCCAGAATATATTGTCCACCAGCTCACTTCAAAGACTCGTCTTGGTTTCTATCGATGTTTGTTTGGTTGTTCATTTCTCGTATTATTATTCTCATACGTTACCTTGAGAATTGAACTTTCCCTATTACCAGTTTCTTTCTAGACTAGTCAAGTTCTTTTCAGTTTCACAAACAAATTCATAGGTGCAGAAAAGGAAAGCCTTAGCAGCTTTTGGCTTCAACAATTTGCTCTTTCATAAGTTTCATTCAGGTACGAGATAATATATACTACAATTTGCTCTTTCATCTTCATTGATGTTTCAGCGATGAACCCAATTTCTCATTTGTTTATGTTTCAAGCCCCCAAGAAAAGGGGTCTTCCAAAAGTGGATTTTAATTGTTGGGTTTCTTTTAGTTTTGTCTAATAGTTGAAGAAAAGAACATGGGTCCTCCTCACCACCATCACCATGGAGATGGAGACAGCCCTTATGATGATCCATTGTTATCGTGTTGTTGCTGCCCCTGTTGTTTAGTCTCTTTAACTTTCAGAAGAATCGGGAGATGCATCTTTGCGGCTTGTTTCCTTCTTCTGCAGTGTTTTGGATTTGTTAGTATGAAAATTGTATTGTCATTTCCTAGACTCTAGCATAGGTTGGGAATTAGTGGGTGAATATGGTTTGTTGGAAGTTTTGGCGCAACACATTCAATACCGGATTCTCAAAGGATGACTTGATTGTATGAGAAATTTGATTTAAGGTAAATCATGACATAATCATGCATTCATTATAAGATTCCTAGTTGAAGTTATTTTCACTCAAGCATGTTCATATTAATTCTATTTTTAATAGGATTAGATTTTATCTCTTGAGTTTACTTTCCTAGTTAGATTCTATTTTGATTTAAGTTAAAATATTATCTTTTCCTATTATGACTTGCGTGTTGCTCATCTCCTAATTGATTGGTCTAATTAGTTTGTATTAGGAGATATTGTTTGGCGTCACTTAAAGTCTATATTGTATCAAGTCTGATATTAATAACTAGTACACATATGATGAAAGTCTGAGATCTTACTTTTGCATTAGGCCTATTAATGATTGAATACTTGGTGTCCGGTTTGGGGGGTAGACTGGGAGTCCATATTGGACTAGGTTTCAGAGTCTTAATTGAAGAGTGAATAAGGTTTTGAATAAAACATGGTTGCCTCTCGTTTTGACGGAAAGGAGCTTTCACATAATTGGTTTTTGAGGATATAGAATTTTGAAGAGAAAGTTGCTGCGCATATTTTTGAGATAGATCATCAAGTGTTTCATGTTTACTTGGTGATTTATCAAACACATTAATCATTCATACTGCATTCATTTGCATTGTTCGGTGACTCATACGGTTGAGGACATCAGACCGTGGTGGCGGTTTTACTCCGGCAAGTTTGAAGTAATCGTGGCCAGTATTGCGTTCAACATAAGGAGTGTCGAAGATCATCCCGTGACAGAAGTTGAGTTACGAAGAAGCCGGTAAACAATATCTAGAAGGTGTCTAGGATAAGTGTGTGTGTACTTCTTGTAATCATCGTTCTATAGTGGATTTGAGTTGGACTGAGGAGATGTGGGGTTTTACCACGTAAAATAACTCTTTGCGTGTTCCCTTATTTTTACGTTCATCACATTTCAGGATTGATAAGCCATATCAATCCTGATACCAAAGTTTAATTTTTATTTATTGGTTATAATCGTTAATTGGCCTAATCACCCTCCTCTAGGCATTTTTAGTCATCCTATAGGTAATTTCAGGATTGGATAACAACTACCGTCACCATCACCACCATAGACCTCTTCACTGAGATTGAGAGCATCAATTTGTGTTTAAGTATTCTCCTGCCTTCTGTTCTACTTGTGTTGGCTCAATTTAGATCATCAATTGAATTGAAGGGACTTGTTTTTACAGTCAAACTCTGGCTATAGCCTATAGGTTTCTCAATTGATGACAAGAACTCTGAGCTGAAAGTATGCCAAATGGAATTGTGCATTGTTTATCTCAGCCATCATACCCAAGTCAAGATTGGGATATTTTATCATTAGTTGATTTACAAAATGATATTTGATCGATATACCCTTTTTGTTTTTTAACAAATAAATGACCATTTGGCTTGAAAGAAATTAAAATTTTAATAATGGAATTGAGTTTGGTGCCTTTACTTTGCCTTCAAAAAGTATGACGGCATGTCCACGCTGCAATATGCAAAAAGGTTGTTCATTTGCCACACAACATCTCATATTTTATGCACTAGCCAGAGACCTAAATGTTTCCTTGGCCGGATATATCATATATGGCATATTATATCATAAATACTTTTTAAAATATTTTTCTGTTTTTTTGCTACAGACTTTTAACAGTTTGAGTTATATAGGTGTCGCCGTTAACGGTGAGAAATTTATGTTGCTACATTTCCATTTTTTTTTTCTGAGAAGTATTTCATTGATAACCATAACAATTACAGAGAATTAATGAACAATAGAGCCCAACATAATGAAGGGAAGGAACATGCAAACAGTAAAACTATAGAAAGAGACAATGAAAAACATCCATTGCAAGAGTTTCCAATCATATTACGGATTATAACTTCTTTTTTTCCTTTTTTTGCCAGCAACAATAATTCTAGCTTTTGTCATGAGGCCCATGAATTGCTTTAAATTGCATGGGATGGGACCGCCGCCAGTTAAAGTCTCCAGGACCAGGTGTGATCTGGTATCTTAACCACAGACATGCCACATCCAGCAGCCAACCACGTGTTTCTCTTCTGCAAATTATCCAAGAGTAGCATGCACTAAAAGAATACGATTAACTGTCAATTAAAGTATCAAATTACACATATATTATCCACTAATGTGATCTAAATTGAAATGACATCTGCTGATTTTTTTGACAAAGCGATCTTCTACTTCTACGCATTTATAATGTACAGGGAGAGAAATCGAAATCGGACGTAAAACGGCATGTACACTAACTTAACAAACTTGCCTAATCAACACTTAGGAATGTAATTAGTTTCGTGATTACCTACAAATTAGGATATGAATGGAAGTGAGAGAGTGAAGTGTTTATAGGCAAAAAGAAACACGTGGATTCCATGCAAAGTATAATGTTGCATCGATCTCAGCTCAAACGTGGATCCATCTTTTTGATCCAATAGCTTCAAAACAACGCAATGGAAAAAGAAAACAAAATGAGCAGTCTAAAATAAGGTTCCCGTCAAAATCAAACAGTGGAAAATTGGAAATTTCGTTGTTTTCTGGTAAGTTTGGGGAATAGAAATCAGAATTCCACTATTTAACTATTTAAAACATTTTCCACTTTAGATACTTTTCTTCTCTAAACACACGCTAAAAAAACTACCTCTTTGACCTTTCTACGCTTCCCACGAAATTTAGTTCCAGACCCAGAAAACTTGCAGTGCGAAATAACTAGTTCCTCTTCTTAATTATCAGATTTTGCGATCTGGGTTTTAAGAAAGACGAGATTTTGTTGGGGAAAACCTGTTCTTGTTTCGTTGTTATTTGTAAGATTGGGTTTGTAAGTTTTTGGTTATTGAGTTTGATCTGGGTCTCTCTCTTTGGAGCAATAAATTGGAGACTCAGTGTCATTGTCTAAGATGAAGGAAAAGCTGGGATTTTTAGTTGGGGTTTGGTTTCTTCTTTATGGCGTTTGTGTGGGGAGGTTTGTGGTGGAGAAGAACAGCTTGAAAGTGACTTCTCCGAGCTCGTTGAAAAATGTATATGAATGTGCAATTGGGAACTTTGGGGTTCCTCAATATGGAGGAACTTTGGTCGGGACTGTGTATTACCCGAAAGCCAATCAAAAGGCATGCAAGAGCTTCGATGATTTCGATGGCTCATTCAAATCGAAGCCTGGCGGTCTACCAACCTTTCTTCTTGTCGATCGAGGAGGTTAGCCTTTTCAATTTCGCATTTTTCAGCTTCCAGTACTCATTAATTGTGACTTACTCGGAATGAACTTTAGAGGTGGTTTGTTATCGATATCAATTTGTGTAGTAATGATTATAGAGTGCAATTGATATCTGTCTGGTTTTATATAAAAGCTGACGATTACTTTGGTGTTTATGTATCCTATTCTTCTGGTTGCTATCTAATCTTGTTGTCATGAATATGCTGAAAATTTGTTACTTGGCTGCTGAATGTCCAGGCCTTTGGCTTTAAAAAAATTTGGTTTAAGTATGATAACTGAATATGTTGATTCGTGTTTGTTGGTTAGTCCTTAGATATTCATATTTCAAGATCTTAACCTCCTCCTGTTATGTTAAATGTTTATACATGTGTACGATATTTATGTGACTATTTTCATGCCCCATACGAAACATTGTTTGCCTTGCTACCAGTCCATGCTGCTTTTGATTGAGACTCTGTGTGTGTCCCTTGGTGTGTTCTGATTCACGACTAATTGACTGTGATGTCCTGGCAGATTGTTTCTTCACACTGAAGGCATGGAATGCACAGAATGGTGGAGCCGCCGCTATTCTTGTTGCAGATGACAGAAATGAACCATTGATTACCATGGACACTCCTGAAGAAGAAAATGCGGATGCTGATTATCTGCAAAAGATCACAATTCCCTCAGCCCTTATTAGCAAATCTTTGGGAGATAGCATAAAAAAATCTCTATCTAGTGGGGAGATGGTCAACATAAATCTAGACTGGACAGAGGCTCTTCCACATCCTGATGAACGTGTTGAGTATGAGTTCTGGACGAATAGCAATGATGAGTGTGGGCCAAAGTGTGACAGCCAGATTGAGTTTGTGAAGAACTTTAAAGGAGCAGCTCAGGTACTTGAGCGGAAGGGGTACACTCAGTTTACTCCACACTATATAACTTGGTACTGCCCAGAAGCTTTTGTTTTGAGCAAACAGTGCAAGTCTCAGTGTATCAATCATGGGAGGTACTGTGCTCCAGATCCTGAGCAAGATTTCAGTAGAGGTTATGATGGGAAGGATGTTGTGGTTCAAAATCTCCGTCAAGCTTGCTTCTATAAAGTGGCCAATGAAAGTGGAAAGCCATGGCTTTGGTGGGACTATGTCACTGACTTTGCCATACGTTGCCCAATGAAAGAGAAGAAGTACAACGAAGAGTGTGCAAATCAAGTTATCGAATCCCTTGGTATGTTAGCCACTTAACATCTATAGAAAGTCAATTTTGAAAATTCATTAATCCAATTGATTTTGTATTTGAAGAAAATGTCAAAAATTGTGATGTGAGCTGTCTAAATATCTTCATCTCTCGGTGAGATTTTTGTGGATAAGAGTTAGTTACTCTGCTAAAACCTGAGGATCACAAAGTAACTGTTTCAATATGTTTTCTGTAACATTAAAGGTGCTGATCTCAAGAAGATTCAGAAATGTATTGGGGACCCTGAGGCAGATGAGGAGAATGCAATTCTGAAGGCCGAACAGGATGCACAGGTTGGGCGCTTGGGAACTATTTATGATGTTCCTCTAGCCTTATATCCTCATCTTTTCATGTTTTGTATATGCTATGGTACACTGTACTCATGTTTCACGGCTCGAATCTTGTTTCAGATTGGCAAAGGCCCCCGTGGAGATGTTACGATATTGCCAACTCTTGTAATAAACAGCAGACAGTACAGAGGTTTATTACAATTCTTTTTCGTATCACGTCAGATGCTTAATTTCATCACTTTTCTTGGCTTATGTTTGTTCCTTTACTTTTTTTTCAGGGAAATTGGACAAAGGAGCTGTTCTCAAGGCCATCTGTGCCGGTTTCCAAGAGACCACTGAGCCTGCTGTTTGTTTAAGTGAAGGTCCTCATTTAACCTTGTTTGTCCTAGTTCTTCATTGATATAACTAATGTAAATTGATTCTTTAAATTCCACATGTGTGAGTTTAAATGATTGTAAACCTTCTCCCCTCCCCCAAAAAAGTGAATACTACTGCGGTATAGTTTATGCAGTGAAATGATTTCTTCCCTTCCAAAAGAAAGAAGAGACCATGAATTCATGTCACGCGGGAACCCACTTGGTTCAGATTTCAATCGATTGGAATGTATGTGTGTTTATGTGTCCAGGACTTGCAATAAGTTTTTGAAACGGTAGTATTTTAATAGGCAGCTCATGTTTTTAAAAAGATTGATCAGTGGTTCCCTAAGAATCATTTCATTATTTATCTCAAGCGTTATTATCTCTGAGATGGTATCAGTTTCCTGTTTATTTTGTTTTGTGCAGATGTAGAAACAAATGAGTGCTTGGAAAACAATGGAGGTTGCTGGCAGGACAAAGCTGCTAACATTACTGCCTGCAGGGTATCTTTCTTTTGTGGGGGGTGTTCATAGTTACTGATGCTTGAGTTTGTTTGGGATTTTAGATTTTCTGGTGTAGACTGATTATTCTTTTGTTTTAGGATACATTCCGAGGAAGAGTGTGTGAATGCCCTACTGTACAAGGCGTAAAGTTTGTTGGTGATGGTTATACCCGCTGCAAAGGTAAATTATGTGCATGTTGTTTACGTTTAATTGTGGCGTAACTTCCAAATTTTCACATGTACTGCAAGTAGAAATTATCTGATCGGCAGTCAAAGTTAGTCTCTACTTACCGGACAATACTTGGTTCATATGTCCCTTTTTCTTTGTTCTTTATGTGTTCAAAGAAAAGCTATCAATCAGTATGCTCAGAAGTTTTAGAACTGGACGTTGGAATATGAAGGTTTCATCAGTGAACTGTGGAACTGACTTGCCATTCTCTATTTTAGTTTTCCTGTTTTGGCTTTAGTCACTTCATTGTTTCTCTTGTTTGATTGAACAGCTTCAGGAGCATTACGTTGTGAAATTAACAATGGAGGTTGTTGGAAGGGAACCCAAAATGGCAGGACTTACTCTGCTTGTCGCGTAAGTTTAGATTTAAATGTTGTTTGAGTATCAAATCTCCCCCCAAAGGAGAGATGATGATGATTTTTCATTACTAAATGTCCAGGATGACCATACAAATGGTTGCAAGTGTCCGCTAGGATTCAAGGGTGATGGAGAGAAAACATGTGCAGGTACTTGCTGCATTTGGATGTTTCTAATTATTAATTGTAGCGTAATTCTCATTGATAAATTAATTGATGACTTGTTTGATCATTGAAGCATATTTAGCTTAAGCTCCCAGGGCCCATTTGCGTGAAATTTTCCATCTGAAATTGTTTTATGCCACATTGCCAAAGACTATACCTTCAGAAAAACATTACCTACTTCCTGGGCTTATTAGTTTACAAGGCTACCACATGACCATATAATTTAGGGTCTTGGGTTTGAAGGCCACCATTGGTATTATTAGTTAAATAATTTTGAATTCAATCTTTCTTCTTGATTTCCAGCCCACCTTAAATGGTGGCACAGGTGAATGAGTTGGTGACCTCAAAAAGTCTTTGGCTTTCATAGATGTGATTTGTTTTTATTTAGGGCCAGTTTGGCATTGCTGTGCTGTGAAAATAATCGATGTCAGATTTGCTGTGAGAGAAATCAGCTGTTAGAGAAAGCAGTTTGGCGTTTGGTAAACTTTTTGTTAAAAGTGTTGTTGGTACTAATTCTCGTATAATAAAAAAATAATTGCTGCATAATCATTAAATTCAGCGCCTCTTCGAAATTAATTCCTGCATAATCAGAAAATGAAAGCACCTCATTAGCTGCTTTCCTTTATAGCTTTCTCTCACAGTAATTTTTAACAATAAGTGATTTTTTCATAGTTTACCAAACGGGCTGGACTTCCCAAAATTTTTAAAAAATCACTTATCACCCTAAATAAGCAATGCCAAACGGGCACTTAGTAACCAAGTAGATGAGAGTTAAGAAGATCCCTGTTCTCTTTTATTGATACCAAGTCACCCTGCCTGGTTTTCTGCTTTTGTTCACGTTCCAGATGTGGATGAGTGCAAGGAGAAGGTCGCTTGCCAATGCGCACAATGCAAATGCAAGAATACTTGGGGCAGTTATGAGTGCAGCTGTGGTGGTGGTTTACTGTACATGCGAGAACATGATGCATGTATAAGTGAGTATTCTCATTTCTTTTCTGTTTCAGTTGTTTGAAGCATTAATGCTTTAACGATCTATTAAATATGATTTAGAATTTGCATCTAGGATATGAGTGTTGTATTTGAGTTTGAACTTTGAATGAGCGGTTTCCTTGATGCAACAGTCAGCCATTCAACTTAGCCATGTTGTAGATTAGGACAGTAGAACTACCTTTCCATGTGGAGATTCGAACTAGAATTCCTGCTTCTTTTCCACTTTCAAATTCTGATTGATACTGGATTACTACTGCCTCCTCTATTATAGCATCTTGTTTACTTGGTTTTCTGTGTTAATTGTTCTGTCATTTATTTATTGATTTATTTATATTTAAACAGGTAAAAATGCCAGCGTTTCAGAGTTTAACTGGGGCTTCATGTGGGTTATTATTCTCTGTTTGGGTGCTGTTGGAGTTGGGGGATATGCAGTGTACAAGTACAGAATCCGGGTATGTTCCCTACACTGAAATTGTTGATGCAGAAATACATAACTTTGGATGCAATTCAACTATGAATCATAAGACAGCGTCACTGTTACTGTGTTCGCTTCTTCCCTCTTTCTACAAAGTGATGGTCCTAAAAGTCGTTTGTTGAATTACTTTTGTGCAGAGATACATGGATTCGGAGATCCGAGCGATCATGGCGCAGTACATGCCATTGGATAATCAAGGAGAAATTCCCAACCATGTTCCCCGTGGGGATATCTGAAACTGGTGGGAGACACTCATAAGATGAGAGGCTGTTTGAGAGGGAGTGAAGGAAAGGCAGCCATATTATATTCTTATATCTTTTTCGTCATGTCCTCCTCTGCCTCTAGCCTCTAGGCTCTAACAATTGATTTTATTGGTCATGACTCGTGAGAGTAATATTTTCAATGTGTCTAGCAGCAGCCTTGAGCCTTGGTTAATGACCATTATGCTTCTTTTTTTCGTTCTAAATTTTAGGAGGAAACATTAATTGTCTCGCTTTGTTATCATAAATGTAAAACATGCATGCATAATAGGAAGCTAGATAGAAATACTTGCCTCTCCTGGCACATGTGTGTGTTGAGAAGAATTATTGTCACTCAAAA
This sequence comes from Prunus padus, assembly GCA_024362665.1. Taxonomy (NCBI): domain Eukaryota; kingdom Viridiplantae; phylum Streptophyta; class Magnoliopsida; order Rosales; family Rosaceae; genus Prunus; species Prunus padus. The sequence goes on from JANFAM010000019.1 coordinate 4,005,944, forward strand.
TCAGACACAGGCATGCAACTTCTCTTAGGAACTGGACGAAACTAGGGTTGCCTTGGTTTATCAGACAATTACAACACAAAAAATTAAGAAGAGCAAACGTTACATGGATGTAAATAAATGAAGATCTTGACGTGTTCGCATGGATTCGGTTTATCTGAGGAAAACAGCAAAATCTTCATGGAATTTGGCATGCCACGCAAGGATGTGGAGAAATTTGTTTATAGCGCAGCCGCCTTGCCCCTCAAGCACTAGAATAGAAAGTTGTTACCCAGCAGCCACTTTGGTGGCTCTGCGTCAAGATATGAACTTTGTTTATAATTGAAACTATTGTAAATTGCAAATAACCATACCATAAATATAATTTCCAAAGAAAATAAAGAAACAAACAAAAAGCCATATATCATACACGTACACAGTAAATTTGAACGTTCGTTTGAGACTGTTTCTAGAAAGTACTTGTACTCATAAACGATTTAGCAAAAACCCTTTTATTATAAGTTTCAATGGATGCTTGAAGGTTCTAGTATGAAATATGATCGGGGTGGTCGAGCAGTACAATGCTCTCTACAAAAGAATCCACGAACTAGTAGTTGCTTCTGCTGCAGCCATTTATTGGAGAATCCATGAAGTGGTAGATTATGCTACTGCTGCAGCCATCCATTCGAAAATCATTGCATTCCTTGGTGTTCGGATCCATCCAGCAAAAAAAAACGTCGTCTGATGATGTCCATTTCAGAACCACTTCACCACCCTTTCTAAAACCAAACAGCTTCATCGTAGGTCTTGTAAAACCAGGCGGTGTCCTTGGCACAAATTCGGGGATATAGTGGTGAATAACTTAGCCCATGATTCTGCAACACCATACTCTTTCATCACCCACAAGTGAAAGTAACCACTATCATTGAACTGCTGCGCATTTCTATTAACGAAACCAAGGCAGTACTTCGGATTTCTATTATTCTCAAAGAAAGCAAGGGAGTCTCCGTATCTTGAAACCTGGTAATAATCTACAGACGCCCTAAGTTTGATTCTCGAATCTGCATTGGGCAACATGATCTTGCCAAATGATTCAGCGGACAAATCAAATGACAAAATCACATTCTCATCCACACGATCCTGAATCCAATGCATGGTACCATTAACACGAGCCGGTTTAAACATTGTATATTGGGAAGCATTTCATTGACGAAGGTTGGAGTAACAACACTCCTCCAGGAGCCCCTGGCTAAGGACCAAAGCTCAACTCCACAAGAAACACGGCTTTCTCTTACAAATCTCAAAACCTTATAGTCGTCGGTACGCGAATCATAGCTAAATGAATAACTTCTAGGATCATACTCAGACTCAAAAACAGTGTCCGGAGGCAAAATCACAAACTTTCTAATACAAGGGTTCCAAATTATCGTGGTAAAGCCGTGCTGGAGGCAGGCATACTAGCCCGTTACAAGTTCCGACCACCTTGACCATGCGGACCCTAAATTGTCTTTTGGACGTCCTGGGAGTTCATTGTAAGCTACGAATGGATTTATGAGCTTAGAATACTCGCTGAATGCAGGGCTACGATCCCAATGCAACGACAGAGTTGCATTGGAAGACTGTAGCAGGAGGAGCTTAGCATCGTCGTTTTGGTTATTAGATTTGATGATTGCGTGGCTGAGCTGGGTGTGAATGAAGGCAGGGGAATGTTGTCCCCTGGCGTTGCTTCTATCCATCTTTTTGTAATCTTGGGGCTGATTTCTTCAGGAACTTTGTCCACTGAGACTGCTTCCATTGATCTGATTCCTAGTCTCCGATGTAAGTTTTTTCTCCAATTTTCAATGGACGAAACAAGGGTTTTTTTTTTTTTTTTGGCCAGAGTTAGGAAGGGGGCGAAACAAGGAGTTAGGGTTTGGTTTTGTTTTATTTTAGGGTTGGAGAGATTATATATACCAATCTTCCTAATTTTTAGCTAAAATTTAGAAAAATTTGTGTCATATCGTATAACATCAATAAATAGGAAAGAATATCAAAGCACTAATAAATTTAGGGGAAGGAAGACGCTTGCAGCAGAGAAAGGAAGAAGAATAAAATACAAATAATAGGATAAAAATGCATTAAATTTGGCATTTTCTTCAGGCAATATTTTCACTTCGTAATTTACGCTTCTTTAGGAATGGGAATATGGCATTTATTGTTTTTCTTTGAAATTACTAGAAAAAATAGATCGAGGTTTGATAATACAACTTTTTTATTTATTTTTCTGGGAAGGAAACCGTAATACAACTATGAACAGAAGTAGGTAGGTGCATGGGAAAAATAGTGAAAAGACAAATCAACCAGTTGCAGCATCATCTCTAACATCAAAAGAGGAGCAAGAACACCATATTACAAAGTGAAAAATTAAAAGGACAAGTGCCCAAGTTCTCTTGCCTCATTCTCAACAGCATCAAGCACACAAGCTACTGCCGTTCAGCAAATATCCTAAGCCTATTTTGCATGGAGAAGGCTACTTTTGCTTTGCTGCAAACAAGAAACCATGTACACATCAGTACTTCAAACACGAGGTTGTTATTTACCCAACACCTTGAATGATATTGCAATTCATCACCCTCTTGGTGCTTTTACATAAGAAATATCCCACCTCATGTAAGAAACAAACTACAAACTAACCTTGCACACGCTCTAAATTTATGTCTCCTTCTCAAAGTTGGAGCCCTTTTGATGTTTGCGATTCTGTACAATCCTATAGACATAGAAAGCTACAACTGCTCCACTGCACAGAAAAAATCAATTTATCAGATAGCAATCTCGTTTAAGATCTGAAGGAGAAATATTTGGAAAGCTCATTATTATGCACAAGGGATTTCAAAGAGGTCAGACTAAGCAATTTTGTCCTGAATTTCATCTCAAGGAAGCATAAAAATTTTTAGCTTGTTTATACAGGACTACGAAGATTTTATCTTCATCTCAAATAAACATTAATAAACATTATCTAGTTTAGCATTTTTATGCTGGAACGCGTGCATCTGATGAAGATGTTAGGACGTAGTCGGCAATCTATAGTATCTAGAGGCCAGCCAACTAGTCAAAAACAACAAAGAATCGTGCAAGGTCAAAGGATCACCAAATGACACACCAATATCCACTCAGATCAGCCATGCAAGTCTTTTCCATTATTTTCCCTCTCTCAAGTTGTTCTTCTAAAACTAGATGTCATTAAGTCTTTCCCAAAACCACAGGTTATTTTTTACCTTTTCCAGAACGTGGATTCTGAGAGAAAAAAACAACTCTATGTAATGATTATATAATTGTTTCAATATCCTTGAAAGACCCGGGTAATTTCCCTTTGATGAAAGAAAGCTAGAAAGTAAATAGCATCGCAAAAATGAGAGGACATGTGAATCATAATAACCTGACAAGGGTTGTTGTCAAATTCAGAAATGACGACCTCTGCAAATAGGAGAAACATAAACAAAAAATATCAGAAGTTTGGAAGACAGATCAATTAGACCAGTAAAGAAACTTAATATTGAAAATTAGAAAAGAAAGAATTCCTAACCTGAGCCAGGAAGCGAACCTCCCTCAGCAAAATTATACTGGCTATAGCTGCAGGTCCAGCAGTACATTATTAGCATTTAAGTTATATACAAAAAAATAAACTGAATCATATAAATTAAATTAAAAAAATTTAAAAAATTGGATAAGCTCCAATATGTATGTCATAAAAATAAACCAGTGCTAACCTGCCTGCCCTTTCAAGGTTAAAGGAGATGATTCTCCTTGCTTATATGATCTTAAACTTGAAACGCTTAAAAACAAAAGAGCGCCACCAAGGATAACCCCAAACCTAATTGCAGAGATGCTTCCCGTTACCATAAAGGAAAGGAAGCCACCAAGAAAAAGAAAAAGACCTGCAAAGCATAAGCATATGATATGACCAAACGTACCTTGCATATGTGTTCTAAAAGCTTTAGAAAAAGAAAAGAAAAAACACTAGGCATCACGGTTTTAAATAAGCTACACATACCATAAGGTATCCCAACATGAAAGTCGCGGACTTTCGAAACATCATTCAGATCATCAGCTGATGAGTTAAATGTTTCAACAATTTCCTTCACTGGCTCAGGGGAATTCTTTGCAGCTGTGGAGATATATTCTTTACCTTCTTCACTGATATCTTTTGCTATCTCACCCAAATCAATCCTTGCCTTATCAGCCTGTATTTTTAACTGCTTTGAAGTTTCTTTCAAAATAACTAATGCCTTCTTAGAGTACAACTCATATGCTTCCTGCGAGATACTTTGCATCTTTAAGGCTTGTTCTTTGAAAGCGGCTAGAGTCTGATTCCAAGCTTCTTCTGATTCTTCAGAATTCAACTTGGCATTATCCTTTTCATTCTCCACCTCAATCTCCGAATGCTTCTAGGAAAGAAAATTCAAATCAATGTCATGACAAAAGAACAATTTGCACCCCCAATGAACGATAAATCAATCCCAGACCGTGCATATAACTCTCTTCCTATAAAATCTAATTGGTTCATAAACAGCAGGCCTTTAAATGTTCATGAGAACGGCATGCTATGATCAAGCATAGAGTAAGAACAGGGTAAATGATATATAATTTCCCAAACTCAAATTTCAGAAAATATTTATCATAATCACACTTTTTTTCCCAAGTGCCAAAAATCAAAACTTGACATAATCCCACATAAGCACCAGCGCAATCAAACACATGGCATACATTAACCTCAATCTACCATTTCACAATACAAACAAATGAAAACACTGTACCAATAACCAAACACTCTTAAACCTATCATAAAACAAAAGAAAGTTCACAAATTCAGCTTACCGATTCCTCCTGTGAAGCAGCGGCAGCGACAATTGGTCGAGTCCACAAGCTCCGTCGGTGCAGTGAAAGAGAAGCGCCGCCAAGCCCTTTTGGAAGGGCAATTGGGGGTCCATAACCGCGAGCTCCAGTCAATTGATCGAACCGCAGAGAAGACGAAGATGATGAACACAACGCCAGCGGAGCCGGCTTCTTCAAGCCACAGCTAGGGTTAGGGTTTAAGAGCCAGAACGACTGCAGCGTCACGCTCATTGTGAGCCTCAGGAGAGATTTAGAGAAGGGTTTGAAATTGAGGCGAAGCTGACGAGGAAGTGAGAGATGTTTATATACTTAGAATATTGCACTGAGAGTTGGAAAATCGGCTGTTAAATTAGGAGAAGTTCTAACTTTTAAGGGCTTTAGGGCGGTTGCTAAAATGCACCGTGAGTCGAGGTACGCGCCAATTGAAGCGTGTTTGTTTCCCAGGAAAATGAGGAGAAATAATCTTGGTTAATAATCATCAGGTAGTTGAGATGTCCCTCGCGAGCCCACTGACTCAAGTGACGTGGTGCTTGTTATTTCTTACGACATTATGAAATTTCAATAAATCTTATTATAAATTTTGTTACATTATTATACATGTAGGTTCATTATTTTGGGTTCATAATAATGGTCAATAAACCTTCTTCGTAATCAAAATAATCTTCTTCTTAACTGATTATTGTTTCCTTTTATTTTGTGTATTGTGAAGCCAATTTTGTAGTTCGTAAATTAGCTCGTTTTGCTTTATTTTTAATTGAACTATATGTGTGGTACAATAATTGTTCCGATATCATTTGAGATGTTTTAGTTCAAGATCTTATGTAATTTCTTATTGAGTCAAACATTGCTTTTTGTAAAAATAAATCAAAAGATCAAATCAAAATCTACTCTAACACATAAACTTCCCCAAAATCATCTTATCAAATGATGGAACCTAAAGGACGTAAACTTTCTTCGTTTTGTAAATCTAGGTCTACAAATCAAACAAAAACGGTATGCGAGTATTGCATAGATGAACATTATTACACCATCAAGCAAAAGGGATGATGTGATTAAGTGTATGCTTGAATTTTTGGGACATTCCCTAGTCTTTCATAACATGAACATGGGGGTCACATTACATAGACAAAGAAAGGAATAGATGCAAATTAGAGGACAAAACCATCTTTGAAATACTTGAATCAAAAGCCAAGCAAGGCACCTCTAATTAGCAGCTTTTCTCTCTTACAAGTGTGCCAAAGCATAAAAAGCCTAAACCATCTGGGAAACTAAACACATGCATTACCTTGTGCATGCCTCTTAATCATTTGCTTTCTCTTGGGCCATCACAGTATTTGGAGATAGCCCAATAGTGAAAACCCATTTGGGCCTCAGTGGTACAAGGAATTCTAAATTCTTTGTGCTTTCCTTCTATCTAGAAAAACCAAGCCAACCATGGCTTCTTCTATTTTATAAGTGGACGACTTTGACAACAAAGGGTTTGATTATTATAGAAAGCGCCATTTACGCCACTGATCTACCATCTGTGACATCTCTCCCAAGAAGCACATTTAAGACAGACCCTATTTTAATCATGTGTAAAAACATCGATCCTAGAGAGGGAAGGACAGATAGGTTAGTGTGGAAACTTGAAAAACAAGTAGAGGATTTCTTACACCATGGATACTTGAGACTTGACGGTCAGTTTAATTGGTCAAATACTAGATTTGAGTTTCCAAATGTCAAACAAAGTGAAATCTAGAGGGGGCAACAGCCAAAATAAGTAGGTGGAGTTCGTTTTTTTAGGGTTTGAAGTTTGAACAGAGACAACGCTTGGCGTTTAGTTGGTCGACCAACCTATAATGGTTTTTCAAAACCGTTAATATATGTGATAGGATTTTTAGTACCTGCAAAAATAGGGTTAAAATCACATAAAATACTTGCAAGAATACAAGGTTATTGTAGTATAGATGCTCATGCAAGGTCGATCTCCTCAGGGACTATTAAGCAATTTATGTAAAAACGGTTTCCAATTAACTAAAATTAAAAGTAGAGAAAGTTGATTTGATTTTGAATTTGTTAAAGCTAAAAACGAATTTAATTAAAAACACAATTAAAGAAACGAGTTTTAGATATCAATTTATAAAAGTACTAGGGTTCCACCGTCACCTAGCAATCCTATGAATTTTTACCAATTACTTATGAATTTCAACATAAATGCTTTGAAGGTTAGGTTTTCCTATTTCATATTTTCCTTGTGATGTTCAAGCGAAAACGTATATCTAACATGCAATCCGTCTGTGATGTTCGGATCAAATATAAACATGCAAGACTCATTAAGCTTTGTGAAAACCCTTTGAAAAACCATGCAACCCTTAAGAGCGTGATGTTCGCCTTAAGTGAACTTACACTTACTAATCACAAGAAGCCCTCCTCAATTTCAGGGTGATGTTCCAACAGAAATTGCATCAAATTACTTGTCTAAATATTATAATGGTGATCAATCATTAAAACAAATAGATAGTTTCAAACGCAGTGATTAATAATTCAAAGCAAACATGCATTCATTCATAAGCAAATTAATAAAATCACATATTCATGCTAAGGCTAAGGTTTCACCCTAGCAAAAGGAATTAGTTACGCATAATTATAATTGAAATCATAGAAAAAGATTGAATACACCTTGAAGTTGAAGATCTTCAAGAACCCTTGTCGCGTTTAAGAAGTAAAAAGAAGATAGAATCGGATAAAATCCCTAAAATTGTTGTGAAGAAGCACTTAAATACTACCTAAAACCTAGCTGCCCAATGCAGCTTTTCTTTTCCAACAAGGAAACTAATTAAAATAAAGTAATACTAGGAAGTAAAATCCAAATAGGATTAGAGAAATTCGCTCAAAATCTGCCCAGCCATGTTCTGGGCTCAAAACTGCTCCAAATCAGGGCCAATATAGCTTGTTTTGAAGATAAAAATATTCTGAACACATCTCCAGAAGGTCACGAACCCATCCGAGGTCATCTTGGGCTCCAAAACGCAGAAAAGCCTCAAAACGTCACTTTTCCAAAGACACAGACTGCTTCCTTTAATTGACTGCCAGAAAATAATCGCTTGGTAGAAAAATCTGGAATTTTGATACGATAAAGCTAAGTGACTCACGCACGTCCTCCAACTGGAATTACTCCAAAATTCGTCCATTTGATTAAGTTTTGCTCCAGCTGAAGTCGAAAGTCCTATAATGAAAATACAATTCAAAGTATCAAAATTCTTCCAAAATATTAACCAAAAAGTATTAAGAATAGGGTTAAATATATAATATAAAATATGCCCATCAATATGCAGAAGGAATTTTGAGTACACTTGCTGATGGAGGACAAAATATTACGAGGAAAAGTTAAGAAAAAGCAATGGATCAAAACTAGAAAGAAAAGTGCAGAGATGGGAAATCATGCACTCAAATTTTATGTAGTACTAATTAAGCAAACTTTGTCAAGTTGTATTGTAGCTTTGACATAAATTTTATGTTAAGAAATATCCTCGAATACTTTCTTGTTTATGGTAATCTTCAAATTTTATCAAAAATAAATAAAAAGATAAAAGCTTGACATGCCAAGTATATTCTAATGATTTGCTTGGTTAGAGACCTCAAGAATCCCATTCGAGTAGGGTTACAATTTTGTCACTTACCTAAATATGAGATTATTCATGGTAATCTCAACATATATGATAATTTAAAGATACTTGGCATGAAACGGAAATAACACTATTTTACTCTCACTATCTACAACATATATGATAATTTTGTACGTATTATAGTATTATTAACAATAACATCGCCGTTTCAATCAAGTTTATTGGATAAAAAGTGTCAAAAGCCAAGTGGATAACACATCGGATTCTAGTTTGACCAAATGCTCATGTGCCACGTACGACGCCAATACAGGACCCATGAAATAAACAGAGCGGGCACTGCATATCACACTACACACAATCTCTCTCTGTCTTCGCCGTTGGAAGCTTTTAATGCCGCGCTTTTACTCTCGTGGTGCCAGAGAGCCCAGCCACTCCCACACCCCCACCATTATCATTCCCTCCCTCTCTATCTCTCTGTGTTATTTATAGTCTTGTAGACCACCCTACACTCTCTCTGACAATAGCTGACCCCCCACCACCTTTCTTTACTGCTTCATCCCTTCACTAGGGTTCGAATTTTGCTCTCTCTCACTCCCGCCCCTTTCACGGCGAGCTTTCGCATCACCACACTGCATCTCAGAAAACCCAGATTCCTTCTTCATTCTTACAGCTCAAAGACTCGACCTTTAATCACTAACGTCCAAGTTCCAAGCTTGTGTTCAATTGGGCCTCTTACAGTGGTTGTTCATTTGTTCTTCATCAACTTGGTTTAACTAGTCATTTCGTTTTCTTTTTATTAAACGAAGAAAGAAAAAAATAAAAAGAAAAGGGAAAAGCAGGAAAAAGTGGAGGGGTGTTGTAATTGTTGTTGGTGGGTTACTTTACCTTTGTTCTTTTGCTTTGTCCATTATTACACATGGCTCAGTGCATTTGTCTGTTCAGAGAGACTTCACCAAAATCCTCTCTCTGTTTTTGTTTGCTTTCGAGTTTCAAAACTCTGAGAAATTCATTAGCTTTTTAAATCTCTGACCTCTGTTTTTTCGCGTTCTTTTGTGGCTTCACTCTGCTGGCTTCACCTTCTTCACCTTACTTCTCACTGTTTCTCTTCAGAACTGGAAGCTTCCGGACCTTGAAACTTTCATGGGGGCTTAGCAGAGCATTCACTTTGTGCTGTCAGAGATATTGGACTTGGAGATGGCATTCAAGCTCTTCTTTTTCATTATTCTAGCTCCTCTCCTCGTACGTGCTTTAGAACCTGTTTTCAACGACGACGTTCTGGGCCTGATCGTGTTCAAGGCCGGGCTTCGAGACCCAAAAGCCAAGCTCACTTCATGGAACGAGGATGACGACAATCCTTGCTGCTGGGTTGGTGTTAAATGCGACCCAAGAACCAACCGAGTCTCTGAGCTTGTTCTTGACGGCTTTTCTCTATCTGGGCATGTAGGCCGAGGCCTTTTGAGGTTGCAATTCCTTCAAATACTCTCACTTGCCAATAACAACTTCACTGGGACCATAAACCCTGATCTCCCCCACCTTGGAAGCTTACAAGTAATTGATTTGAGCCAGAACAGCCTCTCTGGGCCAATCCCGGATGAGTTTTTTATGCAATGTGGGTCGCTGAGAGTGGTTTCATTTGCTAGAAACAATCTCACAGGGCAAATTCCTCAGTCTTTGAGCTTATGCCAGACATTGGTGGCGGTGAACTTTACCTCTAATCAGCTATCTGGGAAATTGCCATCTGGGATTTGGTATTTGAGGGGCCTTCAAGCACTTGACTTGTCAGATAACTTGCTGGAGGGAGAAGTTCCTGAAGGTATGGAAAATTTGTATGATTTGAGAGTAATTAACTTCGGAAAAAACGGGTTTTCGGGGAAGCTTCCCTGGGATATTGGAAGTTGTTTACTTTTGAAGTTGCTTGATTTTAGTGAAAATTTCTTTTCTGGGAGCATTCCGGAGTCAATTCAGAGACTTAGTTCATGCAGTTCTCTGAGTTTACAGGGAAATTCTTTTGCTGGTCAAGTTCCAAACTGGCTTGGTGATTTGAGGAGCCTTGAGATGTTAGATATCTCTGGTAATAATTTTTCTGGTGGAATTCCAAGCTCATTTGGAAATCTGGGGCTACTTGAAAAGTTAAATTTATCTAGGAATGAATTTACTGGAAGCTTGCCAGAGTCATTGACTAATTGCATCAAACTTTTAGCTATAGATGTTAGCCATAATCTGTTGTCAGGTAAACTTCCTTCATGGATTTTTAAGCTTGGTATTCAAAGTGTTTCTCCTTCTGGCAACCGATTAAGTGGAAGTGCGGAATACAGTTCATTGACATCAATGAAAGCCTCTAATGGAGGTCTTCAGGTCTTGGATTTGTCTTCCAATGAATTTTCTGATGTGCTTCCATCCGACATTGGGGTTCTTAGTAGCTTGCAGTTCTTGAATATGTCTGGGAACCATCTCCTGGGTTCTATTCCAGCAAGTATAGGTAAATTAAAGACGGCATCTGTTGTTGACTTGAGTGACAATCGACTAAATGGAAGCATTCCTTCTGAAATTGGAGGGGTAGTCTCACTCAAGGAACTAAGGCTGCAGAAGAACTTTCTAACTGGGAAAATTCCATCTCAGATTGAGAAGTGTTCATCTCTAACATCTCTGTAAGCTTTCTTATTCTGTTTACCTCCTTTAGTAGTTCTCTTCCTTTACATACTATTTACAACAAATAGAAAGCCAACATCTGACTTAATTACATTAGAAAGTTGTTAATTTTTTAAACTTGAGGTAGCTAGACTGAAGCTGTTTTTCCAATGTTTTTTCATCAAGTGTATAATGGCATTTTGATTGAACAAGGGTGGGAAAGATCCATTTTGATTGATGAAATTAAAATCTTTCGATCAGTTATCATTTAGCACACTCCTGTAATTTCTTGGACATAAATAATATTAACCTCGTCAACCCATTCATTTTTCTGTTTGTTTTGGTAGTAAACATAATAGCAGCGTTGTTTTTATATTAATTCACTTACAAGTATATGATATGAAGCCCACGCTGTTCTGAATTGTTTTTCTTTTATGTGCTCCAATTATACAGGATGCTGTCCCAGAACAACTTAACTGGACCTATTCCTGCAGCCTTTGCAAACCTTACCAATCTTCAATATGTAGACTTGTCTTTAAACAAATTCTCTGGAAGCTTACCAAAAGAGCTGACAAATCTTTCCCACCTCCTCTACTTCAATGTCTCCCATAACCACCTTCAGGGTGACCTACCCTTAGGGGGCTTCTTCAACACTATCTCACCCTCATCTGTCTCGGGCAATCCATCCCTATGTGGATCTGTTGTTAACCGTTCCTGCACTTCCGTCCACCCCAAACCCATTGTCCTCAACCCAAATTCTTCGAACCCCATTGGCAGTTCTTCCTCACCAACTCATGGTCACAAGATCATATTCAGCATATCAGCTCTCATTGCTATAGGCGCAGCTGCATTCATTGCCATTGGTGTCATAGCTGTTACCGTCCTCAATATCCATGCTCAGTCTTCAGTTACACGTTCTGCTGCCCCTCTCGAGTTATCTGGTGGAGAAGATTATAGTTGTTCTCCAACTACTGATCCAAACTACGGTAAGCTTGTCATGTTTTCTGGTGATGCTGACTTTGGTGCCGGGACCCAAGCCTTGCTCAACAAGGATTGTGAACTTGGTCGTGGTGGGTTTGGAGTAGTGTACAGAACAGTCCTTAGAGATGGGCGTTCAGTTGCAATAAAAAAGCTAACAGTCTCAAGTTTGATAAAGTCCCAAGAAGATTTTGAGAGGGAAGTTAAAGGACTTGGAAAGATCAGGCACCATAATCTTGTGGCACTTGAAGGGTATTACTGGACTCCATCCTTGCAGCTCCTCATATATGAGTACATACCTTGCGGTAGTCTGTACAAGAATCTGCATGATGGACTTGGAAAAAGCTGCCTCACTTGGCGACAGAGGTTCAACATAATTCTTGGGATGGCAAAGGGTTTGGCTCATTTGCACCAAATCAACATAATTCACTACAATCTGAAATCAACTAATGTTTTGATAGACAGCTCTGGTGCTCCAAAGGTAGGAGACTTTGGCTTGGCAAGGCTGTTGCCAACGTTAGACAGGTGCATCTTAAGCAGCAAAATTCAAAGTGCACTTGGGTACATGGCGCCTGAGTTTGCATGTCAAACGGTTAAGATTACTGAGAAATGTGATGTTTACGGGTTCGGCATCTTGGTTTTGGAGGTGGTGACTGGGAAGCGGCCTGTGGAATATATGGAGGATGATGTGGTGGTACTTTGTGACCTGGTGAGGGGAGCACTGGAGGAAGGCAGGGTAGAGGAATGCCTTGACCAAAAGCTCCTGGGTAATTTTCCAGCAGATGAGGCAATTCCAGTGGTCAAGCTGGGTTTGATATGTGCATCTCAAGTGCCATCGAATCGCCCGGACATGAGTGAAGTAATCAACATTTTAGAACTCATCCAATGCCCTTCAGAAGTCCAGGAGGAATTAGAATAAATTTAGTTTACAGATTAAGAAAAGTAACAGGTTCATATGTTCCGGTGAAGAACAATCCGGTTTGGTTCAAGCAAAAGAAAAAAAGAATATAGTGTTGGAGGTCCATTTCCATGTCTTTCAATCCTTTTAAGACTTGTATTTTTGTCTGTACTTTTTTCCCTGTTGAATTCTATAGCACTTGTATGGTGCCGGATTGCTTTTCACCGGTTTGAAATGGGACAATTTGAATGGTTTTTAGATTCAAGATCTCTCAGTATGCCCCACAACGACTCTCAAAATCTCAAGATTCAATACAAATATTAATAACCCAACAATACACTTGATGCTACTTCACCTAACTCTGATCCCAAGTGATGCCTCAAACAAGATGAGAATACAATAACAATAATAGTAGTAACCGTGATGACCGTGAAAAATGGTCTTGACTTGCATATAGGTGGTTTCATATTCGAAACTCATGACACCTTGACAGTGAATGTGTGAGGAAACTCTCTTTCCCCAATATTGCTTGTATTTTTTAAAAAAAAAAGTAAGATTAGAATATAAGCTATGTCTAAAAGAGCAACACCCTCTTGCTTTAGTTACACTTTTCTGTTGGCAATGTTGCTTTGTTTATACTACAACTCTGCTTAATTTCAATATGTTTTACTTGAGTTAAAGAATTTCTTGCACATTAGGGGAAACATGGATAATAATAACTTTGACGTTTAAAATCCAAACACCATCATGTGCATATTTATGCGTACTCCACTGACCCTAATCAACACAAGTGTGTTTTTTTTATCATAATTCCAAAAGCTCTGTTTCTTCCTGCAAGTATGGTCAATAATTAATCCCTTAGATGCGAAGCTTTGTTTAATCCAAGGGTGCTGGACCCGAGGGGAACCTAATCAAACGGCCCTGGACATCATCAAAGCACCTCACATGGAGCTCCTCAAAGCTACTCACAAGCTTTTTCCAACAGTGATTATAATGCAGTGCATGGCAATCATGCAATGTCCTGCAAATTACGATAAAAGAGCTTTTTGATTTATAGACACGCAACATATACATACGAACCTGGTAGGAACCAACCAAATATGAACCAGTTGATTAAGGTGGAGACTAAGAAAAAAGACCACCTTGGAAATCGATGCATTTCAGGACCCGAAAGTTTTTGCCTTTGATTCTTTTGTCTGCTTTTTAACGAGAAACAGAATTATGCATAGACCCACCACGCTTCCACTAAGGACCTCAATGGTGAGACCATTTTGAAGAAGTCTTGTCGGGGCCAACAAGACACAAGCAATTCTTTTACTTGAATAAAAAAACATTGTATTTACGCAAAATCAATGTCTCCCAAGTAAGTTGATTTGTGTATACTTTGGTGGACTGTGACTCAGAAATATAAAATAATGCAGCGATGTACTTGAAAAAAGACTTACCTATAACGAGGATAATATTGTTTTGTTATCGCCGACTAATAATATAATGACACATGAAAAAGTTATTCTACGTGTCATCGCGTTATTAGTCGGGGATAGCAAAAGTGTTATCCATGTTGCATGAGAGTTCATCTCGTGTACTTGGGTTCTAGAGCATGTGTGATTTACATTGAAATTATACATAGAATCTGTGATTTACAATGAAATGGAAAATATGCATGCACTGCTAACGAGGGTTGGTTCAATTGGTAAGGTCCTTGCCTTGTGTGTAGCCCTACCAATGTTCGAGTCTTGTTGCTAACAGTTCTCGTTGGTGCTTGTAAATTCATACGTAAATTCATACTAGTTGCAGTTGGCAGTTGGCAGTTGGCAGTTGGGTGTCACGCATAAATCCATCCGGCTTGAGATTGTGGGTATAACCTGGAGCTTGTGGTGAGGGTAGCCAATCCAATCTCCTCCTAAACTTTTTTTATAAAAAATTAAAAGAAAAATAAAATATGCATGCACTACAAATTGGTTACTTTGGTTTTGGACAGGGACGTCTCTGATCTGACACCATTTTCATGGGACCTGACCTGCCAACAAAAAGGTGAAAAACATACCATATCTGTATGCTGTGCGGTGTTTTCATTTCAAGATTGAATGACAGGCACCAATGCCTTTTGTTTCTCATGTTGGGTCCCAGCTTGGGGCGCAGTACAAAATTTACCTATTTGAACATGGGAAGCAAAATGCAAAGGCAACTCATTTTCAATTGGGTTTTTGGAGCTACCTACCTACATATAACTTGTTTTTAGTCCTCTGTTAGTGTTAATATTTTGCTTCTGACAGTGCACAAATTTGGAGCGTTGCCGGCATAGGAGGCATGATGTAAGGCAAAGCTTTGGAGCTGTATCTTGCAAGAAGTTGCCTGAGTTGGTTTTACTTCAGCTTGAACAATGCCTACTTTGAACTTTCAGAAGTTTCAGGACCCAAACAACTAAACTCAGCATGTTTCCTAGCTGAACTTCATTTTTTGAATTGCTATAGCTAATAAGAAAGAGTCACCGATAGTAAGGGGCTCGGTGATCACATGCTACTTATGTAATGTACTAGTTTGCATAATTCTTAGAAAGGATGAGAGGTACAATTAAGAAGAAAAAGAAGAAGCAAGGTTAACATTATGCAATTTGAATTGAAGAAATCGAACCAAGTGGAGCAAAGAGTGTAGTTTGGCCAAAAATATATTACCTCTTGCAATTACAGTAAAAATGAATGACTTATACAGACCTATTTTCTGGGATCTCCCTATTACACAAAAACCACTAGTTAAAAATGGTTTCATTTTGTATCTCAGATTTTCCTATTTGTTGTGTACCCAATCCTTCTTTATCTTCTCCCATTTTCTCTTCATCTCTTTGGGCAAACTCTATTCTGGGACCCTTTTTGGATGTTTTAAACTAACTAATCATCCCAGTCATTTTCCCACCCATCTTTGTTTGCAGACCTAGAAGTAAGGCCATTCGCTGAGATGCTTCCCACAAGATGCGCCCCCGATGACTTCACTGCATTATCTCCATCCCAATCATCATCCCAACCCTGATCCCAGCCTTCAGCTGTTTCTACAGCAGTTGCTGAAACAGATTCTGGCAATCCCATTTCAAGTTCCTGATATGGAACTCCACCTCCAGTACGCTGTTTCCTCTTCCTAGCCTTGCAGAAAGCCCATGTCCCTCCAAAAATTAGCACTGTAACAATCAAGAAGTAGGCACCATTGATTGGGGTCACTACCTTCTCATAAGAAGGAAGACGCAGGAAAAAATTTCCATCAGATACTGGAGGGTCCATATGAAGCTCGCAATCTCCGTTTCCAGTATTTAGAGTTATTTTGGTGCTTTTATCAATATCAATATTGACCTGAAAAAGCAAACAAATAAACATTGCGGTTTTGCTTTTAGAAAAATGCAAATGTAAGCCCCACATAACAGTAACAGAAAACCACAAGTATAATTTCATGGTTCATCCATGCCACCAAATAATGAGCAGATTAACACATTGTAGTAAGGTTATGCATCCAATGACAAGTCTTTTGCACAGTATTACAAATTCAGCTGAGTGCTTTAGAGACAAACAAGGTCCTTTCAACATCTCAGTTCTAAACAAAACAGCAGTAGGGAAGATTCAATGTCCCTTCTCATACACCTTCCTCCTCCTTTCTGCATATCTCAGCCATGATTTTAATTTCTACTATATTCCCAACATTTAGAGGGGAGAAAGGCAGAAAGGAGGAAGAAGAGAGATGAGAGAGGTGAAGAGAGGGGGAATATACTTTTTTTTTTTATTGTCCAGTGAGGGGGAAGAGAATTAAAACTAAAAACCATCTAAAATAGTTTTTAGTTTTCATTTTAGAAAGCCATTCTATGTTTCATTTCTCCTCTCTCACCTCTCTCTTTAATTTTCTTTTGCCAAAAAACAGCCTGCCAAATGGACTCTTATTAATCATGCCAACAATACCCTTTTTTTAAGATATATAAAGGTATAACTACTAATCACTACCGAAAACAGCCAATCAGTTAAGCAACAACAAAGTAGCAGAGTTATGATGAGGAATTCTCCTGTGAGCATTGCAATTTCACCACTGGACACGCATTCGTCATCCAGCAGTGAAAAACTTCTATGCTTATGCTATGCGCATTGTAGTAGAATTTCCTATCATCTTTACCTTCTTATTTTGGTGTTTGGCAATCTCTAGGTCCATCTTGGTATTTTCTGCAGAAACGTTTGCCTTCAAAGTGCTGTCTCCAACGTTTTGGACAAGAATGGCCACTTCTTTGGACCCTGCAACATGGGAAAATAAAATAAAATGAGTGATTTTCATCTCATTAATAATTAGGAGGTCAAATGGTAATGGTTTATGTTCAGCACTCTGCATTCACTGCTTCAATAAACAGAATACAAAGTAAAGAAGTGGATACTGGATGCAATTTCACTAGGCACATAACGCAATTTAACATCTCCGCTTACTCATGTAAACCACAGAAAACATCTCGATCACAAAATATACATAGCTTATGATCTTCTTAATCTTAGACACTAATGAAGTTGAGTCTAATACTGCTCTTCATAATCATCAAACTACATTAGCCATAATTTAAGCAAAATCAGTAATTGTGTTCATTATATATGTCCCAGAAACTGTCTGCAAGATTGCTGGAGATGTGACTATGACATCAAAGCAATTATGAGAAGTAATTGGCACAGTTGGGCGCCTTAAGCATTTACTTTTTGGTTAATACATTTTATAAATTTTACCTATATCCAAGAGAAAATCCTCAGATAATGTCAAACTATTCTTATGAACGTGGAGGCCTACAACTCAAGAGCATTCATCTACCAATCCAAATT
The DNA here is from genome assembly GCA_024362665.1 of Prunus padus. NCBI lineage: Eukaryota > Viridiplantae > Streptophyta > Magnoliopsida > Rosales > Rosaceae > Prunus > Prunus padus. The sequence goes on from JANFAM010000019.1 coordinate 4,023,733, forward strand.
GTAGATGTGTTCGTGTTTTATTGATTGACGTGTCATATACATGTTTATAAACTTAATTACCAAGAGGAAAAGCCTTACTATCACGCCTTATGTTATAGAACAAACCGAGTTTCTATGCAATTATACATATATAACTTGTAATGAGTGAAAATAACTCTAAACACCAAATGCATAACTCATACCATCGATACTAATGACAACCTAATATCAATTCTAGCGATAGCACAAATGCACACCACGAAAATTGTGGTCAGGCATTCCAATGTAGCATGCATGCAATCAAGCAAAACACAATGCCAACAAAAATGTTTTCATCTTTTAATTCAATCTCAGAATCCTACTTTTCTAATAACATTTTTCATAAATCACTCTAAACAAACACAACTTTTCAACCTCAATGCACATTATCTCGAAAACCAATTACAATCGACTGTCAGGAAAAAAGGTACCAACAGTTAAGAGAATTACCACTAACAAAGCTCTTAATGCAAGCAACCGCCACATCCTTGACCTTGCATGTTTTGATTATCCCATCGCAGCTTTCTTTATCCGCATTCGGTGAATTGGTTACATTATTGTTCTTCTCCTTCTTCTCTATCTCCTTACTCTTTACCTTACCACCTTCAGGCGGGTCCTCCTTATTCTTTACCTCACCACCTTCAGGAGGTGCACTCGCCGAACCCGGTTCACCTTTCAACTGCTTTGAATTCGGATCCTGTTTCGGTGTCGTAGCAGGATGCGGGTTTAGATCCTCTTTGGATTCCTTGTCAGGCGTCGAATTTGGATCCTTCTTTTCTTTATTCGGATCCTTCCCTTCATCCGTTTTAGTCTCATTATTCAAACCCTTTGGACCTGGATCCACTTTCGGAGTCTTGGCGGGTGGCAGAGAGTCCGTTTTGTTCTTACTTGGATCATCATCCGCCTTAGGAACCGACCCATTGCCACCAGAACTTGAAACCGAAGGAGGAGGCGGAGGAGGACTTGACCCCGGAGAATCCTTGACCTAAAAATTATGAAAATAAATAAACCAAACCGATTTTTGACCTAAAAACAAGTAATTTAGACTCTAAGAGAGGGAAAAGAGAGTTACTGGTACTGTCGAATGGTCGTTTTGAGGCTCACCAATCAAAATTCTATGCTTGGAGAGCAAAGAAGCATTGGAAGCCTCCGCAACAATGAAGATACATAAGAACACTGTCAGAAAACCATTCCTATCCATTGAATTGAGACTTCGACGCTCCTTTTCAGATCGGATTTAGGTTCTCCACGCCCAAACCCGAGCAATTAATCCCATTTTGTGACTAAAGTTGCAGATGCAATCTGCGCAATTGGGTCTTCTATGAGCTGGAAACGGAGAGATGGGTTAGAAGTTTCAGGTGAATTGGAATCGTGGAAGGATTGGGATTTTAGGGTTTAGGATTGAATTGAGATAATCTAGGGTTTTAGATTGGAATCTGTGTTCTTCAGAGATTTGACGCTAGTTTGGTTGCTAAAGAAGTCAGCTTTACAGAGAGTCCAGACGCCAATCGGACACAGTTGGAAGACGTAGCAAGTTACTACTGATACGATGTTGTAACTTGTTTTCCAAAATTAAAAATCATTAAATAAATAATATATATATATATATATATATATATATATATATATATATATATATATATATATATATATATATATATATATATAAGGAAACCTATCAAAACGGTGTGCATGGCTGGATGGGCCATCTTTGTGTGGGTATCATTTTGGGCCAAGTTTTAGTATTGAACTTTGGAGAAATGACGGCCTTCACCTAGAAAGCTGGTTTGTAAACTCTGTATATTCTGTATATTGGAAACATCATTTTTTTGAAACTAAATTTTATAATTCATCACAAGGAGAGCCACTCAGTCATCGTGTGTGGATGACTGTTAACCGTCATGGATGTGAACTCCACAGTAATCATTGACGGTCGACAGTCACTCATATGCACGTTGATCATGTGTGGATATTGATCGCTCGTGGATGTGAACTCTATAGTAATCATTGACGGTCGACAATCACTCATATACACGTTGATGTTAATACTAGCAAAAACTCTATTAAATTGTGAAGAAGAAAAGTTTTACTGCCTAGAGAGGCACATTCCATGTGGCATAAGTCATCCAATTCACAAGGAAGTATGATTTAGTACGAGGTAAAGCCAACTAGCCCTTCCTCCAGAAGTATGATTTAGTACAATTCAAAGCAATTCTAGCCACGTTGAAGACGTCTTTTACTAGTTTAGATCTTAGTTCCAAAGCCAGAATATAATCTCTAGAAAGAACACAAATAAAGAAAAAAAGCAAATGCAAATGAATCTTAATTACTTTTGTGCTAATTAAGCCTTCAGCACTGACAGAGAGTAGTGCTGCAGCCTGCTGATATATATATATATATATAATGGAATAAAACATAATTCCTTTCATGCAAGAAAGAATAAACTAAAGTGTATCCATCCAGACTCCTGTTTGGCTGCTAAACTCACGGCTTTGGCTTCAGTATTCAATCGCAGTCTTCTTCATACATGGTTTTAACCTTCTAGAGTTGCTTCTTATAATATATATAAATTTTAACATAATATTATTTAGTTCCCTCTCCAAAATTGAAAGAAATTTCAACTTCGAACTGATTATTCTATGATAGCGAGTCTTTATTTGACCCTAGTGTACTACACAATTGTTTCCTCGATTAATGTGCTATATGATAATTCCAAAAACTAATATCTCCATTCAATTCTATGAAACCTGTCGAGATTATATAGTCTTTTCAGTTTCCATGGTGGTGATATATATTCCTTGCTTCCTTAATTTGTTCATCATCAGCTTGGCTTCTCCGTCTTAGCTCAAGCCACTTTGAAAAAAAGGAAACATTCAACCCTTTAAGCCTCTGTTTGATATAAACATGTGATGTGAGGCAGTGCCAATAGCACAACGCAAATGGCGCAGACAAAGAAGGCAATGGGCCAAGCGGAAGTGAATAAGCAAGTGATCTTGAGGACGTTTGGGGATGACAAAAGCTCTCTGCTTGACCATTTCGAGAGGCTCTCTGTTGAGTTGCAGCTTAACAAAGCCATGCTGAGGCGGAGTCTCTCTGAGCCAACCCAAATTCGGTCCCAGCAGCCTCTTTTAATCTGTCAGGCTCCACCAGAATCAGAACCCCCACCACCACCACCACCACCACCTTTGGTTACCAAGAAAAGGCATGGCTCAGGCTTCCGCAAGGTTCTGAAGAAGATGATCAAGCCCATTCTAAGCAGAATGAGTGCCAAAAAGAAGGAAATCCCAGATGCAAATGACCCCAGGTTTTGGAAGACATTTAGTAGATCTATGCGCCTTTGAAGTTTGAACAACATTTGAGAAATAATTATTAGTAATATTTATTTACTTTTGTTTCATTATATGTTTTTAATTCCTTTTGTAAGTGCTTGTATGCACATTTTAGATCATGAATACACGTACACTGCTCCCTCCCTACACAAAATGGACAGTGTCAATTTGCATTGAACACGAACACAATCCAATCAGATGACTATTAGAGAATGGTGAACCTATCAATCTAACAGTTACAACCGCGTTCGCATACAATGCAGACATTGTAGAAAAATCCCCAAATGAAATTTTTACTGATCAGGTGTCTGGTGTCTGGTGTCTGGTGTCTGGTGAGGAACTAAGGCTGATGTCGTTAAAGTGTCTGCCTAGCCCCCCAACAGACGACACTGTATTTGTTATCGTTTTACCCAAAATCTAATCAAAGATTATTTTTTTCTCTGTACCAAGCTGGATAGAACTCCACACAAATTATCCATGGACCTCTCCCTGATGCCTTCTTCATATCCTACCCCTTCCACACTTGGTCAGTCTCCCTCTCCATCTCCATCTCCTTTATGTAGAACTCAGAATAAAAGAACCCAACATGGTAAGCTACTTCTCTTTGCAACACTTTCATGCTCTGCTACAAATCCCACTGGAACCACAGCATTGAATGTTGTCAATCTTGCTGACAAAAACCACCAGTCATACCCAAAAGACTACGGCTTGCAGTCCAGTGATGAAGAACCAAAGCTGGGTTTTGATAGCCTAGCTAGTAGATTGCAGGTACAGAGATATGTTGATACAATTAAAGCTTTGCCCTTTAGAGAGACGATTGAAATTCTTGGTATCTTTGAACAAGATGGTTGCTTTCAGACCGTATCTGAATTCAATGCTCTGCTCATGGCTTTAGTGATAGCAAACGATCCTGATATTGCTTTGAGCCTGTTCAATGAAGTATCAGCTTACGGGTTGGTGCCAGATTCTTTGACATTTTCCATCATGATAAGGTGTTACTGTGAGAAAAATGATCTGGATGAAGCCAAAAGGGTTTTAGTCCATATGGTTGAAAATAGGTTTTACCCTAATGCTGCAACAATCACTGTTCTGATAAATTCATTGTGAAAAAGAGGTAGGTTGCAGAGAGCTTTTGAGGTTTTGGACGTCATGGGTAGAATTGGGTGCAAGCCAACTGTTCAGATATACAATTGCTTGTTGAAGGGGTTGTGCTATGTTGGGAGGGTGGAGGATGCATATGAAATGTTGATGAGAATCAAGAAAGATGCCATAAAACCTGACATTTACACATTCACAGCTGTTATGGATGGTTTTTGTAAAGTGGGTCGCTCAGATGAGGCAATGGAATTGCTTGATGAAGCTGTGGAAATGGGATTGGGACCAGATGTGGTCACTTTCAATACTCTGTTTAATGGATTTGCGAGGAAGGCAGGCCAATGGAGGGACTTAATGTGTTAAAGCAGATGAAAGAGAGAATCAGCAAGCCTGATTGTATTACTTACAGCACTTTGTTGCATGGATTGTTAAAATGGGGTAAAACTCGTAATGCTCTTAGGGTTTATAAGGAGATGGTGGAAAATGGGTTTGAAGTAGATGGGAGGTTGATGAACAATCTTGTTAGAGGGTTATGTAGGAGATCGGGGAAGGAAAAAGACCTCTTGGAAGATGCACATGAAGTGTTTGAGAAAATGCAGAATGGGGGTTTTGGGCATAGACCCAAGTACATATGGCTTGATGATCCAAACTCTTTGCATGGGAAAGAAGATGGATGCAGCTGTGGTCTGTTTGCAGCAGATGATTAGAATGGACTATTCACCGTGGATTATCACCTTTAACAATGTAATTAAAACCCTTTGTGTTGAGGGGAAGGTGATTGAGGCATTGTTAGTTTTGAACATCATGTATGAAGATGGTAGAGGAACCAGTGGAATATCTTATAACCCTTTGATTCATGAATTGAATCGACGAGGGAGTTTGCTTGGCACTTGTAGTGTATATGGGGCCGCATTGAAGAGAGGTGTAATTCCTAATACAAGACCTCAACAATGAGAAAACATTCATGCTCACACTTCATATAAGCTATTTTCTTTTTTTCAAATAAGCCAATCACTTACAGGAGTTTAAAGGTTTACAAACCTTCCACTAACTTGATGTACAGATGTAACATATGTAGGCTCTAGCATCAAAATGTATTAAAGTCTCTGCCTGGTAAACAAAAATACAATACAAAATTTTGTTGGCCGGTGTTGAGAATTCTCTGAGTCAAAACTTATGCGCGATTCATGTATTGCCCAGTTCTGGTATCCACCATTATTTCATCGCCTATATTTACAAAGAGCGGGACATTGACAATAGCACCAGTGTCGAGAGTTGCTGGCTTTGATCCACCTGCGAGCAAAGTTCAGTTAGAAGATATTGCCTCTTTGATCGTTGATAACAAAGAAATGCGAAGTTTAGTTATAGACAGGAGTTTGTCACTTCTAAAACACGAGAAATCAATCAGGCGCCAGCTGATTAATCAGCTCGTCTACTCAGCCTAACCTTGTAATAGCATTTTTGTCTGCTGGCATTTTACCAGTCAAGTCATGGACTGATGGGTATTTACACCAATACCATACTAAATTTGATCCTTGAAAATTTGTGAGAGACAAAAACTGCATTACCTTGAGCTGTGTCACCTTTAAGTCCAGGATCAACATCATCCACAGTCAGCTTCACGGTGATGGGGATGTCAACATCGATAAGCTACAAGAACAGCAAAAAAAGCAGGTTACTTTTCAAAGACCATATTCATAAATTAATACAACAAACCACCACCATTAGCTATTTTTTCTTTGTTTATGCCACTCACACAATCAAATATATGCATCTCACCATGAATCTAAGATTTACTAACATAAAAAGTCAATCAAAACATTTCGCGAGACTTCTCTGTGTTCTTTAGGTAGTGCCCAAAAGCTCCATCTGGGACAATTATTCTTGGATAAAAAGAACCATCTTGGCCACAATTTATCATGTGCATAATGAACTTTGCAGCAAAAAGTGGGAATTTAATTGCTTGAAAAAAAAAAGGATTGCTTAAAAGAGAACAAGGAAAGTACTCTATCATTCCAAAGAAGCAAATTACAGTCCATTCCCTCTTTCAGCCATTTTGTTTTGTCCCCGATACTTGATTCGTTTACACGAGTTTCTTCATAGGTAGTCTGAGACAAGTGAAAGAAAAAACCTATTTGAGATAGAAAAATAAAGAAAGGGATCACTATCTTATAAAGATAACAGCATCAGCTAGCTTCCCTGAGAACAGGAATAGATACCATGTGTAGTAAAGACTAAAGTGAATAACTTGTATTCCTTTATCATATTTTAATTTTGTAGTAAAAACTCTGCTGAAGAATACCAGGTCCATAAAGACAAACTGGGGACCGTCTTTGTATGTGAATTGCTTTGTTTCCTTGTATATATTTGCCTCACTAATCTGGGAAAACAATCAAACAAGAGAAGGTATATATGTCACTGCACAGACATCTAAATATGACTGACCATTGCACTTGGTATCTGTTGATATCTATTGTTGAAAACTTTGCGTCATGTAACATGAATATACATAACATATCTGGTCTCACAAAATGATTCACCAAATGGAGAATGTATAAATATATGTATGCATATATGACATAACATTTTGAAGCATACCTTGGAATCAAGATATTTGTATAAATATATGATTCATTCCTTAACAAGGTTTGTGAAAACTAATCCAGATGGAGAATGTTTTCTGAACAACACAGTAAACAAATACACTCGTTCTCAGAGTATAAACTGCTAGCAGAAAGTACTAAAACTAAATAAATTATGTCATATGCTACATTACCGTGCTGCCTGCTCGAAATGTTTTCTCAACAGTGTTTCCTGATATATAATTGCGCATTTTGGTCCTTACAAATGCGGCCCCTTTCCCAGGTTTCACATGAAGAAATTCTACAGAAGGCCAACAGACAGAAAACTAATAAGCTTCCATTGAGAGTATACCTCATACAAATAGTTGTTTTCCTGAGAAAACGAAAAGATTCCTCCAAGGAATATTAGAACATATGAAAACAAGACCATTCAGATATAGAGGCAGATTACAAAGGGGTACGCTTATAACAAACTTAAACATCCCTAGCAACTCCTTGACATACCAAAAGTCATCAAATTAGCATCACAGTGTTCAAAAGGCTTTTGATTTTTTTCTTATTACACACACGCATCAAGATACCATGAAAAACCAAATCTCCAATGTGAGCCTCATAAACCAACCTAAAGATACAGGCTCCCTAGATATATTACGATACAGAGACAGGGGTCCCAGAAATGAACATTCAATATACCATAAAAATTCAATATGTAACCCAATAAGCAAAAAGTCAACAATTTTCGACTTAAACTAAAAAGAAAACAAAAAACGACGGAGAAAGTAGAAGAAGAAGATATAAGTACCTATAACTCGCCAAGGAGCTCCCTCAACTTCAATGTTGGAACCCACTTTGATATCGTTGCTAGAAAACGCCATTATCCCTGAAATTTTCACAATCCAACATCACACTAACCCAAAAACCAAAACTTTATGAATTAAAAATCAGTAAAAGAAGAAAATCAAAGGGTGAGAAAGTCAAAGGAGCTTACTGGGACATCTGAGACGCAGGGGCGTTCGGGCAGAACTCCGCATTGGCAGAAAGAACGGCTTGGATGAGAATGAAAGTGACGATAGCTGTGATGAGCGGCTGAGGATGGAGGAAGCTGATGAGACATTGAAGGATGTTGTCATTCCCGACATGGCTATGGGTGTTTTGAGAAAGCAAAGGTGTGAGATTTTCTCAGTATTTGTGTGCTTTCCCGGAAATTTAGATGGCCATGACAATGCGCCTGAGTTTTTGCTTAGATAAGGACTACAGTGTTTTTCTGAGAGGCTTTTGCTTCGTGCCTTGAATTAGTCTTGGGCCTCGCTTTCCCTCCCTTCCCTCGTTTTCCTTGGTCCATGATAGGCCTCTTCTGGGCCTGGGTCTTTAGGGCTTTTTTTGGTTGGTGGGTCTTTAGGGCTTGAAACTCCCATTTTTTTTATTTTTTTTAGGATTATTTCTATTGAGAGAGTGGCGATAATATACTAAACTCACACACAAAACAATGATGCTAAGATTCTAACACAAGACATTGCCTGAATGAGCAATTACTTCAAACCACTACACTAGTTAATCTTATAAATTTGATGAACTCGAACTTATGATATTTTTGTCTCTTTCTTCACAAGATAACTTGCATGTCAGAAGTATATATACTTTATTTTATGTCTCTTTTCTTATGTAATGTGACTATAACACGAGGACCATGAGGAGAGAGATACATAGGCCTGGGCACGGTACGGTGGGGTTCGGTGGGAATGTGGTACTGGTACCGGTACCGTATATTTTGAACGGTACAGTATGGTACGGTGGCGTGAGTGCTATGATGTGGTACCGTATCATACCGGCACAAAACGGTACCGGTATGAAACGGTACTGTTCTGGTACCATGCAGCAAAAAAATCATAGTTGAACATTTGGCATTCATTCCAGTAACATGACCTGTAATGCAATGCAATCCAAATTAGAAATTCCAATGCCTTGCAATGCAATGCAATTCAACAATGCCTTAATCACTCATTCTCAAATCAATATCTCATTCTCAACAAAATTATAACCAATGAATTGAAATCCAACAAAATTGTAACCAATAAGCAGAATCTGTGCACTTCTATATTATAACAAGTAGGACATTTTATATAATCAAGTTTAAGGCGCAACAGAAAGATTATAAGACATGCAATGTATCACTTGATGCATATTTCCATAATTCAGTCTTAACCTGAATAAAAGAAGCATATAAGAACATTATAAGTATTTCTTTTTCCTATATGATGCATTAGCATAGTTTGCTAGTGTTGAGGCCCAAAAAATCTCAGGCTGGGCCCAAATATACTTCTAGCCCAACACGACACTTAACCGAGAAAGAAGCCCGATTGGAGTACGCTAGAGTTTGTCGTATGTACTCCATAAGTTATAGTTCACATGCCATGCCAAGCAAACATGCAACACCAAGCGGAAAATCTTTATTTTTGCATCAAGCTACGCAACAAGCTTAAGTGGGCCCAAGCCACGCAAATGCCTGGGGCTTGCTGAGTAGGTTGTGGTATGGATGGTTACAAGCGTTCATGAGGCCCATTGATGGTCCAAGGAATGGAGGTTTTGGGCTGCTTGGGAGCACCAGAACCTATGCCCATTTCTTGAGGCCAATCACATGGGTAAGCATGAGAGAGAAGCAGCCCATCACCTTAGAAAAATAGCCCAGCCCGTAGAAAAGTATTCCAGCACCTCCAAAATATCCCAAAGATCTCCAGCACATGGTAAAAGCCTAAATCCAAGACAAGCCATCGTTAAAACCAAGGGATAATACACAAGCAGGAGTGTGCATAACTTCTTCCAGCGCCATAAACACTCATTTGACAACCGTAAGATGTCCATGTTTGTCACTGCCACATCAAGAATACGCCATACCAATAAAGCATGCCACATGATATTGAACCCAAATCATGGCAAAACAAGAAGCAATTTCAATAGCTCTCAAGATATGAAAGGAGAATACAACTTCATACCATGCCGCTGGAGGTTGCTGAAGATTTTTCGGTTTGCTTTAGGACTCTGCAAATTTCATGCTAACTTCATCCAAGCATCGTGAAGCATCAAGCATCGAGCTACATAAGACATGCTAGCCAAGCTATTTCATGCATATTGAAACAACGTGCACAAAATAGAATCAAGCAACAAGCTACAAGCTAACATGCCACAAGCTCATTGCGAAGCCTATCTACTTAACTCTCCGCATCAGTACAAGTATTTCATGCAGCTACAAAAAGACAAGTATCATGCCCAGCATAAAAGTCATGCTTCAAAGCACTAACAACATGCTATTTTCCTCAACTTGTTGTGGGTCTTCTTTATTTCCAAAGTACAAACCAGTAAAAACCAAATCCCTATGTCCTTTGCTAAGCCAGCAAACCTGAAATGAAGCCAAGAATCAAACTTCAACGGCCGGAAAACTCAAAACACTTTTGTTGAAACTTCCTATCCAGCCTCCCTTTTCAAGCCCATCTTGTGCAGTCGGAAAACTTACAAGTTATTGCATCATGCCAAACAGACTCGCTAACCCAAGCCACATGCCAAGCAAATTAAAATATGTCGGGAAAGCAATCCTGGAATTATCAAGATCATGCAAATCGGTCCAAACATGCCTAAACCCATGCCAAACCATGTTGTGTGATATCAAGTTCATGCAATTCTAGTATCGTGCAAGCATACAAGCATACATGCAAAATCCAATTTCATAGCAACAAGCTAGTGGCCCAAGCAAAGTATAAAGGCCTCCATGCGTCACCAGCACTAAGCAATTTGAGAATCACATTTCGTTCAAGCAGGGAGAACTCAACTTCACACATTCAAACATTGCTTCATCACCCGAGTTCACCCTCTTTGGTCCAAACCAAATGCCTCACTGAATCACAAGCAAAGATATCAAGTGACCAATTGACCCTGAGACTACTACAGATGCAGCTGCAGGAACACACACAAGTGCTCAATCAAGCTAGGGAAACAAATTCAATCAAGCAAACAAATTGCATCTCATTGGAAAACTCATGCTATCAGGACAGTACCACTCCATATCATGCTTTCACAACAATATTACTCAAGAGCATGCTCTAAAACACAGAGAAATAGTTGATGCCAGGAAGATGGTAAAAGATAAGAGGCTGTAGAGTTAGGTAGTACGGCTGGCGATTTAAAGAATTAAAGTTCCTATGACTATGATAATATAAGCCTTTGGCTTTCCACGAAAGAAATACAACATGCTAAGCGAAATAAGCCTTCCATGCCGTAGACTCACATCCAAAAAAAAGGAGCTACAGGACCTCTGCCCGGCTTGAAAGCATTTTTATTCTCCCACCTTTGCACACACTGCCATTTGTTTATTCTGACAAACCCAATTATGGGCAAGCAACCAAAAATATGCATAGATGCTTTGAGATATCAATATTCAATATGCTAGAAGCTTCAAAGCTTTGATGATAGGCGCGGAAGAGACTAAGATGAGGTGGTTACAAAAGAAATCAAGTCAATTTGTTGTGACTAGCTCAAGCATCAAGCGTAACCTTCTCAACGTGCCAAGCAAAAGAAAATCACACCATGCAAAAGAATAATAAATTCTTCAAGGAGCAACATAGCCAGTCCTCTCATGCTTTCTCAAGCTCTCGTTTCTCATTCAACACATCATGCATCAAAACAAGCTTTTGGGAATTAATCATGCAAATAATACATTTTTCAAAGCAGACTCGAACGCTATTGTGAAGTCAAGCAAACTCGTGACCTAATCATAAATTCGGGCAAGACGAGGGAAGCAATTCTTGGCGATCCAAGGCGAATTCTGCAAAGCACCAAAAACAATCCAGATTGAGAAATTTGGAAAATCAAAATCACGATATACGAAAGAAAAAGGAGTTCTTTTCTTTACAAGCCCACGCCAAGCAACATGCCAAGCAAGCTTAGTCGATTAATCGAGCAAAGCTCTCACACCATGCCAAATCATTGCAGTCAAAACACTTCAGCATGCCAACAACATGCCATGCCTGAAGCTAGTTCCAAGCAATTATGAACTATCAAGATTATCCATGCCCAAAGCAGAATGTAGTTCATACTTTCAAGCAAAACAAGCCAAGCAAATTAATCATGCCAAACCAAAAAATTATCTCATGCTATGCTAAACCAATGTGTTCCCTTACCATCGCAAAAAAAAAGACACGTTGTTGCAAAGACAGAGTACCATGCCAGGCTAATCTCATGCCGCTTCGCACCCTGATTTTTGGGCATACTTGATTGATTATTCGGCCCATTTCGGTACCCACTCATTGCCCCAATAATCAAGGGGGCTAATGTTGAGGCCCAAAAAATCTCAGGCTGGGCCCAAATATACTTCTAGCCCAATACGACACTTAACCGAGAAAGAAGCCCGATTGGAGTACGCTAGAGTTTGTCGTATGTACTCCATAAGTTATAGTTCACATGCCATGCCAAGCAAACATGCAACACCAAGCGGAAAATCTTTATTTTTGCATCAAGCCACGCAACAAGCTTAAGTGGGCCCAAGCCACGCAAATGCCTGGGGCTTGCTGAGTAGGTTGTGGTATGGATGGTTACAAGCGTTCATGAGGCCCACTGATGGTCCAAGGAATGGAGGTTTTGGGCTGCTTGGGAGCACCAGAACCTATGCCCATTTCTTGAGGTCAATCACATGGGTAAGCATGAGAGAAAAGCAGCCCATCACCTTAGAAAAATAGCCCAGCCCGTAGAAAAGTATTCCAGCACCTCCAAAATATCCCAAAGATCTCCAGCACATGGTAAAAGCCTAAATCCAAGACAAGCCATCGTTAAAACCAAGGGATATTTGTATGCAGGCTGCTGGGAGGCTCCAGCACATGGCCAGAGGCAAAACCCAAGGCAGACCGTCCAAAAACCATGGGATATTGGCACGCACAAATTGCTAGGAGGAAGTAGAACACCCTTTAGACCGTCACCCTTCTGACCAACGTCATTACCTATCCTTTCCTCTCCAAGCTTTGATAAGAAAACCAAGGAGAAAGCAAGAGGCTCCTCACCTAAAATGAAGGAGTCCAGCTGCAGAAAGCCTTGGAACCCCAAAAAACCTTTGCCTCAGTGTGCTTGGATTAAGGGATTTTCACCAAACTGGGTTCAATTGAAAGATGTAAAGAAGAAAGGGGAAGAAGACTTAGTAAGATTGGGGAAAAGTCAGCTAAAGCTCCTGACCTTGAAGAGGCTTCCAGCACCTATAAAAGAAAGCTTCCCATATCTAGCAAAACAACTGGAACCGAAGGCAAGCAAACCAGACCTAGAGAGCAAGCATCATCTCTCACCCCTGGAACCCTTCAATTTCATGCCCTATACCTCCATCTCCTCCCATTTTCTCTTTTAGCAAGCTATTCCAGAGCTTGAACAACTTTCGTCAGGCTGCTGGAAATTACTTAATACACCTATCTCTCTCTCCCTCTTCAACAAACCTCCTTAGAATCCCTTCTCCCTTACTTAAAACCTCTGTCCCTCATAGGAAATCCAAGCTCTATCTCTCTCTCTCTCATGCTAAACTTATGAATGCTCAGCTCCCATGCCACAGGCTTCTCATGCCAAGCCATAGTTTTGATCTGTAAGCAACCATGGGTTTCGTTGGTGAAGGAAGCCAAGGTGTTTCCTAAGGTTCCACGGACCTTTCGAAGCGCTCTTGAGGCCTGGTTCTTGAACTCAAGCACAGGGGCAACTATCTCCATTTGCTCTTTACGGCAGCCTAGGCCCATTCGTCCAGCTGCCGGAAGAAAAAGACCCCTACAGCTAGAACGGAACTACCCAGAATTGTATTAGTTAGTAATGAGTATTGTTTCAGACTTAATGACAGACAGCCTTCAAAAGAAATGACCATCTCCCATCATCTTCAAATATAAATCTACTACAATATCCAGGAAAACAATATCCAGACACTCTTTATTAGTTGTTGTTTTTCCTAGCTAGTGGTGAACCATAACGAATTGAAGTGCTATATACGTGTCCACTACTGGGAAACTTGCAAGGAAACTATACCAAAATCTGATCTTATATCCTCTTTCAAATGACCAATTGTAGTTCCAGGAGCTCTGACATAAGGTAAAAGTTGTGAATAAATATGGCTGAGAAAGGAGCCAAGGTGGATAGGACTCAAGCTCAGGATCATAACCAACCTAATCTAGCATTCAAAAACCAAAACTTCGAACCTCAATCTCATCTAGCATTCTCAAACCAAAACTCAGAACCTCAAACTAATCTAGCATTTTCAAACCACAAAACAGAACCTCAATCGAATCTAGCATTCAAAAACCAAAAATCAGAACAAGAAAAACTTACCATTTCTCTACCTTCGTCGATTTGGGGCTGATCGAGACTCCACAGATTTGCTGGAATGGTCGGGACAGAGGCGAGCAGTGAGGCAGGCAGACCGTCGTCGATTTGGGGCTGATCGAGAGAGTGAGACAGAGAGATCGAGAGAGTGAGGCGACTAAGCGAGAGTGAGTGAGAGATCGAGGCGAGGCGAGAGATAGAGACTGAGAGCGAGAGATCGAGATGAGTGCGAGGTTTAGCTTTGGAGAGAGAGACCTTGAATGATCGAGAGATTCGAGTGAGATCGAGAGAGGAGAGAGTTCTTTGGGCAACGAGAGAATCGTTCGTTCGTGAGAGATATGAGAGGCGACGGAGATAACGAGATAGAATGCAATTAATCAAAATTATAACAGCATGCGATGCGATGCGGTATTGAGCAGTACCATATATCAGTATCGCTCCGTGCCAACCAGGTGAGAAATGGTACGGTATGATACCATATGAAGACGGTGGCTATTTGACACGGTATGAAAATGATACGGTATGGGTCGGTACGTGTTCGGTGTCGGTATTTCGGCATGAGATGCCCACCCTAGAGATACATAGAAAAAGATATACACTATGATGGAGGTAAATTTTTCTTATTTTTCTTATATTCCTCACTAATTTGGCTTTTTTTAAATAGTATTTTTTTAAATATACCAAAGGGTATTATTTATCACAGTCCCGATCTCTTGGACCACAAGGGTCCAAGTGATCGTGGTCACTCATTTGTTGGATTTAAATCCAACGGTTCAATAAAGTTTATTAAAAGTAGTGCAAGAGTGGGTAAACCATTGGATTTAAATTCAACGGTGAGTGACCACCAATCTCTTGGACTCCTGTGGTCTAAGAGATCAGGACTGTTATTTATCAATCATATATATATACACACTTATATAATTGGCATTAGCAATTGACAGTCTTAGGTGATCTTTAACGGTTATATACGTGTGATTGTAATTGACAGTCTTAAGTGGTCTTTAAAGGTTATATATGTGTGATTGTAATTGTCGTGGATTATCAACTGACAATCCTCGTCACAATTTAACTTTATTATCTTAAACTAAAAAAATGTATGCATTTTGAATAGTTATATTCTTCACTTTTGAAATACATAGTTGCATTGGTGAGTGACTGTACTTAACAATTCTCTATAGAGAAAGATAATCACAAATTAGTATTAATGATTTTTGTTTAGGGAGGTTTTGTTTTTAGCTTATAATACATATGCAGCTGATAGTTACCTTGTGCACCAACAACAGCCATCCCTACTAGCATTCTTTCATATAAAAGGGAAATCTCATCAACCAATTCATATTAATGGTGGTGGTTGTTGATTAGTCTCGTTTTCTTCTCTAATGATGCAATTACGTGTTAATAATTCATGGTATTAATCATAACATATAGATTAATTAGTCCAACTCCTAAACACCGTCCCACTCTTCTCATAAGTCCAAACCAATGTGACATCCCCAACACGTGCAGCAGCAAAGCAAGCCAACCTGCCATGTCTTCCGTTTCACAATTGCGTGGGCTCCACCCTTCTGTCTTCAGCCAGCGCGTGCGTTGCCCTTTCTCTTTCACCCCTCGTTAGGTGCCCACATTCCCAGGCCACCTAACATCACCACCCACTATTATGACATCATAAATCCAAAAACAAGCCGACGGCTCCGATTCATTCGACCATTTCCATCGTGGAACTCCAAGCGCTTCGACGGTGCGGAGACTCCGTGAAGACCAAAGACCCGGAAGCCTCCGCAGCACACAACCTCAGCTTCCCGGCAGAAGCGTAAATAAGTAGCGCGAGAGTGAGTTTTCCGTAAATTCGCCTAACTGATTCTTTATTGCATGCGAAATAGGCGATTTGGACAGTACAGCTGCCCAGTGGCGCATTTTACGGTGTTATCCTGTCGCCGTCTATTTCACGGATATTTTAATTTTCTCCGAAGTCTTTTATATATTTTTCTTGTATTTCAGGTCACTCTCACAAAGTAAAGCATTATTTTCTTTTTCTTTTTTCGTTTATGAAATTAAATTCGAATTTTTGCTTTTTGTTTAAAATTAAAAGAAAATGGTTAGTAAGCAAAAGAGAGGTGGGCGAGTTGGCCGAGTCTTGAAGTATAATCATCCATCGTGCATGCATTTTGTGCATTTTCTTTCAATTTTCAACTTTGCATGCACACGTCTCCTCCTCCCGAAACAACAACAACCGCCGATCCAGCTCTCAGCTCGCCGAAATCGGACTTCAAGCATTTCATCGCCTTGTTTCTCACGAAATCGGAGTTCAATCGCTCTGTGACTGAAAAATCAAAGTGGTAGCACACTCGCCGCCCCTTCGTTTTACTCGTGTTTGCTCGAATGAACTAGTTCTGGTTCTGGTTTCGGTGAAAGCTGTAAGCTTGAGGTTCAGTTCCTTCTCTTTTATGTTTCTCTGTTCGTAGTGTTGCTGATTTGGATCTTTTGGCTGGTCAATTTTGTGTTTTGCTTTCTCCAAAAATTATGAGGATTAGATTGGGGATTTATGTGGATTAGTTTCCGATTGGATTGAAATTTTCTGAAATTTACAGAATTTGAGTGCGAAAATGGAGCCTCGTACTTGCGTGAACGCAGCTTGCGGGACCTCGAGCGCGATCGAGTGGAAGAAAGGTTGGGCCTTGCGATCTGGAGGATTCGCCAATCTCTGTCTCAAGTGCTGGTAATTAATTCACTAACTTGTTTAATAGTTGGATTTAGCGCATAATGTTTATGGAATTCTTTGGCTCTGGATTTGGTTGAGTTTTCTGTTTTTGAATTCATCGGCGTATTGAATGTTTCAATGGATAGTCTTCTATTTCGACGTTTCTGCTCTGGTTTTGACGGCTACACGCTAATTTTGGCCGTTGCATGGATTTTTATTTTTCAATTTTCCTTTTTCTTTTTTTTCCCCATTTTACTTTGTTTATTTTGGCATTTTGTTTGTTGATTTTTCTATTCTGTCTTCTACATCCGTATTGTTTGAAACTAATTGTATTATTCATTTGAAAAATGGAATATATAACACTTCATACAACTGGATCTTATTATAAACGTGGTAATTAAAATTTCGTATTACCACTGAATTAAATGGAGCTAACCATTACAAAGGCGACTAAAGAGTTTTTTTTTTTTGGGGGGGAGGGGGGGAGGAGTCATGGCTAGAATTGTATATGTTGTATTGAGATTATTCCAAGCATTTGAAGCATTTCATTGCATCAACGCATGAGGTTGTGGGATCTTGGCCAACAGAAAGAGAAAATCTAAATTTTTATGGATGCGGATTACTTATGGTGTTGTTTATTAGTGGCTGCAAATATTCTGTATATAACTTTGAAATGGCTTCATGATATGAAATACTTATGATTTGTATTGTGATATGAAATATGTATTGACACTAGGTCTGCATATGAGCAATCAATTTTTTGTGATATATTCCACTCAAAAGAATCTGGTTGGAGGGAGTGCATACTATGTGGCAAGGTGAGCATATCTAACAAAGAAAGGATTGTGTGTTTGGTTTCCAGACCTCTCCTCCCCTTACTTTGGCTCTTCTACTCTAATGATTTGCACCTAATAGAATTTGTTCTCTGCAGCGTCTCCATTGTGGATGCATTGCTTCCATGTTTCTGCTTGATCTTCTTGATGGTGGTGGTGTGAAGTGTATAAAATGTGCAAAAAGTTCAGAACCTCAACCTGTAAGATCAGTTTGTATTGGTAAATTTTGTAAATTTATAATGATTATCAGGGCATGTCCTAAACTCAAAAAGATGGTAGATGTTGTTCATACATCTTTCTTGCTAGAAGGAGTAATATAGAAAGCATTAAAGAAAGAGTGTACCATGGTCTGAATTTGGTCAATATCACCAAATTCTTGTGATGTTCACTATCATCACATTGCTGTTGGTTATTTCTTGCATTTAAGACTATAGTGGAATCATACTGCATAGTGAAGTGTACTCTTATAGTGTAGTTATTTATGATGATTTTGAAACGTATTCACACAGATTTTAAGTGATGAAAAGCCTGATGGACTTGGAACATCCAAAATCGAGCTGCAACCAATTGCTACAGACAATCAATTGGATGGAACTAATGTTGAAAAATTGAAGCTTATTCAGTTGGGAAATAATAAAGATTGTAATGGGCTTGGGAACTTGCTTCAGCTTCAGAACAATGACGCAAATGGAATATTGCAGAAAATGAAACATGCCGATACTCCACCTCCTGTGGGGGAATTTGGAGGCACATGTTTATCAAACTTTAATCTGGCATCCAATGGATCATCTGAAGCTCCCAAAGCAGAAGTTTTCAAAGCAAACTTAGGGATAAATGATATATATGACTCACTTCCGCATACAAATTTGAGTATGTCCCTTGGTGCACCTTTGGGAAAAGCAAATCCTCCTGCTGCTGCCATGTTTGATGAAAAGGAGCACAGTAAGACATCCTCTCCGCTCCTACCAGGAGCTAGGTCTCGCAATCTTTTTCCAAAGCCCCCAAAATTGGCCCTTGGTGCAGGTTTGGAGGAAAATTCTACAATTGCTTCACACGCACGTGTTGCAAGGCCACCTGCCGAAGGACGGGGGCGGAATCAGCTACTTCCCCGCTATTGGCCCAGGATTACAGACCAGGAATTACAGCAAATATCTGGAGAGTATCCATAAAATTGTTTTGTTCTCATGTTAATTACTTCTTGACCGAACTATACATCGACTGTTAGGAGATTTTTATTTTTCATAATTATCCACTACCTCAAACAGTGATTTCCTTAACTTTGATGTCTTCAAGTTCAAATTCCACAATTGTACCTTTGTTTGAGAAGATGCTAAGTGCCAGTGATGCTGGTCGAATTGGTCGTTTGGTACTCCCTAAAGCATGTGCTGAAGTAAGTTTTTTTATTTATTTATTTATTTATTTTTATCCTTCTGTTTATTAAACTCAACATTTCACTGATATTTGTGGTAATTTCCATCATCTTGATTGTATTCATTACTATATTTTTCTCTACAAGACTTTGTTTCAATCAAATCTGAACCACCATGCAGGCATATTTTCCTCCCATTTCTCAACCTGAGGGCCTTCCTTTACGGATTCAAGATGTGAAAGGAAAAGAATGGGTGTTTCAGTTCAGATTTTGGCCTAATAATAACAGTAGGATGTATGTTTTGGAGGGTGTAACCCCTTGCATACAGTCCATGCAGTTGCAGGCTGGAGATACTGGTACTTCTTAGCGACTGTATTTATTAAGTCATTATTCATCATAGCTGTGTATTGTCTGCATTCCTCTTTCTTTCTTTTTTTTTCCAGTCCACTGAAAGGCCATTTTGGACCATGGACTTGATTATGGTGTATTTGTTAAAAAGGAAACATGTTTGTTGTCAAAGCCCATTTTCTTTTGAAGGGTAGTTAGCAATCACTACTTGGAATGG
Source organism: Prunus padus (assembly GCA_024362665.1). Lineage (NCBI taxonomy): Eukaryota > Viridiplantae > Streptophyta > Magnoliopsida > Rosales > Rosaceae > Prunus > Prunus padus. The sequence continues at coordinate 4,043,548 of JANFAM010000019.1, forward strand.
AGATATTTTTTACATGACTTCTTATGCGGTTCTTTTTTATTAATTTTGCCACAGTGACTTTCAGTCGTATGGATCCTGAAGGAAAACTTATTATGGGGTTTCGGAAAGCATCAAATTCTGTTGCAATGCAGGTAAAAGCCTCTTTCATTTTTCATATTAGCAAAATGAACAATGTATTATTGATATGAAAATTATTAAAATAAACAGGATACCCATCTTACTGCCATTCACAATGGCGCTCACTCAAGTGAAACTTTCTTTTCGGGTGTTATTGAGAACCTTCCTGTAATAAGTGGTTACCCTGGCCTTCTTCAGTCACTGAAGGGAAGCATGGATCCCCATCTAAGTGTACTGTCCAAACACTTGACTACAGCTAGTGGTGACATTAGCTGGCATAAATCTGAGAAGCAAGAAGGGAGGACAAGGGAAGGCATGATGCTGCCATCATTACTCGTTCCTGAGAGGAAAAGAACTAGAAATATTGGGTCCAAGAGTAAGAGGTTGCTCATCGATAGCCAAGATGCTCTAGAGCTGAAGCTTACTTGGGAAGAGGCTCAGGATTTGCTTCGTCCACCGCCAGCTTCCAAGCCAAGCACTATCATGATTGAAGATCTTGAGTTTGAAGAATATGAAGTGAGTGATGTCATTGAAATTTTTTCTTAAACATTAATTTTCCTGGTCACTAGGCAATTTATTGTTGATTTGCTTATATTTGCAAATATTTCTAATTTTAGATCACAATGATGGTCAGAGAAGTGACCACTAATAATCCTAAATTTCTGTTATTTAGGAACCCCCTGTGTTTGGAAAGAGGAGTATTTTCATAGTCCGGTCAACTGGGTAAGACTTGCTTTATATTCAACATGTATATATTGCTTCTCTGTGTAATTTTAGTTTGTGAAGTTAATCTTGAATGACGGGTTCGAGTGTTGTGGAACCATACACCATTTTAAATGGTATTTTCTTTTTAATCTAAGAAAGATGTGCGTCTAGTGGAAACGTACAAATAGAAAACTCTCCTTTGTCTTTGTGCAATTTACCTTGTTCTGATTCAATTGAATATTTCTGCTTCTTTAGGGAACAAGAGCAGTGGGCACAGTGTGATAGTTGCTCTAAATGGCGAAGGTTGCCAGTTGATGTTCTACTTCCATCTAAGTGGACATGTCCAGACAATGGTTGGGATCAAAGCAGGTTAGCAATAGGTATTCTTCTACGAAGGTTCCTGTAGTAAAAGTATCGCATGTCTCTAACTTTGTCTTGTCAGGTGTTCGTGCTCTGCACCCGATGAATTAGCCCCGAGGGAACTAGAAAGTTTTCTCAGACTGAGTAAGGGTATGTTGCCACCTTATTTGTCTCTCTTAATGTTTGAGGACCATATAACATCTGCTGCGTAGATTGCTCTATCACAAGGTGTCTCCACTTATGCAATGTTTCGATTTGCTTAGTTTGCTAATCTGTTATGGTCCTGAGTCTCCAGACTCCTGTGGAATTGGAAGCTTTCGTAGATTTAAAAATACATTTAGGAAATATTTGTATTAACTTGATCTATTGTTTTATAGAATTCAAGAAAAGGAGAACGGTGGCAGACAATAGGCCAACCCAGGAGCATGAATCTTCTGGCCTTGATGCGTTGGCCAATGCTGCAATCCTTGGTGACAATGCGGCTGATCCAGGAACTGCATCAGTTGCTACAACAACAAAACATCCCAGGCATCGTCCTGGCTGCTCATGCATTGTGTGCATCCAACCCCCAAGTGGGAAGGGCAAACATAAGCCTAACTGCACATGCAATGTGTGCAATACCGTTAAACGCCGTTTTAAAACCCTAATGATAAACAAGAAGAAACGTCAATCAGAGCGAGAAGCAGAGATTGCATGCAGAAACCAGCATGCATGGGGCCCTAGGGATGAAGCAGAAGTAGACAGCACCTCTAGGCACATATCGTCACATGTGGATCCTTCGGACAATGAGGCCAGGTCTGCAAACGAGTCGGATTCCAAGAGCCAAAGCAAAGTGGCTGAAACAGGGAAGGGAATATTAGACTTGAATTGCCATCCCGGCCGAGAAGGAGAGCTGCAAGCAGGGCCAAACCATGTGAGTATGATGTCACTTGTTCAAGTAGCAAGCCTTCCTCTTGAGACATATTTAAAACATAATGGTCTTACCAGCTTGTCTGAGCAACAGGCAACAAGCTCAACTTCACATGTGCCGCCACAAGCCACTAATGAGAGTGAAGACCAACATAATGAGAATCAATGTCAAGAGCAGGAAAGTGGGGGTGAAGGAAGGCCGGATCAAGGCCAAGATGACCCTCTATCTCTATGATGAAAATTCTGTTTCTTTTTAAAAAAATTATCAAGTTATTTCTTGTATAATTATAGACTCATATATGTTTTTTTTCCTCGGTTTGGGATATGTTTTTTAGCTGAGTGTGAATGTGCGAAAAAATTATAAAATTAACTTGTATTATAAGGTGATTGGTCTCTTTAAAAAATCAAAATATTTGGGGTGTATATTTATGGAACTAAATTATTTGCTATGTACATTTGTTGCTCAAATCCTCTCTCGAAACATCTCCCAAATCCTCTTCCCCAACGAAATCTATAAATTTCAAATCCCTTCATATTGGATAACAAACAGTATATTTGACGAAGCTGGATAGCAAGTATATTAATTCATTATAAACATAATAACTAAACACAAGTTTGGCGTACATAAAGCTAAAATGATGAGGCTTAAAAAATGAAAAACCGAACCTGTTGAATTGGAAGCTAGATGAACCCAGAAAACCAGGGATGCACTATATCTACAAAAGGGCGTCCTCTCTGTTTGACCATCTTGCGAGATGGTAAGGTGGAACCACATCTTATCTTCTATATATTGTGTTGAATCACAACGAACAACAAAAAAATAAAAAAATAAAAAGAGGAGGACATTATAGACAATCAAAATCCCTCAACACTAGAACTAGGAACAGCTGATGATGATTTCCGGCTTTGCTGCCGGCCTAGCTCCTCCAAAGTGAGGGTGGAGGAACAAGCACGTGGAGGAAGAGACATAGGTAGGGCAGGTCGTCTTGTAGGTGAAATGGATGGACGGGCTCTTGATGGCGGTGAAGGTGAGAAACTTAACCGAGGCACATGGGTAACTATTCCATTAAGACTGGGTGATCTTGACATATGTTTTCCAGCAAATGCTGGCTCTTGCAAAGGAAACCTACTTGAGTACTTCATTTCTTGTACGATCCTGAGTTGCTCAACAACAGTTCTCATTGTGGGTCTTTCTGATGGGTCCTTCTGAAGGCATCTCTGTGCAATGTCTGCCACAGCTCCAGCTGCTTTGGCTGGGAAGCGGCCTTTCAGCTGAGCATCCATGATTAGTGAAAGTCGACAGTCATCAGCTAGGAAAGGCCGGCTCCATTTAACTAAATTCCTCTCTTCCTTGGGATGACGGCTGTCAAGATTCCTCCGACCAGTGAGTAATTCAAGAAGCACAATCCCGAAACTCCAAACATTGCTTTTTGGGGTGAGCATCCCTCTCTCAAGTGTCTCTACTGATAGATTTGCCACTGCCTGGACAATGATAAGCAGAAAGGGATTCAATTGAGAGATTTAACAGATCATGTTAAAATTGAAAGTTTGTGGGAACAGCGTTAGCACAAAATGAAATTAGTGCACACGTACAAAATTTGAAGACTTAGAACTAATCTGAAAGGGAACATTCAACTTACAACGGAATTATTAGCGATCTCTGCCTCGAGAATATGGCTGACACAACCATATCCTGAAAGCTTTGCACTAAAATCTTTATCAATCTGTATGTTGGCAGTTGAAAATTCATTGTACATTGCCTGTAGATATGAAAGGTAATTTAATCATCACATAAATGTACAGATACATGCAATGACATTATTATTTAGAAATTGAGTTGCTCAAAATTTCTAAACATTATGAGCAGTTTGACACTGGTGAACATGTAAAAAGTGATGCATAAAGGAAAACTTGAAATTTAAACTTTACAGTGTATACACACATGAATGCTCTGATTACCTGGAAAGGCCCTTCTTCATGCAAGAAAGTAAGACCTTGTGCAGCGCATAAAGCAATTTTCATTCTTGTATTCCAGTCTATTGGGGGCTTGTCTGATCTTCCATACAAAAGCCGGTCCAAACTTCCATGAGAGAGCCTCTCGTAGACCAACATTTTTTGTTCTGAACCCTCGCGTGCATGGAAACCAAGCAATTTACAAAGGTTTGGATGTTGCAAAGATGCAAGGGTGTTTATCTCATTTATGAACTCCTTTAAACCCTAAACATTTTAAATTAAAAAACAAAAACAAAACAGTGAGATTATTTAACAAACCATCTGAAGTGTAGAAGCAGAGGCAAAATGCTAAATATGATTAGGTTTGCATTGTTCTATAGCACAGGACATATAATAAAAAAATGTGCATAGAAATCAATGGAGATGAATGTGAAACACATGCTTTGAAGAAAGGATGTAAAATTCGAATAACAAAAACTGCAAAAACATGAGATGCTACTACATATGTCCTCAATTACCTATGCTATGGTAACAATTTATTCTGGCTACACCATGAACATTGCACACCAGCTAAGGAGTACATCCATACATTGTAAATGGATGAAATCTCAAAACTCACCCACAATCGGAAGTAATTTTCTAAAGTTCAATCATCAGCCACTATAAGGCAATCAGGGACCAGAAAACATGAGAAAACTGTAATCCACATCCTAATAAAATGAATGTTTATAAGTTACCTGAGTGGATGGGTGAAGGCGAGTAACAGTAGCTTCAAATTTTTTCGAACTTGATGAATCATCTCCAAAGGAAGCCTTGTATATAATAGAAGAAAGGCCTTCTGACATGCATCGGTCTGAAGAGAAATTGTGACAAGCTGATGCTATTTCTTCATATAAAAAGTTCCGTAGTGTACCAGTAGGTAGTGTTCCAGCAGGCAGTGCTCCTGTAGGAGGCAGTGGCAATGGTCCAGAAGCATAGAGAGGGCCGCTAGTAGTCACTGACTTAAAACTTCCTGTAGTCCTCAGTGCAGCAGCACCCTGAGGTGATGGGAGAGGAAGAGGTTGGGGAATTGGGGACAGCTGTTCCTTTATCGTTCCGGATCGGTACTTTGAGTCTTCTGGTTCTTCATATTCAACTGAAGAGAGAGCCACTTGGTCTGCTGCATCAAGGGTCGATGGAGCAGATAACGCGCGTGTTCTATTGTTGGTGGGTCTGCTATTAACCGGTTGAATAGGTTTCACTCTGTTCCTAAAACTCGGGGGTGCAGACTGTAGCGAACGGGTCTGCACTTGGGGTTCAGGCAACGTAGCTGGCGTTTGCTCCTTATGGTTAGGGACACGTTTAATATAAATAGTCTGCTCAGACTTTTTCTTTTTGCTCTTCAAAACTGTGAAGCACCCCATAGTATGTTCAAAACTTTAATCTGTACTAGGTGGCCTATCTATCTGCGAACGAGAAACAAAGTGCACATAAGTTAGCCGAAACTCAAAGCTTATAGAAGTTAAGAACTTCATGAATACCAAAACTAAACCAATGAACCAAGAGGAACTCTATGACCAAAAAAAAAATTATGTCCACAAATCATGTTAAATTTGGATTGGAAGCTAAGAAACAAAACAAGCCAATTTAATTGACTAATAGAAGGAATATACATCCTCTCATAAAAGGATACTTAATCCCAGTGGCCCAAACACCAAAAACGATAAAAACAACAATAATTGAGCGCCTCCAATTATACAGAAATGTTCTGAAACAGATACATGCTACTGCCAAAATTTGGAAAGGGGAAATTGGGAAAATGATAAATGAGAGAGAATATATCCTCATAGAAATCCTTGTCATGAACAGCAATCTGAATCACATCAGTTAATGCCCAAATCTCCCAAATGCCAACTTGGCCATTACATATATTCTCTACCAATGAACTATGCTGCAAGATTTCAACCGAACAGAATCGAGATACGAATCCCATATCAATTCTGCTCCTTTCAAAAACTGACAAAATACCCCATTAATCAGCACCCGCTCAACTTCACAAAAATACCAACCCCAGATCCATAAAACCCAAAATTTCACAAAATATAATAAATGAAAACCCACAAATCACAATTGGATGATCACTGAGGAGCTACCAGTCACACAATATAAGCAAATCGGCAGCAAACCAACAAAATAAGCAACAGACAAATCCGGTACCCAGAATTTCTCTAGAAAACCTCAACCAGAAAGAAAAATACCCATAAATTTTTTTAAATTTCCCAGCTTTCATTGAATTTGAAGAACAACAAAATTAAATACGTAAAAAATTAAATAAAAAAATTACCAGCTTTCATGCAGCTTGGGATCGAGAAAGCGAAATGGTGTGATGGGAATCTGTGGCTTCGATTTGGAGAAAAAAAAGCGCACAACAGGTCAAAGAAAGCAGATTGGTAAAGGTTGGAAGCAAGAGGGAGATTTTCGAGAAGGGGGAGAAAAGTAGAGAAAAGATGTTTAGGAATATTAGAATTGGGGGGGAGAGACAGAGAAAGATGGAGGGAGAGGGATAGTCTCTCAAAGAGGAATGGAGCCCAATCAGCACTGGTCAAACCTACCAAAAACCAATATTTAATTAACATTAAAAAAGTATCAGTATTATTATCCTTAAACCAACAGAATTGCCTTTCTCATTCCCTTTTGACAACTTTGCCCTTTTGGTTCTTCTTCTCTATTTAGATTTAGATTGGAACTGTGTTTAGGGTTCTTCCGACCAAAAGATTGGAACTGTGTTCCAAATGTCATGCTCCTAGAAGGCTAGAATAGGTTGCCCCTGTTATAAAAATGAGAATGGTTTTGCTCATCATCTAGTAGTGCTCGTTGAATTATTTTAATTTTTGAGATATGTTACCACAAATTAAAGATAGCACATAAAAATGTTCTATGTTAAGTTGGCCGAATTTGATAAAATTTGAAGAAATTGAGTTTTATTCGTATTAAGGAGAGTTGTATTATGGACAGCTGTCTTGTTGGTGTAAGATTGTTAATCAACTGAAGAAGCTATTATTCGTAATAGCATTATCACTCTCATTAACGCACTTATATTCTCTTTCAAATTAGAGTGTATTGATAGCTTCCGAAAGTGTAAATAAAAACTTAATCATGAAGTCTATATTCACTTTCTTTTATTATTTTTAACTTTAGAGAAAGTGGCCATGAAAATAAGATTCCTTTGTACTAGTTCATGCAATAATTGATGTACTAGGGAAAGTGGGCAACCCAATTTTCAAAGTAGTACTTGGGAAATGCTTAATTTGTATAAGCTTGAATTCTTGGTCAAAATTATAGGTTGCCATTATATTTATGCAATGACCATTCAGAATCAGAATTGTCTTGCAGTCATAAAAAGGTTACGTATCCAAGTACAAGGATGCATAACATTGCACTCAAATAATTGTCGTGACGGAGAAAAAAAAGAACCAATTCCTAACCAAAGTAGAGGGTATTTTGGACATTTGAGCAATTGGTTAAACATAGCAACAAAACAAGAGAGAGGGGCAGAAGGCATGACCAAAATGGTAAATTCAAGGGAGCAGCTCGATTTTCAACGAACAGCACCTCGATTGAAGTGACATCCCAGTCAAAGTTTGGAAATTAATTATTAATTAATTATTTGTTTTATTTTATAAAAAAAAAAATAGAAAAGAGGGGCATGTTTCCAGTGTGGTCAAAGAGACCCGTCTCGATAGATCTTTGACTCGCAAGCTTGTCCCGTCGGATATGCGCGTGGCGGGAAGATCGACGGTCGACGTGCGGCCTCGCAAAGGACATGTGGGACCCACTGACATCAACATAGTTTGTCCTTATGATAATGTACAGTAGGACTAGCATTTGTTGTTGTGGGCAAAGCTTTATTCACGCGCCTGCACGCTTAGAGCTAGAGAGAAGTAGTTCCCTAATATCATGAACACCATACGTGGGCCATTCTGCGCCCCATGGCATTGGCCCCCACCCCCACCCCCACCTCCTTCTTTAGCACTTTACACTGTTCATATCTTTAATCCCTTCCAAGTTCAACCATAATAAAGTGAGTGAGGAGAGTATGGTTGAACTCAATAATTTAAAGCATGCATTTGTTTCAAATTTCAAAGATTGGTTACATTGTGATTCGATTCGAAAGAATTATATACGCTTGTTAGGTACCACAGATTACTCAATTTGAAATGACTAGCTACAGAGGTCAATAAATATAGACTGGTCAAGATTTGGAGATCAAAAATTGTGACTTGAAAGCTGAATCTAGGGTTTTCTTTTCAGTTCGAATGCCACAATTTCAAGCTCCCCAATCTGGGGCCTGTTTAAATTGGACCTATTCAGATGTCTCGTTCATTTGGGCTCCATCTTATACAACAAAAGTATGCAATGCAAGCCTCCAATGGTGTTGTTGGCCCAAGAAAAAGTTCAGAAACGAAATAACAGATATACCCAAAGCTCAAAACTTGTAGAGATTATGTCAAATCAAATCAAGAGAATCAAGAAAATAAATACATCATCACATGAAGGAAGGTATAGAATGACAGGGAATATCAAACTGGTAAATCAAGTCAAGAGTTTGGACCATGCCCCACGTATTTTTCCACAGTACTTCAAATAATTATTCAAATCAAGCACTGCTGGACAGGCAATTGCGGCAGCAACCATGAGTAGCAGCCAGATGACCAAACTTCTGGTGATTGATTGAGGTAGAAATGCGAGACCTCCATTGACCAAATTACCAGCAGAAATTAATTCCTGCCCAAAAAAGAAAAATAAAAGTTATAAAAGAAAAAGATTTGATCTTTATGAATGAAAGATATGACATATGAACTACCTCAGACGAGAACCGTTGAGGTTTATCCCGTTTCTTGGTGCTGCGAAATCGAAACTTGTTCACAAATATAAGGAATTTGGATTTCAGGGTTTGTTTCTGCTGCTGCCCAGGAACTAATAATGCTGTGAATTCTGACTTCTTTTTCCCTTTTTGATGCGCTGTGGATTCTGCATTCACTCTGAGAAAAAGCTTGCGGAGCTTGAGGGAAATGGAGAGTCGATGGAGCTTCCAAGTGGAGGGCGCGATTTGGGTTGCTTTCAATTTGAAATGGAAGTTCTTAGCTTTAGCTTGAACGTTGATTTTCCATGCTTGCTGCTTCTCTACTTGCATTGTGGAAGACGACCTCAGCTGAAGAAGAGCTGGATCTGCTCTGTGTTTTCGCGTCGTGTGGACTTTACTAGCCGTTGCCCCGTGAATATGGCTTTTTCTATTTCAAAAAGCCACTAATGCCGTGAATTCGGCCCAAGTGTTCTGGGTTTTGTAACTTGGGCTTTATCCATCACCATAACTTTCAGATGTTGGGTGCATCTAGAAACCCCTCTAACTTCTAAAGATAGTTTGAGCTAGGAAATTGTCTTGTGTTCTAGATGGATTTTTGTTTGGATCGATTAAGGGAGCGAGGGAGCCGAAGTTATCAAGAAAAAGGGTTGAAAAGCGTTACACCCTCGAACACGTTTTAGAATTCACCGGGGATCTCTGAGAATATTGTCTGCTAAAAATTTGATCATTACAACTCGAAAAGGCTATGTACATAGTAAACTTGGGAATTTCGTAATGTCCCAAAGATGCTCAAACTCGAAAACCCTAAAGATGTTCAAACAAGTCGAAAAATCCTAAAAAAATACTTAAACAAGCTATTTTTGCTATGATTTCTTGTCAATTGTTGTACGCATTAATTGACTCATATCTCTTATCCTAAGTTATCGAGATTTGGTGTACCCTAACAAATCTAATTCCGTATATCTTAGTACAAAAAAGAAATCTACACCCCATATCCAGGTGTTTCCTCCATCTCCATGTAATCCTGTGAAAAAGAAGTGACTTAATCCCTTCCCCTTGACCCCGACTTGTCATATAGATGTTGAATGGATCTGCTCAAATCCATAGCCATTAGCCACCTGTCCAATTGGTGAAAGCTCTCGGTTAGAAAGATACAGTACTGAAGTACTCAACCAAGACCAAGAGGCACGTAGTGGGTGGTCCCTTGTCCACTTATTATTGATGCCTTGCCTATTGAAAGGACTTTATATAAGCCTTGCTAGATATGTGACACCGATTAAAATTTACTAATTGCAATCAGAGAGGAACAGCCTACTACACCATTTCCAGCACTAAATAAATATTGCGTGCAACTTTCGTAAAGTGCATGTACCAATATTCACGGCGCAAATCAACCCTAAAAAAAGCATAACATCCTCTTTATGTTATTGCCGTGTGGTATAACTCATTCACTCATGTTATGTTAAATATAATCCATCGTGTGCTCTTGTTACTACGCTGTTCTAATTGGCCAAAAAATAAGATGAAGATCTTAATGTAGCACTGATTAATTGTTGCCAATGTGTTGAAAAGAAGAAGAAGAAAAATAGTTTTTTTTTTTTAATCGAAGAAAAAAAAGAAGCTATTTAGAGAATGAATTCTCTACTTGTCTTGATTGATGAGAATGAAGCTAAAGAAAAGCCACGTAGATGAGGCAGAACCTCTTCTATATAGGGCCCGTACGGATGGAAAAGTTTTGGTTGAGTACAAAATAAGAGAGAGAGAGAGAGGGAGAGAAAGAGAGAGCCACTCTAGTCGTGTGGTTCAGTTGGGTTAGAGATAAGCAATCAGCGATGGGAATAAAATCTGTTCCAACTCTCCATCCTCTAGATGTAAAACTGGACCACACTTGAAAACTAACCCTAACCCTTAACTGGTCCAGCTCCACAACCACATGCTGGTCCAGCTCCACAACCACATGATCAAACTTAACTAATCATAATTATAATTTAAGAAAAATAAATTTTTTGATTATTTCTAAAATTGTTTGATGATTTACTGAAACATTTGATCAGAGAACAATTTGCATCAAAGTGATCTCATCATGCTCTGTACAAAATTACAAGCTAAAAATAAAAACCTCCCAGCATTTTGCTAATTGATACTTGTTCTCTCCACAAAATTAGATCAATCACCTTCATACTATAAGCTTCAACTAATTCTAACCCTGCAAATTTTTTGAAGCGCCACCATAAATTTCTGGACTTTTTGGCTGGCCAAATTGGCAGGTTTAATTTAACTTGCCTGCTCAATAACTATGACCACTCTGCCTTGCTGGTTGGGCTCATTGGTTGAATATGATGGCTCTGCTGCAGCAGCTTCTTGACTTCGGTTTGCATCAGCAGTACTGGGACTATTAGTCCTGGTACTCTTCTTGGGATGGTGCTGTTCAAGCAGTGAATGTCGACAGTTTGGGCAGGACGAGTGGGACAAAAGCCATGTATCTATGCACCTCACATGAAATCCGTGATTGCATTCTGGCAGAACCCGGACTTTTTCTCCATCTTCAAACTCTCCAAGGCAAATTGGGCACTCTGTGTCCGAAATTTCCACGCCGGAGCCATAAACAGCAATTGGGATCTGGCGCAAATGGCTCTTCTTCAGACCTGTGGCTGCCAACCTTGCAGCTGCTTGTTCCGGCGTCTCCAAAGCAAACCTGTGGCTGCAGTGCAGGGCACAGCGGACAATTGAGTTGAGCCCAAGTGCACATATCAGAGCACATAACAGGGCTGCCAATATGATCACCATGTTGGTGTCAAAGTTGGCCTCGCTAAGGTATGAATCAGTTGTCCTGTTCCCAAAGGACGGCGCCATAGTTGGCTCTGTGCCGAGGAGATGTCGATGCATATTTCTGGTGGGTTTTTCGCAGTTTGCTTGATGAGATAGAAGTTGAAGAAAATGAATGGAAAAAACAGAGAAAGCGAAGGGCTTTTTGGTTGCAGAGTCGTTCTTTTCTGGTGTGAAGAACAGAAAGGTGGTACTTGTAGGTCGTTGAAGTTACAGAATTGTTGTGAAGATTCCAGCTAGAAAGGGACACAGAAAGAGCATCTTTATTTGTTTATAAGAGTGGCTGTTATCCGAATCAGAGACCCTTTCTTAGCTGCTCAACGATTCTCAGCTTCTTAATCAGAAGTGGTCCTCTTTAGCACCATAGAAATTTCCCTCCTTTGGAACCAAAACCAAGCAGAAAAGAACCTATCTTGACTGAAATCTGGTGCTAAGAGTAACTTTGCATAATCATCATCTTTGTCAAGAACCCAAAAGAGCCAAAAGGACCAGAAATTTTCTTCCAATTATGTGCATAAGAAAAGGTGACAAGCGCAGCTCTGTATTTGAGAGAGAGAGAGAGAGAGAGAGAGCGAGCGAGAGAGAGGGGCTAACTTGACTAGTGTTTGAAGGGGTCAAGTTGGTCTAAGGAGATGTGCATTAATGTAGCAGAGTTGGGGAAAAAGTTAGAGAAAATGGTGTCAGCTTAGTCTACCTAATCATGATTAAGAATTTTAATAACCCTTGATACTGGCTCTAAGATCTGATCTTCATCCCCTGTTGTGCATCTGTAAATAGAGCCAAGTAATTTCCTATGTGGTTTCTACCAATCACAAACTGTTTGATGTATAAGTGGATGCAGATTCAGGCAAAGTGGAAATTTTTGTTGCCAATATCCCATTCGGTTGTATGTTGCTTTTGACATCATAGGGTACAGATGGATAAGTATTATATCTGTTTAAAAGAAAAGAAACAAAGTCAGAAAATATCTGTCTAGCTTTTCCCCTTACTGCCTGCAAAAGATACTTTATGGTCACGCATTTGAACTAATGCCATCCTTTGAATAGGGCCTCGTTTCATCCAATTTTTAAAGGCTACTTTAACCTAAAAGATAACCTACTAGCATCTCCAAGTGTTTGCAAATTATCTATATATAGCTTTTCCCCCTTCTCCCCAAGCCTCCACTTCCTCAGTGTAGTAGTGTTAATAGATATGTACTTAAAATGTTCTCATAATTCCTTATGAACACAAGCATATCCCCTTAGGTCCATGTTGGCATATTCTGCTTATCGTAATCTTACTATAGTCAGGGAATCAATAGAACTGAGCATAAGAAAAAGCTAAATTTCAATGTTAAACCACTAAATTCATAAAAAATAGATCATTTACAAATCACGGCCACTTCTTTATAGTTGTCATGTTCGTGTCAGATACATATCAAACTCTCATACTCACTTAGCATTCGGCACTCCATGTAATTGACCAACATTTTCTTTCTACTTTTAATTTCACCAACATTCTAAGGGATTTATTTTCTTTTTTTAAAACACATTCTAAGAGATTTCATACGTGACAAAAGAGTCTAATGCACTCAAAATTCAAGCCTTAGGTTTTCCCCCTTCTGCCCAAGCCACCCCTTGCTCTAATGTTAATATATGTGAAATTAAAATGTTCTAAAAATTCCTTATAAACGGAAGCATATCATCCTAGGTCATTAGATTCTCCATATTTCGCTTTATCTTATGGATCATGAAATTGAAATAATTGAGCATTAAAAAAAGCTAAACTAAATTCATAGAAAACAGATCATTCACGAATTGACATTTCTTTGTACTTCTCCCAACCTTTTATTTCACCAACACTAAGGAGTCCTAATACAAGATTAACATCTACTGCCCATATCGTGTGGTATTTGAATCGTGTGTCGGTCGACGGTGGCCATGCTTTGTTTGTTGTAAAACATAAATAAATTTTTTTTGTTCTTGTAAATAGAATATAGGCATAGTTTAGAGACCCCACCCCACCATTGATATCAAATCAGAGCGTGTAGGTTAGGGAAGAAAACACCGGGACATACGTTGATCAAGGGGCCAAGGTGGGGTTGGGTGTGGGGGCCGTGGTCTGGCCCGTGATGAACGGGGACACATCTTGACGGGGCCTGTTATGTCAGGCATAGCTTCTGTCGCTCGTGGTGGGGTCCTCTTTGGGGAAATTTTGTGAGTGTGTCTTCTTCTTCAATATTTTCATGTAAGATTTTGAACCACAACATTAACCTGTTGATTTGAAAGGGCATTTGGTGAGTGATGACAAATGATAATAGGTAGGCTTACCACATCTTTAATAGAGATGATGCCTACTAATATAATGGGGCCCATTTTTATTAAAAATATGCGTGTGATATGAAAAATGTGATAAATCTAATATTTTTCATAATAATATAATGAGATTTGAACTACTTCAAATCCATATCCCCTCCTCATAAACCCTTGCAGTTAGGTTAGGTGGGAAATGGAATGAGAGACAGTTGGCAGTTGAAACAAGTAAAGCAGCACCACTAAAGCTGGAGTTAGGAACTAGGACCCTCTCAGCATTCAGCAACCTAACATACTTAGTGAGTGACTGAGTTGGTATTCCAAACGTGTCGTGTTACGGGCTCTTTCATCTTGTAACTATTGAGTTCGTTTGAATCACACTCATTTATGAGAAAATAACGAAATATTCTCATTCAAATATTTGGAGATGGTGAAAATTCAACATGGATGGGTCTATGGTTTGATAAACTGTTTTTTGGTCGAAATGGTTTGATCAACCTAGGGGCGAAGTTTGGGACGATATCAACGCAATTTACTTGATTAGAGAGGAGTTAAAGAAGAAATGACCACAACATAACATTATGTGTGCAATGGGTCCTATGTATATTTGTCTAGGGAATTAGAAGTGGGAATGTGGAGGAGGCACAGAATGGTTAGAAGCAGCTTCCATTCCCAATCATTAATATGTGAGTCACTCTTGTTCACAATTGACTAGATTGTCACTTGTCAAAAACACTGTATCAGTTATTCTGTTTATGTTTCGATGGCATGAATTTAGTCTTCTGTTTTTGTATGTTTCTACAAAACTCAAGGAAATAAGTATATTTAACAGGATTCAAATTGGAGAATCAGATTTCTGATTATGAATCACAAAACTATGGTTCATCCGGATGAACCATTTTAATGTGGGCCATATGTTTGCATAGCATAGCTGAGGTCTTCCTGTGATCCATCCATGGACCAAATTAATGTTGGAACTGAAATGCTTTCCCATTTCTGCATGTTAAGAACTGATCATAACATAAGGGTGAGGCCCATAGATAGATTTTATGTTCACAATCTGGTAGGATCATTCAGTACTTCTTTCTTTAAGGTGCCATATTAACAGCATTCAATTGGTTGTCCCAGATTCTTTCTCCTTCATTGTAACAGTGGACCAGACGTACAGCTAGATATGCACATAAAAGAAAAAAGAAAAACCCTGAACTTTTGTTCTAGGTCGAGAAAGAAAAACCCCGTTTTGGTTTGATTAACTGCAAACCCCACACTGATCCAACGTTTTAGCTTGACTAACTGCAAACCTGATAGATCAATATTTTGCATATATAATCTATCTCTATTTGCATTGTTTTCGTGTGAAATTGTTTAGTTTAATGTCTTTTGTGTAGATTTTGTAGGCATTCGTTCCTAGCAAGAGTTTGGAGTTAAAACTACAATTTTGGAAGCTTAAAAGACCAAAGTAGGTGGAATTATCAACTCAACAAAATCTCAAGAATTCACTCTGTTATTTCATCAAACACCTGGAGTGCATCTGTGCAAGTGTCAATTTATACCCACAACTGGTCTCAGTGACCAGCGCCAGAAAGATAGAGTGAGAAGAATTTACCATCAAGTTGAAGCTGAAATTGTGCACGATGGGCTCGTTGGGTCATGGGGAATGCAAATGCCTTAATACAGTCTGGCGACTAGGCCTCTTTGATTACCGATGCCAAAGCCATGAACTGTTACATACACATGGAATCCACACCATCAGAAGATGACAAGAAGTTGGGTACATCAGTAATTTCTAGGAATAGACTTACCGGCACATGAAACCTCCATTTGAGAATTCCTTGGATGAATTTGATATTAACCATGATGGCTTTGCTATTGGAGAAAGAGCTGGGGGCTTTTCTCATTTTGCCAATATTAAACAGCCGAACTTTCTAAACATTGCAAATGCTCACCAATTGAATAATTGGTCATCAGCCTCTGCATGTCCTTTCCCGCAAAAAGTCAAGCCCATGTATCTTCTGGTTTGACTTGGATTTCCAAAGCCCAGCCGCAGCTTCTATTCCGTCTTTGAATTGGAATTTGATCATCTCCCAGCCGCACCCTATTTGTCTTTGTATGGGAATTGTTTATTCCTTTCAGCCGCATTCATCTTTTGAGCAGGAATTAATTATTCCTCTCAGTCCCGATCCTCTCCCAAAACCAAGCCCAATATTAGATTTCCTCCTTTAACTTGGAAGTCCCTATTTCCAAGTCCCAGCCGCTTGTTATGTCCTTTTGAGATTAGGTTTTCATTTTTCTAATATTCCTATTATTCCCCTATTTCCTAATCAAATATATCTTCCTTATTTTTGAGGGATTTTCTTGTGCCTATAAATACAAACCCTTCCACCATAATTCCAGACACCACATACCATCATCTTTTCAACCACAGCCTTCTACCATAATATTCCACCGTCTTCTTCTACACCATAAATTCATGCACTCAGAGAAATACCAAAAGAGAAGTCAAGAGTTTGTTCACTTAGTGCTTAAGGAACTTTTGAAGGTGTTCTTTATGAAGATTCTCAAGATCAAGTCCATCGGCCAAATCGGTTTTATGACAACAATTCTCTTGTTTATATTTTCTTTTGTCATGAACTAATTTCCCTTGCTAGGGCTTACGATGTAGCCTAACCATGAATACTTAATTTTTATAGTTATATTAATTTCTGATTATTATCCCATGTTGAGTATTTCTATCGTTCTTAATGATTTAAATATCTAACTAATATTTAATTGATGATCCAAACGGAGACCGAGAGGAGATGTTTGGTGTTTGCTTCTTGTAACAAATACCATGACTTGAATGAGTGCCCGAGAGGACTAACATGACGCTATGCAGTTTTCTTTGCAGTGTTCTCATAGAATCCTTAATGGGTTCTTGATTAATTAAATCTGTTGCTCGAGAGAGAGTGGGTTATTAATTAAGAATACTTTTAGTTGAGCTCCGGAGGAATATCAAATAAATAAGGAGAAACCAACTGTCAACATGGATAGTAATTAGGGTTAATTGGCTATAAGAATTAAGTGAAATTGGTTATGGTGAAATCGGATGCCCTAGTGTCTCATCAACTTGGTTTTCCATTATTAATTAAATTGCTAGTCTTTTATATTTGTTTTAGTTTAGTTAAATCAATCAATCTTATTAAACAATTATTCGATAAACTTAAGAATTAATCATAATTGGTAATTAATAGGAAATTACAGTCTTCGTGGGGAACGACACTCTACTTACTTCTATATTACTTGCAGCGGATTGTGCGCTTGCAATAAAATTCACAACAAAACCCCACACTGATCCAATGTTTTAGTTTAATTAACTGTATAGATGTTAAGAGAAAAGTTATAATTAATTACTAATTAAACAGTACATAGTCACAAGTTCACAACAAAGAAGCTGATTTAAACACAGGGGAAATCATATCAGCCACTGTTTAGAACAAACTAGAAAGCTAAACACCAAGTAGATGACATAACAACTAGAGCAACACCCACTGAAACCAACAGCAGATCAAACTACCAAAAGCGCCAATTAATTTATTCTTATGCCACTACGTCCTTGAGAGACAGGAAATTAAGCTGCTGGCCTCCACAGAAACCTCTCACTTGATGCTGCAACACAGAGAACTTGGTTAAGAACATAATAATGTACCTAATCAAAATGAAAATATAATATAATATCATAAAAATTATAGGATTTTATATATATAAAAATATACTTTTTTCATACCTTTTGCAGTCAGTAGAAGGAGAGATCTTGTAAGGAATATTGACTCCACACTTGCCAGGAAGGCCAGCTGCAAGGCCGGCATTTGCATTGGTGTAAGGGATGCCATTGACGGCTTGCTTTAAGCAGTTGCAGATGCTTTGGCGGTCAGCTGTGGTCTGAGCCAGGCTGTAGAGAGACCTGACCCCAGTGCAGCAAGTAGGGCTCAAAGCCCCACCGTTTGCCACGTAGTTTATGCATGGGGTCAGATTGTTCACCACCTGGCCGCATGTCACAGCTGCCAAGGCCTTGGGAGCACCAGCCATCATGCAGCACATCACCGCCACAAGGCAAACGAGCTTAAGGAGCTGTCCAGAGCTAGCCATAACGACGCCGTAAGTAAAGCTGATATATTATCTCTTTTGAAAATATTGCTCGAGTGTTCGGAGAAAGATACTGGTGGCTATGAGATGGCTGAAGGTATGCTGTTTATATAGACAATGGAAGAGCTAGCTAGCATGTGAGCCTGTGATCTTGGGGCTTTGTTTGTGATAATTGGTAGTTGGGAGGAATTGAAAACTTTTGGTGGAGTTTAGTTGAGGATGTTAAATGCTAGCACTTGGATCCAAAAACCAAAATTCATGTCTACAAATTAAATTGCTGCTCTGGTTTCTGTCTGCTTTTGCACGTACGTATACGAGCTATATAATTCAATTCATTCACACAACCACAATTTAGTTTGGGAATGCATGTGAGATTTTTTCTTGGTCACATGCATGCAAGCCCTCATTAAAGGCCGGCCGGACCATATAATTTGAATACAAACTGAAGCAAATTGTATAAGCGATAGTCTAAATTACGGGAGAGTATTACAAACTTGAGATCACTAATATGAAGTTAAAAGTTATTTGGGTAAGACCTCATTGGCAACTCACTCAAATTGTAGATAATGTGACATGTCACAAATTCCATCCCAAAGGAAAGCTTTGAGGAGTCCTTGAGGGGTCTCTGTCTTTGTAAATCCATATACTTGTTTCAATCCTGGGTCTTTGTGTTTCTTCTTTTGTATGAGGTAGCTGAATCCCAAACTAAATTTAATCAAACCTCATGTTCATCATATAGTTGTTTGGTGAAGTTCTCTCTCTCTCTCTCTCAATTTTTCTTTTTTATGCTCTAGTCTTACAAAAATTGATTAGACTTTGTTTGTTTCAACCACAAAATTTCTTGGAGAAACAATTTCTTTTTTATTTTTGGGTATGAAAATATTAAGAGGTAACCCAGAGCAGTAGCAAGGCCCAAGACATACAAAGGCCCGATATAACAAAAAGCTGAAAGGCTGCAGCACGCACGAGCACGACAATAATAAGATTGGAAAATGTAACTAATATTTGATACAATAGAATATAAGTTAGATTCTGGAAAAACCTTTCTAATATTTATTTAATCGGAATATATATTGGGTGGTGGTAGAGGCACTAACTTTGGTAGCATTTCTTTAATAGAGGTGGAGTCGCATTATCTGACGGATCCCACGCCTATTGTAGAGAGTTGGTGCGAGTTAATCCAAAGTTGATACCTCTAATATTTTCCATATATATTTGTGGCTGTCAGATTTTCCCAGAAAACGCTGAACATCTATCTACCTGATTTTCGTCAGTCATTCAAAAGAAACTTAAATTACTTTCGTCCAAAAGAAACTTAATGATCAGTGTCTGTCAGCCATCGATATCCACGCATAAATGTGAATGTGATTATGTGACCATTATTTGGTCGTATTTTGTGATGACTTCAAAACAAACGGTCGGTACGATTTGAGCCGCGAATAATGCCACTTTTATTTTTTATTTTTTAAGACAGGGTCATAATCATAATAATGTTTTTATATATATTATTTTTAAAATAACACAATTTCGCTAACGGAGTCTAATCCACTAAAAAATGATATTGATTTACATATCAGTGATTTTATCTTCATATTCCAATAGCATTTTATAGTGTGTTTATAATCAACCTCCTCCAAAGTTATAGACTATCGCTTATATTTTAATTAAAAAAGAGGTCTGCATTATAAGATAACTAAAACATATATAACTCACGACTTTGTTTTATTCATATAGAGAAGGTAGTACAGATCTTGTAGAGAGAATTTTACAAACAACGATCATGTACTTTAAGGAGCTGATGATAGAGAGTTCTTCAGCTCAGCACCCACTTTATTTTAGCACCTACTTAGATTTTATCTCGCGGCCAAAAACTGCCTCCCCATCTCAACTTCAGTGGATCCTGCATCACACAATAAAATATAATTAAGGTTATTTTAATCCATCTTTTTAATGTGAAAATTGAGGTCATTAATATAATATAAAAGGAATTTTACCGGTTACAGTCAACGTTGGGTCCAATGGGGTAAGGAAGTCTCACACCACAGGCCCTAGGGAGTCCACTAACAAGGTCACCCCTGATCCCAGTGATGGATTTAGCAGTCGCGACCAAGCACCTACACGCGGCCTGGCGGTCAGGTGTGGTCCCAGCCAAGCCGACCAGGGACCTAATCCCATTGCAGCATGGTGCAGGAACGGCCCCACCAGTCTTCAAGTAATTTATGCAGGGTCCCACAGATTGTGACACCTTGCTGCATGTTATGACAGCTTGGGCTAAGGGTGCACCAACCACCATACACCCGAGGACCACAAGAACAAGCTTCAAAGCCAGAGAGCTTGCCATAACTTCAGAAGATGAAGAACTATGAGAATTTGAAAGAGCTTTGTGAAAATGTATACTTGTTTGTAGGTAGCTGGAGGTGTTTCTGGGTTTGTGAGTTTGACTGTGTGGTAGGGACGAGGGGTCTTGGGGGGTTTATATATGAAAAAGTGGGAGAGTAAGAACAATGGCCACGTACATGTAGCTCCGAAATAAGGATGGTATTAGTTGGTAGCTAAATTCAATGCTTTTAATTCTACTTGACAAACTTTGTTGTTGAGCTACGTAGGTCATTTATATATATAGCTTTCGTTAGGATCTCTTAAATAAGTTTATTTAAGGAACACATTTGTAGAGACCACTCCGCATTATATTTCACTAATTTAAACTGTTTTGTAGATATTCATTCAAAGATCATTTCTACAAAAAATCAATTGAATTCGATATTATTTGATCACTCAATTAAATTATTGAAATTTAAGTACTTTCTTGAAACATCGTGTTCTTTGATTTTGTTGGTCTCAACTAGATGCCTTAATGATTTTCAATTTGCATTATTTTTTGTAAAGATGATCTCTAAAAGAAGTTGTGGAAAAATAAATAGTTTGGATAGTTGAAATTTTTTTTTCGTAGGGACCCCAAAAAAGTGACCCTCAAATAAAATTATTTAAAGAATTCATAAAAAAAACTAGACTATATGGGCTCGTTTGTTACACATGAATGTCTTGACTTGGGTATCTTGGGACTATCTTGGCTTGGCTTGGTCTAAGTTGGATAAGACTTATCCTGCGTTTGGTGTATGCCTGGACTAGGACTAGAAGTTTTTTATTTTTCAAAAATATCTATATATATGTATATATATGTATAATACATATATTATGTACGTGTATATATGTATTTTATAATATGTATAATATATATGTATATATAAATATATATAATATAACATATATGTGTATGTACATGAATACATGTATATTATAAATAATATAAACATATATATATATATATATGTATATATATATGTGTATATAGGTGTATATATGTATATTATAATATATACATGGGTATAATACATATGTATATATATGTATATATGTAATATATATATGTATAATATATATGTATATATGTTTTATATGTATTATATATATGTATAATATATATGTATAGTACATATGTATATATGTATATATGTATTATATATATGTATAATAAATATGTATATATATATATGTATAATACATATGTATAATATATATGTATATATGTATTATAATATATAATATTTATTACATATATACACGTATACTATTATTATAATATTAATATGTATGTGTATATGGGTATATTATAATAATAATAATAATAATATACATGTATATATGTATATGTATATTATATGTATTATAATATATATTATACATGTATAATATATATGTGTATGTATACATATGTATTATAATATATAATATATGTTACATATATACACGTATACTATTATTATAATATTAATATGTATATGTGTATATGGGTATATTATAATAATAATAATAATATACATGTATATATTATATATTATACATGTATAATGTATATGTGTATGTATATATACGTATATATATGTATTATAATATATAATATATGTTACATATATACATGTATACTATTATTATAATATTAATATGTATATGTGTATATGGGTATATTATAATAATAATATACATGTATATACATATATGTATATTATATATTATATATATTATATATATAATAGTAATATATGTTATTATTATTACAATATAATATATTCATCTTATACATGAGTGAGCATGAGACTAGTTAAGCCTCCTTTTTCACATGGGTTTAGTTAAGCATTCCTAAGGAGGTGTTTTTGGTGGGCCCGGTATTAGCAATCTCATCTAAGACTAGAATTAGATGAAACAAACATGATACTAAATTTAGTCCGATTCAGGCCAAGCCAAGCTGCGTAACAAACGACTCCTATATATACACTCTTGATCGGTACAATACATTCTACATATATTTTCATGACAAATGACATATAATATATTATGGTGTTTTAAGAGAACTTTCCTCATATTTAATTCCCACACACCATATTTTGTTAATATGGCACGCTCGTCCATTTCAACTTCATCACTCGTTACTGCAACACAATAAATTATGGTGGGGAGCCTTAAAACGGTGTTACCACAATAATGCAATGAAACTGTTCGGACTCCCCAAAAGCTGTTTAAAATTCTTTAAGAGATGATAATTTATATCGGCCGGTTTAGTTGGTTTAGTCAAATTGGTATGCCGAAAATGATAAATTATATCGTATTAACTTACATACTTGGTGCGTTTGAGAAGGCATGTTAAAATCTAATAAGTGAGCTCCACTTTTTATTTGTAAGTGAGTGTCATGATCACTTTCATAATAAAGAGGTCTATAATTTGGATTAGTAAAGAAAAACGTGCAAACGTTTCAAATCCCTGACCAACGGCAAGCATGATTGTAACTTGTAAGATCACTTCCACTCATTTGTTATGGGAACAGGTAAGAGCAAAGTAAGGGATGCCACTATTCACGTGAATAGTGGCAACTCTTGCAAAATGCTTGTTGTGTTTCCACCCATTTCCCATGGCAAAGGGCAAATACTATTCACTTTTACATTTTTTTAAAAATACTTAAACGATTAATTTGGAGAAGATTTTCGGTTGTCACGTGTCCATATTTATTATAAAATTCACCTCTCAATTTTCACATAATATTTTCGGATAAGATTCTCAGTTGCCACGTGTCGATATTTATTATAAAATAATAATCTCATATTTTATATAAGATTTTCACCCTCTAAAATCGCGCCACATGTCATCTTTACATTCTAAATCTCTCTATAAAATCAGAGGGTCAACTTAGACCTCTCACACCATATCTTCTCTATCATTTCATTTCTCAGATTTTAAATTTCATAGTTCACTCTCAATGTCAAACATGAGGAGATACTTGGAGAGGCAAGAGTGAGAAATGAAAGAAAGAAGGTGCAGACGAGCTGAAAAAGAAAGGGAGGAGGATGAATATGATGAACAAGTTGCCATGGCACTGGGTATGCTCGATCTATTAAGGAAAGGCCGTCACCGTGGTTCACAAGTCGGCCGTGGCCCAAACGTGGACAGACATAGGCAGTGGCGGATCCAGACTTTTTTTAAGGGAGGGGCAATGTTTAAAAGTCTGAAGTTCCAAAAAAAAATCCTTTTAGTTCATAAGAAAATGTTAAATTATGATGCCTAATTTAGAGAACTAGCACCTGATATGGCAAAACTCAATACCCAAAAAACATCTATTATAATATATTCTATTATATTGACTGGTTATGTGTTAAAAGAGTTTTTGTTTATTGTATAATCTTCTATTATATTTTTTGAACAAAAAAAAAAATCTTACATTATATTGAGATTTTTAAGTTTTTAATATACAACATTTTGATTTTAACTAGGCTGAGCAATAGTTTATTGTTCTTTATTTTTGGGTTTAGTGTAGGTGACGTTTTGGTTTTATATGGCTTGGGTAGTGGGCCCACTGAGGCAATTTTGTATTTCCAATGGGTTTGAGAAACCAACTTTAGTGAAACACTGCGTTTCATTAAACATAACGAAACTAGATTTTTGACGACGTCGTTTCAGAAAAAGAAAAATTAGGGTTATGTCTTCTTCTTCCTTCGTGAGGCAGTGCCTCAACCTCCATTAAGAACGCCTCTGCAACTTGTCATCTGCTAAATGAGCGGCGCTATGAGAACTTGCGAGCCCTACGAAGTTCTGGCGAGAGGAGGTGTCCTTGCGCCTCTGTGGATCCGCCACTGGACATAGGCATTCTTGGGGTAAGAATCTTTTGGAATATTACTTTATCCCAAATTCGTTGTACTCTAATGTCGATTTTCGAGGGCGATATAGAATGCAGCCTCATTTGTTCAATAAAGTCATGCATAATGTTTGCAATTATGACGCATACTTCGTTCAGAAGTGCGTTGTTGTTGGGGTTTTGGGGCTTCTTCCGAAGTAAAATCTCACAGCTGCTTTACGGATACTTGTGTACGGGGCAGCTGCAAACTAGGTGGATGAGATTGCTAGGATGGGGAAATCAACTATCCTAGAAAGCTTTGTCAGATTCTGTGATGCAATCAAACCATGTACACTAGGGATTACCTCCGCACACCTACGCCTATGGACCTCCAAAGACTTTTACAAAAAGCCGAAGCTCGGGGTTTCCCAGGCATGATTGGAAGCATCGACTGTATTAACTGGCAATGAAAGAATTGCCTAACTGCCTGGCAAGAAGATTATGAGAATAAGAAAGGGCAAAAAGTATAATTCTAGAAGCTGTTGCTTCATTCAATACATGGGTTTGGCATGCCTTTTTCGGAGTTGCGAGATCTCAAAACGACCTCAACGTGCTCTGTCAATCCTCGGTGTTCAACGATGTGTTGAGAGGTCAAGCCCCTCAGATCACCTATGAAATCAACAATACCGTCTACGGGGGTGGGTACTACCTAGCAGACGAAATCTACCTAAGGTGGGCAACATTTGTCAAAACAATTTCACATCCCCGATCGGAGAGGGAAAAATTATTTCATGCCTATTAATAGGGTTATAAGAAAGATGTGAAAAAGTGTTTTGGTATCCTCGAAGATCGGTGGGCAATCATTAGGGGGCTGCTCATATATTTGATGAAGAGGTGCTTAGGAGCATTATGATGATGTGCATCATCCTTCATAATATGATTGTGGAAGATGAGTATGATGATGATGCTCCAGATGTGTTCAAACCCAATCCCATGAACACCGCATTGACAAGAATATATGAAAGGCCCCTAGGAGCGAATGGACAATCAATGGAGCACGAACCGTTCGTTAGGGACAGTAGTTACAACGGGCGTATGATTGATCGTTATACATAGATGCAATCTTCTTATATTCATGAACGACGTCAAGTTGGCTTGATTGAGCACTTATGGGTGGTGAGAAGCAATGACTGTGAATGAAGTCAAGTGAAGATGCTTTGTTTTTAATTATGCTTAGTGTTGATGTATGCGTTTTTTGAATTATGCTTTGTTTGTGTTTTGTTTTTAATTATGCTTTGTTTGTATTTTATTTTGAATTATGTTTTGGTTGTGTTTTGTTTTGAATTATGCTTTGGTTGTGTTTTGTTTTGAATTATGCTTTGGTTGTGTTTTGTTTTGAATTATGTTTTGTTTTGATGTATGCAATGTGTTAAATAAAAATGTATTTTATTGAATGATTTCTTTATTCAATAAAATAAAAGCAATACAACTAATTAAATAAAAGACAAGCAATACAACCTAATGGTTTTGATCATTTAACCAATCAGTGTTGCTAGGTCTATCGTCACTGAAAAGCCTTCTTCTCATAACATCCCTTCGTTCTAGCTTCCAAAATGACTTTGTTTCAGGGGGGACATATGGCTCGTATCCACGGCCATGGTTTCCCGATCATTCTTCTCCAAGTCTTGTTCGCGTATATACTCTATTTCTCTAACAAATTCATCATGCATTGCCTTCTCATCCGCATCTCTTTTCATGTTTCTCTCAATTCTCAATGTGCCTCGCAGAGCAATTTGCTCCAAAATTTTTGCAGTATCATTGGTGAAATTACTCCATCTCTTGGCCTTCGCCTCCTTTCTCCCAATAGGCTTTGGCTCCCTTTAGATTGGTGAGTCTTGATTCATCTGGGAATCCAAAGGCGAATCTGATGCCTTTGAATCGTTGAGCGACGTCTCGTTCAGCACAACGGTCAGACCGGTTGTAATACTTTTGAATCTCGGACAATTTTTCACCGCCTCCCTGTTAGAAATGTGCCCTAAGAGCCAATACATTTGATGTAATCTCCTTAGAATACATTTCGTATATGATAATAAAGGGCAAATTTATTTTGTTATCTTTTACATTGATTAAAGAAACAAATGTCCAGGGAATGCTAAATAAGAGATAAAGTAATCTAAAGAAGATTAGATTTGGGAGACCTTTAATCTCTTACTATAGTATCCCAAAATGTTCCTAATCATAGGATTATCAAATGGGCATTGATAAACCGTCAAGATTAGCACATACTATGTATGCTCAATTAGGAGGATGGTGAGTCTCAAACCATTTGTGTAGATGACACTAATACAAGTATGTGGGTGCTCATTAGTGAATGGGTACACTGAACGCGATCAACCGTAGTTCTCGTATGGAGTATTTATCTACATGTCAAACGAGAACTCATAGTTGCAATAATGCAAATTAGTCCTTAGACCTGAGGCATCATGGTTGTCCTATGATACGTTATTGATCTTAGATAGCTCTTAAAGGCAAGCCGTAAAAGATTTGTCTAAAGTGTTGTTGGGGTCTCTTAATTCATCATAGGGGCATGTGAATGTACAATAAGGAATCTCTACCTTCGATAAAGAAGGAGAATGTTTCGAGATGTGATTCGATAAATCTTTGGCCAAAGTATTTTGAGCTTGATTTAGAAAGTTGTTCTTAATCATGTTCTATTGAATCATATGAGGTTATAAATCATATTAGGGGTTTGACATAATCAATCCGTACCCTAATAATATGATATGAAACATTGTATAAGAGAAGGACCGTATTGCATTGTAATTCCAAGCTGAATAGGTTCTTCACCAATTCTCGTTAGCTTGGGTAGCCTTGATATATTGCTAGATGTCACTCTTGGTTCGTGGAAGTCCTAGGATTGATTGTGATCAATCCATATAAAGGAAAAATTAAAAGGGGTTTTAATTCAGTTGGTTAGAAAGAGTTCTAATATTTTCCCACCGCCATGCTAATTAGAACCTAATGGATCGCACACCTTAAATGGTTAACTTTGAGAAATACATATGATGTTGTGGAAATAAATTTGATCAATTTGATATGGATGATTTACTGCGTGTAAAAGAGTATTTGGGCCTCGGTAATAGTTAACGGAAGCCCAAATGGTTGGGTATTAAGCCCAGGGCTTAAGACACCTAAACATTATGGTTTAAGTGTCACAAGGCCCAATTTTGGAAGCCCAATGGGATTTGGCCGAAAATGCATAAGTAAATGGGTATGGGAATTGTTTCCATAAGCTATCTTTCATAAGCTCATTTTTACACAAACACAATCCAATGTCAACCAAATAGTTTTGGGAGATCAAAGAGAGAAAAAGAGAGTTTTCAAGAGTGAAACACTTTCATCTTTCAAGAGGTTTAGATTGAAACCAAGTCTTGGGGATCTAGCACTAGCATCCTTGTATTCCCAAGATTCTTCCCTCTCATCTCAAGGTTCCATTGGTGTGGAGACTTAGAGGCCATATCCTTTGTGGCTCACAAGGAGGAGAAAGATCAAGGAGCAAAGATCAAAGATCAAAGAGGAGATCAAGAAAGAGGAAATCATCAAGAGAAGACCAAACACAAATTGGTTCATATAATTGCTTCAAGGGTAATTAGATCTTATCCTTTCTCTTGAATTTTCCATTCATGAAATCATATCAATGTTCATGGCTTAAGATACTTGGAAGAAGTTTTGTTTTTGATTTTAAACAACAACCACCATAAACTTCCGCTGCGATTAATTTGATTAAAAGCATGTTTAATATTCAAATGAACTTCTCAAAAATGTTTTGAAAATCCTTCACTCCCAACATTAGTGATTATTGACAAATTTTTTGCCTTGGCCAATGGCACTGAACCAAATTTGTGCTTGCATAATCTATTTTAAAAAAATATTGGAAATGCAAGAAAAAGTGAAAAAATAGGACATTAAATTTAATAAAACGTAAATTACAAAAAATTTACCTCGTTGCCTTGATTTTCGCCGATTCGAATGTTGTTCCTCGCTTATGCCAACGCATCTCTCCATTTCCCCAACTCTTTGTTCAAAATTTTCTACCTACTACCCAATGCCATTTCGGTATGAGCAGAACCTGATCTTTCACAAAATTCCCCATGAATATTTCTCCACATATGAGATAACTTCATCTCATTACCCGTGATCGGACAATGACCAACTTGGACCCAACACTCACACAACAACACATCTTCCATGGTTGTCCACGCCCCTCCGGCTTCGACAGAGGATACCATTTGTATTTGAACACAAATGAAATTTGGAAAGTGAAGAAAATTTGGGGTGGAAAGTGACTAATATTAGAATGAGAAGAAAATGTATGAAGATTTGGTGTGGAAATGGAAGAATATTGGTAGGTATTTAAATAAAATAAATTAAGATTTTTATTGACATTTAAAAAAAAAATTCGAACGTTGGATTGGAGGACAAAAAAGATCAGGCGCCCCAGACACTACACGTGGCATGTAGCCGTTGGCAGAAATCGGCTGACACCAGCTTGGTGTTAGCACATGGAAAAAAAAAAAATAACTCCTTGCGCTAACGCCAGGCTGACGTCAGCCGTGACATCACCTCGGCCCAGGCACGAGCTTGGGTTTGTTTTGCCTTTGGGCTCACCCGGTTTCATGGAACCCAGCTGCTACGTGGGCTTCTCCCTCCCGCTGAAAGCGCCTTGGCTTCTCCCTCCCGCTAGAACTGCTCTAAGTGATCTCGAATTTTCTCTAAGGGGCAAGGCTTAGCCGAACCATTATTGAAATGGCCCAATATGGAAAGGCATTGGTTGGGCTTGGAATTGTCATCAACAGTGTGAGTTGGTCCAATTGGTCTGTGTCAGTAATTATCATGAAAGAAAATGAGATAAACGAGTTTAATCTATCTTCACCAATTGACAAATTTTTTTAGTTCCATATAGATAAGTATTACAATATTCATCACCATGTGGATGAAAATCGAAATATGGATCGCATAACCCACACTTTATTTTCATGTAGTCTCATATTATTTGGGGCCGAAAAATTAATCTCCCATTAAGTTCTCTGCACGCTGCAACACAACAACAAAACATAGCAAAATCAATAAAATACTTTTTTTTTCATGAGAAACATGTATTAGTTAAAAACCAAGTTAATTTGGAGTTTCGATGATGACAAGAACATGCAATGGTTGGCATTCAAATTAGATTAAATTTTGATGCAAAACTAGTTGAGCACTGTGGGGTTTTTGATACGTACGTAGTGCAATTGGGGTTGGGGCTAATCTTGTAAGGATCATTGACTCCACACTTGGTGGGAAGCTCGTCTGCCAAGGTTTGATTAACTCCGGCCCCGGGGAAGCTAGAAGCATTCTATTTCAGGCAATTGCAAATGGTCCGGCGGTCAGCGGTGGTTTTGCCCAAGTCATTGAGGTTGCTAATTCCTCTGCAACAAGGTTCGGGGACAGCTCCGCAATTCTTCAAGTAGTCTAGGCATGGAACGAGGTTGCGGGACACTTGGTCACTTGTTATGGCATAGGCTATGAGCACACTCACCACCATGCACAAGGCCACAAACACAGCAAGCTTAATCAATGCATAGCTAGGCATAAATTAGGGCTGGCAATGGGTCGGGTCGTGTCGGGTTCGTGTCGTGTCGGGATTATATACGTGTCAAATTCGAGTCAACTCTTTATGACCCATTTAATAATCATGTCAGTTTCGGGTTGACCCATGTATTTCCCGTGTGGATTTCGGATCATATTGGGTTGACCCGCTAAGTGATAGCAAATAATAAAAAATAAAAAATTCTAAATTTTGATATTTAATCAAGTAATTACATTTTTAAAAAATATAAAATAGTTATTTCATTTTGCCTATCTTTATGTATAATGATTGAGAAAGAGAAAATAAAAAATAAAAAAAATGATGAAAATGAAGAAGAAACGAAGAAAATAATCATTGCATTTTGAACAACGCCATCAATTGTTTTTTTAGTGGGAGAAATCAAAGAGAGAAAATGAGATTGATGATGATGATATGAGAGCTTAACAGAAAAAAGAAAAAAAAAAAAAAAAAGTAGACATTAGTATATTTTTGTTTAGTTTTGTTGGTTGAACATGCGCTAAAATAGTTATGCATGTAATTTTTTGAATATAAATATCAAATAATACATGTGAAATTATAGTTCTTTGAAAAACAGCTTGTAAAGACATTATAAATATCAAATGTTGTAGCATATAATAACAAAGAAATCAGTAGCATGGTGGATAAGGTGCAAAAGGATGGAAGTGGCAGGGGTTCGAAACTCCTTGTGTGCACTGAAGCCTCAATTTTCTTTAATTTTTTCGCGGGTTGGAAGGTTTTACAAGGGTTGACAGGTATTTTAGTGGGTTGGCGGATTTATTTTTTCCCGGGTTGGTGGGTTGTACACAGGTTGACATGACCCATGACACGACCCGTTTAATAAACTGGTTAAACAAGTATTTTAGTAGGTTGGCGAGTTGACCCGAAACTCACCCATTTATAAACGGGTTAGTGGCGGGTTGACCGAAAATGACCCGTTTATTAATCATGCGGGTTCATATTGTGTTTTTTTCGTGCGGGTTTCGAGTCGTATATCGGGTTAGTAGGAAATTGCCACCCCTACCATAAATAATGACTTTGATGCTCAGAGACAAAAATGTGTATGGAATGGATCAGTAATATCACTTGATTAGTTTGGGGACTTGGGTGAGTAGTAAGGCAACATAGTCTGGTGATTTATATAGAGAAGAAATTGGGTGAATGGGAGGTCGACAAGACTTGTCATCGGATTATTGGATGAATATGTTGGTGTTGATGAGTAATTTCTGAGTGAAATTTTGTCACACTACCGCATAGTGTTACACTTCACTAGGTATGTTTTATTTATTGATATTATATTTATAAACTTGTTACCTATAGCTATAAATTAATTATTAATATTATGGTGAGTATAATTATCTTGGTAACATGGTAAAAGAAAACGTAACCATCTCTTAAACAAATGTGAATTCTGGTGGGAACAGAAAGTCCAAAACATGCGCGTAGGAGTTGGGGAGGGAGTCCGTGTTTTCAGATTACAGTTGAGTCTCTTAATTGCTGTTACTGTTAGGCACAAGTTGACCCTAAACCAAACATCAAATTTAAATTTGATGACTGATAATTTGATATCTTACACAGTTTTACATTTTATTTGATATGTCAAATTAAATTATTAAATTATTATATTTTAGTGTTGATTTATTTTTAATTAAAAAAAAGAATAAAAGAATAAAATATTAATTTGACATATTACTTTTGGAATGTCAAAAATAACATTTCAACCTCCAGCTCTCATTCCACATCAACTTTGACACATATGTTGGAGTGATGTGAAATATTATTTCTAGCCATTAAATGTCTATGTGGCACTTTTGACACATCGGTTGGAGATGTTCTAACACCGGAAAGAGGGAGGGAGATGGAGTTAAGTAAGCTAACTTTGTTGTTTTTTTTTCTTTGATTATTATGATTGAGGAAGAGGGATTTTAATTATAGCAAAAAAACAACATTACTCAAACATGAATATTATTAATTATACAAAAGATAAAGATTACGTAGACGGTATGGTAAATCGTAGTAGAATAACTAAACGATTCCCTCGTGAGGAATCCCTTGTGGATCACATAGCCACATTTTTATTTCCACTCTAATATTATCTGCGGCAGAAAATACGTCTCCCATATCAAGCTCACTTCACGCTGCAGCACCAAAAACACACACACACCACAAAATCAGTCAATTATATAATCTTCTGCATTTAATTATCAACAATCCACATTTAAAAAGTTAGGTTTTGAGATAATTTGAACCGTTGGATTTTGATCAAACCTACAAAAATTTAAAACTTTGATTTTTTTTTTTAATACGTACGTGGCGCAGTTGGTGGACGTGCTAATCTTGTAAGGAACATTAACTCCACACTTGCCGGGAAGGGATGCAGCATTGTTAGGGTTGACTCCGGGGATGCTGCTGGAAAGCTGTTTCAGGCAGTTGCAAGTGGCCTGGCGGTCAGCGGTGGTCTTGGCCAAGTTGTTGACGTTCCTAATGCCGTTGCAGCAAGCTGGAGGCACAGCTCCACCGTTTTTCACGTAGTTTATGCATGGTGCAAGGTTGCTGGTCACTTGCCCGCATGTTATGGCTTGAGCAATGGGCACGCTCACAACCATGCACAAGGCCACCACCAAAGCAAGCTTAGTCATTGCAGAGCAAGCCATCTCTCTCGACTATGATGATCGCAGAAAAAAAGTGTTTGAAATGGATTTGTAAGCACTTGATTTGAGGAACTTGAGAGTAGTGATAGTATGGCAGCACGGTCTTGTGTTTATATAGAGAGGAAATGAGGTGAATGGAAGGTAGAGTGACCACTTTGATGTAATACATGAATTATTGATGCCTACTTATTATAAGTAAATAGTGTAGGTGAATAAAAGATCCCACAGTTGTAACCTTTTACAACGAACGTGAAGTTGTGAACAAAAAAAGAAATTACACATGACCTAAAAATGTGTGTAGGAATTGGGAGGGAGTCGGTTAGTAGTTGGGGTCGATTTAATGCTTGGGGTATTATCTTCAAGTTTTAAGATTGCAGTTGAGTCCCTTAAAATGCTCTTAAGCACAAATTCAGCCTAATGACATAAATGATCCTCCACTAACCAACTACCACCTACATGAAAGAGAAGGCCAAAACAAATATTTAACACAAACCCTCTTAATTTTGAAAGGGCTATATATCTTCCTCTTTCAGGTTTTTTGTGTTTCAATTTTGTGACAAGCTCATGCCATACATCGAACCAAAAAAAATCTCCTGTTACGAACACACGACATATAAATTAAAATGTTGATTTTATGTTATTGTGTCATTTACAAAAATGTCACACTTGATTGAAATTGAAACATTGTTTCGCATGGATCATGACTATCCCAAAAGGGTAAAACCAGGGGATATTGTATATCATATTAACCTTGGATAATGTCTTCCCCCAGTTTGGCTGAAAAAAATATATACTTGGCAAGTTGGCACCTCAAACTTGTCTCTGTCCAAAATCGGGCTTGCTGGCAACTTGGTTAGGTGCACAATCGAGGTCGGGGTCCCATGATATTAATGAGCAATGGTGCATAGTGCATAACTGATTTGTTTCAATTAAATGTTTCTTGTTGACATGCGATGCGAGTACACCACAGTCCCTGCCATTCGTGTTTGTGGTCAGAAAAATCTATGTTTATGTTTTTTAAATCCGACCGATTTTTCAACTTTCCAGCTATTTGTTCATATAAAAATCAAAAAATTTCGTAAACAAACCTTAAAATTAATTCATTATACTATTAAAATATTTATTAAATTACTAAATTATCATAATATAAAATAATAGAAAGAATAATTGAATTGTGTAACAAAAATAATTTTAATAAGTACATCATATTTATCATATTCAACATTCTCGGTCTAAATACCCAAAAATGAATCTTGAACTCAAAGTAAGATGATATGAAATTTACCAGGCTTCTACAAAATCGCTCTCATCAATCATCTCCTCTCCTCTCTAGCAGCGATGAGGAATGATTTTTTCTTTAGCTAATTCTCCTTTTTACAACTAATATTCAATCTTGCAAGAAAGATGCCTACCTATCAAGGATGCTTGTTTCTATTATAAACTCATGGTATCAACGTGAAGGTTATATTAAGTCAGTGGCTATAAACACATGGTATAAACCCACGAAACTGAGAATTGGGGCCGAGTGCCTGCCCTTCGTTTATTACGGATCTGGCATATGCAGTGTAGTAATAGAAGCCGCACCACTGGGAACAACCATGTCAACCCCAAAGACTGGCTCAGAAGAAGTTGAGCATCACGCTGCGAGATATGCCATCAAAATGTTATTTGGTTCCTTTTTGGCGTTTATTTATTTTACCAAAAATGATAAAGGCATTTAGAAACCACCTGATTTCAGGAATATACAATATTTTAGAACTAGTGTTAACTTATCTTCTTTCTAGTGTTGATGGGTTAATAAATTCGATCCTCTAAGTTTCATAAAATCAACTAATTAGATCAAGCCCAGAACCTAGACATGATAACCATTAACATGTGACCTACAATCAGCACAAAACCAGGCAAAGCATTCCAAGCCAAACAGGACAGCAATCCTGTCATCCTCCACCCGAAGCTCCTGCGTATTCTTCCATAGCTGTTTGACGGAATCAACCTCAGCGACTTTGGTGGGTTAAGCCGCAAGTTTGGCAGCAAGGAGGGTTTGGTATTTGTGATAGTGTATTAGGGGTATTTTTGGTAATTAAATATAGTGTACTTAGTTAATTTTACATTTTGATTAAAATATTAGGATGCACTTAGATAACAGAGTGTACTCAATTAATTTTAAAATTCGTTTAGCAACACTCAAGTTTTATCCAAATATTACAATTCGTAATTGGTTAGAATATTATTTGAACACAGCAACTTTTAAAAAAAGAAATTTATTTTTGGTATTCATCATGACATTTCGTTTTATTTTGATTTAAGTTTCTTGACCGTTTGCTCAAAATATCATAAGTGTGACTTTGGGAGTGTTGACTATTATACAGCCATAACATTGGACTTTGGCGATAAACGAACGAGATTAAAGATGGTTCCAGAAAATGGAAAATAAACGAACGAGATTAAACACTGTTCAAGCAGATGGAAAATAAACGAACGATATAGATTGCCTGATGAAGATGGCAAGAGCCATCATCATATACAAGTACAACCACAACTGACTGATATCGGCGACATGCATGAAAATAAAAAGAGATTAAAACGACACAGCTAGCACTCATTCTTTATTCTTAACGTAGCCTCGCTACTACTACTATATTATCATCTCATATCATCCTTCCCCATGCTTCTCCATGTATCGACCTGATCATCACTTCACGCTGCAACGTATATAAAATCCAAATAAATAATATGTTAAGTGTGTTTAAATTTTTAACAATATAAAAACTGTCACATTATTTGATAGAACAAAATTTACCTAGCGCAGTTAGTGGAGGTGCTGATCTTGTAGGGAATGTTGGCGCCACACAAGGAAGGGAGGGCAGCAGCGTAGCCTGGGTTGATGCCTTTGACTTGGCCAGCAACTGTTTTCAAGCACTTGCAAGCATTTTGGCGATCAGCTGTAGTTGTGGCTGAGCTGACCAGTCTTTTGATACCGGGGCAGCAGCCCCCAGCAGGGGCACCGCCCTTCTGGAGATAGCCCAGGCACGGGGCAAGCCCAGCTTGGATCTGAGGACACGTAAGGGATGCCTCAGTGATCAAAGGTGCAGCCACCACCATGCACATGAAGAGAGCACAAATCACCTTAAGGCTAGCCATTGCAAATTGTTGTAGTGTTATCTTTCGCTTGGGTGCTTTGATCAATTGAATGTTGGTTCGTGATGTATGGGGGTGTAGAGTGTGGTGTTTATGTAGGGAAAAATTAGTAGTGGGAGGTTGTGCTTTTCTGTGTCCAGAATTAATGGCACTGTAGTGTCGACGACGGGTTTCAATGTCATCCTGAACGCATGCAGAAGATGATCGAGACTCGATGTGCATGCATGGCTATAAACGACAATCTCAGCTCATAGAAAGATGTGTTGGGTTATCAATATTTGTGAAAATTAAAAACCCATTAATTGTTCATGCAACATTTTCATATATTTGAAAAAAAAAAAAAAAAAAAGAGAAAAATTGCAAAGTCAACAAAGTGTGGAATTATTTAACAATCATCTTTTGAAGTTTTGTGGTTCTTTAACAAGAGAAAGAGATTGCAGGACTGTTAGAAAGATGTAACACATCACACACGCATGTATTCTGGAATTTGTAATAAAATACTGATATCAAAAATAAATTCAACACAACTAGAGTCTAGAGGTTACGTTTATGCGTGGTTCATCAACTACAGGCGCCCGGATTCAATTAACATGCAAGGATGGTCGCCCGGATTCAATTAACATGCAAGGATTATATTTTACATTTTTCATTCACTTTTACATGAATAATGCGTTATTTAATTAGTACCAATTACACCGTAGAAAACCAGTAATTGATTGTTTTTCCAAATTTAAACCTTCTAAACCGAACTTAACTTTACCAACAAAAGGACACAAAAAAAGAAAGAATAAAAAATGGGGACCAATTCATATTGCCCATGTTCTATGAGCTTGACCACGATCCTAAACAGGTGACCAACCTTGCCTGTGAGGCTATGAGTTTGACTCTTACGCCAATTACAGGCGACCATCCTTGCATGTTAATTGAATTTGGGCGCCTGTAATTGATGAACCACGCATAAACGTAACCTCTAGTTGTGTTGAATTGATTTTTGATATCAGTATTTTATTACAAATTCCAGAATACATGCATGTGTGATGTGTTACATCTTTCTAACATTCCTGCAATCTCATTCTCCTGTAATTGGGGCAAGAGTCAAACTCATAGCCCGATCTTCAAGAGGATGCAAAATTAGGAAAACAGTAGCTGTACCTTGTAGACTTTTTTTTTGGTCGGAACAAGTGTTCATTAGCACATACAAAAAAGCGTAATAAAACAAGAGCAAGTTTGAATAGTCATCGATCTCTCTGA
The DNA here is from genome assembly GCA_024362665.1 of Prunus padus. Taxonomy (NCBI): domain Eukaryota; kingdom Viridiplantae; phylum Streptophyta; class Magnoliopsida; order Rosales; family Rosaceae; genus Prunus; species Prunus padus. The sequence goes on from JANFAM010000019.1 coordinate 4,080,522, forward strand.
ATGACCATTACCAATAATATTTGCTATTATGGGTTAGTGTGCCACACCCACGCCCGCACCCATTGATGTGTAAGTGAGCCGACCACATTGACATTCTGCCGTGCCTTTTCTTTCCCACCGAAAGGCAACAAGCAGTAATGGGTTGTGGTACAGCGCTCCCACCAACACCATAGCTGCTGCCCTGCATTAAATAAGGACACCCTTCTTTTCAAACAAACCTTAATTTTACTTTTGTGTTGTACAAATGAAATCAAGTATTGTTTTTAATGCTTTCCCTGTTGAAAATGAAGGCAAAATTATATTAATCTGCATGTAGATGTTGTTGCACCATTGAAATAATTGTGATGCGCGTTTGTACTTTTTGTGTGCCTCCATGTTTGTTGCATCACTATCAAACTTGTTACAGTTTACTGTTTTGGCATGAGTGAGAACTGTGGTCAAGAAAACAAAGTGAGTTTCTTTTAGTTTCATGGGACAATCTAAAATGCGACCATACTTTTTCGAGCACTAGAAAAGGTCTTTAAAAAAATATATATTATCTTTAGAAGTTCAAACATTACTCCAAATAAATATAAAGAGTAGTGTTCTCTTGGTCACCTAGTGACCAAGGAATCCGTGGTCACTCACCTTTGGATTTAAACCAAATGCCCACTTATTTTTGCACTACTTTTAAGAAATTCTATTGGACCGTTGGATTTAAATCCAACGGTGGGTGACCACGGATCCTTGGTCACTAGGTGACACTAGTCATATTTTGGTTTTGGAAAGTGTCACTGAGGACAAGAAACACAATTACTTAGAGAGAAGGATGGAGTGGAGCCTCGACGCAGTGTCGTCGGCATCACAAGTAAAGAAAGAAAGATGGAGACGCGTCCACATATCCTGCATTTCCGACACGTCATATGTCTCTGTCTTTTGTTCTCTCCTTGTTTATGATTGATTTGGACGCCGGAACGGAAGGGATAGATGGGATAAGTGACTGACAAGTACACGGACCCTCTCGTGGAGAAAAACTTACCTGACTCCAATCAAATCGCGCCACTTGACCTCTCTCTCCCCATTTTTCAGAAACTTATCCAAGTGGCGCGATTTGATTGAAGGGGGATATGACTACAGTCCTATCCCCGTGTCAGGTAAGTTTTTCTCCCTCTCGTGAGGCGTCTATTATTTCTTTGAATGGTTGTGGGCCCACCTCATGTGTGGTTTGTGGTTGTGAATTCACCAATCAATTCAAATTCGACAAGGTTGCCTACCAATTTGCCACCGTTGATTTTGTTACATCTTTTTCACATCATTTAGGAGTCGTTTGCTATACAGGCTTGGCTTAGCCTGATTTGGACTAAATTTAGTATCATATTTGTTTCATCTAATCCTAGTCTTAGGTGAGATTGCTAAGGCCATCTCCAGCCATGGGCTACATCCCAAATATAGCCCTAAAATAATGCAAAACTCATCTCCAACCATGCGCTAAACAAAATTTTGGCTAAATTTAGAGGACACATTTACCATTTAAATTTCTCCAACTCATTCACATTTAGCCTATGCCAAATTTTTTGTGGGCCCCACGTACGTGCTTTTCATATTGCAAATTTAAATCCATCCATTTTTTTGCGCCTACGCTTCTCAAAATAATAAAATACGAAGGACCCTAAAATATAACCGCATTACTGGAGATGGAAAATTTTAATGACGCACTATTCTTTAAAAATTAATATTTTGGAGGCTAAATTTTTAGTACGCTACATTTACCATATAACCTGAGATGGCCTAATACCTGGCCCACCAAAACACCTCCTTATGAGGGGACTACTAAATCCACGTGAAAATGAAGAATTAAATATTTCTATACTCAATAATGCATAATATGCATATATTATATTGTAATAATAATAACATATATTATTATTATTATTATATACACACATTTATATATTATATTATAATATACTTTCATACACCTATACTATAATGTACACATATACACATATATTATATATATATATATATACATATATAATATATATAATATACATATACATATACATATATACATGTATATTATTATTATAATTTACCCATATACACATATACATATTAATATTATAATAATAGGATACGTGTATATATGTAATATATATTATATATTATAACACATATATATACATATATGTGTATATATATTATACCCATGTATGTATTATAATACACATATACACACGTATATACACATATACATTATACATGTATAATATATATAATATACATATATACATGTATATTATTATTATAACATACCCTTATATATATTATATATATATATATATATATATATATATATTATAATATACATATATTCATGTATATACACATATATGTTATATATATATATATTAAAAATTACATATATACACGTACATAATATATGTAATTATACATATATACATATATATATTTTTGAAAAATAAAAAATTATAGTCATAGTTCAAGATACACAAAACGCAGGATAAGTATTATCCAACTTGCACTGCTGCCAAGCCAAGCCAAGTCAATATAGTCACTAAACATACCCATATCAAGACAAATTCGTATAACAAACGGTTCTGGGTTTTTTATTTGTAAATTGAAACCATATTCAAGGCCATGAAGGGCCCAATCAAACTTTTGGATTTGTGCATCAAGTCGGCCTGTTATAGCTACCCAGTTGAAAGGCCCACTTAATTTCATTGAAGTTCAGGTTTCACTAACAAAATCTTGCAGAGTTGGGTCACTGCAAACTTCTGCCTAAGGAGGGCCCAATGCTGCATGTGGGGTGGTGGGGAATAGGGCCCTTGATAAGATTTTATTTTATTTTATTTTGTCAAAAGGCCCTTATAAGATGAATGAGACACAAGATTGACAAAAGAGTCAACAGGAAACCAAAACGGAATCAAATTCCTCCTAATTTGATGACTATCATCCCTTGATGCATTGTGCATTGTAGGACACATGCACGATTCACAAGGGAGAGAATTTTTCACACACATTATTATAATGTCATGAGAATTCGAACATAAAATTACTAATCAACAAGTTAAGATAATTTTCTACTAAGTAGACCCTGTGGGCATTTGCATTGTTAGCCCAAGCTCTATCCCAAAATCACAAAGACACTAGATATTGGTGTAGTTTGAAAACATCTTGGCCCATATCTTTAATAATCGAATTAATATTGAAGGCCCATATCTTTTAATTTTGGAGCTGCAAGGCAGTAAAAGTCTGTGCAAGTTGCAACCACCAGTTGGGTTGGGGGGATTGGACATGGCAACCATCAACTCATTCTCCACCATAAATTTCCCCGCAGACCCACAATCGCCATTCACATCGATTAATTCAGGCGACTGTCGCAATATTATTCTTCAATACTATATTCCTGCAATGCGTATTTGGGGACGTGGCAAATGCTAGCTCCAGCAAATACATGCAAAAAGGCCCTTCTTATATTGTTCATGAAGAGATTGGTAGATTACCACTGGCCAGAAAGTTTAAGCTGTCAATAACGGTGTCCGAAGGAAAGACTATAAAATCGGAATTGCAAAGATATCATGTTAGATTACCACTATCTCTAAAAGCTTAAGTCATGAGAAAATGATCCAACAATGTATATCAATCGTATAAAGATAAATTTGAACATCATGCCCCACCAAATTAGTGAATAAAATCTACATGCCCCACACATGAAATCCAGCCACGTTCTTCATTTAAGAGTTTTAGCCTGGAAATGAATGCTCATGAAGTCGAAGAAGCTAGAAACCCATTATTCATTTAAAACTATAACTATATGTATATAAGTGTACCCGAACCCGAACTTCTTCTCATTAACAGTTGAGACTAAAAGCAGTTGCTAGTTGAGACAAAAGTACTTGCTAAAGAAGCAGAACTAAGAGTGTATAGAGTCTGTGTGACAAATATGCCAGCTTGGGTGGTGAAGTCGAGGGTTGAATTTTTGGGGAGGGAATGGAACTTTGTGGATATAGGTACAATCGTTTTCCTTTCGACTTTGCATGGCCTTGTTCTTTTGGCGCCATTTCATTTCAACTGGACGGCATTTTGGTTGGCCGTGGCACTCTATTATGTCACAGGCCTAGGTGTCACTCTATCTTACCATAGGCAACTTTCCCACCGGAGTTTTAAGCTTCCCAAATGGCTTGAATATTTCTTTGCCTATTGCGGTGTATTGTCAGTTCAGGTCTGTAAATCAAATTCATCATCAATCATGTGACAAGTTTTAATTGTAACACTTTAATTTTTATAAATTTTTATCTCTGGTTTTGGTTTGCAGGGAAGTCCAATTGAATGGGCGAGCACACACAGGAACCACCACCAGTTTACTGACACGTGGGACGACCCTCATAGCCCCATAAAAGGATTGTGGTTTAGCCACATTGGTTGGCTCTTCGATTATCGTTCTCGATTTGGAAATGTATAGAACACAACACATTCTTTCTCTATCTCTCTCAACTCAACACACACCACACACCACGTAACATTTGTTTAACACCACCTAAATTGATTTTTGCAGTATGAAGGACGTCTAAAGAATGTTGATGATTTAAAAAGGCAGAAGTTCTATAGGTTTCTTCATGTCACATACCCGCTTCACTCACTAGCTTTTGGAGTTCTACTATATGCCCTAGGAGGAATGCCCTTTTTGGTTTGGGGATTGGTAAGAATTGCTCCTAATATTGTTTTCTTTGTTAGTGAAGTGCTAGCTTTGTTAGCTCTTTCTTGATTCTATGGGTGGTGGTGCATGTCCCTTTTTAGTTGGTGAAGCGATTTGTTTTACTAATTCCATTAACGAATGAGATCTCAGCCTGCTAATTAACTATGCGGAGGGCAAAAGAATAAAATTCTAGCTTTAGCCTTGAACCGACATTTGTTTATTTTCTTTGCAGGGTGTGAGGGCGGCATTATTTGCCCATGCTACTTTTGCACTAAATTCAATTTGCCATAGATGGGGCAAGAAAGTATGGGATACTGGTGATATGTCTAGAAACAACTGGTAATATTGTAGTTTTTATGCACTCAAATATTGTAGATGGGTGTGTATTTATGTATCTATATATATACATATATTAATTCTGTATTCAAATAATATTTTGTAATTGCATGTTTAGGGTATTTGGATTGCTCACACATGGAGAAGGTTGGCACAATAACCACCATGCTTTTCAATACTCAGCTCGGCATGGCTTCGAATGGTGGGAAGTTGATGTTACTTGGTATGTTATACGATTTCTTGAAATTGTTGGTTTGGCAACAGATGTGAAGCTTCCAAGTGAGACTCAGAAGAAACGAAAAGCTTTATCCAACAAACTCAACGAAGAAAAGATTGAACCACAAGTCAACAACACAAATCTTGAAACCGAAGTCAACAATGAATGACAGAAGCTCAAACTTAATTATGCTCCAAACATTTTACTGTTCTTTTTTAAGAAAGCTTCAATTCCTATGTGCTTTCATCTAATCATAAACAATACTATAAGTATAATATGGCAATCTGTAAAATGTGATAATGTAAACGATTCAATAGACGATGTCATTGTGTGACAAAATCCCTTTTGAATAAGGTATTCACAGAGTACAAAAGTAGTGTTATTAATGTTGATTGAATTCAGGCTAAAAACTTGATTGACCTAATTAGTTCATCAAGAGAAACAAGAATAACAGATCATGAAGGCCAATTTTAACTTGATTGCAATGGCTCACCTTCTGTTTAAGGATCATCGTCTGTTCCATCATCCCTTTATTATTTCTGGAAAATTTCTTATTTGTAGATAAAACTTGTCATTTCTACAATGTACATGTCAACCTGGACACATCATCATCTTCCTAACAAGACCCCTTAGTTGGACGGCCAGTCGGTCAACCAATCAATCTATATTATCTGTCCTTCATATCCATTCATGTGACCTCAACCCTCCAACAATCACTACACGTCAGTTTATTGTTTCTTACTCTCGTGATTCTTCTTACTTTTCTCAAACACCCCCACCCCCACCCTCCCTAAACAAACAAAAGATGATTAAACTAAATTATCATCTAAACTTTGTTTTTTTGGGTTGACATTTGCCATTAATAGTTATGTGCTTGTCGGTTTAGAGGAATGGAAAATTAAATCCCAAGTCAAAACTGAGAGAAATTATGCAAAAACAGAAAGAAGAGCACGAGTGAGTTGGAGAGTTGGGACCAGATCAAGGAAGGAGGGCCCAACATATAACAATTTGCATGTGTTTATGATAATGTTTTGATCAGATGGTGATTGGTCACTGGTCAGCGAGAGTTTGAATCAAAACCATTTAGTTTGGTTGTTCAATTGCAGGTCGGCTGATCAACGTGACAACCGCACCCAACCAAACTATTCATTTCAATGCTCGACTATTTCTCACTCTTCTATATATATAGGCTCTCTTTCACTCTCTCTCTCTCTCACTAACATTTAATAAGATAAATAAAACAATGGCTATGAAAACAATGAACATCCTGCAATTTCTCTTGCTTATACTCCAACTAAGTCTTCAAGCCACACATGGCATTGGCAGCTATGGTGGTGAATGGCAAACTGCCCATGCAACATTTTATGGTGGCAGTGATGCTTCTGGCACAATGGGTAAGCTAGAAGCTAAAATTATTAATACTGGTTTAATTAGTTTCATAATCCGAAACTAGCACTGCTACACTCACTAAATTTGTTCGTCATATGATCGTGACAGTTTTTTATTTATTCAAATTTCGGGTTATTATAATTTGGTGAGTGTAATATTTTGTAGGAGGTGCATGTGGTTACGGAAACTTGTACAGCCAAGGGTACGGAACTAGCACAGCAGCTCTAAGCACTACTCTGTTCAACAATGGTTTGAGCTGCGGGGCATGTTATCAATTAAGATGCAACCATGAGAGTGACCCCAAATGGTGCCTCCCTGGTGGCATCACTGTCACAGCCACCAACTTCTGTCCTCCTAATAATGCTTTGTGCAATGACAATGGTGGGTGGTGCAATCCTCCTCTTCAACACTTCGATCTGGCTGAGCCTGCTTTCTTGCACATTGCACAATATCGTGCCGGAATTGTCCCCGTACTCTTCAAAAGGTAACCTATCTTAGTTCCAATAATCATGGATAGTGATACACACGTTATGTTGTTAAGTTGTGAATCTTGAGATACAAATTTTCCTCTCATCAGATTAACAATTAGATTGACAGTCTGACAACATAACATACTAGATTAGATTGTCTAAGAAATAAAAATCCACCTCGTTAGCTTAATTAGCTGTAATTGCTTAGGGAGATATTTGTGTTGCTTACCTAGTTGTAATTTTCTTGTTTTAGGGTTCCATGTGTGAAGAAAGGAGGCATAAGGTTCACCATCAATGGTCACTCATACTTCAACTTGGTGTTGATAGCAAATGTTGGGGGTGCAGGGGATGTGAGAGCAGTATCAATCAAGGGGTCTAAGACAGGGTGGCTACCAATGTCAAGAAACTGGGGCCAAAATTGGCAGAGCAACTCCTACCTCAATGGCCAGAGCGTCTCCTTTAAAGTCACCACTAGCGATGGACTCACACTCACCAGCTCCAATGTCGTGCCTGCTGGTTGGAAATTTGGACAGACCTTTGAAGGTGGTCAATTTTAGATAATCTGTGGACAAGAATGACTTATTCATAGACTTATGTTCATAAATTATGCAAAAAACTGCTTTGCAGTTTGCATCTTTGATTTTGTAAAATAAAATTCTAATGTAAGTGAAATCAGTGATGTAAACGCAATTTTTGTACATGTACATGCATTCTCTCATTACTTCAAATCCCGGTGATAAAATTTGATTTTGGGCTAGATTTTAAAGGGAATAATAATTCAACCTCAATTTGAAAGATCTTTGCTCGTTTGTGTGGAAGAGGGCACCTTTCCTCCCGAAAGAACACTTCAATTAATTTAATTATGATCCCTGGAAATGAAGGAAACAAGTGCTCTACAGCATGGTTTCTTTCATCAAATTAACTCAACATATCAAACTTTACTTACAAGCATATTTCAAGAGACAACTCAAAGACACATCCTCTTCTCATTCGGTCCATCGCACTGCCAAAGCTTACATTGCAGGATGAACATCAAAAGACACTGCCTCTTACCTAACAAAAACCCACCACTGCACATCAATCATGCAAATGTATAGACTCAATAGTTTAGCAACGAGTATTTCACTCTTAAAACAATTTTTCCTTTCTCAACGCCAAGCTTTCCACCCGTAACCAACCAATGGCCTGGATGATCTTGCGGCCCCTTGCTCATCTCGGACATGTCCACAAACTTCACCAACTTGTTTCCCCCAACATTTTCTCTTGAACCTGAACTTGAGTCACCGGAGGACGTCGCTTTCTTTGACTTTTCTTTTGGGGTATGATCCCACAAGGATCTTCGTATAGTGCAACCTGGTAGCCTAGAATATAAAAGCTTCATGTACAAGACATTTCTTGATCCAAAATCCCACACTCCAAGCTGTGCTCCAGTGACTACGTTGACACCAGAGAGGTCAACTATGAAGGTCTCAGGGTTCTCAATAGGTGCAGTGCTCACATGAGAGAAGTTTTTCCATTTCACTGGCTCGAACCATCGGCTATCTTGCTCCTCAGGCCCTTGCCACTTGGGAGCACCAATTGCGACATGGGTGTCCCAGAATGGTAGAAGGATCTTTGGAAGAGATGCTAAGTGTTGAAGATGGATACAAAGTCGATTCTGCTTGCTTCCTTCTAGACATAACCGTATGCCTGTCACTGGCTTCCGTCCAACGGTTACCTGCGTGTTGCAAAATTTTGTTGAAAAGGATTAGATGAAATAACCTACGACGGTATGTAATTTGGACTATGTCATTAAATTACTAATCAAACTCAGAATGAGAGACCACGAAATTAACAAATGGGTCATCTAGTGAGGTATCATTCATCAATTTCTTAAGGGCTATTTAGACATCTCAAGGACATGACCATTGTGTTTTACATGAAGATTTAAGGAATTAAATTATAAGCATTTACGTTTATGTCATGTCAATTAAGTTGCTAAAAAAAAAATCCTTTCCTGTTCTTAGTGAAGAGAGATTGATTACTAGAAAAAGCCCTTACCTGTTCTTGGCTGACATAAAGTTTTTGCCCCATTATGCTGAATTGCAAGGATGGGCAAACAGGTTCTTTTCTTTGGGGGCCAAGATTCCTGTCATTTACAGGAGCCCATATTCGAGAAATTTGAAACTCTAGGAAATATGTCAGCTCTTCTATTGGAGGCTTATCTGCAAGAAGAATTTCAAAACAGTTAGCAGACTTACCTTATTGCTAATAATAGAACACATTACAGGGAAAAAAAAACTATAATCCATATATGACGAATTCAGTTGTCTTACATTCAAGATAAAGACCAATCGCTCGAGTAAGGTGTTCCTTTCCATTTACCCCTTCTAGGAGAGCTGTTATAGGAAAAAATGTCATCTCAATTACATCTGGAGAGGACCGGACGGTTCTTGCCCATCGGGTGTGGTTTTGCTCCAGATCATCACCTCCCCTTCTTCTGAAAATGACCGTTACATCCTGATCCAAGGTAATGGGAAATCACATATAGTAAGTATCACAACTTGGGAAAACGAAATTAAACGTTGAAAGAAGGAAAAAAAATGAATATAAATCATCAAGTGCAACAGAGATACTATACAAATGATAAATATTTGTTACATACTTCTTTCCCAGCAAGATATGGTGCAGTATTGGGCTGAGGGTATATCCCTTGACTGTTATATAAACCTAGATCAACACCCTGAAACATATAATAAAAAATTGATTATTAGCATTTACATTTCAAGTTAAAAAAGGAAGCTATATTAAATAATGAAAAGGAAAAGAAACAAAGCAGAACTAGCCTTATCATTGAATTTCATTTGACCTGAACTTCTATTGCTTTCTGTGTCTGAGAACCTCTGAGTTCCAATATCTTGGACATAGTTTTTTATCTCCATTGTTGACAAAGGAGATGACTTGTGTTGTTTGACATAAATTACATCTTTTCCACCAATTGTTACAGATGTTATGACATGGGTCCCAAAATTTTCAATAAAGCTGTCAAGAAAGAGTAGCCAACAATTAGGAAGCATTTAAAAGTATTTTATCACAATTTTTCCACTAAAGCTCTACATATTCATACCTTGCCAAAGATGTTGGATCCCAATTAGTCGGGACTGCCTGTTTCACATTTTCTTGTAACACTAGTGGGGTTTTGAAAAGCTGGACCTTAGCAAGTGGAATATAAAATCCATCCACAGAAAGTGTCTTCGTGGCTGCAGCATCAATGTGCTTTGAACCAGTGAAGCTAAATGCAAAGTTGAAACTCCCAAGAGGAAAGCCTCCAGATGCATTAGACTTTTGATTAAAATACTCAACCATCTGCAATCATTGGCCATGGGGAATATGTTAAATAACTTCATGCATTGACAGTATTATGATGTTCGTTCTCTACATTATGCTTTAAGCTAACGAATTCTTTTAAGAGTGGTTCTCCCTCTCTCTTTATACACACACAGATTTACAGGCGGCCACAGCCTCTTAAAAAATGCAATGGACCACAAATGTTCTTGATCATAATCACGAATGCCTCAATTGTAAGCATTATAAGGTCACACACTCGTTGAACTTGGCTAGGACTCTAAGACAGATACCAAGATCAATTAGGACAAGTATTCTGAAGCTTATACTGATGTGATTAAGATATCCTATTTAAGCATTGAAGTCCTAAAATATAACTAGAATTGGACATAGTCATCCGGTTACTTGGTGATTAAGTTGAATTCTAATAGGATTGTAATGGGAGAATCCTATTAGAATTACACCAACTAAAGCTCATTATAAAAAGGATAGGTCCCTGCCTCTGTCAAGCACCGAATCACAAAATTTCTATAGGATTCAGATAGAATGATATACAGAGCTTGTTAAAGAGGTAGAAGACTTGTCATCAATCTCCATGGCTTCCGCATCAGGTATGTGTGTTATGAGTATGTATTGGATTATGTTATATACTAACATCAATATCACCCAAACAATCAAAGATGCTACTCTTGTGCAAGGTTTATTTTCCTAATTAAACTTAGAATTTGATCCTGAGTTTGGCTGGCTAGCTCAAACAAGTACCTAACAAGCGGTGCTTGAACATTTTCAAAAAGAAGTAAAAAATGTTTTATCTATTATGGACGCAAGGTTATAAAACATGTCCATCACATATGAAACAAGGAAGAACACAAAACACAGAGGCGGAGGCATTTGGATGGAGCTGAATAATTTCCACTCCTTCAAATTAAATGGGTCCGAGAATTTTTTTTTTTTTAAACATACCTATGAAGTTTCAATAAGTTTGCTGCAACTCTTCATTGCTGATTATTAAATTTCATGACATATTTCTCAATGGACATCAATCTCATTAGTTCGACACTTATCCACTTTCACCAAAATCTCAGCATAGTAAGCTGTTTGCAATCTAAACTCAATTCACAAACTCCTACCCCCAAACCTTAATGCACCTACAACATGCAGACATCCACTAAACCCTCAAAGAAAATACAAGAACAAAAGTATACAACTGAACAACCATTAAACATAAGCTAATAAGCATACCTCATGGAAGCTGCAGACTCCAGAACTCTGACGCTCCATGGATTCCTGAGAGTGCTTGATGTCCCTGGAAACATTTGGCACAACTATATCATCATAAAGGCAGAGATCCTTGGTATGCTCCTCATCAAGCTCTAGTATCCTAGACCCTGCCACCCCCTTACAGTAGAGCAACCTTGTATCGAAGTTCACGTCGAAGCCTCTTCCTATTGCCTGTACGGAGTTCACAGCTGTATGCAAAGCTGCTGCATTTTCTCCCATTTCTCATCAGAATACTTTGGAACCCCTCACTTTTTCTATGATCAGAAGCAGCGATAGCTAGGAAAACTGACCCAAATCCAAAGCCCAGTTCCCTATTCGGGTTGTCGAGCTCAATTAGAAGAACCAAGCTGGAAACTTTCCCGGAAACCCACAAGCAATTGGATAATCATAACGTTTTCAGTATTGGGTTTTTGAAGATTTTTCTGTTCAACCATTTTCTCAAGGAAGCTCAAGACTGGTTCCTCAGCAGACTCTCTCTCTCTCTCTCTCTCTCTCTCTCTCTCTGTTCTTCGTTAAGTTGACTAAGAAAAATCCTTAAATTGATATATTTACGAAGCTCAAGCTCTATCTCCTCCCCTAGATCTCAAATCCATGGAAAAATTATCCAATCTTTCATTCTCTTTCTGTGTGTTTCTCTGAACAATTCTCTCTGTAAATTTCGCTCGCTACCATGTACTTTCTACCAGCTTGCGAGTTAACAACAAAGGGCATTGACTTCAAGTACATTTATGAGTGCATTTTCCTCGACCTTAACGTTGGCTTTGACACGTGCGTCTCTGATTTGATCAGACGGCTCTGAGAAAGTCGGCAAAACAGTCGTGTTAGACTTTGATTTGGTCAGTTGGGACAGAGACCTATGGGATTGGAGCTCAACTATCGGTTTCAACTCTTTTTTTCCCCTTTCCTCGGCGTCCTCCGCACGAAATTCTCTCCACGACTCAAAAATGTCGGATACAATCCAAACGAAAAAGTTGCCATTGCAAACTAAACTGATACTCAGAATTTTGGGTTATCTGAATTAGGCCACAATCTAGTTTTTTTTTTTTTTTTTTTTTTTTTTGCGCAAACAAAAACAAAAGATTTTGGCTTTGCAATGCGTGCACATCTAAAAAAGGCTAAGCTATTTGACACTTGCAAGCCTTCCCCTAGCCCAAAAAGAGAAAGGTCTACTTTGGGTTGGGTTCATTGGAAAAAGCTGCATTTGTTTCTTCCATATAAAGGAAATGATTTCAATCAAATAGATAAGTTCAAGACCTATCCAAATAGCTGACTTTACTGCCTACCTCAAGTGGCATGTATGTACAGAATTAAGAGATCTGGGATTTAAGATGACTCTTTGTTTTGTATTCAACAAATCTTACCCATAAAAGCAAACAAAAAGAGCCATGCACTGTGCAATGGGGAAACCTCAAATTACCCTTTTACTGGGGGAACCTTTGTCTATGGCCAGAAAAGTAAATTAGATAGTGACATCTGACACCACCGTTCAGACCAGACTAAGAGTAGATTGATATTGATCATGCATCATTGTTCTCATCAGTCTTTCAAGACCCCAACACACGCGCGCACACACAGACCAAGTGCAGGCAGAGCACCATTGGCTGCTAGGGCAGGCACATGAAGACATGAAGACCTGCCACTTGGTGTGACAAGGTCAACTTTTCAAGGGAAAACCCAAGTTCCAGCCCCAATATGCACGCATCAACGAGGATGATAGTTGAGTAATATATTACTAATGGCATTTTTTTATTGGTAAATTACAACATCTTTTACAATTTTGTTTTGTTTTGCTGACAAATTATCCATAAATGACGTACATACCAAGTCAATGGCTTCCATTATTTCATCTCAACATGGCTGAAGCCGAGCGTTTTTGGGACTCCCTTACAAATCATCTCATTCCTCAATCGCTCAACATCATCCCATCTCTCTGCTTCAGCATAGATGTTTGTTAACAAAACATAATCTACATCCCTTGGAGGCTCCAATTTGGCAAGCTGCTGGAAGCTTTGCTCTGCCAATTCTACGTTTCCATGTACCCTACAAGCACCCAACAAGGTTCTCCACAACAAAGAGCTTGGTCCCGAGGGGACAGCTTTGATCATTTGGAAAGCTTCTTCTAACAATCCGCATCTGCTAAGAAGATCAACCATGCAACCATAATGCTTATTATCAGGCACAATTTTGTATCCTTGAATCATCTTATTGAAATACCAGCGTCCTTCTTCCACCAAACCCTTATGGCTACAAGCAATTAGAATACCAATAAACGTTATCCGGTTAGGTGTAACTTCACCAAGCTGCCTTTCCATAGCTGCAAACAATTCCAACGCCTCATTGCAGTAACCATGGACGGCTAAACCCACAATCTGGCATTCCAGCAGCCAACAGGTTTCATTTTCAGCTAACCAAACAATTCCCAAGCTGAACTCAATTTCCCACATTTAGAATACATATCTACAAGGGCAACCCCCAAATACCCTCCAATCTTATGGTGTTGCACGTTCAAGGACTCATGAATCTTCCTCCCAATCTCCAATGCACCAGTTTCAGCACAGGCACCCAAGATAGATATAAGCGTTACTTCAGTAGCTTCCACCTCAGCAATTTGCATTTCACGGAAGAGCTTCAATGCTCCACCATAATCTCTAACCTGAACATAACCAGCAATCATCAAATTTCAAGATACCGCATTCCTCTCCGGCATCTCTCGGAAGACTATTTTTGCAGCCTCAGTGTTGCTGAACCTAACATGCCTTGCTAATTAAGTATTCCAGGAAACCACATTCTTCTCAGGCATTGACTGAAAGAGATAATCCGCGGATTCGAAATCGGCAACCTGATCATAAGCTGATAACATGATGTTCCAAGAAGAAACACTCCTCACACACAGTCATTTCGTCGAAAACACAGCGGGCAAGACCCACAAACCCACACTGAGAAAACACAAAAAGCAACGAATTCTGAACATACAAATCACGATCAAAGCCCAACTTCAAAACCGGCAATGAATTTCACTTCCCTTACGATAAATAACAAAACCACAAGCTTTCACCTCATCTTCTTCCATACGTTTCATCACTCTAGCACAAGCCTTGAGTGCAAAATTGTAGGTGGAGTGATCAGACCCAACATTTGTTTCCTGCATATGGTTGTTATTAACAGAAGAAGAAATGAGAGAAAACTAGAAAGAGTTACAGAGAATGTTACACGAAGAAGATGAAATATTTCTGATATTATTTCACACACTGTGTGCTAGACTTTACTGTTCTTTACAATTATATATCTTGTAAAACAAACTTAGAGGCTAAGCAAAACCTCTCTAACCGTTTACAAACCAACACGTGAATCCAGCTGTATAACAGCTGTAAACCAATTCGTTAACAACCAACTTAATTAATCTTGACATGCTAGCTTAACTGACTAGCTGCTGATTAGCCAAACATCCCCCCTTAGCGCAGCCAGGGAACCCAGTCAGAGATTGACACAATGCTTGGAGAATTTAGGACCATGAAGGCCTTTGGTAAAGACATCGCAACTCCGATCCTCTGTGGGAATATAAAGCACAAGGATATCACGACGTTGAACCCTTTCACGAATGAAGTGGAAATCATTATCAAGGTGTTTGATACGTGAGTGGAAAATAGGATTAGAGCTCAGGCAATAGCGGCATAAGTTGTCACAATGAATGATAGGTGGATCGTGAAGAAACTCATGCAAGTCACCAAAATTTGACGAAGCCAAACAACATCACCAGATGGCACAAGCCCGATACTCTCCTGCGGGAACTCGCGAGACGACACTCTGCTTCTTAGATTGCCATGAAACAGGATTATGGCCGAGGAACACAACATAACCGTGAGTAGAGCGGCGAGTGGATGGATCGCCAGCCCAATCAGACATCACTATAGGCTTGTAAACGCATAGGACCAGGAGAATGTAATACCATAATGCACAGTGCCTTGAATATATCGCAAAATGCGTTTCACTAAATGGAAGTGAGAATCGCTGGATTGGTCATGTCTTGACGCTGCATAAAGATAATGAAGCAAAGGCAAGATCAGTCGAGTAAACGTGAGATATTGCAATGCGCCAACAATGCTCCTATACAAGAATGGATCTTTCAATAACTCACCGTCTGTTGGAAGAACTTGAGTGTGCGGTTTGAAGGGGTTGAACAAGCCTTGCAACTCGCTCATACCCCTTAGCTAACAACTCCTTAGCATACTGTTGATTGACAAAGATAGCACCATCTCCACCATATGATATTTGGAGACCTAGGAAATATGTCAACAATCCCATATCCTTTAACTCAAACACGTGGCGAGATCATCAATAACCTCCTCAATTAAAACGTTAGTAGAACTCCTTGAGGATAATATCGCCCACATATAGTAAGAGCACAACAATATCTTTCCCGAAAAGATACTTAACAAATAAGCTAGGATCGGATCGAGAAGCCTTGAAGCCAATAGCAGGAAGATATCCAGCTGAACTTGGCATTCCAAGCCCTTGGAGCTTGTTTCAAACCATAGAGAGATTTTCTGCTTACACACAAACCGAGGATGCTCTGGATCTTCAAAACCCCGAGGTTGTTTCATGTATACTTCTTCATCTAGATCACCATGCAAAAAGGCATTTTTAATGTCTAATTGTCGAAGAGACCAACCATGCATTGCAGCAAGACTAAGAATGAGACGGACAAAGGGTATGTCGGACCACGGGACTAAAAGTCTCTCGAATAGTCAAAACCAAGCTCCCTGAAGCCTTGAGCAACCAATCGCGCCTTGTATCTAGAAACTCGACTCCATCGAATTTTCGCTTAATCTTAAATATCCATTTGCTCCCCACAATATTGGTATCACCGGTGGTGGAGGAACCAAAGTCCATGTGCCTTGCATGAGAAGAGCCTCAATCTCATCTTTCAGCACTCGTATCCATGCCGAGAAGAAGAGGCCACTTTATAGCTAGAAGGCTCATCTACCTCACAAATAGGCAGCGAGTAGTACTGTAACAATGATAAATCAAAAATCTCTTTTCTTGTGTATACCCGATTTGGACCTTGTGGTCATAGGATGAATATGACCAATGGGATGAGGTAGATGCGTATCTGGAAGGTGTAGCAGTAAGTAGATCTGGGAGGTAAAAGAACTTGCAATTGATCCTCGATCAACATAGGAAAAGATGTGGATCGTAAATGCTCGTGAGAGAAATGAGGCACACATGGAGAAATGTAGCCGTGCATGGGGAGATGCATTAGGATCGAGGAGGAGCACAAATAGGTCAGGTGGACTGAGTGTGTCTGCGAGCAATATCATGAGGAACAAAGATAGGAACTCAGTGAAAAGTCTAGATATAGAAGAAGCAAGAGTGTAATTCCTTACGAAGTTTAAAGGGATATATAGTCTCATCATGTACCACATTTGAGAAATAAGAACTTTACCACTTTGAAGATTGTAATGTAGAACACCCTTATACCCCATCATATATCCAAGGAAAACACACAGGTTGATCGAGGTTGTAGTTTATGCACAGCTTGTAGACCGCAACTAGGATACACAAATGTTCCAAAATCCTCAAATGCTTAATCTCTCGGATGATGATGAAACAACCTATAATATGGTGATTGATCTGCGAGCACGCGACTAGGCATGCGATTAATCAAATAAATTGCATGTGCCATAGCATGAAACCAAAAATGTTCAGAAGAGATGCTGCGCTAATAAGGTGATTGGCTGCCCCAACCACATGCCTGCTTTTCCTCTCCCTACCCCATTCTCTTTGAGGGGTATAGGGACAAGAGACCGTGTAAAATACCCTTAGACTCGCAAATAAGTTCGAAATTGATTGCTCATAAACTCACCACCCCCATCACTTTGCAAACACTTAACAAGCTGGCAGAGAATTGTGTTTGTACAAAGCAGTAAAACCTTTCGAAACATAGTGAAAACCTCGGACTTATTAAACATAGGAAACATCCAAGTAAAGCCGATGCATTCATCAATAAAGGTCACTACAAATCGATAACCATCCATAGATTTACAAGGAGAAGGACCCCATACATCACTATGGATCCGATGAAAAGGAATTGTTGCCTTAACATGAGTGGAAGGAAAAGACAAGGTATGCATTTTGCCACTCAAACAATACGGGCAAATCTGTGAGGAATCTACAACTAGAGGAACTTCAAATTCTAAGCATATGATGAATGACTTCATTAGTAGGATGGCCTAACCTACTATGCCACACTGAAGATTTTATTGTTTGGCCAACATAGGCTACTACTGGAGAAGAAGACTCTGAAGTCGCTTGATGTACCACCGTAAATGGGATATAATCCATTACGACTCTCAAGAAGTACCTTCTTGGTGGCCTTGTCCTGGATACGTAAAACCGTGACCGATCAAAAAGGATAGAACACGCATTATCCCGACACAGCTGATGCACAGATAAGAGATTAGCAAGAAGATGTGGGACATGAAACACATTTTTAAATGTAAATCGACGAGGCACTATGAAGGTGAGCATGGCCAATGTGCAATAGGCAAACCCGCCCATTGCCAAACCGTGACTTGGTCTGGGGTGTAGAGCAAGGAGTAACAGAGTCCAATTGAGACACATTCTCGCACCATATGATGACTTGCGCCACTATCAAAGAATCCAGACATGAGTCATTAGAGAATGGTGCTTGAGCCGTCGAGCAAGAAGAGAAGGTGACGGAGCAGAGCCTTGGTAAACATAATTGGATCTATGATAACAATCCAATGCCCCATGTCCACGTTTGCCACAGATTTGACATTCAATGACGGAAGAAGAACTCGAATTTGAGGTGAAGAATGCCTTTGATAGCAATTAGCTTAGCAGCGGTGACCTCACGCTTTGTGGCAAATCGACATTCGTGAACAACGCCAGCGAAGAAACCATGAGGAGAAGGTCTAGGGGCGTGAGAGCGCCACCTCGTGGAAAAGAGCGATTCCCGTGAGAAAGAACCTCCGCCGTATCGTGAACCCAGTAGGAGGACGAGAGGTCATATGATAACTGTGAGGGATAAGGCATGGGCACAAGATGAGGAGTAGGTAGAATACCAAATAGTGTAGTAGAATTAGGTATCGGTGAGGTATGACTCATCATAGCAACCATATTAGTGGTGATAGAAGCAACACGAGCCTCACAGCCTTGTCTCGCAGCCTAACAATTGTGTGCGAAAGTCCTTGAAGGATATAGATGTCTCACGAGCAACAAGGACATTGATCATGTCGTAATCCGAGGGTAAGCCATCGAGGCGTAAATCATGAGATCATCATCGACACCAAAACACCAAGAATTGCTAGTTGATCTTTGATGTGTTTGAGGCGAAGGAGAAACTTGTCGATCGAATCGCTACCTTTATGAGTCGTTTGCAACTCGCTTTGAGATGATTCACACGAGCTCTAGAGATAGTGGCATAGCGATCCGTAGGTGAGCCAAGCATCACGAGAAGTCTTACCAATAATATACTCAATAGCGTCATCGGAAAGTGTCGCGATTAAGAAACCGAGAAGAGCCTTGTCTACTTTGAGCCACTCCTTATAGGCCGCAGAATGGCGGAAGTAACCCCTTCTTCGTCAAGAATCGTGCATACTTCGGTGGAGCGACAAGCTTATCCATCAAAATAGCCAAACATGATCATGACCTTCGAGAATCGACGCGACCGAATCGCCACTTCAAGAAGTTGTCATCCCGGGAGACGCAGCGTGACCATACCGAGAAGACCTGCCAACTTTCGTGAGAAGAAATTGCCATCGATGAAGATAGAAAGCAACAGAGAAGAAATCGAGAAGAAATCGAGAAGAAATCGAGAAGAAATCGAAGATCTGAATAAAAACGAAGAGTCGAGGAGAAATTCAAGAAGGAATTGAGAATGAGAAGAAATCGATTGAGAAATCGATTGAGAAATCGAGAAGAAGAAACGAGATCAGAAACGAGACCAGAAACGAACAGAGGAAGCAAAAGAACGCAGGAGCGTTCTGGCTCTTGATACCATATTAACAGAAGAAGAAATGAGAGAAAACTAGAAAGAGTTACAGAGAATGTTACACGAAGAAGATGAAATATTTCTGATATTATTTCACACACTGTGTGCTAGACTTTACTGTTCTTTACAATTATATATCTTGTAAAACAAACTTAGAGGCTAAGCAAAACCTCTCTAACCGTTTACAAACCAACACGTGAATCCAGCTGTATAACAGCTGTAAACCAATTCGTTAACAACCAACTTAATTAATCTTGACATGCTAGCTTAACTGACTAGCTGCTGATTAGCCAAACAGTTGTAAATATGTATAGCTTTGATGGGGAAGATGCTGTTGGTGTAAGCTCTGATCATGGTGTTGCAGATGGAAGGATCGTCCATGGCGGTCTCTTCGAACAGGGCTTGAGCGTGCACGAGGCAGCCCAGCGGTGACAGTGATGCGAAAGCAATGAGCTTTGTGACGATGGACGTGTGGGTGAAGAAGAGACCTGATTTCGTGAGGAAACCTTGGGCTGCTTCGACTTGTTTGAAGCTGAAGAAGCTTGGAAAGTATGTAGGAAATGGCAAGAGTCGCACTCAACATCTTCCATTCCGAAAGCTCTAAACTTGATGGCTCAATTTTGGATCATCAATATAAATTGGATTGAAATTAGGTACTCAAAACGACGACGCATGGTTTTAAGTTCTGTTATGACCATTTTACCCATTATTGAAAGGGCTGTGCCTGTGATGTGATCTGTTAGTTTTTTCCATTATTGAAAGGGCCCTTGACAGGGCTGTGATCTGTTAGTTTTTTCTTGTTTCGTCTTGGTTTCGGCTTCCTTGTAACAAAAAAAAAATCTTGATCAGAATTCAGAAGCAAAGCAAAGACAAAATACTTTGGCTGGATTCAGATACTTCATCACCTAGAAATCCAAATACTGAAAATGATTTTGCTAAAAAAAGGAAGGTTCCATTGATAAGAACAGAAAATTGTCCAAAACCATGTATCTCTCCTTTACAATAAGGTCACCTACTACACAATGAGAACCATCGTCAATTTATCTCTTTATTTTCTTGATGAGTTACCCCATCAACACCATTTTCTTTTCACCATTTTCTCATCCTTTGCATATCACCATCATCTTTTAAGGTAATCAATCATAAATTCGCTAAAAATTGTATCTACTATCGCAAGACTGTTCCGTCAGTTGGAACAAAAAGATGGTTTCCAAAAAAATTTGACTGCTCATTGTGAGTTCCTGGTCCTCTTAGCATTGAACAGTTGCCTAAGGAAAGCAAACTTCCCTCTTGTCCGAACAGATAATTCACTAATGGTACCATTACTTGCTGCTGCTTCGTTGGTGTCAGTATCTGGTATAGGCGGTGAGGGCGGTGAGAGTTTGAAGAGGAATGAATTGAGCATGCGGATGATCTGGCTGAAGGTAGGCCTTAAATTAGGGTCTTCAACCCAACATGACTGGATGATAAATGCAAGATCAGGGGATATGTCCTCCGGAAGTCGAGGCCTCTCTTGCTGCATTCTCAGATGACAACAATATAAGAGTAAGCAACATAAATAGAGCTATTGTTTCTTATATCAAACTGCACATAATAGCCAAATGTATTAACAGCAATAACAGATTTAGTTGTTGCACCTTGAAAGCAGCAGCATAAGCAGCCTGCAAATTGGACATGCCTTCAAAGGGCATACGGTTGGTCAATAATTCCCATAAGACAATCCCAAAGCTATATACATCAACCTTGTTATTGTAATGCTTCTTCTCTCCCTGACGTAATGTCACAGTGCTATACAGCTGCAAATGATAATAGTTGGTCAAAGGGAACTAACAATTGTGCAGGAATAGTAGGATACGTTATAAGCAGATCAATATAACTTTCAAACATATTCAAAAACAAAAACCAACCAAAGTAACCCAAATTAGTGCATAAGGCTTCAAGATTGGCACCCAATTAGTGTTTTAACATTACTTAGGGTTTACAGTAACCCCCTCATACATCATCTCCAATTCTATGTATCACAGATACAGAACTGAACTCACACTATATTCATTCAAAAGCCAGAAAGAGAGTAATAGCTTGTCGTTCTGCAGTCAACTCAAATAACCATGCAACTTTTCCAAAAGAAAAAGATGTACTACTTCCAATTTCAAGAACATCAAAAGACCCCAGATACCTGAAAGACTGAAAATAATTAAACATGTTGACAAACCTCAGGAGCCATCCAACGGTACGTCCCAGTTTCTGCCGTCATCATCTCTGTCACGCTTTCTTCTCTTGCAAGACCAAAATCCGCAAGCTTTACATGTTTCTGATTTGCTGTAAGCAACAAATTGTCTGCAATAGACATTGCATATGTATTGTTAAAGAGCGAAACCTAAGGGTAAAGATAAAATTAAAAAAACACCACCACAGGCCACAGGCCCCAACTGAAAAGTAAAGGGACAAACGCGTAAGACTAAAAGTACAGCCTTGTTTTGCAAGTGAAGCTGCCTTCTTTTACCATTTCTTATTTCAAAATGTTGGCCTATGATAGTATAAACTGATCATATGAAAGCAATCTTCTGAACTAAATGCAGAGTCTAACAGAAAGAATAATCCACTTGGAGAGAACTATAAGCCATGTCTGCAGCCAACTGGATAAGCACAATTTAGAAAGAAAAGAATACAACATACAAATGACAGCAAACAAGGGAAACTTCTGGCTAAAGCACTGCTGCAATTTCCACTAATTATTTAACAGAACATTGAACAGAGATACACAATTGGAGTACAATATTTCCTTTATAAGTATTGGATTTTTCATCAAATTTTAATTTTGAAAAAAAAAAATTTGTCCATAAAGTCATTAAGCATTAACAAGTGCTTTGTTCTATTGTCATTATCCACAGTACCAAATACAGTAATTAAGCACAGCTCAAAATGGTACCAGGTTTCAGATCTCTATGGATAATCCCATTGGCATGTAAACATTCCATTGCATAAGCGATGTCAAGGGCAAATTTAATGGCCGCATGGAGTTCTAATGGATTTGGACGAATACTCATCAGGTACTTCCGGAGTGACATCCCAGGTAATAGCTCAGTAACTATCACCATTAGTGGATCCTTACAAGCTCCAATAAACTGCAGAGAACCAAAAAAATGTACAAAATCCAGTAAAATTATTAACATGAAAGCCAAAGGCCTGCAACAGTTTTTTTTTTTTTTTGTTGGAAGCCTGCAACAGTTCAAGCAGAGCAGGCATGAATACATTATAAAACTCCCATTTTACATGTCTTACATATAAAGAACTAGAGAGTGCATGTTTAATAACAGCACTTACCTTGACAAGATTTTCATGTTTTACCCGAGACATCATATTAACTTCACGGGCAAAACGACTCTCAAGTGCAGCTCTTTCCTCAGAAGTACTCCCACGATGGAGGACTTTGATAGCAACAATTCGATCACGGTACCTGGAAAATCATTAGACTAGACGTACATAAATAGTACACAGGACACTCGACAACAGACAAACTACTCATAAACACTCCGTGCAATAACAAAGTAGTACAGTTCATGTAATGGCAACCAACTAGTAACTCCCTCTAGTTCACAAACAAAAAACAACTTATCAGCTAATAATAAAGATTCCTCCTATTCATACAAGTACAGAGTTTAAATGTGTTCCTCCAGAACCGTACAAACATATCCTGACCAGAACAAATATTACATGAAACTAATCACACCAAGCAAGCAAAGAGCAACTAAGTTGAGCATAAATAGTTGACTGAAAAGGAATTGAGACTGACCTTCCTTCATAAACTTTCCCATGTGCTCCTTCGCCGATTTTCGACCCGATAAACAACAACTTCGGGTCAACCAGCAAGTTCTCATCGATCGTCAGCTGCTGCGGGACCAATATCGGTTCAACCTCCACCGACCTTCGCAAAACCGTTTGCTCATGCTCCCTCTCTCCTCTTCCTCCGTTGTTCACGCTGCAATTCATGCTGCAAGCCTGCAACCCTCAAATGATACCCGAATTCCTCATTTCAACCCTTCCTTTCCACGATGCTTAATCACACAATTGACATTATCCCAATACGATACTCCGTCTCTTCATCAAGCTTCACTGAACATTTGCTTCAATTTCCATAGCATCCCTCAAACCACCATCACAGCAAAACCCAATTCCTATAAAGACTGAAGCTTTCTTATCCAGACTAAACATTCAGAGAAGATTCTTCTACTTCCACCAGCACTACTTCACGAATTTATATTATAAAAGGAAAGAAAAAAGTAAAATTGTTGGAAAGAAAAGGAGTCAATTTTCTGACCGATGGCAAGCCTTTGCTTTTTGTTTCCGAATATAAATTGCGAAAAGGAACTCTCTTGTCAAACTTGTATGAACAACTTTGCTTGAGCTGGAAGCCTCGTTGGCTTATAAAAGGAAATTTCAGCAAAGAAAACCAGATAAACACCAACACAAAAGCAACTTACAGTCGACGCTAAATTTTCCCGAGAAAATTCGTCCGAGAAAAGAAATTTAATAATAATGAATAACAATAAAGCTAGAATCGCTGCCTTTAACGTCTAATTAAGCTCGGAGCTTCTTTTTCTTTTTCTTTTTAAACTTCTACATAAAAAAGGAAACCTAACCCTAGAAAGCACGAGCCTCTCTCTCTGTGCCTCTAAGCTCGCTTTCTTTCTCTCTCTAGAAATCGCGCTTTTTCTCTCTCTACCCACTGAAGAGAAAACAGAGGCGCTCCGATGAAAGATAAAATTCCGAGTTTCTGTTCCGACGGAGGGTTTAAAGTTTAAAAGTTGAGAGCAATTTTTTTTTGGTAAAGCAGAAAGTGATGTGGCCAATGGTGAAGCGCCACGTAGAGAGCACATAAACAAAGGCTTGCTCGTTGCGGTCGTGGCATCAGCGGATTTGGACGATTGGTCGAGAGGATGCTTAGATGGAGAAGTCGTATAGCGACAAAACGTATTCGGCTCGGCTAGGTTTTGGCTTTGGCTTGAAAGCCGGTCAGCTTTTTCTGCCTTGTGCTCATTGAATTTTTTAATTTCGTTATAATTATTAAATTAATTAATGAGAGAGACAATTTTGATTTATTTTATTTTATTATCAAGTCAGTGTATCTGATGTGGATGTTGAATTTCTCCAAATTTGCATGAACTCATAAGTAGGGATGGCAACGGGCCGGATAAGGCAAATATCATTTCTATCCTCGTTCTTCATCTTGTCCCCGCTCTCGTCCTCATTTTTATTCCTGATTTTTTATTTTCTGGGGATTAAATCCCAAATTCAGCCTGAAATATCCAAATATTTTATATGAAAAAATTAAAGTATCCATATTACACTTTAATTTCATTTTAAACTATCATTCAACTCAATTTAAAACAATTGAAGTATAAAATTTCACTCAACTACTCAAAATCATATCAATTCAATTTGACAAAACTAATACAATCATATAGTAATAAAAATTCAAAAGCTTCACCATCCAACAAAGTTTATAATTCAACTCATTCATCATAAGAAGAGAAACAACAAACTACACATTCATAAAATGAAATCTCATAATTGCAATGAACTCATGTGCTTCTTCATTCATAGCTTTAATAAAAAAAGGCTTAATATCACAAAAGGTCCTTAAGGTTTACGAAACTATCGATTGCATCCTTAATATTTTTTTGTCATTCCCGGTCCTCGAGGTTAATATGCGTGATCACAAATGGTCCCCGCCGTTAGGTTCCGTAAAAACTCCGTTAGTTCTTTGACGTGGCATATATATATATATATCACAAAACATCCCTAAGGTTCACACCAGCGGATCCAGGATTCTCTCGGTCCAAGGGGTCAGGTAAGTGTCAAAAAAATTATGAAAAAAATAACACTAAAAACATAAAGATAGTACATTAATTCAAATCTCCCAAAATTAGAATACAAGTACGACACGTATACGTAAATTAAAATAATATATTTATTAACTTTTATAAATTATTATTGTACTAAGATATTAGTTAAATATATCACGAGTATAGACTAAAAGGTTAAAAGGGTTTTATTAATAAATATTTGGGCCAGACTTTTTGAAAAACCTACAAGTTGTTAATAAAACACGCCCAGACTGACTTATTGATGGCCCAAACTATTTTTTTAAAACCTACAAGTACTGAAACGGTGAGTTTCAACTAAAATAAGGCCAAATCACCAAAGATCATCCTCACAACATCATCTTCACCGACATCGCCTTCACCAACATCATCTTCACAACATCATCTTCTTCGATGCCTCCTGCAACCCCAAAAAATTCAAGTCATGGTGCTGCCAAAGCAGAGCAGATGCATCTAGAAGAAGTTTATAGAGCAACAGCAAGGCAAGCCCACAGGGACTTTCATCGAGCACCTTATGTGCAGACAAGGGGTCGCTCGGTGGAGCCTGCGGCCTAATTTCCGGCATCCCAAGGGGTCGTGTGACCCCTCTTGTCCCAACGTGCGTCCGCCACTGGTTCACACACCTATCACAAATGGTCCATGCGAAATTTTTTTTTTTCATTTAAAATTCATAAAATTTTAGTTTTCTTTTTAAAATTATTTAAAAATATATTTTATATTTTAAATACACATGACACTATATTTTTGAAGACGTGGGCTCCACATATATGCCACATCAACAAATTAATTAATTTTTAAAAAAATAATTTAAAATTTAAAAATGAAAAAAACCATTTATAGAAGGATTTAACCTTGATAACCATTTATGAACCCTAAATCCTTGGTTTTTTCATTTTTAAATTATTTTTAAAATCTCCATTAGTTTGTTGATGTGGCATATATGTGGAGCCCACATCTCCAATAATATAGTGTCACATGTATTTAAAATACAATATATATTTTTAAAATAATTTAAAATTCATAAAATTTAAAAATGAGAACCAAAATTTTATGAATTTTAAATGAAAAAATAAAAAAAATTTCGCAGGGACCATTTGTGATAGGTGCATGAACCTCAGGGATGTTTTGTGATATATATATGCGCCACGTCAGCAAACTAACAGAGTTTTTAACGGAACCTAACGGCAGAGACCATTCGTGATCACACATACTAACCTCGAGGACCACGAATGACACAAAAAAACGTTAAGGATGCAATCTGATAGTTTCGTAAACCTTAGGGACCTTTTGTGATATTAAGCCATAAAAAAACAAAGACATGTTCTCTATTTCAATAATAAACTCTTGACAAAAAAAAAAACATAAGATAAAGTGATGTAGGGTGAAATATGGGTAAATTATGTTGTGAAAAATTAATTAAAATAAAGTGACTCAAAGTTGGAATGAAATCGTGCAAGAGAGAAAAATTACAATTAAATGTCAATTATGGCGCTAGAAAAAGAAGGAATGCCATTTCTGGTGGATTTCAGTTGCTGATGGATTTTTGATAGGACCGGCCCTGAATTCATCGGAACCTGAGACCAACCCTGTGGTTTTTTCGACATCCAACCGATGTCGGGCCCACAACCTAAAGAAAAACCCTTTCTCTTCCCGAAACAAAGGGAAAATGGGCCAAGACTTCTGCCGAAATTTCGGCAGAATCTCCCTTGAAAAATGGACTTTACCAAATTAATTACACCTGCAAAACCAAATTTATAGTAACACCAAACTTCAGCATGCATAAAATAATTCTCACACACATTTCAAATGGCCTCCAGCCTCAAGCTTCCATCCTTTAAAACAATAAACTGAGAAGTACCAAACAGAGCTCAAACAGTTTATGTTATGGCTGCACCTAGGTTATCCTAAGCTGCCTACGTACCCTATGTGAGGGATAAAGCCACACGTAGCTTTTTTTTATCAAGAATCGCAAGTAACAGTACATGGCTATAAAAAGTAACACCAACCATTTACATTTAGATTCATTTACCAATTTTCAGGAACATAACTGAGTCATTTAATTCTCATTATGGAACCATAAATTGAACTCCCAAAACATAATTACTCAAACATAAAACAACCTCAAAGTTAATAAACGACAAATTATACAATTAACCCAAAGGTAATTGAAGGGTTAAAGTGAAACCGAAACACACACTCTTAGATAACATATCGACTTTTAAATAAGATATCTCAAACCCCGATAATATATATACATATATATAGGTATAAATGTATAGGCAAAACCACTCCACCCAAACTTGTACCAGGGAAGCAATCCATCCGGGGATTGCTGGGCTAGACCACGGGAGGGCATCGCATCATCCCGTGACTAGGGTTGAGTCGCCCAACCGGGGGACTGATGCGCAGTAGCACACACGCCGGTATCGCATCGTACGTGTGGCCAATCATAAGTCCTACGTTCGCAGACTGCCAGGCAAGGGCCTTCGGTAACACCCCGTCAAGGGTGCCCGAGACATAACCAAGTATCCATCAATTCCCTCATTTCCAAGTATCCGAAGCAAGGGAGGTACATATCATGGTGGACACCATGTACCAGGGAAAACAATCCAATCATGGGATTGTTTGGCTAGACCACGGGACGACATCGCATCATCCCGTGACTAGGGTTGAGCCGTCCAACTGGGGGACTACTGCTCAGGAGCACACACGCCGGCAACGCATCGCACGTGCGGCCCAAACTCAAGTCCAACACGCATAGATTGCCCGCCAAGGCCTTCGGCACACCCGATCAAAGGTGCCCGGACCTCTGCTACACGCCGGAAATTCCAACGCCACGTGTAACAAAGTAACAATATACAAATGTGTTCCACACGCCGGAAATCTACAACGCCACGTGTGTACACAGTATCAGGGATGGTACAGAGGGTGGTGTTAATAGAACTTCAACATATCATATATTCACATACATTTACTTATATATGTATATATATATATATATATATAATGCAAATACAAATATGCTCACGACCACACCATTAACACCCCCACACGCCGGCATCCTTCATTGGCCTGTGTGAGTAGAGTAACTCTGAAATCCTCATTCAAACCCATATATACATACATGATTATATCTAAATATAAATATGTAAAACAAAAATATAACCCACCCTTATTTAAATTAATTTCCAAACCAGTCGGGTTAACAATATAAATATTCATATAACACCGTCTATACCACATTTCACAAGACCGATAAAAATATTCAAATACTTAATAAATATAATAATAGTAGTAATAGTAATGATAATAATAATACCAACAATAGAAAACTCCAACTCCAACTGCTCAAATAATAACATGTAATATTAATAATAATCATCATCATCCAAAAACCACAACATACCATAATCCACAATTCAAATTCCAAGCATTTAACAATATGAAATAAATACTCAATATCCCCCCTTAAACAATAAAATCTCAACCTTGCATAATTAACCACTATTAAACATATACGAACCATAAATGAAGCAATAAAGACTTAAATTTACTAATGTAACAATTAATAATCACAAATAAGCAATACTATAGTCTCAGTATTAAAACATACTAACAAACATTTCACAAACCCTAGGGCCAATCTAGTGCTTTATGAAAGATGGAACGACCTCGGAAAACTCACGGTCAACCGAATGGTCAAACTTCCCATTTTGGTCAACCGGGCCGGCGGGGCCCACGACCTCAAATTTCGATCCAAACATTCCTAAAGTCCAACAAAGTCAACTAATCACATCCCGAAGGTTTCGTCTCGATCGAGCAGTCGGATTTCTCGTGATCGCAAGATCGGATAGTTTCCGTTAACCTAAACTTTAAGTCAATGATCCGGAGCATCCGTGGCTCTGATCCACGATTTGTGAATTCCTACACGATCTTAGAGGTATGAGGATTAATATATTTGAAATTGGAACCGATACCCGGATATCGCCTATTAGGCGAAAATCCATTCGACTGTCATATGATATCCAATTTCAAATCTGAGCGTACCGTAGCTCTCGGGACGACGTATGGATCATTTAGGGACTGAAATGGGCCTCCACAAGTAGGCCCACGAGCTGCCACACATGCTAGCAGTGCTTTGGGTGTCTTAAGCAATTTTTCGACGACTAACAACCTCCAAATCTCCGGACAAACTTGATACCAAAATGACAAGCACAAGGAGTAGAGCAACTTACCCCACTAGGTCGATGGCCAATTTGGCCGGAAAGCACTTCAAATTGCCTGAAATACGATCGGAAACCTAGAAAAATTTCTAGGTTTCAATTCGTGATATCAAGGTGGAATCGGGCCTGATCTTCAAGGGGATATGAAGTAGATGGGGTGGGGAGTGTTTTGGGTGAGTTTGGAGGGTGGCCGGAAATACCACCGAAACCCACGATTTTGCGGAACAGTTTTTGGGTTCGGGTTTTGTTCGATTTTCTGGGCAAAGCACGAGGATTCGAGGCTTGATAACTGTATAGGATTTTAGAGGAGAGAGAGCTGAGAAATTTAAGTGCCAGATCGGAGCTGGGCGTGGCCGAAAACGCTGTCGGAGCACGCTGGTGCAAAACCAGAGAGAGGGTTTCCGGGAAAGAGGAGAGAGAAGAAGGGTGGTCCGTACGGGCCATCTGATTGGGTATGGGGTTTTAAAACAATTTCCCAAATGACCAATATACCCTTTTGAAGTTCTAGAACTCGGATGCGAACGTGCCGCATGTCTATGAACTCATTTCGACGAGCCGGACGCAATAGCGCAACTCGTTTGGCCAAATTCTTTCCTGAAATTAAATTGACCTTTTTGCCCCCCTTAATTATTAAATAATATTTCAAATTTCAAATTTTCATTAATTAATTCAGATTAATTTAATTATTTTTATTTATTACATTTTAAATTTTAATTTCCCTTGTTTTAATTTCTTTACTTCATTTTTTGGGGTCGAGATGTTACAATTTTAGTTTATCTTTTCGAGTTTAGACGTTTGTCGATCCGTAAACGCGTGTTTCTATGCTACATCAAGTGGTATCATAGCGGGTCATCATTCAAAGCAAGGATTTGCCTTCTCAATGATGAGCGGCGAAGGGAGGTACGTAAACCTCATCGACAATGATCGTGGGGAAATATCAAATATTGAAGGGGAATGTGCTTGTGGATTTGTTCCATGCTTTATGGGAAGTGACTGCATAGAAGGGTTTCTCGAATGAGTTGCAGATGTAGAGGAAATATTTGATACAATAGCGATTTCAGAAGAGAAGATGGTGAAAATTGTTGTGTCATGTTTAAGAGGCGATGTCGCTTCTTGGTGGGATCGGATGCGAAAATCTATGAAGCAACAAGGTAAAAATCATATCGCTTCTTGGTGTAGGATGAAGAAACTTCTTGTGAAAAAATTCTTTCCGTTTGAATATGATATATAATTGTTAAGGAATGGTTACAAGATTGCTTAATCCAATATCATGGTGCGTCAAGGAAAAATGGAGGAAGATCTCGAAAAGGAAGAAACTGTGATGAATGCTGAATTAATTGAAGTTCCAATAATCCACAAGAAGAAGGAAGAGATTAAAAAAAACAAGAGATTGCGCCGATTGAAACTTCTATTGTTGTTGAAGCAGGTTTCCCAAAAGATGAATAACACAATTGGATTCCTCTGACATTAATGGTTTGGATAAATCTAAAATTAGAGAGGAAAGTAATTCATACAAGGAGTTTGATTCTCAACTGGCATATTCTAATCTTGTTTATGGAATTAATTTTATGATTATTCCATCCAAGTATGAGCAAGTTCAGATGCCACAAATTGAAGAGCTTATCTACACATCAAGTTCTATGTCTAGTTCGTTTTAAGGATAACTCGAGGTTGAGTTCTTTACAAGTGAAGGGATATGATGTAGGACGAAATATGGGTCAATTATGTTGTGAAAAATTAATTAAAATAAAGTGGCTCAAAGTTGGAAGGAAATCATGCAAGAGAAGAAAATTCCAATTAAATGTCAGTTATGGCGCTAGGAGAACAAGGAAGGCATATCGTTGAGATTTTCAGATTGATTGAGGAAGTTTGAAGCAATTATGATTATGTCAAGATTTATATTTAATTTTATATTTTTAGAATAAGTTATCAATCATGATATTATTTTCTTGATATGATTTTAATTAGGATTTAAATTATTTTCTTATTAGTTAAGTTTTACGAATATTCTAGAACCTAGGGTTTCCTACGATTTTAGGATTTCTTTGTTTTATATTTAAGCCAACTCATGGCATTGTATTATTCAGTTTATCATTTTAATTTCAATCAATATATTTGAGCTGTACTCAATTTCTCTGGTGGATTCCAACATTGTTACTTGTAGGGCTATCGTTCGATCTCCATATCCCTTATATCTCGCTGCGTCAGTTGGTATCAGAGCGGATCATCATTCAGGCCAAGGATTTGTCTTCTCAATGATGAGCGGCGATGAGAGGTACGCAAACCTCATCGACAATGGTCGTGGGGAAATATCAAATATTGAAGGGGAACGTGCTGGTGGATTTGCTCGAAGCCAACCTCATCAATCCTATGTTAAATATTTGATACAATAGCGATTCCAGAAGAGGAGATGGTGAAAACTGTTGTGTCCTATTTAAGAGGCGATGTTGCTTCTCTCCTATCAATTCTTGGCATTAGATAAAAAGACTTCTTGTAAAACAATTCTTTCCTTTTGAATATGATATATATTTGTTAAGGAATGGTTACAAGATTGCTCAACCCAATATCATGGTGCGTCAAGAAAAGATGGAGGAAGATCTCGAAAAGGAAGAAACTGTGATGGATGCTGAATTAATTGAAGATCCAATAATCCACAAGATGGAGGAAGAGTTTAAAGAAAAACAGGAGATTGTGCCAATTGAAACTCCTATTGTTGTTGAAGCAAATTTCCCAAAAGATGAAGAGCAACAATTGGATTCCTCTGACATTAAAAGTATGGATAAATATGAAGGTAAAGAAGAAAATAATTCATACAAGGAGTTTGATTCTCAATTCACATATTCTAATCTTGTTTATGGAATTAATTTTATGATTAGTCCATCCAATTATGTTGTGAAAAATTAATTAAAATAAAGTGGCTCAAAGTTGGAAGGAAATCGTGCAAGAGACGAAAATTCCAATTAAATGTCAATTATGGCACTAGGAAAAGAAGGAAGGCGTATCATTGGGATTTTTGATATTGATTGAGGAAGTTTGAAGCAATTATGATTATGTCAAGATTTATATTTCTTTTAATGTTTTATTCTATATTTTTAGAATAAGTTATCAATCAGGATATTATTTTCCTGATATGATTTTAATTAGGATTTAAATTATTTTCTTATGAGTTAAGTTTTATGAGTATTCTGGAACCTAGGGTTTCATACGATTTTAAGTTTTCTTTGTTTTCTATTTAAGCCAACTCATGACATTTTATTAATCAGTTTTAATCATATTATTAATCAAATTTAGAGATTTTCTCTATTTTCTAGTGGATTTCAGTTTATCTTTTTGGGTTTAGACGTTTGTCGATTCGTAAACCCGTGCTTCCGTGCTGCATCAGAAAGACTCTAAATTTAAAAATAAAATAAAAAAGAATTAGAAGCTACCCATAATATAAGAGAAAGTCATTAATAAAGAACATTAGTACGTAACATGGGTCCCCCCCTTGAAAATTCCCCCGTTAAGACCGGAATTGCCATCCCTACTCAAACGTGTCCGTTTTCATTTTGAATGCCAATCTTTTCAGCTTGATAAGGAGGGGCGGCCACTAGAAATTGTGATGTTTTCTTTGACACTTGAGATTGTTTTGTAAGCCTTTTTTTTTTTCATATTTGTTAGGTAGAATTTACTTGTACTTAGATGGGTTCATTAGTTTACTTTTTTTATTTATCAACGTTCATTAGTTTAATTGTGTATTAGAATACTACATGGTGTAGGTTGACTTTATATTATGGTCTGCTAATGAAAAACTAAGACCCATTCTCATTCCTCCCGATTACATCCTCAAACTAATAATATTTGCGACTTTTTTGGTTCTACTTTATATAAAACTTAAATCTCGATGTGTAAGTTCATAAAATTTTCAACTATTCGCCCTTCATATATAGAGTCTAACTCTGCAACTAGTGTAGTTTGAATTTGAAATTGATGATGACCAATATGAGGAGTCTATTAAATAAATTGAGATGTAAGCATCCACCGACTACCTCCTAGAACATGTTGGTTCTCTAAAGTTTGTTTAAAATGGTTAGTTTTCTAGTAGACCTATGAGTAAATGTTAATTTATGTTTATTGGTGGTAAGAATTTTGGAAATAAATAAAAGAAAAAATTTGTCGCCACACGATAGCATGATGGGCATAGAACAACTTTGTAGACTAGAAGGGTTGAATTTCGAGCAGAGAAAATATGCATGTGCCAAAATTCCAGTGGCTTTTTTTGTTATATATTGAATATATTATGAAAATAGAACAAAAAAATCAATTAATTAATGACACGTGTGATATAGACGTGGGTTTTGTGTGGCATGGGTTGGGTTGGGTTGGGTTGGGGCAATGACTTGACTCGTTTGAGGATTGAGGTTGAGGTGTGGAGAGTTTGGGGCCTTGGGACAAAATTGGGACTTTTGGGACCTTTGATTCTGATTTCAAATCATTTTCATCAAAAAGGCCCACTGCCCCCTCCCTTTGATTTTTTTTACTTTGACGTGTCATTCAGATGAGTGGATATGTGGTCCCTACAGGTCCCATCGCCATTTAATTGGAACAAGTGTGTGGATATTCTGACATTCAGATTATTCGTGTGAGTAGAGTTAGGTTCATTAATGCAGCCTCTTCGGCTTATCTGCGGCTTTCACTATTTCATCATGTTCAAATTGTCAAATTGATGATGTCTAAGGAACATGTATATGGATTCAAACTACAGTCTCTTTCAAGGAAGAACTCAGGATTTCAGAAAATGATGGGCTAAATTTACTTTACATGAAGAAATTACGGATGAATGAGTGATATGAGTAGCCTTGGGTGGAATGTACTCAATGACGGATGTGACATCCCTGACCAAAAATTCAAAGAAAATAAATTAAATAAGTAAATTGGTTAATTTGGGAAATTAAAATGAATTAAAAGAAATTAATTGGAATTAAATTGGATTAAATTATTAAAGGGGCATTTTGGTCAACGGTATTTTCGAGACGGAATTTAGCAAAACGAGTTGCGCCATTGCGCTCGGCACGTCGAAACGAGTTCGGGGACGTGCGGCACGTTCGATTCGGATTTGTAACACTTAAAAAGGACATAAAGGTCATTTTGAAAATTTTTAAATACCCCTCAGCCAATCAGATCTCGTCTTCTCTCTCTCTCTCTCTCTCTCTCTCTCTCTCCTCGCTTCTCTCTCCTCCGTGCGACAGGCACTCTCTCTCTCTTCGATTCTCTCTCATTCCAGCACGGCAAGGCTCGAGACCACCACCGATCGACTCGCCTCCTCCGTGCGGTCAAAACCCACATGGTTTCGTGGACTGAAATGCTGGCTTGAGTCGGCGGCAAGCTCTGAAAGTCTCGGCCAAAACTCCATTGATTCCGGTGACTCCTCCGATCGAATTGGACGACGGCTTCACTCGGGTAAGACTCTCCTCCATCTCCTCTTTCTGTTTCTGGGCAAGCGCGACAACATTTGGTGGTGTAGCCACCAGATCAAAACACCTAGATCCGGCCAAAACCCTAGCTGGTTTGGCCGTGACCTGGCGGCGTTTTCGGCCGATTCTCTAGCGGTTCAGCTCGGTTCTGAACTCCTGAGGGTGTGCTGATTCGAAGGGTATGGGTTTTGCACCACGACTTGACAGTTTTGTGTTCACCGGATTTGCTCAAGACACCCGCCACCCACGGTGGCGAGTGTGGCGGCGCGTGGTGGCGGTGTGGTGGTGGGTTATTGGTCCCAATGCGATCCTTGTGTCGCTACAAACGTGTACGTGTGCGTGGATTCTGATTCGGACGTCGTTTGACTATCGAACCAACGTACGCCTATTGCGCGTTTCGTGGGTTCGATAGGTTCGGACCGTTGGATCGAATCCGAATTCACGTATGTGGTTCCTCGTATTTTTAGGAACGTATAGGAATTGACGGATCGTGATTCGGAGTCCCGGATACTCTGGATCAATGACTTGAAGTTTGAATTAATCGTTAACCGTCCGATCATGCGATCGTGAGCAATCCGACCGTTCGATCGAGACCAAACTTTCAGGACACGTTGTTTAGGCTGTGTTGAACCTGTAGGAACTTTCGGATCTAAATTTGGAGGTCATGGGACCCACGGATCCGGTTTGACCAAGTTTGACCAGGGTTGACCGAGGCTCTCCTGAGGTCGCCTTGCTACGTAGTTGACTTTGTTGGACTTCTATGAATGTCCTGATCCTTTTGGGAGGTCGTGGGCTCCGCGGGCCCGGGTTGACCGAAAATGGGTGTTTGACCGTCGATTGACCGTGAGTCTTCCGGGGCGGTCCCACTGGTTAAATGAGGTAGTTTGACCTTAGAATCTTTCGTACGGCGTGTGTGCACGTTAAGTGGGGTTTTGTTAGGGTTTGAGTTTAAGGTTCTCGTTCGGTTCGATTACTAATCCAATCCTTGTATTTAACGCTTTAGGTACCTTGACTCTGCGTACTCTGTAAGCAGGACCCTTTGAGGGTTGTGCAGCATAGGATCAACAATGAGTGGACCTTGTTTTCAAATAAACATGATTTGGATGAAATGTATGAAATGAGATTTAATAATAATTTTTAAATCTTGAATGTGATGAATGTTTTAAGTCTTGTTGACTTTGGTTGAAAAGTACTAAAAGGACTAGCATTTGAGTTTAATGCATGATTTGGGTTGCCGGGTTTTATGTGGGGCCCTGATATTATTTTATTAGTATTTATACCTTTAGGGTATTGAATGGGACGTGGTGAACGCCCGGTGATTTTCATATTGGATTTTAATTATATAAATGAGCTATATTAAGCTTGGAACTGTTATATTATATTTTAATTATATAATTGAATATTTGGACGTTAGTATAGTCCGTTTGATTTCATACTCGGTTTTGGTGTTAAAACCTTATGATTAACAATACGTATACTTTGATTATATATATATGTATTTATATATATATGGCTAATTTGAGTAAATACATTGGATTAATGGGAAAGTGTTATATATATATATATATATATATATATATATGTATATCTACTTTAAGAAAAGGATTAACTATACTTTGGTTATATATATATATATATACTTTGATTATATATATATATATATACATATACTTTGATTATATATATATATATATACATATGTTTATCTACTTTAAGAAAAGGAGTTATCTATACTTGGGTTATATGTATATATATATATATATATATATATATATATATATATATATGTACTTTGGTTATATATATATATATATATATATATATATGTTTATACATTAGATTTGACGTTTTAGTGACTTGAGTTTTTAATATGTTTTGATATGCTTGACTTGAGCATTGAATAAGTTTTGAATATGGTTTTTAATGCGGGTTTTCGGTGATTGGACGTTTGAATTGATTTAGGTCCGTTGTGCGGTCGTTTGACCCTTGAAATTATTTTGAATATCGAAATATATGTTTTGGACGATGATGTCCTGACTTTGAGTATTTATATGGGTTAGTGGACTAATGGACTTGTATATGTCCTGGTGTCTGGTGTTTGGGGTTGGGTACATTGTGATTGGTTATATTTATATTGTTATCGCGTGGCGATTGATGTGAGTGCTGTTAGCACCTTGTATTGTACCTCCCCCTGTTCTGATACTAATGATCGCATGGCGATTGATATGAAATGGTTACCTGGATTTGGTATGGTTCGATCCGGTGCATACCTTAACGGGGTGTAGCTGTAGACCCTTGATTGGGTAGTCTGCGCGCGTAGGACATATTTCGGAGTTATGGTTAGTAAGTTTTTACCATATAGTCCTGTGAGTTTAGTCCCACTTTGGACGGCTCAACCCTGGGCACGGTGTCTCGATGAGACTGTACCGATGTCCAGTCAAATGATCCCCTGTTAGATTGTTTTCCCCTGGTACTTGTGTTCGGTGTTATGGTTATACTATACCTATACGCATGTGTTAGTACATTCGTATTCATATTTATTTTAGTGAGGATCGTTCCTCGCTTGTCGTGCTTGTGAGCACGTGGTTGTGAGAGTGGGGAAGTTTGGGAAGCTGTTTACCTGTTTCGGTTGCAGTGCATGATTGGATTTCAGTACTTGATAGGTTTTACTTGTTGGATTGTAAATTCTAATTTTATATATATATTTATATATATGATTTGAACTACTTTTGAGTTCCGTATTATTATCGAGTTTGGTTTTCTCGGCGTGAGTGAGATCTTTGACATTTTAAATGTTGTTTTGGTATTTGAGGATTTTATTATATTCTCATGCTTACATTCTTCAAGTTATTTCAGTTATACTTATACATACGTAAATGGGTTCGTGATTTGGGAGGTTATGCCTCGGGAAAGGTAAAAGGTTGGTCGTTCGAAAAAAGGGGCTTTAAACTGGGTTGCTTTCACATACTTTGAGTTAGTACGGTTTTCAAATCAATCAAGTATTTTAAAGGGTTTCATATGCATGTTTCGCATTGTTTTAAATGGTGGGGTTAGTACTTTGTTTTAAGTATGTAAAACCTTATTTTTGTCCACTTACACTCTTTTTGTTTTGCACCCCCCAGACTGTAGTTGTTGCGTCGACACCGTTTGGTCGTGCGCTCCTCTTCTCGAGCTTTGACTGAATGGTAGGATTTGTCGTCCTTGAACCCTAAACTTGTATTCTGTTATCCTTTTCCGCTGTTGAATTCTTAAACTCTTAGATTGCTCTGTATTACCTGTTATGGTTAAATTTGTTGGCCAGAGGCCTGTGTAGTTTATCTGTAGCATGCTGGTGCTTGGGATAATTATTATTGTTGCTTGTTTGAGCAGGTTTTAAATTTTGGGGTAGTCCCTGTTTCAGGGAGACTCTGTCCGATTTTCGGCAGAAGTTTGGGCCCCTTTCACTTAAACTTCAGGAAGAGGGAACTAGTATAGTTTGTGGGCCCGACATGGGTTGATGTCGGGCATGTCAACAAGGTCCGTCTTGGTTTCCGGGGTGGAATTTGGGTCGGGTCCTGTCAACGGATCCATGATTTGAAAACCGGATTGGTAAAACTTACCTATTAAATTCGACGATACAAGCTAATTTGATTAATAAACATAAAAAATACTCATATAGGGAAATCAAAAATAGATGAGAGAATCATAACCAAAGATTCTTGTTAGATAAGTAGTAAATTAATCAAGACATAAACACCCCTATAATTTACATATCATATTTATCTTTGAGTTTTTTTTTCTCTTTTGTGTTTTGTGTTTTGTGTTTTTGGTTCTCATTTGTTGTTTTTTTTTCTCGTATTTGTTTGTTCTTTCAAAAAATAAGATGACCATCAAATCATTCGTATTGAAAAAATAAAATCTCAAGAAGAGAAAAAAAAATTCAATTAGAAGTCGTAATAGTGCACAAAGAGGAAATTATAAGAAGACTATTATAATTTGTCTTCACAAGCAAAAGTGTTTTGTTTTTAAGTTTTTATGTAGAGATTTTTCTTCTTTGTAGTAAGAATGAGGAAAAGAATATATGCTCAAGTAGGGCTGGGCATTTAGATCGGAATACCGAAACCGAACTGAAGCCATGCCAATCTCATGCCGTCCCATTTGGTGTTGAAGTGTAAACATGATGATACTGTGTCATACCGTTACTGTTTGACATGACATCGGTTCCATATTTTTTATCCCATTTGGTGCCATACCGTACCGAACAGTGTTCAAAATCTTAATATCCCAATTTCAGTTTCCTCATCTTCCCGATTTGATTCGATCTTTCTTTCCTCATTTCTTATATTCTTCTCTTCTCTTCTCCTTTCTCAATCCACGATTCGGTGCTGCTACTGGTTTTTTTCTCTGCTTGGTGTTCTCCTCATTCTCCTCCCTTTGGGAAGAAGGAGAAAAAGGCATGGACCTCGAGGATTGGCAATGACGGTGGGTTTTGTCCGCTGCAGAAATCTCATCAGCGCCATCAGCATCCTCAGCTCTTCTTTATTACAGCTTTGTGTCCTCACACACTTCACAACCTTGTTAACATCATCCATTAATTCATTGCAAGTACCAATCTTGGTGGTACTATTAGCAATCTGAGGAGTAGGAGGAGAAGCAAAAGAAGAGGCAGCAGCAACATCAGCCCCCAAAATCTGATATTGATGCTAATGGTGGTTGTTTTTTACGGTATCAATACCGATCTCGTTTAAGGCTGGTATGGTTCGAACGTATTTTCAAAAACCTTCATTCCGTCCCGATTCCCCTTTCAGGGATTGACATCGGGATGGCCTCCATCTCGTGTCATCCAATACTATGCCCAGCCCTATGCTCAAGGAGTAAAAAAGAAATGGCGATATAATCACATGTTGATGGAAAAAAATAATAATACCTAATGAAGGGTAAAAAATGGCAACTAGAAGAGTGAGTAGCTATAGTATTTAATGAGGGAAAGGCAACTAGAAATAATATACTATTTTATTGCCTTAGGAGAAGCTATGCCCAACCAAAAAGAGAAGGGTACTCGGGTAGGCAGTGCATGAATGCAGGCTAACATATGTAGCTATTTGTTTATTTGGAAAATTTTGGGCCGGGCAATAGCCCACCTTGGCCTTGGCATAGATCCGCCACTATATGCATTAGAGATTTTGAGATGGAAAAAAATAACTCCATAGAGATTTTGAACTGATAAAAAAAAACTCCACAAGAGCTATAGCCCATGTTAATTATAATGAGATTAATTTCTAGATTTTTTTTTCAATGACCATCAAGTTATTGCGTAATATTTTCAATCTAAATTTATTATAATATGTGCATATAAGGATATACTATGTGTCATTCAGTATCAACATTGTTGTCCGCTCATGAATTAGTAACACTAAATAACAATACGACTCTTAAACCCGATTTTTTTCCCAATTCACCCTCATACTTTACACATACATGATTATAGGTCTACACCAAATCCATTTATGATCACCGGGTGATTTGACACCATCCCTTGGTCATAACTTTTCACAATATGTCCCAAATACAGCTGCAAATATAAATTCCACAAAAATAAAAACATAATGTATGCATTAAGAAAGAGACTCTCTTGTTTGAATCGTTTTCGTTTAAGTATGGTATTTAAGATATTATGGCACAAGTCTTATACTAATCTCATTGTTTTGTTCTCCCCTAATTTCATTTTCTTATGAAGTAGTAGCGTTCATGATAAATATTGGTACGATTAAAGACCATGATCACCGACCGATGGAGCATGAACATTCAAATTATCCAACGCGAATATTGAGAAATACCACGTGTAGAGCAAATAATTTTTAATAATATGGACGTGTGGCTCTTCCTTGGGTTTTTTGTTTTGTTTGCTTTTTGTGTGTATATATGTTGTGGACGACATGTCGGCAACAACCAATGTACGTACTTTTGAATTTTGTTATCAAGAGATCAAAACGTGACCTTATTATGAACTAGTCAACATAAATATCAAACATATATTCGACTAAAAAAAAATATCAAACATATAGGCCCCACTTTCTTTTATCTTCTTGAAAAGAAAAAAAAAATCCTTTTACAATTGAGTTGTTGCCATATGTAGCCATCCTACGTGCACAAATCAATCATATTTTGGACCCACGCGTTATTCATATGCCATATCATCCACAAGGTATTTTTATCAAGCGGCAGATTATGTACATATTCAGAGACTTGATTTACAAGTTATAAGGTACCTTACTTTGTTGTATTTTTGTTATGTACTATAATTAATAAAAATCTTGCAAAGGTCCCACTAGTGTAGTGGTTTGGAGTAATTGCCGTATTGTATATGTGAGTTTAGTATATTATCAGCTTTCTCAATATGAAATGTCCTTTAAAAAAATTTGAATGAAAACCTATTTAATTATACGTACGCTAATGATATGAACACACAAAGAAGTTCTTTATTAATTCGAGCAACATAAACATAATTCCGCTTACATAAACCAAAGCCAATCGCATTACTATGCATGGTCATTATTTTAGTCATAAATTAGAAAAGGGAAGAACAATAAGCAATAAGTTCAGACATTGTGTGAAACTACCTAATTATTTGTCCGATCATTGAGCTTTGCATTGCGTAACCTTAAAACTTTCAGTAGATTTCCCGTTGTTTATAGGGACCTTTAAAGAGCATGTTATATGGGGCTGCTTAATTTTAACCTTCGATGCAAGAAACTTGACCCAATACCTAACATCCAGGTTCAACAAGATATCAAAATCCCCAGCATTCTTAAAGTTGGAGACCTCGTCAGCCCCGAGAGCCACTGGCCGCTGCCCCTTGAACAATGCCGGTAATAAGACTGTCTTCTGGTGCCCTAGGTAGGTGGAGGAGCTCAAGCTAACATTATTTAGGGTTTGCTTCATGAAATTGGCACTGGCTTCGATTCGGTCAAGGTGGAGACGAATCTTGTCGTTAGGGTTTTGAAGGGTTATGTTGAGGGCTAGAGTGTATTCAAGGGTGGTGTTATTGTTTGTCAAGTTGAATTGGAGAAGTGAGACATCGGTCACTTGGTCGTAGTTGATGCGTTTCAAATGAGAAACACGAACAAATCCAGCTATGATCCAAGACACAAAACCAGTGATTTCTAGGGCAAAAACTAGGGCCACAAGGATGATGGAGCAACAGCAAAAGGTGCACATACCCATGGTTGATGAAGAGATCAAGAGATGAGGAAATTAAAGAGAAGAAAGAGAAATTTTGAATTGGTATATGATAAAAATGTACAATAAGAGGTATTTATAGTAGTAGCACTGAGAAGAGAACGTGTGTGTGTGATTGAATTCTAGATATCTAAACTGGAAAGTAAATGTAAATGGGCACAGCCGCGTGTTTGGATTGATAGAAAATATGGATGAAACCTTATGTTGTGTATATCTCTAAACTTCAGCCCCAGTCTAGGTATGTGATTTACAATTTTTTATTTACCCAAAACGTAATTAATGTAAAATACCAAAAATGTATGGGTAATGGAGGAAGGCTAGGACAAAGAAACCACCAGCAGTTTCCACAAATTTGTAAGAAACTGAAACTTAAATTAAAACCTTAAGAAATGTAGGAATTGATTATATCCAAGATCCCATCAAATCAGAGTATGCACTCGTTCAACATAAATAAACCGAGGAATCAAAAGATATATATATATATATATATATATATATATATAGTCTATTGAGGATCCCTTAAATAATTTTATTTGAGGACGCCCTTAGGTACCCTACAAATTTTTTTCCAATGATCCAAATCATCTATTTTTTAGGGTTTAGGTCTTCATTCATAGATCATCCTTACAAAAAATTAGACAAATCGAAAATCGTTTCGACATCCAATTGTCTCATACAAAATCAATGAACATGGTGCTTCAAGAAAGTACTAAAATTTCAATAACTCAATTAAGTGGTCAAATGATATCGGATTCGGTGATTTTGTAGAGATGATCTTTGAATGAGTATCTACAAAATGGACGATTTAGATTAGTGAAATACAATCTGGAGTGGACTCTACAAGGGGTGTTCCTTAAATAAGCTTATTTGAGGATCCCTCAATAAAAGCTATATATATATATATATATATATATATATATATATATATATGACGCGTTTATATAAAATCTGTAAAATTTCGGAAAAACAAATAAAAAGAAGAAGATCAGTCAATCAACTTGCACCAACTCCCAACACACTACCAGGAAAAAGAAAGAGGGATATATTATAAATAAAGCATTCCATATTTAAAAAGGATATTGTTAACTC
Source organism: Prunus padus (assembly GCA_024362665.1). Taxonomy (NCBI): domain Eukaryota; kingdom Viridiplantae; phylum Streptophyta; class Magnoliopsida; order Rosales; family Rosaceae; genus Prunus; species Prunus padus. The sequence continues at coordinate 4,124,120 of JANFAM010000019.1, forward strand.
ATGAGTGCGCGAGGCGTTGGATAGTATAGGCTTGTGTAAGTGCGGGAGTCGATCCACGAGGATTGATGATAGATTGATTCAATTTGATTCCCTGCACAAAATAGAAAACCAAAAGAGAATAAATAAAACAAGAAAGAAAGAAAAGAAATTAACTCAAGCAAATTAGTTACCAAGTTCCATTTATATTCTTAGATTGATTCTAGCTAAAGTATGATTAAGCCATGGTGTTTGGTCCTAACCTTGTATTCCTAATTCCCTAATTAGATCCTTCTTATCGAACCTAAATTAAGCATTAGAAATCCATTAAGCAAGAATAATGTTTTAAACAACCAAGCATGTATCTAATCCATGTTGACGAATGTCCATACATACTCTTCCTATTCATAGTTTCAATTTGAATTAATGCATGAGTGTCTACTCTTAATTCAAACCAAGATAGCTAACATACAAGTTTTAATGGTGATCACTCATTCAAACAAGCATATTAACTTATAAGCATAATGAATAAGAACAAGAACTATAATTGAAACTTGGAAGCTAATTAAACTTGAAAACTAAAGAAAAGAAATTACATTACAATGGAAAATAAATTACAACTAAAAAGCAAAATGGTTTTGTTACAACAATTGAGAACTAAAAGAAAACTAAGAGAATTTGAGGGAGAGAAGGGAGAGGAGCTCTAGAGATGTTTGAGAGCTCCCCCTTGGGAGTCGTGTTTGAAGGTTAGCCAAGCCTCCTATTTATAGGAGAAGGAAAGCATCAAACTCACATGCCAATATTCTTCTTTTGACAACAAGTTGCATAGCCACCTCAAGTTCACATGAGCATCCATCTCCTTTCATCATTTGGCTAGTTCCCACTTAGATGCTTTTGCTTTCTTTATTTCTTACACAACCTACTTCAATTATGACAAATAAACATGCTTCTTCCCCACTATCAACAATAGCACGTATGCATAGCTAATCATAACCAAGCAATTTGCAGTCAGCTTGTGGGCTCGATTTGGGCTTGTTCCTTCACTCTAACAAATCTGGAAAAATATGGATCTTGAAGCTCTTTGTCTTATCTTTCTAAGAATATGCAGCCAGAACTCAAGAGGAAAAATCAGGAAGGCCTTCAAAAGTCATTTTGGCCCAGTAACGCAGATGCTGCCGAATTTGACCTTAAGTTGCCCAAACTTGCATAACTTCATCTAGAAGACTAGGAATCATGAACCGTAAAATTCTTCAGAAACTAGACTTAAGTATCTTTCCAATGACGTATGGTTCATTATCTGGTTCTTCCTGAGCAAGTACAGTCCAATCCGTGAAGTTGACTGATCTGCATACACCGTTTTGAGCTAACTTGTCTCCAAAATGCATTTAGTGAGTCATAAGCATTCTGGCTGAAACAAACACAAAAATAGATTTAAAACACAAGTTTAACTCAAAAACATAACCAAATCATAAGTTAGAAGGGTACAAAATGATATGTAATTATGCGATCAAATACCCCCAAACCTATATTTTGCTAGTCCTCAAGAGCAAAACAAAGAGGAAAACAAAGATAAAAATAAATTAATTAATTAGACCATTTTTCGCAGGGTAACTCGATTGCATTGAGCATATACAACAAGCCTTTAAACCTCTAGGCATCCCTAGTAGGAGGAGTTGTGTCTCCTGAGGGTTTAACAGATCGATACCCACAAGCGTTTCTTGACTCTACAAAAACAAAGTAGTTAGAAAACAAAAACAAAACAAAAACAAATACAAAACAATATTTAGACATTTTACTGAAGAGAAATGACTCATGCACATGACTCAAAAGTTTTAACAATAAAAGCTCATTTTTAGACATTATTCACAATGTGGCAAAGTTCAAAACATATCATGCTCAAAGTGTAGTAGTGTGATAGCCAAATGCAACAAATTCTCCAATCTTAGTTTTCACACAATTTCAAAAATCATACAAAGCACAAATTCAACTTCAAATCTCACCAAAGTTGTCATCTCACAAATGAATCACTCGAAGAGGCTACAATGCATCACTCGATTATAAACATGAGATTAGAGTTAAACCATAAGGACTTAACTCAAAATAGAAAGATGAAGAACTTGCATTAATATGATCTCAAGAAGGATGCCAAACACTTAAAAGTAGAAAATGGATGCAATTCAACAACATGACATTTAAGATCAATTTAGGTCTTTAACATAGGTTGTAATGGGGCCAAGGTGTAAGGTGAGTAAGCAATGAAAGGTATGGATAAAACAAAGTCCAAGGAACTCACAATGTAAGAGCATAAAATAATTGTTTCCACGACTTGAATAATCATGATTGGATTTTTTTTTTTTTACATGATCAAAACTCCTTATACCTCCATTCTTTTAATTGAACAAACACCAATTTATTTTGAGGCCAATAAAGAAACTCAAAAATGAAATTTCATTCAACCACCACTTAATCTCACAACTTTTCTCTTTTCTTTCACCAATTGTGTGATTTTTTTTAAATGTAACACCTCTTCCAAAACTTAGTATGAAAAACACATCCCAATAAAAGCTCAAGAGTTCCTTAGAAAGGTAAATAATTGTTTTTCAGGCTAAGGTGAGGAAATATAATTGGTTTAATGAAAGAAAAGGTTTATATGTAGGCTCAAAATGGTTAACAATGGAAAATCATGCTTAAGCATGCATAAGGTTAGTTTGAAAGGCACAAACGATCTAAAGAGGGCCTTAATATCATCTCTTAAATGTCATGTAATTAAATTGAATATGAATGAATGACTTTTAAGTGCTCAACCAATTCAATGAATAATGAGATCAAACAACAACTTAGATGACAAGAAAATAAGAGTATGTGTATAACACTCATGAAATGAAGGACAAGGCTCAAAAGCTTACATTATATGGTTATACAAGTTTAATTTATGCTTGATACAATTCTTTAGATCATGCAAATCCTTTAATTGAAAAATTATGAAACAAATGGCAAGTGTAAAGAAGGTTTTGAACATATCATGCTAGAATGATGCCAAAAGTTTTGTTTTGTTTTGTTTTTTTAAATTTTATTTATTTAATAAAAGAAATCCAATTTTCATTTAAGTCATGCAAACATTTATCACAATCTCATCATAAGTGTTGGAAAGTGACTCAAAATAAAAAAACAAAGCAAGACTAAAATAAAAGCAGAAAAACAAAATTTTTTAAAAAAAATTTTATTTTAAGAAAAACCAAATTTACTTGCTAAACTCTAATACCCCAAACTTAGAAATGAACATTGTCCTCAATGTTTAAAAATTAGGCTAAGTAATGTCATAACAATAATTGAAAGGTATTAAAGCAAATAAATACCACAAAATACAATAATTAAAATACAAAATAAAAATTGCAAAACAACTAAACAAATAAATAATAATAATAATAATAAAAAATAAAAAATAAAAAAGCAAAACGATGAAAGCCCTAAACACACAAGCTTACGCAAATTGAAACCAAAATTTGTTTGAAGCCCAAAGCCCACAATTTTTGAAACCCAAACCATCGGTGAAACCCGACCCACAATGAATTCAAGCCCACACGTTTTAATTTTTTTTTAAAAAAACTTTTAAAATTAATTAATATTATTATTATTTTAAACGTGAATTGGATTCTGAAAGCAGGGTCCAAAATTCGTCTCGGGCAACAAAGTAAGAAACAACGTGTCGATGCATGGCGCCATGAGCTTTGCGCTTCTCCAAGCGGAAATTACGGGCGCCATGGAAAGGCCGAGACTTTGTTGAAGCAGCGTCTTCGAAAGGGCATGTCGCTACAAATTAATTGGGGATGGGTGGAAAGCCAGAGCGTGGAGCGCGTGAAAACTATAGTGGCTAGGGTTTGTCAAAAACTGCGTCTATAAACTAGAAGGAGAGGAAACAAAAAAAAAAACAACCTACGCATGAGAGAGAAAAGAAAGAAGAAAAGAGAGAGGAAAGAAAAGAAAGAAGAAGAATAGAAAAAGAAAGAAAGCGGGGAAAGAAAATGTCGTCTCCATTTCCATTTTCGCTCGATCTTAACCTAGCTCAGCCAATTGACGTCAGTCGAGAGCGACACCGGTGTGGATGCCCTATTTTGGCTCGGCACGAGGAGCCGTGACAGTCAATGACACAATACTCATGGACAACGAAGTTGCCCTTGGAGTCGCAAGGAGTTTAGTGACTCACAGAGATGCCACGAGTGCTCGGAGCAAAGTGTGACAATCGAATCGTGAGTGATGCCATGTGCTGCCGCACAAAGCACGACCATATCGCAAGCTGTGGGTTATCGCCTAATTGCGAAATCCCGTGAGTTGGAGCTAGTAAAGGCTCGGTTAGGCGGCATCGCAGAATGTAGTTGAGGATTGTCAAGGCATTATAAGGGACTTGAAAAAGGAGAGGACAAGGATGGTGGAGTTTAATCGGCGTCGATTAGAAGGTTTGCGAGCGAGAATAAGCTATCATCGATGGTAGATTATGTACGCCAAAGACATCTCGCATGATTTGAGTCTATTAGGCGACAGGTAAGCGCAAGCAGCAGAGCACGGAGACAAGTGGTGCTCAAGCCAAGAGTGCAGCCATAAGTGCGATCTTTGGGAGCTCAAGTGATATGGGCCCCAGAGGCTGTGCGTGAAGACCCAAAGGATGGCGTCCAGGCGGCTAAGTTTCCAATTTTGGAATCGAAGCGTGCCATGATGATCATGATCTTGTGGCTGATGAAGATGATGAAGAAGAAGAAGAAGAAGAAGAAGAAAAGAAGTTTTATTTATTTGTATTTTGTTTTTTGTTTTTTGTTTTTTGTTTTTTTTGTTTTTGTTTTTTTGTTTTTGTTGTAATGCGTTTTGGTATGAAGTGAAATTTTTTTTAAAAAAATTTATTTTATTTTAACACTTAGAAAAATACTAACTAACCACACCACAAAACTAAAACTAAAAATAAAAAATAATACAAAAAAATAAAAGCAGAGACTAACTTTTAAGAAAACAACTAAACAGAAAAGAAAACAACTTTAAAGTTTTTAGTGATGCGACCTTATTTAAAGTAATTTTTTTTTAACACTCGAAACAAACAAACTAACCACACCACATAAAAATTAAAATAATAATAAATAAAATTACATACTATAAAACATTATTATTTAAGCAAGAATACAATACCCAAACTTAAATTTTTATTTAAACTAAACTATTATTATAAAAATAATAATTTATTTAAGCAACTCTAGGATGACCGATTAAAGACCTCGGAAAAGACAGTAGGGGTTCAGGAAGGTTGGAGGGTCACAATGGTCGCTTAAACCCAAACTTCTTAGACACCGAAGGTGTGCGTAAGAACTCTAGACACCTGCATAGACGGAAGTTTATACTGGAGTTACCAAAAGTCAGCTCATATGAAAAATCTTTTTAATTTTTTTAAATTATAAAAGAAACAGAAAATTAAAATTACTAAAATAATAACAATACAAGTAAAGAAAAGGATTGGATACTCCCCCTTGATGCGATTAGGTCGAGCATAGATGCATTTGGTGGTCGCTACTCGGATTACGAGCCTCTGCATTTAGCATCCATGCATTTACACGCATTTAAGAAAATATTAACCATTAGATTAATCTAATGAATTTTAATAAGTCCACATCATCATATCTATCCAATAACTCTGAAATTAAAAATTAAAAATAACCATTTGTGATTTTGGTTTAGTACAATTATGATGATGTGGACTTATTAAAATTCATTAGATTAATCTAAAGGTTAACATTCTCTTAAATGCGTGTAAATGCACGGATGCTAAATGCGAAGCTTCGAGTCCGTCGCTACTCCTCCCACTACTCCATACTTCCTATCTTTATGATTGAAGTTGCCTTCTCTCCCCTTTTTTATTGAGCTATCTCATATTGCTAAAACAAACATAGAACTTGAAATGGGATTAAAAGGATTAGGAAATAAAAACTGAAATGAAAAGGAAAAAGGAAAGTAAAACAAGTAGGGAAAGAATATAGAACCAAACTATGCCGTCAATCCCGACAACGGCGTCAAAATTTTGTTAACTCGCAAGTGCACGAGCGTTGGATAGTATAGCTTGTGTAAGTACGAGTCGATCCCACGAGGATTGATGATAGATTGATTCAATTTGATTCCCTGCACAAAATAGAAAACCAAAGAGAATAAATAAAACAAGAAAGAAAGAAAAGAAATTAACTCAAGCAAATTAGTTTACCAAGTTCCATTTATATTCTTAGATTGATTCTAGCTAAAGTATGATTAAGCCATGGTGTTTGGTCTAACCTTGTATTCCTAATTCCCTAATTAGATCATTCTTGTCGAACCTAAATTAAGCATTAGAAATCCATTAAGCAAAGAAGAATGTTTTAAACAACCAAGCATGTATCTAATCCATGTTGACGAATGTCCATACATACTCTTCCTATTCATAGTTCAATTTGAATTAATGCATGGTGTCTACTCTTAATTCAAACCAAGATAGCTAACATACAAGTTTTAATGGTGATCACTCATTTAAACAAGCATATTAACTTATAAGCATAATGAATAAGAACAAGAACTATAATTGAAACTTGGAAGCTAATTAAACTTGAAAACTAAAGAAAAGAAATTACATTACAATGGAAAATAAATTACAACTAAAAGCAAAATGGTTTTGTTACAACAATTGAGAACTAAAAGAAAACTAAGAGAATTTGAGGGAGAGAAGGGAGAGGAGCTCTAGAGAGATGTTTGAGAGCTCCCCCCCTTGGGGTCGTGTTTGAAGGTTAGCCAAGCCTCCTATTTATAGGAGAAGGAAAGCATCAAACTCACATGCCAATATTCTTCTTTTGACAACAAGTTGCATAGCCCCCTCAAGTTCACATGAGCATCCATCTCCTTTCATCATTTGGCTAGTTCCCACTTGATGCTTTTGCTTTCTTTATTTCTTACACAACCTACTTCAATTATGACAAATAAACATGCTTCTTCCCCACTATCAATAATAGCACATGCATAGCTAATCATAACCAAGCAATTTGCAGTCAGCTTGTGGGCTCGATTTGGGCTTGTTCCTTCACTCTAACAAATCTGGAAAAATATGGATCTTGAAGCTCTTTGTCTTATCTTTCTAAGCATATGCGGCCCAACTCAAGGAAAAATCAGGAAGGCCTTCAAAAGTCATTTTTGGCCCAGTAACGCAGATGCTGCCGAATTTGACCTTAAGTTGCCCAAACTTGCATAACTTCATCTAGAAGACTCGGAATCATGAACCGTAAAATTCTTCAGAAACTAGACTTCCGTATCTTTCCAATGACGTATGGTTCATTATCTGGTTCTTCCTGAGCAAGTACAGTCCAATCCGTGAAGTTGACTGATCTGCATACACCGTTTTGAGCTAACTTGTCTCCAAAATGCATTTAGTGAGTCATAAGCTTATTACACTGAAACAAACACAAAAATAGATTAAAAACACAAGTTTAACTCAAAAACATAACCAAATCATAAGTTAGAAGGGTACAAAATGATATGTAATTATGCCCCGATCAGATATATTTAGGCAATTATTCCTCATGTCTACCTATAGGCTAGTTTTTACGTTTTTCATATTTAAAAGAAAAGATGGAACGTGTATTACCAGTTTGGAAAGTTAAAATATATGATAATTGGTGATTGATTCGGGATAGCATCATAGTGTAAGTAAGTTTTTCTCTACAAACACAGGTTAAGATGAAAAAAGAAGGCAGATCACATGGTTTTCAAATAGAAAAAAGTGGATTGAAAACAAGGACGAAATTATGATATAAAATCGGTTGGTCTCGATCTCCAAGCTATGTGTCATTTGCCTTGGTGAAAAAAAGTTCACAATTGCTCAATTAATCTTTGGTCTGTCATTCATGTAAGTTGTAACCTTACAAGTTTTTTCATCTAACAAAAAATGTCCTCGCATAATATCAACTGTGCAAATGATATGATATGGCCTTTTTTTTTTGTCTTACACTAATATTTCTTCACACTATAAAGATAATCTATGGGAACTGTGAAGGAAAATGATGTATTAACATTACATTTAATAATTAAGGACCAAGTAATTTTGATTTTTTTGTTTCTTTCCAATGCTGTAAACACCCCCAAAAAAATAGAGAGAAAAAACTAAACAAAAAATTGTGATTTCTGACCAAATATGATTAATTTGTACTCGGTTGTCTACGTAAAATTATCCCTGAAACTTTGATATTTTGTAAACTCAGAGCTCAGTAGGAGGTAGCAGCCCACTTTCTTCATCCTCTTTTCTCTCCTCGTTCTGTTGAGTCTCTTGCACACCCAGTGTCAGCTGCTCAGCCCTTCTTGTTTGGTGCTTCCAGTCTGTGTGAATCAATGTGTACACCATCATACACACACAAGAAGCCTGTGCTGAAAGTAGCCCAAACCAAAGCCCAGAAAACCCAATTTTGAAAGTAAAAGTTCCAAGAATAGCAACTGGCAATCCAATGAGGTAAAATGCATACAAGTTTATTCTGGCTCCAAGCTTAGGTCTTGCAGTAGCTGTTAACACTCCACAGGCAGCTGTTTGAGGAACGTTGCCCAATTCACACAGGCCCAGAATTGGAAGTGCAGTTGAAATCAGATCAAGAATTTGTGGCTCATTTGTGAACATAGTCCCCCACTTGTACCTCACAGCAGTCATGATGATGAATGCTGCGAGCCCACAAGCAAATGCCACAACAAGCCCAATTATGGCAGCCCACTGGGCCCGGATTGGTTGCCCCGCTCCCAACGCATGGCCCACACGTGTCGATATGAAGGCCCTTAAAGAAATTGGGACAATGTACAACATCCCTGTGGTTTGAATTAAAATCCCCATTGCTGCAACACTGGCTTGTGGGTTACTCAACCAGCCACAGAAGAACAACATTATTTCATACCACCACCACTCCAAGCACATTGAAACGCAACTGGGCAATGCCAAACTTATCAATGGCTTCCATCCTTGAAAGGCAGAGCTCATGGTAAGCCCATGCCAAGGTTTCAAAGCATGGGTTGAGATAGTTAGGTAAATGAGCAAGCCCAAATTAAATAGTAAAGTGTTGCAAGCAAGGCCCAAACAAACACCTCCTACCCCTAAATTCAAGTATGTGACCAAAAAAAAGTTGATAGGCAAATGCAAGAGGGCTGCAAATGCAGCTGCTAGGGTTAGTGGGGTTGTTAGGCCTTGAGTTCTCAAGAAGGTTCTTAATGGTAGGAGGTGAGCTTGACCTAGCAATTCAGGGATGGAGAAAACCAGGTAAACTTTGGCAACTCTTGTGATCTGTGGGTCCTGACCCAACAATATAAAGATGGGCTCCATGTTGAGCCACAAGAATGCAATGGGTATGGAGACAAGTACGAGGAGGCAAACAGTTTTCTGAAAAGTTTGACTAAGAATTGACCATCTTTGGGCTCCGTAAGCTTGGCAACAAATTGGATCCATTCCCATTGAGAGGCCGCTGAGAATTGAGACGCCTGTAATATTTCCAAACCCTAGAGCCAATGACCCTCCAGCCAACTCTGTTTTCCCAAGACGACCCAAGAACAGCATTGAAATTACAGACCTTGAATATATGAGCATAGATGTCACCACTATTGGCCCTCCAATCTTTACCAACGATCTCAACTCTTCTCCTATCTGCATAAAGATTCACATGATGAGAGAGAGAGAGAGAGATTAAGTGAGAGATATAGAGTTTATGGTTTGAACTTAGAACTCCTATGACACATTGGTAGTGTGTGTAAGAATCACCTTTACAGTTTAGATTATCGCTTGTATTCAAAAAACAAAAAATGACAGATATACACATGGAAAACAGCAATTCTATGTCACTTATGTTCGTCCCTAGGTCCTAGAATACTGAAATGCAGTCTAAAAATGAGCTTTATAATTTTTATAGCCATTTGAAAATCAACTTTGGACGTTGGTGAGATTCGTAAAAAATTTTAGGGCACTGGCTATTTTACCGATGAAGCTAATTGAAAAAAATTGTCAACGTACGTCAAAAGAATCTAAAGCTCATGTAAATGAGTAAATGATTCTACTCGGAGCTGAGAATAATTAAGGTTATCACCTATGATTAGTATTATCAATATGAAAGTAATGTTTGATATTATCCTTAATTAATCACAAGCTGGAATCTGTCAGACTTGTGTTCTCAATCAGTTTAGTTGCAAGACTCGAGAAATGCATTGTGGTTTGGTTCATTGCTGCAAAACTACGCCTACCCTTATTTGGGTTGAGATAATTAAGCATAGACATAGACTGGGAGGCATTTGGGGAGGACCAATACCTGAACATGCTGTTATGATTAAGGAGGTTTTTGTGGTTGTTAATTATTTCTGAATTGCGCAGCTTACGTGGTCCTTCAGAAACATCATGGGACCCATGTTGTAGGTTCCAAATTGGTCCTTTCACTTGTGTGAGTGTGGGCCCGTGGGGCCAGACATGTGTGTGTGTGTGTAAGGTATAGCTCCTTCTCAAACATGCTCTCTGTTAGTGTTAGAGAGGACCCGAAATTTTCCACTTCAACAGTTAGCCTTAGAGGCAAGAAAGAAGTAAAGCCCTTTAGCTCATACTATGGTTATTTTTGGGCAATGCAGACAGATAACATAATTGTGTATTTCTACTTAAAATGAATCGAAAACATAAATACTTTTACATAACATGACTTGAACTATAAAGCTCAAGATGATTTACATGTGGCTGTTGGCTTGTGACGTAGATTGTCCGTTAATACAACTCAAAATTAATTGACAATAAATAAAGATAGATTCCTAGGACGCTATATGTTAATGTCACATTCTTGAGAGACGGGACGCAGGCCGAAACATTTGAATGAGAGAAACAGGGAAGGATGAGGGGGTTGCAGGGTACATACCTCAGTAAGTGGAAGCCCTTGGAGAAGGCCATTAGTGGGGAGCTGGTGGAGGCGTTGAAGGAAGCTCTGAATGAAAGTAGAAGAAGTGGTGGTGGTGGCGCCGCCTTCGCCTCTAGTTCTCATTGTCAAGTCTCCATTATACTTCTCAACTACATGATGCTTTGGAATCAGAGGGTGATGACCACCATTTATAATTCCTCGAGATTCAGTACCGGGCAAGCACATGTTTATCCCACGACACAAGAAAAACAATCCTATAAAGTACAGCCCTCGGTCCAGTTTTAGAGACGCCTTGTCCAATGGGGTCCTATGTGCATTTTCTATATATAAATATAAAAACATATATTAAACAAAAACAAAAACAAATAAAATCCTCCTCCAAATAATTAACAAACATCAACTAAATAAAACCCAATATGTAGGTATCATAATCATAATCATAACCCAAAGTTTTAATTATGAAAAAAAAATCATTACAAAAACAGAGTCACAGACCTTTGTATTTAATTTCAAAGCCCCAAATTAAGCTGTCTGTGCTGTGTCTGTCACTTTTGGGGTCTTGGAAGCCTGTTGGTCTTCTCAGCTGCTACTTGACGATCTCCTCCTTAGCCATGGCAGCATGTATTTGGCCTTTCACTTGCTATTATGGCAAAGAAGAAAGAGCAACCAAGAAATGCTGCATTGAAACATGGAGAGTGGAAAACAGGGGAAAACAGAGCAAAACAGAGCAGCTTTGATCAACTTGCATATCTCTAGGCCTTGAATTATATAGGAGAGAAACTCTCATGGGAATAACATTTTTTGTTATTTTTGTCCAATAACGCAATGATGCGTATAATAACTTTTTCATATATCATTACGTTATTAACTAGAGAAAAAACAGCAGTATTATCCCTGTTACGTTTTTATTATATAGGGTAACACATATATATATATATATATATATTTATTTATTTATTTATTTATTTAGTGAAAATGGCTATGGTATATAATAAGCATGCGCATCACTCTATCTATGTCCACTTAAATTTTGGCTTTATCCAATCAATTCTATTGTCACATTATTGTAATGTCAGTCTGAAAATAAGATGGTTGTTTTTTTTTCTTCTAGTAAAATAAATTATACAGGACAATTCTGCACTCGAATAATATATAAATAAGTTGGAACTTGGAACTATATATGTGCTTGCTCTGTTTATACATACAAGTGGGGTTTAATTGGAAAATCAGAGGGACTAGTAATGAAGCTAAACCCTAAAAGATATAATTTATCAAAACGTTTGATGCAATATTTTATTCAGACTCTTAACTTTACAGGGTTGAAACTGACGTGTTATGCTCAACTAATTACTGCTAAGTCCGGCCGGGCCACTAAACTTGGTTTAATGGTTTCACTTTAGATTTTTTTTTTATACAAGTGATAATCTATTTTAAATTAATCTAAATTATAGAGAGGGGAATTTGAACTCTGGTACAGAGTGAGGAACACATCCGCTCTAACCAACTTAGTTAAACCCATGTCCGCTCACTTTAGACAATATTAGTGGGAAGGTGATATTTAGTTCATTTAAGCCTCGTTTGTTAGGGATGACTAGATTAGACTGGACTAAACTAGCAAAATGCATATATTTCATATGCATCCAATGCATAATATAGATATTGTTGTCTAACTTGGAGGATAAAGGAGGACTATTCATAAGTGGTTGATGACTAAAACTTATCCCTCATAGTCCTACAATTTTCAAGGGGATTAGGATTGATAAGTTTTGTCATCAACCTCTTATAGATAATCTCAATTCTTCCTCAAAGAAGTTAGACAACATATCCATATTATGCCTTTAATGCACATTAAATATATGCATTTGGCCAATATAGTCCAGTCTAGTATAATCCTCTCTATAATTGTCTCAAGTTGAACTTATTGGGAATTTATGGATCTTTAATCAGATTTTGTCCTACAAAATCGGAGTTGCCTTAAACTTTTCACGCACACATGAGAATTGAGGCAATCCATTTCTTCCATGACATGCATGCACCTAGTTCTTGTCTTATTTACAAAATCTCACACGAACGCTAGTATGAACTTCATCAAAACATGCCATAATTTTATTTTGTTTATTTCGTTATATAATATGGTCCTGTTGTTATGTATTAGAAGGCATATGGAATATGATTATATAAGAACCTTGGAAAGCGTTGTTTTATCATCTTGAATGAGAATTATCCAACTGATCCACTACTCTATTAGTGTAATTAGTAGGGTTAAAGAAAGGAAAGGCATCCACTTGGCATGAAGCGAACAATAATTAGGACGCCTATACCTCCAAGTAATGGGACATTCACCCGACCAAGATTGAGGAACTTGCGGAAAACCAGTTCTACTATCGCATAGTTCCGCAAGAAAATTTACCATATAAGTTGATCTTGTCATTATGCTAGGTAGTTTGAGAATGATGATTGATTCTTTGATCCTTTCTAGAGCATTGTGAACAAAAACAAGAATGTCATTAAAATAGTGAATCTTGCATTTTACCCTTAAAAACACTAATTCAATGAGCGCTTATGAAGAGCTGAGTCTCAAAAATTTTGTTTGTGTATTTAAAAACACTTTTGTGTAAGGAATTTGTAGCTCAAATGATTAAGAGCATTTATCCATATATTCGAGGTCCTAGGTTTGATCCCCTATCCCAATATTTATTGTATCAAAAAAAGGCTTTTGTTGATCAGTAATACCAAAAGCACTCCCTTAATTACTTTATTAGTTCTTTTTTCAAAAGTTAAATCTCATACCTTGCACCTTTGGTTTCTTCTTTTGTATTGAGCCTGGTCCTTTGGGGTCGATCAACGGGTGTGTCTATGTGTGCCATCCTTTACAACAAGGCATCTGCACTAAGCCATGAGTTTAGAATCCATTTCAGCTGTGCTATGTACGGATCCTTTTTCATTTGTGGATTCGTTTGACTAAGGTGACCACAAATGGAAACGAAGAATATTTCTACTTCCATTGATCTTCTCTTTTCTTTTTTTGGACTTCATTTTGTAAATATTAATCCTTATTTATATGTTCCCTTTGCTTAATGGGCAGCATGGTGAACAAATAAAAATGATGGTTGCAATGCAACACCTAAAGATAATTGGAAAAGTTAAAGGTAATCTATCCTTTCAAATTCAGCTTTTGATGCTTTAAACCATTTTATTAGTCTCTTATATAAAAAGTTAAGGGAGCTTTTACTTTTAATCAATGAAAGTGAAAATATTTAGGAAAAGGTCAAAGCACAAGGCAAAAATGTGGATTGGATTTTGCCTTGTGCTTTAACCATTTTTGCCTTGTGCTTTAACCTTTTTCTAAATATTTTCACTTTCATTGGCCTTTACCTAATTTTCTAAAAAGTTAATTAAGACAGAATCATACAATTAGCTTTTAAAGTATTTATCTGTATCTATTAATAATGTACAAAGACGCTATTGGCTTCTTTCCACTTGGGCATGCATGTCTTTCCCTTTTCTTTAATCTCCTTTTCTAGTCTTTTAAGTTGAGTTAACAAAAGATATGATTCAGCTTAAGCTTTCTTATTAATAAAAAATATATTTTCACTTGTTTTTATTTTTTATTTTTTATGCTATAAATAAATGAAGGGTTTCCCCCATCGTCTAACTTTTTCCCTTGTCATTGGTTCATAACTTCAATTATTTGTGGTTGCTTAGCAAAATAATGGATGTCCATGGCCATGTCTCCTTTTCCCACACACTTACCTGAAATGTTAGGTTCAACAAAGGAGACTTCCAAGTTTATTAATTCTTTTCAAGGGAACACCTTCAACAAGAATTTTGATTGGTCTGAGCTCAATCCCCATTATAAGCAACATAGGGTTACAATTTGTGTCGTCCAATAAGAAACTTAATGGACAAAACATGCCACAGCTTAATTATGGTGTCAACAGGAGGCCCTTTTATAAATATATAGACAGATTGGACCACACGAGAGGCCATTGATTGCTCCGCATAATCTTTTATAATCTGTGATAAAGTTTGCGATAGAAAAACTCCATATGCATCTGTATAAAGCAGAAATGTGCTCATTGTTATCTTGAAATGAGAGGTGCCTGCGTACAACAAAAGAGTTTTTTGTTGTTGTTGGGGGGTGGGTTTGTAAAAGCAACAAAAATAAAAGTGATCAAACGGTAGTATTGTCACGTGATATAATTTGTACACGTGTTATAATATGCGTGAACGACATGGGTTGATATTTCACCATTTTAGAAAATAGTATCAATAAATATATCCACGTATATTGTAATACGCTGCCAAGTTATACCACGTGACAATACTACTACTACTATAATTACTCCAAATTAAGAGATTGAAAATGAATTAGGTTACAAGTTGATGCCAATCAAAGGTGGAGATTAGCTAACTTTCGGCTGTAAAGTGTGTTCCATTAATAATAGAGGGACTTAGAAACATTATTAATAACCATAGAGGGGGTACTAGATAGAACCATTTTTAACCCAAAACGTCCTCTTAATTAAACTCAAAATTCTATGTGCAAATTACAAAACAAAAAGGTTGAAGCATATATATAGGTTAAGAAAAGCAAGCGTGGTGTATGAGAATCACAACCTCACGTTCCCAATCAGTCGGGACCAGCAGCAAAGGAGACCCCTTCACAAGTACGAAGATGCCCAACAGGACCAACCAAAGCTTCAGCATATGGTTTGGAGCAGTTTACCAGAATCAACTTGTCAATCTTGCTTCATAATTTAAGTATATATGTGTATTTCTATTACCTTTTTGGCGCTAAATTAATTGGACTAAGATCTATGCTTTTGGTGGTTTCCTCTCTTTCTTTTTTTGTGTGTGTGGGTTTTGGATTGTTGCATATGCGCGTTTTTTGTGTGTGTGGGTTTTGGATTGTTGCATATGCGCGTGCACTTATTAACTAGGGTTTAGGGTTCATGAAAAGAAGAAGTTGTTGTTTGAGCCAAAATAATTTAGGGGAACCATGAAATATATAGTTATATTATAATTGTACTTCAAAAGGTAGAGAACACGTTGAAGCAGAGTTAATCTCTGTAATAATGCATACCACTATTTGGTCCAACAATTGGTTGCTTGCACTGCTCTTATGAAAGGGTGGGGGAAAATGTACTTTCATTAATTTACATTATCTCAATGTATAGATTAGGTTAATTAATAAAGGCTATAGTTCAATCAATGTGAGTGTTGTCATGTATGTTTCAGAAATATCTCCAATAATTAACTTACACTTTTAAGGTATAAAGGTTACCTAACACGAAATCAAAACTCTAGTTCCTAGAACCTATGCATTTGCCATAGGTCCACTAATTCTCAACTTCGATGAGCATTTTCTACTCACTAAATAATTAATTAAGACATGTTTACTTATTAGAGCACTTCCACCCTAAAGGGCAAGGGCAAGGAAAGGTTTGTCACTATTCATGTGAATAGTGACAGCCCTTGTCTTTTTTGTTTCCACCCTTATGGGCAAGGGCAATGACAATTACTATTCACTCTAATTTTTTTCCTTTTTATTTATTTATACTTAAACGATTCATTTGGATAAGATTTTCGGTTGTCACGTGTCACTACTTATTATAAAATTATCATTTCAAATTTCGGATAAAATTTTCAAGTAAGATTTTCACATGGGATTAATTTTATTTATATATATGAAATTAATAATAATAAAATTGCTAGGCATGTATAAAAAAGTGTTTATGCATTTTTTGGAATATTTCAGAATTTTTTTCAATTTTAAAAAAATTGTTTTACGTTGCTGACGTCAGCAGCCCTCAGGCAAGACAACGGGCCAGATCTGCCCATGGGCTTGCCTGGGCTCGTGGGACCTACCCCTTGCCCGGGCTGGACTTGGGGCGCTGGAGTTGCATTTTGGCCATTAGGCCCCCTCCTGCCTCCCCTAGCCTGGCGCAATGGAACTACTCTTAGGAATGAGTATTGGAATGATTCCAATTCTTGCTTCTCATGCGTTTACTAACACATGGGTATTTCAATTATTATAATTCATGACTTTTCTCGTATTTACTAACACATAAGGAATAGAGAATTATGTGGGTTCCACCGTAAAATTAGTAATCGAATACCCTCAAAATCAGGAATGGGATCAACTATGGGGGGTAGTTGATCCTATTCCAATACCTTGATTTCCTTACCTAAATTCTCCAATTCATGATTTCCTCCATTCCTGATAAGTAAACATACCCTATATGACTAGATAAGCTTTAATAACCCTAAAAATCTGTGTTGCTTACAGACAGAAATGCTCTAATATGTCTACCACTCTAGCCACCCAGACATGCACTAATTTCACTCAACTCTGGTTGATTTAAAATCTGAGACTTAGACCATATGGGTAGTTGGGGACAAGAAGAAGCAAAGAGTCATTTTCTATTCATCTTGTACCATGAATCTCAGTAGTGGGGACCAACCAATCCTCCAATGACTCGCCACACTTGGGAATTTTTTAATTTATAGCTTCCATTTTTCTTTGTTCGTTGGAAGTCTAGTCACTGTGGGTCCTCATGATGAATCTTTGATATGTGCTTAAGAAAACAAAAATTAAACAAATGAAAGGAAAGCTTCATGGAGTTGAAGTTGATTATGAATCAATTAAGACTTCTGTATCTCCGGGGACAAAGAGAAAGACCACTTTGTTTAATCTTAGACAAACTCAAGTGCTGCCTTGGAGTCACACGGCAACATCTGTCTATGTCAAAATATGGGGCACGAATCGAACCAAGGATTATATAGTGAGGTTTTCTTTGTTTTTAGTTTTTAGTTTTTATTTTTTTTATTTTTTATTTTTAACAGAGGAAACAGAAAGGGACAAAGAAATTTTGCATTGAAAATACTAAACCCTTAAATAAACCCAAATACATGGCTGAGAAACAAGACAGCCCAAAGTTGGAAGAACCAAAAACAAACAAGCAAACAGAGTCCAAGGCTCCAAGCCCACAAAACGATAATCACACAACTTGAGTGACAAATTGCCACAATTATAGGGCTCAATTAAATTCTTGTAGTTAATTAATTTACTCGGCTATAGTAAATACAAGTAATTGATCTCAATGATATTGCCCGCGTGGTACTCTTAAAGAATTGAACTTGCCAAGCAATTCCCATCAACAAGCTGGCACTAGTTTCCCAAAACTCACAAAATCATATGTGAGAGGATAATACAAAATCCCAAAATTACAGCCTAATTAGTAATTAATCGTGTTTAGCATTTAATTTTCACGCGGCCATCCCTAACACACTTTGTTTCATTCTAAAACCTATATAAAACCCTCAATGTTGTGCCATACACATCACATTGCATTCTTTCTTGTTGTTTATGCATTCTATTCATTCACAAATTAATAACTCTCGAATTAGCTCTAGAAATTAGCCATGGCTAAATGCATCGGCATTATTTTAAGCACCATGGGTACACTAGTTGTTCTTGGAGCCATCAGTGGTTTTATATCCTATCTAGTTCTCAATGGTCGTACCAAACACATCAGGTACGAGGTGTTCACAGCCTCCTTCACCCAGTTTGAGTTGGCCAACAACAACATCACTCTCCAATACAACCTAGCCATCAATGCAACTGCTCAAAACCCTAACAAGAAAGGTGCCTACCACTTTGAGCAACTTCTGACCCTTGCATATTTAGGGACAAACAAGAACATTTTGTCAGCCAGCACTTTTGACCGGTTCGATCTACCCCACAACAGAATTTCTTATTTGGCTTCATCGGACAACCAGGCGTTGCGGGTGAATCTTACGCGGGATGAGGTTTCGAAGCTGAAGAGCGCTACGGCTTTCGATATTATGTGGGTCGCCACTGCTAGAAGTTGGACCAAGTTTGGTAGAAGGCATGCGCATTTTAATCACTACGCCGTCTGCTATTTGAAGGTCCCTTTGATCTCCGACGGAAAATTTGCTCAACGTTTCAACGCTACCAAGTGCACTGTCCAAAAATATTAATAGGGTTTCATGTTTTATTAGTTAAGTTTCTGTTTAATTGTTGGCTTTAATTTCGCGTTATTGTTCTTTCGTACGTTGTTAACTCTATAGTTGTAATAATGGTCATGCACGGTAATGGCATTCGATTATGTTTGGAGCTTGCTTATTAAATCAATAAAGAAAGTATTTCTTTCTGTATAATTCATATAATTCTATATCTATCTTAAGTATAAGAACAATCTTTTCTTTCTTTTGTTAAAATAATAGGAAATCGATTCCACCAACCCTTGGGTTAATTTCAAGAGCTAATGAACTTTTTTTTTTAATATAGCAATTTACATTAATTTGACAAGTTTTTAATTTTGGTCTCACCCAAGCCATTTAGATTCTTATACTTTGAATATTTTAGTAAGATGAACTATCACACCAGACTGACAAAATTAAGATGAAATAATCCTCGGCACAAGGAGAATGATAGAGCCACCATAACGAGAAAGGAGAATCTTGAGAAATCTATTTTTTAAAAGATTTTTCCTATTGAGAGGGGCGATAATATATTAAACTCACACATACTATACAGCTACTAGGACTCAAACCCAGGACCGGGAGCATTTGCTCCAAACCATTATACTATGGGTCTTTGTGAGAAACTTTTAAATTAGTTTTTTTCCCATTAAAAACGTTTATTTATTTATGTATTTATTAATTGCCAATGTAAGGTTGGCTGTTTGAATATAATTGCCACGATTATAGGGTTTAAATTTTGATACAGTTAATTTACTAGTCTATAGTAATTATAGTAATTGATCTCAAATCCTCAATGATCCGCTTTGATATTCTTAAAGGAAGGAACTTGCCAAGTAATTCCCAGCACTCAATTTTAATTAACTTTAATAAAACATATAAGCCAAGCACAGTTTCCCTAAGCTTACATAATCAATCAGATAGCTAACTTGACAAACAAGGCACATTTCACATGTAAGATCACAAAACGAAATCCCGAAATTACAGCCCCCATTATCAAACCCAAAAATTGTTCATTTCTGAATTGCCATCCATCTCACATATTTTAAAAACCCTCTGTATATATATATATATACACTGGCTAGCTACCACTTCAATCTTGTGCCCTAGCTAGCAATATTCTATTCATTTTCAAATTACTTTGTCCTCCTTCATTATATTTTCTCCAGAAATTAACCATGGTAAGATGCATCTTCCTAATTTTGATCGTGACTTGTGCTCTACTTGTTGCCGGAGCCACCCATGGTATGATAATGTATTTCTTGAATTTCGATGGCCGGACAGAACCCCTCAAGTATCAAGCGAAATATGTCTGGTTGGTCACGCACAACCTGACCAGAAACGACACCGTCCTCCAGTACTACATAGCCATCAACGGAACGGTTGAAAACCCTAACAGAAAATGCGCCTACGTAATTAACCAAGCTGACGGCGTTCTTTATTCCGCGATCAACCAAACTAATAACTTGATGCTGACAAGAGCAAACGAAACTTATTATAGTAATGACTTCCTGGTAGCGCCGAAGAGAGTGAAGCTATTTTATCCATGGTTTTTCAAGGGGAGAGGCAGGCGGCTCTTGGGGCAGATGAGGTTACCAAACTTAAGAATAGTACGAGTTTTGACCTCATTTTGAGGTTGTATGTCAACTGTTATACTAGGATTGGTGCAAGGAGGAGGCGTTATATGCACGTTGTTTCATGCTATTTGAAGGTCCCTTTCCTGAGTTCCATTCACTCGCTTGCTCAAAATTTTAACGCTACCAGCTGTGATCTAGACCAAATAATTAAGATAAGGTAAAGAGTGTTTCTATTTGTACTACATCGAAGTGGTCATTAGAGCTAGTTTCGCGTTTAATTTTACTTCTCTTTTCGTGTTCTTGGGGCTAAATAGAATAATGGTCGGGCAGTAGATTGGAAGTTTTGTGTTTAGGGTTTGGTACTTTTCTATGTCTTCGTTTTTATTTAGTATTTATTAGGTTTTAGTCAAAGAAAGTAAAATTATTTAGGAAAAGATCAAAGGAGAATTTTTTTCTTAGGAAAAGGCTAATGAATTCAGTTGTTTTGAATTGAAACAAAACAACTGCATTTGCCTTTTCCAAATTATGAAAGTTTTGGTTGGCTAAAAACAAAACCTCCCTTTTATTTAATTGTACTATATATATGATCATTTTCATCTTCTTTTTTTTGGTGGTGTTTTCTCTTACTTTGAAATTTCTACGTGCTTGAGCGCTTATAAACTTGTCCATCATATAGAAGTTCATGCTTCCCTGTGTTTTATTTTTAATGTATGTATGGCTGGTTGAATATACAAAGGATTTCAATGGTGTTACTTTAATCTAGTTAAAAGTGGAGCATAAGCAAACGAATGCATTCACCAAAGAAAAAGGGAGAGAGAGAGAGCCAACGTATAAACTACGTACATTGTGTAAGGAGCAGCACTCTCTGGGTTTTTTTTGTCCTTTTCTTTTTCAGATTTCCTTAAAAAATTCCTTAAAATATGAAAATGAAAACTAGTAAAGCCGAAGGCAAACCAGAGCAGGATTTGTATGCTTTGACCATCCAGACCCAGATTCAAATAACTGGTCAATCAGCAAAAGAAACATATTGCTCTACGCTACAAATATGATATTAGCATGGTTTAAATCTTTTTTTGAGGTACATCTGTGAGAGTTTACAGAAACGTTTGTGATCAATCTGGTATATATGAAAAAACAAAAATTGTCACTCTGATTAGTTTGAACTCAGTCCAAGCTTTTGGGCTGCGACAGAGATGCGTTCACGGGCATCATATCTTCCCCAACCAATATAAACCCTCTTCAGGACTGAGTTGCACATGCAGACAACATATTCATGCTTTCAAGGTTGTTCTATCATTCAACCTTTGCCACACCTCCAGCAGGCATGCTGCTTTCAGCAACTCTCTCCCTCACAAACCTGGAAAGAATCACATTACCAGAAAAACAGGTAGAGCAAAGCATTAATCACCAAATGAAATTTTGGAAGCTTGTCCATAAACTCTTAGTTTCTAGCCAACAAAATACCCAAATATTTCCAAGAAGTACCTGGCCAATTTGTCCCGTGATGACTGCAAGATGTATATTGAGAGAATGAAAGAAAGCATCAGACCTGTTGAATGCATGAAGAATTTTAGTAGCAATGGTGTCAGAAAAGCTCCACAATTGTAGGCCGCCACTCATCAAATTTATACATATATCATTGAGTTGGCCATCTTGAGAGCCAAAAAAACTGTATGTTCTCTAAACTGTTCGTTTGAAGGCAAGGCTTGCAGGAAGATAGGGCATTATAAATGAATACACAACTAACATATCTAACTAGATCAAGAACAGATTTTTACCTGATCCAAACAGGACATAAAATCCGGAAGTCACGTCTATCTCTGATTGCTCCTGCCTATATGCAGACAACAAAATAATGTCACATTTCACAAAGTGCAAAATTTTGAATCCTAAGATTTATGCAAATCATAACTAAAAGAAAAGTGAAGTGATGCTGACCATGTATATCTGACCAGCACATGCTTTGGCCAGTGCTGAGGTTCCCAAAATTGTTTACGAATGTCTGGATGGATTTCTACATCTGCCCAGGACAGAAGAATAATAAAAATGTTATAAAAACTCCTCAAGCAAGAGCGAAAATAACTCTTACAACTATATGTGCTTTTTCCTTTTCCAAAGATGATAGTTAAAACTTATATCTGCACCAATGACATCGAGGAGTCTTATTCCTCTGTCCATTAAGGACTGACCCAAAGAAAGTTAACTGACCAAAAACAAGATAAAGAGCCTAAATTACAATACAAGCTCTTCAAAAGGGCCTGCTGAAATCGCAATGGAAAGCAAACCATTGAACTAGATTAAGAAATGAGCAAAATGGCATTACATACAGTGGTGAGGCATATCCACAACTTTAGCAGTGACACCATGCAAATCACTTCCTGAGTACCTCTGTATTGCATACAAATTGATCACAATAATAGATTAGCCAAATAAAAGCCACAGATAATAACTTCTTTCTTTTCCATATAGATTTCTAACAGATATCTAAATTTACAGAATTAATGTTTGTATATCAATGTTATTGTCCAGGTAGCCTATATTTTCCATTTTCTCAAAAGATGATGGCATGGTAAATATGTTGAAATGCTCATAAACCATGACTTACCAAATGGACGTCAATCATTGGAACCTCAGAACTCTTACGATTTATCACAAAAAGCCATGGGATTAAAAACTTTTCTCTCCCAACTTGAAACGATCTGCATGAGAATAACTCTTTCCGTAAGCATTATTTTGGGCAAGGGCAAAAGACGTATTCGTAACAACAAATTTCCAAAGACCATAGCTTGAATATCCAACCACTACCCAGATAACCTAACTCAGAAGCAGACAGACAATCTAAGGCTATGGCTCCCAGAAGCATCTCTTGTATCTCAATAAAATACAGAAAGAGTATTAACTGATTCTTAAGAGACCCTACGAGTTGGCATGTAAATTGTCAAGGCTATCTTTGAAAAAAAACATGTTTGCTATCGCATGAGTAGCATGTCAAAGGAAATTTAACGAACAATTGCCATTAACTGTAACATTATAGACTTGAGAATTTTTCACATTCAATAAACCAAATACAAAAGCAAGTTCAGCTGCCAACCTCAAAACTTGAAATTCTAAAATTACATAAACTATCTCAATTGTGAAACACATGACCTTTACTTATAGATAGCTTAGCTGATTCTCATTATTAGCAATCAAATACTGATAATAGCATAAAAGAAAATAAATTTGAATCGTAAGGCCGATAGTTTCAGCCTTACTTATACTCACGTTTTGTAGGCATCCGCACCCGTGTAACCCATTGGCTTCACTATAGGAATCAACACCTACAAATTTAAACGACAGGAAAATACGTAAACATACTAACCATGGAAAAACAGAACCAGACAAGGAAAACCCAAATTGAGAAATATAAAAATTGAAGGGCAAGAACGTTAAGGTTACCTCACGATTCACAGCAAATATTGGGCAATGTCTACCGATCATGTCGTGCCATTCAGTTTTCATCTGAAACCATCAAATTTAACAAAACCCATTAGACTTTGAGCCATAATTGAGTAAAAAATTTCACAGAGAGACTGAGAGAGTACGGACAGAGTGGTAAAGACCCATCTTGCTCATGGGGACGATGTCACCTGGCCTGTAAGCATCAGATATACAGAGCATGGACAAAGACAACAGAAGCATCAGAAACAGTGAGAGAATCGATCTCCCTCCAGTTCCCTCCATCCTGTATTTTCTATCACTCACTCCGAGCTTTCACTCGATCTTCTTAAAGTTTGTCTGAGTTGTAGACTCGAGGTTGCAGATGAGCAAGTAGTCTCCGCGCAGAAATGCGAACGATATATCATTCGGACTGGACTTTGGAGCATTTGGGTTAAGGGCCCAAAACAGAAAGGAAAGTTATATGAAGGCCGGGTTGTATACAGTAAGCCTGAAAGGATAAACGATATATGTGGGCCGGCTTATAGCCTAAACCTTAACTATGACCTTGTTTAATGACCAGATTTGGATAGAAATGGAGTTGAGTCTAAACCGGTCCTTATGAGTGTTAGTGTTACTCATCCACCCGTCTAGGTGGAACTTGTAAGATACAATATGTTGAATTGTTATTCAATTTAATAAGTTTAATCGCATCATACCAAACAACAACTAAAACTATTGTCCATTTTAATTAAAATAGTTCAATCTAGTTCTACTTCTACCTAATATATATTCCTTTTTTTCTTTTTTCTTTTTTCGTATTTGTCATATTTATCAGCTTTTTATTTTAACAAGTATTTATGCTTTGTTCACTTTGATCATTTTATGGTGGTGTAATCAATTTTTGTTTTATTTATGGCATAGAAGTCATCAAGTGGGTGGGGTTGGGGTGGAGCCTTTGAAAGTAACGGCCTCCACGCTAGATATTTCCTCAACTTCACTTTGGTTAACTTTCCCATTTGGGAATTGGACCAAATTGCTTAAAAGATTAATAAATGCATAGTTTGGATCCCCATTGTATATTCCCTATTCTTCTCAAGAGTCCCTCTCTCCCCTCTTCTCCCCCTATGTCGACTTCTTTGGTGGGCCATTCTACACTCTAGTTTAGTTGAGCCTCTTGTTTCCTCCTTCCACCCTTACCTCTTATCATGCTTTAGGGTCACTAGCTACCTAATTGGGAATTTACACTAATCACTGTTTGAGCGTGGTGAGAATTCACCGACCTCGGGCAGCCTTCCTTGAAAACCTTGGGCAAGAAAATGGTGTTTAGCCCGTGCCCAAAAAATGGAGAAATAGGAGCCGCACTCGAAATTGTGACTAGGCGTTTTGGAGCTTGGCGGTCGGGGCTTGGGCCTTGGAGTTGGCAAAGAAATGCGGCCGGGGTTCTAAGCTAAATGCGGTCGGGCTGGAGCTTGTAGGTTTGGCCGGGCAATGAAGAGAATGCGACCGGATTCTTGGAGCTTGGAGTAGGGCCGAGGTGTTGGAGCTAGGCGACCGGGTATTTGAGCTTGGAAGTTGGAATCGGGCGGGGGCTTAGAGTTTCGCGGCCGAAAGGATTTTGTTAGAGCGGCTCGTGCCCATCAAATCTGGGACTGGAAATTTCCGGCCGGGTATTGGAGTCCGAATATATATATATGGGTGTCGGTGAAAGTCCGGAGCTTAAGGAATAGTTAGCGAAGCTTTTAAAAAGTTGGAGGCCGCATAGTCTTAGGACAAAGATGCTTGAGTTCACTTTATATATATAAAGTGGGAATATAAAAAGTCGGCCGGATATCTAAAGCCAAGGGCTGGGTAGCTCATTGAATGTATAAATACTAAGGCCTATATATATAAAGTCAGTGAAGCCTTGAGGTCTTGTGAATAGGCGGCCTGGTCCTATTTTATATAAACGAGTACAAAGAGTAGGCTGAAGGCTTTGGACAATTGGTTGTATATATATATATATACGAATATAAAATGCGGCCCAGCTGAAGGAAGGTTGAGGCCGGGGTTTTGGAAGATATTGGCGGGTCTTTTGAGCTTGGAATTGAGGATGGCCAGGGTATGTGCATATACATATAGTTTTGCCCAATGTTGAGTTTGGCCGCCTAGTTTGAGATTTATGATATCGAACACATATATATATATATTTGTGTAATTCAAATATTCATTGTTCGAATAAAAATACAGATATATATATATATAGACGAAGATGCGGCCGGGTTTAGTTTGCTATTAATATTGACCTGTGGCCGGCTACATGCCAATATTCACCTAATAGCTAATCCAACTTCGAGAGTAATGGGGTTGGAAAATTGTGGGCATAGGTCTTGGAGAGACTAGAATATGCGGCTGGGGTTAGAAGGCAATTAGCAATTGGCTTTTGTTATATATATATAAACAAATATAAAAAGTGTTGGCTGATGGAATGAATGGCAATTGGCAATTAAGTGCTGTTGTACTGTACATGCTGCCAATTATTTATATATTGCCAACTAATGTATACATGCCAAAGATGCGGCCAGTTTCTTTGGTTCATCATATATATATATATATATATATATATATATATATATATATATAGTTCATTATATATATATATATGTAAACTAATGTATGAATGCGGTCGGGATTGTTGAGTTGAGAGCCATGCACTTTCATTTGTATATTATATATATATATATATATATATATATAGAAGGAGGCGGCTAGAATATTTTTCTTTTAGTTTTGGGCAATTCAGGTTGGAGTGCAAGAGCATTGAAGATTGTTGAATATTGAAGCTTGGGGCCGTAAAGTTTGTTGGGCAGATTTGAAGGAGCTCGGAGGTCCAAGCCCAAGTCAAGGATTCGTGCCCAAGATTTTCGGAGGTCAATGTGCACGTGACGGAGGCCTTACATGGAAAGAAATCAAGGAGATTGATGGTGATTCTGAATTGGCCAAAACAAGAGAGAATCAAGCAATCAGAATATCTCCGCCGACGTGATCCACGGATTTGAAGGGCTTCGAAAGGAAAGAATTTAAAAGAGTTGACATTTGGCCATTTAATGGCCAGCCCATGGGCTGACGGATGCCCCTATATAAACTTCACTAGACGAAGGGAGAAGACACACAACATCAGACAAACAAACCTATTTTTCGTCTCGCACTTTTCTTTTCCTAGACTTAGGATTTTACTTTTCAAGCACCTAGCATAGCTTGTTCTTCCTTTCCTTAGTGTAAGTTTAATTCTTGCAATTTAAATTATCTTGTCATTTAAATTCTTGCAATTTCATTTCATTGTCATTTCAATTCAAGTTTATTTCAATTGCTTTACTTTTTATTGTTATTGAAGTTTTTATTAAGTTTAAATTCAAGTTTAATTTACTTTATCGTTCTTATTGTTCTTATTCCGTTCATGCTTATTTATCGTTTTGATTTACTTTATCGCACTTTAATTCTTGTCTTTACATTTAAACACACATTTAATTTGATTGCACTCTTTTTACCTAAAAATCTAAAAATCACAAAAACATTCATACAAAGCTCAACCATCCTCGAGCCCGAGGAAGTGAAAGAACCTAGGCCGAGAGGAGGTTCCTTGCTTGGCCGAGCAATCACTTGATCAGAAGTCAGAAGCGCGCAATATCCATCCACTCACATTCCATCCAAGTCCAAGTTCGTGACTTGGTGGTGGCACGCCCCGCACTCAAAAGAAGAAGGACCAAAAGTTCCTTCCGTCGGCCTACCCGGCCAAAAAGAGGGAAACATAATTTGGCACGATGGGACACACTATATGAGCGACCAAAGGAATGGCAACATTCCTATCAGCCGATAAACAACAACGGCTATGATTCTTATGGCTCAAATAGCCAATCCATCGGCCAACTTGGTGACCACAACAACTATGGCGAATATAATTTTACCCCTCAAGGTGGGTCTAACAACCAATATGACTCAAGTAGTCAATTTGGTGGCCAATATCGTGGGCACAACTATGTTGGCGGATTTGGTGGCCAATATGGTGGGCGGAACTATGTTGGCGGACTTGGTGGCCAATATGGTGGGCAGACCTATGTTGGCGGATATGGTGGCCAATATGGTGGGCGTAACTATGTTGGCGGACTTGGTGGCCAATGTGGTGGGCAGAACAATGTTGGCGGATATGATCCAATGAATCAAAATGGTTCGAGTGATCAAAATGGCCTTGGTGGCCAAACTAATCAAGTGGCATGGGGGCAATATATTTACCCATATGGCCAAAATAATTCGCCAATATTTATGATCAGCCTAGTTATGGCTCCCCCAAACGAATCATCCTAATGGCTATGATGGCCAAAATGTTCTTAACATGGGTGAGGGGTCATATGTTGACCGCATAGAACAAGAACGTCAAAGTATGATAAAGGAAACATCTAAACTCAATGATGCATTTATGGAGATGGCGGATAGTTTCCGTGCTTCCAACGAACTTTTGATCGAAGGTTTGCGTAAAATCGCCTCGCGACTTGCAATCGAAGAGCAAGTTCTTACCCAACGAGCCGAATTGCAAACTCTCAACCCCAACCTTGATTCTAAGTCACAAGAGGAAAATCCTCATGTGGTCGCACCGCCACCTATTCTTCCTACTCCCTTAGAGGAAAATGAGGTTGGTAGTGAATATGAGAGTGAGAAAGAGGTGGGCGAGACGACCTTAAGATCGAATGTTCAAGTCGACCTTCCTATTGAGAACTTGACATTGGTTGAGGAAAAAGAGTCCACCCAAGGGGATGTGACCCAAAAGATGGCCACCAATGAAAATTGCAATGTGATCCAACCCAAGGCAATCACCCTGGGATGTAATGGCCTACAATCTAGTGAAAAAGAAGGTTGGAGCACGATCCAAGATGTAATCATGATAGACATGATTGTAGAAGAAAAGCTTGACATTCGGAGACCACAATTGCAAGTGGTCAAATTTATCGAGCCCCAACCAAAGGCCAAGATTGGCCAACCAAGTGGACTTGGGGGGCATGAAGGATCGGCCAAAGTGATGGCCATAAGTCGTCCGAGTCGTACTTATCATCCTAGTACTTCAACCTATTGCCAAAGAAATGGCAAGATTCGAGTTGAAAATAAGAAGGGCTCCAAGCTTGGAGTAAAACATGGTTGGCCACCGCCATGGTCTCCATGAAAATTTCGTTCTATGCGGCCGCCTACTAGGTAGGCCGTTAAGTTTCTAATAAAGGTCATTGTTCATTCTTGAACAAATTGGCCACTTAGTTTTATAACAAATTTTTTTTAAATAAAAATAAAAATAAAGTTGGCCTCATTATACTTTGTCTGGGGGCGAAGGTTGACAGTGCTCATGGAAGGCTCAAGATTGAGTTCCGTCGGCGGAGGAAGAATGATGCCTTGATTTCGGTCTCGGAAGTTGAAGTTTGTGATTTGTGGGCGAAAGATGACTTGGGGGCATGTCCACCACCCAAATAATCCGTCGGAAGGATTCACATGACTACGGTCGGAATCAAAGACAAGCATGGTTGGTTCACTTCCCATGAATACTCAGCCACAAAATATTCCGACCACTCCACTAGGCCAACAAAATGGCCTCGGCCGAAATAATGTCGTCGGCGGCGAATAAGCGTCGGCCGAGGTACGGCCTTGGGTCTTGACCACGTGGTTGTTGAAGATGTGATAGAGGCCGCCGGAGGACCAGTCTTGGCCCCGAATCCGGCCACTTCATTGGAGATCCAACAACTCTTCCGTGCAATGGAGATGTCAAACCAACTCCACGATCAGCGAATGCAAGAGATGACTCAAGCCTTTACTACTCAAAATGCTCATATGAATGAAAGGTTTGAATGATTGCTAGGCCAACAAAATGGCCAAAATGGGAATCAAGTGGCGCCAAATGGAGTGCCCGGTGGGACTTCAAGCGGAGGCCCAACCCAACATCCTTGGGGTGAATCCGCTGCAACCTAACCCACCAAATGGGGCAACCAAGTCCCGGTTAATGTTCCGCCGATGGGTAACAACCCATATGCGGCGGTCAACCAATTCCAAGGATTTCAACCATACAATCAATTCCGCCAACAAGTTCACCAGGGGCAGGGCCAATTTGTGGGCCTTATGTTAACCAATTCACCGGAATCGGGCGGATGGAATAATCTTGGCGGAAATGCAAATTTGAATAACCCACCACTTGGAAATCAAGCAATTGACCGAGGTGTGGTCGAACAAATGATCCAAGACATGGTGCCCCATGCTAGGAGGATTGGTAGACCGGTCTCACCGAGGCCATATCCGAGCACTTTGATCAAGAGGAATTTCCAAGGGGCTTCAAAGTTCCAGATTTTGCACTATTTTCGGGCGACGGACTTCACGATCAGAGCATATAGGCGATTCACGGCCCAATGTGCGGAGATTGGGCATCGTGAGGGCCTAAAACTAAGGCTATTTCCAAGTACTCTCACTGGGGCGGCTTTCTCATGGTATGTCAAGCTTCCACAAAATTCCGTCCCAAATTGGCAAACGATGGAGCAAATTTTTCATGAGCAATTCTATCGGCCGAGCCTGAAGTCTCTATGGCCGACCTGGCCAAGATTAGCCAAGGGCCAAATGAATCGGTCCAAGAATACTTGGGGCGGTTTAGAGAAGCAAGGGCTAGGTGCACGGTCAACATGCCGGAGCATGAGTTTGCAAAGTTGGCCCAAGGAGGATTGTTGCTTGACCTCCGAAAGAAATTTGAAGGAATAGAGTTTCGTGATATTTATGATCTCCTACTTGGTGGACTGACATGAAGCTCTCTTAAAAGAGGAGCAACAAAGAGTCGGCCGACATCTCGGCCAAGCTTCTATAGGATTCGACCAAACCCTCCGGTCCTAGAACTACATCGGTCCACGCGGTCGATGTTGAAGACATGGAGGCGGAGGAAAGAAATGAGGAGGTTTTTCTCGAAGAAGATGAAGAGTCGGCCGGGATAAACTTGGCCGAGATTGTGGCTAGTGGGCCATATGTGTGCAAGGCTTTATCTAAAGCCTCCAAGGATCAAAGGCCGACGACGGCCCAAGTTTCTAAGTTTAGCGGAACCTCCCAAAAGGCGGTCACGACCAAGTCCTATACTTTCGATATTTCTAAAGCCGAACAAATCTTCGACCAACTTTTAAAAGAAAAGATCATAAAACTTTCTAGTGGTCATGATATTCCATCGGCTAATGAACTTAGAAATAAAACTTATTGCAAGTTTCACAACGTGTGGTCGCATGCAACTAATAATTGTCTTGTTTTCCTAATGCCGTGCAGACCTTATCGATCGGAAGATCTTGAAGTTTCCGGAGAAAGCTACAATGGGCATCGACCAGAATCCTTTCCCAAATGCTCAAGTCAACATGGTGAATGCCAACTTCCCAAGGCCAGACCAACCTAGGCCAAGGTTGGACTTGGGCGGCTCCCAAGGCTGCGGCGGAGAGAAGGGCAAGGGAGATTCCGGCGGACCCCAAGGCAAAAGGCAAAGCTAAGATGTATCTAGATGTGGCCAAGGTTCCGGAACAAAAGGCCCCAACCAAAGAAGAACCTCCAAAGGCGATTGTGCTATGCAACGATGCCAATGCGAGGTAACTCTTGAAGTGGTTCCGCCAAAAACCAAGGAACCAACCAAGGAACCAACCAAGGGGCCGACTAGGGAGCAAGTCAAGCATCAAGTCCAAGTGGGCAGACCAAGGAGTTCGAAGAAACATGATAACAATTCCGGCCGAGAATTATGGCTCACATAGCCCGAGGGGCTGGATGGAAGTAAGGCCGAATAAACGGCCGTTACATGAATATCAAGAAAGGCACGAAAGGCCACGATATCAGCCCAAGAGAAGGAATCAACATGCACCTTTGAGATATGAAGACATTGATCAGCGGGACCCATGCCGAAATAGGAGTATGTGGATTTCAAAGTGGGTGAGGGCAAAAGTCGAGATGTGGCTTACGTATGAAGACCTCGCCGACCGAAGGTGATGGTGTTCCAACTTTCAAGATGCCAAACACCAAGGTTGGCCAATGGTATAGAAGTAGGGCCCAAAACTCCTCCTGCACCTTTGAGCAAAACTCAAACAAGAAGGGCTCAAAGGCAATATGCCACAACCTGCAAGGCGGAGTTAGAGTGGACGGACAAAGGCAAGCCCAACTTGACCGATTGGTCGAACTTCGAGAGAAGCTTCAGTTGGAAGAATTGGAGTTGGCTAAGGTCGATGCCGTGGCTTCTTTGAGGCGGCGGCGGCGGCCGAAGAAATAAAACTACACCAAGAATGGGTCAATGGCCGACCATTGTGGTGACGGCCCCAAAAGAGCCAATCTCGGAGTTGGAGGCACATTTGACCTGGCCTTCGAGGCGGATAATTCCAAGGCCGAAGTTAGTAGGCCAATCAAGATGGCGGGCTAAAAACTATTAAAGGTTGAGAAAACAATAGTGGCTTGACCGAAAATCAAGCCCCGGTCACTAAGGGCCCCCGCCGTGGCCAAGGTAGCTCGGCCTACCAAGGTTGAGAATGAGGAAGAAAGAGACCAAAATATGGTCCAAGAAACTAAGGGCGAGCCCCTTATTAAAGAAAGTGGCCCAAGGCGGAGGAAAAACTGCTAGAGAAAGTGTGCTATGAAATGCCCACCAAGAAAATGTCCACCCACCTTAAGCCTTTATATGTGGGCGCTCATTTAGATGGATTTCTGGTGAGCAAGGTTTTGGTGGATACGGAGCTACGATCAACATCCTCCCTACTCAATAATGAGAAAATTGAAGAAAGGTTCAGATGAACTAATCCCGACCGAGACAACGAACGGTGGGTTTGTGGGAGACACCACGACTTCAAAGGGATCATCCCACTTCAAATTAGAGTGGGGCAAAAGGTTAGGATGACGGCTTTCTTTGTGGTGGAGACAACGGCCCATTTTAATGCTTTGTTGGGCGGAGATTGGATCCGTGGAAGCATGTGTGTGCCCTCTTCCCTTCATCAATTTTTGCAATTTTGGCACGAGGATGGAAGTGTAGAGATTGTTCAAAGCCGATGCACGGCCCTTCATGGCTTCCGCCAATGCGGTGGAGGCAAAATTTTATGAGGATGATATTGGGCCTCTTTATTTTACGGGGGCGAGATAGGAACGGCCGACCTACGGAGTCTTGGCCCAAAAGTTGAAAGACTTGGGGGCACACAATGCCTAAGCGAGATGGGAGCGCCCCACGATAGCTGATTTTTTCTCTCTCAATTAGTGATGCAACCATAAAGGAAGAAAAAATGGCGCGATGAAAACACTTTGAGGCAATTGTATGGTTTTTGGGCCGAAATTCTTAGTGGGGGTAGTCAAAATTCACCCAATCCGCCAAGGAAGAATTCATAGCGGCGGAATTCTTAGTGGCCGAAAATTTATAGCGGCCGAAGAATCCCTAGCGGCGGAATTCCTAGTGGCCAAAAATTTATAGCGGCCGAAGGCTTTATAGCGACCAAAGAATTCCAAGTGGCCGAGGAATTCCAAGTGGCGAAATTCCTAGCGGCCGAAGAATTCCTAGCGGCGGAATTCATAGGGCAAAGAATTCCTAGTGGCGGAATTCTTAGTGGCTGATAATTCATAGGGGCGAAGAGTTCCTAGAGGCGGAATTCTTCGTGGCCGATAATTCATAGCGGCCGAAGAATTCCTAGCGGTGGAATTCTTAGTGGCGAAGAATTCATAGCAGTCTAGAATTCCTAGTGGCCGAAAATTCCTAAGCGGTCGAAGAATTCATAGTGGCCGAGAATTCATAAGCCGAAGAATTCCTAGCGGAAGAATTCTTAGCGATCGAAGAATTCCTAGCGATGCAATTCCTAGCCGAGAAATCCTAGGGCCATGGTGCCTTCTCAAAAAGTTGGGCCAAGTGAGTTGGAGTTCGGGGAAGTATATCCGCCAAGGGAGTTGGAGTTCGGCGGGAAGTATATCAGTAGAAGGAGTTGAAGTTCGGGGAAGTATATCCGCCGAGGGGTTCAAGTTCGCGGAAAGTATATCTGCCGAGGGAGTTGAAGTTCGGACGGGAGGTATGTACGCCAAGTTCCCAATATTCGAATATTTTGAGAACTCAAAGATAGCCCGCCACGAGGAATGTCGTTGGGGAAAATAATGGTTTTTGTTGGGAGAATAGCCATCATAAAAAGATTTCTTCCAAACGATATCATATATATATAGGTGGGCAAAGTTTGCAACAAAATGGGGCCAAACAATGGCCTAGGCATCCACCAAGAATTTAAGAAATAATAAGTAAGCTAGTTCTACCATATATGGTGACCAAATAAAATAAGACTTGCTAAGTACAAAGTGGACCAACTGATGGCCTAACAAAGATTCTTAGAAACCAATATCGGAGAAAATTTCGATTCATCTACCTATACGTCAACTTCAGGCTAAATGAATCGAGGGGGCAATGTTTGAGCGTGGTGAGAATTCACCGACCTCGGGCAGCCTTCCTTGAAAACCTTGGGCAAGAAAATGGTGTTTAGCCCGTGCCCAAAAAATGGAGAAATAGGAGCCGCACTCGAAATTGTGACTAGGCGTTTTGGAGCTTGGCGGTCGGGGCTTGGGCCTTGGAGTTGGCAAAGAAATGCGGCCGGGGTTCTAAGCTAAATGCGGTCGGGCTGGAGCTTGTAGGTTTGGCCGGGCAATGAAGAGAATGCGACCGGATTCTTGGAGCTTGGAGTAGGGCCGAGGTGTTGGAGCTAGGCGACCAGGTATTTGAGCTTGGAGGTTGGAATCAGGCGGGGGCTTAGAGTTTCGCGGCCGAAAGGATTTTGTTAGAGCGGCTCGTGCCCATCAAATCTGGGACTGGAAATTTCCGGCCGGGTATTGGAGTCCGATATATATATATGGGTGTCAGTGAAAGTCCGGAGCTTAAGGAATAGTTGGCGAAGCTTTTAAAAAGTTGGAGGCCGCATAGTCTTAGGACAAAGATGCTTGAGTTCACTTTATATATATAAAGTGGGAATATAAAAAGTCGGCCGGATATCTAAAGCCAAGGGTGAGCTGCTCATTGAATGTATAAATACTAAGTCGCCTATATATATAAAGTCAAGCCTTGAGGTCTTGTGAATAGGCGGCCTGGTCCTATTTTATATAAACGAGTACAAAGAGTAGGCTGAAGGCTTTGGACAATTGGTTGTATATATATATATACGAATATAAAATGCGGCCCGAAACTGAAGGAAGGTTGAGGCCGGGGTTTTGGAAGATATTGGCCGGGTCTTTTGAGCTTGGAATTGAGGATGGCCAGGGTATGTGCATATACATATAGTTTTGCCCAATGTTGAGTTTGGCCGCCTAGTTTGAGATTTATGATATCGAACACATATATATATATATTTGTGTAATTCAAATATTCATTGTTCGAATAAAAATACAGATATATATATATATAGACGAAGATGCGGCCGGGTTTAGTTTGCTATTAATATTGACCTGTGGCCGGCTACATGCCAATATTCACCTAATAGCTAATCCAACTTCGAGAGTAATGGGGTTGGAAAATTGTGGGCATAGGTCTTGGAGAGACTAGAATATGCGGCTGGGGTTAGAAGGCAATTAGCAATTGGCTTTTGTTATATATATATAAACAAATATAAAAAGTGTTGGCTGATGGAATGAATGGCAATTGGCAATTAAGTGCTGTTGTACTGTACATGCTGCCAATTATTTATATATTGCCAACTAATGTATACATGCCAAAGATGCGGCCAGTTTCTTTGGTTCATCATATATATATATATATATATATATATATATATATATATATATATATAGTTCATTATATATATATATATGTAAACTAATGTATGAATGCGGTCGGGATTGTTGAGTTGAGAGCCATGCACTTTCATTTGTATATTATATATATATATATATATATATATAGAAGGAGGCGGCTAGAATATTTTTCTTTTAGTTTTGGGCAATTCAGGTTGGAGTGCAAGAGCATTGAAGATTGTTGAATATTGAAGCTTGGGGCCGTAAAGTTTGTTGGGCAGATTTGAAGGAGCTCGGAGGTCCAAGCCCAAGTCAAGGATTCGTGCCCAAGATTTTCGGAGGTCAATGTGCACGTGACGGAGGCCTTACATGGAAAGAAATCAAGGAGATTGATGGTGATTCTGAATTGGCCAAAACAAGAGAGAATCAAGCAATCGAATATCTCCGCCGACGTGATCCACGGATTTGAAGGGCTTCGAAGGAAAGAATTTAAAAGAGTTGACATTTGGTATTTAATGGCCAGCCCATGGGCTGACGGATGCCCCTATATAAACTTCACTAGACGAAGGAGAAGACACACAACATCGACAAACAAACCTATTTTTCGTCTCGCACTTTTCTTTTCCTAGACTTAGGATTTTACTTTTCAAGCACCTAGCATAGCTTGTTCTTCCTTTCCTTAGTGTAAGTTTAATTCTTGCAATTTAAATTATCTTGTCATTTAAATTCTTGCAATTTCATTTCATTGTCATTTCAATTCAAGTTTATTTCAATTGCTTTACTTTTTATTGTTATTGAAGTTTTTATTAAGTTTAAATTCAAGTTTAATTTACTTTATCGTTCTTATTGTTCTTATTCCGTTCATGCTTATTTATCGTTTTGATTTACTTTATCGCACTTTAATTCTTGTCTTTACATTTAAACACACATTTAATTTGATTGCACTCTTTTTACCTAAAAATCTAAAAATCACAAAAACATTCATACAAAGCTCAACCATCCTCGAGCCCGAGGAAGTGAAAGAACCTAGGCCGAGAGGAGGTTCCTTGCTTGGCCGAGCAATCACTTGATCAGAAGTCAGAAGCGCGCAATATCCATCCACTCACATTCCATCCAAGTCCAAGTTCGTGACTTGGTGGTGGCACGCCCCGCACTCAAAAAAGAAGAAGGACCAAAAGTTCCTTCCGTCGGCCTACCCGGCCAAAAAGAGGGAAACAATCACCTTAGGAAATAAATTAATGACATTCTACCAAGTGGTATAATTATATAATGCACCTAATAGAGAAATAATATAATGTGAAAACAAAAAGATCAATCGAATAACCTTGTTGTATTATTGATAACGACTATGTTGTAATCAATGTTTTCGTTTAATGAAATTTCATCTTGTAGATAAATAAAACAAGATATAAGATGAGGGTTGTTGTTAGGTTATGATTCGTAATGATCCATTCACCTCATACAACACAAAAGCAAATATCCTTTTTGTGTAATTATACGTATTCTATTTGGTATTTAGCATTTCTTATCATCCCTTTGAACAAAACAATTCAGAAACATGTGCATAAGGAAACCATAATAAGAAAAGAGACTGAGAAAGGCAAGACGATGACATGAATTTGAGTATTCACAGTAATAATATAAAAATATCCTGTTATGCAAAATTAGAAATAAAATCATATCTTAAAAATTGAAAAGGCCGGTTGACCAAGGCAATGTGATCGCCCTTCCAATCAAGTTCGATCCCGATTCCCCTATACTAAACTAGTTTGAAATATCGTTTTCTCAAAAAGAACAAAAAAGAAGAGATAAACCATAGCCATTGAAATGTAAAGGGGAGGAGGTGTAGAGTAGAGGGTGGGTGGTGCTCAAATACAGCCCTGGCCCATTGTTAAAACTTGGAGGGTAAAACGTTGACGTTTCGCGCCTGAAATGGTAAAATTGGAACTAGGGAAACACATTGACACCAGAGAACGGAAAGAGGTGGGAACGGAAAAAAAGAGAGAGACGGAAGAAAACAACGACAGATACGTTTTTTTGTTTGATAGTTTCGCTGGAAACAAAATCCCCCCAATTTAAAAAAAAACCTCAAAAAACATAAAATCGGCAACCCACTTACTTACCACTTGGGATCTTTTCATCTGAAAAAAAAAACCCACTTCATCTCCCCAATCGCAAATTTAAGTCGTTTCATTGCAATCACCCTGCCGTTTTGCTCAACCGTCCGTACCAATCTGCACAATCTGATCGCCCGAGAACAAAGTTCCATATTGCATAAGCACCGTCGATTTCCAATTCGAGTCTTCGTCTTCGTCATGGTTGTACGGTCAAGCGGCGTGAGGTATTTTAATTCGGTTTGTTTGTGATTCACGGTAATTCGGTTATTTCATGGGCGATCTTCGGGAAGATTGGTCGTCTGAACTAAACGGCGCTGTTGTGGAGGAGAGACCGTCCTCGGCATCGTCGTTGTCATCATCACCTTCGTCGCTGTTTTCATCCAATCAGGCGGCGGCGGCCGCGGCGTGTATTAGCGCCGAGTACTGGAAGAAAGCCGAGGAAGCAACGCAGGGGGTCATAGCTCAGGTTCAGCCTACTGATGTGTCCGAGAGGAGAAGGAAGGCGGTCATTGATTACGTTCAGAGGCTCATTAGAGGTTGTCTTGGTTGCGAGGTCCGTTTTTTTACATTACGTATATATATACTCATGTGAATGAATCATAATGTTGAAGTTGAATTTAGTGTTCTACGATGTGTTGGGACTGCGAAGGATGTTTTTTTGTATGAGGATTACAGAAAACTTGGTGATTAAAGCCCCTAAAATTTGGTTATTTTGCCGGCGAGTCTAGCTTCAGCTATACAAAGCTTGGACCTTTAGTTTAGTTTATAACTAATGTAGTTCATTGGTTTAATTGGTCTAGCATGCTTTGCTCTCTGTGATTAGCTGGGTCTTTTACTTCAATCCCAATTATTCATATACATACATTTTATGTGAATAGCTAATGCAACGCTGTTTATAATTTTACTTTGAGCAAGGTGGGTGCTTTCATATTTTCTTTCTCATCATATCATTTGATTTGTCTTCCCAACTCCACATTCTGTTTTTTCGACAACAAAATCTATGATGTCATGAAGTAACATGTAAGGTGAGGGGGTTTAACCATGTGCGGCATATTTTGATTTTGTACTCAAATTGTTGCAGGTGTTCCGATTTGGGTCTGTACCGCAGGTGTTCCCATTTGGGTCTGTACCTCTAAAGACCTATCTGCCTGATGGAGATATTGATTTGACAGCTTTTGGTGGTATAAATGTTGAGGAGGCGCTGGCCAATGACGTCTGCGCCATCCTTGAAAGGGAAGATCAAAATGGGGCTGCTGAGTTTATGGTGAAAGATGTCCAATTAATTCGGGCAGAGGTTTTTAGCTTTTACCCCTGTACTTTATTAAAGATCATTGGTTGAGTCAAACAGATGTCGTATTCGTATTGAAAGAAATTGATGATAGGTATAAGTTACAACTTAGGATTTTTGCCGCCGTGTATGTCCAGTAAGTTTATGTTCCGAGTGCTAAAATGTTGTGTAACTTTCTTTTCCTAACTCAAAATTTTGATTTTCCTTGGTAAAGAATATTGGGGTTTCTTGTGGCAGGTTAAGCTTGTAAAGTGCCTTGTGCAAAATATTGTGGTTGATATTTCCTTCAATCAGTTAGGAGGGCTATGCACACTATGCTTTCTTGAGCAGGTAATCTTTCATACATAGCTGAACTGAAAATGAAGTTCGATTTGTTTTCACTGGAAGTGAATGGGTTACCAGATTTATATAAAGGGATGCTTTCACTGGAAGCTCTACTTTGTCTAGTGCAGTTCTTTCTAGTCTTCTGTAGAAAGTATCTGCTGGTTTATGCCTTATAACTGATAACCTTGAAGGATCTTCAATTGGTACTCTGTTGAGTGTTGGCCACCCTCTTCTATCCTTTTTCAAGGCATTTTATAATTTTTTTTGGTCTTATGGTATTTACTTGTTCTTTTTTCTTCCCTAATCATATCCATGATGCTGTATAGGTCGATCGCCTCATTGGCAAAGACCATCTCTTTAAGCGCAGTATCATACTGATCAAGGCATGGTGCTATTATGAGAGCCGGATTCTTGGTGCCCATCATGGTTTGATTTCGACATATGCTTTGGAGACTTTGGTCCTGTATATCTTCCATCTCTTCCATTCATCTTTGAATGGTCCTCTAGCGGTGAGTGCTCTAATGAATTAGCTCCAGCATGCTCCATATCTCTATGACATAAATTTAACAAGTGGTTCAATGTTCTATAGGTCCTGTACAAATTCTTGGACTACTTTAGTAAATTTGATTGGGACAACTATTGCATCAGCTTGAGTGGTCCGGTTCGCATATCTTCACTTCCAGAACTCTTGGGTGAGCAACATATTTTTGCATTGGCGACATGCTGTATGAGCGTATGTGCTTAATTAAGATTATTTGAGGTCCTTTTTGCAGTTGAGACACCAGAGAATGGTGGGAATGATCTATTGCTTAGTAATGATTTTCTCAAGGACTGTGTGCAAAGGTTCTCAGTTCCGTCAAGAGGATATGAGACGAACTATAGAACATTTCCACCAAAGCATCTTAACATAGTTGATCCGCTTAAAGACAATAACAATCTTGGCCGAAGTGTGAGTAAAGGTGAACTACGTTTCCCTATAGACCTCTTCTCCTTTTTTTCTTTCTTTCTGTATTTTCATTAGTTGATGAAACCCTGTATTCCTAATTACAGGAAACTTTTACCGAATAAGAAGTGCTTTCACATATGGTGCTCGTAAATTAGGGCGCATCCTTTCTCAGGCAGAAGATAACATAGATGATGAGATCCGAAAGTTTTTCTCAAACACATTGGATAGACATGGAGGTGGACAAAGGCCTGATGTCCAAGATCTTGTCCCATTGTCCAGATATGATGGGTATGGTTCTGCATTGTTATTTGCAGGTACAGAGTCACAAGAAGATCAGATAATTTATGAATCAGAATCTGCCTATTCAAGTGGCATGATTGGGGAATGTGGGTTAAAAAGCAACAGATCATGGAATGGTGAAGTGACAAATGTTGAGATGCCTGGTCAATGTGTGAATAGACCGCATGAAAGCGGTATAAAGGTGGCATCCCCAACAATGTTCTCAGAAGATGACAGTTCCCCAAATGGAATTGCTGTTTCGGAATACCGTCTTATGGGGGATGCAAAAGACCTCGCTACCTCCAGATTTCAAGGTCTTACAATTTCAAATGATTGTCAAAATCCTTCCCCTTCCAATGGTGTAGTGAGTATATCTCCTTTAGGTAAAGCCCATCATGCACCTCATCTCTATTTCTCTCACTCATCAACTGGAAATGGGGACGTTAGAAATGGAAATCAAGATCAGCAACTGCCAGAAAGCTTTGGTTCGGCTGATAATTGGGCTGGTAACCAGGATGAGAATCAGTTGGGTTGTAATCAGGAGGTTTTGTCTCCTGTTGGATCTAAGCACCATCTGTCACGGTTGAGTTCTATTGTGGGTTCCTCAGAAGACTTCCATCCTAGTTATTCTGGTTATCCAATGTCAAGTAGTACTGCTGGAAGTCCGAAACCTTCCAACTCTTTGACAGATCTCAGTGGGGATCATGATAGTCACTTATATAGTCTAAACTATGGCCGTTGGTGCCAAGAATATGAGCTAAATTCAGCATTTCCTCCTATGGTGGCACCTCCAGTGCATCCACAGTTTCAGAGCAAGAAACCATGGGATGTAATTCGACAGTCAGTGCAGCGCAGGCAGAATACATTTTCCCAGATGAATGCCAATGGTATCGTCCCTAGACCAGCATTCTATCCTATGAACCCACCAATGTTACCTAATGGTGCAGGCTTTGGTGTAGAGGAAATGCCAAAGCCACGAGGAACAGGAACATACTTTCCTAATACGGTATACTCATTCTAAGCCTCTGAAACTTCTGGTTTTTAAAATCATAATTTATTTTTAGGGGCAAATTTCTGTCAATCTCTTGGTAGTTTGCAGTTTCTCTTTCCAGGTAAATGTTTCAGTTGCTGGGCCTTGTTATCTGAAGTGCTTTTATGCATAAAATTTTGCAGAACCATATCAGAGATAAGCCCATGACAGCAAGGGGAAGAAATCATGCACCGGTCAGGTCTCCTCGTAATAATGGCCATGCTATGACACCAAATCCAGAGAATCATATGTCTGAGAGAAGCAGCCGTGATCTATCACAAGTACAAATGTCTCTTCATAAAGGTGGGGGAAGGTCTGCGTCTTCAGATAGCCCCTCTGGTTCCCCTAGAAGGAAAGTAAACTCTAATGCCAATGGTTCAATGCAACCCCCTGAGCAAGTTGCAGAATTTGGGTCTATTGGACATGCCCCATCAGAGGCACCTGGGAGTGGAAGGCATACCAATGCTGGCTCATCAGTCGGTCAAAACTCGAATGGTGCCCATGGAGCACCAGGGATGCAGTGGACAAAAGCTGAATTGGGTACAGATGAAAATAGGTATGGATTTCATTGTGGTTTCTATGAATCTGTATCTACCACTATTGAGCACAGATAAGACTGTTTAAGCGTTTCTTGTTTGACATGTAGGATTGCCGGGCAATCATACCGTTTGAAAGATGAAGATGATTTCCCGCCATTATCAGTCTGACTGCAGCACGAGTGATGATCTATTTATATGGTTGGTCGCATGAAAGAGTTACAGTAATTGCTAACATACTGGCTTGAGCCTGAACTTTTGGCGCTTAAATGGCTCGGCCACAACCTTTTTGGAAGCGTTTACATATGGAGTTGATTTTTTTCTCTTGTTTTTAGATAGACGTTACATATGGAGTTAGATATGATGTTTGTTGGAAGCCATTTGTACATTTCAACTAATAATTTTTACACCCTTTAAAACCTTGATAGCTGTGCTTTGCACACTGAGTAGTTTCATGTATAGGTTGTTTGACTACATTCCTTTTCCCCAGGTTTTGTTCC
Source organism: Prunus padus (assembly GCA_024362665.1). NCBI lineage: Eukaryota > Viridiplantae > Streptophyta > Magnoliopsida > Rosales > Rosaceae > Prunus > Prunus padus. Next base: position 4,166,769 of record JANFAM010000019.1, read on the forward strand.
CACCGTTGCCCTTGCCGCCTCTGGGTAATTGTACGAACACTGTTGGAATTATTGTTGCTGATGTTTGATGTAACTTTATATTCACAATCTTCTTCTTCATTTTTTGGTTATGCCTTTTAGATGGCTCATTATTGCCTTTTATTCTGCTCTTTATCTGATATGCACAATCATAGTAGGACCTTCCAGCTAGTTTTACACACAAAATCATGATTGATTATTTTGACAAATTTGGACCTTCCAGCTATTATGCTCAATGCGTAAGGCCATGTAAATGTTTGGGTGATGCAGTAACAGGAATCATTGTGTACAAGGGGCAAATTGTGTTGGTGAGGACCACCCATACCTCCACAAATTCTCTTCTTTTACATTCATTCTTTTGTCCTTGGACATGGCCTACTTGTAACATAATTTGAAATTTCTACTGTTTTTTTTTCTTTTCTACAAGATAAGTATACGATTAAACAGAAGATGAGATAAGACATCCTATTTTCTTTCAACTGTATATGATTAGTTTGAGAGGAGGAAGGATACGATACGATCTTTGAAGACTTACGATGTGTGTGCCATTTGATGTAGCATATCCAGAAGATATATATATATAAACAATATTCTACTCTAATCTAATCTAAACAATGGAAAGGGGGATTCGAACTCCGGTGCAGAATGAAGAGTACATCCGCTATAAGTCCATGTCTGCATCCAGAAGATATCTTAATTGTATTGTTTTATGCAATATGTATTATTGTAACTTCATCTAATGCCTAATTGTGTTACAACAAATTTGTTCTCAGCACACAGGCTCTCCATAGTATTTTATTTCTCAAAAAAATGAATTATTGCACTAATCCACAATAAAATACAAAATGGGTTATTAACAACTAAAAAGTAAGGTCAACCCAATACTTAGAAATTGGTCACAATTCACACATGGGACAAAACCTATGATGTCAACAAATATTTTACTCTTGCAAATCAAATTTGAGGGCACACCTTTATGCATACAGAGAACGGATAAGAATTTTTTAAAAGGTGATCAGACTCTTTCAAAGAGATGTAAATGTTCAATCAACTTGGAAAACTTGAAAACGAAAGATTGCTATTAAAAAAAAAAACTGGTTTAGGATTTGCAAGCTCCACATGTGGAAATAAAATTAAAAAAACCAAAAGAAAAAGAAAAGAAAAGGGTAAGCACCAGATGAGGTATTTAATGCGACTGTGTGAAAATAAAGCCTCAAATTGAAGTCCTGGCGTCTGAGTTCTGAATCTTCTGCTCAATTTTGTGCAATTTTCCATCACAGAAGAACATAGACTACTTCCCCTTCCCAATACAATCACTGACGTTTTATTGATCATAAACAATTTAACCTACACTGTCAGCAATAATGTTGCTGTATTTTGGAGGTTGGACTTCTTCCAATACCGTCACCTCCGTTATATGGGGACCCCAAGCAAAATAAAATAAAATAAAATAAAAATTAGAAAAAAGTCCTACCTATTCTCTTTTATAATGAACCATCCCAATATTCGCACCACCACCTTTTTCTTTCTCTAAGCATATTGTTGTTGATTGCAGAATTTGCAGGGAGCCCATATATTTCCAAGCTTGAAAGTCTCTCTCAAACTCATCAATCCCAACTTTTTTCCCTCATTCTGATTCATATTTTTTAGGGTGGCTTTTACATCCACAAATGGTACCATCAAAGTGTAGCCACAGATTCTTCAAGTTTAGGATTAATCACCCAGTTTCATGCCAAAGTCCTACTTATGATCATTTGATGGTCTAGACTTTTTGGAAATCAATCCTACTCCACAATTTCTTTCAAATTCTAGTACATTAGTTGACAAAATATTATTCCCACTTCCCTACCACATCCACCTCTTAACAGTTTCCTCCATTTAGTCTGTCCTTTTCTGAAAAAAGTCCTTGATTACAATTGGATCTCTGTCTCTATATTTAATTTCCTTGGTTCAACTTCATCTTTCACACAAATGGTTGCTAAGAACTACGAGTGTTCACGTGGGGTTGTGGAAATGGCTTGGATTATGCTTCGTGTTGATTATTCGAGGCTTTTCTGGTTGCTGTTCAGGGTCTTCTCCTATGAAAACCATGAGGGAAAGCCTCGGATCTTCTAGCACGCGCCACAAAATCTTTCATACACATCCCATATAAGTAGTGTTGAATTATTATAGTTTACAAGTACTAGGAATTATACGTAATCAAAGTGAAAAGCTAGCTGGGCGTTGTTTGGTCGGAGAGTTTCGGAGGTTGCTTGAATTCTCAGCCATGAACACCACCCGGTTGGGAAGGACGTGTGCCGATGGAGGCCAGCCACAGTTGCCTGCATACGTTGAAACAGATCCATCTGGTCGCTATGGACGTGTAAGTTTGATCTCTTCATATTATTATTATTATTACATAAAATCTGTAAATAAAGTTACTTTTGTTGCATGTAAATTGGATTTTAGAAGTCGTATTTGCATCATTACATGCAGGGAAAATTAACCAATTTTGGATTCAAACTTGATACCATGAACTATGTAAATAATATTGCTGATTTTTCTATACTTGGCAAATTTGTTAGGACAAAATTCACATTTTTTCGTCAACTAATACGACAAAAATGTAAATTGGATCATATTGAATAGTAAAAATATAACCTTTAGCTATTTGGAGGGTAAAATAAGTTATTTTTCCTGCCTGTTGTGCTGGTCAACCTTCATTTGTGAAATGGTATTAATTTGATTTAAAATGAAAAAAAAAAGTGTCATCCGAGATTCACTTTTAATATTTAATTACCCCAACTAGATGATGCAGCCTTATTTATGTAACTACAATAAACCTGTCGGGCATGCCAATTATTATTATTATTATTTTTTTAAAGATATTTTTTATTGAGAGAGGCGATAATATATACTAAATTCATACACACAACACGGATGCTACGATTGAACCCAAGACCTTACTTAGGAAAACAATTTCCATTCATACAGAGCGGCTCAGTGGAGCCGAGCTAGCTTAGGCCATAGCTCCTCCCAGACCTTTTCTTCAAACAGCCATGCATTCCAAGCCTAGAATTATAATTTCTTTTCATGATAATTAGTGAGATCATGAGGACTAATTAAGAGGGCCCTTTTGGTCTTAATTACTTTTCGTAAGCAGTTCAGGGAAATGCTTGGCAAAGGAGCCATGAAGACAGTTTACAAGGCATTTGATGAGGTCCTGGGAATGGAGGTGGCTTGGAACCAAGTCAAGCTCAAAGATGTCTTTGGTTCGCCGGACGAACTTCAGCGTCTCTACGCGGAGGTGCACCTCCTCAAGAACCTCAACCATGACTCCATCATCCAATACTACACGTCTTGGATCGACGTTAATCGAAGAACCTTCAACTTCATCACCGAAATGTTCACCTCCGGCACCCTCAGAGAGTAATTAACCACTCAACTTACAACTATAATATTAGCATGAAACACTTAAAAAGAATGTACATGTTAAAGGTGGTTGAATGCTAGAACATGTTATGAATTGTAAACTCAAACGTCCTAAATTCAAATCCTTGTATTTGAAGAAAAACAAAAAAACCAAATTAACTGAAACTGTTTGATTAATGTGGCATGCTGTGGAACTTGGAACAGGTACAGACAGAAGTACCAGCGAGTGAATATTGGAGCAGTGAAAAATTGGGCTCGGCAGATCTTGCGTGGCCTTGCCTATCTGCACAAACTTGATCCACCTGTGATTCACAGAGACCTTAAGTGTGACAACATCTTTGTTAATGGCCATCTTGGGAAAGTCAAGATTGGTGATTTGGGTTTGGCAGCTGTTCTTCGTGGTTCCCATCATGCTCACAGTGTCATAGGCAATGATCTCTAAATCTCTCTCTTTCTGTCTCTGAAAGTGAAGTGAATCTGATCTTCCTAATTTTCAATTTTAATAATATGCTTCTTTTTTTCATCAGGTACACCGGAATTTATGGCACCCGAATTATACGAGGAGGAATACGATGAGCTAGTAGACATATACGCCTTTGGCATGTGTGTGCTGGAAATGCTCACTTCAGAATATCCATTTAGCGAGTGCTCAAATCCTGCCCAAATTTACAAGAAAGTGACTTCAGTAAGTTTGGTCTTCACTTCAGTATCACTTCATTTTTGGTAATTAACCATGATCTAATGTGACTTCTTTGCTTGCAGGGGAAGCTACCAAATGCGTTCTACAAGATTGAAGATTTGGAGGCACAACGATTTGTAGGGAAGTGTTTGGAAAATGCCTCAAAGAGGTTGCCAGCACATGAGCTCTTGCTTGACCCTTTTCTAGCCTCTGATGATAGAGAGCTGCTGTCCACCCCAAGAATCCCATTTCAAAACTTGATGCCTAATGAAGATTCAGCAGTGGAGGAGGAGGAGGAGGAGGAGGAGGAGGAGGAGGAAGAGGAAGAGGAGCTACCTTTGGACTTGGGGGTTGATTTGAAAAGAAGCACAAACATGATTATTACTGGGAAAATGAATCCAGAGGATGATACAATTTTTCTCAAAGTTCAGATTTCGGACCAGGATGGTACTCCCTCAACCCTTTTGCACATATGACTAATTGATCATGCAGATTGAAGAGACCCTTAAAAATTCATAATCCATACTTTATGGTCTAAATTGGTATTTGCACATTGTTGATGATGGTGGTTTCTTAACAGGGCAAAATGCTAGGAACATATACTTTCCCTTTGACATTGTGAACGACACTGCAATTGATGTAGCAACGGAGATGGTAAAAGAGTTAGAAATCAGTGACTGGGAACCTTCGGAGATCGCGGAGATGATAGAAAAAGAGATATCTTCTTTAATTCCACGTCATAAGAAATGGGGCACACCCCAGGATTATCATCCTCATCAGCACAGCTTTAACTATGAAGATGAAGATGATGATGATGATCATGGTCACCATCCTTTCTACTCTTTCTCCTCCTGTTCTTCCTCCCAAAACTCTCTCCATGCTTTCAGTTCTCACTGTAAGACCCAATTCCATTGTGGGAAGAACATTTCTAATGACCAAGATTGGCTAAAAGGTATATTCATTAAAAGGACTTCCTATCCAATTAGTCTTTGCTTGTTTTTGATTGCATTTGGTCTGCTATTTTGTCAATGCAGGTGATCTGTTTATCAATGATGATGCAAGTTCTCAGAGCTCCTTCAGCTCCGGCAACTACTCCAACATAAACTACTTCTCAGGCAATGAAGATGACCGCCATGACTTAATCTCTTGCTTTGGAAAGAGCCACAAATCTAGATTTTGTCCTTCAGAAAGCAGGGATGCAAATTGCTACAAACACTGCAATTCACAGCTGCATAATCAGAGACCTCATGAATTAAATCATCCTCATTGTCATCATCAACAGAAACTACCCAGGATTCAATCGCTTATCGATGTGCGAAGCCAATTGTTGCACCGGTCACTGGTGGAGGAGATCAACAAGAGGCGGTTGTTTAAGACTGTTGGGGCTGTGGAGAACATTGGATTTCAAACACCAGGAAGCTAGCTGCGGTGGTTTCCTTGGTTGGCAAGCAACAAGTTTCTTGACACTTGCTTTGTAGTGGTGTGTGTAAGTAAAGTAATGCTTGTATAAGTGTTGAGCCTTAAGAAGAGTTTAAGGTTCATAGTGATAATATGCAGACTATGATTGTTATGAGCCTGCAACATTAATTCTGCAGAGTAAACTTCTATTTTGTGTAAATATTGTGCTCCTATTCAAAAATAAAAGACATAAACAAAAATGCATCAATAGCTCATAAACCACTTTCGTGTGCATAGACGAATGATGTTGCATCACTCGTGGCCATCAGCAACTACTAACGCTGACATGGCCCATGGGTCCCATGCCACGAAATTCACAACTCACACCAACTCACAACTCAAACAACTCGAACGTGCCCTCAATTAAAATTAAAAAAAGGTTTGTTTAGGAAAAAAGAAAAAGATAAAGCACATTGCCACCTTTGCCTTTCATATTTCATACGAGAACTGATCAACCTCACCAGTGAATTAGTGATCACCACCACCACGCCACTCTGATTCAGTCAGCTATTATCCTGCTCCACCATGGCGATCATGCGTGGGAGGAGCCGTTTAACGTCGGGGGCGCCACCGCCGTCGCCGATCCCGACGGCCAAAGGCTCGCGCTCAGCATCCAACGAGAACTTCACGCAATTCCTCGACAAGTGCCTGCAAATCCCCGACCTCGCATGGCCACCTCAGCTTCATCCTCACTTCTCCGGCACACGCCATCCCGTTCCTGCCGACATCGATCTCCGATCGCTCTCCGGCGACGCCATCGCTCGGCTTCTCGTATCGGCCAGAGAATCTGGCGCTTTTCGGATCGCCAATCACCAGATTTCGGCCGAGGAGCTGGGATGCGTGGTTCGGGAAGCCGAATCGGTTTTCGGAAATGCCGGAAATCTCAGTCGACGATTTGTTGAGCGCACTGGCAATCGTGAGGAGATTAAATGGGTTCGTGAATCGGGCCCAAAAGTGGTGGAGGACGAAAAATATCGGGGCTTTTGGTAATTAAGCACCCGAAACTCTGTATCTTGTTTATCGGTTTATTGGAGTTAGCTAACCCAAGTTTATTTTTTTAATGAAGTACTAATATTTTCTGATTAATTTGCAGTAAAAGTATGGAGAAGGTTGCGAGCAAAGTTGAAGCAATTGCAGAGCAAGTGAGTGAAGTTCTGTTTGCAAATGCAGAGAAGCCAGTTGAGAAGAAGATGAGAAGTGAACTGGGAAAAGTTAGGCTATACAGATACAATCACCAAGATCATTCAATGGAGCAAAACCCAAGTAGTAATTATTTGCAGAATGAGATTGTTAATGGAAATAATTTGCGTGAGTGTGATGACCATGCTCTGTGCCTTCACCTTCCGCTTGAGCATTCTCAGTTCAACATCCAAGCAGAGGGAGAGGGAGGCTCTCTGTGTTTTGATGCAGGGCCAGAGACTGTGGTTGTCACTGTTGGAAAGCAGCTAGAGGTAATTAGGCTAATCTTGTTTTGTTCATAGATTAAGCTGAAGCTCTAGCTTCTTCATCTGCTTAATTAATTACTTGGGTTTGTTTCCATTTGGAGCCTGCAGGGATTTAAATGTGTTTCAGGGGAAATGATCTTTGTCCCAGACATCATGAGAAGCCAAGCCTCGTTTTCCATACAACTCAAAGTTCCACTGGTTTCAAATTCCAGAAAAAAGTCTAACACAGTTTCAATTGCTGATCAAATTCTCATTGCAGTCATCCTCTGTTTACTATACATGATTTTTGTGTTTGTATATACACACATTACAACAACATATACATAGATACACTTGAAAGAAAAAAAAACTATTTTCTTTACTATTTGGGTGAGATTAATTGATTGGTTTTGAGGTTTTTTGTTTTTCAAGAATCATATACGAGGATACAATGATCATGTACAGTATGGGATCCATCCATGCTTGAAGGGTTTTGGTTTGTTCATACCAGTGAATTGTATTGTATTGTATGTGCAGAGTTTAAAGATTTTGTGTCACCAGTTTGATTCATTTGTTGCTGAGTTGTCGAATTTCAGTATCTATTGAGTGATTATTGCAAACATTATATTGATTACGATGTTGTAAATCTTCAGTTTATTATGTATTTTTACATCAGTAGCAGCAATTATAAGATGATTTTGTATATATTCACTCTGTTGCACCTCTCTGATTATGAAATCCTAAAATCATTTTTAGGAGATGACAGGAGGTCGATTTTCTTGATCAATTCTTTTTTAATAATTATTTGACAGAGAAATAAATAAATCCACATAAATAGCATTACTGTTCTTTGTTTTGTTGACAAAGTCATCATCTGTCAGTATGAAAAGGTTGCTAAGTCATTTTTGTCCCAAGTTTTGTTTTAAAAGGATAGAGGACCTGATGCATGTTCATTTGCAGATAGCCAGATGCTATTTTTCTCTTTGTCCAGATCTACCATGAAGAAAGGCCCTCCCAATTTGAGTAAAAGAGGTATTGCTCTTTTTTTTGGGGTCTGAATATTACTTCATTGATAAAAAAAAGCCTAAGAAGGCTCAAGCAAGAACTAACCAAACATGACGAGAAAGTATAGGCAGGGGAAATCCCCAAAGCATTACAAGCATATCGCAGGGAGGCCAAAGACACCTCCCAGGAGAGCAAATAATGAAATTACATCAAGAAAACACAACTCAAATCAATAACTAAACACTTGGTTAATGGTAGTAATTAATTCCCCCCACAAGGAATTAATTCTTCTAATGACAGAGAAAGGACATGGGGGCGACCTTCAAAAAGAGCAGAGCATCGTTCTTTCCAAATTTCCCAACACGAGATACCCACCATGACTGATCTCCTTGTTCCTCCCTTCATTAACAGCCAAAGAAGTAGTAACTCCCAACTCTGCGGTGAAACAGGTTTTGAAGAGTGGGCAGGGACTTGGTCATGGCTCTCCAAAAGAAAAGTTTAATCTTTGGTATGACTTTCATGCTCCAAATTGACTTCCATAATTTTTTATCCACTTGGTGAGAGTGGTGTTCAAGGCCGGTCTTGGTGATCGAAGGCACTTGACAAAATTATAGAGTGCCCTCTATAGATAAATTAATTATTAATTTTTTTATAAAAAATCAATTAATTAATTATATTAAAATTATAAGAGTTTACAAAATCTCAAACAAAGGAAAAAGAGTACCCGACATCAAAAACATTACATTTAACAACAAATTAAGTGTCCATATGTGGCAGGTTCAATATCCTCAACAATTAATCAAAGCAAACCAACATCATATGCAGCTACAAAAAAAAAATTCTCAATGAAATCTCAATCATAAAATATCATTTAAAATGTCTTCTAATTACAGTTTTAGAAGCAAAATCATCAATGCTATCTTCATATTTAATGTTTTCTACATATCCTTCAATGCATAATATTGCTAGTTTCTTTTTTTCAATTGGTTGTTTAGATTGATTTAGTAAATCTTCAGCTAAATTTTCAAGTGCAGCATTAGTAGTTTTAAGAAAATATTTATTCAAATATCCTCTTAAACTTTGAGCAATTTCTTCTTCTTCTTTTTTTCTCTGTCTTTTTTAATTTCCAGAAAGTTGTTTTTTAGGAAACATTGTTTCTTTTAACAAGAACACAAGTAATAACAACAAAACTAAAGAACAGACAGAGAACAATAGAACATGGATTTAGAGCCTCCCTTCTCCAATTTGAAACTTTTAACTCCAATTACAAGAGCAAGAATCTATCGCAAGTGATTTGCTGAGCCAAATTAAAAAAAAAAGTTAATAACGATGTCAAATACAAAAACAAACACATTAAAACAAGTGAATCATGAATAAAAACCCAGTTGAAAGACTGGATCCAGATCTTCACCTGTGCTTGCAAGAGTGAACTGAAGAAGAACCTATTTTTTACCTCTATATATTAAATCGGTGGGCATGGAGAATATAAAAAAATATTCCCACAAACTGTATGCGGCTTTGGGAATGAGGATATGTGTGGGCTCAAATTAATATTAAATTGTAGATATGGAGAATCTCAAAAAACACTCTTGGTGACTGCACGCTGCTGCTTTCTAGTGTTTTTTTTTTAATTTTAAAAAAAAGCAGTTCTCATTTGTTTATTATTGTTTAGGGTATATAAACAATGGACTATAAGAAAAATTTTGTGCCCACAACATTTTTGGGTCCTGGGCTGTGGCCCTGTTTGCCCTGGGCCAGGATCGGGCTGGTGGTGTTCAGGCACACTACACACGGGTGAAACTATAATGAAGGGTTTTAAAGTGAGTGGTCCAATCCAACCATCAACGAAGCACTTGGGGGGAGTGCATTAGGGGGTCCCATCTCCTTTTGATGGTGAGATTGAACCCCTCACTTGAACCCCTCACTTTAAACCACTCACTATAGACTAACCCCACTACACACAGCTACCAAATTTTCCATTGTCCAGTGATAGTCACTACGAACAGAATACATACCATAGTTATTCCAGGGCCAAACCAGGTTATCCTTGCGGGCAAGGTTACAGAGGGGAATTGCATGGATTAGATTTGCAAGAGTAGGCTCGATGATATTAGAAATGCCCGCCAAATTCCATTCTCTCATATCCTAATCGATGAGATCATTAACTGTTTGGGCCCGAAATTTTTACATTAAGCCCAAAAGAAATTGTAAAACTTAAGTACATAAGTTATGTTCCAAAAATGGAGAAATAACCATGTACTTGAAGAGGCAGAAGCGTTAAGATGGAATTAGTTGCCCCTAAATGGCGATTAATTAAAATTAAGCAACTTCCAGAAATTGGGCCAGGCCATTTCCATCTTCAAAAGAAGAGGAACCATGTTGGGCCAAACGTATAAAGAAAAGAAAGCCCAAGCATCAAAACAGGTTCAGAATTGAGCAAAGCAGTTGATTACACAAGTTTCAAAAACTGACTGAATAATCTGATAATTGAGAAGGAAGATTCACAGGGATATTTTCACAGACAGAGGGCTTCTTCTCAAAAAGCAAAGGTCTCATCAAAGCCAGAAAGTTTTTAAAACCAAGTTTCAAAAAGTAGGCTGACGGCTGAGAAATTCTTACTTTTCCTTCTGCACAAAAGTAGAAAGGATGTTTCTTAGAGAACAAGTTACGAGGAGGAGAAAGAAGCTTCCATTCACAGCCAAAAGTTGATAGCAACTACTTCCTATCTGAGGCCAATTATTTCCTTTCTTAGAACTAAAAATATCTTGGGGATATTTTAGGGGTATTTGTTAAAAAGAAAGTCTCTATAAAAGGAAATGAAGACCAAAGGAAAAAGAACAATCTTCCAATCAACAAAAAACAAACTCTCAGTCAAAACTGAATATAAAGATCTCTCGATCGCACAACCTCAAAGCAAGGCAAGCTTTTGCAAAAGCCAAGAGTACAGACTCTGTATTATTTCATAAAGTACAGATAGGCAGAACTCAGTTTATCTCATTATATGAAAACCTTAACAAATTTTCAATAGCCTTTATAGCCTTCAAAGCATCCAAAAAAGCTATCCTTAAGGCAATCCAGCTCGGAATAGAAGTTGTTTTTGGGAGAAAATCAGTCAGAACCCAGGTTTCTGCTGTTACAAATTCGGTTCAGCAGCCAGAACAAGCAATTTCGAAGCAGATCCAGCCCAGATGCTGTCAAACCTTGAAGAAAACAAGGGTGATCATTTCAGTCCAGACCAACCTAGGTGAAGATAGTCCATCCATAACAGCCAGAACAGACGCAGACTCTCAGTTCTGCCCGCACACTCAGCTTCTCCACAGCTCAAATTGATGAAAAGCTCTGCCAATCATCAGCATTGGTATCGATTCCTAGCTAACATCTGTTAGTTAAAGTTGTTGTTACATGAACTCCTACGCAAGAAGGTTTAGATCAGGCAGTTCTGCTTGAATTTTGTTAGCTTTATGTAAGAATATTTTGCTAGAATTTCCCAATTAATAAACTGTGAAAATTATGAAGTCCTCACCTGTCTGAGGCATAGAAAAGAACTTACTTGGGAGATATTCCTCACCCAAATGCACAATCGCTTGATTTTTATTAAGTGACTTAGGGCGCAAGTTATTTAATTCTCAAGTCTGTTAGAATTTTAAATTACTACCAGTGACACGCTTGACACACAAAGAAAGTTGATTTATCGACCAAATCATGGTCTTTGAATTAATGGGGAACTTTACCCTGCTATCATAGATACTAAACAAAAAGGGGTGAACATTAACCAATGTTGGAATGGGAGTGGAAATAGTGATGATTGGCTTAGGTCGCTATATGATTTTATGGCGCAACCAGTTGTCGTTCCAGATCTTCACTTTCAGCCCATTGCCAATTTAACACATGGCACCTTCAGACATTATCTTTCGACCATCCAGTAAGCTAGCCCATGCCCAAGAAGGACAAGGCCCTCTTTTAGCTTTTAGAAAATCTCCATCTGGGAAATACTTGGCTCTCATAACACGCACCCAAAAAGCATCAGAATTATGCCATACACGCCGACATTGCTTTCCAAGGAGGGAAAGATTGAAATTCTCCAGTTCTCTGAAACCCAAGCCACCCTCAGCCTCTGGGAGGCATAAAACCTCCCACCTCAAAGAGGTATTGCTCTGGTCTGATGTAAATAAGGTCTAGTCATCATGGAGATCTCCGAACAGAGGATTATCTTTAAGTCTGTTCCTCTAACTCAATCAATCACAATTTTCTTTAATTAGGACCAGCAGTAATTAATCATTCGTTAATGTTTCTTCTTTCTGACTAATAGCTAATATATAGGTGTAATTTTATTTTGTGTTGTGTTGTCTTCTTCAGCGTTCCAGAAACTGTGTCTGTGAAGAGAAAATATATACCAACGTGGGGAACAGTCAGATTATGGTGGTATGCTATGTTTATTGTTTCCTGTGTGGTTTCAGTCTCATTGGATCCCTTGTTCTTATACATCCCCATTGTCAACGAAGATAACAAGTGTCTCAGATTGGACAAAAAGTTAAAGAAAGTTGTTGTGATTCTGCGATCACTCACAGATGTATTCTACGTGGTGCATATTATTGTTCAAATATGTAGAGGTGAGACCGTTTGGAAGAGGAAAATGAAGTGGGTTTTCCCATTAACGAAGAAGATTTCCCGCTCATGCATCCTAATCTTTTTCTTGATAGTTGACATTTTAGCAATTCTTCCAATTCCACAGGTACCACAAGTTTGTTTTTCTAATATTAGACAATTTCAAATATTATACTATCTATGCAAGCATGTTAACAGTAAAATTAGGATAATGTACTGGGTTAATATCCTAACAAATTCAGTATTTGCCATCTGATAATTGGACTTTAAATGTGTGCAGGTAGTAATTTTCAAATTTTTGACAAAAGTGAGGGTATCGACGTATTTGATTCTAAACTTTGTTATTTTATTTTAATATTTGCCACGACTTCTTTGCATTTACCTGTCAACTCATGAAATTTACCTAGTTCCTATAGGAAAATGGACTAAAGGTGTATACCAATCTTTTGCGATCATCGTTATAAGTCATGTAAGTTTCAATATTTATCTTACTAATATTTAGCTAACCCAAAATATTCAACGGGTTAGGTAATTTTTCAACGGGCACGTCTTCAATAATTCTCACAACAATGCTGCCTTTAACAACCCAACCTCGACATCCAAAACCCACATTCTCACAACAATGTTGCCCTTAACAACCCAATCTCGACATCCAAAACCCACCCCCAGCTGCCATCCAACCCATTTGTTTTCACGTTAGTTTTAAGGAGTCAAGTCATGCTCTTTTTCTTTTCTTCTCCTTCATATTTTTCAACAATATTTCTATGCTATTATTATTAATTTATTTTTCTTTTAGGTATTTGGAGCTCTTTGGTACTTTTTCTCCATTCAACGAGAGATAGCTTGCTGGCAACACGCTTGTCAAAGTGAAAATGGGTGTGAACTTAATAGTTTTGACTGTGATGATAATCATGCTTTCAGAAATATCACACTTCTAAGTGAATTGTGTCCAATAAATCCATCAAATGAAACGGTCTTCAACTTTGGTATATTTCTCGATTCTCTTCAATCTGGTATGGTGGGGACAACCAATTTTCGACGAAAATTCCCCTACTATTTCTGGTGGGGCTTACGGAATCTAAGATTTGGATATATGAAACTGTTCATTGGATCTCGAATATATATTGAACTGTGTTACAGCAATTTCAAACAAAAAACAAAGCAATTCTCAATTAACTAAATGTTGTATCTGATATATTTAACTAATTTTGCAGTTCTTTTGGTCAAAATCTTCAGACCAGCACCTATCCATGGGAGAATCTCTTCGCGGTTTTTATTTCTTTAACTGGCATGCTACTATTCTTAATATATCTCCAATCAATTCTGCAGGTTTGTGTTCGGCAAGCTTAAAAAGTCCTCGTAAATTTCTTTTTCTTATTATTTTGAGAGGTTTTGATAATATAAAAAAGCCCATGATATATATAAGCACCTGTATTATAAGGATTTAATGAACTCGCATACTTTTTATGGAATACGCATGCACAGTCTGCAGTTACATCATTAAAGTTGATGAAAATCACAAGCAAGAGAGATCTCGAGATAACATCTTGGTTCAAAGAAATTGGTCTCCCTTTGAGTATGAAGGATACGATCGTGAGAAGAGTAGTGAAGCATCTTGACGCAGACAAAGATATTCATATTGAGAATATCGGATCTGTTATAACCAAGAAACAGAAAAACAAAATCACGAAACATCTATGGAATGTGCTAAAGGAAGTAAGTTTCTTTATCCAGTGACTGATTTATAAAAGTATATATTAATATTATTATGCGCATATTTTTCAATATTTCTTGGAATCCGGATCCTCTACTTTGATTTTGTCTATTAGGATGTGCTTCACTTTTTCAAACTATGTTACAACATCATTAAAATTCAATCCAAGGGTTAAGAAAATCTTTAACGTCTCTAGGGTCCGATGTTTCAAATTCAAACTATGGATGATAGATCTTTAGAAGCAATTTGCTCGAATCTTCAGCCCGGGTTCTATAGTGAGGACAGTTATATTATTCGAGAAGGGGAACCACTTGGTAAGATGGTATTCATCCTGCGAGGCATAGTATTGACCTATGCCACTAATAATGGTGGAACAACTGGCTCTACAACAACCATCTGTCTTGACAAAGGTGATATTTATGGAGAAGAATTTGTAAAGTGGGCATCAAATAGTGTTACCTCCTCTTCTAACTTGCCGGCCGTCTTGACCAAAGTCTCTCTTTCCGGCTTACCATCTCGACCAGAACTCTAAAGTGCTACACCAAAGTTGAAGCCTTCACCCTCAACGCCACGGACTTGAAGCAGATAGTCCAAGAAAATAAAAAAGACCTTTAATATTGGCCGGTATCACATGGAATTCTATCAAGAACGAAGTCACATTGTTTTTTACGAATCTATTGCTGTAGTTTTTTTAATGCGAAAAAGTAAACTATTGCTGTGGTTTTAGTCCCCTGACCAATAGTATTTGTATTTGAACTATATTGTCTGACCACATTAAGCTGACAATATAATGTGGCAACTTATGTGCACCCAATGTTCATATTTTCAAAAAATTTAACATTTTGTGTTCAATTAATAGGCCTTTATTTTTTGTATCTTGTGAGGGGAGTCGCATGCGAAAGGTGCTACGGTTAGGTCTGCATGAAAGAGGGCGGCAGCAGCGATTTAGGGTTCTAAGTTGTGGGTGACACGGTGCTTTCGAATCAGCGTCTTGCGGGCTATCATCTTCGAAGGGTTAGTCCATGGAAACGTATAGCCTTCATTGATCTTGGCGAGTTGGAGAGGCGATTAGATAGGGTTTCACCATAGTTTAGAGGTGGGGTCTTCACAAACAAGACAATCAACCGTGACTGTAGGAATATTTAGAGCATAATTTTAGGTGTTGAGCCCATAATGTACATATTCAATCTATTTATGAAATCCTAAAATCATTTTTAAGGAGATGACAGGAGGTCAATTTTCTTGATCAGTTCCAGTTTCTTTTATGTAAGTGAGTGAATACGGCATTGATCAGAGTCCACCAAATTGGACAGTTTGATATTCTTTTTCAGATGTTGGGTGCTGTTAGTATGAAATTGTGTTCGCATTTCCTAAACCTTAGTATAGGTTTTGGAAGTGTCATTTAGTTATAAGTTTGAAGTAGAGTTGATGTCTCCGATTTCCAGAAACAACTCAGCAAGAATTCCAGACTTGTGACTTAATGCTTTTGAGGTATTTAGTCATGCTAAAATCATGCATCATGTTAGGAAGTTTTGTTTCATCTGATTTCAATCATGTGCTCTTAATTTTATTCTTTTAAATCAATTGGACATCTATTTATAAGTTTTCTCATTTTAAGAAAGTTTTACCAAAATCAATTTTATTTTCCCATCTTTTGAATTAAAGTTTTTTTCCTTTCTTCACATGTTTTTTTTTTTTAATTACTTGAGAACCTTGATTTCAATCAGACTACAATATCAAGGGCTTGATCGTTGACCCAAGAATCTTCATAATCCTTGATATTGTAATGGATCTCAATTTTGGTGTCTTTCCTTTTCTATTGGTAAACAAATGTGACAGGACCCGACCCGGATTTCCTCTCGAAATCCATGTCGAACCCTGTTACCCGTCCGACATCCAAGTAATATCGGGCCCACTTACTAAATTTACCCTCTACCCCGTAATGTAAGGAAAAAGGACCAAGACTTCTACTGAAATTTCAGCAGAGTCTTCCTTGAAAATTGAACATTTCCCTATACTTTCCACATGCACAACATCATACAAATCTAAAAGTTTTCCCAACTTGGAGCACACACAATGCTAATCGCACACAAATTACAATATAGGCTTCCGGCCTTAAACTCAACCCCACCCGGGCAATATCAGAGCAATTTAAAGAATATTATTTAGTTTACATAACCAAATACTTAGGAAAGAAATTGAACTCCGTACGTCCTACACTAATGTCGATGTACGGGGAGAGTTGCTTGACTTAGGTTTTCAAATAACCTCGAGCTATGGCCTGGGGCGCAAAATAGAAATGTGAGTGAACAAAAAAAAAGTTTTGAACATACTAAACCCACCGTTTTGTGAAAACGATGCAAAACCAAGCAAGAGAAATCCTTTATCATACTATACTTTAATTTGAAATCCTTTGTAATCCCATACACCCAATTTATATAATACACACACACACAGTCTTTCTCCCACACTTGTACCCATCATACATATATATATATATATACACCGTAATCATGAACCAGGGAAAAACAATCCACATGGCAGACTCCTCAAAGCACATGTGGTTAGGGACGAGTAGTCCAATCGGGGGACTCTTGCTCCCCAGAGATGCATGACAGAATCCTTAATGCCCGTGCGGCTGAAACAAATCTTCCGCGTGCAAATCTGCCTAGCCAAGGGCCTTTGGCACACTGGGCCAAAGGTGCCCAGATCATCATCATCACCACACTCCAGCATCCCTCATCGCACGTTTAGAATGACGCAGAGGGAGGGAGAGATGCAAAGGGAGAGAGAGAGAGGCAAAGGGAGGGAGAGACGATAGAGAGAGGGAGACAGCTGGGCAAAGCTACGCAGAGGGAGAGACGAGAGGGAGAGGGAGACGGCGCTGGGCAAAGCTTTAGGTTTTGCCGTTTGGAATGAGATGAAAGAGAGAGAAAATTTTACATTATATGTATGTGTGTTTTTCTAGGGTTTCAAATTAAACGGGTTATTTGGTTTTAAGCGGGTTGACACGACCCATTTAATAAACGGGTTAAACATGTGCTTTGGCGGGTTGACCCGAAATTCGCCCGTTTATAAATGGGTTAGCAACTGGTCAACCCGAAAATGACCCATTTTTAATCGTGCGGGTTCGTGTTGTGTTTTTTCTGTGTGGGTTTCGAGTTATGTATTGGGTCGAGTAGGAAATTGCCACCCCTAACTGTGTGGCTAATGGATCAACACGATAGCGACACGACACAATAACACGGACCCGAAAACTGAAATTTTTTTGCCGTATCGTGTTAACGGGTCGTGTAAGATATTGCCAGGTCTAGGCAGAGAGGAGTCAGACGCGAAACCAGCGTGGATTCTTGACATATTTACTCCTAATTTTGGGGTATTTTAGGCTTTCCTATTTCATGTGTAATTGTACTAAAGCCCTATACGTATAAATAGGCACTTTAGCATTAGGGTTTCTTAAGCTAATGAGCCAAGGTTGAGAGAAAAGGTATCTAGACTTTGAGAGAGCAAATGGGGTTCTTTTATTATAGTGAATTCCTCGGGGATCACGAAGAGGACGTAGGCACAACGCTGAACCTTTATAAATTCTTGTGTTATTGTGTGTGTGTTTACTTTTCAGTTCGTGTGTGCGTTATTCTTTGCTCGATACTTGTGTGTGCTTGTTGCGTAGTCCATCAACGACAAGGTCTTTGAGTGTTTTCGCACAACAAGTACTTCTTGTAATCATCGCTCTATAGTGGATTTGTTTTAGACTAAGGAGTCTCATGGATTTTCCCCATATGTGGGGTTTTACCACGTAAAATAATACTGTGCGTGTTCCTTTATTTTATACTCTGCACATTCGAGGATTGATACATCATATCAATCATGTTGGCGTGTTTTAATTCATTTGTTACGCTTAACCACTGTAAACGTACTCTTCACCCCCTCTATTGGTGTTTTTAAGCTATCCTGCAGGTAATTTTAGTGCATTAACAAAATTGATGGGTGCAATTAAAACTGTTCATAATGAAATGAAACATTTATAGTCCAATTGAGTTTGGGCCAACAAAGAGTAGGGTTTTTATTAAATTACAACTGGGTTGGCATGAGCCCCATTATCATATATAAAATGACTGTTTATTTTGGAAACCATCAATGAAAACAACCTTTTCAATAATTTGGGTACAATTTTCTTCACCTAAAGATTCTTTGTTTGATTGCCATATTTATTCTGTTGGTTGGTGACAAGAAGAGTGAAGCTTCGCAATTCAGGGTAATATCAGATTAGATTTGTTTGGTTGAGATGTCACTGTTGGTGGAGACCCCATGACATAACAAGAGAGATTTCTGAGCTCTGAATTAGATTGAAT
Source organism: Prunus padus (assembly GCA_024362665.1). Lineage (NCBI taxonomy): Eukaryota > Viridiplantae > Streptophyta > Magnoliopsida > Rosales > Rosaceae > Prunus > Prunus padus. The sequence goes on from JANFAM010000019.1 coordinate 4,185,435, forward strand.
GTACACATCAAAGTACCCTCGGATTACGGGGTTAATTAATCAGAAAATCCTTACCATAATCACTCAATTTTATTGGGGTTGTCGGAGGGTCCTCCCTCTAATCATTTCCTCTTGCTAACTCTCCAATCTAATCTATCAACTAATCAGACGTTTGAAATTTGATCATGACAAAAGTCGATCCACCAAGTAATAATAAATTTTGGACCCCATTTTTTCCCCTAAAGTAACTATGCTTGCTCTAACAAACATGTGATCATCACTGGCCTAGCTATGAGTGAGTAGTGTTCCACTTAGTATGCAAAAGGCCAAAACTCCTGAGACAGATTCAATCAAAAAGAGGAAATATCATGCAGCTTTTAGCCATACTTTGAACCCAAAAAAGAAACGCAAGAATAAATACAAAACTTAGGTAACTATTGCCATAAGTTAATTTGGTTTACTAAATTACTAAGATTTGCTTTACGAAAGTTATGTGTCTAATTCATTGTTAACCGTTGATGTATGTGCTATTTGTTCAAGCACAGATCCGAGCAAATGTGATCAGAATTTCCGATACATTGTTTCTATTCATTGTTAGACGTGTAGATGTCTATCTCATTAAAGTGTGGTCTTATAATCATCAAAGGATTCTAAGACTTGATATCAATTAGGAGTTCAAATACAACTAAACTTGCAACTCTATTAAAGTTAGTGTTTTAAGGCTAATATAAGAGCTAGAAGGATTCCTATCTTGATTGTGGATTAGAAGTTATAAACCTAATGCAATAAGGACTTCTTAAGAGTTTCTTGATGGGCAAGACTCTTAGGTAGATGCATATAAATACAAGTGCCCCTGCTCAATTGATCAAGCCAACCCACACTAAAGAATTCACCCCATCTAGAATGAGTGTATGAGGGATCGGATTGAGGAGATGAGCTCTTGTATTCTTGATATTGACGCAGCACAAGCACACATAAGGTTTTCAAACGAAAACCCTATAGGACATAGAACTGGAATCCACCAGGAATAAAGAGAAATTCTCTTGGAAATATTTTATTAAAATCTGAGATGATCCAAACGTACACAAGCAACGTCTAAATACATCTTTTTTACCCTTTAAGCTGCTAAGGGGAGTTATTGACATTAAAAAGGAAATTAAACAAAAATTGAAAAACATAACTACAATTCTTTAAATGCGAATTTGGAAGGCCAAACGACCTCGGAATCCCAAAAACCGTCATACATCATAGCAAAGTTGTGAGTTTTATTCGTCTCGTCGTTCCCTTTTCGGGAAGGTATCATGCACCCCAATCGGAGCTCGGACGCCAAATCTGCAAATTCCCACTACGTCCTTTTTTCATTCTTCTTTCTAACTTGTCTTTAATCCAATGTGCCATTTGTTCTACATCAGATATTTTCGACAACTCTCATTGAAGACCAAAGATATGTGTTCTACTTATGTGCAATCAATATAGTTTACATTCATCTGTAGTTCAATATTTTGGAAACTGACCACACTCCTTTTGCTGTCCCTCATAAACAAGATCAAGATATATGGTCATTGACAGGTGAATGCATAAAACTATTTGGGATTCACTCCAACAGTGGTCAGGAAAACTACAACTCCAAAAGGAAAAGGAAAAGCATGAAAAATGTAGTTTTCAATTTATTCTCACATCAACTTATTAAGAAGATGATAATTTTTAGTAGCGTGACATAACATCTATCAGCCTCACACACGCATTTGGACTTTACTGTTTTTTTGTTGTCGAAGACTTAACTGTTTGGTAGCAGGGAAAATAAATAGATGGCTTATGACACAATGACGTGCCCAAATCTTGAGCCCATGTATAAATTTCGTCTGTTTACTAGGGCAAGTGGTGGGGGTCGTAAATACTAAAAACAGAGAGAGAGTTGAAATTTTGGACCAGGTAGAGACAATCCGCACACGAGGCTTGAGAGTCAGCGTCTTACTCAATCTCTCTTACGCCGTGTGCAGATCGATTGTCGTGTACACCCATGAATTCTGCAAAGATTTTTGTTGTCTCCTACACGTGCACGGTGCACGCATTTCTTCCTTCCAAAACCATTTATGGTAACTTTTAATCGACTTTCTTTTCTCTTTTCAGCTACCTTATAAACTGAACTTATCACATTAGGGTTTGGATTTAAGTACGCATGCATAGCATGCTAGGTCTATGTGTTTTTGTTACTTAAATTGCTTGGTTTATAGCTGGGGCTACCAAAGGACGGTGGGTAAGGTTCATACATTAAGAAGAAAAAGGTGGGATGGTGATGTGAAAATTCTTGAGCATTTAGAATGTGAGTTTGTCTCCGAATCGATTATGAGCAGTCCACATCTTATGATGAAAAATACCCAAAATTTGCGTGGGGTGTTTTTATACAATGAAATGAATTTGTATTTCATATAAGCAGTAGATTCAATGAAGACTTGCATATGTATCTAAATTTTTAATGATATCCAATGAACCTGTCAATCCAATTGGTTTGTTTTTCTGACAGTGTGTTTATATATGGTATACAAAATTTCTCATGAACTTTATCAATTTGTGTATGGGAGTGCTCTTGAAAGATCCAAGTGCTTATGGATCACAAAAAATGTTTTCTGAAAAAGCGCCTAACAACGGTGAGGGCTCAAGTAGTTTAGTAAATATAGTAAGTTTACCTAATCCGATCAGTTGACCAGTCAATTTTTGGGCACAACCCATTCATTTTTCTTGCCAACCCAAATTGTTATATATATTTGTCGATGAGAAATCATATTAACAAATAATACATAGCTAGATAGCCACGTAAAGAAAAAAAAAACAAAGAAAATGTTTAGGCTTAGCACACGTGGAAGATTTTTATAAAACGAATTATAGAGCTAGTTGTAGCCCCCCTACCCTTGTGTCTTGCTGACCAAACTACAGCTTAGAGAGCTCAGCTTCTTTACATTACATGACAATGGCGACAACTGCAAAAACCAGAATCCGCGGATATATGTTGTTGTGCTTTCTTTTTCTCTACGTCATCGACCCCTAGATATCATCAGTTTCTGTCCCTTGACTGTCTCTCCTTGCGGCTCGCCGACACACCCTGTAACTTAAAACCAGTTAATCTCAACCGTCCAACTCCTTTTGAATCATTGTAAAATAATTCGGTAATAAATTCTGGCCCACACATAATGTGGGGTTTGGCTCAAGATGCTAAACGTAGCATGGTAAACAATTATTGTATATGTTAGGCCTCTACCTGGAAGATCACTCTACGGGTCTCACCTTGTGAAGATATGGTCAACAAATTTAGTACATGTAGCTTTTTGTACTTGTAATGTTTGCTTATGATATTTTAATTATGTTTCGTTAAAAATAAGTATGATATGCTACTTAAGCTCTTAATTAGAATCTCAATCCAATTAAAAACTTGTATATGTGACTAGTCGGCCAAAACAGTATGTCCGTCTCTTTGCACTATAGTTCGATCGCCCTCTCTAAGTATCGCTTGTATATAAAAAAATGTAATTAACATATCATTTTGTTTTGAACAGTCAGTGCTTTTAGTTGCGATACTTATATACAGTATATTTCAAGAAACTACTGGGATGGAAGTTTGATTTTTACTCCGAGTTCCATATACTATAATATATACATTGACGAATCAAACATATTGACATAAATGCTGAAGGGTAGGAGAGTGACAGATGCATGCGCACACTTTATTTTCCTCTGCTTTTTTGTTTTTGCCTTTTGTTTTGATGCAATATCAAACAAAGTAGTTACATGTTTTATATTCTAAAATGGGGATTAAGATATACGTATATATATTGACTCTGTCCACAAGATATATGCATCATGTTTTTTTGTTCTTTTCTGGTTAGTGTGTGACCCAAATAAAATACATTTGCGGGTTTGCGGAATTTCCATGGTAAGATCTTGCCTAAACAATTGGTTGCAATAAATATATCCATTACTACGTATGTGCATCGTTGTTCAATATTAATTTCATGCTGTAGGGCCAGTGTGTTTTATTGACTTAACACAAACGCTAAAAACTACAGATTTTTCTATCTTGTTTTATCACCCGACTGTATTTTTGGTCGTTGGTCTTTAGTCTATAGGGCAATGATTTGGAGCAATTGCTCCTTTATGAAAGATCTTGAGTTTGAGTCCTATCATTCGTGTAATGTGTATGAGATTAGTATGTTATCGCCTATGTCAATAGAAAAGATACGAAGAAAAAAACAAATAGGCTAGCTAGCTATGGCTAAAATTTGGGTGGGTTGAGTGTTACATCCAATTCTTACTATACGCCAATAATTAAAATGTTGTGTTATATATATATATACTGTTTGTCTCACATTCAAGTTTTGATGTTAATTAAACCCCAAAAGAAGTCATTGTATAGCTCATTTAAGTCTTAACACAGAGTTGGCTAGCTACTAATTCCCATTTTCTAGGTTGTTGTTTGGGTTTATATGTAAGCTAAAGCAAACAATAGTGCAACCTAATATTGCAATGCGTGTGGACATGTTTTGTTAGGTGGAGATTAGTGATAATTAAGCACGTTTTCTTGTGAGTAAACCTAATTGACATTCCAAATTAATGCAAAATTCAGAAAGTCAATGGAGAACAAGCAAAGTAAGTTCTTTTTATAATCTTACAGAAATAAATTGAAACCGCAAAGTTAGGGAGTTGATGAAAGAATAAGATAATGTTCTAGTTGTCTTTTCTTTTCTTTTTTCTCATGCTAAGCCAAAGTGTGTAAAGCTTGAAACTCCATGTCCCAGAAGTACACTACACAAACTTGGTGCTTTCTTTTCATGTATTGGTTAGAACTGTTACTGCCACAGAAAACAAGCCATTACCAACAAGAGCGCAGGCCCAAATCACAAAAAAAATTCATACACCAAAGGAAGCTCACCAATTACCAACATTACTTTGTTTTCTTTTACGAAGCCAATCTGATCCTCTTTGGTAGGCCGAATGATTCTCTTTTCATAAAATCAATTGCATTGCATGTCCTCCCCCTGCATCCAAGGGTTTGAAAAGGTTACATTGCTTTTGAAATATTCGAAGTCATCACTTTTACTTTTGAAAAATCACACTTACAACAGTTATTATAGGTTTGGTCTAGGCCTCCAGGCCTCTAGCAAAGCTTTTAGGATTTGAATTCTCACTTCCCAGCTTTTCAGTGTTTTATGAACTCGGTCTTAATTTTAAATCATGTACGGCTCTTCAGTCACCTCTGAAGCTTCTGATCAAAGGGCTTTGCCAGAATTGGGAGTGGCAGGGTCTGAAAGCAGAAGAACATACTGCCAGACAGAGAGACCATTCAATTTAGGGGGAAAAAAAGACTTCAAAGCATGAATTTTGTCCTTTAAAGTGTATCTTCTTTTGTTGGGAAAAAACATAAGTTTGATAAGAGAAGCTGTCAGTGTTTGTTCAATGGCAGATGGGGTCCTCCAACTATCAATTTATGTGTATCATACCCAAATTGGTTGAGGGTCCATGAAATGCTCAAATTCAGAAACCAAAATTTATATCCTCTTGGTTTCTCCATATAAAACACAAAAGCATAACATGGATAAAAACCCCATTTCCAATTTCAAAGCCAGAATAACAAGAAACTTATCAGCTTGACTTGCTAAGATCACATGTCAATAAAGGTTAAATTTTGCTATCTTAAATTTCTACTTGCAATTAAAGACTGCATTTTGATAACCTGGTTATCTTCAAAGATTGAAACTTTTAACAGTCGACTGCACTAAAATGTAGTAAGAAAGGTTTATTAAAAACAGACAAATAACCAAGAAAAAGACTAATAATATACAGTTTCAGTTCTTGGAAACTTGCAATTACTTGGGCCTGAGGTCAGTGAGATCAAACCAGATTTGCTTGAAGACCTTGATGATGAGCTCGTGATATTCATCTGAGTTCAAAGAGAGATAACATGCAAGAAGATCTTCCAAGTCCTTTGATGCCTTGATGTTGTTCTCCATAATCATCTCCACCATTGACTCTCTGAAATCCCTCTGAGGGTCAAATGAAGACTTGACAATTGCTAAGCTTTCGGAGAGGCTCCTCCTCTTGGAGCTCGAATTTGATGACACACTCCGACGGCTGAGATTGGCCTGGTTGATCTTCCTGTTAGCAATTCTTGGTGAATTAAGTCGAACCCTAACTCCTGGAGACGTAGCATTTGATGAAACTCTTCTAACAGAGCTAGATGTCCTCTGTTCTTTGATGGTTTTTGTGCTAGTGCTCTCTTCCTTCATAACCTTGACAGACAGAGACCCGTCCGCATTTCTTTCATGAAATTTAGCTGAGCTTCTTCTGTATCTGCTTGGCACTTGTGTCTCCTTCTTCTTCTTCACATCTCTCACCATTTCACTGAATTTCGGTGGCTTGGTTATAATTGGAGCAAGCTCAAGCTCAGAAAATGAATCCAACCCATCATCAGCCATATCAGATAGTTTCACATCAGACAATTTCAAGCTCAGAGATGCCTTATCCACGTCAATAACGACGTCTTTTTCTTCAGAATCAGCATGGTAAGCAGCGCAAGAACTCGACATTGAAACCAGCCCATCAAAAGTCTCAGTAGCAAGAACACGGTCACACCTGAATTCAGGCTCATGAAGCTCAAGCTCACCATCATCATCATGAGGCTCTGGCTCTGGGGAGCTGTCCAAAGTTGAAGAAGACCAGAGCTCTGGCGGGGAATCAGATTTAGTCCAAACGGATTCAATCGTAGCGCGGCAGCCACAGCCGGCAGAAACAGAGGAGGTGACAAGGTGAGGATCAGAGGGCAAGTTGGTAATTCTCTTCTTGGGTTTTTGTTTGGATGTTTTTTTGGGTGGTGGGTCAGGGAAATTGGTGTCTGAGGCTTTTGGGTTTGTGGGGGAGGAGCTGCAGAACCTGTGACCTGGGGCAGGGCTAGTAAGCTCCCTTGTGAAGTAGTAAGACTGTCTTGGAAGACATTGGTGGGGTAGCTGCTGCTTCGGTTTTGATGGCTCTGTAAATTTTGTTGTTGAAGCAAATGTGTGTTTTTGCTGTTGTTTTTTCTTCTTGGAATGATGAGGGCTGCTGGGTTTTTTTCTGGGTTTGCTCATGTCTTTGAGCTTGTGAAACCAGGCATTGGGCATCATATCTGATAATCTAAACTTGTGGTTACCCATCACCACCTCTCTCTCTCTCTCTCTCTCTCTCTCTCTCTCTCTCTTTCTCTCTAGTTTCTCTCAGTAATATGTGAAAGAAAGAGAAAGAAGTTAGAGATGACTGGAGTTTTTTAGCACTCGCTCTCTGTCTCTCTCTCTAGCTCTGCTTTTTGGAGTTAGCTTATTGAAGATAAATAAAGGGGGAGGCTTTAGGAATTTGGAGGGTAAAGGGGATGGGGTCCACAAAAGGATTGTAAAATGGGGTCCAATGGGGGCCAGGTGGTAAAATGGCAATCCTGGTTGAGACGCCTAATCACCTAACCATAAAGAAAACTCTGTTCTCTTATTATTATTATTATTATTATTATTATTATTAGGGTAATGTGCGGAAAACCACAATGAATTATCACGCTTGTTGAAATGTCCATTCTGAATTTTTTTCTCTGCCAATTTAGCCATCGTATTTTTTTTATCGCCAATTTACCCGCCACCGTCAGTTTTTATCAAATTCCATCTAAATCTCGGTTAAAAAAGTCACATCAAGCACATGAGTCCCACATTTTATTATTTTTTAAATTTTAAATTGATAAAAATATTAATAAAATATTAAAACCCAAAAATTAAAAAAATAAAAACTCTCTCTCTCTCTCTCTCTCTCTCTCTCTCTCTCTCTCTCTCTCTCTCTCTCTCTCTCTCTCCCTCCCACTCTGCGTTCTTCCTCTCCACCCTTCGATTTCTCCTCCCCCTCACCCCATCATCCTCTGTAAAATTCCAACCATCCACCACCCAGAAGCCCCAGAACCCACAACCCTTAGAACCCAGAACCCCAAGAACCCACAACCCCTGTCCCCCGATTTCCCTTTGTTTCAGTGAAGGGGTTGTTATTTCGTGTTTGATTTCTGCAACTTCTGCTTGTAGCCATGGTCCATTAGTTGAAATAGGCCATTGGTATTTTAGCACCATGGTTAGACAGATCCCATATGGGTTTGCACTTTGGTGTATGAGCTTTAATGGGAGGTGAGATGGTGTCTGAATCGTGGTTCGGTAGTTTGAGGTTATCATGGAATCATGTGGTGGAGGTAGATAAGCTAGTGGTTGTGATTCTGGCATTTGAAGTTGCGGGGTTGATGTTAAAGATGGTGAATTTATGGAATATTATGGGTGAAAAGGAGATGCTTAGGTTGAGGGAAGAGATTGTTAACACCTGGGATGAGAAGGCTCGTGGCTTTGAAAACAGTAAAAATGAAAAATGCAGGGAACCCATCTCGCTCGCTGGTTCTATCTCTCGCATTGGAAGTATCGGAAGGCAAGCAAACACATTCTAAAAACTCACATAACCTTTGGGGTTTCTCAGATTTCTCAGACCAAAAAACCTCTTGGATCTCATCGCCCACTTTCCCCACCCCTACAAATCTAACCCCATTCCCCTTCAGATCACATCCCCAACAATTTCACACCTTTTGCCTTCCTCCATTTCCAATTCTTCCATCTCTGTGGCAAACAAGCTTGCATGCTTTGCTTTGCTTAGTTTCACATAACAAATACTCCAATGGATTCCTTCACAGTCCCGTGCCCCAAAGCATGCTCTGCCCCCATGGCTCGCCTTGGCTCTACTGCCCAAACTTCTCAGCCACCGCAGCACCTGCTTTCCTTTCACAACTGTCTCAATCGATGTCCTATTCCCTCTCTGCGGGTCTGGAATTGCAGAGAGAGAGAGAGAGAGAGAGATAGTTTTTTTAATTTTTAATTTTTTGGGTTTTAATATTTTATTTATATTTTCATCAATTTAAAATTTAAAAAATAATAATATGTGGGACCCATGTGTTTGATGTGACTTTTTTAACAGATATTTGAATGGAATTGGATAAAAATTGACGGTAGGGGGTAAATTGGTGATAAAAAAAATACGATGGCTAAATTGACAGAGAAAAAAATTCAGAATAGACATTTTAACAAGCGTGATAATTAATGGTGATTTTCCGCACATTACCCTTATTATTATTATTATTATTTGAGAACTTTTTCTATTGAAAGAGCAACTTCCTGTAAATGATTCTCTCTAATTTAAGTGGTCTGTGTGTCCTGTGTGTCCTGTGCGTCCTGTGTAATGTGTATAGTGGTGAGGTGAGGGTGTGTTTTTATCGTGACTGGGCGGTTCTTTCTTATCGTACTACGGCTTATCAGGGTCTTCCATGTTTTTTACAAATTGCAATAGTTTTCTCAAAGTGGCTTACATGCAGCCTAGCCTGGGGCCCTAACCAAAGAGGGACCCAGTTTGATATTTCCTTGGCCTCTAGGTCAGATATGCCAAAATCTACCACAAAGACAAAGGGCAGCTTCTAAGTTCTAGGTTAAAAATGACTAGTAAAAGTCTTTGGCCCTTGGGAAAACCTCTCAGATTTGCCACTCATTTCAGCTCCAGACTTGAGACCATAAGCAAACACATCCCCACCAACAAGCACTAGTGTGTGTTTCCATCTTTTGTATTATATAATTTGTCTATCAAATGGAGATTTTATAAAGAAGAACAAGACAGAAAGCTATAGAGAAAAGCTTTTGTATTGTGGAGGTTTTGCCTTGTTATTCAGCATTATGATTGTCACATCAGCATTTTGCCTTCCTCTTTCTTGTTTGGTGCTTTGTTGTTGTTTCCCTCCTCGGGCTTCTTGGGTCACACAAATTCTTCAATTGCAAGTCCAACCCAAACAAGAATTTCAACCCAAATAAGAAGCCCAACCCAAAGTAACAACAAACTTACTGGTTATTACTATGCAAAAAAGAAAATGAGTCCAACAATGGTACAAAACAAACCAGAAACGCATGCCCAAACAAAAACCATAAAAGCAAAGAGGCACAAGAGCAGAGGACGTTCACGGTGAGCTTGCTTGTTGGCTTGGGTTGGGTCTTTGCATAAGAGACAGACAGTTTGTCAAGCTAACAGTGGGCACACAATGGCATGGGGTTTTTGGTCAATTGGTCCCCTTCTGCTGAGAGGTCTGAAAGGAACAGGACCAAAACCACCAGTGTCTATGCGTGTGTTTCAATCTCTAGAGAAGGAGAGAAGGAGAGAAGGAGAGGGACGGGGGACCAACTGAAACTTCCGTGCTGCTTAAGGGATTGGTAGTAGTTTATGACAATTGTTTGCATGTGGGAGGAGGACAAAGAATTGAACTGTAGGGATTATTTGTCATATGTTAAACGTTATCCTCAAAGTTGGATATGTTCAACTATAGGCACCATCATCATAGTGTATGGGACGAATTTATGTATTCCGAGATTAGGGTCGTATTCTATGGTTACGATTCTACCGTATATGTCTTTCTCAGAGAAGGTTTTGCTATGGGAATGTTTGTCCGGCACATGCAGAGTATGGGGTTAGTAGACAGGCTAGTCGTTGGTCCAAGATTAGATTCAGCAAGCGCATACCTGGATTTGATGGTGAGATGAAGTGATGAACCGATGAATGCATAAATATCAGGCAGAATGGGACATGCTGGACTTGCCCAATTCCAAAAGTGTCTAGATTAGACTTGAGCTCGTTTGAGCTCAATGGGCTCTGTGAATATTTAGAACCAAACAAGTTGTTTAGACTTTGGCCCTCTCATAAACGGACTGAAAATCATGGCAAAATAAAAAAAATAAAAAAAATAGAGGGATTGAATGGCAAAACAAATGCAGAAGAGAGAGAGTGACCTTGTTCTCAAAATCGACAACGAATTTGTAGTAAGTGTCCACAGATTGGAAAAAGTTTGGTTTGTTTGAAAAGGCCTAGTTTATAGGTTGAGGGGGAAGGTAGAATCACTAGCTGTAATTTCTAGTTTAGTTGGTTGATATATGTGAATTTCATTGTAAGACAGTTTTGATAGTAACTCTGAATAAACTTTGTGCAACCCTAAATTTGTTTCCTCTTTAGTGATCTTGTCATGCAAGTTGATATTTCCATCACCAGTTACATGGGTGATCACCAGTCATGTAGTTCATCCCGCTACCTACACTCCAATTAATATGAAGAAGAAATCATGTAAACAAAAGAATGGATATCAATAAAGAATGAATGAGATTTTTCATCTATCGTCGAACAAAACAAAGAAAATGGAAATCACTATAAATCTCTAGTAACACCAAACTTTAATTAGCTTAGCCAGCAACAGTTGCCGTTGCTGTTATTGATGAACTCACAACTTGTGCATACCCCTCATCCGCCACCTCACCATCCAAACCCGCTGCCCATCTCCTCAGAATCCTTAACAACGACGCTGCTTTCCGCCTCGCCCTCACCGTCCCCACCCCCATCAATTCCCATATTACCCTCTCAATCCCCGGCATGGAAGCCAATTCTGCCACCATCTCCGAGCCCCCTTTTCGACATATCGTCACAAGGGTCGCCGCCGCGCTTTCCCGCCCCTCTCCGACCCTTCTCTCAACACACCCCCAATTTCCTAATCGCACCATATGCCGCCGCAATCGCCAACATCCCGCCGCTTCTCACCACAACTTCCAACACGGTCACCGCCTCCTCTGGTAGCCCCTCCATCACTTGCAAGATCATCTCCACCACCCCGCCTTCCACCAACCTCGCCACCGCCTCTCTCTCTCCCGCCAAATTCAATATGGCCACCATCGCGTCCCTTCTAAAACACCCATGCTCGGGCCCTTCTTTCGCCAACTCCACCAACCCCTTGATGACACGTGTCTTCCTCCCCAGTCTCTTCCTGTAACCGTGCTCACCTGATAAGCTGAATATCGTAGCCGCCGCGTTCCCCTTCGCCTCCCACGTGGCACCCGAACGCAGCACCTCGATGACGCCATTAAGAGCTCCGTCTGTCTCCATAATCCGCGTCTTGTTCGCTTCCAAAATGGAGAGGTTGAGAATCGTCGTCACGGCGTTTACCTGGAGGTTAGGTTGGGCCCCGCCGACGTCCGAGCTTAAGTACCGTACAAGCAATGGGATAGCTCCGGCTTCGGCAATGCAGGCGCGGCAATCGGAGTCCGTCTTGGACAAACTGCGGAGCTCATAGACAACGCCGTTTGCAGCCTCCATGGACTGAGAAACTGAAAGCTTGTTAACCAAAAACGACGCCGTCATTCTGGTGGCTTCGAGAGCCGCCTTGTTCTTTTTGACCGCGTTGACCAGTCCCTTATTATTCTCCGCGGTTTCGAAAGGGATTTTCTGCTGCCGGCACCACATGGCAATAAGATTTTTCAATGCGCGGTTAGGGATGAGGTCAGTGTGGGCCAGGGTCTGACCTGTCTTGGGACACGTGTTGTGACCTGATTCTACCCAGAGCTTTATCGACTCTCGATCGTACGTCTGACCTGTTGCCACGGCGACCGGGTCCCGCATTAGCTCCAAACTGATCGGGCACCGGAAATCCACCGGGAAACCAAGCTCCGACGCAGATTTGCGTCGGATCAAATCGGATCTGGGCGTGGAGGCTCCGAATAGAACGCACTTGGCGTAGCGAACGAGCCCGACGAGAGCGATGAGCTGCGATTTGGATTTCTCCTCTGTTTGGTTCTGAAACTCGTCTTGAAGACCCTCCAACTCCTCTGTCCAGCTCGCAGAGCTGCCGATCCCTAATCGGATGAAAATCTCGGAGAGCCTGGAATGGTCGGGCACGATCTCGCTCTTGAGGCGATCGAGCATGGTACAGACCTCGCGCCTGAGATCGTCGTCTCGGGGATCCGCGAACGATTTTGTCGTGCTCCGCGAGCACTGCTTTCGGAGCAGAGAAACGACCTCGTCTACGTCGTCGTTTAATCGGAGCTCGTTGATGGGGAGAATATCGAGCAAGGTGGACAGGTCGAGGGTGAACTCATGGAAGCTGTTGGCGAGGGACTCGGTCTGGATGAGAAGCCACATCTTGCTCCCGTGGGATGAGTCTTCGATCAGAGTCTGGATCCTCTGCAGCAGGATGTAGAGCTCCTGGAAGCAGAGCAGGGCGGAGGGAGAGAAGACGGCGGTGGAGTTTCGGACGAGGTCTTCGAACAGCATGGAGAGAAGGTTGGACTTGCGGATCATGGAGAGGGAGGTTCGTCGGAGAAGGAAGCGGAGAGGCTCGAGGGAGGAGATTTCTTGGCAGATGGAGAGGAGACAGCGGAGAAGGCTTTGATCGGAGAGCTTCGGCGACATGAATGCACCCGCCGACGGCCGGCGTTTTCTGGGCGGGAATACTTGTGGAGATACGGCCATAATTAGCAATGAAGCAAATATCAAAAGAAAAATAATAATGAATATGAAAGAATGGAATTGGCAAGAAAATGGGATTTTGGTTTGCTTTTTGTTTGTTGGAAGAAGGAAAAGGGTTTTGTGTTGGGGTGGAAGTTAGAGAAAGGGGAAATTGGGTTTGGGTTGTTTTTGTATTTTTATATGCAAAAGAAATTCATTGGGAAGGAGAGGGTTTGGGTCATGGACATGGTTTTTGACTGTGTTTTGGTGGCATTGTTTTGTATTGAAAGGAAAGCGATAAGCATGGAGTTGGCATGATATTGAAAGGGCAGGCAGGCAGGCAGGCAGGCCTTTCCACTGTTGTGAGTATATTGTAATTATCAACGACAAAGATGTGATCAAACTACGGGATTATGTCAACTTATTAGGGCTGTGATTTCGTTTTCTTTGCACCCAAGTTCAAATGACCCTGTTTCTCGGTTAAAAGATGTAATCAAAGCAACAAGAGCCGATGGATTGAGTCCACGCAAACCAAACCCAATTGATCAGATGGTTTTTTTTTTAACTGCCGCCGGCAGCTGAATAGGTCCCTTTCGATTATAAATTTCCATATTAGTTAGAGAGATGAAATAGAAAGATGAACTGTTAAGCACTTAGAAGGCTCCATGGTAGGTGGAGAGTTGTTAGTGGACTTGGCTTTCATCGTCATCCACATGCCCGCTGCCAATCAAAAACCAGAATAAAGAACAATAATAATAATGGCATCATTTCGTTTGCCCACTCTTTGTTATTTACGAAGATGATATAAGTAAGAAATGGGTTGGCACATTCTTTTCCTTGTCCCAAACGTCATTGATTGCTTAAAGTATACATGGCCTTAACACACAACAGCACAGTGGGATGATTACTTCATATATCTGAATCATTCTTACCCTTATGAGCTTTATCCCACCAAAAATAGAAAAATTAAGATATAGGGTTAATTACAATAAACTCCCTACATTATGGAAGTTCGTACTTAATTTTAGAAATATTTACAAGTACATATTCAAAATCACGAAAACTTTACAATTTATCATATCCGTTAATCAAACCGTTAGTTAATTTGTTAAATGCTGATGTGGCATTTATGGGTCTTATTTTTTAATTGACATGGACTCCACATAAGAAATAAAAGTAATAAAATAAATAAATAAATAATAAAATAAAATAAAAAACAATAAAAATCTAAAAACCCAATAAATAAAAACTCATCTTCTCCAATTTCCCTAACCTCCAACCCACCTCCCCACACCTCCGATCCAGCAAAACCCAACAGCCACCCCTCCCACACCCCCAAAATTCTTTTATTATTCTCTCTCTCTCCACACCCCCAAAATTCTTTTATTATTCTCTCTCTCTCTCTCTCTCTCTCTCTCTCTCTCTCTCTCTCTCTCTCTCTCTCTCTCTCTCTCTCTCTCTCTCTCTATCTCTATCTCTCTCTCTCTCCCTCACCTTCATCTCCTACAATCCAAAGAAACCAACGTCGTTCGCACCAGGAGGTGGTCTTATTGTGCTAGGTTTCCCGGTGCGTCTGGGTCGTATGGTGGCCTCTAACCAATTCATGTCGAACCCAAAAACTGACGAGGTCTTCGCCAAGATTAGGCTAAATCCAGTTGTAAACAACGAGCCTTATGCTTTGGATGATGGGTCTATGGAGGCTTATGGGTTTGAAAATCAAGAAAAGCCAGCATCTTTCCCAAGCCAGCATCAAGAAAATCCATTTTTCCTCTATTGTTGAACTTTGTTGGGATTAGGCAAGCCAAGAAAGGATTAGATCCGAAATCTCCATTGCTTTAGGATTCGGGAGAAGCCACGACCTCTTCCCTTCTTAGTCTCTCCTACCTCGACCCTCTCTCTCTCTCTCTCTCTCTCTCTCTCTCTCTCTCTCTCTCTCTCTCTCTCTCTCTCTCTCTCTCTCTCTCTCCTCGACACATTGCAACCCCAGCCTTTGACGTCGTCGCATAACACCACTTCTAATTTGGATTAATTTCTTTTGAGTCGTTTGATACCAACATTTTGTTTTGTGTTAGATCTTGAAATTTATCGGACACTGTGGGAGTGATTTTCGTCCCAAAAGAATATTCGTTAATGGATTCGCCTTTCTCCTTCCTCGAACTCCTTCTCCTTGCAAAACCAATCGGAGTAAAAGACCACACAGAGGTGTTGGCCAAAGGCTCTCCGATGCCTAAGTTAGGTCGAGTGTTTCAGAAAAACAATAGCTAACAAAGGGTACGGAGATTTCTCTCGGGAGAATCGGGTGGCCGGAGCCGTGTGTGAAGGCCGAGCCTTGTGAAAAAGAGGGAGAGAGGCGTGGCAAGGAGAGGGAATTTCTGCAGTATTTTGAGAGCTTTGAATGGCTTCTGAGAGTTTAGAATGGGTTACCTCATGCCTTGTGTAGCCTCCTATTTATAGAGCCTCGGGGGCTAAGGTTTCTAGAGAGATAAACCCTCGTAGAGATAGGAATTATCCTTCCACAATAAATAGGATAATTACTAGAGTTTAGATAATTAACAAGGTTTAGATAACTGATAGGGTTTAGATAATTAATAGGATTTAGATAATTAATAAGGTTTAGATAATGAAAGGAGTTTGAATAAATCAGAAACTATGATAAATAAGAAATTAAGGATTGAGATAAATAAGGAATTTAGGGATTTAAATAAAGAAGGAATTAGGGATTAGAATAAACCCTTAATTTGTAGCAGGAGTCCCTCAGTTAAATAAATCCCAAAAATAGGAAATTATTTAACCTAGGAATATTTATGGTTCCACAGACACTATTTTGATTTAGGTCTGTCTATTCTATTGTAGAATTCCAAGATCCAACTTTGAAGAAGGAATTCCAGAAAACATCATCTTCAATTTGGATTAATCTGTTTCTAGTCGCTTTCCATGGTGTCTTAATAAGTTTATGGGGAAGATAAAGAGAAGAGGGAGAGGGGGGTCGGGTACGCTGGTGTGGGTGGTTGTTTGGGTGGCAGGGTGGTTTTTTTTTTTTTTTTTTGGGTTTGAGAAATAGAGTTTATAAGAGCCAAAAGGCAAACAAACACAGTACAAAGAGTAACTCAAACGAAATACAATGATAGACCACATGGGAGCAGAGGGCAACCCAGGGTGCTGGAGCCATCAGAAGAAAAATCAGTTTGAGAGACCCAGTAGAGACAACAACTCAAAAGAAAGAAACAACAAAGCAGAAAAGAGATACAAGTAGTCAATCCACAGGTAAGCCATCATTTGCCTGAACTAACACCAACGAGGGAGGAGGCTGTAAAGCCCAAGATAAATTTCACACCCTCGTATTTGTTAACAATGCAGCGATATACGCTGCTTGATTTGTCTGTCGATGAGTCCATCTCCAGAGAATAGAAGAGAAGTTGACAGCCCGTCGACGCATTTCACTAATAATGGGGTAAATCCGCCAGTGACTCACCGCGGGGGTGGTTGTTTGGTTCTGGTATTGGAGGTTAGGCTGGAAGGCATGGCATATAGGAGAAGATGATTTTTTTGTTTTTAGATTTTTTATCATTTTTTTAATTAATTTTATTTCTTATGTGGAATCCACATCAATTAAAAAATGGGTTCCACAAATGCCACATCATCATTTAACGATTTAACTAACGAATAAGATAAATTATAGGGTTTCTAGAATTAGATAATGCAAGAACAGCTCAAGATAGCTAGCAGCTGCATATGATATGGTGACATGTATATTTTCGTACTATATATATTTTTTGATGTAATATTTGGTGCACCGAATTTTGAAGCTCTTGTCGTTATCAACAAAAGTTGAAAAGATTATACCCAAAAGCAGGCTCAGTAGAAATCATGTTTCTTTTTTATGTGGAACTGCCAATAGGGAGCTGCCAACAGCTTAACAAATAGAGGTCAAACGAGGATATACGCGCAAACACATTTTGGGGGCAAATGCGCGTATAATATGACCTTCGTTCTACTTTCATATTTTTCACATATGCTTTATATATTCTACGTACTCTGTTTCCAGAATCCTATGCTATAAGAATATTAATTTGTTAATCAAGTTACACATTATTAGGTTACTTGGTAAACCACTTTCATGATTGAAGGACACCCGAAGAAAACTAGTTAGACGAGCTTGAGATTGAAGTATAAAATTACGAGAGGAAGCTTTCATATCGACGAAGTTATGTCGAGCGGGCATATTGAGGATTCAATCCAACCATCCAATAATATACAAAAATTAGTGACCTCCTCGTTATGACCTAAATCAAATTTTGAACCCTCAAATAAAATTATATGTATGGTTTATTAAGGATTGTGGAAGAATTGAGAAGAAGAAGAAGAATTGAGAAATCAGAGAGGAAATTGAGTAATATTATATGAGAGTTCTTTTCACCTTAATGAATATTACAGTACCCAGAGCCTTTTATACCCTAGGCTTTGCTTAGTAATTAAGCTAGCTCCCTAACTAACTGAAAGATACACGTGACTATTACAACAGCTAATACAAACTAACTCCCATGATTAACGCAATAGTCTTGACACCTCAGCAACCTTGCTATTAGCCAAACAGGTTGTGGTTAGCATTTTGTCTTATGGTTATGGCTAACAAGTTTAGCAATAAGTGGCAAGTAGCCGCAGCATGTTAAGCCAATATCAGCTTTGAAGCCATCGACAGCACAAGACATTGCCAAGTTTTGGCTATTTGCAAGGGCCAGCTGTATTTCAAGTAGACACATAGTTTTTTAGGACAATGCAATGCTGATAGCAGTCCAAAACAAATCAAATCTGATAAAGACTTTGCTTCAACAAGAGCATCAAATTTGTTCTTTATAAAAAAATTGCGCATCGATCCGATCAATGGCCCCAATCAGTCTGCTGGCATGGAAAAATAAAGTTTCTCAAACATTTGGTTCATGTATATGCATGAGTTTGAGTTAGTACAAGGGAGCTACTTCCTACTACTGTGCTGTTTCTGATTAATCAAGGCATTGCAGGCAACTTACCATCCATAATTTCTCATTTTGATGAATATGTATTTGTGCTCTGCTTGTTTGTGGCTGAGTTGGTTTCAAACCCAACCTCACTAATGAAATATGAAATTGACCCCAACCCAAACCCAACAAAATTAAATTGGGATTGGATAAGTTTGGATTGCTAGTTGGGCTATTGTATTTAAATAGGTTGGCACACAAGCCCTAGTGATCACTGTTTCTGGGAATATGTTTTGCCCACTGCTCCAAATCTGAGATCTAACATATTTGCCTTTTCAATTTGTCAATGTCTCTGTTTTTCTTTTGGGATTAAAAATATATTTCAAGTACTAACTATAGCACAGTCAAATTCTTGCAAACAAATCACAACTTGAAGCTTGACAACTATAAAAGATTAAAATACAAGAAGAAACAATAACAGAGTTGAATTGGCTTCATGTGCTGAGCATTACATTATGCAGTTCTACATTGGCTGCTGCTCCACCTAACAGTTCAAGCTTTTATGGAAGAACACTTGAAATTGTGATATTAGACCCTCCTTGTGTAGTGTTAGGCCATCTTAACATAGACAAAGTATACATAAGAATTTTTTATGGTCACTCTAAAAATAGCCTAACTTTGCATGTGTATGACCATTGACCACCTAAAGGGATATTGATCATATTAAGGGGGAGTGTTGATAAATAGTCCTGCATTAAGATTATGTTTGATAGGAGGATTAGATTGGATGAGCTTGGACTAGTAAAATACTTAGATTTTATGTGCAATTAAGGAATAGTATGGGTGTCGTTTTCCAACTTGGAGGATTAGGATGGACTATTCATAAGAAGTTCATGACTAAAACTTATCCCTACTTTGGAGGATTATACATCAATCTCATAAGAATAGTCCACCTTTATCCTCCAAGTTAGAAGACAACACCAAGCATTTTACTAGTTCAGTCTAATCCTCGTTATCAAACACGTGTCTAATAATACTCACATGGGCCCCACTCACCACTTAATAATTTAGGTTTTTTCAAGAAAATGGCATGCCAGTTGAGCTATTAACATCACAAATGTTCAATAAACAAAACCCTCGTTTTTATATTGGTAAAGTCCAGGCACAGACAATGGACAAAAATTGGTCCCAAGGTTATTATATTATGTCAATCATTAACTTATGCTGCTTTAATTTAACTGTGGTAATTAATATATATTAAACAAAGAAGGAACATTCTGTCAATCTTATGCCAATCACTGCATATGCTGCAGTAACTGGTAGGTAATAAAAAAACCATTAAAATGAGCATATTTTAAACGTGGAATCAATCCATATAATAAATATATAAGAAAAGTTGCTTCAAGCCTGCACCCTTCAAATTCAAAACTTGTAAGGGAAAACTTCAAACACGCCAAATCAAATTTGCAAGTAAGAAAACGAGAACGATATATATATATAACACGGCTTTGCCTTTTGACAGTACTAAAGAGAAACATATGAACGTCTTCTGGGTCCTCTTTGAAATACGACCAACACCAATTTATGAATAAATTTCTGATGAGTGACTTGTTCTCTTTTGGCATGTTAAGAAAACGTGAAAAACTAAAGTAGAAAATTCACAGCAGCTCCTCCATCTTTGCCATATATATTCTGATGTCAAAGTCTCACATTTGAGGCAATTAATTGCCTTTGAAATTGTTCCTCTGAGCTCTCTTTGGTTCATAGCAATGACAATGAAACCATACTCAGCATCAGATGGTATTAACATATTGTAGGTAATATGATTCTTCAATTAATAAAATATAGATAAAAAAAGTTTGCCATAGTTTTTCACTTTAGTTTATGCGATTTCGATTCTGGTAATTTCACCATGTAATTTGACATCCATCACACATCGCAATTTAAGGACATTGTGATGGATATCAAACATTGAAATTTGAAAACACATGGATCAAAGTAGAATATCCGTCAAAATACAAGGACACAAAAAATGACTTTGTCCTAAATTATACGTGACAAAGTTTCCATTCAATTGTTTCTATGCACCTATAATTCCTCGACAAAGATGTATTTGATTGATGACATCTGTTGGGAATTATTATGAACGAAGAAGACAATCTAGTATGGGATAAGCAAATAAACAATATCATGAATATAAATTGCACGATATATATATATATATATATATTCTTTTTTATTTCATTAAATTCATACATCCTCATATTAATATAAGACTATACCAAGTTCACTCCGGAAATTGGGAGCAATAATTGTAGCTTGGATGGGGGGGGAGCATCACTTGAAGCCCCAAACAATATTCTTAAATGCATGATGGATAATGCATCCTTAAATTCAAGAAACTGCCATGGTATATGATTTGACTTATGATTTTTGAAAGCATATGTATGGTCCTCAGTCCACATGATCATATGGTTCTCTTTTCTTTCTAATATGAACAAGCAATAGAGCCTATAGATCGTATGGTTCTCTCTCACCGTTGTTTCCTTCATTGTCAACTGCATGCAAACGATAAATGATAGAGTGCTAATAACAGCTTCCTTAATTATTGATTATTAAGTTTTTGTGTGACGAAAAGAATAATAATATAAGAATTTGTGGTGTTTCTCTTTTCCTTACAGTTTCCTTAATATCATATTTACCATGTGATAATTGTGATTTAAGAATCAAACAACGTAAAAAGCAGTGTATAATTGAATATCTTTGGTTGGATCTTGAAGCTATATATACTATATATTCCTTAACTTGACTAGAATCGATCACTTTATAACAAAGTAAGAAAAAGTATAATATTTCACGACATATAATTTGCTGTTAAAATAAAACATATGGATCACATTCTCCTGACTGTAAACTGGATGAATCAAATACATATGGGGCCAGAATCAGAAAGCCAACTAATAAACGTGCAGTATGAAGCAGTGACATTGAAGGTATAGCCAGCTACCATTCATTCATGTCACAGCCTCACCCAACTAACCCTTACCTGGTCTGATCCACTCAAATTTATTTTTTTTTCTAAAATCGGGAGAATGCAAAATAAAATAAGCCACAAGGCATTACAAATACACGTACCACATACCCAGACCCACAAAAGGAGTACAACGACCCACAAATGGGCTACAACCACGATGGAGGGATAATACCAGTTCACATGGATGGACCACTACATGCTGCAGCTTTTAAGGCTTTCACATCCCAACGTTTTTATATGTAATCAGTGAAGGTGATAATGAAATGAAGCTGGGACTTGGCCCTAGACTTTAATTTACGCATCGTGTATTTGAATTAGTCTTCTGAATTAGATGGGATAATCTTGTTTTTATTTATTTATTTATTTTATACAAATGATACTGGATAGGGGAATTCGAATACATGACATTGGGGGCATGAGTAATTGCTCTATATAAACCATAGTGACCGTATATAACAGAACACATACCTTTTGGTATTCCATGAGAGCGAGTTGTTGAAATAACAAGAATGTAAAAGAGCTTGTTCTCCTCAATTATTTGATCCCTCACACACTTATTCTAGTGTAGTTCGTGTGATCGTTTGAGCATGGGCATTTGTTTATATGCATGCATATGCCTTAAGAGTCTTGCCCATCAAGAAACTTTCAAAGAGTCCTTATTGCATTAAATTAATAAAACCCTAACCCACATTAAATACATAACCCTTTTAGTTTTGGTATTCCACATTAAACGAGATAAAGTCCCAACCTCATATGATTTTTATTTTTATTTTCCATGCCAATCCTCCTATAATTAGAAGACCACATTAAGCTACAAACCTTTGCAGATGGGATAATCCTCCATAAACTAATTGTGGTGTTTAAAGATTTGTAGCTCTCTCTCTCTCTCTCTCTCTCTCTCTCTCACATCACAAAAGAGAGAGAAGGCATAAAGAATATAAGTCATATATCTTTCAACGCAAGGAATATGAAATTAATTAGGGATGCATATATATTATTAAGGCCACTTGAAAATACTTTATGCGTACGTCTTCCACAAACTTGTTTAGGATTGAGAAAGCGACGACTTAATGAAGCCAACGAGGCATATGGTTTGAATTGGACATTAGGCATAATTATACTACTCTAGATTTTATTCTGATACGCTTAGTTTTGAGTCTAATTTCTAAAGAGGAAACCCTGACGCCTTGTTCTTTCTTGCAGCCTTTATTCTTGAAAATATTCAACAAACCGAGTGTGTTAATTACCAACAAATAGTGAATTATGGGCTAATCGTGTTTCTTTTTGCTCCATAATTGTGATTTGAGAAAAACCTCTTTTTTTTATTATCACAACTTCTTTGGCTGCATTAGTCTTTGATCTCATAATTAGTACCAGTCCACTTTAATTCACATTTTTAATTCCGAAAAAGAGGAAAAAAGAAAAGTCGAACCATTATCATGCACAAGACAAATGTTCTACGAATATTGATCCATGTTTTACAGTTTTCTAGCTGCCAAATTTGAACACGAACAAATTAATAATAATTATATAAAAAAATCAGATTTTAACCAAGTTATAAAGATTAAAATACAATTAAGGCAAAACTCTAAAAATTATAATTAAACTCATATGAAATTGTAGGAATGAAAAGTTTTTTTTTTTGTCAACGAATGAAAAGTAATTTAATTCCAGTGAAATAGGGATAGTCTTTTTTAGTTATGAGCATTTTTGCTCACGATTTTAACTCAAGATACATCATCACCATCATCTTAAACACTTGACACGTGTTCATAGACATAACTATGATTCCATAAATACAAAACAAAAGTTAACTATGGTTATGATTTCATATATTTCCTCTTTTTTGTTTTGGTAACACATATATTTCCTTTTTAGTTGTTGGAGGAAATGGTAAAACTTATCTGCAAACCCTATTATTTATTTCGTTTCTCGTTTTTTTTGTTACCTTCTAATTATTCATCTTTTTTTCTTTTACGGTACCAAGCAAGAAACGAATAGTTTGATACTTTCTGGAAAGCTGGGCGGGAAACACTCTTTGAATTCTCCGCCGTTGGATAAATCGTGACGACCGTCTGATTCAAATCCTCACGCAACAAATCAGAAATCAAACAGGAAACAATCCGCATCCGATCCGAGCTCAAATAGCAGTTGAAAAAAACAACAAAGAAGAAGTTGTCGCCAAACAAACCTGAACACGTGGGTGGCCACAAATGGTTGCCACATCAGACTGCGGAATAAGAGATGCATCGTGTCGTTGCCTGGTTAAATGAAACCACAAGCCACTATAAATAGCTCCAATCCAAAGACTCGATGCGAGAGAATTATCTGTTCAATTATTTCAGCTTCGCATTCAAAAACACACTTTTCGCCTCTCTTTCTCTCTCTCTCAAACCAGCAATCCACTTGCTTTCTTCAACCCCCGATTCGTTTCGAATCCAAACGAAACGTCGGGCCTGCCTTCGAAACGCCAACGATTCCTCGATTTCAGTAATGCGAGCGATGAGTTGAGATTTTCTCTTAGGACCTCGCTCGATTTGGGATCGATGCCAGAGATCGAGGTAGTCGCCGGCTCTGGTGATATCTCCGGCGAGTCCTCCTCCTCCTCCTTGTCCCCCCCGACCGAAGTCAACTTGTTCGGGAAGTACGAGCTCGGAAAGCTCCTCGGCCGCGGCGCCTTCGCGAAGGTGTACCACGCGCGGAACGTGGACACGGGGCAGAGCGTGGCCATCAAGGCCGTGAGCAAGCAGAAGGTGCTGAAGGGCGGGTTCACGGCGCACGTTAAGCGGGAAATCTCTATCATGCGCCGGCTGCGCCACCCCCACATCGTTAAGCTGTACGAGGTGTTAGCCACGAAAACTAAGATCTACTTCATTATGGAGTTCGCCAAAGGCGGCGAGCTCTTCGCCAAGATCTCCAAGGGCCGTTTCAGCGAAGATCTCAGCCGCCGGTATTTCCAGCAGCTGGTCTCCGCCGTCGGATATTGCCACTCCCGCGGAGTATTTCACCGCGACTTGAAGCCCGAGAATTTGCTGCTGGACGAGAACTGGAATTTGAAGATTTCGGACTTCGGTCTCAGCGCCGTGACGGAGGAGGTCCGACCAGACGGACTGCTCCACACGCTATGCGGGACCCCCGCCTATGTGGCACCGGAAATTCTCGCGAAGAAAGGATACGAAGGCCCGAAGGTGGATATCTGGTCATGCGGCATAATCTTGTTCGTGTTGAACTCGGGTTATTTGCCGTTCAACGACCCGAATCTCATGGTGATGTATCGGAAGATTTATAAGGGCGATTTTCGGTTCCCAAGATGGACGTCGCCCGATCTGAAAAGACTGATTTCGAGCCTTCTGGACACGAACCCCGAGACGAGGATCACCGCAGATGAGATTCTGAAGGACCCTTGGTTCGGGAAAGGATACGAGGAGATCAAGTTTCACTTCGAGGACTTCGAGTTGAAGGACTTGAGAGACGGGGACAACGACACGTCGTTGAACGCTTTCGATTTGATCTCATTCTCGTCCGGGTTTGATATCTCCGGTTTGTTCAGCAAGTCCGAAATCTCGGACTGCGGGGAGAGGTTCGTATCGGCGGAGACGCCGGAGAGAATAATCGAGAAAGTGGAGGAGATAGCGAAGGCGGAGAACGTGGCGGTTATGGAAAAGAAGAGTTGGGGTGCGAAATTGGCGGGGCAGAATGGTAATTTCGAGGTGATGATTGGGATTTACCGGCTAACGGAAAAGTTGGTGGTAGTTGAGTTGAATTTGAGGCAAAGAGAAAGTGAATGTAGGCAGCAAATTTGGAAAGATAAGCTGAGGCCGCAGCTCAGCTGTTTGATGTACCGACCGGAAGAGGCGGTCGCCGGTAATTAACAGTACCCAGAAGAGAACAAGCGCGGGAATCTGGGATGTGCGTCCATAATTATAATTGGATTTATACATTGTCGGAGAAAAAGAAGGGAACAGTAAAATGCCAGTGTCCGGGTTCTTTTGTAATTTGTTTTTGCCCGGAATTTCAAGTCTAAAAAGAGACGAGGGGAAGTTCCTCATCTTCTTGACCCAACCAAAAAAAAGGAAAAAAAGGAAACAAAAAAAGTCCTTCATATTCTTAACCCATGAAAAAAAAAAATTTCCCTCGTATTCTTGTGTATATATGATTTTCTTTATGTTTTTTGTTTAAATAAATAAAGTGATTTAAATTTGAGGATGCAAAGGTTATATATTCTTGTCTTGACCAAAAAAAAAAGGTTATATATTCTTGTACTATTGTGTGGCAGACTGGCACGCTCCATTCTCAACTCAATCCAATGGTCTGTTGAAGCAAAAAAACTTGCTTGCATCGGGGATAGGACAACAATCCTATTCTCCTACAATCGCAGCCCGTCACGAGTTCATATTTTGTTAGAAAATGAACACGTGACGGGCTGCGATTGGAGGGGAATAGGACTGTTGTCCTATCCCCGGTGCAAGCAAGTTTTACTTTTGTGGTAGGGAGTATCAAAAGGCCAAAAAGATGACAGAAAATGTTGTCAAAATGGTTAAGTATATTAACTCATATGTCAAAATTAGAGCTAAACTTATATTCCTTTTTTAAAAATTATTTATATCAGTTATGATCTCTTGGACCCCTAGGATCCAAGGAATCCATGGTCACCCACCGTTGGATTTAAATCCAACGGCCCACTTACTTTGAACTCCTTTTAAAAAATTCTATTGAGTCGTTAGATTTAAATTCAACGGTAAGTGACCACGAATTCCTTGGACTTTAGAATCCAAGAGATCATGACTGTATTTATAAAATAGTTAAGTATATTAACTCATATGTCAAAATTATCTGGTTAGTTTAATTTGGAGATGATACTATATATTAAGTAGTGGGACAGGTTTTACAAATTTATAGTCTAATGGGTGAATCAATGAAAAAGATAGACGAAAATCAGCTACCCATTGCGTGAAAATCTTTCTTTTTACCTCACGGATTCAAGATTATCCATCACTCAAATCCCTCTTCCCTACCAATATGCACGAGAGTCCCATCGGCAACGCAAAAAGCAGTACATGAGCATTGATGTGTAACATGTGATCTCATTAAATTAAACATCAATGTGATGTGGATTTAAAAGGCGTGAAAATCTTTCTTGGTACGTTTTTGTTGTTGTTAGACGTTCAAACCCAAATGGAGGTGTGAAGTTGCAAGTTGCAACAACATGTCATGTGGTATTGAAGAGTTAAGAAACAAAACAAACCATTAACTTTGTTAATGAATACTTTTATTATAGCAAATGGTCCACCATGCAATTATGCATTTGCATGATTGAGTATAATTGCCTTCATGCAACCGTATTACGTAAATATCACATAAAAAATAGGTCATGTCTGTATTGATGCCTTTGCAAAGGGGGAAGAACAACACAATGCTCCCACGCTTCGCAAGATGTGTACACACTCTCTCTCTCTCATGCATGAGTCATAAAGTTGTTGAGCTTCTAAGATTAAAAAAAGATATGGCAATGGTGGTAGGGACG
Source organism: Prunus padus (assembly GCA_024362665.1). Lineage (NCBI taxonomy): Eukaryota > Viridiplantae > Streptophyta > Magnoliopsida > Rosales > Rosaceae > Prunus > Prunus padus. The sequence goes on from JANFAM010000019.1 coordinate 4,212,256, forward strand.
TACGAAAAAAAGTTTTAGTGCACGCAACATCTTCAATTTCAATAATTTAATTATACAATCAAAATAATTGATCGTAACACAACGTTCTGATACTCAAGCGAAACAACAGTTACAAAAATAATCTGAGGAACTATAACAAGTGTAAGCTTCAACATGATACAAAACTCTCAAGCGCAAATGCAACTCCTTAGGGTTAGGCATTGTTTCGAAATTTTTTATATTTTAGTTTCGGACCGGCCCCTACACGTGACGTAAGGGGATTGGTGGAGAAACCATTTTGATTAAATCATGCCATGCTAATATTTTTGTGTAGGTTGATTAAACATGAGGTCTTTCTGTGATTAGAGTCTAAGACCAAGACCTTACACTTTGCCAGTCTAATTACAGCTAGCCCTAATCTCTCAAAAGCTTTGCCAGTGTGGTTTTATGGACTTGCAGGCTGAAACCGAATTCATTTGCAATCCAGAAGGGCTTTCAAAATATAAGCCCATGCATAAAAAAAAACAAGGGCTATCCTGAGGGTTGGACAAGCCCACAAGGCAAAGAAGAGTTTATCTTGAACTGAGCTTTCTCATATTCAGAATATTCTTGAGTACTTGACCTCAAGAAGGAAACATTTTCAAAATCAACGTCATAAACAATGACATTGAGCATGACTAAAGGCTAAAGCAAAAATATTGGACCTTTTCTATAAGTATTTAATGGGCTAGTCAAAGAAAATACCTTGTGATATTAAATTAGTCTCTGGAGTCTGGAGGACGGTCTTCATTTTCACCATCGGGTCGGGTTGCTTGTTTCAAACCATGGCTAACCTTTTCAGACTGTTTTGGCCGGTTTAGGCAGCTTCTAATATCTAAAATCTATATTGGGGTTTTTCTTGTTCTTGGGGTTTGTAGAGAATGCGGAACCAACCTTCGATCTCAGGACCACTAGAAGTTAGTGCAAACACACTTGACAACAACGGCAGGTAGAAGGTAGTGGATTTTTCTTGTTCTTGGTTTGGGTGTGTGTTGGTTATAGTGGGTTTTAATTTTATATTCTATAACTAACAAGTTAGAAGTGACAATAAACCAATACAAGTTGAGTTGCAAGATTTGATTAACTATATACCTTCTCCCTTTGTTTAATCCAGGAGATGCCAATATAGAAGAAGATAATTAGGCACTAAGACAAGAGTAATCAAAACTTAAAAGCAATATATTTCTTGTTAAAAATTAATAAAGTTTGATATATATATCTCCTAGTTTTTTTTGGTCGGAATAAAGTTTCATTGATAGAAAGGTAATGCCAATTACAAGATAGAGGAACTCATAAAAATGAGTCCAAACAAATGCAACAAGGACTAATGATGAGTGAAAGGAACTGCAAACACACCAAAACACACAAAACAAATACAAAAACTACAAATCTGATAGTCCCTCTCAATACATAAACCAACCATCAAAGACTCAGTAACTCCTTCAAAAACGAAACCACCAAAGCACCAAGAAGGAAACAACAACTAATCCAAGAACAAACTTGGGAAAACACTTCCCAAAGCCAAATAAACCAACATCCTAAGCAAGGAAGGAGGTGGTAACAACCCAAGAATTGAAGGAGGTGGTGCAAGCACTCGAGCAAGAGCTTTACACATCTTCCGAGGGGGACACGAAAAATCGTGTTTGGGATTAGTCACTGCAACCCATGGGGGTCGATAAATCCAAGAGGGAGATAGAGTCCTTGAAGAAGCCATATAAGGAGGGAGGAATTTAAAGGGAGTTGAGAAATTAAAAAGAAAAAGAAAGGAAGATAACATAGGTGGAATGAAGAGGAAGATGGATGATAACAGAGATGGAATGACGAGGAAGATGGAAGATGGAAATTGGAAATTGAAAGGAGTATCAGGGGGGAGCTGACTTGCATTCTCTCTCTCTCTCTCTCTCCTAGTTGATCAACTATGACTTGTAGCTGACTTGCATTTTTTCGCCAAATGATAACAAATTGTCCTTAAATTTTGTAATCACGCCTCATAAAGAGGTTACGCGGGGACCAATACTCTTTCTATTAATACTTGACAACAAATTTATTATTGGCATGAACTTCAAAACAATTATCACGAAAAAAGAAAATAAATAATACCTTTAATATGCGTGATTCAATAAAGAATCATGATCATGAAACTGCAAAATTCTTAACTCTCTGTTTGGATGAGGAAAAATAACTAGGAATTTAGCTAAAAGTCGGGAATGTAAGATGAGAAATTGACAATTCCCTTGTTTGGCAACTTAAGAGCAGAATTTATTAAATGACGCCCGGAAAAAATCTTGGAAATTGAGGCATCCAATTCCCGAGTTTAATTTCCACCAAAATAGGGGTTATTTCAAAATTTCCATAGTGCGGGAATTCATATTTTCTAGTGTGCCAAAACTTACATAAAAAAAAAGCTCCAAAATTCATTTCACAATTATTGTTTGTACAATGATCTTTTTTATGGTTAAGCTAGTACAATGGTATTATGATCATTTTCGTGTTAAAGAGCCTTCACGTGATTGCCATAATTCCACATTAATGGGCATATTCCTCTTAATTTTGCTTATTTAAATATCCAATTAAAACCCTCTTTTTAAATTTTTTATTGGTTTCAATTCAAGCCATTCAGCTAGAGATAATGATTTGGATTGGGCATATGAATCCTATTAAGAAATTCATATTCCTATTGTTGACACCTCACAGCCCTCCATTGGCGTACCGCAGACTCAGAGTCCTTTACCAAACCGACCATTCAAAACCCGGTTCACCTCACTCCTTAAAGAACCGGCCCAACCTGGCGGTCCATGCTTGCTTTTATAATTTGTTTTCCTTACATTCTCTCAATTTCTTCTCCATCTCTCTTATCTTTTTCTTCTCCCCCATAGTAGTTTTTTTTGGTGTGAACAACGAAAACGATAAAACGAGCTTTACGGCCGGTGCGACCGGAATCCAAATCCGGACCTTTGAAAGCGGCGGCTCCAATTAAGCTTCAAAATTTGGGCCCTCATTCCGATAACTCACCATCGACTTGGACTTCGAATCTGTAAGTATCCGAATCGCTCAACCCATTTGATTGACGTCCAGCTCAGAGTCTTTAAAACCCTAAAATTGTTTCATTTGTCGAGCTTTTTTGGTGCTCCTGCGGTTGTTCAACCATTAATGGCGGATTGTCTTTTTCCCTGTTTTTGCATTTGTTGAAGGGGTTCGAGATTTTAGAGCTGTTAGGGTTCTTGGGACGCTGAGAAAATTGGTCCTTGCTATTCGATTAGAGCGGGAAATTAGGGCTAGGGTTTCCGATTGGGAGCATTGCTTGGGAAGTTTTCTGTGTGATTCCTAGGGTTTTAATTGTTCGAATTCAAGACGGGGAAGATAGGCGCATGCTAGAGGATAATGTGTATACTTTGTGTGATTCAGAAGTGGTCTCGCCGGGTCGCTACAATGCTTCCTTGGTTAGTTATTCCATTAATAGGACTATGGGCTCTCTCTCAGCTTCTACCGCCAGCTTTTCGATTTGAGATAACTTCGCCCAGACTCGCTTGTGTTTTTGTGCTCTTGGTTACTCTCTTCTGGTATGAGATTTTGATGCCTCAGCTTTCGGATTGGCGGGGGCGGAGGAATGCAAGGCTTAGAGAGAGGAAGAGGTTTGAGGCAATAGAGTTGCAAAAGCTGAGGAAAACAGCAACCAGGCGGTGTCGGAACTGCTTGACTCCGTATAGGGATCAGAATCCGGGTGGTGGTCGATTTATGTGTTCGTATTGTGGACATATATCTAAAAGACCGGTTCTTGACTTACCTGTGCTACCGGGGATGGGACTTTCGAATTCCGGCATTATCAAGGAATTAGTTGGAAAAGGTGGAAAAATATTGAATGGTAAGGTGTGGTCTGAAAATGGGTGGATGTGTGGCCAAGATTGGTTAGAGAATGGTAATTGGGTCAGTGGTTCTATTGCAGGGAAGTCTAGCTATTGGAGGAAGGACGGGAGCAGTGTTTTTGGAGGGGATGAGAATTGTTTGGCTGAGAAGTCTTATTCAGGTGTTGTTATTTTTGCTTGCAAGCTACTGACGTCTTTTTTCTTGAGTGTTAGATGGCTTTGGAGAAAGGTTTTTAGGATTAGTACATCAGGGGAAGATGATGCATCTGATGAGCGAAAAGATATGTTGGCCAAGAGGGGCGAAAATGGGACCAACTTTCATGAGAGTAGAGGAGAAAAAGCTCGCAGAAAAGCTGAAGAGAAGAGACTGGCTAGGATAGAGAAGGAGCTTTTAGAGGAGGAAGAGAGAAAGCAGAGGGAGGATGTTGCAAGGTTGGTGGAGGAACGTAGGAGACTTAGGGATGAGAAAAAAGAAGCTGAAAGAGATCTTGGGAAAACATCACCACCTGCGAAGGAGAAAGATAACAAGAAGGAAGCAGAAAAGAAACGGCAGGAAAGAAGGAAAGAGAAAGACAAGGGTTCTAGCAAGAGCAATTCTGATGTAGAAGAGCTGGAAAAGAAAGCAGGTAAGGAAAGTGAACGGAAGCGGGACTTTGACAAGAAGAGTGACATTGATCGCCGGGAACATCTGAAATCCGGGGTAGATTTTCTGAAGGGACAAAGCACAGAGATGACCCATAGTATTAAAAATGCATCTGCAACCAATTTTGTTAAGGGAAATGCTGGATCTAGGTACCTGGACCGTATGAGGGGTACAATTTTTAATTCTTCAAATGCATTTAGCGGAGGTAGTTTCTTTGGAAAGGGTGCTAATACTACAGTGACAAAAGAAACCAAATCTAACATTTCTGTAGATCATGTCCATAGTCATGCCCATAAGAGGGATTTATGTCCACCTGACCGTGTAGCTGTGAGACCTCTTATGAATGGAGATGATAAGAGTATCCACCGCCCTGTAAGTTTCTTGCTTTATACCTCATTTTTATATACCTTTTCATCTCACTGCTTAAATATGCTATTCAGTACCCTACCTAAGTTCTAAGGTAGGGATTTTGTAATTATAATTTTCATGGAAAATATAGATAATTATAATAAATGGAAGTTCTAGATAATTATAGTTTTCATTGAAATTATAGATATTGATGATTCACTTGATTTTGTTGATTATGCCATATATCTAAAAGGTTAGCCTTGACTTTCTGAGCATTTACCAATGTGATTATATGAACTTCAACAGTTCTACAACTTACACGGGTTGAGGCTCAAAATTTCTGCTTCCTTTACTAGGCAATCTTATTCCTGCACCTGCGCTGTTGGAACTTTCAAGCCAATAAGCTACAGAGTGAAACATTAGTTTCAAGTTTCGTTGCCTCATTAATGATAATGTTGCATACTATAACACCATGTAGGTGAAGTAAATAAGTGTTATAATGTGATCCATTGAATGCAGGTTAACTCAGAACCACAGCCAGGGACTGCACCTAAAAAATCATGGCAGCAATTATTTACTCGGTCATCGTCTGTGCCTTCATCCTCAAGTGCAAATGTAATAAGTAGGCCAAATTCAAAGTTCCAAACAGAATTTCAAAGTCCTCAATTATCTGGTCAGTCCTCGTCAATGCAATCATTTGATAATCCAATCAATTTTGGGCTGCCATCACCATTTACTCTATCTACTACCTATCCAAAAGGATCCTCTACCAGTTTAGGGTTTTCCCCTGCAATTGAACCCATGTTCCCTCGCATTGGAGAAGGGCATCATGAACTTATACCCGAGGAGCCAGAGCTTTTTGAAGATCCATGTTACGTCCCTGATCCAGTATCCTTACTTGGGCCCGTTTCTGAGTCACTTGATAATTTTCAATTGGACATGGGTGCTGGCTTTGTGAAAGACATGGGATTGGAGAGGCCTCGCACGTTGAAGAATGGATCTGCTTCTTCTGAAGTCAACAAGCCATCTCCTATTGAGTCACCGATGTCACGAGAAAAGCATAATAATTCCAATCGCTTCCCAAGTACCCCAAAGGCTCAGGATATGCATGCTTTACCCCTAGATGATGCAAATGCAAATGATAAGGGAACATGGCAGATGTGGAACAGTTGTCCTCTTGGTCAGGAAGGTCTAGGTTTTGCAGGTGGCCCACCGAGCTGGCTTCTACCTCTAGAACTGCACAGATCTAACAAGGATGATCTTATGCACCCTTCGTCCCAGAAACCAATGGTGTCACTATTTGCAACAGAAGATCAGGGTATTTCTGGCTCTCATTCTCCTCAGGGTCGGAGCATCTTTCTTGGTAATGGCCAGAATGGCCAGAATGGCAGAGCTTTTAGCCCTGTTACTGGTTCCCATGATCAAGATCCTTGGTCACAGAAAGCGTTCTTTCCACCATTGTCAACTGCTGAAAGCCATTATCCTCTCAAACCTCCAGACGAAACTACTAAGAATGAGCTGATTTTTGGGAGTCCCAGAAGATCTAGCACCAACCATCCATTTGAGATGCCTCCAGCAAACTGTTGGTCCAAGTAAGTGCATCATACTCATCCTCTGTATTTTTAACTGCTGGTTTCTAAAAGTTGCTTGTTATGTCATTCATAAAGCGTTTGTAGATTATTTATGGTGGGTTTGCTGTTACCTTGTAAAATGGTGAGGTGTAGAGGTTAGGAATGTTTGTTCTTGCCTGAAGCAAAGAATGTCAACTAGAAACAAATATTGAATCAGGAAGGGCAAATGGAAAAACATGCCTACACCCCCTTTTTATTTGGGTTGAAATCACTTGATTAAAACAACAAGAACAGGATACAAAGCATCAAGCCAAGGCTTGCTAAATATGACAACCTACACCAGGATATAAGAAACTAAACTCAACCAAGTTTAGATACTGATATTCTCATCCCAGCCACAAAAATCATTAAGAGGACAAACTAGGAGGACAAGGCAGCCCATCCGAGACAAGAACCCAACCAGAGCCTACACCCCTTAATGCAGCATAATCCTGTAGACACTTGGATGGACGTCGGAGCCCTAATGTGCTGAATAAGGGTTTGGATGTGAACAGTATATAGCTTGATGTTGTGGAAGTAATTTATTGTTTAAATGGCTTGTATCTTTGTTTTCGGTATTTTCCAAACTTTTCATGGGATGAATTTGAGTTTTTACTATGTCATGGGCTGAAGGTGGTAAGGGGTTTTCGTGGATACCATAGGCCAAAGCCTAAAGATGTAACTCAATTAAAGTTGTCTGTGGTACCCCCGAAATATTCGCTGGCCAGTATAAGCATTTATTATTTTGAATGGTTGCACTCCTAGTACATTGGTGCAATCTTATAACCAAGTCATGGGGTTCTGTCATTTGTTTGGATTTCTTTGTGGTGTTTAATGTTAAATAAGATTGATTGTTTGAAAATGGTTTTGAGTGCAACTTGGATGATGGTGATCTAATTCTTGTTTGGCATTTGTATTTGTTGACAGAAAGGAATGGGATGAATGCGCAGCAGTGCAGGGCACAGGGGAAGGTGTTGGAAAGCCATCTGTGTTGAGGCCTCATATCAGGGGACTATATCCCACCCCGGATGTACAGTCGCTTTGGTGATTTAATTGAAAACAGAAAAAAATAGAATGATTATGAGGGACTTTTTAAAAAAAAGCAAGAAAAGAACAGACCTCCTGTACTAGTAAGTGGCAAATAGCCTCTTTTGGGTGGAGAGTTTAGAATACTGGACACATTGTATCTTCCTGCTCTTCTTTATAAGGGAGATTGATGTTTACTTACATTAGTGTTGGATAGGAATACCACGTGACATGCATGCGTTTATGATCAGGTAACGGCAACTTGTCACTATTCCGATTCAACCAGTTTCTTTTGTTTCTTTGGAGAAAGGGTGAAAGGGCAAAAAGGGGTGTTTCTTCTTCTATGGAGATTTCTAAATTTTGCAGTGGTTGCTTTGCCCTTCCCTCCCTCTTTGTCAAACCGTGAATGGGTGTCTTGTAACATACTAAGGGAACCTGTTTAGAGAAGTAAATGACGCAACTAATTAATCCAGATTCATCTTTTCTCTTCTATTTTTGTTTTGTTTTTTTCCTGGGAGTGTTAAAATTGTGTTAAGAATATCAAACAGGCTGAGGTGGAGTAAGATGGCCATCGATGTTGCAGATTTTGGTTGCCTTTCTGTTGACTACTTGATCGAAAAGGAAGAAGCATGGTGCAAGGCTTTGCTTGGTCTCATATGTTGTGAAGCATATTTAGTTGGGTTCAAACGTCCGAACTATAGTAATTGGCATATCGTAGGACCTCAATGTTTCTAGTTCCATCCTACTCGGCTGTCCTGTTAAGTTACAGCCCATAAGGTTGAAACTCTTAACTCTTCAGATGTTATGTGCTCTTACATTTTGGCCGACAGTTGATACCTCTCATGTTCCATAAAATCCCGAAAATCTGGTTCCAATGGCCAACTTAATAGTATTTTACCTGGAATTATCTCTACACGTCTTGATGTTGGATTGACCAAAGATGAGGAAGCTGATGTCCATGAGAAGCAAGAGCATCGACCACTATACGAAAGATATGCCGAATGAAATTAACTGTTTATGCCCGAGGGGGACTCTGGGATTGTCATCGATTCGAGCTCTCAATATTCTTTGTTCATTCAGAAAGCTTACCAGACCTTGAGTAACAAACAAGTGCCACAATTTTAACCTTGTCTAGATTGCAATCCAAATGCAAAATCACATTACAAATTAATTTATAGAACATGTATCCTATCTTTCATTTACTTTTCTTGCATATATGGATATTTATGAAGGTTTATGGCTTTTTATATACTCGTCGGAAAATTTCACCCAAAAATTTAGAGTTGGGGCTCTTTTGACATGAATTTATTCCCCCATTGATTTGTTTCTTTAAATTTAAACACAAGAATAAATTTTCGTGGACGACTACCACATGTTAATTTCCAAAATTTCCATAAGCACTTTTGGTATGAACTGTAACTGACACATGTGTGAATTGTACATGAAATATGAATGTGATTAGAACTGTAAATATGGTCCAGAATCGGTCTATGAGCTAGCTTTAGGAAGACTTGAACGCAACCAGAACTCCCCAGCTCCTTCGCCAATGTCAGCGAGCTTATTTCGGATTTCTCCAAAAAGGACTTCACGGTCAAAGAAATTGTGGCTCTATCAGGTTTGCTCTCCTTATACCAACATGCATTGCATTGGCTACTGACGTTTTCTCTCCTTTAAAGCTTGTCGTGTCGTCCAAAAGCAAAGAAGCATCACATCCTTGTTATTCAATAATCAAACTGGTCTGGTTACACACAAAAAAGAAGAAAGTATATATGCATAATGCATGCATGTATTTCATGGTATGTCATATGAAACATCCGACCCAGAAGTGTTCATTCCAAGGATCCAGTTCAAAAGAAAAGTGGCACATGCACGTCTTTAATTCTAAATTCTAAATCGTACACTGAACTTTCGAGAACTATTGGTGTAATTTATCCATCTTTCTAGAACAAAGCATCCCATACAAATTACAATGACTAAAGGGCTCTTCTTTGGCTATCAGAATTTGTCACCCACATTATTTTCAAACCAGCTAAGGCTAAGCTATAGTTCTTCGAAAAAAGGTATAGTTGACCTAATTTGACCTTTCGATAGTTTTTAGTTTTCAATTTTCAATTATCATTTTTCATTTTTCAAAAACTGAAAACTTGTTTGCTAACTAATTTCAATTTTCAAAAAAGTAAAAAGTCAAAACTGAACACAAGATGTTTGATAACTGATTTCAATTTTCAGTTTTCATTTTTATGTGAAACTTGAAAATGGAAGTTTTTGGGGTCCAATTGTGAATTTGACATTATAGAATGAAAGTGCATGTTATAAAGAGTTCGTAGTATTTTCGGCAAATTTTTTGAAATTAGGATGATTTTTTTTTTTTGTGGTGAATTTTGGAGATGGAGTTTTTGAGGCTTGGATTGGGTCTGTGGCCAAACACAAGAATCGAGCGATCGGGTCCAAGTCGGGAGGTCCCAAATACCAAATTTTGATAATTGGAGTGCATTTCATGTGTCGTGATGTAAAATTAATGAATGAAATAGTAGTGAAAAAAAAAACAAAAATTGAAAAACTGAAAATGTTTTAAAGTTATTTTAAAAAATAAGGGTGATTTTGAAAACTAGATTTCACTTTTTTTAAAACTAAAAACGGAATATGTTACCAAACATGTTTTTAGTTTTTAATTTTCAAAAAACGTGAAAATGAAATGGTTACCGAATAACCCCTAAATTAATGATCATGTACATTACATATAGAACCCATAATTGAGAAACCCCTAAATTAATGATCATGTACATTACATAGGTTTTGTTACGATCATATGAACTACTCTGCAGGAGTACCAATATTCAACTTAGCAACCAATATATCTTATAATGGTGTACTAATATAGTTTGTTACGGTCATATGTACTAATATATTTTATAATGGTGGTTAATATAACCAATTAAAATGAATGAGTTGATGATTGGTGTTAAAAGAATAAGCAACCAAACCATAGATAGTGCTAATTCGGAACGCAATTGTACGAAAGGAAATGACTTGGAAGTTGATTTTTCAAAGATTTAAGAATAGAGGGCTTCACATAAAGGGCCTTGACATCTTTGCAACAAACTCATGATATCCAATACCAAAGACACTGCATATTATATTTAATAATTTGAAGAACCAGGGAATCATCTAAGTTTCTTAGCCCAAATCAAACCAAAAGTTTCAACACAAGTAATTACCAAAGGACCTATAATTTTCATATGTCCAAGATTATTACGGAGAATAAAATCCGCAATTGATTTACCATCAAAACTAAGTTTCCAAAAATAAGACATTGAAGAGACCAGGTTTGGCGTTGTTGTCTTTGTGAAAATAATCGGCGATTTGTTGTGAGAGAAATCATATGAGAAAGCATTAGCGTTTGGTAAACTTTTTGTTAAAAGTGTTGTTGATACTAATTCCTCATAATCGTAAAATAATTCCCAAGAAATCATTAAACCCATTCTTCTTCCCGATTCATGCATAATCGAAAATGAAAGCACCTCATTAGCAACTTTCCTTATAGCTTTCTCTCACAGCAATTTTTAACAATAAGTGATTTTCTCATAGTTTACCAAACGAGCTTCCCAAAATTTTTAAAAAATCACTTATTATTCCAAATAAGAATGCTAAACTGACACTTAGACCTCAAAAATCATGAAAATTTTAAAGTCAATGTTACATTCAATCGTCTGTCGATAGTGTTATTTTTGTTTAGCAAAGAGGGAAAAAAATTACATTCATAAATTCATAATGGGTCTTCACTATATACTTGAAACAAAAATATATAATAAATAAATATAAGTAAATAAAAAAAAGATTTCCGACCTGCCGGATTCGAACCAGCGACCTAAGGATGCCTGCCAGGCTTTTACCAACTACAGTCCTCCGCTCTACCAACTGAGCTAAGGTCGGTTCTTGCTAATTCGACTAGCATTTACTTACTTATTCGTTACGAAAGCATTTTTATTGAAGCCGAAAAATATGGCGGCAGTTGGCCCCTTCTACGTTGCTCTGCTTACGTTATTCTCTAAACGCGTCAAACGATGTTGAAACAAATCCGTCCAACTCAGGTAATCCCAAACCTCCACTAATCCGAATTCTCAATCCTGTTTGCATTAGGAGAAGACATACTGCTCTTTAAATATCCATAAGCAACAACACCCACAATCACAATCACATCTCTCTCTACCTCACTCTGCCAAGGGCAACTAGTGTTTGTTCGTAAATTCAAGACAACAAGAACAAAAACAAGAACACAAGCAAGAAAGAAAGAATGTGTCCGCTGAGGTTCATACTCATCTTCTTGTCTGCCATGGTCGCCGGATTCTTCGTCATGAGGAATCTCACATTCAACCCCGACCTCGAAAGCTTGTTCCTCGCAGATTCTGCTTCTACTTCTGATCAGGTTCATGATCAATCAGCACCCCCCTCCTTCTCATCCAAGGCTGTATCTGCTGTTGCATCAGGATTCCGGACGTTCATTGACATGGCAAGTGGACGCTACCTTTGGAGGACTTTCGTGTCTTCCTCTTCTTCTTCCACAGCTTGATTGCTTTTAGTTCTTGTTGCAGCGCTCACGATTGTATTGTTTGATTTGATTGCTCTACTTACATGAAGTGTATTTTCTCTATTCTTGGTTTCCATTACTTGTGTTAGAAATGTACCCACGATTCAATTTAAAAGTATTTTAATGGAGCTTGAAAGCTTTACACAAATGCACTCACAAAGAGACATGATCTGCTTACTGCTGTATATATGAAATAAACAAAACATGCAACTAAAACAGAAACAAATTTGATATATCATTGGTGGGAGTTTACAACCAAAAGTAATAAAAAATAGTAAGACCAAATATTTTATCTTATACATGCATAGCATCCACACTAAATCAAGACAAGTTCAAATTCTTGCATTCATTGTACTTTGTAATTGCCACAATGATCAATGCTTCTCAACAATAAACCAAACAAGCACATATCATATACTACAATCAAATCTACTACCGTTTATTTTTTGTTTTCCCCTTGTTATGAATCCTGAGGTGAGACCACTTGCACAGGGAGTGCCAGAGAAGGCTGTTGCTCTTGTTGCTCCTGCTGCCCTAGTTGGGGTGGCTCTTGTTGCTCTTGTTGTTCCTCCTGCTGCGGCTGCCCTAGTTGTGGTGGCTCTTCTTCTTGTTGTTGTTGCTGCAGCTGCTCCCCTTGCCAAGTCCAAACAATGTCCTTCAGAGCTGGTCTAATATCCTTTTTCATGACCTTCTGATACTCTAATGTATCTCCACTACACTTCTTCACTTCCACCAAATGAAAAAACGGGGTGATTTCAAATATCTCAGTTTCAATGCCCAACACCCCCTTTCTACCTTCTGTGGATCCTTCCATTTTCAACAACCCTCCATCCCTCTTCTTTATTTTCAGTCTCAGACGTTTTGCAATGTCCTCCAGCTTAGAGATGATGGTTGGGGCTGTTTTGTTGGATGTAAACCGTACTTCCTTTTTCTGTTCAGTCTGCTCAAACAACCCTGACAAATCAAAGCCTGCAGAGTAGGAGATGATATCAAAAGCATTCAAGTTAGACGGCTTTGCTAATTCTTGCTTTGACTCCACAGCAGAATTGCTACCTTCGCCAGGTCCAAAAATTGCATCAACATCCAGAGGGGCTGGCTCTTTCACTGGTACTTCAGCAATTACAGGTTTTTGGACCAGGCCCTTCCGGAACCAAGAATTCTGCATAATTTTGGCGATAGATATCCGAGTTTTTGGATTCGGGTCCAAGATCTTTGACAGCAACTTCCGTACTTCCGGAGAAAACCAGTTAGGGAATTTAAATTCGCCCTTACCAATCTTCCTATACATCTCCATCAGATTTGAATCGCGAAATGGAAGATAGCCAGCCAACAGAACATACAATATCACCCCACATGACCAAATGTCAGCTTTGGTACCATCATAGCCCTTCCTGTTTATTACTTCTGGAGCAACATATGCAGGGGTTCCACAGGTTGTATGAAGCAACCCATCTTGGCGCTTAGATTCACCAAGAGCACTCAATCCAAAATCTGAAACCTTTAGATTTTCATTTTCATCCAAAAGTAGGTTTTCTGGTTTCAGATCTCGATGGCAGATGCCTCGACTATGGCAGTAATCAACAGCACTGATCAGCTGTTGAAAATATTTCCTAGCAACATCCTCCTTTAGCTTTCCTTTGGAAACCTTGTTGAAGAGCTCACCACCTTTAACATACTCCATGACAAAGTAAATCTTGGTTTTGCTGGCCATTACCTCATAAAGCTCCACTACATTGGGATGTCTAATTAGTCGCATGACAGAAATTTCTCGCTTAATCTGATCAATCATCCCAACCTTCAAGACCCTTTCTTTATCAATTATCTTAATAGCCACATTCATGCCAGTTTTAAGGTTCCTTGCATGGTGTACCTTGGCAAAGGTTCCTTGGCCTAATAATCTCCCCGTTTCATACCGCTGCATCAACACACTCCCTTTGTTTTCCATTTAAGGCTACTATTCTTGTACACAGCAGAAGCTACTTCTACCTGATAGCTTAGTATATAATAGAGGAACTATATTCTCAAGAATGTAAAAGTTCAACCATCCTCATACACATCATGTTTTGACAAGGTGTGTCCCCCTAAATTTATTGCTGCATTGGGCATTTGAGCAAAGAATCTGAATGGGCTACTAGTTTGTTCAATCTCATCAGTGATGAACAAGGGCAGCTCAAACAGAGCTACAACCTCATCAACCAGTAATGGAGAGTTCTCAACTTTGAAGCACATCTTTCAGCATTCCCTGGTTTTCTTCTTTGATAACCCAGAGAAAACTGAAGTAGATGAAACTTAGGCGGACGAGAAACCAGATAGCAATCAGCTAAAGCTTCCAATTCGCCAACAAATATATCAGATTTTGACCTGAGAGAATAAAGGAAAGAAATGATCTTTGGGCCTTCACATGTCTAAACTTGGTGCGTGATTTACAATAGACTTTGAAAAAGAATGCATATTGTTCGCAATAAATAATAACAATTCCGTCAAGCAAGCTTTAACATTTCACAATATTTTCAGTTTATGCATCATTCTATTGGCAAGCTATGAACTTCAGCAAGTATTTCTACAGCTTAAAAACAGTGTTCGAAAAATCGGCCTAGGTGGCCTGGGCTGGTCAATTTTTTTCTTTTCCTTATTTTAGAAGAGAAACAGGAGTTCATAATACGATTAGAAAATTGGAAAAAGCACCTGCCTTCCATTACCATTTAACAAAAACTGAAGCTATAATAAACAAAATTGCATATTTTTACAGGAGCATTAAGAAACATCTAGAATCGAACAAAAAGATTTGAACTTTACCTTGAAATTGGAGTAGAAATTGTCTCACAGTCACAGTTGATGCAGAAGAGAATTGGAACACAATGAGGAGAGAGCTTGGAATGTGTATGGTTTGGTTGAGTTGAGCTTTTAATAGGAAAAGCCAAAACCCTATGGCCCTCCCTCTAGTGCGTTGTGTACCTCTTCTTTTTGCGCAGCCTAACGCGCCAGCGCCAACCAATAATTACGGTATCTTTTACTTCTCCTTTGTCTTCTCCTTTGTCTTCTTCAACCTTGAGATGAGAATACAAGAAAGCCACTCACTTTCTTCACACATACAAACAGAACAAAAGGTGTGAAAAAATCAGATTTACATTATTAAATCCCAATAAAGCTATGGTATTAATACATTGGATTGCTTAAAAATCATAACTCTGTTTGGTTAAGCAAATCCCAGGACCCAATTCAACTTTTCTGCGTGCCACTACCTTATATTAAACTCTTTTTAATTGGATGCTACCTAAATCCTAATCAATGCTTTGCAAGTGGCATCAATCATAATTCAATTCACCTATACATAATAACACTCATAATTTGCTCACCTAAAATAAAACTAATATATTAATATGTAGCAAAAACAAAAAGATGGGAAGAAAATTCAAACTTGGGTGGGTGGGTGCATGTATGATTGGGTAGGTGGGGCCCCGTGAAGCTCCATTACTCAGAATCTTCCAGCATCAAAGTGTCAACCAGCAACCAATCAGGAGGCGACAACATGAAAGTGGAATTTTTTTTAAATTCTTAAAAATTGGTATTTAGTAATTAGTAGCACACTGGGTTTCACCTTCCTCAGGTTACGTAGGCAGTCCACCCATTTTGAATTTGAGGTCAAACCCACCATACACGTTTCGCTGAACAATTGTCTATCACCAAACAAGCCCACGTGTCTCCTCTGTGGCGGCCCATATCATTGGTTTGGGCCCACCGTCCTCTTCGAGTGAGTTGCTTGCAGGCTGCAGCTTGCTGTGTTCCATACAATTCAATGACGTAACTACCCTTCTAATTAGCGAAACAGAAGACAAGAAAGAGACGTTACCGCTAAGCTCAGCCAAACTGATTGAAATAATACCAAAACAAAACAATTGGAATTGGTCACCCCTAAACCCTATATCTTTCTTAAGCAACACTATCACCAACTCGACGTGAATATCTTACAATTTGCACTGCTCTCTTCTTCTTCTTTTTTTTGTTTGTTTTCTGTTTTGAGAGTGTCTGAGCAAAACTTTGAATAATTGATCAACATTAGGAATGTTAGACCAAGTCAGACGACCAAAACCCGCAACCCGAAAATTATTTCGGACCATCGCGCCAACAAAGAAGACCTAGGATAGGAGTCCGAGTGAGTGGTTACTACTCTTATCACTCCTCTGTCTAAACCTTTCATTTCTTCTCTTCTCTCTTGTCTCTCCTCTGTCTACTCTAGATCTAAACCGTTCTCTCTTACTCTCCTCTGTCTCACCATGGCCGCGCATGCGCATCTCTTTACACTGCTCATGACTAGGGGCATGAATGCTGCTGCCTTCGCCCCCCATTCTTCTATTCTGAAACGTGCCGGCGTTTCAGTCGATTGTAAAGTCGGCCGTCCAGAAGGCTGTGGAGGAGGAGGCTCGGATGGGAGCCTCTCTGCTGCGACTCCACTTCCACGAGTGTTTTGTCCATTGGGAAGTAGAGTTGGAGACAAAACAATCGTGGTAAGTGGAGTCGGAGAAGAGAGGCTCCCATCCGAGCCTCCTCTTCCACAGCCTTCTGCAGGGCTGACTTTATGATTGAGTGAAACGCTGGGCACGTTGCATTGTAGAAGTCTGGGGCAAAACCAGCGGCAGCCGTGCCCATGGTCATGAGCAATTTTGTAAGATATTCACGTGAAGTTGGTAAATGCCAGTGGATGTGGGATCTCGATTTCATTAGGTATTTCCCGCATTGCTTAAGAAAGATAGGGTTTAGGGGTGACCAATTCCAATTGTTTTGTTTTGGTATTATTTACATTTACAGCTACCAGTACCAACCATTTTAATTTGAGTTTGGCTCTCTTTTTCTTGTGATCTGCTGTTCACACAAGTTATTCACATACTAACATTATTTATGCTAAAATTATTCACATACTCTGTTTAATTGAGAATTTCCAAAATTATCACAGAAAACAAAAATTATAACTTTTTTTTTGTGTGTGGACGTTTTCCGAAAACCCTTGTTGCATACATATAAAACTCTATGGAAAATCGAACCCCGAAAGAGAGTTTGTGCATTCGTTTACTTTCAGTACGTATTACTTTCAGTGCAATCGTTTTCTCTTCTCCATTTTCAAGCATTTGTAAAGTTTAGAAACTAATTTTGATTTTACCAATCGGTCCAACTTATAAAACAACATTACTCTCTGATCCATCCATGTCCTATAGGATCAGAAAAGGCAGGACAGAGAGTTTGTTTTCTGAGTTTAACTTTCTTTGTTTGAATCCGAGAAATGTTTTATATGAGATGCAAGAGTTTTGAGTGGGATTGGTCATAAGCTATTTAGAGTAGACGCGTTAACTTACACCACCAAACCAATTCAAGTACAAGTCAAAGTGGCAAATTTAGAGTAGAGTAGGTTTTCTAAATAAAGGCACCTCTCCATGAGCATGACACACTAGTGTAGTATATGATAAAAATGGTTCGAAAACAGCTCAATGATAGTTTGTATATGGGGATTTAAAAAATGACAGATATAGAGCTCCATTTAGAACACAAAAGAAAGTTATCCTACATTGGCCTATGTCAAACTCGTGGAGGTGGAATAGTTAAGACCATATCGAGGTATGAGTTAAGATGAACATACGAGAGAGCTATACCTCCTTATTGGTGTTATCATCATTAAGTCAGTATTTACATGTCGTTTTCAATTATAATAAGTAAACGAGTTAAACTCTTAGTATTAACCTAAGTGATAAGGGAAGGTATGGGTGGGCAATCAACTAAACCGGCCGATATGAATTGTAATGGCTAGTTTGATTTGATTTTGATCAATAAAAAGTCAAACGGTTTAAAAACCGAACTAGACCCTAATGGTTTGGTTTGATTTAGCTTTTGCAAATCGGCCTAAATTGAACCGTTGACTTGTATATTTGTTTTTATATTATATTATTTTATACACATAGCCACTCATTAGATAATAACTATGTATGGATGTTGAATTTGAAGTTTGATTGAAGTTTGAAGTTAATTGTATGTTGAATTTTAAGATTGTTTGATAGCCAAACCAAACTGTTTGAAGTTGGTTTGGTTTAGTTCGATTTCCTCCGTGATTTTTGTCGAAATCGAACGAACTAAATCGGTCTATTGTAATTAATTTGACCGCAGGTTTTAGATGAAACCAATCCAATTCAGACAATGTCCAACCCTAAAGGAAGGTGGATAAATAAATTAGGATTAGGATGTATCCTTGTTTGATTCTATTCGATGTAACAAATGAAATGCAAACGTGCTAGTTTTTGGCTCCTCTTGAGGAATGCAAGTAATGACTTACCAAACCATTATGTTTGGTTCCAAGTGAGGAATGATATATTGGTACTGAAACTTAAAACATCAACGGCTTCCACTTAATACTGGCTAATGGTCGTCAGAAGGCTATACCTTTTGTGTAGAAGTCAGAGTACTCCCTTTGTTATCCAGACCCTCAATTTGTGCCACCGTATATAATTGTTCAAGAAGTTCTGCAGTCACTATGCCATCTTGAGGGGCGTCTAAGGAGGCCTGTCAAACAAGATATTACAAGTTGACTAACATATATATATTTCGCGTTGTGAAATTTTTGTTCAACTTGATGATTCTGAAATTTTACTCTTCATGCATTATACATAGTAACATCGAATGATAATTGAAACTTACTTGCCAAGTCTTGACAGCACGTTCTGTCCCGCTTGAGAAGCGTCTTCCTCACCCGAGTAAAATCCTAGTTTTTGCAATGTTTCCTGTCAAATAACAGGAACATTATATTAGAACAAGTCGAAATCGCAAATATTAAAAACGAAGCGAACACTAGAAAAGGAAAGAACCACACAAACCCAATTACAGAAAAAGAAAAGAAACAAAAGTTAACAACTTTCTATACTAAAAAGAAAGTTAATACCCCCTTGTAAGTTGTAATTAACCGTATGCTGCTCAGTTTTCAATTTGCCAAATTTAAAATTACCATTTTATAATTCAAATACAACACTAAATCATAAACAAAACACAAGAAATGAATGATAAGACTCTGAAAAATCAAAACTCTCCTTTCAAAAGCAAGCAGACCTGCATATAGCTCGGACCTCTTCACCTTCCGACCCCTTCCTCAAAGCATTTCTGCTATTCTTCTTCTCCTTCACTTCCGGAACGGCAGACTCCTCTTGAATACGGTCCAATTCTATGGTTCTGGAACTCGACCTTGTCTCCGCTATCCCATTTTTCTCCATCAAAATCTGCAACAAGCCAGCGATGTTGGGCTAGGCGGGCGCTAGGCGGCTAGGCGGGGGCTAGGCGGCTGGGCGGGCCACCTAGGCGGGTTGGGTCTTTTGTCGGTGCCGAAACCGAAGAAAACAAATCGAAGCGAAATGGCTGTGACTGGAGTGCAAGCTCCGTCCTCCGCGAGTTCAAGCTTCGTATTCGTTTGGAATATACTAGGGGTAAAACCCACGCGGTGCTGTGGGTTGTGATATTATATAAAGTGTGTATAAATGTGTAATAATACGTAGATAAAATAAAATTGCTTATATATACAATGAGATTTAACGCTTAGCATTATCTTGAGCTTAGGTAATCTATAAGCAATAAAATATAAAGTCACTACATAGTTTACAGGCTGCTTGTTATGGTAAAATGTTGAGATGTTTATATATACATTAGGATGTATATAGTGGGAAGCAGCTATTACAAAAGCAAAATTCTAGTAATTATCAACAACATATCGTTCATTTGGTCGGGCTTTGTTTTGGAACTTGCTCATGGCTTTTCTTTTCTCTGTGGGAGAGTCTGCACTCTGTTACAATAAAAATGGAAAATGGCAAGTGTTAATATGGATGAATGGAAAAAAAGGAATTAGCAAATGAGAGAATTCTAATAACGAATAAGTTTAGCATGCTTAGTTTAGTATAAATGAAACACAATGCAACCTATAAATGATATTTAGTTCATCCTGATCAAATTGACTTATAACTACAAATGAAATTTAGTTCAACTATAATGAAACAAATTGATAATTATATTAGTGAGAGAAGAAAAAAATGTAGCACAAAATAAGCGAGACAAATAGAATCAATTATGGTGGATTTTACAATTGCAAACTCCAAAATTATATATATTTCTCGAAAGCAAAAGGAAAAAGCACACATAAAGTCATTCAATTGATTTTTCAATTGATATAAAGGAGAAATTGTTTTTGATTTAATGTTTAGCATATTAAGAAAGCCAATATCAAAACAACGTATGAAAAATGACTGACAAAACACCCTTTTTGCCAAAATCACTTTAAAACAATTTAAGGGTTTGTGACTTTTTTTAAAACCAGCAGAATCTCCCCAAAAAAATGGACATTTACCTAATTTAGTTTGACCTGTAGAAATACAGTTTTATATATCTCAACTTTCAACATGATAAAGATTAATTCATACACAATGAAGCACGATTAATTTGTAGGGTATAGGTTTCAACACATGGGTTGTAGGGTCTAGTAGTAAAGACATCCACAACAATCAAACGTCAACAAAAGTTGTGCAAAATCAAAAGTCTCACTTCATTTTAGCATTTTTTTATTTGATATAGCAAACTACTTCATATTTATGTAGGACACAAATTGTTCTGTTAAATCATAAATATACTTAATCATGGGGATTTGTAACAATTGCAAACTGTAAAACTATAAATATTTCTTGAAAACAAAAAAGACAGAAACGCATAGAAAGTGATTTGGTTGCAGGCTTCTTTTATGCATGGGTGAAACTAATGGCTCTGGAGAGCCTCTGAAGACACTCTCTCTCCTCTCTCTCTCTCTTCGGCTAAGCAAGCAAATCAGATATAAGCAATGACATGTAAACTTTTTTTTAAAAGTTAAAAAAAGAAAAAATAATTTTCAAATAATAGGATTTCCAAAAACCAATTTACTAAAATTGATATTAATGGAGTTTTTAAAGGATCAACCAAAACGAACCTGTTATGTAACAGCAGTGGGAACAGCAACCAATGAGTTTAAAAACCAGTTATAGAACACCTATAAAAGAGAAAAATTAAAAAAATGAGATGAGCTAACAATTGAAAGAGTGCAAAAATAAAAACACAAATATTATCATGATTTATGATAAAGAATGAATTAAAAGGAGATGAAGGAAGAAGAAAAAACTCTTAATATACATGAATGAAATAATCATATGGTTTCAATATAACACCTGTGTTGATGCAGGAAAATGACTAAACAAATAGGCTAGCACATTATTGTCGATGATAAGGCGAGAAAACTAAAGAATTAATAAAACATTGATTACTGTGTAAAATGCTGCTCATATTTTTAACAACAGCATAAATTTAGTTTTCCATAAAGCTTGAAAATAAAATATAACATGCTACGAAATGATTAAAATAGGTTGAGTAAGATAACTAATAATGTTAAATTTGAAGAGACAACATATAAAAGGGGTTTTTATACCTTGAAAATGATGACACAACGAAATTGTCTATTTTCTTGCGTGTTGATGTAGCGAAGCTGTGAAATAAAGAAACAGTCGAATTATATCTAGATATTAATTTGTAAAAGTGAAAGAAGCAGTAAGAACAATAGTAAGACATTTGGAATGTAATAATGTAAACTTAAAAAAAGTATACATGACGTTTTCAAAGATGTTAAAAAACCTAACTTGTTACTTAGCTGCTGTGAGAACAACAACCAAGGAGTAGAAAAAATAATTATACAACACGTACAAAAATAGGGAAATGGGAGAATGAAAGAAAGCAACAATTAAAAACTGAAAAATCAAAATGCAAATATTGACAGGATTGATAATAAATAATGATCAACAATGGGACATGAAGCCAAAAAGAATCACTAATATACATAAATTATATAATTGTTTATAAATGCATGGCTTCAATTGAATACTTTTCATGTAGCAAGATGACTAAAGAAATAGGCCGCTGCATTATTCTTGGTGATAAGATGAGAAGAGTAAAGAGATAACATAATTTTGATAGCTATCTAAAGGGTGATGATATTTTTAACATCAACATATTTTTGCATGACAAATCTCACAATTACAAATATCTATTAATTTACTAAGGAATTGATTTTATTTCATAATGATGAAACAATATGTATATCCTAATTTGAAGTTTTGTTACACCTGTGTATATAGTTAGGATATTTGAGTTAAAATGCATAATTAATCTAGCCCATTAAGGCATCATATCAAATGAAATGTTTCATGAAAACATCATAACAAAAACATTCAAAAGAGAAAAAGGAAAACTTTACATCGAAGTATATTGAACTGCTATTTAGCAAAACAGTTAATATTAGGTCTAGATAAATACTATGAAAAGACAATTAATGAGAATAAAATATAAAATGTTTCAGATGAATAAAATTGGTTGGGTAAGATAACTAATAATGTTAAATTTGAAGAGGTGACGCATTGAAGGGGTGGTCATACGTCTAAAATGATAACATTGTGAAAATATTTAGTTTCCTCTTTTTTGGTGTATATAAGTTGTGGAAAGAAAGGGAGTCAACTTATAGTTGGATACCAATTTGTAAAATAGAAAAGAGCAGTGATAACAACAGCAACACATTTAGAATTTAATATTCTAAGCAAAAAAAAAGAGAGAGGAATAATGTACGTCAAACAATTGATTGAATTATGACAAATTAAGACATATATATAATCTATGGGTTAGTACGTGTTATTTTATTTGTTATAACACTTTTTGTCTGGTAATAAGATACTGTTTTATAAGATGGCAAACCAAAAAAAAATTGAAATATAGGTATTATTTAAGTAGTACTTGATTTTTTAAAAAAAAAAGGAGAATGGTACGGATCGAATGAATGGATATGGAAAAAAAGATGGCAAAATAGAATAGCGTAGAAAAACTTGGTATAGCTTTAGAATAAATGATTGTTTTTCTTAATTTAAAGAAAATCTTTTAGTATTATTCTTAATAAAATCTAATTCAGCAAATTAATATAATTACTACATAATATACTATAGAAATTTGAAAGAGTATTATTTTGAATAAAATAATTCTTCTTACTGGTTTTTACTCAAACTGATGAAATTGATGAAACATAGGTATTTAACTTTGTACATCAATTAAAATTTATAGGTAAAACATAAATAGTTGGGAACGTCAAGAATTTGCTAATTACAAAAATTGATTGTTCTCAAAGACTTATCTATTATTGGAACAACAAATTAAATAAATTGAGGATGAAAAATAATATATTCTTGTATTCACTATCCACTGTTGTAAAACGCATGCTCTCCTGCTATCTCCTCTTCATTTGTCATTTTCATCATCAGTTCAACCATGATTTTCTCCTCCATCTTCCATCTTCTCCTTCTTGCCAAAAATGGGGAGGAAAAAAAGGTAGAATAATACATACATACATATATGTGTGTATATACATACATGTATACATACATATATATAGATAGAGAGAGACTACACCATGATTGCAAAACAACAATAGTAGTTTAAATTATATCAAAACATATTTCTACAAATATACAGTTGTAGAAGAACAAAACTTGGGATACAATGTCATTATTATAAATATCTATTATTTTATTGAAGAATTAACTTCATTCTATAATGATTACACACTGTATATATATATATATACACACTAATATAGAACTTTGTTAAACCAGTGAGTATAATAAGCACATTCAACTGAAAATTTATAATCAAGGAGTTTCACGAAGTTAAGAAAGCAGGTAAAATGTTGGATCAGAACATCAAGAAAAAAGGATTGAAAAGAGAAAAAAAAGCTTAACATCGAAGCACATTTTGACTTTTATTCATCACCGGAATAAATATTATTTCTAAATAAATTCTATGCAAGCAGAACTGATGAAAAAAAACATAAAATCTTACAAAAGGATTCAAATCAGTTGAGTGAGATAACTAAGAGCGATAAATTTCAAGAAGCGATAGATTGGAAGGATTCTCATACCTTCAAAATGATGAGGCGATGAAAATATCTATCCTTTTGTTTTTGGTGCATCAAAGCTGTAAAATAAAGAAAGGGTGGAATTATAATTGGATATAAATTTACAATAAGAACAGTTTTTTTATTTTTTGAAAATGTAATTGAAGAAGCATTTATATGCATCTGATGATAACTGAAATGCTGGTTTTAGTCCTTTAGTTATTTGCACAACCAACATTTTTATTCTTTCCTATAAACAACCCAATATCACACAGACTCATCTCAATGACAAACAAAACAATCTAAGGAAACACAGATATAGCAAGAGACTTTAAAACTAAAACTCATGACTATTTTGAATGAAATTCACAAATTCAACAAACAGAACAATATTTCTTCTGCAACATTTACCCTTGATTTTCAATCCACCACCTCAAATTCAAAACTTCATTTTTTCATCAACATTTACAATCAAACCAAGCATATACACATTCATTCATGATCACAAATGAATAAACCAACCTAGAAAACCAAAAGAACCTTAAAATCAATCTTTTTTTTTACGAAACCTAGAAATCCCTTTGAGGTAAACCCGTGTGATAAGAAGAAGGATGAAGCCCAATGCAACAATCAACAATGACCTTATCAAAAGTCACCTAAACTCCTTAAAATCAATTTTTATTTACAAAACCTATAAATCCCTTTGAGGTAAACCCGTGTGATAAGAAGAATGATGAAGCCCAATGCAACAATCAACAATGACCTTATCAAAAGTCACCCTAAACTCTAAAAATCGCTGCCAAACTCAAAAGAATTTCAACTAAAACCTTGTAGACTCATTTTCAAATGTCATCATTGAAAATTTTTGTTTTTAGAAACACATATCAAAATGAAAACTTGTCCATTTCCTTCTCTGTTTTTATAACACAGAGAATTAAAACAAAATTTCATGATTAAAACATAGAAGGATGTGATTCTTGAGGACTCATTTTCATGATAGCTAAAATTTAGACCTTCCCATGAGTATATTTGCAGGGTAGACAGGTCTCCTTTCCAGTTCTTTCTGATTTTATAAGTGGACTTGATGTGTGTGATTGCATCAACTAATTTTTAATAACCAAACAGAAAACCTTATCAAAATAAATCATATAGTATTTTAATAACTAAATTGTTTAATCTGGTTTGATCAAAATAATAACACAATCAAATCAATTTCAGTATTTGGATTTAAACTTGGAGATATCCATGTATGTGAAACTACACAAACATTAAAAACATGAGTGAGCACATTCGTGGTAATTACAGTAATAAAGAATTTGATTCAAATGGGGTGAGCCTAATCAGCCAATTGACAAAACAGTAAACCCTAATTTAGAGAATTCACAAAACTATACCCAAAATCCTACCAATTGGATCTTAATGCTTTATAGCCAATTTCACTATCAAAATTGGAACCAAAAACCTTTTCCCAATATCAATTGTAAGTAGAAAAGTCCAAGGCCGTTTTGATTTTCAAATGAAGAAATCAAAATCTGAAGAAACGAAGGTGGAATCTTTGTACCTCCATTTATATCCAGTTAAACTTACACATTACAATTTTACACAAAGCCTATATCAACCAGCCACCATAGTATGTAGGTCTATTGGAGAAGCAAGTCTTTTCAGACAACCCCTTTCATCAAGGTAAAGTCATTAGAATATGGACTAACTAATTCTAGATTTGTTCAACTACAATATGTTTAAACAAAAAAACAATAAAATGGAGAGATTAGTCATGCGGGATATTCCTAAACTTAGCATGATCAGGTATAGTCAGATTAATCATTTCAAGCTGGTTAAATGTTAGGCAAAACCCTCAAACTATCCAGACAACTCTATCATTAAATATACAGAATTTGATCTCAAATGAATGCAAATCATCATTGTCAAATGGTTGGTTATTGGTTTGGAAAATTAGCCTTTTCCTAACAATTTGATGGTTCACATTAATAAAAAAGAAGAGATAAAATCAGCTACCAGTCTATAACTAACTCAAATGTAGATCCAATGCATGTATGCCATATTTTTCACAATATCAAAACTGAAGTTAATGGAGCCATAGACATATATAGCCATCAATTAAACGTGCAATGCACAATTTCTTCAATTGACTGATTACCTGCAGTTTCATTCACGGTAATTGTTCAAAAGGAACTATAAGTTCCTGTACAGCTCCAACTTTATCTCTTCCAAATAACTGTTTCCTTCAACTTTGGTTTACTTCTTCTTTGTATAGAGATTATACAAATTACAACAGAAATTAGTTATTCCATTTCCTGCTTAAATATCATTATCTCATTCACTTTATGGAAACTGAAAACATGCAACTGCATGTGTCACTGGAAGAAGAAGAAGAGAAAAATCATAAAAGATAATAATATCAAAGATGGCAGCCAGTAGATGTTTTACACTATAAACATGTTAAAAAACAGGTTCAATGTCATGAAACAATCACCACTTGTTTCTTTCGGGACAGAGGAAGAAATTTTAAAAAAAAAATAAAATCCTGCACTTTCTCTGAAACAGAGAAATAATTTGAAAGGTGATAAAGGGCTATCATCCATCACTTGGTTGTTTACAAACAAACTCTCTCGCCTTTTGGAAAACTCGAAGAATCTAACCCGGAGCGTCTAAATTTTTAGTTCTAAAGCTGTTCTAAAATTAGGATCAACAGAAGATGGTCTAGGGTTATGATCGGCAGTACCTGACCTAAATGAACTGGTTGCTGCCCCTGTATACTGTGGGGAGAAGTATACCTCCTTGATGGACCTCTGAAACTACTAACTCTAACATCTATCATGTCACTATTTCTTGATGAGGAGTCCACAATAGAATTTGGTGATGGAATACCAAATTGCAATTTATATTCCCAAATATTCAAAAACCATAACTAAAGAGGCAAAACTATCAAAGGTATAAGGATCTAATCCATCGATCATACAGATAAAACACAAACTAAGCATTTAAATCAAAATCTCAAAGATGAAACAAATAAAACACAAACTAAGCATTTAGATCTAAAATTTTAAAACAATAAACACACAACTTGCAAAATAAATCGAATCAAGAAATCAAAATTTCACAAATTAACCACATGCATAGAAAAAGCCATAACACAACGCAGATAAGATGATTATTCATTCATATATTAGCAGAAACCCACAGAACAAAAGAGAAAAAAGAGAACGAATCAAAACTAAATTTAATGGAGGTTAAGATAAGAGAACTAACCACCAGTGATGTTTATTGCTGATTTTCGAATAACAGAAACAGAAGGCAACCACTTCGTTCGACGATCGAAGCCGAAGATGATCGGGTGAAAAAAAGATCGAAGATGAAGAGGAACGATGTCTGAAAAAAGCGATCGAAGGTGAAGATGAGGATTTGATGGCTGATAAAAAACGAAAACCGAAGGCTGAACACAGGGTTTCGTGGCAGAGAAAAGCTAAGTTTCATCTGAAGAACAGAAAAAGTGAAATGGCTCCAAACAAATATCGAACCCACCAGATGAAGATGGAAGAACCGACCACAATCTTCCATCCTTGCCCCCAACCAAATCAACGTGGGTGGTTACAATTGAAAGGAGAGATGGGCAATTTGGGAAAGGAAGGGTGTTTTAGTCATTACGCTGAGTTAAAAGAGTAAAAAATGAGGGCAGTTTCGTCATTACACTGTTTCTATGGTATGAACAGTGATTTTGAGGATTGGGTTTTAGTATATATAATTTGAAGAGTATAGCCGAGCGGCTATACTTTTAAAATATTCGAATGTATTTAGAAAGTATAGCCGAACGGCTATACTTTTAAAATTTTCTAATATATTTGACGAGTATCCCCGGTGACTTGCATATGCAGAAGGAAGCATACCTACATCGAAACCAGGACAGCAAAACGTGTGAAATATCCTTTTTAACCACTAACTGTATCACAGGATAATCTCCACAGCCAAAACATAAAATAACCTCATTTGTACAATCACTCAAAAACATGTATCTGACAATCTACAGCCTACAGGTGATTCATAACCTACTGGACATCCTAACAAAAATGATTCAAGAATCTGTCAAGCCAGAGCAGATGTTTCAACTATAATTAGTTTGATTATTTCATCCTTAAACTTGCAATTTTCTTGACCAAAGTCCAAACAGCATATAAAATATTGGTTCATGGCCACTGGGTTTTTTTTTCTTCTCCTTTTCATGTTTCACTGTGGGTCTTTAATGACAAGTGAACCTTACCCCCAATAGAGTTGAAATGATGAGAATAATTCCAGTGATCCAAGCAAGTGTACGTCTAACCAAAATCACTTGCACAATCTTTGTATCTTTCAGGACTTCTTTTTCAGCCAACCAACGGGGAGATGGCTGACAAGTAAACATCACATTCAACATCTTCCCTGACTCCACAGGTATGGCAGATATATACATAAAATTGGCTACAATCTTTCAAGGAACAGGAGTTGCTTTAAAAGAACAAGAATTAGCTATGTGCAGATTGTCATGTAACGTCAGGTATTTTCTTCCCCTAGACATAGGAATATTGTAAAGCCACGGCCTGCGATCAGATAATAATTACCAAAAAGTTAAAACCAAGATCACCTTTGTATGCATCATCGGGTGAGTCAAACATCTTGGACAGTGTAGCAAGTAGCGGCTCCACTCCATGAGCAGCACCTTCAGTTCCATACTGCTCTTGCAAAACCTATCATAGTGTTATAAAACAAATATTATTAAGCTATGGAATTCAATAAGAATAAACAACCACGCATACAGAAAAAGAGTGCAAACACATTATTTGACTGTGTGGGTGTGCGTGTGTGTGTGCGTGTGCGTGTTTATATCTGCACATGTACTGAATATACGCATTGGGTTTTGATGTACTCTTTTCTTTTTAAGGAGGAACAAAAGGATTTTATTAATATATGATATAAATATCAATATTCAATACAACCGAAACGAACAAGCTGTCCACTAAAACAGGAAAGACCTCTAACCAACAAGCTGCTACAAACAACATATTAAATATGCGAGGCTGAGTAAGGAAAACTCGATGGCGGAGTCGGCTGAGTAAGGAAAACTCGATGGCAGAGTCGGCCGAGTCGACCCGGGCATGTCAGCTCCTGATGCGGGCTGGGTTTCGGAGTATCTTAAATTAGATAAAAAAACATCTAAGCTAACTGAAATCAACTTAACAATGCAGCCTTCCAATCGACAAAAATAAGAGAAAATAATATATCCCGAAATCCAGAGGATGTGAAAGCACGATGCCCAAAAGTTAATACCCCCTTGTAAGTTGTAATTAACTGTATGCTGCTCAGTTTTCAATTTGCCAAATTTAAAAGTACCATTTTATAATTCAAAGACAACACTAAATCATAAACAAAACACAAGAAATGAATGATAAGACTCCGAAAAATATAAACTCGCCTTTCAAAAGCAAGCAAACCTGCATAGCTCGGACCTCTTCACCTTCCGACCCCTTCCTCAAAGCATTTCTGCTCTTCTTCTTCTCCTTCACTTCCGGAACGGCAGACACCTCCTGAATATGGTCCAATTCTATGGCTCTGGAACTCGACCCTGTCTCCGCTATCCGATTTTTCTCCTTCAAAATCTGCAACAAGCCGGCGATGTTGGGCTAGGCGGGCGCTAGGCGGCTAGGCGTGCCCTAGGCGGCTGGGCGGGCCTCGTAGGCGGGTTGGGTCTTTTTTGGGTGCCGAACCCGGAGGACGAAGCAGCCGAAACCGAAGAAAACAAATCGAAGCCAAATGGCTGTGACTGCTGAGTGCAAGCTTCGTGTTAGTTTGGAATATGTTTAAAGAGTATAGCC
The DNA here is from genome assembly GCA_024362665.1 of Prunus padus. Lineage (NCBI taxonomy): Eukaryota > Viridiplantae > Streptophyta > Magnoliopsida > Rosales > Rosaceae > Prunus > Prunus padus. The sequence continues at coordinate 4,242,184 of JANFAM010000019.1, forward strand.
GCGCGGCTATACGTTTAAAATATTCGAATGTATTTAGAAGGTATAGCCGAGCGGCTATAGTTTTAAAATATTCTAATAAATTTGATGAGTATAGCCGTGCGGCTATAATCTTTAAATATATATTTTTGTCATATCATTTTAGGGTTTAGGGCTAAAATACCACTTTAGCCCATTGGGCAAGAATAAAAAATGAATTTTATTTATAACAAATAATACGGGTTAAACCCATAAATACAATAACAAAAAATATGGATTTTTAAAATATTTGAATGTATTTGAAGAGAAAGCGCTTATAGCCATGTGGCTATACTATTAAAATATTCGAATATATTTGAAGAGTATAGCCGCGCAGCTATACTCTTTAAATAAACAATTTTGTCATATTGTTTTAGGGTTTAGGGCTAAAATACCATTTTAGCCCATTCAACTAGAGTTATTTCTTCAATTATTTTATTTATACAAGCGATATTAGTGTTCAAAATGTTCGAATAGATTAATTTCTTTTTTATATAATTTTATAAGAATTCCTAGAATACCATATAAAGAAATGAGAATATCTTTTTATATATATATATAAATAATAGTTAAATGTTAAATCTCTTGGTTTATTTTTTGCATTAACAAGTCCTATCGAATAATAGTGTGTATTCATAACAATTGGTCTGTTGAATTATTTATCAAGTATTAAATTTGCCGATTGGCAACTTCTCTTTCTATTTTTCTCTTTAATTTCTAAGTACAACGTCAACTTGTTTTATTTTTATTTTTTTATGGTACAAGCAATAGTCTATAGGGGAGGGGAATTTCTCACACACACACAACTATGATGTCGTGGTTCGAACATGAGATCTCTAATTTGCAAGTCAATGCTCTTTTCCACACTGAGCTAGACCCCGTTGACTTGTATAATAAACAGTAGATATACATATGATTTTCTGCATTTGTTTATAAATGGAAACTACCATTAAACACATGTACTAAAGCATAAAACTGCACATGTATTTATGGGAAGATATTTTCATACCTAAGCTACTGTTGCCCCTTCACATACGTCGCAAATTGTAAACCCATGACCTTCACAATATGGACATTTTGCTCCCTCTTCCGCCCAATCCAAGAACTGTTGTCATTTAACAAAATAATTAAAACTTCATCCTGGATGGATAATGCTCGAAAATGAGAATATTAATATCTCTGTTTGAAACCTCTAACATGTTCTTCAATGTTTTGCTCGCCTGCTCCATCACATTCTGCAACAAAGAAATACAGATAAGCTACCAAGGAGACTGAGGATAGTTGAAACAAAATATGCAAAAGTACAAAAATAAAACTAATGCATACCGTCATCAAAGCCATTGGTGTCCAACATTAGTTTTAAAAATCAAGATCAAACAAAATAAATATACAAATACATAGTATGGGTGGATTTAGAGTACTTCTGCAAAAGTTTAGCGTAGCAAGGCAATGGTTTATAAACTTGAATATAGTGACTAAGACGGGAGACAGACAAGAGGTACCTGTGCACAATAAGCGACCCTCCCTAAAAGACTAGGAAATTGGAGGAAAGGCTACACCAGTAATTCTGGTGTAAGCACGTATTTATATTATTGTATTAGTAAATTACAATTCAAAATACAAGAACTGTCCCGATAAACAAGGGATAACATTATCAACATATCAACTATTTGAATTCAAATTCACAACTGACTTATCAACATCAATATGCTCTTGACTTGGACTTGGTCTAACACCCCCTGCAAGCTGAGTGGGTGTTGAACAAGAGGCAGCTTGAGAACAAGTGTACGAAAACGAGACGAACTGAGACCCTTGGTAAATATATCCGCAGTTTGATCTTGAGAACAAACATAGTTTACAACCAGCTCTCCCCTCACAACCTTTTCCCGAACATAATGATAATCAACCTCCAAATGCTTCGTGCGGGAATGAAAAACCGGATTTGACGCCAATGAAATAGAAGAAACATTGTCACACCAGAGTTCATGAATGGGGTTAAAATAAATTTTAGCATAAACATGCATGTGAATGTGATCGTAAATTGTTAAACATTGCTCTCAATCTCAAAGCTATCTTTCCATTTGTCAATGAGCTGTACATTCCTAATTAGTCTAAGTCAACTATTTGATTCTGCAAGATTATAGGCTCATAATTACATTCCTAGAATAGTTTCCTAGGCTCTGTATATATAGAACCTTCCTATTGTTATACATCAACATATGAATGAAATATTATTTTTACTCAATCTGATTTGGTATCAGAACAGTCGATCATGATTGTCTCTTAACCTAACCCTAGCAATCACTTCCGCAACAGCAGCCGTTAACAAACCAGCACTAGCAAATCACTCAACCTCTATTTCTTATTGCAAATCAGTTTGTCCACCTTCATCAAATCTTGTCAAACCAGCCTATATTCCATCTCACAACCCAGCACTAGTTTGTCACGTCATTCAAACAAATATTCAAATCTCACAAACCTTTTCCCTTCAACCCAAATATTCAAATCTCACAAATATTCAATCAGTTTGTCACGACATTCAACTAGTTTGTCACGTCATTCAACTAGGAACTTGATCCGATACTTCTCGTTGAGTAACCCAATATTTTTTGTCCTTTTCTCATTAGTTACCCAGAATAACGTTTACAGATTTCTTTTTGCCTCTTTTTTTTTTGTTCTCATCACTTGTAAGCCAATACCATGGCCAACGATGATGGGTCAGGAAACACCAATCAATCCTTGGTGTCGGAGGCTCCAAAACTACCACACAAATTGTCACTTTTCAGAGTGACACCTCCAACTTCTCCGCAAATCAAACTGGATGAGAATAATTATTCTCTATGGCATCAAATCATAGAGATGAAGATAGCTGGGCGAGAAAAACATGGCCATTTGACCGGTGATATTGCCCAGCCTGCAGGCACAGATCCCACTGTTGGAGCGGAAAATTTCGGGTCCTCCAACAAGTAATTTGATTTCCATGTTGAGAAGCCGGACACAATTTCGATTGCCACAAGTGAGAGAGGAGGGGGTACCTGCAAGAAAACACTCCGACGCTCAAGTCAGTAGGAGTATAATCGCAGGAGAGTCTAGAATAGTATTGAACCTCATTTCTCCCCCAAAATGATTGGGTAATTGGCCTTTTATAGGTCGTGGAATCTTGGGCTCCAAGTTCCATGTTCCATGGTTTTCTCCATGATCCACAATCACTCCATCATAGGCATAGTAGTGGGTGATCATGTGGGCTTTGCCATGTGGCATGAAACATGCTAGCCTTTGATCATGGGCATAGGACATGTTTGCCTTGGTAGGCCTTGGCCATCAAGTCCCACTAACCCCATGATGTCATTCATGTGTAACCATGTATAGAAAATAAAACAAGTGTATCTCCACTTCCCCAAGTTTATGGTGCTAGTGGATAATATCTTGAGGAGTAATTTTTGCTCCCACACCCACATTTAATAAATGACGTGCATCGGATTGCCAAGTCAAGAGTTGGTTGTTCGACGCCATGCAACCTAATCATATTAAACGGTTTATTCGTTATGACACAACAAAATAAGTTTGGGTTGCAATCAAGCAAACTTATTCAGATGGTGCTGATGAAGCCAAGTTTTATGACCTTCACAAACGATCATTCATAATGAAGCAGGTTGGTGCATGGTGCATCAGTTGCCAAATATTACAGTGAGCTCACTGAGATTTTTCATGAGCTTGATCAATTAAGTCCAAGCACCATGGAGCATCCGAAAGACATTGAGACTAGACGCAAAGAGGTAGATCGTCTCCGAGTTTATATATTTCTTGTAGGTTTGGACAATAATTTTGATCCAATCCGAGGAGAGATTTTGAGGATGGAGCCTAAGCCCGAACTTGAGGCAGCATATGCACATATTAAAAGAGAGAGTTACCGATAGGGAACCGTGTCTGAAGCTGGTGTAACCTCCGAAGCCACAGCCTTAGCTGCTGCCAGGTCCAAACAATCTCGGCCGAACAACTACAGTGTCGACCCTACTCATAACCGGCCTCCAATGAAGTGTACCAAATGTGGTTTAGATAACCACACAATTAAGGGTTGTTATGAGATCATTGGTTATCCAAAAGGATGGGTCTACAAAGGGCGCAAAAAGGATTCAACTAAAGCCTCATTTGCATCCGCTCAGTCATCCCAGGAGACTGCATCAGAACCTCCATCAGGTACATCTGGCTCCAAGGCCTTGGCCACCTCAGGTACCTCTTGCACATCTTCACTTACTTGTAATAGATCATGGATTATTGACACTAGCGCTACTGATCACATGACATCTAGTTTTACTAGGTTGCACTCTACCAAACCATCAAGCCAAACACATATTACCAGTGTCAATGTAACCACCTCCCAAGTTATGGGAGAAGGGTCTTTATGTCTTACATCCTCATTAAGTCTTGATCATGTCTTAGTTGTCCCTTCACTCGACTATGACTTGTTATCTATTCCCCAAATCATTGATTCCCTTAATTGTACCGTGTGTTTTTGGTCATTGTATTGTCTATTTCAGGATCTTCTTACCAGGGTCGTGATTGGATGTGGTACTAGGAGGGGAAAGTTGTATTATCTGGACTTGACAGAAGACATCAGTAAGAGATTGAGTCACGCACATCATGTGAGAGGAGATGAGTCTATCAGGATGAAGAAATTTTGGCTATGGCATCGACGATTAGGGCATGCTTCTTTTGGTTATCTGAAACTTTTATTTTCAGATTTGTTTTCCCAGTTTGTTGAATTAGACTTTCATTGTGAAACTTGCATTTTGGCGAAAAGCCATCGTATTTCTTACCCATTAAGATTGAATAAAAGTTCTATGCCTTTCATGATTGTCCATTCTGATGTTTGGGGACCATCACGAGTTCCCACTATTAGTGGTTTTAAGTGGTTTGTGACATTTATTGATGATTGCACCCGGATGATCTGGGTTTTTCCCCTAAAGCAGAAAAGTGAAGTCACCGCCAAATTCAAGTTATTTTATCAATATGTTACTACTTAATTTGACAAGAAAATCACGACACTTCGGTCTGACAATGAAGGAGAGTACGTCAACCATGACCTACATAATTTTTTAAGTCAACATGGCATTCATCAAACCACATGTGCCTATACACCACAACATAATGGTGTCGCAAAGTGTAAGAATCGTCATCTCTTGGAAGTTGTTCGTGCCTCTTTATTTGAGGCCCGTATGCGTCATCATTTTTGGGGGGAGGCTTTTTGTTCTGCTGCTTACCTCATTAATAGAACACCATCCAGCACACTTCAGTATCAAACTCCATTTCAGACCTTGACCACTCAGAAGGGCTATAAGTGTTTCCATCCTCCCACTCAGACCATGCACGTTACCGCATATGTGACTTTCCACGAGAGTGAGTTCTATTACTCATGGGGAGTCTCTGAGCATCCTCTGCAGGGGGAGAACTCTATCTTTACAGAAGATACTCTGATCATCCAAATTCAACAAAATGTTTTAGAGCATTCAGTGTCCGAGCAACCAACTACAGTGGTGCAACAAGATCAAGAGTCGCTGGAAACTCCAGATAATGGTTCAGATAATTTCCCTCATACTTCAGTACCATCACCACTCATCCAATCAGGTCTTGAAGATTCCCCGCAGGTAAGTGAACATTTAAACTCCAACTCAAGCACTTTACCTGAGTCGAGTTATTTAGGAAACACATGTTATCAATTACCCTCTCATACGACTAGAGGGATTCCTAGACAACAGTATGACCTGGACCCTAAAACAAAAGTTAAATACCCTATTGCTAATCATTTGTCCCTACATAGGCAGTCTTCGTCATGTACATCATTTGTATGTCAATTATCCACTGTATCTATTCCAATTTATGTGCAGGAAGCTCTGAAAGATCCCAAGTAGACTCAAGTGATGAATGATGAAATGGAGGCCCTCCAGAAGAATTCCACTTGGGAGATGATTATCCTTCCTAAAGGGAAGAGAACAGTGGGCTGTAGATGGATATATACAATAAAGTTCAAGGCAGATGGCACCATTGAACGATACAAAGCAAGACTTGTGGCGAAAGGTTATACTAAGACTTATGGGATTGATTATGGGGAGACCTTTGCCCCTGTAGCCAAGATCAACACAATTCGGGTACTTCTTTCTCTGGCAACAAACCTAAACTGGCCATTACACCAGTTTGATGTCAAAAATGCCTACCTGCATGGCCACTTAGAATAAGAAGTCTATATGGATTCCCCTCCAGGATGCAAGATGGGGCCCAATACGGGCAACATGGTGTGTAAACCGAGAAAGTCTCTTTATGGATTGAAGCAATCACCCAGAGCATGGTTTGGAAAGTTCAGCAAATCAATGAAGGATTTGGATACAAGCAAAGTAACTTAGATCATACTCTTTTCTTGAAACATAAGAAATGTAAAGTCATTGCCCTTATTGTATATGTTGATGACATGGTAGTTACCGGGAATGACCCAGAGGAAAAGGCAGCATTGCAGCACCACCTGGCAAGTGAGTTTGAAATGAAAGATCTTAGTGCTCTGAAGTATTTCTTAGGCATCGAAGTGGCTCGTTCGGAACAAGGAATATTTCTATCACAACGAAAATATATCCTTGACATTTTGACTGACATTGGAATGTTAGCCAGCAAACCAGCAGATACGCCAATGGAGTTGAATCATCAGCTTGGTGAATATCCTGATCAGGTACCCACCAACAAAGAAAGATATCAACGCCTTGTGGGTAAGTTAATCTATCTATGACACATTAAACCTGATATATCATATGCCATAAGTGTGGTGAGTCAGTTCATGCATGCACTAAGTGAAGCCCACATGGATGCAGTAAACCGAATCCTGAGATATTTGAAGTAAGCTCCTGGAAGACGATTGATGTTCACACGACATAGTCATCTAGATGTTGAGGGTCACACTGATGCAGACTGGGCGAGCTCTGTTACTGACATGCGATCAACATATGGATACTTTACCTTTGTGGGAGGCAATCTAGTATCTTGGCGAAGTAAAAAACAGAAAGTAGTGTCAAGATCAAGTGTTGAAGCAAAATATCGAGGTATGGCACACGGAGTATGTGAGCTAATCTGGATAAGGATTTTGTTGGGGGAATTGGGGTTCAAACCCAAACATGCCATGCAACTGAATTGTGACAACAAAGCCACAATAGACATTGCACATAATCCAGTGCAACATGATAGAACCAAGCATGTTGAAGTTGACAGACATTTCATCAAGGAGAAACTCGAGGCAAAGATCATTGAGGTATCATTTGTTAAATCCGAAGATCAACTTGCAGATGTCCTCACCAAAGCAGTCACAGGCAGAGTATTTCACAGCTTACTTAGCAAGTTGGGTATTGACGACATATATGCTCCAACTTGAGGGGGAGTGTCAATGAGCTGTACATTCCTAATTAGTCTAAGTCAACTATTTGATTCTGCAAGATTATAGGCTCATAATTACATTCCTAGAATAGTTTCCTAGGCTCTGTATATATAACCTTCCTATTGTTATACATCAACATATGAATGAAATATTATTTTTACCCAATCTGATATCATTTTCATTTTTGCTTGAGCAGATGGGAATGCACAATTAAGGGAAGGGTACCTTTGTGTTTCTGATTTTTATTTGGTGGGCTCTATTGCCCATAGGTATGGTTAAGAAAAACAATGCCCATAGGTACGTTTAAGAAAAAACAACAGGTTTGAATATTTTGCCTATCCCAACAAGTCCATCAAAATTGGGTCCACTGAATCAAAGCAAAGATGAATTTTTTTGTTTCTGGTTTCTAAAGTAATTGAGCTTTGTGAGTGCAATAATACAGATTTGTTTTGGAAAAAATTGGTGTTCCATAAGTGGTTCTTGAGTCTGAGTTGATGCAAATGCAACATGACCCATTTTAGTACTTAATTTATGTCTTCTCAATGATTCTTAAATATAGTTTCTCCCTCTGCTAATAGTTTACCATTGTTCTGGTTTGGTCACAATCAGCTAGTATTTGTGACAGAATATCCCTTGATTAGAATATTTCTTTCAGTTATACAATATTTAACAAATTAATGTGCATTGACGCTTCGTAACCCTTGTTCAAGTACATTACATCAATTTGTCATATATTCAAATGAATCATCCATTCATTTGAGACTATATATATGTCTGACTAAAATAATAGGGTAAACATTAGTTATAAATTTATGATCATATCATACCCTAACCCTAGAAATGAAGGCACTATGCCAGAAAACATCTTTAGTAACGGAGAAAATCCATTGCCTAAAGTCCCTAAATAGCATGGTATTCATAGCCGTTGCCTATTCTTATATAATAGGCAACGGATATTATCTGTTGCCTATACATAGTCACGACATCACATAATTTCTAAACTCCGATGCTAAAGGATTTCCGTGTACCAAAAGAAGGTTGACTTCTGATGCCTAAACCTGAAATAGCATCAGTGGTTTCAAAATGTAGGATGCTAAAGAGGTATTACAACATCAGTGAGTTATCCCAATCTGATGCATATTATCAATTACGACATCACAAAAATCAACATATGAATGAAATATTATGTTATACATCATTGCTTTTTCAATTTTTCGGATGTGAAAAGCCTCCAATAGCACTAATTTCTATATAAATGTTGATGCTACTTCTAGTTTTAGGCATCAGTTGTTATATAAATGCTGATGGTACTTCTGGTTATAGGCATCAGTTATCATAAAAGTTTGGTTGTTTTTTTAATCTTTTAACTTTAGTTGTTTCTGGAAAACTGAAGCTGTTTGAACAATAGGCATCACTTATGTAACAAAAGTGTAGGCATTTTGCATGTTCCACATCGCAATTTACTTGGTTATTGTCGTATAATATCAAAAAGGCATCATTTCCAAATCATGTTGTGTTGCCATTGCTCATAAAAAAAAGCATATATATAAACATTAATTTAACTATATCCATACTTGTCCATATATAAGCAAAATACTTGAATGATCCATACTTGTCTATATATAAGCAAAATAAAACTTAAGCTTTTCCTCTGCATCTCTTCCACTTTTACCACTACCAACAAACTTATCGTCACATAATCCACCAGGCTACCCATTGCCATGCCTCTGAGCTTTTGTTGAAAATGGTGAGGGCATGGTGCAGTTCTTCGCTTGGAAATGGCATTTCTAATCCCAACTGAATTATAAAAAGAAAAAAATTTATGATCATATCATACCCTAACCCTAGAAATGAAGGGTTGCTAAAAATTCATGCACCCCGAAGTGTGTGGGCGGTTGCAGTGTATCTTGGCAGCGTAGCCCTTGAAAGTTTGATCAAGCTATGTTAAAGGTTTACTTGGGGCCCAACCAATAGTCCTCATAGTGATCTTAGTAGCTTGGTAAATAGGCATGCCACTATTGGGTGATAGTTTAGAATATAATACAGAAACTATATTCTCAAGAATGCAAACGTTCAACCATCCTCATACAAATCATGTTTTCACAAGATGTGGCCCCCTAAATTTCTTGCTGCATTGGGCATTTGAGCATAGAATCTGAATGGGTAGCTCAAACCGACGTACAACCTCATCAATCCGTTATGGATAGTATTTAACTTCAAAGCACATCTTTAAGCATTCCCTGGTTTCTTCTTTGATAACCCAGAGAAAACTGAAGAAGTACAAAGGAGATGAAACTTAGACAGACTAGAAGCCATTGTAAACTTAAGGCTCGTTTGGGAGTGATTATAGGAGGATCAGAATCACTTATGGGGAGCAGTTGTCAACCTATTACATATTTGTTCCTCAGAGTTTATCACACACAGCGTAAGTTTAATATCAACAATACTCTCAAAACAAACTTTGTACACTTCAAGTACACACCTTGCTTTCTGAATTTGACGAAATCATACGTTCATATTACCTGCAGGATTAGCCCTTACACCATTGAATAGTGTACTGGGTTCATCACCAACAAACCTGGTAAGCTTTCTAAAGATCGTATGAGTAAACCACAACCAGCAGTATAAATATGTCATTTTACACATAATATACAATCACATGCACTTTCATTAGCATCACACAATCCTTGTATAATCAAGGTACTCATAATCAATTAACTCACCCCAATCACAATTGTTTTATTTTCAATAACTGTCAAGTCACCGCATGTGACCTCACCAAAACTCTTTTATCTTAAAGAAGTTTTCACTCATCAAATCACAATTATTTTATTTTATAAGAACTATTCGGTCCTCAACTGACCCAAAACCTATTTCAAATCCGTTAGAAACACAACTCATAATGTCACTCTTGGACAACATAAGTGAGAATACACTAGACTCTCCCAACTCACAAACACTGTTGCGGCCCCCATGGCCCAGTGCGTAATCATAAACTGCCCAACGACTGCAACTATGTGTCACATATATGACTACTGTAATGGCAACACTTAGATCTCTAAATGGTTTGGGGCCTCGCACCCCATGGCTACAATTCCCTAATTACTTACTACGGTCAAACCATCCTGCTGGTTCTCTTCCAATTGAAGGAATCAGTGCATTCTCATATCTATCCTTCCAATCACAACATCACACACACCGAAAACAATAAAATGCACTCTCCATATTAAATATTGTTTTCTATCTCAAATACATCCATCATATCAATATATATATTTAAGTGACCATTCACTTATGAACACCACAATACAATCACAACATATCATGGTCATTCACCCAAGAATACCATCCATTTTGCAAAAACCTGTAACTCATTTAAAATTAGAACACATTTGATTGATTTTAAACTCACACAAAATAGTTTCTCAAAAACCACCACAACATGTTAATTATATCCATTAACATTATCAAAACCACATTATAATAAATATAATAATATGTGATTTTACTCACAATCCGGATGATTTAACTTACCTCTCGTCCAAGCTGCAAGTACTTTGTCAACTCAATGAATTCCCGATAAGCACTTTGGCTCCGCAAAACCTAAGAAAAGTTTGCAATTTAACATAGAATCCAAAATCCAGGATTCCGCTCCCAAATGACGAAAATGCCCTTTGAACCAACCGAGGGTCCAAATCGATCAATTATCGTTCAAAACACTCCAAAACTATGACGTACATACTGTCGACGTCAAAACAGGACCAATGACACCCATTGTCCAAAACGTAACTATTTGGGTCTTGCAGGTCCCAACCGCCCAACCGACCAAAAAGTCACTATTTGGGTCACAACCGTCCAAAAAGGTGAATATGCGAGTTGGGTGAATTGGGATATTGAACAATAAGGGTGGGCGCGGTCCGGTTCGATCTGGTTCTCAACCTAAACCAAAACCGAAATTGGCACTATTCATCTAGTCCCGTTCAAGTGAATTTTTTTAAAAAATTGGCTGGTTCAATTCTGGCCGGTTTTGACCGGTTTTTTTTTTTAAAAAAAAAATATAATAAATACAACTTATAATAAATAAGTTATTTTTTGGGTTTCAAAATTAACAAATGATCCAATTCATACAATGGGAAATGTTTTGAAGTTGAAATTGGAAAAATATTAATTATAAAATTAAAAATATAGCATTGGATTTAAAAAATTTGTTTTTAAAAAAAAAACACAACCAGTCTGGTTTGTTGACTTTTTTGGTCAACTGGTTTATTTTTTCCGGTTTTTTTCTCCTCTTTCGGTTCGATGTTTCGATTTTTTTGTCCGGATGCCCACCCCTATTGAACAATATGCTAGGGTTCTCCTTTCCAAAAACCTTGAAAAGTTATATTTATAATCCAATTAGAATAGGGAGTTTGTTTTCCTAGTTGAGTTAGGCTTTGACTTTTGATGCACTTCTTTGACTAGACCAAACGCCAACCATCTCAGCAAAAATAGCTAACTTATAATTGAATTAACACAATATTTTGGTGCCTCCTAACTACCCAAGGACGTTCAAAAGCCTGTTTACCAATAATGATAACTTATGATGCAAAGCTGTCAAAACTCGCTCAAAATTCTAGCACTGACCCACTGGTACTAAAACTGATGTAACTTTATCTAGAAAACTCGAAATCACGAAGCGTAAAATTCTCCAGAAACTAGACTTCCAGAGCTTTCCAAACATATAAAGCACGTTATCTAGTTCTTCCTGAGCACGTACAGTTAAATCCATAAAGTTGACCCATCTGCATAGGCAGTTTCTTGAGTTTCAAGTTGCTACTTCCAAATTTCTGCCTTTTTTGCTCTTTTTCACCATATTTTTCTCTTTTTAGTTCCAACTCAACTTTAGGGACGATTTCCTACAAAACTCACACTAAACACATCAAAACAACCAATTTCACATAAGAAACTAATGCAAATAATAAGAATAAAGTATAGAAAATAAGTACAAATATGGAGTTATCAGTGGTCTGAGTTACTTTGAGTGTATCCAAAATTCTTCATAGACTTAGTAAATCTTTCAAACCTAGGAGACTATTTTATCCCATATAATGACTTTCTGAGCTTGACGTCAACAAGCCCAACCATGTTCTACAGTGCGTACTTCCAGAACGTGGTGAGCCATAAGGGGCTGCTGCACTCAGACCAGCAGCTATACAGTGGTGGTTTCACAAAGACCATGGTGGATGCGTACGCCAATGATCCTGTCAGTTTTATGGAAGACTTTGCCGAAGTGATGAACAAGATAGGACGCCTTGGCCCTCTAACTGGAAAAAAAACTTGGTTGGAACGGGGATATCACTATTTTGCTATCCCCCTCCAATCACAGCCCGCCACATGTACAAATTTTTTCACGTGGCAGACTTCGATTGGAAGGGGATAGCAAAACAGTGCTATCCCTGTTCCAACCAAATTTTTCTCCTCTAACTGGCTCCCGTGGTCAAATTAGGTCAAACTGTCGAAAGGTCAACTAGACCTTTTTTTAAGAACTATAGCTTAGCCTTAGCTGGTTTGAAAATAATGCGGGTGACAAATTCTGATAGCCAAAGAAGAGCCCTTTAGTCATTGTAATTTGTATAGGATGCTTTGTTCTAGAAATATGGATAAATTACACCAATAGTTTTCGAAAGTTTCAGCATACGATTAGAATTTAGATTTAAAGATGTGCATGTGCCACTTTTCTTTTTAACTTCATCCTTGGGACACTTCTGGGTCGGATGTTTCATATAACAATGAATTGATTTGATAAATTATTTAAAAGGATCTAATATGAGGCCATAGCCAAACTTTGAAACGAAGACATGTGGGTTTGGAAATGGGCCAACAAGGGAAGCTTCATGAAACCAAAAAAATGCCCGGCCAATTGTTCTCCTTAATTTATTTACCAAAAGAAGAAAGACCAAAGCATGTACTTGGACTTGGCATCGCTCGAACCTTCTGGTCTCACACTTTAGACTTGTTTTGATTATGAGAGCTGGAAATGGATTTGAGCTGCTTCGTAATTTTTTGATTTCACCACAAGGAAACAGGATCAAACATTTTCATAAAAGCATTTGAGTTTTATAGCACATATTTTACAGCAAATGTTCAATCATGTGTCCAGTCACAAATAAATAATAGCACAGGCAGGCAGGCACCTGGGAGTGTAAAAATACATAAAAGTGAACTGGTAGGCACACCATTCGAGGCTATCTTTGTTGCTAAGACTAAGATTCGGACAGTCAAGACAGAATGGATACATCATTCCAGTATCTCTTTGTTGCCGAGACTAAGAGTCAGACAGAACAGTTGCAACTTTCACTGACGATGCTTCCTCCGTACTAGCTACGCTCGAATTGCAGGCATGAAGTGCAGTGCATACATCTGTTGTTTCAAGGAACTGCTCTGCATTGGCAAGGAATAGTGGTCCATATTCGAAAACGATCCTCTTGCACTGCCAAAAAATTCTAGGATATTAGAAGAGAACTAAACCAACGTCCTGAAGCAGTGAAACTACTTTGAATGATGAATATCAACTTTCGGTTTTATCAGCCGTTCATGCAAATCTCTCTTCTAGCTATATTCTAGTCCAACATTGTGGGGGCAATAAATCTTTCAGTAAAGCTAACTTTCTGGTAAAAACACACTAAAGATATTGACTAATTTTCTTAATTGTCCTCACCTTTTTGGCATAGTTCTCCACCGAATTGCATGCCTTCAAAAGCAACTCAATGATCTCCAGCTGACAGAAAAACAAAGAGAACATTTAAGTTGAAGAAAATATGGTAAAAATCAATAGAATGGAAAATAATTGGGTAGAATCAAGCCACATGGCTCATAGAATATAATATTTCTGAATGTATATGGATGAATGAAGGATCTCCAATAAGAAATGTCATACTATAAGTAATCATAGACATTTTTCACTAGAAATAATTGCAAAGTTGCTAAAATCACGAGAAAATCCAGCAGTATATTCTACCTGTACTCCAACTGAAAAGTTCCTTATTAAGTTTTCACTCAGGATTCAGGTACATCTTTTTAGTTCTCCTGAAGGTCAATGCATTTATAACATCACTATATTACTCATATCTACCAAAATTGTATTGGTATCTCATCTACGTTTCAGTCAGAAGCATTTCTGAAAACATATATCCCAAATCCTGATAAATATTCCACACAATTGTTCAAAGCTGCCAGTGTAATCTGTAAGCTTTGCCACTCAACCAATTCTGTCAGTCTATCTAAGTAGTGGCTGCTCATTTACAAAACACTTTCTACCTCTCTTTGTATACTTTCCTTCTACTTTTTGCAAAGGTAGTGGTGGTGGAGGTTTTCCAAGATTTGGAGAGAGCTTGAAGGCGATTACGAAAAGCTACCAATAAGAGGATAAAAAGCATTTCAGGTTTAGAGTCATCTATTATTTATTTGGCCTTAGATGGAACCAATAACAGCAATCTAGCATGGGTCAAGCGTGGCACATGAATTAACTCAATTCACATGTGCAGTAGTTTGTTGACCTTTTGGAAACAAACTAAATATCAGTGATTAATAAAGAAGGAATACGAATTTAGATTGATGTCTGGACAGCTTCAAGTTTTCTTCTTAAGCTTGAGGATTCTATGAATATGGCACAGGGTTCCATCTTGTAAGTTCCAAAGGATTATGGTAATTATAATTAATCACACACAAAAAAATTGTGGGAAAGTCAAGGTCAAGAAAAGTAAACATTAAGAGCTACTTATCAAAATCTGATAAATTCAGGATTATGTTTCTTCTAGTTAAATGAATAGTGCACGTACGCACCTGTGTATCAGGATCTTTCAACTTAACCAATACTTCTGCAACAGCACGGTGACATAATCCACAGCTATCCTCTCGGAGTTGTGAAGGAAATAAAGCAACCTGCTGACAGAGGTTGACCTTCCGGCAGAACTCACTAGGTTGTAGAGAGGAGACCTCTAAGAAGAAGAGAGGAGCATAATAGTCCACCAAAGTGACACACTATCCCACCAAAAAAAAAAAAAAAAAAAAAAAGACATTCAGGATTTTTTTCCAGAGGTAGGGGGCTTGGGATAATTATCAGAACTCTATAAAGCTTCTTATAGTAATAAATTTCATAGTGTATTAGAACTCTATAAAACTTCTTGTAAATTTGTACTGACATGCTAAAAAACTAATAGAAACAATTTTGGGGATGGCTGCAGTCAACCAGACGCATCTTTTAGTTTATGTGCAATTTCTACAAACTATTGTCGCAATTAGAAAAGGCAAATACCTGCTGCTTGAAAGAGCGCAATTGAGAGCAGGTATGATGTAGGATTTCAATGATCTCGGTCTGGGTCTTGTTTTCACCAATGTAATCAAGTGCCTGGGCAGCAAACTCCTCACACAATGTGCACACATTATCATCCCCAACAACTTCATCCCCAGAAACTTGTAAAGTTTGAGTTTCCACCTCTTGCATATGGTGGGTTGTCTTTGTAACTGAATCAGAGAGTAAAGCTATTAGTTAAGCAATATGTTTGCTGCATGAGAAGCAATTACTTCTCTAGAAAAATTGGGGTGTCAATGGGACCCTAGATTTTCAAAGACAATTCAATTACCAAAAACATGTTCCAATTTCATTCTCATTGGAAAGTGGATTTTTTTACCTGGTAAATTTAGGCTTGCTAGTTGTCTAGCATCACTGAACCAACTAGCTCCCAGCACAAAAAGAACTAAGACCTCAACTCTCACATCCATGGTGCCTGAAGCTGCAATCATCCAACAGCATAAGAAGGCCTCTATGAAAAAGTTTTTAGTACTTGAAATTGAAACGATGACAACCCATAATTGATCATACATGTTGGTTCACAACATAACAAAACCGAAGAAAGTGGCGGTGAGATAATCTTAACGTAGTAACAAGAGAGCTTAAGGTGCAAAAAAGGTTCAAGAATAGATAGAAGACCCAATCAGAATTTTGTGACTTCATTCTAATTACATTCTAAGAACAATTTGTGCCTTTTAAAACTGGGAAATTATTGCCTTATGTCACTAGATATCGACACAACAAGGGCTCAATCAACTAGGATAAGGGCCACAGCCCTCTATTCATCACTCACTTCAATACTGTCTGTAACACACACACCTTTCTAAGTTTTGATCAAGCTGAATTCACCAAAACAAATTGGGCAAGGAAAAGTTGGTTAAAGTCTACTGGAAGCTGAATTCACCACTCTTTGGATTTGCTAGTCATGTTCATGGTGATTACCCAATTGAAATGATATTACTAGTTAAAACATAACAGCAATAACATCAACAACCAAACAAACACAGCCTTAATTAGAGACCAAAAGCAAGAAACTTTGTCAACGACATAGAAACAGAACAACGAAATAAGCAACCATGCATAACCAAATACCAGAACATGCCGAAGCATTAAAAGGAAAAGCAAAACAAAAAAAAACTAAATCTTTAAAATCTCAGCTTGGTGCTTTCTGCTGAGAAAACGTGGGAAATGAAACAAGGAACAAGTTTGAGCCAGGATTTGAAGTCGAACTTGTAAATATCTTACGGATTTCGATGCAGGAAAAACAAAAAGGAGCAGAATTGAAATCCCAAACAATCGGAGATTGATAGATGGATAGATATATTTACCTGGATTTGTGGAAAAAACAGGATTTTGAAATTTCGCTTCTTTCCTTTCAAGTGTTGGGGGTTTGGCGATGCGTTGAATTGCCGTTGGTGGTTGCTTGCAAGTTGCGTCCTTTATTTATACAGCTGCCTATCTGGGTTTGGCTTCTCTGTGCTAAGCAACATGCCACACGGACTGCTTCCAACGTGTGACATTGGAAGTTGTGATCTCCTGCCTATCCAATTAGAATTGGGTTTGTTTATTTTTATTTTTTAAAGTTACTTTTGGTCCCTGTTAGATCTCAAGAAGTAGTAGTAAATAAAACTATTCAAATTGAAGTTTGTTGGCCTGTGTGGCGATTTGAAAAGCTTTATTTGCTACTTGAATAATTTTTGCTCCAAATTATTGATTCAATTAATGCAATATCGTGGAAAGAATGAAAAATATGAAAGCATGTGAAAAATGCCATGTATTTATTATATGAAAAGAAAAAATGCATGTTTTTAACATTTTCAAGGTAGGTTTTGTTTTTCCAATGTAAAATTAAATATTTGAAGAGCCAAAGTCAACTTACCAGGTCAAGAGAGAGAAAGAGGTTGCGAACTTTGATGGCGAGGTTGAAGAGGCATTGGAGAGAGTTTTTCCGATGTGGCTCACCTATTTTAGAATTCCAAAGTTGTTGAAGAGGCTTGGAGATGCTCTTGTTTACTTCTTTTTCATTTTTGATCCATATAGTTAGAGCATCCACAGTCATGCTCTCTATTTTTTAGTTAAATTTTAGCTAAAAACATATAAAAGCTATTTTAGGAGCACTTTATAAAATTTAAACTTCATTCATGCTCTCTAGTTTAGGGAGTCATAAATGCTATAACTCTTTTTTAATTGGTCCATCTTTATTAAAAAATAATATAAAAAATAGTTAGTATTAATTAAACGTTTAAAATACTCATAAAATAAAGCTGCATTAAATTATAGGGAGCCACTAGGAGTGCTTTCTCTCTCCTCATATTTAGGAGCTCATAGAGGTCTCCCTATTTTAGGAGGTGGATAGGGAGCATGGTTGAAGTTGTATTTTTCCAATTCCTCTCTAAAATTTGTCTAAGGAGGTAGTTTAAGGAGCTCATTGTGGATGCTCTTAGTTTCAATTTGGTCAATTGAGCCTTTATAGTTTCATAATTATAACAACTTAAGTACAAATCACAAATTTCGTAAATTTGTTTCATAGCATCAACGTATTTCTGTTCATTTTTCTCAATAATGGGTAAAAATAAAAATTCCAATCAACCCATCATTATTCAAAGTAGTGAAACGATGAGAATTGCATTATTTTGTATTTTAATTCAGAGTTAATTTCAATTTAGTACTCTAAACTCTCATCTTTTAAGGCACATTTGTCCTGCACTTTCAATTTTAACAATTACATTCCCTAAGTTTTTCAATTTTTAGCAAATTGGTTCCGGCATTAACTTTAACATCAAAATTTCCATTAATTGCTTGCATGTCAACCATGGATCTCACTTATTCGCTTATTTCGATGTCAGTTGAAAAGTATTTTCAGGTAATCGGTGTCTTCCCACCCATGAAGAACACATTACACACGTTAATACCAAACAAATTTTTTTAAAAACAAAATACCCTTCAACTGACATTGAAAGAAGTGAAAAGATGTGACCCAGACTTGTAACAAAAGCAATTAATGGAAATTTTAACGATGAAGTTAACGCCGGAACCAGAAGCCTGGGAAGTTGGCCTGTTTTGGTGTATTTTTTTATATATCTGTTTCCCTCTTTTCGGGCAACCAGGTCCAAACAATATCGTAATTTGATTCTTCAATTGTTTGTACACCTTTCGCTCTAGAAGAGATTTAGCATTAGATAGGTGTCCTTTACAAACATTTTAACAACCAACACATATAGGCTATATAGATAATAAGTAAAACCAGAAATCTGGGAACAACTCCCCATCTAAACGAAACAAATTAATTCATAAGCAAGAACAATCGGAGACGGAGGTGAGGAAAAACACACGCGTGCACACACACACAACTAAAGTCAGTTCTTGATTGAGGCCAGATGATTGACAAAGCTGAATCACTTCAAGTTTAGAGTTGGCTTCGTCTTTTTCCTGCTTTGCTTTGTCAAAAGTAGCGAGAATCGAGCAAATCCAGACTTCTTTCTCTTAGCAGAAGAATTCCTGACATTGCTTTCCCTATCAGACCTCCTAGAAGAGGGTTGATTGCCATTTTGTTTCTGGAGCATTTGCCCCAGTGACATCTTTTGCTTTACAGGGCTTTTCCCGGCCACCTCCATTTCAACCTCTTCTGGCAAAAGCAGCTTCCTGCTTAGTATCTGTCCTATTGATAAGGTTGGCTTCAGAACGGGTATTGGCCCATCACTAACAAGATTCAGACCATTTACGTCACGTAATTGCAAATCTCTCCCATGATTAGATGGGTGAGGATTTTTGAACTTGGTAGAGTTGTGTACTGAACGTCTTTTATGACCATGCTGGGATCTCCATTTGCGAAGAGCTTCTTCAACTGCTAGTTTCCCCTTATTTGCAGTCTCCACTCTGTTCAGAGCTTCTTCCAATGCCTTTTCAGTGGTTTTGACTTCTTTAGTTGCTTCCTCTACCTTTTTCAGTATTTCTGTTTTTGATACATTTGCTTCATCAAGATGAAGCATGGCATCTGTTACCCTGTTCTTAGAAAGTTCCTCTGCATCTCGAACTTTGCGAGTTAGAGATGAGTATTCCTCAAATGAAAGAGTTACTCTGTCATGCTTCTGCAATGAATCTCCAGATGAACTCTCGTGGTATGATAGAGCCTTAATCTCTGCAAGAGCAGCAGCTTCTACCGCTCTTGCTGCCTCTTTCATTTTTCTGGCAGCAACCAGCCTGATTTCAGCTGTTTTTATCTTGGTTCTTGTCTGTTCAATCTCAGACGTTGCTCTCACGACCTCTGACTTTGCAGCTTCTGCCATTCTTTTGAATTGCTCTGTCTCAGAACTCAATCGGTGAAGCTCCTTTGAAATATCTAAAGAATGATCAGGACCACCTTTAGTTTCAGCATCCTTTGCCAACTGCAGCTTTAGTTTTGTTTTCTTTAGCTCTTCTTCAAGAGATAATACTTTCAAAGAATTTGATGTTAACCTCACACGGGTTTTCTCAAGCATAATTCTTTCTTTCTCTAATTTCTTGTTGAATGATTCAACAGAAGCTCGAATGTCAGCAAGATCAGTAGTAGTCCTGGTAAGGTTCAACTTAGCCTGTTTCAATTCCATTAAGATTAAACCTGGAGCTGAAGAATGGCATGGAGTCACGCCTTCCATTGAATTACAGCGACCACCCTCATTCCCATGGTTTTCCTTATCGTCTTCGTTTGCCACTGGAGTGGTGTATTCCTTACCTCTATTGGTCTCAAGGGCCATATTCACTTCAGATGCTTCTTTCTGTAGCTTCTTTTTTAACTCATCAATAACCTTTTTAGTTTGTTCAAGTTCTATTAGAACATCCAGAGTTTCCTTTTCTTTCAAAGTGAGATCCTTCTCCAACTGTAAAGCCTGCTCCTCCAGTTTCGCAGTGCCAACCTCTTCCATGTCATGCTGCTAATAGGAGAAATGTCACCATACGATAAGGTTATTAAGAACATAAAAAGAGAAACCATGCTTCATTTAGCATTTCGGTAAGCAATAAATAGAAGGGAAATAAATAATTAATATAAAGAAAGAAAAACACTTATACGAGTGATATCAGAAGAACAAGAAAGACAGAAAATTAAACTGTAGAAAGCTAGCTTCGGTTATCAAGTAATCGTTCTCATTCATGAAGTTGTGGATGCAGAAGGATAGAAAATCTAGGGCTCAAGGAGTTACGGCCAATCTCTCTATGGCAGGAAATATATAGAGAATCAGGAACACCAAGAGAGACCAGAGTTACAACATACTAATCTCCCCTTCAGTGGAACTACATACTAATATATGGCAAGATGTATCAGAAAACACTACATTATGGAACAAACCAAAACCTTGAGTCCCCTACAGTGACATAAACCACTATTGCTTTGAGACTAGAGTAAACACAACACCCCAGTTTTCTCCACAAGAAAAGATTATCCTGCGGGATCTTCATGAGCATAAAATCCAACAATGGCAGGAACAGACAGCTAATGCCTAATAGCTAGTGCAGACTCTTTGGCACACTTATTGCATAAAAACTGACAGTCACAAATTTCTTTAAAAGTTAAACTACGTTTGGAAGCAAACGGATCACTTGGGTTGCTCAATGTGAGAGTGCACCTCCATTACAATTAACAATGTGAACCAACAACCAAATTTAAAGAACACAAAAGTACATTTAACTCAAACTTCATCATGACCCCAAAGAACAAGGCCAGAAATCCCAATCCATGTAATTTTTCTGCTTAAAAATAATAACCCCATTCCCAAAAGAAAAACCCTATCTTTATTCGTCTGGAGAGAAAGAAAGTAAGCGGGAGCATACCTCAGGCCCGGAAGGCTTAGTCTGAGAGGGTTTCCAGTAACCCATTCCACCGAATCGACTCACTGCCTCCCTCACCGATTCAAAAGGAGCTGAAGTATCGATCTCTGCCCTGAAAACCCTCTCCTTCATCACATCCAAACCCGAATCAGGCTCCATATTCAAACCCGACAACTGAAATGAAATCCCAACAAAATGAAAAACAAAGATCGAAACTTTCAGAAACCCAAGACTCGTTATGAACAGAAGTCGTTTGGTGGGAGATAAGATTAGCAAGCAATGATGTTTGGTTATGGTTTTGAGCAGAGCTCAGAGTCTTCAGTCAGACAAACCTAAGAAGCACGGCTATTTAGTACAGGGACAAAATAGAGACAAGAAGAAAGAAAAAAAAATAAAAATCAAAAGAAAGTGTACGTTTGGTTTATTTGAAGTTCCAGAATTGCCCATGAGGTTTAGAGTGTTTTACGGATGTTGTAGGGGTAGATGAGGAGATATAATGCTGAGTTTTTATGGGCCTTATTGGAAAGGCGGGAGATGAGTGAGATGACACGTGGGAAAGGAGGGGGAGGTGAATTGAGTGATATGCGCATTGATTTTTGAAAATGGTGGGGGCATTGTACACGCGAGTGTCATCATTCGTTTTACAACGGCAACAAAAAGCCATGTCACCTAACGGGCTTCTGCTTTCTGGGTAATCATGAAAGCACGTTAAGAAAAAGCACTTTGTCCTCTTCGGCTTGGGCTGTTGGGCTGTTGGGCTGTTACTGTTAGTGCGAATCTCCCAGAGATACTCCAGTACATCCATGGACCCCAACGTTCACCAAAACTGAGAGAAAGCACTTTTTGATTAAAAATTAACGGTTTAGCTCTAGAAGTTTAGAAGATTGTTTTAAGGTGTAAAATTTAGAGATTAGATTTTAAGGTTGCTAGTCCTGGATTAATTAATCGCTTCGATTTTAGGTTTGAAGTATCATAATTTGGGCAATGTTAATAAACAGAATCAAAGTTGAACCAACCAAGATAGTTTGGTTGATAATATTGTCTCTCACTTTACCAAGTGTTTGTGTCATTGTGGGTTTGTGTGCAAACCAACTTTGTTGTCACTTTAACCTTTTAACCTTAACGAACATTAATATATAAGGTATTGAGGTTACCGTTTCAACTCATACACTGTAAAAAGCAAAGTATGAGTTTGAATTTTAATTGGGCATGCAATTGAAACTTCTGTTGGGCACAAATATTGAGTTCATGTGTTCCATGTCCAATGGTCCGTTTCTGATGAGAGTTTAAATTGGGCCCGCACAGTATAAAATCTCAGCCCCAATTGAAAGATTTCCCTCCCTTTCATTCTTTCAAGGTTCAAGAAATGATAAGGACAACTCCACAAATAAAAATAGGGCAATTTTGGGTTCACCAACTTTTAGGCGTGTAAGAGTTGCGACCACAGAAGCCATTTGATCGTGAGAGAGTTATGAGGCATACAGCATGCTGCATGCACCTGAAATCTAATAAACATGCCATAAATTCATGTCACTTTCTCAGTTCTCGTCTCATCATACACAGATTTCAGTGGAATTAATACAGAGATTAGATTATGTTTTTGTTTATGTTTATGACAAACGGAATTCAACTAAATTAATTATATATACAGATGCATGTATAATACCAGTAGTCAGTATAGATATGATCATAGACGTACGGAAGAGGGTTTAATATCAAAATCAAAAGAACCCTTTTGTTTAAGGGCAAGATCTTTTTTTATTTATTTTTTGAAAAACTTTGGTATAATTAAACAATTACATTAATTGTGACCGTCCAAAAAACAAAAAAAAATAATGACATGAGTGTGTGACTTTAGAACCAGGACCTTAAGACTTTGAACAATTCCTCTAAGAAACGTACATAAGTTATTGTGGCATGATACTTGTTTTGTTGGACAAAGAAAGAATTTAGGTGTTGATGATGAACGTGGGTTCGACGAAGGGTATGCATCATGTTATGCATGAATCACATTCTATCCATCAAACAAAACACCCATTTTACTACGCAAAGGTCACATACACATAAAGTTAATGTCATGTCATGGTAATGTTACCAGCTGAATTGTGGACCTCCATTTGGCTTGTTAGTATGGCTTGAACAATAATCATAAAGTTAACCCTGATTAATTATATTGAATTTAAGCAGAGCCTTAATCAGGAGGACAGCATCAAATTAAGGACAAACAAAAATTGATTTGTTAGTTCAGAACCAATGAATGATAAGGACCATGGCCATGATATAATCTACTATATCCCTTGCAACAACTACATATATGTAGCATCCAACGGTGCTATTGAGCCCACGTCATCAATTTGGCGTTTAATGGCACAAATATGTGGAAAAGCTGCATGTAATTAAAGTAACAATTTACTGGTTAAGCGTGCTCAACATATGGTTATTAGATTAATTTAAAGTCAACAATTGAGTTGTGCTCATTAAAACGAACGTATCTTGTTTGTTTGACTTGATGGTGTTGTGGATTTATTTAGTTCCCATCCCAACTTGAGAGAAGAAGAGGAAAGGCCCCAAAAGCTAAATTTGCCTCCTGATCTCCTACTTCACCTTCTCTCCCCACTTCAAGTTGAAGCACCTTCTTCTAACTTACTCAACAGCCAAAGAGCCAAAGAGCCAAAGAGCCAAAGATGTTGAACACTGGCAACCCAGAGCTTCCTCAAAAATCCCAAGATGAAAACAGGTTCTTCTCTAGGCTTCTGTCCAAGGAAAGCTCCATAGCCAATCCATCCTTCAAGGTCTACTATGGAGGCCTTCCTTGTAGTGTCCCATTCATCTGGGAATCTCAGCCTGGCACCCCAAAACACACATTTAGTGATGACCCAATTCCTCCTCTCACTCCTCCTCCTTCCTACTATTCAAATTCCTTCAAAAAACCCAACCAAGAACCACTCAAGATCCAATCTTTTACACACCCTCTTCCCAAAAATAAGTCTCAAGAAAAACCATGTACCATCTTCTCCTTCTTCACCTTCCTCACCTTCTTCTTCATTGTTTTCGCCATCAGATTCATCTATGCATGTGCCAGTGAGCACAAGGAAGTGCCCTGGAAGGAGGAGCCGGTTTTCCAGCACAAGCTCATCGTTTGACTCCATGGGAGACTTTGAGGCGGAGGAGGATGCTGGCTCGCCTACTTCAACATTGTGCTTTCGATTCAGTTTGACCAGTGGAGGCAACCGAGGCTGCCATCGATTTTAATGGCCTTGATGATGATGTCAATATTTGGCCATGGATCTGGGCCAAGGTACCTCTTAGCTAGTGATGATGCTCAGTAATCTTTGCGTATGTTTTGCTTAATTATTGTTTAGAATGTATTAATGTGGTAGTAATTACCTCAACTGCTGCCTAAGATTCTTAAACATATATGGTGGTGTTAAGGTTGTTAATCTGAAGAGTACCTATTAAGCAATTGGCTTTTTGGATGCATGTACGATTTCAGGTCATTAATACTCCTTTTACTTTTCATTAAATATATGCAAGTCATTCAGAAAAACATATCATCAGTGAAGTAAAATGCGGCTTATATTAAATGTGCAGCTGTTTGTCAAGTACAATATGGGCATAAATATTACCAGAGACAGCATTTTTGTTTGAGTAGGGTTTTGAAAGAGGGACTGCATCTGGTTGCTTAGCTACTTGGTTGTTGGGAACATATTGTGCTCGCTTGATCATATCAAATTATGAATATGTTTTTTTTTCCTGCTAGTGGCTGCTAAATATTTAATGCAGTGAGGAAAGATGGGGTACAGGTTCCTATCCATATATTCAATAGTGGCAGCGTGGTTTGATGTATGTTTGGAATCTTTCTGGCTCTGCCTTGTCCTCATCACATATGTTAATTGCATTTTCGAAGAGTAAAAGCTTCTCTGTTTTGTTAGATACATATTAAATTAATCAGTCCATGTCGCCAAACTGCTTTCCTAATTGTTGTCTGCATTACAATCACTCTCCTTTTCAATCTTGTTACCCCATAATAATTGAGTTATCAGCGATATTCATCATAAAGCCTTAGCCATCCATAAAAGTTGTTTGCCTTTCTATAAGCAATCTCGAGACTTTCCCACATAAAAAGCAAGATAATATGAAAAAGCACTTTTTTATATTATCACAAGATGTGGTAAGTGTTTAAGAACAGTTTTCTCTGCATCCGAAGACCTGTGTTTAATTCATTCTACCTAATATCGCTTCTATAAAAAAATAACACAATATGTATGTGGGGCTCATGTTCAAGTCCCAAGCATAGGCTTATATAATTGTATACCAAGAAGATCAATAACAAATAGTGTAGGGTACTGGGTAGTACACCACATATATATTTATATCTTTATGTACCTACTAAGCCTACAAGGAGATTTTATTCTTGGCATTTTAATGAATGATGAAGAGGAAGGTGAATAACATAAACAGGAAGTGAAATGGAAAGGATTAATTGAAACTACCAACCAAACCAGACATATTCAAAAGTTATTTGTTTATCTAATTTGTCGGCAGCCTCTGGTGCTGAAGTGAATGCACTAGTACTTGCTTGCTCCATGTGCTCGCGGGCCATTCATTGCATGGTATATTATAGACACACATGGCTCCAAGTACATCCCGACGTACGCCACATGCCCAAAGTCATCACTGACGACTTTTTGGTTATGGAATTTTTGGGAACCTTCATTTCTAGGGTTAGGCTATGATATATGATCAATTTATATAGTCTCAAATTAATGGATGATCCATTTGAATATGTGACAAATTGATGTTATCATATTGTGTACATGAACTAGGGTTACGAAGCGTCAATGCATATTAATTTGTTGCATCTTGTATAACGGAAGGAATCGTAAACTATTAGCAAAGGGAGAAAACATATTTAAAAATCATATTGAGAAAAAATATATGAAAATAAACATGCCAAAAATCACACAAGATGTGAAATAAATAATATTAAAAAAAGAGTGCTGCTAAACGAATCTTAAAATTAACCGAGTACATCCTATGATTTAAGTATACCCTAATATTTTGATTAAAATGTAAAATTAACTAAGTACACTCTATGTAACTACCAAAAATACCCCTAGTATACTATAATACACTCTATCACACAAAGTAAAAAAAGAAAATTGAAAGTCTTTGGGAAAACAAAAGATAAACATATCACACCAATAGTCGGCTCCTTCAGCAACCACAAAGTGAAAGAAACCAAACACCAAAGCTTTTCATTCAACTAATAGCTTGTATACCACCATTTTGGAATTGATGCCAAACAGATGTTCCAACGGGAATTTAAGGGAGGAGGTTGTGTCTGTGTTCAATATTATTAGACATTCACATTCATAAACATATATTATAGACAAGCCATAGGCCACCTTGGACTCTCCTCCTCTGCTTTTGCATTTGCCTGATTGCCTTCCCTGGCTCTTCCTATCGCCTACACGTTTTTCTCTCCTTCTCTCACTCTTTTCTTCTTTCTTTCATCAGTATCCTTGTCTTTATTTTCAATATGTTAAGGGATCGCAGAAGCAAGACAATAATTGAAGTTCAACACAAGACCTTCGAACATTCAACCACATTTCGTTGTGGCTCCGTCAGTGCTCACTATTTGATATAGGGTTGAATATAGTGAGTAGGTTGTACTTATTAAAATTATATTTGTTTCACAATTCAATATATCTTTTTTAGTCATTTTATATTATAGTAAATTAGTAATTCAATAAATAATTTGGTAATATGGTGTACTCATTAATTTTAGTTGGTTTAACAACACTAAAAAAACAAATGAGAAGAAATATAAAGCGGTTGCCTTCATCTATATTATTCTTCTTTTGGGGGTGGGGTCATAAATCTATATTATTATTCTATATTCCTTTGTTTGCCTGTTTCGTTTTGTTACGTGGGCCATACTTTTTTGACCTGTCTAATTATATTTGGGCTGGGCCACAGTTATGTTTTGGTTGTTGCCTATTTGGGCTGATTTGTGGAAAAGCCCTCTGACGCTCTCGAATTGGATTTTTCTAAAAATCAATAAAATCTTTTGAAACTAGGCATTAGTTAATTATATTTTCCACTATTCTAGATCAGGTTCGTAGATGATTACTCAACTTGTATATTAAGGAAGTTGAGGCTCCACCTCAAAATTAATTAGTCCAACTACTTACAAGTCCTTGTTAAGTTTCCCAAATTTTCAATATGGGATATTTTTCACCTTCACATTCTCACAACATAATGCACCAAGATTACTTATAAATTACAAACAATTGCCAATATATACCATTTTTTTCTTTATTACAATTGGATTTTAAGTACACTAATCCATTATTCGAAGGAGTTGCTCTAGCCAATTATCCAGAGTACTACGAGGCATGTGACCCTTGTCCTGTTCAAAAGGAAATATATTCTTCTAGAAACGATCATGTGGTATTAGACACGTTATAGACTTATAAGTTATTTACCGATATTTCTTGAGGTATGAAAAAAAAACTTTTATTAATGGAGTTCATCTTACATGATATCTCTCGGAAAAACAACCAGTAACACAAGAAGATCAAAATGGATACTTGAAAATGAACAAACTAGCTATAGTTCTTCAAAGCCCTAGTTGACCTTTCTACAATTGGTCCTAATCTGACCATTGGTGCCCGTGAGAGGGCTAAGGTTTCCCATCTTCTTCATAGCATTGGCAAAATCTGCCCTAAAAGTCCCCGTATTGCTTATGTAAGCATCGACTATGCTGTTGGTGGAGCCACCACTATAGAGCTGCTGGTCTGAGTGCAACAAACCTTTCTGGCTCACCAAGTTCCTGAAGTAAGCATTGTCGAAAGAGGTTGGGCTTGTGACATCAAGCGGGAAATATTGTTGTCGCCTCCACTGCTTGGACACTGTGATTTCAAGGATGTTGCAAATGAGGCGTTTATGTTGGCTTCGTTATAAAGTCTATTCCGAAATGTTGTGCACCTAGCTTGGCCAATGGTGTGAGATCCTAATGAAACAAGAAAAAAAGAACAAAGTAATTAGATATTAAACTTCTGGTTTAGGCCAATTGGCCAGATATACTGACAATTTATAATGTTTAGTAATCGAATAGTAAACCTGAGAGAGCCACCATTTCCTTGGCGGTGAAACCTTTGTTTGAGAAAGCAGAAATGAGGGCAGCCAGGTTCAATCCGGGACCAGGTATGTTGGAATTGGCAGCACTTAAGCTTGCGGTGGTTGCGTCTCTTCTGCCCAATGGCACTGTGTAGGTCGGTCCTTTCAACTGATTAAACAATTTAATTAGTTAATCCAAAAAAGAAGAAGCTACAGATTATGACATAAATTATGTTGAAGAATTTTGGCTTACTGCAACAATAGAGTCCCTGGCGGCAACGGTCAAGATGTCAGCACAAGAGACCACCTTGGGGCAGAGGCTCTCCAATTGGGTTTTAATGGTGTCGATGACATCAAAACCCCTCAAAGAATTAGCATTGGGACCTGCCGTTTTCTCTCCTGTGAAACTGGCTGTGTCGTCCAATAGAACCGAAGCATCACATCCCTGTTTCATGTAAACATTTGTCACTACAGATTTTTCACAAAAAGCAAAAGCTAATAAGGCACATAATTGCCCCCAAAAGTAACCCAAAATATTTTTCTTTTTGGTCGGTGAATGATCCAATGTGCTTTACGAATATAACAAATAAGGGGTTTTCAATCATGGTGCTCATTCCAGCTAGCAACTTTATTTGTTGTTTGCATATCCTTGGGCAACACTAAGTAGTTCGAAACCGCGTGGCCCCCCAAGACTGATACAATTGTCGTATGGTGAAATATGAATTACTTGGAAAAGAAAAAAACATAGAGATTAAAAAATACTTTTGTGAACACAATTAGAAAGTCCAATATTTTGGCTATTTGAGCGTTCAAACTGTTTTGCATGTCGACAAGACAAGTTGCGTAATACCTGACATTTAAATTAATCTAAGATTCCTCTTCTACAAGATTTTAAAAAAAAAACTCTGTACACAGAAAAACAAAATCGAGGAATGATTGAGAATCCATTTATTTTATGATCCTACACCAATTCCATGAAATGAGAATCTAGAAATGTATGGAATGAGAAAATGCATGAGCTACAACAAACACATGAAATGCATGAACTAGAACAAACACAAAACCGGAAATAATATTATTGGAAACAATTGGGGAAGAAAATATAAGGAGACGAAAAAGGAGAAATTAAAGACTTGCATTAACAAAGCAGTCATGGAAATGAAGACGGAGCAAGGAAGCTCCCATGCGAGCCTCTTTGGACACAGCTGAGTCCACAGCTGATTTTATGGTGGAGAGGGCATTGGGGCAAGATGTTGAATAGAAAGTAGGGGACAATTGAGCAGAAGCTACTCCAACAAGAAGCAAGAATAATGAAAATGAGATTTTAATGTTTGTGGCAGTGCATGAGCCTGCATGGTAGGAGCCCATGGCTAATTGCCTAATGGGTTCGCGAGAACTGAGAGAACAAAGAAAGGAATAAGCAAAATAAGAAGAAGCCTTGTTGTGCTTTAAGTGCTTGGTTTAAGGCATCATGAGATCCAATGTATTTATAGCCAGTGTGTAATTGGACGCTTGCGTTTTTGTAATGCTTCTAGACGTCGAGTCAACTTATAAATAAAAGAATAATATATATGTAAAGAAAGAAAGAAACTTCGGTTAGGCATGGTTACCGTTCAGTTTGGGTTAAGTCGCACAAAGTATACCCCGTGCCCTCGGGTAGGGTCCCCCCAACCACAAGGGGTGGGTATCAAATCAGAAAGAAAGAGAGAAAAAATGGAAGCGGAGTGTGGAGGCGGTTTTCTTCTATGGCTATGATTAATTAATCATTAGGATTATTTTAGCATTGATCTTCATATTTTTCAGAATTTTCAACAAAGAAACACTTTTTTTAAAATTAAATTCGTGTCGGTGGTTAATGCTAATTCAAGTTAATTAACACTTATTGGTTTGTATCTAGTGTAGGTTTCATGAACAATATTGTTGATATATATAGCTTTCATGGACTTATCAATGCATTAGGGTTGTCATATTCACGGTGTTATCAACTTATAAATATTCCTGTTATAATATCCATGGCTTAGGAAAAAATAGAGGATCCTATGATTAATTATAATAAATTATAATTTCTTCGATCTTCTTTTCATTCATTTTCTTTTAATAATTTCTTCTTTATTTTTCTTTTTATCTCTGCTATAACTATTGACAGTCAGTTTGGGATTAATGATATTATATAAAATGTGACAAAATCAATATAAATAAATATACAAGTAAAGAAGAAAATTGTATTTTTTAATTATTATGGTGTTGATTAAGCAAAAAAATCTCATGCTGGTCTACTATATATAGTGGTATAGTATTGTATGCGTGTGGACTTTGGCTCGTTTTATCCTTTTCCTGTTTTTTTTTCCAAAGGATGG
This sequence comes from Prunus padus, assembly GCA_024362665.1. Lineage (NCBI taxonomy): Eukaryota > Viridiplantae > Streptophyta > Magnoliopsida > Rosales > Rosaceae > Prunus > Prunus padus. The sequence goes on from JANFAM010000019.1 coordinate 4,273,223, forward strand.
GTGAGCCTGGGCCATGACCCGAACGAAAGCAGAGTCAACCATTTGAACTGTTTTGCAGAGAGACAAAAGCAGCGGGACATTCGCCTTTGTGATCAATAAGGCCGGGGACATATAGGCCACATGATAAGTTGCGATGATGTGATATAAAGCTTTCGTGCTTCTGGTAAACTTTGACTTTAGATGGCCAGAGCATTTGAATACTTGGATTTGATGATTCTTTTCACTAGCTACAATATTGTTGCTTTGTGAAGATAATATAAATGGTACTTTATGAGCTTAATTGTAACTATAAGGAGGAAATAGCTCGTATATATGAATAAAGAGACTGACCATGATTTTCAAATGAAAATTATGTATGTTAATTTACATGTGTGAATGAATTAGCTTTGAGATTCATGTATATATGTTGAGAAGCTAGATTCTTGAGATATAATATATAAGATAATGCTTGTAAGGAGATACTCATTCTTTCTGTTAATCGCAGTTTGACATATATACAAAAATAATTCATTAAAAATACAAAAAAAAACTTTTGCACATATATGATTCTGTTATTGGCAGAAATATAGAACCTCCTACTTACATGATAAAGAGGAAAGTATTTTCCTGATATATATTTAATTGACTGGTTTTTTGGTCCATATGCATGCTAATCTTGTAACAAAAAAAAAAAAAGACAGATGAATAGGGATCAATAGACATTTTGATTGAGAAAGAGAATCCAATGCAGAATGAGTGCTTGTTAATTTCACTCGCTATGTGCTGACTAGATAAAGCCATTTTCCTTTTACTCAAGAGTACATGCATGCACATACACCATTACATCTTTTGTAATTAAAAAAAATAAACAACAAGATAAAGACACATTGGGGCCTAGTAGTTAGCAGCTCATTGTCTCCCGTAATAGGACAATTAAAATTTGATTAGTTTTCAAAAGTCTCATGCATAGTGAGAGGATAATGTTAAGTTAATCACCTCTCCGACATCCAGTCAAGTCAAATAATTAAAATTTGAAAAGAGCAACTTGTACATTAACATCATGCACCATTGCTATATGTTTCGTTTTGTCAAGGTATTAATTTTCTTTCGTAGAAAAGAGAGTGCGATTATCTTGTTATTGCCCCTATTTGACTTTAGCTAAATGTTGAGACCAAGTAAAGTGAGGAGATAATGAACACGAGCTTGCATCCATCCATGCATCCCTTGGAAATTTCTGCTCCAGAGGACAGGGACGACCCCGCACGCCGATTGCTTTTTGAACCACCAGAGGCACTTGATTTTGATTGATTAAGAAGTTTTTTCCACATATGTCAACAGTTAGATTTTCTTGGTGATCAATGATTATGTTTTAAATGCATGGTAATGAAAGATTATATGCGTGCTTAAGCTTAGCATGAATATTATATATATGGGGTTTGGTAAAGATGTCTCAAACACCACACGTTTGGTATCTGATGAATTTCGCACGTAAAACCTGAATACTATGTTGTCTTTACTACATTTGCAGGTTGACTTGCTTTTTCAGTGTTGCTCTGCTAGGCGCTAGCTGTTTGTCCGCTCATGAGCACTTATTCGATGCATTGATCAAGGTGGTCTAATTACTATGTTTTGACAAATCAAATCTGAATTTAAAATACCAATCATGCTTAAAAGATAATTAACAACTTTTTTGAAAAGGCGGCAATGAATAATCAAAGTTTGAACAAGAATAACTGAGAACAAAGATACTTAAGGCCGTTATATAATATACTGTTCAGACGGATTTGGGGTGTGAAAGTCTTAACTTTTACGTGGAAAAATTCAACAAAGGTCGCTTTTTCATACTTGAGACGTGACAATCGATTTTGATTGGGTGGAGTGGCTATGAGTCTCATTCAACGCGGTATTCCAAAAGGAATAGGGTTGGATTTTTTTTTTGGGTTCTTATATTTAGATCCAAAATGATTAGTTGTTATTGAGTTTAGTCTACGCGTTTTTTGTTTTAGATATAGGTCATTTGACTTTATTTACTTTTTTTGTTGTGTCAATTTTACCCCTTGAGGTAAATAAGGAAAACATATTGAAAATCTAAATTTAATGCATTATTTTCTTGTAATTGAATTTTGAATTATTCCCTTCATAATATTTACCTAATATATGGATAAAATACAATTTAATCAATGAAAGTAAATTCCCACATATTATACCGCAAGCACTCACATGAAATTATGTACCTGATACACAGGTAAATAGTGTTATTATTAGCAACGAAAAAAACTTAGTGATAAATCATGTTATATATATACATTGAGGGACACCCTTGTAGGTCCCACTCTGCAATGTATTTCACTAATTCAAACTGTCTATTTTGTAGATATTCATTCAAATATCATCTCTACAAAAAATCACTTGAATTTGATATCATTTGACTACTCCATTAAATTATTTAAATCAAGAACTTTCTTGAAGCACCGTGTTCATTGATTTTGTTGGACTCAATTAGATGCCCTAATGATTTCAATTTACATGATTTTTTGGGGATCATCTCTAAATGAATATGTGAAAAATAAATTGTTTGGATCGTTGAATTTTTTTTTGTAGGGGACCCTAAAGGGTGTCCCTCAAATAAAATTATTTGAGGATTCCTCAATAGAAGGGGACTATATATAAATATATATATATATATATATATATATATATATATATATATATATATATATATATATATACCTATGCAATGGGCAGTAGGACAATTACCTACACCATAGGATAATATATCTACATGAGTATATAATATACGTCTGCCATAGGGTGAACAAATCACAAAACATCTTACCTATAAGTAAGGTGGAAAAATTGACAAGCAAAATAACAAATTACCTATAACTTAGGTGCATAAAACATAAGTCGGAAAGTATGGTACAAAAAAAAGATAGGTGGTAAAGTGTGTTACCTATAACTCAGATTCATAAACAAAAATGCAAAAGAGTGTGGTACCTATATCTTATGTCCCTATAATTTACATATATGAAGGAAAATATCTCAAAAAATGTATTACCTATAACTAAGGTATACATAAAAGAAACTTTAAAGAACAAAATGATTGAACCCAAATCCAATTCAAAGTTGAGCATATATTCAATAAAAAATAATAATAATAAAAGAAGAAAAAGAAGAAAAGTTGATACCGTGATTGCATAGCAAATGAATATTAGACCATACTTCAGTAGGGCATTTTTGCCTTGGGATGAACCCCAAGTTTGAATCTCCATTATTTTCTCATCTATTTCCAAGAGTGTTCTGGCTTCCTTCAAGCACCAAACTCACTCCATTATTTCTTTCTTATGTCAATGTAAAACATTTAAAAAAGAAAAAAAGTCTTCCTAATAAGGTCCTTTGCTTACCATAAATTTAGTAATTTATTCTAAAACCACCATAAATTTTGCTACAATTAATAACTTCATTATTTGACAGGACCCGACCCAAATTTCACTTTGGGTTTCGTGTCGAACCCTGTGCGTGTCCGACACCTGTCGAGTGCCGGGCACAAAAGACCAAACTGCCATTCAGCCCTAAAACCACTTTAAAACCACTTAAAAGTTTACGACTTCTGCCGGAAAAACAGCAAAGTCTCCCTTGAAAAATGGACTTTTCCCATTTTAATATACCTGTAAATAACACAATTTTTATAATCCCAAACGTTCAGCATGCATAAATTAAATCCACACACAAATCAAGGACAGTTAAACAGAATAGCCTCTAGCCTTACAATCAACCCAGACAACCACATTAACAACAATTCTCGCTATCTTAATTTATCCAATACGATTCCTAGCCAACCATTCAGCTACATTCGTTTCAGTAGTTATTATCTTAACAAGAACATCATTATTAATAACAACATTAAATAACGAAATCTAATAAGTAGAGTTCATCACCAAACAAGCCTCATATCTCAAATATCAATCGGCCCTTGGGCCCGCAAATCGGTTCAGATTGAATTCAACTAACATGTTGAACAAATTAACTTAATATTCTGTACCTGTGTCCTCAGGTGTGACTTCCTCAAGAATTGGCTCATGAAGGGGTGGTGCAAGATCAGGAGGTTCAAAACCAGGAGGTGCAAGATCAGGAGGTTCAAGACCATGAGGTGCAAGAGCAGGAGGTGCAGATTGCTTCCTTTTCTTAGACTGCTTCCCTCGTTGTTGAGAAGGATTCATCTACATTTTCAAAGAAATTAACACAAAAATAATCAATGTAGCTTAACGAGGATTTATATATATAGGTAGCTTAACAATGTTTAAAACAAATATTTGGAACAAGTAGATTAAAATATGAACCTAGTTTATATAAAACTAACCGAATCCCTTATTCTAAAGCTCTATCCGAATCACTATGTAAGTTATCCTCATCTCCCCCTGATGATAATTCATCCTCCAAATCATCATCAATTATGTACTCTTCATCAGCTATCGTTCTTTCAATATGGACATTTTCTGCATCAATTGATTCAGGTTCAACATCATCTTTGGATAATGATATACCATTTTCATTGTCATCTTCAACAGTCCAAACAAATGTATTGTCTTCATGACCCTCATTGTCATCAATATTTTCATCTTCTTCAACGTTATCATCTTTCTCCAAAACATTCCACACATGCCTAGGTTGACTCCTCTAGACGACTTTCCAAGGATGGCCTAACTTTGGGTCATCAAGATAAAATACCTGATTTGCTTGTGTTGCTAGCACGTACGGATCGTTATCATACCAATGAGTATTTATGTTCACTGACTTGAGATGATAATCTTGGATAACTTTCTTTCTTTTGATATTTGTATTGTACCAGAGACATTTGAAAAGAAATACCTTATAACCCCACATGAATTGCATTTTAACAACACTACTTAAGCTTCCATAAAAACAACAATCTTCACCATCGTGTGACCCAGGTGTCATAACCCCGCTATTTTGTGTGGTTCTATTCATGTCAATGTGTTTGACTAACCACTTGGTCCCATTCAATATACACCATGTATAATGGATTGTACGAAGAATTGGACCTTCTGCTAATGCAAGCAGCTTCTTATTGACCATTGAAGATCCTTGATCATATAATGCTCTAACACGACTCTTGAACCAATTAGGAAACAATTGCTTATGTCTTTACTCTAAATTTTCAGAACTCTCTCTTAGTAAAAGTTGTTGATGCTCACTACAAGAAAAGAAGTTAAACATTAGAGTTATTCATGGTTGATGTTCATAAGTAATGGAATGAAAATTCAGATGACATACTATTTGAAAGCATCAATCTCGTCACAATTGTCCAAGATATACCAGTAAGCTGCTTTCATCTCTTCCTCTGTCCATTCAATCAATACATGACAACCAATTGGACGTAATCTTTGAGCAAAGACTGAAAGGTTCGCCTTAGGTTCACCACCATCATCATGTCTTTCTGGTCGATTGAGGGCAGTTTCAACACCACTGAGATACATTGAACAAAATGTGGAAGATTTTTTTGCAATGTATGCCTCAATAATAAAACCCTCAGGCCGAGCTTTATTACGTACATATCTCTTGTACGTTCCCAACAACCTGAGAATAATTTAACGATAAGTTTTTTGCTAATAATAAATATTATGAATGAACCAAAAAAAATTAAATACATTACCTCTCTATTGGATACATCCATCAGTATGCTATTGGTCCAGCAAGTTTAGCTTCTTGAGGTAAGTGCACACCTAAGTGGACCATAACATCGAAGAATGCAGGGTGGAAAGATTCTCTCAAGCTTGCAAAGTATGAGCACGATGTTTTTTTCCATCTCATCTAATTCTTTTACATTCAATGTTTTTGCACAAACTTGTTGGAAGAAATATGATAATTCTACAAGGGGAGTAGATATTGATTTTTTCAAGTATTTTCTAACTCCCACTGACAGAATGTGTTGCATAAATACATGGCAGTCATGGCTCTTCAAACCGGACACTTTCCCATCATCTAAATTCACATTTCTTGATATATTAGCTGCATAACCATCTGGGAATTTAATTGACTTTAAGAATTGGCAGAAAGCTCTACGATCAGATGGGTTTAAAGTATATTATGAGGGAGGCTTATCAAACTTGCTCCCATTCTCCTTTAACCACAACTCTTTTCTGATGTTCATGTCTTTCAAATCCAACCTTGCCTTGTATGTGTCTTTTGATTTCTTATCTACACTAAATAATGTCCCAATTATGCTATCACATATATTCTTCTCGATATGCATAACGTCCAAATTATGCCTAATTTTTAAATGGCACCAATAGTCTAGTTCGAAAAAGATACTCTTTTTGGTCCAATTTAATTCATCCTCATTCATCTTCCTCTTTCTCTCCTTATTATCGGGATGCTTACCAGGTTTGCACGGTCTAATGTAATCAAACTGGTCCATAAGATCTTCTCCAGAAAATTCTCTAGGAGGAGGTCTCATCTCTCGACGGCCATCGAAATCTGCTTTGTTTTTGCGCCATGAATGTTGCATGGGTAAGTAGCGGCGATGCCCAATATAACCGATCTTACTCCTTAACTTACAATATGTAGTATCTATATTACATACTGGACAGACCATAAACCCCTTGGTGCTCCAACCTGATAAGTTTCCATAAGTTGGAAAGTCGTTAATTGTCCAAATTATAGCTGCCTGTAGATTAAACATAGACTTTGTCACATAATCATAGGTCTGAACACCTTGTTCCCACAACTCCTTAAGCTCGTCAATCATTGGGCTCAAATACACGTCAATTTCTCTACCTGGCGATTGTGGACTAGGAATTAACAAAGTCATCATAGAAAATGTCTGCTTCATACACTTCCACGGGGGCAAATTATATGGAACCACTACCACCGGCCACATACTATAAGTTGTGCTCATATTTCCAAAAGGATTAAATCCATCAGTTGCAAGGCCTAATCTGACATTTCGTGGATCTTTAGAAAATTCCGGGTACATTTTGTCAAACTCTTTCCATGCAATAGAGTCTGCTGGATGCACCATTTGTTCATCATCATCAACTCGCTTATCTTTGTGCCACCGCATATCACTTCTGTGTTTCTTGACATAAACAACCTCTGTAGCCTAGGCTTCAATGGCAAGTAACGCAATACTTTCTGGGGAATCTTCTTTCTTTTTTCAGAAGTACTATCTTTATACCTTGACTCATTGCACTCCGGGCATTTGTCCTTATTCATGCTCTTTATAAAACAATGCGCAGTCATACTTACATGCATGTATGTTTTCATACCCTATGCCCAAACCTTTCAACATCTTCTTGCATGCATAGTATGATTGAGGAATATTATTAGGTTTGGGATATGTCTTCCTCATGAATTCTAGTAACTTATCAACTGACTTGTTCGTCCAACCTCCATCAACTTTGTATTGAATCAATTCAACAACGGCATTCAAAACTGTATATTCAGAGCAGCCCGGATATAGTTCACGTTGAGCTTCACTCAACAATCTCTCATAGTTATCCATATCCACCCTCCTCCCATCATTGCTACTGTCACCATCTAGGCGATCTCCCTCCTCCATCATAGTATCTTCATCCCCTCTTATTTCTTGAACAACATCTTCCCTATAAAATATATCGTCCATCATATTGAATATTTGATCGTTACCTTCAATGATAGGCTCAATAGCTGGAGAACTCAAAATTGGAGAACTCATATCATGTGGCAGCACACCCACTTCTTCTCCATGATATATCCATTTATCATAAGTTACATCTATCCCAAACCTCAACAAATGGAAGCGAACCACGTCAATTGGGTGCCAAAATGAATTATTGCAATCCATGCAAGGACATAATATATCACCACTCTCATTCACATGCTGCCTTGCATGGTCAATGAATGACTGAATCCCTTTCACATAATCTGGATTATTTCGTCGATCACGACATTTGGTAATCCACTGCCTATCCATCTGAAAAAAATATATATATACACACACACTATATAGCATAATAAATAGGCAACCACTTAAATAAGAAAGGTAATTAAAGAAAATGTGGCAGAGGAATTCACCTCTCAGCAATTGTTTCTTAAAAACCTACTCCCAGCGAAAATGTAGCAACAGGAACAATTCCAATCTGCCAATATAAAATGCAAATACTATTAATTACATTAGGAATTGAAATTATGATGATCAAGCTATGTTTGGCCCACGCAGAGGTTTCCAAGCTGTCCAAGTTATACACAGAAGGAATACGTTTCAAACCAATTCAAGGATTAACTACATAAGCAATAAATAACTTAATTCCCTAACTTGCATAACAGACTTTGTAACAGACAATGCTTCAATGGTGTTATATATAATATGACTGAGCCACATAAAGAGTTCTAGCATTCCGCAAAGCTTGGATAGTCTTACAAAAATAAAAAAAAGAGCTACTATACGTGGATTAGGACTTTAAATCAATGAACATTTTGATGTTTCCACTTCAGATAGTGCTCTCTCATGCACACATGTTTTCCCTTTTGTTATGTTTAACCAATATAAAGGGACCAAGGTTGCAAAGGGAATAAAAGTCAACTCCATCTAAGTTCTTATTACACCCTTATTTCACCACTCCACTTAAAACAAAAATTCTCAATGAATATCTCTAAGTACCTACTCTAGACTGGACCATCTCAGCAACTCAGCATCTCTGAGTACTTATACTCACATTTGCATGATCTAGTCAACTAACATTTCAAACCCTATAAGGCCAAAGATTAATCATTCAATACGAGGTAATTTTTAAGCAAATGCAATAATGTTGTGGGAAACTGAAGCATCAATACACCAGGAACATGAGGCAGCAGCAAATATTTTCTATCTAAATCAAACATTTAGTTCATCTGAAAACAACTGTTGCCCATTAAACTGAATTTAAGTAACATCCAATTCAAACAAATCCAACAAGGAAACTCACAATGCAAAGCAAAAACATTTTAGCTTAAAGCTTAGTAGAGATATTTAAGACTGAAATCTACATGAATAATCTCAATCCAATTTGAATCAATTGTTACTAGCAGAACAGAACATACACTGCTACTTCAAGCCCGAACTTAACCACAAAAAATTAAGAAAATGGAAAAACTACCTGAATATATCATTCCCATGAATACATTTCTATACTATTTAGTAAGTGAAATATATAAAACATAATCCGGATTATGCCAATCACTTATTCTACTGGATCGGATCTTACGGAGCCTGTTCATATCATACACGATAGGTTAAATTACAAATAACAAACCTGTATTAGAATGGAGGAGACGAAGAGGCAGGTCGTAGCCTTTGTGGAGGATTGTGGTGGCTATAGGAAATTAGGAACGATGAGCAGAGGGTCGTCGAAGCGGAGGGTCGTCGAAGCAGAGGGTCGTTGAAGCGGTAGCCGTCGTTGGACCAGTAGCGGTCGTACGAGTAGCTACCGTTGTCGGAGTAGTAGTCGTCGTGCGAGCAGTTGCGACCGTGAATTATAGGTAGCAGAGGTATAGAAGGAATGAATAGGTAGCAAAGGTATAGAAGGAATGAATGAAGGGAGTCGAAAGGTCTCCTAACCCATTAATATCTCATGGGTATAAATGAGGCGCAACCCTCACAAATATTTATTTAATTCTCACAATTACTTATATGTGACCATTAAAAATTTCCAAAATATTTTTTTTTTCATTTGGGGCGCTAAAACTTTTCCGCTCTTTTTTTTTTACATTTTTTATTTTTTTGCCAGAAATTCCCGCATTTAATATTTGTGACGCCTTAAATTTTATATGTGACACCACAAGCGTCACAAATGATTGTTGCTCTTTCCCGCCCAAAACCGCAATGCTATTTGTGAGGAATTTGATCTTCCTCCAAAACTGCTCATCTCTTGGTCGTCTTATAAGTGACGACCAAATAAATTCCTCACATATGCCCAGTAAATGTGACACATTTACAAGCCTCACTTTTGTTTTCGTCACATTAGCCATTTTTTCTTGTAGTGTCAAAGTTTGGGTTCCCATAAAAAAATGGAGAGGGAGAGAACCAGAATTTTCTGGTTCCCCCACTAGGGAGAAAAAAGAGCCCGATTACTGTAGTGGCACTGTAGTTGCTACAGTGCAAATCTGATTATTTTTTTAAACTTCCGTTTTTAGACTTTTTCTCTCTCGTTACAACTCGGAATTGAGCGTGCAACATATCCACGAACTCATATCGACGAGCCCGACGCAACGGTGTGGCTCAATTCCCCAAATTCTTTCTCAAACAAAAAGTCAAATTTAAAACCCTTTAAAATACTCTCAGGGTAAAAATGGCTTTTACTTGAATAATTTAATAATTTAGTATTAATTTAGGAACAAGATATTACATTATTCCTTACGTTTTATGTGCTAGGGTAAATTGGGTAAGGAAATCAATATAATATTGGCTAAATATCTGATTACACTACAAAAAAAGAAAGCAACAGTCACCCTTTTATTGGTGACTGTTGGCATCTTTAGTCACTTTTTTTGGTGAGTAAAAGCATCAGTCATGGAACAGTCACAATTTTGGGCTTTTTTACATATGAAGCCGTGACTAAAGCCTTTTCTCACCAATATAATTCATTCGTGACAAGCATTTCATTGACTTTCAAAACCATCTAAAGTACAGTGGGACCCATCATAAAGCCAATCAACATCAGTTTATACATATATTTTATTAAGTATTTGAGTGGTTGGTATATTTCTTACTTTTCATATATTTTTATTAAGTATTAAATTTATTAAAAATAATTACAATTTCTATTGGTATGTTTCTTACTTTTCATTTTACAATGATTAAATAATAAAATATGCAGCCATAAAGAAATATCAAATATAGATGTTTGAACTTGATTGCAATTTCATTAGAATTCAAAAAACAATTCAAAAAAATATTGACTTTCATTGCAATTTCTTCCTCTACAGTAAACATTTCAATAAACATATTGACTTTGATTTCATCTTCATTACAATTTACACATATTCAATAAACATCTACGACTTGACTCTTTGAATCTCCACCACCTCAATGCCCAATTTGGTCTGTTTAACTAATGATGGCCGCATCCAAACAAGCAATATCGCCGCATCCAAACAAGCATACCAGTGCCAAATCAAAGCCTAGAACACGAAAAATCACCTCATCAGATCACCACCGAAACGAGAAGGGTCCACTACTTAACGAGAGTGATGAACTATCACCAAATCTGCAGTAACAAAACTACTTTCATACCCATACGAAGAAAACTTGTGCATATTACATATATGGGTAAAAAATATGAGATCAAAATGACAAAAGCGAACCAGATAGTGCCCACAAACTTCCTTATCATCCCAAATGAGTTCCCTGTGTGACAACCCGATCCTAAATTAAGAGTAACATAATAAAATACTAAAGAGAGAGACGAGTTTACCCCTGAAATAATTTAATAGGTTTAAATTTAACTTTTAGTGTTCGAGAGAGAATTTGGGGAAGCGAGCCACACCATTAAGTCGGGCTCGTCGATACAAGTTCGTGGGTATATTGTGGGCTCGAATCGGAGTTGTATTGAAGAAAATACGATAAAATTATGTTGAGGGCAAAATTGTAATTTGCAGGCTTTTTTTTTTTTTTTTTTTTAAAAACCTCTCACCTTTCTTCTATCTCCCCGCGAAACCCCTATCTGTACTCGAGCCGACACCTTCCATCCTCCATAACCATCGGCACCGACCACCACTACCCCGGACCGGACTCAAAACATCCAGCCAAACCTCACCGACAACCCCCAGCCCCTCTCCCGCCGTCTGCCGCCGTGATTTTACCGAAAAAACCATGAAATCGCTCGATTTCGATCAAAAATTTTCCGGCCTCGTTCCGGCTGCAATAGCGACGCACGTCGTCGATCCAGGTGTGTTTTCAACTCTTCTCAACATGCTCTTCCTGTTTTTGGGATGGGTTTCGATCATTTATGCCGTTTTGTAACCCGATCTAGATATTAGGTTTTGGCCGGATTTTGGATTGAATTTCCGGCCGGTTCTTAGCCGGGTCTTCACGATTTTGAACTCCTCAAGTATTCCTGATCAGTTTGGTATAGGTCTTGTGAGTTATTGCGAAGAAAACATGATCACCTGAAATCGCTTTGGATACCCACGCGCTGCCAGCGCGTATGGCTGCGCGTGGGTACTGTAGCAGTTGTGATTTTTGGCCCAATGCGATCCTTGTGTCGTCCTGAGTGCGTAGGAACTTGCGGATTCCAATTCGGATAACTTTTGAACCTCGAACGGATCTAGCCTATTGCGCGATTACCGGGTTTGTTAGGTTTGAACCGTTGGATCGTAACGAAACTTGGAGGGTTTGTTATTGGGAATTCTAGAAACCTATAGGAATTTACGGATCGTCCATTGGAGGTCGAAAACCCTACGAACGAGCGAGTCAAACCCAATTAACAATTTAATCACATATTTAATTCCGGGGATTATAAAATTAAGCTATCGGTTAAATCAAGCCTATAGGGCTTAGGAACACTTCTTACTAAGTTTGAACACTTTTAGGCTTGGAGGTCGGGATTTTCAATAAATTACTATGCCGAGCTACTTTTAATTACTAAATGGTTTTTAATTTGCAAATAGGTACTCAAACTCCACCAAAATCACAGGAGGGACCCTTGAAGGGCCAAGCAAGCTTGGAGAACCAGTGAGTGGACTTTTATTTTATCAACGAGTTATATGCAATAAATGTTTTATTAAAAATTTATTATGGATTTAATTATTTCCAAATAATATCTTTAAGTTGCATAATAGAATTTAATTGATTTTCTAGAATATTCAATTATGATTTCTATTCCGAGCAAATATTGATTTCTTGAAATGAACTTTATGATTTACGAGTTTAAGCTTGAAATTGATCTCAATTGTTTATTTGAAATATTTGTTATGAATATTGTTCCGAGCATGGAATTGAATTGGAAAATGATATTTATGTTTAATATTGTGAAAGTTGAATGGCTCGGAAAGGTGAGGATTTGTTTTATATATATGAATGATTTATGACAGGTTTTAAACCACCTTCGGTACCCTAGATGTTGCCTCGGAATGAATGTTGCCTTCGGAAAGGTTATGTTGCTTACGGATTATATAAATATTGATATTGGTGATTACCCGGTCTACGGACCTATTGTTGCCTTCGGTTTAAGTCTGCGCGCATGACTATAAGCCCCACGAGTCTCGGGGATGCCCGAACCTTGAGGACGTGGCTCAGGCTGACTAAGTGTCCCCTGAGTTCAGCGAGGACGCTGCTCAGACTGACTAAGTGTCCCTTGAGTTCAGCGAGGACGCGGCTTAGGTTGACTATGTGTCTCCTAAGTTTTGCGAGGACGTGGCTCGGACCGACTTTGTGTCACCAAGTCTTATGAGGATATGGAATTGACGGTTAAATATTGGAATTGACGGAATATTGGAAAAGGGTACGCTTAGGTGGAAATTGAAAAGTCTATTCGGAAATTCTTATTTTAATTGCTTTTTATTGAATTAAATTGGTTTCTGTTACTAAATGAGAATTCCTGATTTTGAGAAGCTTATATAAATATGTATTATACATGCTTATCTTTCTAGTACGATTATATCTATAATTGTTTTCTAAATGTTTTAACAGGGGGTTAGTATGTTTTTATGCTATTTTGTAAAACTTTCTTTTTGTCCACTCACCTTTTCAAATGTTTTGCGCCCCCCCAGGCAGTAGATTGCACCTGAGCACCACCACCGGCCCTCTTCACCACTTTCGACTCCCGTGACCTCGTGTAGGGTCCGTGACCTGAAAAGCTTTGTAAATTTAATTAGTTTAGTAGCTCTGAATTGCCCAAACTTATTTTAAGGCCGGAGGCCATACCTTTCACTTTGTTGGTGTGTGAAACTTATCTTGTGGGTGCTGGACGTTGTGGTTATAAAATTGTGACTTTTTGCAGGTGAAATTTTTGGGATTTGAGCCAATTACAGGGGAGACTCTGCCGAATTTTCGGCAGAAGTCAAACCTTCAAATTGTGTTCTTTTAAAGTTGTTTTAAGAAAAGGGCAATTTGGTCAAGCGTGCCCGACACCCAACAGATGTCGGACACGCACAGGGTCCGGCTTGGATTCCAAAGTGGAATTAGGGTTGGGTCCTGTCACCCTGCCTCCCTTCCTCTGTCAAACTATGTGCTAGTTAATCAAAGCAAGAATAAGCAACAAATAAATAAATAAGTCCCATTAGAACCACTATTTTCAAAATCATCAAAATTTTCCAAATTAATTATAAAATCCAAATGCTCAAGGATGCAGAAATAGCAAATGGGTATACAGAATACCAATGATTAATTAGTGTTTATGCGAGTTACCTGAGCCCAGAAGTTCATCTAGCAGAGAAGGAAATTCATAAGTTCGTCCAGCCAAGATAATTGATAGATAGAATAAAGGTTACTCATAAAAGGTAACACAACCACCAACTGAGATTCTCAAGAATCCCTCAAGTAAAGATTTGTAAGAGACAAAACATAGATCTAGCCCAAATCAGACAATGGGGGTTAGATTTACAGAAACCCAATACTTACCCCATCTCCCAATACAACGTAACCCAAAAAAAAAACAACGATTAAATTTAAAACTAGACCAAGAAATCCAGACACAGTACCAAGGAAAAGGCGAGAATGAGAAAAGAAAAGAAAATAGACAAAAGGGGTAGAGATAGACTTGAAGTAGAAAAAGAGAGAAGTTTCGAGAAGAGAATTTAAAGAGAGTGCTCAAGAAAATAAAAGAGGGAAGAGAGAAATGGAAGGAAAAGAAAAGAGGAAACTCAAGTAGGAATCTTGGGAACAGAAAACGAGAGAAGTCCTTGGTATGCGTTTTTTTATTGAATTTTTTGTGTTGATCTGTGCCTGTATTGTAACATTTAATTGTTTTTTATATGTATTTCCTTTTTGGTGTGTTCTATACGTATTTAATTGGATTACTCCTACAAAGGAAGATGAACTTCAAATATTATATTCAATAATTTACTGTTTATGTGTAAGCTGATTTTACATTTATTATATTTAAATCAATACTCACCAATTCTTTAAAGTGTGACATAATTAGTCACAAATAATTGTGACTAGTAACCAAAGTCATTGACCAACCCTTCAATTGTCACCAAAACTATTTTGTTAGTATAAAAATGTGACTATTGCTATCTTTTCTTGTAGTGTTAAGGTAAGTAATCTGACTTGTCAATAGAGTCAGTGGACATATATCAACGAGAGAGTATTGCTGGATTACACCCAAAACTTGAGGTGTCTTTTGGATCTATTATATATATGATATATTTTATTTTTGTTCAATATGCTTAGATTCAAAACCCAAAGAACGGGTAAAGGACCCACTAGTTTAATGGTTTGGAATATTTACTCCCTTATGTAAGGTCTTGGATTCGAATCCTGGCATTTATGTAGTGTGTATTTAGTATATTATCATAAGGCAAAAAGAAAAAAGGAAACCCAAAGAACGGGCAAGGCAAAAAAGCCAATAACAACAAAACAAGGGAGGCCACATACCGCACTATAACTCAAAAGCAAGTCTAGTCCAGTAGTAAAGGTTCCACTAAAAGAAAATCTAAGATAAAGATATATATGATCGCAAGTTTTTAGATGCTGCTCTCAAAAAATGTCATCAAATTTAATTGGCTTGTTTACTTGACTGGATCTAGCATCTCGAAGTTGTTATACATTGCTCTCATCATGATTTTTAATTGGTTGATTAGCTTCTCAAAATAAGCAAGAGGCTTTGGATCATCAGTCTCTTGCGGGTTCAACTCTTTTTTTCCAGGCCCAATTAAAACTACTAGCATGGAAAATAACAAAATTAAGACCCAATGGATATTTGCTCGTTATTCAGAAAATGCTAACAGAATATATATATTTAGGAATTTTAAGAATCTAGAATTAATCAACAGTCATCACGGATCAAGGAAAAAAAAGTGATTGACTTTTGACATGACATCAATGGGTTTAAGAAAGATAGGGCATAATTAAACGTGATCTCAATGGGTTTAATATATTTTTAAAATTTATTACTACATTTCTTTGATTACTTTTTCTCGTGGAATTCTTATTTAATCCGTTTAATTTCAAAAGCTTCCAGGGAGTGATTCAAAAGCTAAGCCAGTATTATCTTAATCAATCACCTCTTAGATGCTATGCTAAGATCCAGCCAAGGACTCGAACCATTTAAAATTGATGAAACACTTTGTGAGAGCAACATTTAACAACTCCTAGATGCTAAGATCCAATCAAGTGCTCAAACCAAATTAAATTAATTTTGGTCCTATTACTTGACATTGTTTCTTTTAATGATTTGTCTCATGATTTCAAACCCTCGGATATATATATATCTTATTTGTGCATGCACGCTTTGTGTGTGGCTTGTGGTGAAATCTCTTCCACCTCTTCGAAGACAAGGAAGAACTCATTAAGGATGCACTATCATCAGTTGACATGCATCATCGTCCTTCGCCACACGGTGGCGGTGACGCTCCTAGTCACCGTCTTTCCTAACTGCCTCCACGGTCCACGCAAGCCCTCCGACTCTTTCCACGGACAACTACAGCTTGATACTCCACAAGGCTCTGATGTTCTTCAATGCCCAACGCTCAGGAAATCTCTCAGAGCATAACAATGTGTCGTGGAGGGGTGACTCTTGCTTCAAAGATGGCAAACCTCCCTCCACCGGTGACGCAATGTGTCAAATAAATGACTAAAACCTTAGCCTAGAACATGGAACTCTGGAATCCACCAGGAAGGTATGAGAAAACAGCAAAATTTATTTGATAAACTGGAATCACAAAAACATAACCCTAGCCACGGGTAAAATATGTTTAAATACACCTAGAAACCCTAGGAATAACAAAGGAATTAAAATAGGAAAATAACAAAGTTTCCAAAAACTGTAAAAACTTTAAAATTGGATTTCGGGTTATTAAATGATCTCGGATGCCCAAAAAAAACCTATACCTCATAGCATAGCAAAGAGTTTTACTCGTGACATCGTTCTCTTCTAATCGACAAGTCATGGGCCCGATTATGAGCTCAGAGCCCAAATATGTTGTTTACCCAATTTGCCCTTGTGTGCATGTCGCTCTAGCTCCTCTTCGATTGCTTTCGTCATCTGTTCTACACCAGCCGGTTCCATCAAGTTCAACTTCCATGTTTCCTCGCCATGACCATGCTTAGCTGTGTTGTGCGGAAACACTTTTAAGACATTATCGTTGATGGACTATGCAACGGCACACACACAAACTCCTTGAGAATAAAACACATGCACACCAAAGAGAGAAAGCAAACACACAAGAACACAAAGATTTATAGAGGTTCAGCCTCCTACATACGTCCTATTGGTGATACACATGAGAAATTCACTAATATGTAAGAAAAACTTTGGTTACAACTTAAACCTCCTTAGCTCTCGCAAGAACCCTCGCTCTCTTTTCTCTCACCCTTGCTCAAACCCTCTGATGCCATTGTAAACACTCAAGAATTCACCCTTGAATTATGTCTTGTGTTTCTCCCTTGAAAATTAACTCTTGAATTTTCGTCACTTTTTTAACCTAGCCCTAAAAGTCCTATTTAAAATGATTAGTTGTCATTGGGTTTTGGTCCCTGCGTTTTTTGTTTTTGATGTAGGTCCTTTGACTTTATTTACTTTTTTTGTTGTGTCTATTTTACCCTTTGAGGTAAATAAGGAAAACATGTTGAAAATCTAAATTTAATGCATTATTTTCATGTAATTGAATTTTGAATTATTTCCTTGATAATATTTACCTAATATATGGAGAAAATACAATTTAATAAGTGAAAGTAAATTCCCACATATTATGAATTCTTAACATGCATTTATATGCAAACTCCATACCAACCTTTGTTCTATAAATCTCAAAGTAGCCACCAACTTTGCTCTTGGATTTATGAATTAACTCCTTCCTTTTCATCCAATCACCCATCCAACCTTCCTGATTCGTGCTCCCAAAAGCACTCCAAAACGTAGTTGAAACTATTGTCCTTCCTTCCAAACCCTTGGGACTGTTTGATGGATTCCTTGGGCCCGGACTTTGCTTGTGATGGAGGCTCCACCTCAAGTAGAATCCCTTTGTGAGTTTGTTGTTGATACCCATCTTCTTCAACCCTTGTGTCAAGCTTCACTCGCCTTGGACTCCATTCTATGACCACTTTGGTAAGAAGTATTTTTTCGGTTTCCACCGACCCAACAACATTCTCCCTATCATTCATTGTCTTGACTTCACCCTTGTGGACCTTGTCCTCCGACTCTTCAACTTCTACACATTTGAAATCAAGCATCTTTGATGATAAACTGTTAATCATACAACCTTGATTAACCTTCCTTGCCCAACTAGTCTTAAGCGAACTTGTAACTTCATTTCGTTGCACCGGGTCCTTGACAGTAAGATTCCTTTCCCGTTTTTCTTTGGTATAAAGCGCCTTCTTGGTAGAATTTTATGCTCCACTTGCAACAGTAAAATTATTATTGTATTCTCCGATATGGGACTTACACATCATGACTTGTATCGAGCCACCTACGCTAATAAGCTGGAGCATCATCGAATGTAGTGTGAAATACGGAGCTGCTGGAGAACTCACCCACATCAAAGACATCATCAAATGGGGCACATAATACTTTCTC
Organism: Prunus padus; assembly: GCA_024362665.1. Taxonomy (NCBI): domain Eukaryota; kingdom Viridiplantae; phylum Streptophyta; class Magnoliopsida; order Rosales; family Rosaceae; genus Prunus; species Prunus padus. The sequence continues at coordinate 4,291,918 of JANFAM010000019.1, forward strand.
AAGACCTTCAACAATTGATTCCATCGACAGGATTGTTTCCCAGCAGATATATATAAGCACTAAACTTTGTTAATTTCCTATTTTTTATTTTCTCAACTTTTTTACTAATTTGCTGTGTATTTTGAAAGGTTGGTTTAGGGAACACTGATGGAGGAACAGACACAACTCCTAACGATATACATTGCTGGATGCGTCCTGATGATATCGATTACACGCGTCCAGTGACCGATTGCTATAGTTGCTCTGATCTTGCTGCGGAAATCGCTGCCTCCCTAGCCGCTGCATCCATAGTTTTTAAAGACAACAAGCCCTACTCACGAAAGCTCATTCATGGTGCCAAAACAGTCTTCAGGTTTGCATGTTTTATGAGAGGCCGTTATAGTATTGGTGGCTTGGATGCATCACTCTTCTATAATTCCAGCAGTTACTGGGATGAATTCGTATGGGGCAGCGCTTGCTTGTACTATGCCATAGGCAATTCCTCTTATCTTCAGTTAGCCACAACACCTAACCTTGCCAAACATGCTATCTTCTCCCAGGGGCCTAATTTTGGAGTATTGAGTTGGGACAACAAGCTTGTTGGTGCTCATGTTTCAATATGTTGTGTTGATGCGATTTATGATTAGCACTCTTTTAACTAGGTGCTCCTGGCCCGTTTGAGGTTATTCTTGAGACCTGGGATACCCATATGATACAATTTTGAGGAGATTTCACAATGAGACCAACACAATCATGTGTTCACACCTACCAAATTTCACAATGTTTAACAGAACAAGAGGGGGTTTGATCCAATTGAATCGTGGACATTGTCCAAGGCAGCGACCTCTTCAATATGTAGTCAATGAAGCCTTCTTAGCCACTCTCTACAGTGATTATCTTGAAGCTGCAGATAGCACCAAACCAGCCGGGTTGCATTGTGGACCCAACTTCTTCTCTGTTGATGATGTCCTGCGTGATTTTGCCAAAACCCAAATTGATTACATATCCTTGGAAAAAATCCACAGAAAATGAGCTACGTTGTGGGCTTTGGTAGCCATTATCCGAAACATGTGCACCACAGAGGCGCATCTATTCCGAAGAACAAGATTAAATACAGTTGTAAAGGGGGATGGAAATGGAGAGACAGTTTGAAGCCAAACCCAAAATACAATTGTTGGTGCCATGGTTGCTGGTCAGGACAAACATGACGGCTTCCACGATGTTCGTGGCAATTACAATTACACCGAGCCTACTCTTGTGGGAAATGCAGGTTTAATGGCAGCTCTTGTTGCTTTAACAGGAGAAACAACTACGGGGATTGACAAAAATACAATGTTCTCTGCAATTCCTCCAATGTTTCCAACTCCACCACCACCTCCTCCCTCACCATGAAAACCATGAGTTGTTCACTATTTTCCTTGTCATTGGATCTTTTTTTGATCAACGCCTGCTTAGGAAAGATAAGAGTCATCCGTGCACCAAATTTTATGGGCCTTCTTATAGAGGATTGGCCCTAATAACAAATCCCTCAAGCATGCAGGTAACGACGGGGATAAATTTGGCGTGCTCGAAATGAGTAATTTTCTTTCTGGTTAATTACAGTGCTTGGAAATGGGATGGGTAAATAATAATAATAATTTTTTAATATAGATATATTTTTAAAAAATTTGTAGTCTTCACTGTTGGAGACATGTCGCAACATGCAAACTCAGTGTTTTGTTCTATAAATAATCATTCCGCGTAAAATTCCTTCTAATAAATCCAAGATCAGTCTATAACTCCAGCTATCTCATATTCCTTTTGAGATGTTCCCCACACGGCACGGCTAATCTAATCACAAGCCTCTAATGATCAGGCCGTAACATTTTATTACTTTTTTCAATAGATTAATTATATAATCATTCCTCGAGGCTTGCTCCCTCTAATCCCATTATTATTCCCTTGCATGATTTTGCTGCGTCGATCCACCCACAAATTTGTAACCCTATATTAGACTTGGCATTCGTGTCGTGTTGATAGTGTTCGTGCCAACCCGTTTTTTTTAACGGGTTGACACGACACGATAAGAAAAATAAACTATATATTTTTAATGAATTTTAAAATCTTAAAATAAAATTATATGCAAAAAAATATATAAAAATTTTGACAGGCAAGAAAATATATAAAAAAAATTTACCCTCAAAACAATAATTTTTTCGAGAGTTCAAAAGCCTCTCTCAGATCGCACCAATCGAAGTGGAAAAGGAAGAAACACAAAAGGGGCAGAGAAATTACCAGAAGAAGAGGTCAAAATGGGAGGAGGGCGAGAAGAAGTGGAAGGAATTGGGGGCGGTGGAGCAAAGGGCTTAGGGTTTAAAGCGGCGACGAGGGTCTTGGTGGCTGAAGAGAGCTTGGGATTCAGGCGTTTGAGTGTGGCGGTGGAGGCTGACGACGATTGTGAAGAGGTGGCTGTGGCGTTGGCGTTGGTGCTGGTCTTGGTATTGGCTATGGTGTTGGTGCAATCTCAGAAAGCCTTCGAGAAAGCCAGAGCCTTCGAGAAAGTATAAAGCCCTATGCTGTAGAAAAACACCATCTCCTTGTTCTCTGTAGAAAGCCTTGGTTAGTTGCAAACTCTCCTCCTTGTTCTCTGTAGAAAAATTGCAGTGGTATTGTCCTCTTTCAACGGGTCAACACGATAGGGGTAAGGATTTTAGAATCTAAAATTACAAAAATACCCCCGCTTAACAGGTTGATTCATGTTTTCACAAATTAACACGAAACGACACGAAACTTACCGTGTGGTTAACGGGTCAACACGATAACGACACGATAACACGGACCCGAAAATTGAATTTTTCATGTTATTTCGTGTCGTATACAATATTGCTAGCCCCACCCTATATCACTATCTAATTCTGGAAGCGAAATTAAGCCACAATAAGGTCAAAACCCTAGGCCCCAACTCAGAAGCACAAATCAATTTGGCTTGCTCAAACCCTATAGATCTTGCCAATGCCAAGCAAATATGGACACGCAGTATTGTAGTCTTGCGAACTGCCTATCTTTATTCTTTCTATTCATTGGATGCAACATGAGCTGCCAACGAGTGATCCAACAAATTCCCACTTGCTATACACACGTGGGAACAAAATTTGGACATTAGAATCCCCTTCCCGATTGGATATTTCTATTTATATATATATGTCTAAAAATGGCTATATCCAGAATCCATATATATGCTGGACCTGGAATTGGGAACATTTTCATTTTTATTTTATCAATCCATGGTTAATGATGCTAGTTTTACACATAATTTTCATCGGCTTAGACCTACACCATTGATCGTCGGACAACTAACATTTGAAACTCGATGACCAATCTAGGGTATGACCCATTACTGATTTGTTTATCCCGCCGGGCCTAATAAGAAAACCAATGTGATAGTACATTGATCTGCAGCATATGTAACATTGGTATTTTAGAGGAGAAGATTTGAACACTAGTACATTGATAGTTTCGTGACTAGACCCATATAGGGGAATAGCTAGAAGCCAGGACAGAGAAACAAAGGGATGGGTAGAAGGTGCAGCAAAGATACAATCTGTATATCGATTTATGTCAATCTTGCTCACTGCTTTGGCTCCAGTTCTGAATAGCTTGCAAGACTGCTTGTTTCACCACGTGAGCATCTATACTATCCGCTTGCCCCTGGTTATGCAAAATCAACAAACAAAAATAATTGTAGGCATGAAGAAGCATAAATTCACGCAAAGTAAAAATGTGTCACAAGACACAGCATGCCAATGGCAATATAATATAATTGATGACGTTATAAGTTATACAAAAAACCATGAAAATACAAAATTGGATTGAAGAGAGGTACTATTAAGATGCCGTGTTATGGCAATCACTCGTTATTGTGTCAGTGTACTCGCAACAAAGGTGTGGTTAAGACAATTTTTTGTACGATTCACACGTGATGTTAATTTGTACAACAATATAATGTACAAAATATTATGACCCGTATATACATGTTTATATATGCTGCACGCAAACAATATATTCCCAATGGGTCAAATACAAAGGGGCCAGAATAAAAGAAATTAAATATATGATATATGATTAATCTCTTACTTCTCCTCCGACTGCTTCTAGTTGGAAGGTGTCTGAACAAGAAACCCTAGCATCAAGAACATCGAGGCCCAGCTCCTCAAAGGCTTCAAGAATCCAGACGAGCAAGCCCGGGGAGTTCTTGTCCGACAACACATTAATAAGGAAACCCTTTTCTAAGGTTTCCACTGTAACCTGCTGGAAATTAGAACAAGAACATTCAAATCATGAATTCATGTTTACATACGATCGTTAATTTGGTGTCCCAAATAAATGTTTTTAAAAAAAAATTCGGTTAATATCCACTACCGCTGGTGATGGATTTGGGGCAGTCGAACTCTGAGAAGTTCCCACGCCGTGCTTGAGTGTGTCCACTTTTTGCTTCAACTCCTTGATATAATTGGATGCATCAACAATAATTGAAGCTTTGTTCAGCTGTCAAATCACACAAACAGCAACAAATGATGAATATTTAGATAAAAGATGGAACCTGAGATCCAAGTAGAAGAATCAGCTAGCTAGGTTTGACTTTTCTTATTTCTATAAAAATTTGGATATCGTAAGCCTAGCTAAAGGAAGTGTTTGATTATGTGGAGTTAATTACAGCATTGGAATTGGTGGCAGCACGAAGTTGTTGCAATTGATGATAAAGAACTGCTTTCTTTCGGTCCCCGGAACTCATGCTTCTTTGTTGCTCTACTTTTCTGTTTCTTCTTCTTTCTTGTCTCTCTTGTCCTAGCCTCTCCTTCTTCTTACTACGGAGGGTTTTTAAAGAGGGGGATGTTTGCATGTGTGTGCCTCTACATTCTCCCACCAACAAGTTAAACCGTCTCACCGGTATATTTACTTAATTGACCCTTGCTTATTCAATTATCAACAACAATTAGGAATGTTTAACTAGATTCATAATACGGTACATTGTTGTTTTCTTCCCCGTTGAAATGCATTGTTGTTCTTTCTCGGTTAACATAAATATTGTTGTTTTTATATTATCCCAAGAATAGCGTTCTTGCTAGGAAGTTGGGATTAAGGATTAGGTTAATAGTAATATATAGTATATAGTATATAGTACTAGCACTACAAAAAAAAGTGGCAAACAGTTATCAATAATTGGTGACATTTGGTGACTAACGTGGGGGTAACTAAAGACTTTAGTCACAAAAACCCCTTTTTGGTAACTTTAAGTCACCAAAAAGGCTTTTGGTGACTAAAGCCTTTAGTTACCCCACATTAGTCACCAAATGTCATCAATTATTGGTAATCGTTGCCACTTTTTTTTGTAGTGTAGAAAGAAGCATGTGTATGCAATGTGATAGATTGAAGTAAGAAGAGAATTAATATATAAGATCGGAGAAGGAAATTGAGAGTAAATATTTAGGACAATTAGCTAGAGAGAAACATATATTATGTTTGATATTTCTTATTGAAAAGGAGAATTCTCTTAATAAGGCCATGCATCATTAGTAATAATTATGAACACAACTTAGTTAATTATATTTTTGGACAATATTAATTAATCTCTCACTCAGTAGAAATTATAGAGTAATATTGTATCACCACGTCAGCTCGTCACTCCCAATCAAAATCTGCCATCTTAGATAGTGATAGAATGATACATATAGTGAGTTATCAACTTTTGTCGTCAACTGTTTGTTGGATTATACACAACATACACATAAAGTTTGCAAGTAAAATTTGTTATTTGTCGGCTAATAATTAATAAAGGGCAATATAGATATACACATATATATATATATATATATATATATATATATATATATATATATATATATATATATATATATATATATATCACCACAAGAATACTAGAAGAAATTAAGCACTGTTGAAGTTAAGAAAGAAATTTAAGATAATATTTGCAATTCAACAGAAAAATATATGTCATCTTAAAGAGTGATAGAATGATATTATATGTTTACTTGCTCGCGATCGAAACATGGGTTTAAGTTTCCATAGAAATTTGTAAATCTATGGACTGCGGGAGGGACAGATGACATAGATTAATTTGAATCAAGTAATCCAGTTGCAGTGGCACTGGTTTAGTTATCAAATGAGTAATTAAAGTAATAGAAATTGGAGTGACGTAGCAAGTGGAAAGGAGAGAGATAGAGAGGGAGAAAGCAAAGGACAAAGACGGCGAGAGAGAGAGAGAAAGAAGAGAAGAGAGTCCCGTGAGGGGAAAAGTTTTGGAGGGATTGACAGCTAAACAACCTTTGACGCTTCCTTCGCAGCTTCCGATGCCTCTCTCCCTCCCTACTTCTCATCACGTGCAGATTCCCTTCCTCCTCTACGCGTTTAATCACTGTGTGTTTAGATTAGAGCTTAAACTCAAACTTAATCACACCTTAATTATATTATAATTAGAGCCTAAAACCCTCTTTGCATTGCGTGTGTCATGCATGCACTCTCTCTTTGTTTAATTATAAAGAGATTCCACTTCAATCATTCAAGCAGTGCCAATTAGTTTCCATTGCAGAAAATTAAAGCAATCCATATGATATCAGGGTTTATCTGATATAACCCTAAATCCCAACATGTTCATAGCTAAGCTAAGTAAAAGCTATTTATTTCAATTAAATTCGCTGCTCCAACATTTTCTGATCCAATTTGCACACAAACAAGTGACCAAGTACCCAACCAGCTATTCACATGTGTGCCTCTTTAATCATCACAACACAACAATCTACCAAGAACCCTGCAGCTCCTTGTCTCTTTACCCTTTTTCAATTTTATGTTTCTTAATTAGGGTTTTAACAATCTAGCTAAGCTAGGATTTCTCTTCACTATATCATTTTATACATAATTAATTGATCATACAAATATTTTTAATTTTGACAATCTTAGGAGATGGCCCCATCAAATACTGCATCATGTAAAAGAGCTTTGTTTGAAGAATAATCGGCATGCAGCACATGCTCGACTCCCTTGACTTATGTAATGATTAAGTGCTATGCTTGCAGTGAACTTGATGCATGCAATTTGTTGTTTTCTGCATAGAAATTCCAATTATCATTCTTCAACTGGATAAAAGTGACGCATAATTGGACAGCATTGGTCTTGGAAATTCCACAGCGGGTCTTCAATCTCGTGTCAATTGAGACCGACTTAAAGCTTAGCAAACCAAATCATTCATAAACTTACAAAATTGTCAGCCAATTAATTAAAACAAAGAATGCATCAAGAGAAGCTAAAATGGAACAAGATAAAAATTAAATTAATATTTTATGGGATGCATACTATTGGGAAGAAGAAAAGAGTACCTGCATTTTTAAAAATCTTCACAACTTGTGCACTACTAGCGCTAGTAATATTTAAAGAAGCACGCCGTAATATTTTAAACAAAAAATTATTATTCAAGGCGTGCATTATTATGTGTCGTAAATATCAAGCATTAACGATATGCAAAAAAAGTGTCTGTAAATTTTAAGTCTTAAAAGCTCAAGTTTGGTGTAGTGAGCAGCCACCATAACTAATTAGTTCTATAATTTGAACCTAGCATGTTAATATATAAACATATTACCAACTAATAATGTTTATTTACTTTATGCAGAACATGATTGTATTAATTATGTGGAACTTAATTTTCAGCCACACACTGATGATTTCGTTAAACAGCAGACAAGTGGGAGTTTTGTTGGTGAGAATCCAGTTTACAATTTGATTGTTCTAAACACAAGTTTACAGGAAAACTAATTAATATTAATTTATAGCAGATTAAGATACAGACACAAGTGCAAGAAGGCTTCAACTGTGAACTAACCACCTGCAGCTTTTTGGCATACAAGAAGCTGATGTCTCCATGTACCTGGAAGACTGGGTACATGTTATCTTTAGTCAACAGTATAGAGTATAAATGCAAATTCTCTGGTGCCATGCTGATTTGTGCACATTATTGGTAGGTTAAAATTAGTTTTTACATGAATGGTGAGAAGAGTACATTTTAAGAAGCATGATTGGATGTCCTATCAGACAATACACATATTAATACAAATAGTGCTAAATTTGGAAACCTGGCTCGTGAACAAACCCTATTTTTTTCTGGACAAACTTTTCCTGCAAATTGAGATTCGAATCTCTTGGAAAAGTTTGGTAGCTAGCTGTTATTGAACAATAACAAAGTTTCGAAAATAAATTAACTCTATACACTGATAGCCCATTAAAAAAAAACTTCATTTCATGGATTTTGCAGATCAAAGTTTCTTTAGATCTACGAAGGAAAACATATGTGTTACTTCCACAAATAATCATACCAGAAGGCCTAGTCAAAAGTTTGATTTGCATTCAAGAATCAAGTTTTATGTAGAAGGCCTTTTGTTTAACTTCATTTAACTCAGCCACTTGTATTTTCGTTTTTTATTTTTGAATTACTTAAATCATTTGTAACCAGCTGCTTGCATGAGTGTATTGTGAGATCTCATGGAGCTGGTACTAGATAGCATAGTTTGAAGCTCACACTACACCATGCATGATGCATGCAATAAACTTCTCGGTATTCTTTTTCAACAAATCAAATTATGAGGCAAGTAGCTCATAGAATCGGCCTTAAACTGTTTGACACTATCGATTACAATTAATTAAATAATATTATTTGTATCATATTTCCTAACTAACTCTTCTAATATAAGTGGCTTCCACTAAATGTATGTGGAAATCACTTCTAATCGACATATATAAATAACAATATGATCCCGTAAATATGATACAAATAACAACGACAATATAATATATGTGTAATGTTTAAGCTTTGAGGCATGCACTGGGGACCAGGAAGACATATATGCATTCCATATAAACTTCTGTTGTGATGTGAAACTTAGCGACCTTGAGTTCACGGGCTGGGTTCTAGTTAGGAACCAGATCACCATTTCAAATATATTATAAAACTAGTTGCGTAGTTAGATAGAGAAAATTCGATAGGCACAAAATGTATTCCAATGAATTCTAGAACTCGTGGAGCTAGCTAGAGGATATTTTTTACTAAGCATTTTTTGTCCCTTTTCCTCACGTGTGGGATCGCCTGCAACGTTTCACACATATGAGAACAAAGCTAATGCATTATAACACCCAGATAAAGCATGCCCTAGCCTAGCTATATATCATGGACTTTTCTATGACAAATTAATTCTTGACTTGAGGCCATGGACAGCTAGCTCAGATGTTTGATTCCCCCACAAAATAGGAGCCAAGCCAATACCAATGTCTCTCTTCGAGACATGACATCGCAAAGTATGATTGAGTAGCAAACTGATATGGTTTAGAAACCATGCATGAACTGTATAAGATACATTACTTTTCAAAACCTAATAATGATGGTTCTTGACCCTAAGGTATTGAGAATAGGGAGCTTTCATTTTAAAACACTATATAGTTTACTAATTTAGAATATAGAATACAATTTTACCTAATTAGCATAAGGCCAAAGACCAAAAAGTAAAACCTACTTTTACAATAATGTAATTAAAAAACATCAAAATTACACAAAATGCCACTCCTAAGTTAAGACACTAAGTCACATGTCCACTGACAAACCAACTTCAGGCCAGCCACCGCCGCCATCTTCCGACCAGCCACCTCCTCCAGCCTTCCGATATAGTAAGAAATTAAAATGAATTAGGGTTGTGCATTTTAAACCGTAAAACGATAAAATTAGCTGAATTGAACCAATTGGCCGGTTGAATTTAGTCCGGTTTTATTAATATTATTATTATTATTTTCAATAATAAATTGGACTAAACCGATCGTTCCTTTAAGGAATTATATTTTTTTATTGACTGATTGTAATATTGAAATTGGTTACCCCAGCCTCTATTCTCAATTCTCTCATCCTCAAATCAAACCAAAGGATAGATAGACGGATTAATTAATGATGTAGAACAGATGGCGGAAGAAATCGAAGAAGAGCTGCAGCAATGAGCACACAAAGGGAAATCGGGTAAATTGCAGATTTGGGCTTCGAGCCTAGAATCAGGCCCATGACCCGTCAATTTGAAGAGAACGGCATCACGAGTAAAACTTATTGCTTCGCCATGATGTATGAGTTTTTTTGGGCATCCAAGATCGTTTTCCAGTCCGAAATCCAGTTTTAAAGTTTTTACAATGTTGGAAACTTTGTTATTTTCCTATTTTAATTCCTTTATTATTCCTATGGTTTCTAGGAATATTTAAACACCTTTTACCCGTGGCTAGGGTTATGTTATGTTATTCCAATTTATCTAATAAACCTTTGAGGTTTCCTCAAATCTTCCTGGTGGATTCTAGAGTTTCGTGTTCTAGACTAAGGTTTTAGTCAAACTATTTGTCATGCTGCGTCAATTAACCCTGTGTTCAAACAGTGCCTAATATATTATTATATCACATCTGGTCCCATCCCATGTAGGTTGTACTTGCAAAGTTTGGGTTATTTTAATTTCGTTTTACAAGACGTGGCAAATCGGCTCATTGTCACTCGGAAGATATCAATTGATTAAAAGAAATACCCTTGTTTGATTAAACTCTTTAACTTTTTGGAACTTCTGATTCTGATGCCTATCAATGCTAGTGAAACTTTTTCTTTGGGTTAAACGTAATCTTCATTAGACAAAAAAGATGATACAAAAGAAAAAACTAATAAAAAGGGGCAAATAAATTGGGATTGATGGGAATTCCACTTGGTATGATTTTAAAATTTCTTAAAGGATACAGAGTTTAGTCCCATAATCCCGACCTCTTAAGCTCATCCAAATACCCAAAGAAAGAAAAAGATAATAAGTTGCAACTGGATCAACGAAAACAAAGAAGCCCAATTATAAAGTAACAATAAGATGAAAATGCTATAATGAGAAGTTCTTTCATACCCATCCGAAAAAGATAATAAAAAAGAAGAAGAACAAAGAGATAGGGTAAATTTGGTTTTAAAATTTACAACTTGTTTAGTGGGCCTGATTGGACTACACTTTTCTAATTGAATTGAACTGGGCATGGCCCTATCCAAATCTAAGCCCGAACTCTGCAACCTAACCTCTCAGACATGGATTTCGAACGACGAAGACGAGGGCAAGGGCCAATGTGAACCAAGCTCTTTTCAAGAGGAAAATTCTCAACTGATTTGGCAAGATGCAATGAGAGGAGAACTTAAAGCTCTTGATGAAAATCAAACATGGACTATTGTCAAGTTGCCTAAAGGAAAGAAAGTGGTTGGTTGCATATGAGTTTATAAAATCAAGTTTAACAGCGATGGATCCATTGAGAGACACAAGACAAGGTTGGTGGCTAAAAGGTTTACTCAAACTTTTGGAGTAGACTACAAGGAAACGTTTGCTCATGTAGCAAAGACATAGTAAGAGTTCTCTTATCTGTTGCCATCAATAATGATTAGCCTTTATTTCAAAATGGATGTGAAGAATGCCTTTTTGAAGGGATAACTAGAAGAAGAGCTTTACATGAGCTTGCCAAATTAAGTTCAGTTCTTGAAAGTATAGATTCCAAATGAAGTAATGCAGATTCGTCTTTGTTTGTTAAATATGGGCCAACTGGAAGATTGGTGGTACTTATATATGTCGATGATCTCGTTGCTTACAAGCAGCAACATGGGAGATATTTATAAACTCAATTCATTTCTTTGCAAGAAGTTTGCTATTAAAGATTGAGAGTCCTTAAAATATTTTTTGTGTATTGAAATTGCCTCCTCAAACAAAGGTTTCTTTCTTAATCAACACATGCATGTGCTGGATCTTCTTCAAGAAAATGGAATGCTTGAAACCAAACCAGTTATTACCCCAATTGACTGCAAGGCCAAACTTGGTCTAGATGGAGAATTTTTGGTAGATGATAGTTATTATCTGAGGCTGGTTGGGAGGCTTATTTATCTTAATATCAATCATCCTGACATCTCTCATGCATTAAGCTTAGTAAGCCATTCGTGCATTCTCCTCGATCCACTATCCTGCAGGCAGTCAAATGGATTCTTCGTTACCTAAAGGGTTCCATTAGTCGTGGTATCTTGATAAGGAAACCTAGAAATAGATAGATTATAGGGCACTCAGATGTTGATTGGGCAGGGTGCCAAGTTGATCGGAAATCCACCACATGATATTGTACCTTCGTTGGAGGAAATTTGGTCACATGGAAGAGCAAGAAACAAAGTGTTATTGCTCTTTCAAATGTTGAAGCTAAATATAGAGCCATGACTGCTGTTTCTTGCAAATTAATTTGACTCCAAGGACTTCTCAATGATTTGGGCTTTAAAGATCAACATCCTATGACTCTCTTTTGTGATAATCAGATTGCCATTCACGTTGCTTCCAATCTAGTCTCTCAGGAATGAACCTATGAGGGAGTTACAATAATACTTCCGCTACAGTAGTTAATCCTCCTAATAATAGGAAATGGTCAGTTGTCAATTACATTGTTATTAGGCTATAACTCTATATTTATGTTTATGATAATGACTTGTTGTAACTGTAGGTTGTTCTCTATAGACTTGTATATATATAGTATAATCGCCTTGTGAATGATTAAGGGAAAATTAGTTTCTACATGGTATCAAGAGCCAAACTTTTTTCTCTCTCATTTCTCTCCATGGTGTCTGCTTCAGCTTCCTCCTCCTCTTTGCTTCTCACTTTCTCCATTCCTAATATCTCTCATCTTGTCTCTGTGAAGCTTTCCGACACCAATTATCTTGTCTGGGAAAGTCAAGTAAAACTGTTTCTGCTTGGCCAAAATCTCAGGCGTTTCATTGATGGATCATACCCTTGCCCCCAACCAACCCTTCCTTCACCCTCCACCACTAGAAAATCCTCTGAACTCCCTCCAGCACCCATCATCAATCAGGACTTCACATCATGGTTTCAAACAGATCAAAGTTTAGTTAGCATTCTTCGTGCTACTCTCTTTGAATCACTTCGTGCTACTCTCTCATCATCAATCAAGTAAAACTATTCCTTAAATGGTAATTTGATTCAGGTGCCACGAATCATATGACTAATGCTGCCAGCTCGATTCCTATCTTCGCTCCATCCTCTTCTTCTAATCAAGTTGTCATTGGTAACAGTGCTTCTCTCCCTATTACTCACTCCGGTAATCCATCTTTTACTTCGGGTTCTTATGTCTTTCTTCTTTTTATGTTCTTTGTGTTCCTTCCTTACATAAAAATATATTATTCGTTGCTCAATTTACTAACGATTCACATGTCAGTATTACATTCTTTCTGTAGGGCTATCTCATTCATGACTTAAACACTGGACTTCTTCTTTTTCAGGGCCAATGTAAAGATGGTCTTTATTCCGTTCTTCCTACACTATTCTTCACCCCAAAGTTGCACTCGCTTCTGTCGTTGTGTACTCGTCTCTATAGCATTGTCGTCTTTGGTCATCCATCCTATAAAGTACTTAGCACTCTTGTTTCTCAGTCTATATTAGCTTTTAAATGTTTTTTCAATAAACCTTGTAGCCATTGTGCCTTGGACGTCTATACTTCTGTTGCATCTAAATGTTTTTCCAAGAGAACAAGGTACAATGGCTAAAAGGTTTAATGGAAAAACATTTAGAAGCTAATATAGACTGAGAAACAAGAAAGTCTATATTAGCTTCATCTCATGACCATTGTTCTGTTGCATCTTTTGATCTAATTTATTCGGATGTTTGGACGTCTCCAATTATCTTTACTTCTGGTTTTTGTTATTATGTTTTATTTACTGATGACTACACTTGTTTCTCAGTCTCAGCACCACCTCCACCACCATCTCTAGCTTCCCTCCTCCCAGCCTCCAACCGTCTAAGTTCGATCCAAACCCGCCCCAAATTGGGGATTTTTAAACCCAATCCGAAATATGCCAACTTCTCTACCAGATACCCCATCTCTCATGCTCTGGCTGCTTTACTAGACATTGATGTTGAACCTACCTGCTTCACTCAAGCTAGTCGCTCTTCTGAATGGACGCAAGCCATGCATGATGAATTCAACACCTTTCTCAAACAGGGCACCTGGTCCTTGGTTCATCCTTCTTTCACCCAAAACATCGTTGGTTGCAAATGGGTCTTTAAGGTAAAATGGAGATCCAAGGTAAGGTCAAGCGCTACAAAGCTCGACTTGTGGCAAAAGGCTTTCATCAACGGTATGAGGTGGACTATTTTAATACATTTAGCCCGGTTGTTAAACCCACAACAATTTGGACTGTGCTCAATATTGCAGTCAGTTTCGGGTGGCCTATCCGATAGCTCGACGTCAAGAACGCCTTCCTCCATGGTTGTCTCTCCAAAGAGGTTTATATGCAGCAACCTCCTGGGTTTGTGGATCCCAGCTGGCCTCATCATGTCTTCAAACTTCACAAGGCTATCTACATCCTTAAATAAGCACCACGAGCTTGGTTCAAGTGTTTTAGTTCGTTTCTGATCTATGTAGGTTTTACTCAAAGTCAATCTGATGATTCTATGTTTGTTTATTAGGATCAGTCCCATAAGATGATTTTATTACTTGCCTATGTTGATGACATTATACTCACTGGAAGCAGTTAGTAACATTTACATGCTTTTATTGAAATGTTGGGTGGTGAATTTGACGTCAAAGATCTTGATAGGTTACATTATTTCCTTGGCATTGCTATTACCTATCACTTTGATTCTGTCCATCTCAATCAGACCAAATACACCCTTGATATTCTCCAAAGAAGCAACATGCTGGATTGTAAACCGATCTCTACACCAATGGCTTCTAAAGGTAGCCTCTCCCACACTCATGGCACGACTTTGCTAGACCCAACCGTGTATAGACAGCTTCTATGTGCTCTACAATACCTAACCATGACTCATCCTGACATCTCCTATGTCGTGCAACATGTATCTCAGTTCGTTGGTTTTCCCAACTGATGTTCACCATGAAGCAGTGACACACTTTCTGCATTATCTTAAAGGCACCTTTGGTCATAGCCTTCTTATTCGTCACTCTTCGGACTCCTCATTCCTTGCTACCTATTCGGATGCCGACTGGGCAGGTTGCCCGGATACTCGTCGGTCCACCACTGGGTACTGTGTCTTTCTAGGACCAAATATAATTTCCTATAGTGCAAATAAACAACGCACAGTTTCTCATTCAAGCGCCGAAGATGAGTATCACGCCTTAACCTATGCATGTGCAGACACTATATGGACTCAAAGTCTCTTACATGAACTTCAGCATTCTATTACACATCCTGTTATTCTTAATTGTGATAATCTCTCTGCCATATATCTTGCTGCCAATTCGGTTTTTCATGCCAGGACCAAACACATAGCTATGGATTATCACTTTGTTCGGGAACATGTTGCCTTGGGATTGGGAAGTCACCGGGTTCGTTTCATACCTTCTACTCATCAACTTGCAGATGTCTTCACCAAAGGATTGCCTATGGATCGTTTTTCCAGACTTATTTCCAAACTTGTCTCCTCCCCAATGTCAAGTTTGCGGGAGAGTGTTAGGGAGTTGCAATAGTATTTCCGTTACAGTAGTTAATCCTCCTAATGATATGAAATGGTCAGTTGTCAGTTACTTTGATATTATACTATAACTCTATATTTATGTTTATGATAATGGCTTGTTGTAACTGTATGTTGTTCTCTACAGACTTGTATACATATCTTGTATAATCACCTTATAAATGATTAAGGGAAAATCAGTTTCTACATAACCAAACATATATTGAAGTTGATTGCCAGTTTATTCGCGAGAAGATCCAGTCAAATAAGATGCCTCCACACTATATTATGTAGCTAGTGTTTTTGGGCTTTCTTTATGGTGGTTTATATAATGGGTGAAACTATAGTGAGGGGCTTGATGAGGGGTTTCAATCTCACCTTCAACAAAACATTGGGGGGTGGTGCATCGATGGTGAGATTGAAACCCTCATCAAGCCCCCTTAAAGCCCCTCACTATAGAAGCTCCCTTATATAATATATAATATGCTTTCCCTTTTTGTTTTTTAGGACCGGATGGGTTTTGCGGGAAATTGTAATATTAGTACTAGTGATGGTTCTCTTGGTTTCTTTTTGTCATAAAATGGGCCTCGTGGAGAGAGAACAATAATTTATGAGGGCGTGTTTGCACATAACAATTTAGTGGAAAGAGGTTCTATGGCCACCCAAAATGTTATTTGAACACCCACTCCACTCTGTTTTTCGCTAGACATTATTTTCCTTCTTCCAGAATTCCCTAAGCATTTTAGTAAACTGTGAAAGAATAATTATTTATCATCTACCACAATATAAATCTACAAAGAAGAAAAATTATGGAGCATTCTTTCATGTGATGAAGTACTTATGGCCCATTCGGTAATGTTTTCGGAGAATATTTTCAGAGAATGAAAACAAGAAAACGAATTTGCATTTTCAGGAAATGAAAATGCGTCTAGTAGATTAATTAGAAAACATCTTCAGAAAACAAAAACAATGAAAACGTGTTTGGTAGTACAATTTGAAATAATAATATGTGAGTTATTTTTATGAAAACGTTTCTCATGAGAATGAAAACAACTTTTTTCTGTTTTCTACAAGTACACATGGACTTGTGTTCATTTTATGAAAACATTCATTGTGTTTTCTATTTTTGGGCACCGAACGTGTTTTTGCCTCATTTTTATTCTCTAAAATTGAAAACAACCGCTTAAAACGTTAACAAATGGGGCCTTATAAATCTCGATATGTTACTTTGTGTTTGGAGTCTGGACAATGTCTTTTCTCCTACATAATGCAACTCTTTGAGTCTAATCCTTGAGAAATTGCCTAACCCACTAAACAAAGAACAAACCAAAAATTGGTTTTAGCTGTTGAATTGCAAATTCTAGTGTTTGAACAAAATCACACTGTTTCTCTTATGAACATTTCAAAAACAACAAAAACTGTGTTTTCCTTTCCTTTGAATTCGGAAAAGATAAAAAAAAAAAATTGTATCATGGCCTTGAAATCCGACTGACAAGAAAACCTGGTAACAAATACAGTCAATTGTTATGGCCATTAGGCAATGTTTGTTTTCTTCTCTTCTTTATCAAGTAGTAGCCAAGGCCTCCAAAAACCAGAAGAATAATCAACCCATCAATCACTCCCACCAGGACCAAAACCCACTTTTTCAAATTGGACTTTCCATGGCCCCCATGAGCTCCCTTTGAAACCTTAACCATGTAGCTCAAGCCACTTCCCCTTTCAACCTGTTTAACCCCAATTATCATTCCATAAAGATAGCACTCTTCTACTTCCATGCCTCCTTTTGCAGTTGAATATAATGCAGATGTACAATTACAGTCTTCTAAGCACAAATTAGCACATGCTTCTTTGCTCACATTAACTATTTTAGGAGCACCCCTCAAAACACTACCAACACCCTTTAATTCAAGCATCTCTGCTTTAGTCTTGCCATTTCCACAAAATCCACCTGCAATTCCTTGACTGCAATCAGAATTACCGCTTCTACTGGTCTCATTTTCAGCTGTCAAAACTTGAATGCATGAACAAGCACTGGACAAGGTGCAAATCCCATAAGGCTTACAAGCCAATGGAAGATCACATGTGGTGTTGAGTGCTTGAAAAGCAGCATCAAATTTAGCCATGCTGGGTGAGTAAAAATAGAGCTTCAAATTTCCTGTTCTGTTTCCCAATGCTGAAAACCTCAGGGGCTGATCAAACTGAACTGTTTGATGATCAGATGGATGAATCTGCGCAATTTTCTTTTGTTTATCATTGAATAACTCTAAACCCTTGCGACCCAATTGAACATAAGCGATGTTTCTGTTCTTCGTAGGCTTAAATTCCCAATAGGAATAGTTCCACTTACCAGAATTCAAGTAGAGAGCAATCCTGCTTTGTTCAATTTCAAGTGAGTAGTATGAAGTGGAGTTGGTTGGAAATGAAGTCAACCTAGAAGCCACACTTAGTCTCTGACCCCAAAGCATTGCATCAGTCGGAAAGTTAAAACTCTGCCACTTGATATTGCCCAACCCATCTACCAGAACTAAATTGCCTGTCCTTAATATCTCTAACCTCTGCATCAAAATGACCAAAAAAGAAAAAAAAATATTTCAACATTGATCCCATATATTGTATAAACAGGAAAAATAACATAAATTTCTTGGGTTTTTTTTTGTTTTCTTTTTGGCTATAGCTTTACCTGCACACCTTGTCCAGAAGTCCCAGTTCTCCATCCAACTCTGTCTTTTGGACCCTTCAACCTCAAATCTCCGTCTTGGGTGAGTTGAAGGACACATATATTTGAAGTATAAAACTTTGAGTAATGACCAGAGTTCCAAACCTTGACATCTCCAAGAAAGACTTCCAAGGAGCATGAGTATTTGCCATTCAAAGCTTCAACACTCAATGCAGTTTTAAAAGTTGGTGTGGTTTCATTGGTCTCCATCGAAAAAGCTCTCCCAATGAATCCCAAACTGTATTCAATAGGCACTTCCACAGTGAGCTGGTACCCAAGAGAGATATCAGTGTTGGAATGGCCATAAGTGAAGAAAAGAGAGAGAGAAATGAACAAATAGAGCTGCATGTGTGAATTTGCAGTCTCAAATTGCACTTAGCAAGGCATTGAGATTTCCCTCTTCTTCTTTTTTTTTGTCTGGTAAGAATTGAGAAGAGAGGCAGAGAAGGACAAAAGGTAGGCATGAAATGTGCAACTTTTGCAAAAAGGGTTTGAGCTTTCATTTTGCTTTGTTGGAGAATTTAGTGGGTTAGTCATGGCCCGCTGGAATGGCTTGTAAATATTCTTGTTAAGGTATAATAAAAAGTGAAGGTATTAAAAGGCGATTCTCTACAGGCTGCCCACGTGAGAGTGTTTTTGGTAAAGAGCATTAATTCACCAAAAATTCTCCTAAATTTTTGTACACTAATTTTTGGTAAATTTTTGTTAGATTGTGAAGATTTGGGAAACTCGTAAATACATTAATAAAAAAAATAATTCCAAAACTATTGGGATTCACATTTAAAAGAGTTGACTTTAGAAATCTATACAAGGTAATGCAATATTAACCAACGAGAATTAAGATGGTATAATCAATTATAATTTCTCGAAAGAAAAATTTGTTAAATATTGACAAAGCTTTCTAAACTATTCAAATGCATGAGGAGATCGAATTTGAGTATAAAAAGACGGGCACACTGTTTTTATCAACTAGCCTAACTCATATATTATACAACCTTGTCAAATATGAACAAACAATCTGATTTATATTGAAATAACTTAATATTTGTAAACTACTTTGCTTGTATAGTTGTGCAGCAAAAATGGCGTACAAGTGCAGCTTGCGCCTGCTTCTGGGACCCCCCGCCCATCTAAATGCGTTGGGTGTTAAACGTTAATCGAGTGCCATTCTCTCTAGTGGGCAGCGGCAGGGTCCTTTAAGATTGTGAGTGGCATCATGAAAAAATGGAGATGTTGACACGTGTACACTCTGGGTGCGCTACACGTGTCAGAATAGATCGTGCTGACATTGTTCTCGCGCCACAATGACGTGTGGGGTTTGCAAAACTGATGGGCTGGCTGAGGTTGATTGAGTCTGCAACCAAATTTGGGCCACCATATGCAATAAGCTAAGTCCTTATGTTTTTATTAGGCTTTTGGTTGAGCCCATATATTTATGCTGGCTTTTGTATTTGAAAGAATGTCACCTCCACTGGTGATTGTTCCTACGTACGAGCACTTCCAGCGGAAGGTTGTGGCCCGGGCAGGAGGGGGCCCCAGCCCCAGGCAGAGGTTCCAGCGAGTAAATACAGCCCGGGCAGCTCATGGGCTCCACAAGTCTAGCTGGCTCAAAGGCAAAAATAGTCTGGATTGTTGTCTGGTTTTGATGACGTCAGAAATTTAAAAAAAATTTTAAAAAATACCAAAAATTTCAGAAATTTTTTTATAATAAATACCTAGTCATATTCTTCACTTCCCACACCAAAAACTCTATACAAATTCATCTCCTCATATCTCATGTGAATAGTGGTTGCCATGACAATGAGTAGAAACATCACAAGCCTTTGCAAGGGCTGCCACTATTCACATGAATAGCAACAGCCTTTACCTTGCCCTTGCCCTTTGTCATGACAAATGGGTGAAAGTGCTCTAAGGGCAGCACATGCACTAGGCTCACACAAAAAATTTGGCATGGTCTAAAGACGGGCTACATTTAGTCTAAAAGAAGAGCTAAAGTGCCACATTTAACACTCAACATTTGGCCTGATTTTGTTCTAGCCCAGAGTCTGTTTTTACATTTTTGGGATGCTACATTCGGCCTATAGTTCAGGACTAGAGATGGCATAAGCTCATCTAAATACAATAGATAACAGGTTGCAACTGAATCAGCGAAAACAAAGAAGCCCAATTATAAAGTAATAATAAGATACAAAATGCTATAATGAGTGGTTATAATGAGAAGTTGTTTCATATCCATCCGATCCATGAAATAAGTTCAATAATTTCATTATATAATTGGACGAATGTGTGGAGAGATTCTATGGCAACCTTTTGCACATAACAATTTAGCGGAGAGAGATTCTGTGGTTGGGGTTTTGCTTTTATGATTATTGTAATGATTGGGGTTTTGGTTGAGCCCATATCTTTATGCTGGCTTTTGTATTTGAACTATGGTTTTGCACTATTGGGCTTGGTAATAAAACTTCATTTTCTTCTGCTCAAAACAAAAAAAAAACCAAAAAATGTGAATAAAAAGGGTTCGTCAATTGCTCAAACTGATTAGAATTTGCTATTTTATTGGCTGCCCAATTTGCTCTTCTATCTTCTTCTTCTTTTTTTTTTATCGAAAAGAGGGGGGCAAAGCAAACCCCCAAACTTCTATCTTAATTGTTTGTTTATCCATTAGGCTCACTTTTTTACCACATGACACACAAAATATTAGGACCCTCCACCACACTCTCTCTCTCTTGGAAGTCTGAAATATTAGAGTATTGAAAATCAAGTTATGTGAAAATAAGAAGAGAATCAATATTCGTTGAGCATCCACAGTGGGGTGTATTTTCGGGGGTGTAAAGCTATTTTTATATCGCATCTAAATTTCCGAGGGTTGTAAATGTGGTTTTTGCTCTAATGAAAAAGATGTATTTTCGGGGTGTAAAGCCACTTTTTCTCATGTGGGTCCCACTCACAAGGGATGTAAAATAAGATGTACATGTGCATCTAAATTTACATCTCATGGTGGTGATGCAAATTTACACTCATTTACACCTCCCATTGCGGGTGATTCCAATCACAAAGGGTGTATATTTAACATACACCTCATTATACACCGTCCCACTATGAATGCTCACCTTGAGACGCAGCCCACTTCGGAGTTGAAGACTAGCAACTCGAGCTTTGGCAGTCCCATTCCCCAGGCCAAACACATTGGCTCCACTAGCTACAAAGTTTCTAGGAGCGTGCAACATCCAATTATATTGAATTTTAATCGGTTTCGATGATTTGTTGGATTCGATTGGCTTCCTAGTTTCCACAACCAATGTGATTGGATCAAATGACGGATTTGCTTATGAGAATCCAATCCAATCTAATTAGGTTCATGTTTATTTTTCTTGTGTATGTATTTTTAACTGAAAAGGTTATGAATATTTTAAGTCATGTGAATGTGATGAAGTTATGCTTAATGTATTATAGAATCAAAACAATTTTCTCTAGTAATTCATTTATATTTTACATTTTCGCCTATTAATATGTTTGATTAGATTAAACCTAACGATTATAAGTATATTGTAAAGTAGACATACATAAGTATCAAATCTTATAAGTCATAACCAGCTGCACCTTAATTGCATTTATAACTTGTAAAGTTTTGGAAAATGAAAAAACCAATGCAAAAACCAATTATTTATTCCATCATAGCATGCCTCATCATTTGGGACAATTTAACAATGGAGCCTGCTCAACTGGATCATGTTTACTCGACAACAACTTTAAATTTCACTCCATTCTCACAATTACTTGAATCGGAAGCTGCAAATTAGGTTTTGCCTTTTGTACGCCAATATAATCGTTTCCTGAATCGTATAAGGCTGTCCTAGCACCATATACGTCACATTTCTTATACGCATCCTCATCGAGTAACTACCGCATATGAAAGATTGGTGTATTTGAAAACTGTTTCCAAAATCGACAAAAATAAATCAAATAAGTAGATAAACCAGCTAGTCAAATTTACCTAAAGAATAGACTTGAACATGCATGGAAAAAAAAATCAGCTACATAATAAAACCCTATAAATTTGAGAGAGATAGAGATAGAGAGATAGAGAGAGAGAGAATGTCTTACCCTAAACATCTCCATCCTTGAACTTCTTGTTTTGAGGCCACTGATATACATATATACATATATATGTATTCATATGCTGACTTACCCAATGCATATATACATATATATGTATGCATATGCTGACTTTCATGATGGCGTTCAATGTATGAATTGCTAGCTCGAGCGTTTACTGCACCAATCAAGCTCATGAGGTACTGAATGCTTTCCGATTTTCTTTATCAGCAGCATTTTTGTTACAAGTTATCTTGATTATTTGCCAGTAGCCAATGAATTTGTGCAATTTCTGTTGCAGAGATTAACCCTTTGGTATGGGACTCCTGAAGTCCTTCTGGGAGCTACACCTTACTGTTGGCTGTATATTTGGTACTTATCCGTTTCCTACAGAGTGTGTTTGAACTTCAATATAATTGAATTGTACAATTGTGCCATTGGTTTAACAGTATATTCTATCTGATTTGTAGCTGAACTTGTCACGAAGCAAGCACTCTTCTCTGGGGATTCTGAACTGCAGCAGCTCCTACATATATTCAGGTTCACCAATATGGCACCACTTCTTCCTTACCAAAAAAGGTGCCGTTTACTTTCTT
The DNA here is from genome assembly GCA_024362665.1 of Prunus padus. NCBI lineage: Eukaryota > Viridiplantae > Streptophyta > Magnoliopsida > Rosales > Rosaceae > Prunus > Prunus padus. Next base: position 4,314,840 of record JANFAM010000019.1, read on the forward strand.
CCTTTTCATTTGGACTAATTGGAATTCATGGAATTTTTTTTTTTTTTTTTTTCTGTAGGTTGTTAGGTACTCCAAATCAAGAAGTGGCCAGGTATAAAGAAACTCATGAATACGCCCAGTGGAGCCCTCAAAGTTTGTCCAAGGCTTTCCCCAATTTAGATGAGATGGGGTTGGATTTGTTGTTGCTATGTCAGTTTGCTTTACTCAAAATGGTTGTTATGGTGCTTTGTTATTCAGCATTGGAAGTAATACCTGCTGTAATTTAAATGTTTATGCTTGCAGCAGCAGATGTTGCAAAATGAGCCTGCAAAACGCATTTCATCAATGAAAGCTATGCAACACCCTTACTTTGATTCTGTACTGCTTTTAGCCTAACTTTATAGTAGGTAGTACAGATTTTCAGTTTAAATATCTCTTAAATTGACCTTTGAATATTACTTTTAGGAGTATGGGGATTCCAAAAATCCAATTAATGCCAAAATAATATATATTTATATATTTATAACTATGCTATGTCAATTAGTCAAATTATGGAGGTCGAATCGGATGCTGTGTCAATTAGTCAAATGATACGGGTGAAAGAAGAGACGATACGGAGGTGGAAGCCATCCTTTTTTATATGCAAGTGCTGGCTACCGAATTCCAGCAGGTGGTGCTTCTCCACAATTTAGGTAGGTCTGGGAGGGGATCGGTTAGGTCCAAGCAGGATAACATATTTAACAAGTGATTTTATAAATATCATCACTTGGAATCCCCTCATTTTAAAATTCCATCACTTTGAAATACTCTAACTTCAAAATTCCATCATTTTGAAATCTCATCATTTCAAAGTCCCTCATCTAAACACACCCTTAAGCTCTCATATCACCATCATCAATCTCGCTTGCCAGCCCTAATAGAAACACAACAAAACATAGAAAAATAAAAATAAATAATTGACAAAAAAAAAGACAAAATAAAGTAGGCCCATTTCGGCCTGGCTTGTTGGGCTTAGCATGGCTCGACTTGATGGGCTTTCTCAGGTCCAACTCATGGACTTTGAATTTTCTAAAAAAGCCCGGTTTGACATCGGAATCACAAAACCGCAAAACCGAACCAAATCAAACCAGAAAAAACCGAAAAAAAATCGTGTTGACTAAAAAAGTCAAAACCAGAACAAAAATCAAATGGACCAGTTTGGACCGGTTTCGGTTTTAGTTTTTCACCTCAAGGAACCGGTCCAATCCAAATTATTTATATATATATTTTAATATTATATATATTTATATTCTTTATTTTATACATATTTAACATGTATGTGTTGTTTATTGGTTCTTTATTTTATATATATATTTAACATGTGTATAATATTTATTTTTTTACAAAATTATTTCAAAACATCTCTCTTTGTATGAAATTGGATAATTTATTAATTTTCAAGCCCAACAAATAAAATTTTAGTTGGAATTTGTATTTTAAAAAATAAAAAATATTGTTTAAAAATAAATAAATAATATTTTAAAAATAAATAAATAAAAAAAAGAATCATGTTCAAAACCGAAAAAATCGAAAATCGGACCGAAACCGATGAGAACCGAACTGGCTGGTTTAAAAAAAATTCACTAAAATCGGATTGAACTGAACCGATTAAATGGGACGATTTTGGTTCTAATTTGAGGTGAGAACCGGGCCGAATCAGATCATGCCCACCCCTACTCGGATTTGAAAATACATGAACAAAATTGATCAAATTGAAATAACAGAAACCAAAGTGATAAAAGTGGCAAACTATAGGAACCAAAAATAATTTTTTCCCTTTTTTAAAATTAAAAAAAAAGGCGAGAGCTTGTATTAGTGTATTGTATAGTAGACGTTACTCGAGTGCCATTCTCTCTCTCTCTAGTGGGCAGCAGCAGGGGGCCCTTTCAGATTTTGAGTGGCATCATAAAAAACCATGGAGCATGCAGCCACGTGTACAAAGCAAGGTGCACTACATGTGTTAGAATAGATCGTTTGTTCTCGCGCCATATGAAGTGCGGGGTTTGCCAAGGTGGACAAAGTTTCGCGCCATTTAGTTGGAGGAAAGTTTTCAAGTCCATTTTGGGCCATCATGTCCTACTCATAGTCTTAAGTGTTATTGTTTGGATTGGGCTTTTGTTGGGTATTTGGTTGACCTGATTTTGTATTGGGCTTGGTAATAAAAATTAAATTTCTTTTTACCAAAAAATTACAAAATAAAAAAACAAAATCCAAGACTAATACAATAGTTGGAACTATGACCAACCAACCCACCCTATTTTAATACCTATGCAATGTTTATGGTGAGGAAATTTCCCACCGATCGCCGAAGGATGGATGCATGCATGGTCATATTATTGTGACCTATTTGCTTTATTGGGTATCAATATAACTTAACAAATGTCAAATACGCATTCAAACCAACAAGGCTGTAAGACTTTGAAACATGTTTACAACCAGAGTCAAACAAACAAAGAAACAATTATGCATGGATGCGATGTGATGTAATTAAGGACTAATAAGGACCTCGTACGTTGTTGTTGGTATGACTGAGGCTTAATTTCTTGCTGACCCCTGCGGCACGGCAGCCCCAACAAGATCATTCTTCATCATGCATGATCATTCCTTGTTTCTTCTACATTGGAAATATTCTTTCTTTCGTTTCAAATTCAAAGCTTGTTTTCAAAAATTAGAGCTAAAAGGAAAGCTTCTTATCTATTCTTCTCATGTGTTTCCTCCACATATTAAGTAAGTTATTAATACAAGATTGTGTTGTTTGTGTAGGTAGATATTAAGGCTGTTGAAAACGTGTCTTAGTCTTAGGTTAGATTAGCTGTAGTTTGTTGACTTCAAACATTCCATGATAACATTAAAGTGCAGTAAATTAGATCAACAAAAAAAAGGAAACATGTAAGAAATTCAAACAAAACGTATGAAATTCTTACTTGAGCCAATGAGGAAATCTAAGACCGAGAACAAGCAAGTGAACAAAATATATATGGTAGGGTGCAGGGTTTTACATGGGAAATATAGATCAAACGTGTTGTATCCTCTAGACTACATTCAAAGTTTTTGAGAGATCTTAACCAAACCCATACAAATTAAGATGAGGAGGAAAAACTGTAGTAATATTAAGCTTGTAGTTTCACACCATCAATTTAGTAATAATAAAGTCTTAAAACCACACTCAAAACCAAAATACAAATTAAGATGATGGAAAAACACTAGTATTCACATCTGTGGTCTTTGAAGACTTCCATAATTGTTATTGATAATGCAGACCAAATCTTGAAGACTTATTTTTTAAGTCCAACACTCGCTTGATTGCTGCCAAATCCTCACTCAACCACCATACTTGATCTGAATTCTAAAAAAAGAGTTTTTTTTATTTATTTAAATTTTCCCAAATATGGGCATGCAACGTACTACAATTATGTTTTGAATTCTCAATGTGCCCCACAAGCTATTTTGTTTTTAGTTTCTTTTCTTTTGTTAAAAACAGAAGAGGAATTGATGCATATAGATTAGCTCTTAGGTACTTTGACCATTTGGGATTATCATTGTAATCACTGAAAACAACATCTTATTATAATTTTTACGTTTAGTTAGAGCAGAAGCTCGATTGTTGTTTGACCCAAGAAAAGCTCGATTGTTGTTTGACCCAAGAAAAGCTCGATTGTTAACTCTGTTCTATATATAGCCATAATCATTGTAAGCAGAACAATCAACTTAAGTTTCCTTCAGCAATCTCAAACCAGTTGTAAGTGCTTCAGTAATCTCAAACACTTGTAAGCTCCTGACTTTCCTTCAGTAACCTCAAACACTTTTAAGCTCCTGAGTTTCCTTCAGTAACCTCAAACACTTTTAAGCTCCTGAGTTTCCTTCAGTAACCTCAAACACTTGTAAGCTCCTGAGTTTCCTTCAGTAACCTCAAACACTTGTAAGCACCTGAGTTTCCTTCAGTAACCTCAAACACTTGTAAGCTCCTGAGTTTCCTTCAGTAACCTCAAACACTTATAAGCTCCTGAGTTTCCTTCAGTAACCTCAAACACTTGTAAGCTCCTGAGTTTCCTTCAATAACCTCAAACACTTGTAAGCACCTGAGTTTCCTTCAGTGTCTCTAAGAGTTTATCAAGATGAAAACTTTGCTCCATTTATTTCTCTTTTTGATCCACCTCTGTGTTAATGTCATCTCAGTTGATGGCCAATGTATTGAAGGCCAGAAGTCATCATTGCTCCAGTTGAAAAAAAGCCTTATATTTGATTCTTCTGCTTCCTCCAAGCTTATATCATGGAATTCAAGTACCGACTGCTGTTCTTGGGTCGGTGTTACTTGCACTAGTGGGCGTGTTGTCGGTCTTGACATTAGCAGTGAATCTATTTCAGGTGGAATTGACAATTCAAGCCGTCTCTTTGATCTTCAACATCTTCAAAGTCTGAATTTGGCCGATAATGGATTAGGCTATGGCTCTCAAATTCCATCAGCTGTTGGAAAGCTTACAAATTTGAGCTGTCTAAACTTATCTTCTACTGCTTATTCTGGGCAAATTCCCATTGAGATTTCACGCTTGACAGGGTTGCAAGTTCTTGATTTATCCAGTGACCCTTCCTTATTTGGAACAATACTCAAACTTGAGAATCCGAATTTGAGTTTGCTCGTTCGGAACCTTTTGGAGCTTACTGAACTTCATCTTGATGGTGTAAGCATATCAGCGCAGGGGACTGACTGGTGCCAAGTAATATCGTCTTCACTGCCAAAGTTGAGGGTCTTGAGCTTGATCAGTTGTAACCTATCAGGCCCTATTGATATTTCATTACTGAAGCTTCATTCACTCTCAGTCATTCGTTTAGATTACAACGAATTGTCTATTGAAGTTCCAGAATTCTTGTCAAATTTCCAAAATTTGACTTCCTTGCACCTCAGTGATTGTGGGTTACATGGCTCAGTCCCAAAGAAGATCTTCCAAGTTCCTACATTACAAACTATTGACCTATCTTTTAATCCACAGCTCCAAGGCTCCTTACCAGAATTTCCCAAGATTGGATCTCTTCGTTCTTTGGTTCTATCCCACACAAACTTTACAGGGTTTCTTCCAAATTCTATCGGCAACCTCAAAATGTTGTCCAATATAGACGTTTCAAGCTGCAATTTCACTGGATCAATACCAAGATCAATGGAAACCCTTACACAATTGAGTTCTGTGGACTTGTCGTCGAACAGGTTCAATGGTTCTCTTCCGTTCTTCAGTATGGCCAAGAATCTGACCCTAATAGATCTTTCATCCAATCTTCTAACGGGTCAGATTAATTCCTCTCACTGGGAAAGCCTTACTATTCTTAAAAGTCTCCACTTGATTTTCAATCTACTTGATGGTACTATTCCGCCATCTCTATTTTCTCTTCCCATGCTACAGAATTTAGCGCTTTCTGACAATCAATTCTCCGGTCAGTTGCCTGTATTTTCTAGTAGCATCTCTCCTTTGGAGACGCTTTTTCTGGGAAGAAACAAGTTGGAAGGGCCTGTACCAATGAATATCTTTAATCTCCCAGGGCTTAGGACGCTTTCACTTGCTTCAAACAACTTCAACAACTCCTTCTCTCTTAATGTTATTCAGCAATCGAAAAATCTTTTGTTTCTTGATCTTTCCCACAACAGCTTCTCGATCAGTTATGATGAAACCAATTCCTCTTATTCTTTATTTCCTCAACTTTCCATATTGAGATTAGCTTCTTGCAAGTTGAGAAGATTCCCAGGTTTCTTGAGAAATCAATCCGAAATATACGATTTGGACCTTTCACAAAACCAGATTCATGGGGAGATACCCAACTTTATTTGGAGGCTTTATCTTGGTATGCTAAATCTTTCTTGCAACTCTCTGGTAACTCTAGAGGGTCCTTTCCTCAATCTGACTCCTAAGTTTCTTATACTTGACCTTCATTCCAACCAGCTTCAGGGACGAATCCCAATTTTCCAAATAGTTGATTATCTAGATTACTCAAAAAATAATTTCAGCTTCAACGTACCATATGACATTGGCCATTTTCTTACTCACACTAGGTTCTTCTCTCTTTCAAATAATAACTTGAACGGGACCATTCCAGGATCACTGTGCAATCTGAAGTCTCTTCAAATTCTTGATTTGTCCAGCAATTCTTTGAGTGGCATGATTCCTCGATGCTTATATGCAACGACCAATCTTGTAGTACTTAATTTAAGGAGAAATAATCTTGCTGGCACAATTTCTGATAAGTTTTCAGTAAATTGTAGTTTGGGAACTTTGGACCTAAGTGGAAACAAGATAGGAGGCAAGTTTCCAAAATCTCTAGCCCGGTGTAAAATGTTAGCAGTGTTAAACCTTGGATACAATCAGATAACCGATGCTTTCCCGCACTTGCTAAAGGAAATATCCACCTTGCATGTCCTTGTCTTGCGATCCAACAGATTCTATGGGCACCTTGAATGTCCCAAAACCAATGAAACCTGGTCAAAGCTTCAAATTATTGACCTTGCTGACAACCATTTTAGTGGAGAAATTCCAGGAGATTGCTTGACAACATGGCCAGCAATGATGGTTGATGGAGATGATCCAGCTCAAATTATTGAATTTCAGCTCAATATCTCACCCAGTACCAGTATTCACTATCAAGATGCTGTAACTGTTACCAGCAAAAGTTCAAAGGTGGAACTAGTAAAGATTCTCACTATCTACACCTACCTTGACTTGTCGTGCAACAACTTCAGTGGATCAATACCTAAGGAAATTGGAGCGCTCAAAGCATTTTACATCCTCAACTTGTCCAGCAATGCTCTCACAGGTGGAATTCCATCCTCATTAGGTAACCTGTTGAACGTGGAATCCCTAGACCTCTCAAACAACAGGCTGAGCGGGGAAATTCCAGCACAGCTTGCAAGACTTACTTTTCTTTCATTCTTGAATGTATCAAGTAATCACCTCGTTGGGAGGATCCCAACCAGCACTCAATTTTCAACGTTTCCAGCAGCTTCTTTCACTGGTAACGAAGGGTTATGGGGGCCTCCTTTGACAGGAGATAACACAACAGAGCTGTCACCACCACCACCAACATCAGAAAATGGTTTTCCCCATTCTGGGCCTGAGATTGATTTTGATGTTTTAAGCGTTGAATTTGGATGCATCTTTGGGCTTGGAATTGTGGTCATGCCACTTGTGTTTTGCAAGAGATGGAGGAAATGGTATTACACAAGTGTGGAGAACATTTTCTTCAAGATGTTCCCTAGTATGGACAAAAGAAGGTATAGCCGAGGACGACCTGTTTGGAGGAACAGAAGGAGGAGACATTGAATTGGTCTTGGTAGAGTCCACTAGTAGTTTGATGTTTTCCTGTGTCCTATTAATCAGTGATAAGGGTGCAAGTGTTTCCTATAAATCAGTGAGATTTTTCCGTTTGCTGTTTGTTTCCCGTTGTACAACAAGAAGCCGACAATTACTTCTCGGGAACTAAGGCGGTCGCTAAGTTCACAAGCTCTTGAATTGATCTTCAAGTGTGGTGGCTTCTGTTCTGTTCTGGATATGTAGTTTTTGGATGTTCTGTTCTGGATATATATAGTTTTTGGATATCAAGTGTTAGACTTTGGATTGAGTCGATATGTAATTCACGACCTTTTATTTGAATGAAATACTATGTTCTATATGATCTGGAATATATCTGTAACTTGGCTTATCTGAGATTCATATTTAATATTCGCATGGATAAAATTGTAATTGAAAAATAAAGAATAGCAAATAAATAAAAAAGAAAAAGGAGAAACGCACCAGAAGTTGGAGGCTAGTGAGTCAATGGGCCGCCTACCTACGCCACTCCAGTCTCCTCCAAGTCGTTTTCTGCATCAGATTTTTCCTCTCAAGAGAACTGAAGATTTTGCTTCTCTTTAATTTTCTAGCTACAAGAAGGAACCGAGTAATAGGAATTTTCTACCATCGAATTTGCGGAAGTCAGAGTCCGAGAATGGTTTTTAAGATTCTCAGTTGTCAAGTGTTGCTGCCTAGGTGTTTGATGAAATGCCAGAACGCGATTTTGGGTCACTAAAAGGAGAGGATCCATCTCAGCTTCGGTAATCTTGCGCCTATTGAGGTAATCACTAAGCAATTCTTTTACATCTTAAATATGTTTAGTGCACAGGAATTAGCACAACTGCTATAATATTATCTAATTTGTGTGTGTTTTAAATTAATTTTCTTATCTCAGGAATGGCCAACTGCGTGGGGGACGGGGGACTGGGGACATCCTGTCATGGTAAAAATGATTTCTCCACTCTCTCACTTGATTCTGACATGAGTATTTGTGTGTTTTGAAGAATCTTTCACTGCTTCAGTTTATATAAATTGGAGTGTTATTTTTTCTGTAACTTCTTGATAAGTAGAGCACACAAATTTATTTATTGCCAGAATCATACAGAAAAAAAAAAAAGTTCGGGAGAAAGTAGACCAGTCTGCCTTAATTAAAGGATATATAGTGCCTTCTTTTCTAATAAACTTTTGGTATGAGCGGCCTTGAAGAAATTTGTTATGTTTGCCTATTTTGTCATGCTGAAGAAATTTGTACAATTGTTGTTTTAAAGAGGTGATGTTTCACAAAGCTTCTTTAGTTCAACCCTTCTCTAGCAGTAAACACAATATATTGTTGGATAGGCGTTTAGGATTATATCCTTCAAGTTTGTTGCATTATCTTCAATCATGCACTCTAATATGTTGTCGTGACATCAATACTTCTACTGATTGATGTTTTGGAGTGACAGATGAATTGTTGGGTTATCTTCAGTCTCCTGATTTATATTAATGAAAAGTGTCAGGATTATTCACCCCTGATAAATCACACAAGTTGGACGCCATTTTGAGGCCCTTGGATGCATAATTTTCAATAGTAAGCATGAATTTGTAACCAGAAAAAGGGATTTTTGACTAACGCTAGTGAAAAGCTTTAGAAGTTTATGTCTTAGTCTCCTATCCAGTGTAACTAGTTGAGCTAGTGTTAGTAGAGATTCTTTATTCACTTGATTTAGTTGGGGCCATCCTCTGGTCATCCAACTTTGTACAAATTGTTCACATGTTCTCCCTAAGATTGTATTTAGGATCGCCAAGCGCAAGATTTTTCTGTGCCCTTTTAGATTCATATCCTTGTAGGTTTATATTTTTGCTGGCTGCGCTACGGCAAGCTCTTGCCGATAAGACAGTATTTACCTGCTGTTTTCTCCTCATTGTATTTTTTCTTTTGAGGGTTGGGGGGGAGGTTGGGGCAGTGCAGAGGTGAGGGAATATGATCTCTCTGTTTTTTTTGGTTCTGTTAAGGTCTTGATGTTGATGGAGCAAAATGTAACTGAAGATGCCCGAAGAAGTGCCAAGCAAGAACTCAATGGATAGTCTGCACCTGAAATTCAATGCATATATACATGTATATGTATGCATATGCTGACTTTCATGGTGGCGTTCAATGTATGAATTGCTAGCTCGAGCGTTTACTGCACCACTCAAGCTCATGAGGTACTGAATGCTTTCCGATTTTCTTTATCGGCTGCATTTTTTTTACAAGTTATCTTGATTATTTGCCAGTAGCCAATGAATTTGTGCAATTTCTGTTGCAGAGATTGACCCTTTGGTATGGGACTCCTGATGTCCTTCTGGAAGCTACACATTACTGTTGGCTGTATATTTGGTACTTATCCGTTTCCTATAGAGTGTGTTTGAACTTCAATATAATTGAATTGTACAATTGTGCCATTGGTTTAACAGTATATTCTATCTGATTTGTAGCTGAACTTGTCATGAAGCAAGCACTCTTCTCTGGGGATTCTGAACTGCAGCAGCTCCTACATATATTCAGGTTCACCAATATGGCATCCACTTCTTCCTTACCAAAAAAGGTGCCGTTTACTTTCTTCCTTGTCATTTGGACTAATTGGAATTCCCCCAAAGTTAAGTTTGTCCAAGGCTTTCCCCAATTTGGATGAGATGGGGTTGGATTTGTTGTTGGTATGTCAGTTTGCTTTACTCAAAATGGTTGTTATGGTGCTTTGTTATTCTGCATTGGAAGTAATACCTGCTGTAATTTAAATGTTTATGCTTGCAGCAGCAGATGTAGCAAAATGAGCCTGCAAAATGCATTTCATCAAAGAAAGCTATGTAACACCCTTACTTTGATTCTGTAGTGAATTTTATTTGCTTTCCTCCAGCATTTTTGCACACTTTGTGTTAATTCTTATGATCCTTATTGCTTTTAACCTAACTTTATAGTAGGTAGTACAGATTTTCATTTTAAATATCTATTAATTTGACCTTTGAATATTACTTTTAGGAGTATGGGGATTCCAAAAATCCAATGCCAAAATAAATTAACGACGGTGAAAATTAAAATTGCAGCTCCAATTATTTTTTTCATCATAGCAGCAGCATCAACTCTCGTTTGATGGAATTAACAATGGAAGCTGATCAACTGCATCCATATCCTGTGTATATCTTTTCAGTCACTTGACATCAATCATCATTTTCGCTCCCTTAATACAGTTAGCATGAGTGCGAGCTACGAAGTAGGTTGTGCCTTGCTGTAATACCACATCGTATCCTACTCCTATCGGGTTCGGGTCTAAATTGATGTTACAGTTGTTATACGCATTGCTGTTCTTAAGAGCAACAACGTCGAGGCCCCTGTCCTCCATGGAATATTTGAAACTGTTTCAAAAATGGACAAAAATCAATAAATTAAATAAGTAAATAAACAAACTAATCAAATACGCATGGAAAAAGGAATATCTTGCATAAAGCATTTCCAGCCTTGAAACTCCAGTCTTTGGGCCAGTCTGTTATGCTAGGATCTGCCCTCCATCCTTCGGCTCCCCCCACTTGATAGTCTCTTCCATGAACTTCTTCACATTGGAGCAGTAAGCAGACTAAAATGCGAATTCCAATGACGAAAAGTTGGATCATTCTGGTCGACATCGTTGGGCCAAAAACAAGTGAAATAAGGTCAATTTCAAATGCAAAACCACATTGCTGATCAATTTATAGAATTGTTAGCCTATCTTGCATTAAATTTTCTTTCATATATATATATATATATATATATATATGGGTTAGTGGGTTTAATCCTGAGTATGTAGAGTTATATAATTAATTAATTTAAGCAATATTCTCATCCCATAACCGTCGTCAATTCATAAAACGATGAGTCCGATTTATTTCCTTTCTATTTATTATTCATAACTCTTCTTCAGGAGCATCTCTTGGGGCGCTATGGATTAGCATTTCATGAACACTTCATTTGAAAGGAAAAGTAACTCTTCTTCAGCTAGGTGGAGAGGACTCGGTCGTCTGCTAGGAACTGTGCCGGTGAGTGGGACTCCTTGGTATCATCTTCATCTGCCTCCGCCTCATCAGCTGCGTCATCCTTGGCGACTTCTTCCTCTGCCACTATCTCATCAGCCGCCTGCTCCTCAACATCTGCCTCTTTGAGGGGGCGGCAGGGAGGGATGCCGTTTTGGCAGTCCAAGTATCCTAGCTTGTATGCATCGCCAGCTACCTCATATTTGGACTCCTTAGCTGCCTCACGGTAGGCGTCAAACTTGGCCAGCAGCTTGTCATAGCTTTGGGTCGAGTCCACATACTTGTGTTCGAGGCAAAAGTAGGCCTCCTTGCGATCATGTAGGAGGGCAGCAGAGGACTTGATCTCATCATCTTTTTGGCAAAGAGATCTCTTCAGCACAGACAAGTTCTCCTTCATCTCGGATATTCTAGCTTCATGGCGAGCCCGCTCGGCAGAGAGCTTGTCAGTCAGGTCAGCATTCTTCTTCATCAGCTCATCAAGCTGAGCAGAAGAGGGGCAACAACAGATGATTTCTGAATGGCTTCAGTAGCAAAAACTACCCCATTCTAAAGCAAATGCATGGCAGCTTCCTTTTGCTTGTCCAGGGAGAGGCTCGAGAATGTGCCAAGGTCACCAGCCTGATGTACGTGGTCAACTAGCTTGGTACAAGCAGATGAGCTTGACATAAAGTTTGACTTGAGCAGGTCAGACACGTGCCCGTCCCTAGTAGAGCTATCACCGGCTCCCTGACCAGCAGTTCCTGAAACCGAATGACTTTTCACTCGAGCAGAAGACTCTCCAACTTTCTTGATTGTTCTTGGCTTGCCAGATGGATCCTGGTTGCTGCACAGGGGCACAATCCTCTCAGTGCTGTCCACAGATTGGCGTAGACGACTCAAACTCGGCTTCTCAACATTCGGGTTGCAGGGTAGCTCGCAGGTCTTGAGTGGTTCAGGTGGAGACTTAAGCAGAATATTCCTGATCTTCTACATGCCACACATCTTGTTGATGTCCGCACTGACCAAGTGTTTGACCCTGGTAGACGAAGAAGGCACAACTCCTATAGGAGCCTTCTCAGTAGACGAGACCCCTTTGGAGAAACTTTGACCGTGGTAGGAGGAAGTTTCAGCTTTTTCCTCAATGGGGACACTTCCTTTGATCGCGGGTAAGCTATTTCATCCTTGACGGACCTAGTACCAGCCTTCCTTTTTTTAGGGAGTTCGGTTTAGGACTCCTCTCATTCAGCAGGCAGATCATCTGGGTCCGGACTATTCAGTTTCCATCTTTCAACATCTTCAGCAGGGGTAGACCACCAGCCACCCTCCAATGTTCACTCAGTAACCAGCGCCATTCACAGAACCTGGCAGGGATATTCAAAGCCTAATGAACCTTGGTCATGTCAGGGCCGAGTTCAAGCTTCTTGCTAATGACCTTTTCTGCAAGCAAAAGACAGAAATCAGGTAGATACACATCAAAGAAGCCAAGAAAAATTGAAGCAGATCAATAGAGCAAAACATACCGTTGCAGTAGACGAGGGGAACGAGCGGACCGTCGCCGACCTCCCCTTCCCAATTGTCGCTGACCTCTAGTACGTCGGTTTGCCACACATGATCGCCTTGACTTAGACTGTCAAACAGCTTGGCGTTGCACACATGGACCTGAGCATACTTCTCTTAACGCCTTACTTCAAAGAAGAAGAAGAACTCCCGTACCGTCAGATCCAACCTGAAAAAGCGATCTAGATTCTCAAAGCAGATGACCTCCCGGTAGACGTTCGGGGTACATTGACTTGGGGCACATTCCAGGACCCATAACACTTCCCTGAAAAATTTTGACAGTGGGAATGCAAAGCCCAATGAGAAGTAGAACGGACGAAACGTGATGATCCTGGCACCTGGATTATTTGGGTCTGCTCGAGGCACATCGTCAGTCGACGGCTCTGCCACCCTGACATGCACATCCCTCAGAATGGCGGAATCAAAAATGGAACGCCGTGCCTGAAACTGAGCCTCGTTCGTGACGTGGTGCAAATTAGCCACGAACCGCTTCTTGTATATCTCGGAGCCACCGCACAGGTACAAAGGCGCTTGTGAGCTTGGTGATCGACTTCTCCCATCAAAAAGACATGGTCGTTGTGTAGCTGCAAAATAGAGGAGAAAAGCGCATATCAAAACCCTAGTTTGTGGTTGAAAATAAAAGCAGCAAAACAGCAACAAAAATTTATAAAATATAAAATAAGCATGGAGCTGTTTGGACCAAGATGCAGCACATCCCCAGCGCCCTCCTAATTCGGCCCAGGCCATTGCAACGCACGAAGGCCCTTATTGCACCTCATCAGCAAGCGTCCCCGGCAGTGCCAGAGGCCCCTGACGCCCAGACCATCCGTAAAGTAGCATGCGTAGCCTGCTTGCCCAGCACATGCCCCCATCACGCACAAGGCCCTCAATGCCTTCACTTCGAGCCCAAGCTTGCCTGCCCTTTCACGCCTCCAACCATGTTCAACTCATGACCACGTGCGACCAGCCTTTGGCCCATGCCTTTCACCTAGCTTAGGCATTACCAGGTCATGCGCATCACTCCATGCCGCAACAAGCTCCAGTAGCAATTCACATTTTCTGGCCTTCCTCCAGAATCTCTCAAGTTGAATTACCTTGAAATATACGGCAATTCCTCTCTTTGACAAGCAGTACAACCCTCCAAAGATCTCTCTCACGCAGAAAGTAGGAGAATAAGTTTGCGAGTTGAAAAAGAGTGAAGAAAAGCCCCATATTTATAGCAGCTGAGATTCCTTGACCTATATGAAATCCTAAGCCCATTCCAGTTGGGAGTCCAAATTCAGAAAATTAGCAAGTCCCAAGCCTCCTCCAATCAGGAGCCCATATGCAGTTGGACAGCCCAACAATTAATTCACACCTCCTCCATGCCGCCAAGCACCACGCAGAAGCTGGGGGGGCATTTGTGAAAACCAATTTATTCCCTAGGTCAAATGATTTCATTCCATTTGGGGATTATTTGATTTTGGGATTTATTTGACTAATTGGGGAATTATTCTATTTAATTGGGGATTACCAAATCAAATCCCTAATTGATTAGATATATGCTTGTTTGGGAGCAGAAGTTATGAACTTCAAGCTTCTTTGTATGCAAGAGATGTGGAAAACCAGAATGAACCAGATCACATGGTTGAATTTCCAAATCCAGCAGCACTGAATTCCACCAATCTAATACTGAGGCCGGGGATGGTATTATTAAGACATTATGTCGCCCACGCTGAACAGGTATTGCTTTCTTTTGTTGAGATATAAGTGCCTTAGCTGAAACCATTTTGTATTTAGTTTATTTTCTACAAGTTTAAATGTGAGCCTTTGGATTACATTCCAAATGGACAGCTAAGATGTAATCTTAGTGTAAGTAACAGCTTTTGCCATATGTCACTATCTCATAGGATAGATGAATGGATGGCTAGATTTGGATGATGTAATTGGGAATATTCTATTCCTAACGGTAATATGTGCACAGTGAGTGCGTGAGTGAAATGCAATTAGCTTAGTTGCTTCTTCTTCAAGCTCTTTCTTCTCTCTGAAAATCTTCCTCTTAGTTTCTCTCATCTCTGCTTGTCTTTTGATTTGCATTCAAAAGCTTAATTTACCATATAATAGTCTGGATTCTAACATGGCCTCAGAGCCAGGTTCGATTGTGTTACTCTGGGCGTTGAATTTGTGAAGGAAATGAGTTTAGATTTGAAGGAATTGGTTGCGAGATCTGTGTCTAATATGGCTGGGTCTGGAGGTGGAGAGCTGAGAGCGCCGATCTTCAACGGCGAAAACAATGAATTCTGGAGCATTAGAATGAGAACCATTTTCAAATCTCATGGGCTTTGGGAATTGGTTGAGAAGGGAATAGAGGGCTCAGATTCGAAGGGAGCAGGCGAATCTAATGCAAAGAAGAAAGAAAAGGAAGAATCGAGTGGTGCTGGGAAGTTGACTCTCACCGAGCTACTCATGAAGGATGCTAAAGCTCTGGGTCTGATTCAAGGAGCAGTGTCCGATGAGATCTTTCCTCGAATCTCTCATGAAGAAACCTCTAAGGGAGCTTGGGATATCTTGATGAAGGAATTTCATGGTGACAACAGGTTATAAGTGTTAAATTGCAAGGTCTACGTAGAGAATTTGAATATACGAGAATGAGAGATGATGAGTCCCTTTCTGCTTATCTTACCAAAATTTTTGATCTGATAAACCAAATGAGGAGCTATGGAGAGGATTTAGCTAGACCAAGAATTGTTCAAAAATTACTAATCAGTTTGCCATCAGCTTATGATTCAATCTGTTCTGTTATTGAGCATTCTAAGGATTTGGATGAAATTGAGGTACAAGAAGTGGTAGCCTCTTTGAAGAGTTTTGAATTAAGGCTAGATAGGCACTCTGGAGATAAGACTGAGAAAGCATTTGCTGGTCTTAGTGTGAATCCCAAATCAGAAAAATACAGTGGAAGTCAAAGTGGCTCTAAAGATCAAAAGAATTGGAAATCAAAAGGCAAAAAGTGGGATAACAAATCAACCGATGGAGCTAGAAATCCCTGCAAACACTGTGGTAAACTACATTTTGGAGAATGTTGTTTCAAAGGAAAACCAAAATGTTATAACTGTGATAAGTTTGGCCATCTTGCAAGGGATTGTTATAGCAAGAAACCAGATAAAGTTGAGAAATCTGTGCAGCAGCTTAACTATGTCACTCAGGTAAATCCTACACCAACCATGTTTTATGCTAGTAATAAATCTAGTGCTAGTGTAAAAGGGTGTGCTGATGTATGGTATGTGGATAGTGGGTGTAGTAATCATATGACTGGTAGAGAGGATTTGCTTGTGGATATTGACAAAAATGTGATTGCAAAAGTTGAAATGGGTACTGGTCAGCTTGTTGAAGTGACTGGAAAAGGATGTCTTGTAGTTGAAACCAAAATAGGCAAGAGGTACATTAAAGAGGTTATGCTTGTGCCTGGACTGAAAGAGAATATACTTAGTGTGGGGCAAATGATGGAGCATGGCTATTGTTTGGTGTTTGGAGATCACAAGTTGGAGGTTTATGATGATAGCTCATACTCCAATATGGGTGCAAGAGTACAAATGAGAGGAAATCGAAGTTTTCCAATGACGTTGCAGTCTGGAATACACATGGCTTATAAAGCAAGTGTGTGTCAGTCTACTACTATGTGGCATAGGAGATTAGGACACTTGAACATGAGTAGTATGAAACTGCTGCAGGAACAAGACATGGTAGCAGGATTACCAGATATTAAGGCTGAAAAAGGGGTATGTGAAGGGTGTGTTCTAGGAAAGCAATGCAGAGAGGCATTTCCAAAGGAAGCTACTACTAGAGCATCAACTCCACTAGAGCTTATTCACAGTGACATTTGTGGTCCAATGCAGACAACTACAAAGGCTGGAAACAGGTATTTTCTCACCTTTATAGATGACTACACAAGGATGTGTTGGGTCTATTTTCTAAGACAGAAGTCAGAAGTTCTCAGTGTATTTAAAAGGTTCAAAGCTACTGTGGAGCTGCAAAGTGGTTATAAACTAAAGAAACTTAGAAGTGATCGAGGAGGAGAGTATACTTCAATGGAGTTTGACAAATTTTGTGAAGATGTGGGCATGGAAAGACAACTTACCACTCCATACACACTTCAGCAAAATGGTGTGGCAGAGAGAAAAAATAGAACTATTGTTGAAATGGCTAAGTGTCTTTTGTTGGAGAAGAAGATACCACTTGAGTTTTGGGCTGAGGCAGTTAACACCTCAGTGTATATTCTGAATAGATGTCCTACTAAAGCTCTGACTAAGAAGACACCTTTTGAAGCATATAGTGGGAGGAAACCAGGAATTAAACACCTAAGAGTGTTTGGATCATTATGTTATTCTCATGTGCCAAATCAGCAGAGACAGAAATTGGATATGGCAAGCAGGAGGTGCATTTTATTGGGGTATGGTAGCTATGAGAAAGGATACAGACTGTACAACATTGAAACTGGAAAAATAATTATTTCTAGAGATGTCATTTTTAATGAAGATGCATGTTGGGATTGGAATGCACAGAAGGAAAGAAGTGTAAGTATTCAGATTACTGAAGTACCAGAAGGAGTACAAGAGTCTGAAGGGAATGTTTCTGAATCAGAAGTACAATGTGAAGTTGGTGAAGTGCCTAGCTCAAGCACTGAAAACAATGATCAAGGAAGGGTGACAAGTCCACAGGACTATGATCACACACCTCTTAAGTACAAAAGCATTGCAGAAGTATATGAAAGGTGTAATTTATGTATCATAGAACTAGAGAATTTTGAAGAAGCTGCTAAGGATGAATCCTGGAGGAAGGCTATGACAGATGAGATAACCATGATTGAAAAGAACAACACTTGGGAATTAGTTGATAGACCATCTGATAAACCAATCATTGGAGTCAAATGGGTTTATAAGACTAAACTGAATCTAGATGGATCTGTGCAGAAAAACAAAGCAAGATTAGTTGCCAAGGGATATTCTCAGAAGCCTGGAATAGACTTCAATGAGACTTTTGCTCCAGTGGCAAGATTGGATACTGTGAGAAACTTGATTGCTCTTGCTGCACAAAAGGATTGGAAGATATTTCAGCTAGATGTAAAGTCATCGTTTCTGAATGGAGTATTAAATGAAGAAGTGTATGTTGATCAACCATCCGGCTTTGTGATACAAGGCAAGGAAGATAAAGTGTACAGACTTAAGAAAGCCTTATATGGTCTGAAGCAAGCTCCAAGAGCTTGGTATGAAGAGCTAAATTCTTATTTTGCAAAAGCTGGTTTTCAGAGAAGCCCAAGTGAAGCTACACTATACACTAAGACATCTCACAGTGGTACTCTCATTGTTTCACTGTATGTAGATGACATTATCTACACAGGAAGCTCAAAGGAAATGCTGACAGAGTTTAAGAATGAGATGATGAGACAATATGAGATGACTGATCTAGGTTTGCTTCATCATTTTCTTGGACTTGGAGTATTCCAGACTGACACTTGTATCTTCTTGCATCAGAAGAAATATGCAAAGACCTTACTTGAAAAATTTGGGCTCAAGGATTGCAAATCTGTTGCAACACCATTGGCAGTAAATGAAAAGATCTCAAGAGTGGATGGGAGTGAGCTGGCAGATGAGACCTTGTATAGGCAAATGGTGGGGAGTTTGTTATACTTAACTGCAACAAGACCAGATATCATGTTTGCAGCAAGCTCATTGGCTAGATTCATGCATAATCCTACTATAAAACACATGGGAACTGCAAAAAGGGTGCTGAGGTATATTCAAGGGACATCTAATTATGGTATAGCATATGAGAAAGGAAAAGAAGCAAGGCTCATTGGCTACTGTGATAGTGACTGGTCAGGGAGTGAGGATGACATGAGAAGCACCTCTGGATATGCATTTAATCTTGGATCAAGTGTGTTTTCCTGGGCTTCAGTCAAGCAATGCAGTGTGGCTCTATCTACTGCTGAGGCAGAGTATGTTAGTGCAGCATAAGCTACTGCACAAGCTATCTGGTTGCGTTTTGTTCTTTCAGACTTTGGTGAAGAGCAAGTCAGTGCTACTACCATTCTATGTGATAATACCTCTGCTATTGCCATAACCAAGAATCTGGTGCATCATCATAAGACAAGGCATATAAACAGAAGGTTTCACTTCATCCGAGATGCTTTGCAAAATGGAGAGATTGATTTATTGTATTGCAAAACTGAAGAGCAGACTGCAGACATTTTTACCAAGGCATTGGCCAAGGACATATTTGAATATCTGAGGGGAAAGCTTGGAGTAATCTCAGCTAAGCACTTAGAAGGGAGTATTGAGATATAAGTGCCTTAGCTGAAACCATTTTGTATTTAGTTTATTTTCTACAAGTTTAAATGTGAGCCTTTGGATTACATTCCAAATGGACAGCTAAGATGTAATCTTAGTGTAAGTAACAGCTTTTGCCATATGTCACTATCTCATAGGATAGATGAATGGATGACTAGATTTGGATGATGTAATTGGGAATATTCTATTCCTAACGGTAATATGTGCACAGTGAGTGCGTGAGTGAAATGCAATTAGCTCAGTTGCTTCTTCTTCAAGCTCTTTCTTCTCTCTGAAAATCTTCCTCTCAGTTTCTCTCATCTCTGCTTGTCTTTTGATTTGCATTCAAAAGCTTAATTTACCATATAATAGTCTGGATTCTAACATCTTTCAATGTAAATCTTAGTCTAGCAATTATATTCAAGAGCTTTAATCAGAAAATGATATGAAGTTTTGCAGACATGATATGCCTTTGATCAATAATATAGTGCCCATTAACTGACTCCTAAGCCGAAATCTCACTTTCTTGTCTCTAATGGTTTATTAAGAGAAAATATCTGGGTTGATCTTTTGGTGCAACCCCCAACCCCTCCCTGTTTTATGGGGTATTACATTTCTGGTTTGTGAAGACTCATTTTGCAGTTTTTTGAAAGTCTATTGTTTTGGATTCTTTGTAGTGCAGGCTTGTTTTTAATACCTTTGTACCATTTAAATTACAGGTTGAAATTGTCTCCTGATATATGCATTGGCAACTTTTATACAACCAGTGGACGACTTGGCCTCCATCAGGTATGTTTATGCATATTTGTTAATGAGCATATTCATATTTAACTTTGCGTCAATGCAGTTAATTTTGGTTAATCGTATTCATAACTCTATGTTGGTTTCCAAGAGTCTGAAAGTTTCTTAATAACAACAATTGCTGTGAAAAATTTTGGTGCTCAAATGAAGTTTTTATTTTCAGGCTGTGGTCTCCATTTCTATAGTTGATTCAGCAGACTTCCTCTATGGGGATCAGAGAGACACTGAAAAGGCAGAGAGTGTTGTTCTGAGGAGATGTGTTGATATTTGGAGGTCGTTCGAGACATATATTTCATGGTGTGACATCTGATGGGTATATTTTATAGTATATATTTAATCCCAATCTTGGTATATTTTAGTTAATATTTTGGAAGAATTTTGATACTTTGAATTGTATTTTCAATATAGGGCTTTCGACTTCCTTTGGAGCAAAACATGATCAAATGGACGAATTTTGGAGTAATTCCAATTGGAGGACGTTCGTGAGTCACTTGGCCCAATCGTATCAAAATTCCAGATTTTTCTACCAAGCAGTTGTTTTATGGCGATAAAAATAAAGGAGCAGTGCAGTGCTGGAAAAAGTGACGTTTTGGGCCCTTAATTGCGTTTTTGGAGCCCAAAATGACCTCGGATGGATTCGTGGCCTTCTTGAGATGTGTTCAGAATATTTTTCTCTTCAAAACAAGATATTATGGGCCTGATTTGGAGCAATTTTGAGGCCAGAACGTGAATGGGCAGCTTTAATGCATAGTCTCTTTATCCAATTAGGATTTTATCTCCTTGTATTACCTTATTTTTATTTAGTCTCCTTTTAGGAAAAGAA
Source organism: Prunus padus (assembly GCA_024362665.1). Taxonomy (NCBI): domain Eukaryota; kingdom Viridiplantae; phylum Streptophyta; class Magnoliopsida; order Rosales; family Rosaceae; genus Prunus; species Prunus padus. Next base: position 4,335,653 of record JANFAM010000019.1, read on the forward strand.
AAGCTGTCTTGTGAAGCTAGGTTTTAGGGAGTATTTAAGTTCTTTTCACATGAGTTTTAGTTTCTCTCTTTTTCAGACTTCTTTTTGGCTTTTGGGAGAGCAATTGCTAGGGTTCTTGGATTTTCTACTTCCAGGTGTTGTTATTCCTTTTCTTCTTAATAATATTTTCTATGATTTCTATTATGAATATGCGTAACTAATTCCCTTTTTGCTAGGGTGAGGCCACGAGCCTTAGCAAGAATATGTAGTTTCTATCCAATTTGCTTATGATTATATGCATGCAGGTTTTCAAATTATTCATCACTGGGTTAAACTATCTAAGTCTCTTGATGCTTGATCACCATTAGGATGTTTAGAAAAGTAATTTGATGCAATCTTGGTCGGAGGTCGGTCCCTGAAATTGACGAAGGCTTCTTGTGATTAATATGTGCGAATTCACTTAGGATGAATACCACGTCTTAAGGGTTGCATGGTTTGTCAAAAGGTTTCACATAACTTAATGAGTCATGTATGTTTAGATTTGATCTGAATACCACAGACGGATTGCATGTATGATATACGCTCTATGTTGGGGGTCCAAGTAGGCATATATTAGGAATACCTAACCTTTGAAATATGCATGTATAGGTCATAAGTAATTGGGAGAACTATATAGAATTGCTAAGGTGACGGCGGATCCCTAGTGCTTTCTTAACTTGATTTCTCAAAACACAACTGTTTCTTTTGCTTTTAGCTTTAATTTGGCATATTACCTTCTTTTTATTAGTTAACTTCAGCTTAATTTAAGGTCTTAAAATCAAACATCTCAACTTTCTCTTTTACAATAATTAATTAGAATTTGGTTTGCTACGAATTATTTAATAATCCTTGTGGAGAACGACCTTGCGAGATCCGTTTATACTGCAATAACCTTGTCATTCTTGCAAGTTTTATAGGATTTTAAACCCTTTTTGCACCTGTGGTAAAATTCCTATCAACATCCATCACACCAGACTCAGCTCCAATGAATTTGTTGGAAGAAACTAAGCTTCGTCCTGGCCATCTTAACCTTACCTTCAGACAGTATTAGAGACCCTTTGTTTTCTACCTGTACACATTGTTTAGTTTTCATTATCTAAACATCACAATCCAGTGGATGGAGTAATATAATTCTAATATTTCTACCAGTTCCTGTCCACCACAAGCTTTCGACAGAATCTTTTATTGAGCTATGCTATTAATCAACGCTAATCCAATTGTCGACTTTGAGATTTACGCTGTGACTGCGTTTCGTTCGCTGATCTTAAAATACTTGCCGCTATGTTCGCTGATCTTAAAATACTTGCTGCTATAATTTTCTTTGAAGTTTGTATGGTTTCAAGCTTCTTTGAGAGTTACGCTACGATTGTGACTTGTTTTGTTCACTGATATCAAATTAGAGGCTTCAATCATTCACGTAACATCTGAGAATAAATTGTTTTACTTTGCTTGGTGCGTGCATCAGAATTGTCCTGTTAGATAATACAATCATCTCTTGGCTTTTAATAATCTTGAACGTGTCAGATATCTAGATAATCTGTGGGACTTATTAAATAAAAATATCAAGCCACATATGCAAGGCATCTAATTGGACCTGTCAAGATAAGATACTTTCCCGAAAACATTATGGACTTTGATCTGACATAGGCCCTTTGTCCTCTGACTATTTGCTATCGGGCATCAAAATTATGCTATTGCAAATCCAGTACGTGTAATATGCTGACTGTATCATTGAGTCATTGGCTTGCATTAATTATTGATGACATGGTTTGAATGGATGAGTTTCTTTATTCGGATGCGAATCAAACTGATAGTTTGACAACATAACATACTAGATAGACACATTAAACGTACTATTTTTAAAAGATTGTTTATGAAGGTTGTTTGGAATGAAAGGGATGTCTATGGAGAGCTCTAGTTTATTTTGGTGACGCTTACTTTACAATACATTGGCCTCCATGATAGGGATGTGGAAATCCTACGCAGAAAACACGCAATGGTGGCATCTGATTAACTTGGATGTCGAAATCCATTTTGTTATTGTAATGGTGACTAGGGTTACACAGTTTCATTTGCACCCGGGTCATTCTGCTTATAATTATCTGTTTGAATGTTTAGTTTAAGATTTTCAAGTCCATCATAGTCCTGCTTACCCTTCAACCACAGCCACAACTTCATAGCCTCTGCTTTATTAATCTATTCACTATATTATTTATAGTTCTTAAACCAGTTTATGACAATTAAATTTTTTGTTGCACCCGTAAAGCCAAACTTGCATAAACCTCCCACCTCACCAGTGATTCCCTCCAAGATATACATGGTGTCGTGACCTCCATTAGATAAACAGTTGCATTACGTAATATACCAACTTAGGTCTCATCTGTCCCAAATTTTAGACCAAGTTCATTATAGGCTGATTTACTTTTACTCAATCCTAGTCAGGCTTCAATTATTGGCTAATCAACTTTTTTAGTGGAGAGTCGCATGACCGAATATTGCTTAACAAAACCCATTATTGGGACTAGGTGCATGCTTTGCTAGATTAACTAAGTGTGCATGCTTTTTTTTAGATTAATTGCTTTGCTTAATTACTCCATGGCTTGTTAGGGTTGTTTGGTTGGGAAGCACTTCCAAAGTAAAGAAACCCATTTTATTGGTTTTTTTTTTACTCGTCGCTTTATGTCCAAGCGAATTCCAATCAAGTATACGCAATGTTTGAAACCTATATATCAGTCTTTGGAAATGAAACATCTCTGAATATGACTTTCACCTCCACCTCACTTTCTTTTTTCTGTTTAATACGAAATATCTTTCCATTGGTTATACTAAAAAGAAAAAGGTGAAGCCTAGCTTTCCTCTACATCATAATCCATGGTGCTTTTTCTGGAAATTTCTTTGGTTTCTCACATCATCGATCACATGCCATTTCAGTTTGTATACACACCTAAACATGGATTTTCTTGGTCTTGAATGTTTTTGCTTCACATGCTGGTTATGCAATTTATTCAGTACATGCGTCTCAAATGCGTTTTTCTCCCTTTGGTTTTTTTTTTTAAAAAAAAAATAAAATAAAAAAATACAAAGTAATTGTCTAATTCATGGGGAGGGGATTCGAACTTGTGTATGAGGAAGCAAACACATTACCCTAACCGACTAACCCAACCCACCCACCTTTGTTTCTTATTTAATTTTTTAATTCTCATATTTTGGTTGAGGAACAATGGTTTGATTGAACTTTAAACAGGATTATTAGGCTGCTGTCACATCTTTTGGATGCGTCGAGCAAACCATCTGTCCTCCCTCCGGACCTCCCCACAAAACTGAAAGCACAAAAAAATATCAATGTTTTGAGAGAAATTGACTAGAAAGTAGACCATGAAAAGCCAAACATGAGGGGAAGCACTAAAGCAAAATGACGTACTAATAAAAAAAAATGCTTGTTTTTTATTAATATAAAAAATTCATGGCTTTTTTTTATTAGTTGTTTTGGTTTTAGTGCGCACCTTACCTGATTACCATTTGGCTACCATTTTCATGATTTCATTCCCTAATATTCTTAGCTATGCGATATTTGTTTGATATTCCCTGTCATTTGTTGGAATATCAACCAGCTCCATCTTACATTTACCCATTTACCCCCAACAAAAAATATGAGAGAGGTGGAGAATATTTATTCATATTCGGCACATAGTTACTTTGTATTTTTATTTGTTCATAAATAATATATTATCGTTTATTTTATAAAAAAATGAGAGAGGTGGAATGGAATACAATTGCTAATTAATTAACTTTCATTCAACAACATATATATAATATTCAATTAACTTTCTCAATTCTTTAAGGGTGGTGATTTTCCCACTTCCCTTTTATCCACTTACACTCCCTTTGGTTTTTTTTAATAATTTTTACTATAACAAAAAAGGAAGTGTAAGTGAACAAAAGAGGAGTGGGAACATACAATTTCTAATAAAGAGAATGTAAATTGATAAAAGATGAGTGGGAAAATCAGCTCCTTTCTTTCATATTAATATTAATATTAAATAATTGAGAAAACCATTCCAATAGCATTCCTCCATGTAAGGAATCATCCAAAGCTCATGTGGGGGGACTATGATGACTAACAGATACTAAATATAAAAAGATATTTTGAGTTCAATTTCTTTTTTAGAGAGGCATTTTTTTCTTACTCTATGTTGTCAAATTAGGAAATCAAAATATTTACCAATTAATTAAATTCTTATAACCTAACTAATTCTAAAATATCTTACCCATTCACGTATGGAGAGTGTTAAGAATTCACGACTCTTTTGAGGACACATAAGGCCATCTCCAGTCATGGATATAGCCCTAAAATAATGCAAAAATCATCTCCAGTCATGGGCAAATAAAATTTTGACCAAATTTGGAGGGCCACATTTGGCCCTTTAGCCCTCCAACTAGGCCACATTTAGCCTAGCTTTGGCATAGACCAAATTTTTTGTGGGCCCCATGCATGTGCTTTTCATATTGCACATTGAAATCCATTCACTTTTTTGTGGGTTCCATGCTTCTCAAAATAATAAAATATGAAGGATCCTAAAATATAGCCATGCATGGCTGTAGATGGAAAATTTTAGCCCTGCACTATTCTTTAAAAAATTAATATTTTAGAGGACTAAATTTTTAGCCATAGATTACATTTAGCCCTATGACTGGAGATGACCTAAGCTCTCAATATCAATAAATACAATTTAAAATTAACAGTTTAACTCCACAGCGTGCTAGATTAAATGCATTCAATACAAATATTGAAACAGTTGTTGACAGGACATGTGTTGCAAATTGCAATGTGATTGAAGGAAAAGAACATCCCCATATTTTTGCAAAAACAATAAGTGACATTTCATTTCCCTTTTTTAAGATATTTTTTTTATTGAAAGGGATGATAATATATTAAACTCATACACACTACACGAATTCTAGGACTCGAACTCAAAACCTTATCTGATGGAGTAAATACTCCAACCACTACACCCATTTCATTTCGTTTTAAAGATGGAAAACGAGTCATAATTGGAATGTGCAGCATGACACCGGGTGGATTCATCTGACCTAATAACAATACAGACAACAAGGCTGGTTGGTTGCTCAAATGGCCATTTACTTATTTTAAGCTTTTAAACCCTTTTTCTTTTCACCACCATTTTCCTTTTTACCACCATATAGGCACGGTAGGATATTAGTTGTTAAATTTTAAACGTGATTACGAAACTAATTAAGCTAATTAACAACAAACCATCACGTCCAGCTATATAAACCCCTCTCCGCCTTCCCCTCTATTAGCTCAACCGCTCTCTCTCTCTAACCTTCCCATATATTCTCAGTCTCACAACCAAAACAACTGCATTTTCGGAATCTTCAGAAACCAACACACAGAGGGGCAGCCAAAAAATAATGCAGGGATTAATAGGGAGAAGGGTGTTATCGGGAACAGCACAATCCCTGCGAAGGCTGCGCTGCTTCTCTCAGGAGGCCCAAAGCGAAGTTCTCCAAGACAATGGCGTCTCTATTCCGAAAATGCCCCCCTTCGATTACACCCCTCCTCCCTACACCGGCCCTACCGCCGACGAGATCTTGGCTCAGCGCAAGGAGTACCTCAGCCCTTCGATGTTCTACTTCTACAACAAACCCGTAAGCCCTCGCAGCACCTGATCCCTCCTCCTCTTCCTTCAATTTCATCCCATGTTTCACGTGCTTAATGTTTTTTGAGTATTTGCAGCTAAACATAGTGGACGGGAAGAAGCAGTACTTGTTCGACGAAAGCGGGCGGAGGTATTTAGACGGGTTCGGAGGGATTGCTACGGTGAGCTGCGGGCACTGCCACCCCGATGTGGTGGAGGCCATAGTCAACCAAACCAAGCGCATCCAACACTCCACCATCCTCTACCTCAACCACGCCATCGGCGATTTCGCTCAGGCGCTCGCCTCCAAGTTGCCCGCCAATCTCAAGGTCCCTACCCAACTCATTATTTAATCAATCATACTCAATTGATGATCACACGGTCCACATTTTTTTCTTGTTTCTAAATTAAGTAATAATAGCTGGCAACTTTGTGAAGAATTGTCATTTTCGGTGAAGAGTGATGCTATCTTTTGTTGTTATGGGTCGAGATCATCATGATTTTTGTTTTTAACTTTTTTTGTTCTACAATTATTAATTAAATTTATTTATGGGTAGGTGGTGTTTTTTACGAACTCGGGGACGGAAGCGAACGAGTTGGCGATGTTGATAGCGAGGTTGTACACGGGGAGCCATGACATAATCTCGTTGAGAAACGCTTACCATGGCAACGCAGCTGGCACCATGGGAGCCACCGCTCAGGGCAACTGGAAATTTAATGTCATCCAGGTCATTTTCTTATATACCCTACTCTTTTTTTCTTTTTCTAAAAAAAGAAAATTGTTTTTGTTATGATGGTGATTTTTCCAATCCCATCTTGTCCACCTGAGAACATACAATTTTAAAAAAATAGAGTGTAAGCAGATAAAAGGAGAGTGGAAAAATCAGTACCTTTTTTTTATATAAAATAAGTTTTAATTAGCTGGAAGGTTACGTTACGTTACTAGAGTTTATCTTTTTTGATAAAAAGATAATATAATTTTATTAGATTAATAAGAGAAAAAAAATACAAAGGACAAAAATTATTCCAATAACAATATGACAACTATGGATAAAATTCTCCTGACTTATATCTCTAGTATTATTTTTGTTTTAGATATGATTTAACTTGGTCAATTGTATTAATTGATTAGACAACCATTAGTGATGCTAATTGATGAGAGGTTAAAGTTTGTGACAATTTAATTTACTAGCTCCATTCTATGTATACATGGTCTTGTGGATTACAGCTAGTAAGCGGAAATTAAGTTTTCTAAGAACTTACTTGAAAAAAAAATAATAATAATAATAATTTATATTCATTTTCTTTAAGAATAGTGTATATTCATTGATGATTTGGAATAAGGTGTAGGTAAAGCCCCATGATGTGATAGGGATAGGATATAAATGGACAGCACCTAACGTCAGCCGAATTGGATACTTCAATCAGACCCAAATTGAACCGACTACTATATAAATTAATAGACCGAAACGATAAGGATGTTCAAATTAATGCCTTATAAAAATAAAATAATTTTCTCTATAATTTTTATTATTATTTTGGGATGGGGCATAGGTTCATTTGGTGTCAATTTCCATACTGATAAAAGAATGCACCACCGCCCATATTAATTCATGCGTCAATGAACGCATTTCCCATAAGCAAATTGTTTTTAAACTATGCTTGTGAATGAAAAACGTGACACATACCCCAAATATCTAAATTTTATTTAATATCATGTTAAAGAAATAAATAGTAATATGGCACACATTTATAGGACCTGGTTTAATAGCAAAAACGTGACTCTATTATTGGGTTTTGTATTTACCCCAAAATCATTTATTTAGAATGTCCAAAGAGAAAGTTAGGTGTTAGATTAAGTTCATGAAAGGAAAACCCCTTATGCAAGTATACTTATTTGCTAATATCTGAATTATTGGAGCGCTTGTATTTGCTCATGCAATTGTGTGGAGGTTGTAGATATGTGAAACCAACAGAGTGGAGTTTGCTAACATTCAAATTGTGTTGATTTGACCTTCAGAGTGGAGTTCATCATGCCGTAAACCCGGACCCATACAGAGGAGTTTTTGGTGCTGATGGAGGGAAGTATGCCAAAGATGTTCAAGATCTCATAGACTTTGGAACCTCAGGCCATGTTGCTGGTTTTATGTGTGAAGCCATACAAGTATGTCATTTGCTTCTTACTCAAATTATCACTAACCATTTTATTTTTACTTGATACTCTCCTGCCACACCACACCCTTATTAACTTTTCATTTATGGAACAGGGAGTAGGTGGAATTGTAGAATTGGCTCAAGGTTACTTGCCAGCCGTTTATAATAGTGTGAAGAAAGCAGGAGGCCTTTTCATTGCTGATGAGGTCCAGTGTGGTTTTGCTCGCACAGGGAGCAACTTCTGGGGATTTGAGGGCCATGGTGTTGTGCCTGACATTGTAACTATGGCCAAGGTTAACCAAAGACCAACTTAATCTCTTCATTCTTTTCTTCCAACCCAAGCAATATAACATCTTGTTTTTATGCCTATTTGAGCTGTATAGTATCTGAAGCCCCTTTTTTCTGTGTTTGACTTGTTCTTTCTCTGGCTTCCGCAGGGCATTGGAAATGGTATCCCTCTTGGTGCTGTTGTAACCACTCCTGAGGTTGCAGAGGTCCTGACTCGCCGCAATTACTTCAACACCTTCGGTGGGAATCCAGTATGTACAGCTGCGGGGCTTGCTGTTCTTAAAGTGATTGAGAAAGAAAAGCTTCAGGAGAATGCATTCGTCGTGGGATCATATCTGAAAGAAAGACTCAATGCCCTAAAGGATAAATATGAACGTAAACTCTCTTACTACTGCTTTTCTGTTTATGCATTAAGCAATAATTGGCTCTAGAGTTAGAATATATATATATCACAAATTATCTTTATCTCAACCTCTGGTGATCGTTGCTTCCGCAGTTATTGGGGATGTGAGGGGAAGGGGATTAATGCTTGGAGTTGAACTAGTCACTGATCGCGAGCTGAAGACACCTGCAAAGGCTGAAACTGTACATGTAATGGACAAGATGAAAGGTGTGTTACTTTGTGCTAACTTCTTAATTCCCCATCTGTGCTTCAATGTTACATGATCTTCTAATTCATCTTTACTTTGTTTTTGCTTTTATTATTAGATTTGGGAGTGTTGATGGGCAAAGGCGGCTTCTATGGAAATGTTTTCAGAATCACTCCTCCCTTGTGCTTCACCAAGGATGATGCAGGTATAGCTCTTTTTCAACCAGCTTTCTTCTTCTTTTTTTCCTACCAGTTCTAGTACCAATTGGGTTGCGTTTTTCTTTTTTTGCTGCAGATTTTCTTGTGGATGCAATGGACTACACAATGTCTAAGATTTGAAGCCTCAAGTCTAATTGTACATAAGGTGTCTAATTATCATTCACGAATTGGTCTAAGCACCGCTGTACTTTATTAGTTGAACAATTATTAATATATATATATAGGTTTGTGCTTCCATAAGTCACTGTGATCCTGAAAAACGAAGAGTCAACAACTCGTTGTCTCTCACTCAGCAGATACCCTGATGTTTGCTATGTCTACTTCTTATGATCTTATAAATATTTTATGGGTGTCTCCCTCCGTTTAAATATTATGCATATGTTACAATTTTAGCTTATGTAGATTGCGTCACCAATTTTCAAAGTTTTGAGATTTTTATTTCTACTATCATATTAAAATGTATAAATTTAAAAGGCTTAATATCACAAAAGGTCCCTAAGGTTTACGAAACTATCAGATTGTATCCTTAACGTTTTTTTGTGTCATTCGTGGTCCTCGAGATTAGTATGTGTGATCACGAATGGTCCCTGCCGTTAGGTTCCGTTAAAAATTCCGTTAGTTTGCTGACGTGGCATATATATATATCATAAAACATCCCTAAGGTCACGCACCTATCACAATGGTCCATGCAAAATTTTTTTCATTTAAAATTCATAAAATTTTTGTTTTCTTTTAAATTATTTTAAAATATATTTTATATTTTAAATACACATGACACTATATTTTTGAAGACGTGGGCTCCACATATATGCCACATCAACAAATTAATGAAGTTTTTAAAAATAATTTAAAATTTAAAAATTAAAAACCATTTATAGAAGGATTTTAACCTTGAGAACCATTTATGAACCCTAAACCCTTGGTTTTTTCATTTTTAAAATTTATGAATTTTAAATTATTTTTAAAATCTCCATTAGTTTGTTGATGTGGCATATATGTGGAGCCCACATCTCCAATAATATAGTGTCACATGTATTTAAAATACAATATATATTTTTAAATAATTTAAAAATCATAAAATTTAAAAATGAGAACCAAAATTTTATGAATTTTAAATGAAAAAATAAAAAAAAATTTGCAGGGACCATTTGTGATAGGGTGCGTGAACCTCAGGGATGTTTTGTAATATATATATATATATGCCACGTCAGCAAACTAACGGAATTTTTAACGGAACCTAACGGCAGGGACCATTTGTGATCACACATACTAACCTCGAGGACCACGAATGACACAAAAAAACGTTAAGGATGCAATCTGATAGTTTCGTAAACCTTAGGGACCTTTTGTGATATTAAGCCAATTTAAAATATAAAAAAAACTTGTGATTGAAACTTCAACTCTGATGCAAGCTTTGCACATTCAGGTTTCCAAAATGAATAATGCTAGTGAATGACTCTCTTTAGAGATGTGGTCAAGAGTATTAGTATTTTCAAATCAAATTCCAGTTATGCAAATACAAGCTTAGATAACTTTGTTATTGGAATTAAAGACAATTCCGTCGGCCAAGGGGCAACCGTGGTGCATCAGCGCCGAAGTTTCGGTAGAGCATAACTTTGCTGTTAATCGTTATCAGAAGGCTGTACTTGAAAATGAAATGGAAACTCCAAAGAAATTAGACAAAATTGTGTGAAGGCTGGCTCTCCAAGGGGAACCATTGAAATCAACAACCAAAGCGTTGACATCATATTTTATTTTGGATATGTGATCCCTTATGATCTTTATCCATAGCTTACCATAAGGTGGTGCAATTACTAATTTGCCTTGTATATAACGGTAGTTTTTTCCTAATGTTTCCGTTGCAAACAAGGAGCAAGTAGCTGACTATGGTGTGCTATAAAAGTCCATTGCCATAAGTTTGTTCAATTCCTGTTTTGTACAACCATGGCATGCACTTCATTATCATTATCAATTCCTACCTCTCCGGGTAACTCAACCCCAAGAACAAACCCCATCTTCAAAGACCACATTCGTATCCGAAGGTCTTGTTCAGATCATAACCGTCTTTGTTCTTGCACCAATCGTATTTGTGCCGAATCATCAACACAACCAAACAACAGCCGTTCCATAGGAATTTTCCCTTTTAAAATTTCAAGTTCCATTGTCCCAAATTGTCTTGGCTCATTTTTGTTTGGTCCATATAAGCCTATGGACATAGTGGAAAAGAACATGAACATGAATGTGGTGGAGAACTCTGGGGAGAGTACTCGTAATGAAGGAGAGGAGATAAAGAGAACCAATTGGATGGAGATGCTTTTGGAGCTCAGAAGTAGCTGGAGGAATATATGGCAGCAAAAACAGGTTGAGGATGAGGAGGAATACAACAATAATGGAGAGGAGGGTTGTAGTTTAGAAGAAAATAATGGAGAAATGGGATACAAATCATATGATGGTGAATCTTTCTCAAGATTTTTGGTTAGAGTTCCATGGTCTGAAACCAAGCTATTTTCTAAACTAGCTTTCTTGTGCAACATGGCTTATGTGATACCTGAGATCAAGGTATGTTTGACTGTTCTTAGTTAGCATGTATAGATTTACAGTTATAGTTTATAACCAGACAAAAGTTTAGGTATTTCTAGCATGAGAAGTAAATTCACACTACAATGCACAGGGCAATGTTTTGAAGAGGTACTATGATCTACAATTTGTAACATCTTCATTCGAAAAGAAAGCCGAGGCAGCTGCTTACATGGAAGCTTCAACAATGACAGTAGTGGTTGCAGTAGCAAGCGAAAGTGAAAAACATGAGACGGTGAAGGACTTTCGAGCAGGCCAGCTTTCCTCATCATGTGAATGGTTTGTTTGTGATGACTCTAGTGCTTTTACTCGCTGCTTTGTGGTTCAGGTAACTTCTAATAAGTCATTAACTGATCTGCCTTTGTAGAATTCACATGGCACATTAATCTTGCTGTTTTTCACCCAATAAGATATTTGTGCAATTCTTGACTTGCAGGGACTAGACTCCCATGCATCTTGGCAGGCATACCTCTTATTCGAACCGACCAAATTTGAGGTAAAACATAGAGATTAGTATTATTAGATACACACCCTTATCTTGAAAGGGAAGAAAATAAGAAATTAGCCATGGATAATCTAGGCCTAGCTAATAACATCCTTGTGTAGGGGACAAATGTACTTGTTCACAGAGGAATTTATGAAGCAGCAGAGGCAATGTATGAGCAATTCATGCCCGAAATATTAGACCACTTAGAAAGAAAGGGGGAGCAAGCGAAGTTTCAATTTACAGGCCATTGCATTGGAGGAAGCATTGCTTTTCTAGTCCACTTGATGCTACTAACTAGGAACCTTGTCAAGCCCTCCACTCTTCGGCCAGTTGTCACGTTCGGCTCACCATTTGTGTTCTGCAAAGGGCACAAAATACTTGAGCAGCTGAGTGTGGATGAGAGTGATCACAACCATTGTGTGATGATGCATAGAGATATTGTCCCTAGAGCCTTCTCTTCCAACTACAATAACCAAGTTATTACACTTCTAAGGCGTTTAAATGGTTCATTTCAAACACACCCTTGTCTAATTAAAACTGTAAGTACCATCCCTAAAATTCATAAAACATCCAAAAAACACTTGTATGGGTTAATTTGGATTTAAAACATGAGTTGTCACTGCTTCTATGTCTTTTTTTCTTGTGCAGAAAACGTTGTACTCGCCAATGGGCAATCTATTCATTCTCCAACTGATGAAAAGTCATCTCCTCCACACCCTCTGCTCCCTCCGGGGAGTGCCCTCTATGCTTTGGATAAAACACAGTGTGGGTTCTCTTCAGGTGTCTTGAGGGCCTTCTTGAATTCCCCACATCCACTAGAAACCATTAGTGACCCTGCAGCTTATGGTTCAGAAGGTACAATCTTACGGGACCATGACTCTTGCAACTATCTAAAGGCTATCAATGTGGTTCTAAGGCAACACTCAAGGATGGTTGTGAGGAAAGTGAGGAAGCAGAGGAATCTCTTGTGGCCGATGTTTACTTCACCATCTCCACACTCATGGAATGATGAAGATGAAAGTGACCTGTAGATAACCAAATTAGTAACAGGGAATGATACTGATAGGAACTTAATCGTTTTTTTTCTTTCGATTTCTGACGTATAAATGTAGAGGATGTTCTTAAGAAATTTATGACTCACTCATTCTCTCCATGTTAAACAACCACCAAATCCGGTTCATCTATCTATATATATTATTACAGAATGCCTTAAAAGTAAAATTTTCAAAATCCCACAATTACTCTTGGTTAATAAAAATACTAAAACAGAAGACCTTTTATTAAATATGAATAAAATGGTACATTCATAATTTATTTAATTTAAAATTATAAAAAGAAAAAAAAAACATGTATTGTAGTTATTCATAAAACCAAGAGAAGTTATTCCTAAAATATAAGACTACTACCTTCAAAACTTTCTGTTTAAATTAAAAAGAATATAACCCTCATTAATAAAAGCAAAAGCTAGAGAACGGTAAAACATTCAAAATACTAGAAATCGTCATTGGTTAATGCAAACATTAAAAATTAAAATTATTAATTAAATGATGATAATATAGTCAATTCATATTTTTCCTATTTAAAAATTAAAAATAAAAATAAATTCAGATAATGGGTCCTATTTTTATGGAACATAATTACCCATTTTATCTTTTCTTAATTCTAAAATAAATAAATAAATTTAAAAATAAAATAAAAAATTTAAAAACAAAACAAAATAAAAAAGAAAACCAATTGGCAAAGGGCTAGTGAGATATTATTAATATAGATTCTAATCTATTCACATTAGTTATTGATTAAATTTACAATCATTTAACAAAGGGAGCTTTAGTTTAAAATCATTAGGGAGTTTCATATTGTGATAGATAGGAAACTAATTTTACCTAATTTACTTGAGGTCAAAGACAAATAAATGTACCTAAAATTACTAAACTACAACTAATAAATCCTATAATTTACAAGGAATGCCACTGAAGCTTATTTAAATAATTTTATTATATCATTTGAGGTCAACCTCCATCTATCCACACACTCCTACAACCCAAACTCCTCCAGTTGCTCCTACAGCCCAAGCAAAAGCCTGCTACGGCATCAAAACCAGCTACAACATCACGCTACCACGTCATTTCACTCTTTCGCTTCATTTCTTCTTCGTCATTTCTCTCTAAAATCAGAAACTTCATTTGTTCCCACTCCTCATTTCACTCCGCCACGACAACTATGAAATCAGAAATGCAACGCATTTGGAAGCTAGATAAGAAACTCTCTCTCACTCCCTCACTAAATCAAAAACTGCACAGTAGTGTCTAATGGGTCTAACAAATTTTCCTTTGTTTCTAAAATCTTCTTCGCCTATTTCTCAAACTACATAGCAATTCTAGCAATTTTAACACAGTAGTTTTTGGGATTTTAGAGATTTTAAACTAATGAGTTTATGCTTGCATGCAATGAAGTTTATGTTTTGGGTTCCATTTTGGTTCAATTTTGGTTTCAAAAACTCTAAAAAGCAAAAAAAACTACCAGAGAAGGAGTATCAAATATTTCATGCAGTTTTCATTTCCTGCCATGCTGTTTTTGTTTTATCCAATGCAGTGTCCTTTATGTTTTGAGGTAATTAGAAACTGCAGTTTCCGTTTTATCCAATGAAGTTTCTAAATCATTCTCATTGTATATAGTATTTTCAAAACCTCTAAAAAGCAAAAAAAAACTACCAGAGAAGAGGTACACATTGTTGACAAGGTAATTAGAAACTGCACTGTAGTTTCCATTTCCTGCAATGCAGTTTCCGTTTCTTTCAATGCAATTTCTAATTAATTTCCGTTCAATTTGCAGAAAAAAGATAACAAAGATGATGAAGGAGAACAAGAAGAAGCAGATGAAGTAGCAGAACAAGGAAAACATGATGATGATGCTCAAAGTCTCATTAATACATCACAAAACTCCTATACCACAAAAACTGTCTCATTAATTGTCCCTAGTGATTTGCCTTTTCTTAACTCAAGACAATATGTACCTTAATTTTTCTGGATGTTTGTAAATATTTTGAAATGCAATTATCTAGTAATGGGATTTGAGTAAAGATTTGTTATACATCTCTACTGTTATATCATCTTAGAACATGATGCAACAAACGAAAATGGAAAAGGAAACTGCAGTGCAGTTTATGAAAAAAAAAATCTGCTCAAATGTGAAAAGAAACCAAAAGGCAAAGCCATGATCAAAGTACTAAAACTATGTTCAAAACATATTTAAGTCGATGAGCAGTTGTAACATTCCCATAGACTTCCAAAAATTATTCTGAAATCGAATTATGGAAAAGGAAACTGCACTGGGGTTTCTGGTCAAAACCTGCAACAAACGGAAACTGCAGTGCAATTTATGGAAAAAAAAAATGCTCAAATGTGAAAAGAAATCAAAAGGCAAAGCCATGATCAAAATACTAAAACTAAGTTCAAAACACATTTAAGTCGATGAGCAGTTGTAACATTCCCATAGAATCAGGAAAAATTATTCTAAAATCGAATTATGGAACAATAATATGCAACTTAAACAGAAACTACACTGCAATTTTTGATAAAGATGCGGCAACAATTATCTGCATGAAACCTTGAAAAAACACATCTATCATAAAAAATGCTCAAATCCAAATAAACTTCCAAATGCATAGAGAATTTTATAAATTTCAATACACAATTCACAAAAAATCTTGCTCAAATTCAATCACATGCTTCATAAAAATTCCACTAAACAGACCAGAAATTGCACAGCAGTTTCTGATAAACAACAACCGTTAAGACAAGTAAACCAAACCTCCGAACAGCAAAGCACTCATTAACACAAAGTAAAAAAAAAAGTAAGAAACCCAACCATTTACCAAAAATTCCATAATCTCCATTAATTTCAGAACACTTGTACCAATATCCAATGATGACATATGTTTACCTAATTCTCATTAACAGAAACTGCAATGCATATATGTGTTAAAAATGCCCTGAACTATCATCTCTAAACATGAAATGAACAGAATGTTCATATTACTACCTTGCAAGTCTTTTTGATGTGGCATTCAACACCGCACCGACTACATTTCAAAGGTCTTGTAGTTTCATCCAAAGATTTGATTCTCTTTGTTGGTGGTCTTCCGACTGGACTCTTAGTGATTGGAGAAAGGATAACTAAGTTAACCGAACCTTTGTTGCCCAAGCCCTTCCCAATGTTCGGGATAGGAAAAACAGGACTCTCATAGGCTTTCCGAAAAAATTCAGATTTGAAGTAACACTCGACATAATCATAAACAGACTCTCTGTTTCCTAGAATCGCAGCCACTGCATGCATACAATGAAATCCATTAATTTGCCAAAGACAACACGGACATGTCCTTAACTCGCAATCAACCATAACAGAAACATTCTCACACACTTCAAACATCTTAGAACTAGAACGCCTAACATTCCAAGTCCTACCTACCTCCACCTTATTCTTCAAATCTTTCTGCATCACAGGACAAAAATTGTAGTCCACCTCTCTAATTCGATACTACGGTTAGAATTCATCACCATTAACTTCTTTCAAAGTCCATCAATCAATGGTAACACTGGCAGTTGACGCAGTTCCCCAATCCAGTTATTAAAGGATTCCGCCAAGCCATTCGCCATCTCACCATAGCACTTTCCATTAAAATATGCATTGGCATAGTGCTCCTTAGAAAGATCGGCAATAAAAGATTTCACCTTAGCACTACCAACTACCAACAGTTCATCCATTGCATCTTGAAACTCAGACTCCGTAACTACAAATGCACATCTAGCAAAAAGTTTCAACACCCTTTCTTGAAGTACTTTCCCAAAACCTGACTT